>CM031233.1:68893671-70158633 GCA_018340775.1 Taxus wallichiana var. yunnanensis
CCAAATTCTTCCCCTTCTAAAGACAAGAATCAGGGATCCACCAACGCTATCGTATTAAAAACATCACGAGCCGATAATACTTCTAATCAAACACCACGGAGAGACTCCTCATCTTCTCGAAAAGGGACTTCATCATCTCGATCCTTCGCTTCATTGGGGGAATCATATGCCTCTATCTTAGAGAAAATGTTGGAAGTTCACATGATCGAACTTCCCCCCATTAGGAATATTGATGAAAGCCAAGAACGTCCATTCTAGTATAGGAAAATGATTTCTGTCATTATCATAGAACCAAAGGTCATGACATCGAACGATGTCAGACTTTCAAAAATATTGTCCAGAAATTCATTGATAAAGGCGAGCTCATTCTGGATAACCCAAATGCTCCCCCAAATCAGGCATTGGATGTTTTTAAACAACCTTTTCCTAATCATTCCCCGAACCATAATGCTTCAGAGTCTCAAAAACCAAACACTCATACTATCAACTTCATCTCTACTGAAGAATCTTCTTCTGAAACCAAGCCATCTGCGAACACATCAACCGAATCGAACCTCCTTCCACTTCGCCAATCACTGGAATTCCACCATCTTCAGATAGCCCGTCTTTGAATATTCCTACATTGCTAGATATGGGTTCATCTCTCTCCGCTCCTTTGTCCGACCTTCCATCCATACCCGAGACAGTGTCATCCTCATCTGTCTCATCGTCAAACATTCTTTCAATGCTCGAGGCAATTACATCCCTTCGAGTTTCCACTGCAGATACATCTACTTCTGTTGCTCCCATTCTCACTCCAACTATACCCCTGGTGAATGTACCTATAATTGTGCCGACTCCGACGGAAGCATCTTCGATTTTGACTCTTCCCGTCTCTTTTCCTACAGTAGTTCCACCCATAATTACTGCACCAGAAGTCGTCCCTTCGCAAGGAACTGCTTCTTCATCACTCACTTCTTCCACCACTAATGCTACTTCACCTATTAAGGGAAAATCAAAAGAAGTAGCACCAACACCTATACGCTCGATTCCTGAACTTAAACCGAGACAACCAAAATCTAACGTTGCGCCATCAGTACCTCCCCATTTGCTTCCCCGAAAAGGTTACAATCACCTTATGCCGTTGAAGTTGTCACCATCCCTGAAAAAGGAAAGCCCATATTTCGAACCATCAAGACCCTTGGTGCTTTCCCACAAAAATCTCTCTCTACGCCCCATAAAAGATTGGATTTGTCCGCTGAGAAGGCGTCTTCTTCTACACACTTATCGAAACCATCATCTTCTTCTACAACACATTCTTCACCAACACCCCAAAAAGTGGACTTACCTACTAAAAGGACGTCACCTCTTCTATCAGGATCATCATCTTCATTACCAAAAACCAAGGCGCCCTATGTTCCTCCGATTACACCTACTTTGGAAGCTTCTCCCTCATCTAAATCGACATCATCTAAATCATTATTAGTTTTAACCAAGCAACCTCCTTTATCTTTGAAGACCACAACACTTGTCACATCTCCATCATCTTCAAAATCTATTTTAGGGCTCCCCCTCCACCAAAATCAATCATGTCTCACTTACTCCCATCTCAAGTGCCCAAGACTGCTCCTCCAGATGTCCAAAAAAATAAGATGATCCCTAAAAAGACATGCCAAACCTAACATGCGGGTTCTTTTACCTCGGCAAATCTGTTAAAGTAAAAGAGGCGCCTTCATCATCTCTGTCCTCATCTTCATCTCATCGGGTTCTACATCAAATCCTTCGCCAACTTATCCAATCTTCATCCATATCCCTTCCTCCGATTAAACCCTATAACCCTAAAGGAGTTAAACCTACCTGGTTTAACTCTGATCTGATTTGTGCTTACCACCGTACCCCGGGTCATGATACTGAGGGATGTAAAGCTCTTCAAGCTGTTGTCAACAACCTTTTGGAAGAAAGTGATCTTTTCTTTGGAGGAGGAGGAACAAGCACCTCCTGTCATCTTAGCCCCATCTGAGCCCCAACGATCCACTCAGACCTCTAGTGATTCCACTCCAATTGATCTTCCACCTTCTCAAATTGACACAATCCATATCGCCACTAGAACCCAACACTATGATAATCCATCTTCATCTACAAAGACTCGACCACGGGTTGTCATTTCTGACCCTCGAAGGAGTTCCTTCTTCCTCATTAGCCCCATGACCTAAGGTCTCTATTCGTGCTGCACCTCGGGCTCAAATTCCCATCTCAGTTGAGGAGAGCGTTATGAAACAACTCACCTGAGGATCCGGTCAAAATGTCTCTTTTTGACCTCATCCAATCCTCTCCACAACATCGCAAAGCCCCGATTGATAATCTGCGTCGCATCGCGATAAATTGAGATGAGCCCACCCTTCGAGTTGGTTGTTGGATTGAATAGACCATCAACCACCATTTCTTTTGAAGATTCGGAAATTCCTCCTCTTTCTTCAGAAGATTTGGAGGCTCCCCTCTTTATCACGGTCCAAATCGACAACACTACATTAAAACGCTGCGTTATGATCGGCGGTGGAGCTGCACTCAACGTCATCTCCTCGCACACATTCGAGCAACTTAAGTTACCAAAGAACGTAGTGTCACCCCCGCCTTTCGCCCTTCGATCATTTAACGATTAGCTAGCAGTTACTTTAGGAAGCGTGGTCTTACCATTCGAGTAGGTAAGAAGTCGCTTCACGAACTCTTCTACATTGTCGAAGGAAAATTCCACTATAATATGATCCTCGGATGCTCCTGGATTTGCGCAATGCATTGTGTCCCATCCACCCTCCATCGATGCTTAAAATATCAATATGAGGGCAAAATATATACTCATCCAGGAGATCCTTTTCCTTCCGCACAATGCGACATGACCACAAGGTCTGCCCCTCCAAAGGAAAATACTTCTTCTCCTGATGAGGCCTCATCTTATTCCATACCTACAACCAAACTACCGGATTTACAAAATCTAGAAGAGACATTGCAGCGTTTCTCACTGGGAGAGCTTCCTCTCTTTTCTTTCGACGCCCATCTCAAACCTAGTGAGTATGGTAGACCAGACAAACAACCTAAATATCAGCTAGGTCTTGGTTGCATCATCACCATTGGTCTGCCCAATCAATAGACTAACTTCATTTACGGTGGTCTTGATACACCTCACTATCACCCGGATTCTCCTCCTAGGGCCAAACCTTATCTAACAGGGTTTGATTGTCTACAGAATCCCACGTTTGCAAAAACTTATTTATATCGATGCGCGTGGAAGGGTTTTGGCCTAGGAAAATATGAACAAGGTGTGCATGACCTCACATCCATTCCTACTCTCATGCCACATCAAAAATTTGGTTTAGGATTTAAACCTCTTTCAAAAGCCACCGTCACTATTCTCGATGAGCCTCTTCCTATTGAGGAACCATCTTCTCCCGCTAAGTCAGAAGCATCACTCGATGTGGACGATGACATTTCCATCCCACCTAACTTTTTTTTTTTTGATCAATACCATTTCCTTAGGGCCGCTAGCCTATAAGACTAACAACCGGTCCGCTTCCATACCGTTAATCTTCCCTGAAATAGTTGGAGACGACTCTCCTACTATCAACACTATCCACTGTGCGGATGATGATTCTGTCCTCACCTATCTGGGGGCAGAGGATTCATATCTTCCCAAGACTATTCCTTCTGACACGTCTACGCTTCTCAATGAAGCCACTGTCGACCTTAATATAGGGACTTCTGAAGACCCTCGCATCATTAAGGTCGGCCAGTCTCTTAATCCACAGGAATTAGGGACTTTACCACTTTTCTTTCCAACCATCGTCAAGCCTTTGCTTGGTCATATGAGGATATGCCAAGACTCGATCCCAATATTGTGGTCCACAATATCGTTACTCTTCCCAACATCAAGCCAGTTAAACAAAAATTACGTAAAATGCACCCTAGAGTAGCCCTTCTTGTTAAAGAAGAATTGCGGCGCTTTGCTCTCGGCTAACTTCATCCAACCCATCGATTATCCACAATGGGTTTCCAATGTAGTACCGAGAATTTAGAGCTATTGGGAAAATTCGAATTTGTACCGACTTCCGGATCTTAATCTTGCTTGTCCAAAAGATGATTTTCCTCTACCTAATATCGACCAACTCATGGATTTAATCAATGGTCATGAGATGCTTTCTCTTATGGATGGTTTCTCTTGATATAATCAAATTCTCATCGCACTTGAGAAGACCAACATAAGACTTCTTTCATAACTCCTTGGGGACCTTTTGTTATCGCGTCATGCATTTTGGTCTTAAGAACGCAGGAGCAACCTATCGCTGAGTAATGACCTACATCTTCCATGATCTCTTACACAAAACTATGGAAGATTACGTTGACGATATCCTCGGTAAGTCCAAACGTCTTCAGGATCATCTTTTCATCCTCGCACCTCTCTTTGAGAGGCTTATCCGCTTTTGTCTTCGTCTAAATCCATCTAAGTGCGTGTCACGGGGTTCACTTAGTAAAAGTATGGTATAGCACGTGCGTTCGAAGGGTATTAAAGAATACCCTTAATTCTAGTTTTTACCTCTAATTATTCAATTGATAATACCCCCTCCGTTATATTATTAGAATGAAAATACCCCTATTTTTTCCATGTACCTTACTTACCCATTTTTAATTACAATTTTATTTACCCCTTTTTATTTCTACCCTAATATATTAAACAGAAAATATATCATATTTCTCACTCATTTTTTTAATATACATTTCCTCCGGAAATATAGTTTGAAGCCATTGAAGACTTATTACCAATCACCTTATAAATGTTAAGCTTTAATCATTTATCAATAGTTCTTCAAATAATTAAGATGGTGAAATAATATCACTTGTGTTGAAAAACATACTCAATCCTAGTTTTCTACCATCTTATTATTTCTTGGTTAAGAATCTCTTAATTGAAATTTCTTTATTAAAAAAGAGATTATAATTTAATTTATGACCACACTCATTTTACAATTTTAAGGTATTTACTTTTAAAAACTAGGGTTCAAATGTTTTAGTTTTATATTAAAATTAAACCTCCCTTTCCTTTGGTCCACCTCTCTAACCTACCCCAATACCTGATTCAAAATATTAATAAATTAAACCCTTTCACCCCCTCTTGTCTACCGGTATATTGACTTTAATTTTATTAATTTTAATTACCTCAATATGAACCCACGTGCTAGGATATTGCCTAGCTAATGAACCCCCGTGGTGCGTGTTTGGCGTTCTCTCACCGGTAAACTTTTAGGTTTTATCATTTCCATCGGGGTATTGAAGTAGACCCCGCAAAGATAAAAGCTATCCTTGAGATGCTCTCCCTTCTAACTTAAAGCAAATCCGATCTCCAAGGACGTCTTCAATCAGTGCGTCGTTTTATCTCACAATTGTCGGACCGTTGTCAACCTTTTCACCATCTCCTCCGTAAGAATGTTCATTTTGAATGGGATGAACATTGCCAAAAGGCCTTTGATGATCTCAAAGCTTATCTTCTTTCTCCACCTGTGCTTACACCTCCACGCGAGGGGGAGCCTTTTTATCTTTATATCTCGTGGATCGACCATGCTCTGGGAGCCATGATTTCACATCGGGACACTTGTGGTAAAGAACAAGCTGTCTATTACATCAGTCGCACCCTCCATGAGTATGAAACACGTTACTCCAAAGCTGAAAAGCTGTGTTGTGCTCTCTTCTTCGCAACTTCTAAGCTTCGTCATTACCTCCTTAATCACAAAACTTACATTGTCACAAGTGTCAATCCACTCAAGACAATTCATGCAAAGCCTTATCACAATGATCGCATCACTCGTTGGCTCATGCTTATGACAGAATTTGACCTCGAGTTTATCCCGCAAAAGTCTATCAAGGTCAAAGTTATTGCAGATCAATTAGCCGATGCTCCTCTTAGGACACTCAAATCCCCCTTGCTCAATTCCCCGATGAATATATCCAACAAATTGATTTTGGTCTGTCTCCATTTAAAGTAAAGCTCTTCTTTGATGGATCCAAATGCCAGCAAGGGGGAGGTACGGGTTTCGTGATGATTCCTCCTTGGGGTACGCCTATCCCAGTCACACACAAATTGAACTTTGAGTGCACCAATAATATGGCTGAATACGAAGCTCTTGTCTTGGGTCTTCAAAATGCCATTAATCTCGACGCTCGTCATATTGACATCTTTGGTGATTCTGAACTCATCGTTAATCAAGTCACGGGTGTCTATCAATGCAAGAATGATATCCTTCAAAAATATCGTGATATCGTTCTCGTTCAACTCCAATCTTTCGATAAATTCACTATCCAAGCTATTCCTCGCACTGCAAATCGATTCGCAGATACAATGGCTTCCTTAGCCTCACTTATCCCACCTTTTACCGAGGACTCGCGACTTTATGTGGCTGTACAACGATTAGATCAACCATCTCATCTTAGGCAACTAACTTCAATCCATGCTGTCACAACCCATACTCAGGATGAGTGGTATCAACAGATTGTTGATTATCTATCTCATTCGGTGCTTCCTCCAGATCTGACTTCCAATGGTAGAAGATCTTTTATCCAACGCGCTAATCGCTATACTATTCTAGGCGGGATTCTTTACAAACGCGGCTTTGACGGTATTTTGCTTCGGTGCCTCAAAACCCATGAATCATCTAAAGCTATCCAGGAGGTCCATGACGGTATCTGTGGTGGACATTTTAGTGGCTTAGCTGTAGCTAAACGCATCTTACGTTTGGGATATTATTGGCCTTCTCTTAATCAAGATTGTTGTGAATACACTAAGAAATGTGTCAAGTGTCAACAACATTCCAATCTCACACATATCCCTAGTCAAGCTTTACAACCTACAGCGGATTTGTGGCCTTTTTCGCAATGGGGTCTTGATCTTATTGGTCTCATCAATCCCCGTTCTTCACAGTGTCATCATTCTATCATTACTGCCACTGAGTACTTTACTAAGTGGGTGGAGGCTATCCCTCTTTCTTCAACAAAGGCTAAACCCATAGTTGATTTCGTCTATCAACACATCATTTGTCGCTTTGGCGTTCCACACAAGCTAATCACAGATAATGGTAAGTCTTTCAAGAACGTTGATTTACAGAATCTCTGCAACGCTTTCAATATCAAACTCAGTTTTTCTTCTCCATACTATCCTCAAGCTAATGGTCAGGCCGAAGCTTCCAATAAAACTTTGCGTAATATCCTCGCAAAGGTAACTAGTCAAGTTGGTAGGGATTGGCATTTACATATCCCTTTTGCTCTCTGGGCTTATCGGACTAGCATTCGTACTCCTACTGGTGCTACTCCCTTCTCTCTCATCTATGGGTCTGAGGTTGTTCTTCCTTTGGAAGTCCAAATCCCATCTCTCCGTGTTTCTCTTAGAGAATTTGTCTCCGATGAGGACTATCATCAAAATCGTCTAGCACAACTTGAATTATTAGATGAGCGGCATCTCAACGCTCTTGAACATCATCAAGTCTATCTTGAGCGTGTCAAACGTGCTTATAACAAGCACTTGTAGCACCGTGACTTCAAAATTGGTGATCTTGTTCTTAAAGAAAATCAAAATGTCGATGACGCTTGAAAAAGAAGTCGGCGTGGTAAGTTTGCTCCCAACTGGATGGGCCCCTACATTATCACTCATAAATATGGGTCTGGGGCTTATCGTCTATCTTCCATGGATGGTATACCTGAAGTGGAACCTCTTAATGCCTTGCATCTACGGCCCTTCTATTGTTAAAATCTATCTTACACAAATCTAGTCGCAACACAGATCTTTCATCCGTCTAAACAACCAGTCATATACTTTCATGGTGATTCGAAATTATGTGGTTCTCCGCCTATTGCCTCTTTTACCTTAAAATATGAGTATCGCGGCTCTACTCATTGCATGTTTCTTTTGGATATGTTCCTCCTCATGGTAGGAATACCTTAATCACCACTTCATCTATCCCAAGTACTTATCTTAATCGGATCTACTCGGGGCATGAGTGCATGTTCTTTTATGTTCTCTTCCCCTCCATCTGATCTATCTAGGTCTAAACTCAGCTTCTTCCAAAAAGATTTAAAAAAAAAAAAGAAAAGAAGAAGAAGAAGAGATGCTATCCAAGAAGATAGACTGATCCCTTGAAGGACAACTATCCATACATTATCAAATGAATCAAAAAGAAAAAAAATATAGACCATACCCTCGAAGGATGGCTATCATTAAAATTCAAAATACTGCACTCAGCCTCCTTGAAGGACGGCTTTGTTTCTCAAACAAATATTCAAGGCTTCTTGCAATTGATCAGCCTTTCGCTTAGTTTATACACTTTTTAGCATCACCGAAAGACTTCCCGTATTGATCGGGTCTTTCCATATCAAGCAAACTTCTGCATTGATTAGTTTGCTTTTTCGCCAAAATCATGAAGTTGAGATTTAAGACCTTTTGTCGATCATATGGAGAATCCTATTTTCCCAAAGATGGACATGTATTCTGTCCCTTGTAAATTCCGACAAGATACTTACTTACTGTTCCTTTCGTTTCCCTCCTAGATCTGTTTTGCGGCTAGTTAGTGTCAGGTTTATTTTAACCTCATATAGGGCCTTACATGCATGATATTGTGATTTCCTATCCAGATTCTATCTATGGTCGGTTGGGAGTCCAACTTATCATTTTCTTTCTTATCCGGGCATATTTTCTTTATTTCTAGTCAAGGTCATTTTCATTACTTCCTTGGCTCTCGCAAAGAGTATTCCCCATTATTCTTTGTTTTTCATCCAGTCAAATTGACATTTCACATGTTAATTCAATCAAAATTTATCTTCTATCTAATTTCATCTTATCTATCAAAGCATCTATTATCAACACATGTGGATCTGGCTATCTATTTTCATCAAAATTAAATTAACATCTCAAACATGCCGAGTACATCAATCACATCTATCCATCTATCCATCAAAATATCTAAAAACTGGTGCATCCAAGTTACACTACATCTATCTATATCCATTTTTCATCAAAATAAAATCCATACATCAATCACATCTATCTATCTATCCATCAAAATATTTAAAAACTTGTACATCCAAGTTACACTACATCTATCTATATCCATTTGTCATCAAAATAAAATCCATACATCAATCACATCTATCCATCTATCCATCAAAATATTTAAAAACTTGTACATCCAAGTTACATTACATCTATCTATCTCTATTTTTCATCAAAATTATATCCACATATCAATCACATCAAATCACATCTATTTCTATCCTCTATCGGTTTATATCTATCTAATCACATCTATTCATCATCTATCGATCTATATCTATGTCCATCACAATTACAATTATATGACAAATGAAATGATGAATCTATATATACATGTGTGTCTGTACAACAAAAATGGGTGGCTTTCAATCAAGCCATCTATACAATGCCTTCCAATCGAGGCTACATCACTACACGGATACAAAATATATCAATCCCTATATAGTAAAATCCGATGCATGGAGGACACTATCTCCTCCACCCTCCTCTGGACTAGGCTGTCTCTCCTGGCCGCCGCCTATCAAGCTAGACGCACCTACTGCTGGAGGTCTCTGCACACCTCGGTCTCTCCCGGTGCTCCCTCCACCTGAGGCCCCGCTCGCTGTGGCCGTCGCTGATCTCCTCCTCGCCCCGTACCGAGGCACATCTGGGGCATGCTGCGCTAAGGCATCCTCATAGTATCTCACCTCAGTGAGGAGAGACTGATATGTGCTCAAGCTCACGGTACCGGTGCTCGTAATGGTGATCTTTAGTGCTGCAAGTGCTTTGGGGCTCGGCGCTGCTTGGTGGTGCTCGGCCCTAGGGTCGTACCACGTGTGCAGGACCGACATGGTACTGTCTCCCCATATTTGGCCCTGAGGGCCTCCCTATGTCGATAATAGCGATCCCTCTGCTGGATCGCTGTATCTCGCTCCTGGCGAGCGGTGTCTCTCTCCAAAATTAGGGCATCCCTCTCCTCTGTCAGAGCCCTGATCTCCTCAAGAGCTACCTGATGTGTCTGTGTCAGGGTGGCATGCTCTCCCTCCAGTCTATCCAGCATCGCAGCTATGTCCTCCTCGTCGGCATCTATAGATGCCGGGAGATGTCGTGGTAGCTCTGTATCATACCATGCTGCATAACCCTCATCCACCCCTGCATCATCATCACTGTCTGTGGAGGGTGGGGCCTCTCTCAATGGATCTGCCGGGATCAAAATCGGCAGATCAGTCTCCCTGCTATCTCGCCTATAAGGCGTGTAAGTGGTCGGCACTGTCTGCACTAGGCCGAACTGTCTCAATACTCGCACAAACGGGACTCGCTCCCACATATCCGGCCTGCGGCCCCTAACCACCCTGCTCCGTCTCAATGCCACCAAGTGAGCATCCTGACCAGCCCATGTCGGAAATACCCGATATGGCCTCCAGATGACCTGATCCGGTGTCAGCATCCTGAAACGCTCGGTGTACCAATCGGCCGATCTCCCTGTATCCCCAAAGTGGCTATGTCACCCGCCATCGCGAGAATCCATAATCAATACCCCCATCCGCCGCTGCTTTGGCATCCAAGGAAGCCCGGATGGCTTGATCACCACTATGTGCTCATATGCCCAGCAATGGAGCACAAAACTGACATCAATACCCGTCCTCCGGCTGTGGTGTACATCCATAGCTCATGATATATCTGAGCTATCAGGGCATCAAAGAAAAGCAAACACTGTCGAACCGAGAATATCGCAAACGCATCTACTAATAACAAAGTGGGAATCTCCCACCTCCTGAATCTGGTAGAGCAAAATAGGATATCGCCATCTGAATCAGAACTATCCGTCTGCTCCGGGGGCTATCCTGTCTATACTGTGAGGCTATCCGCACTGCCCCAGACACTATCTCTGAATCATCTGCCCTATCTCTATATAATCGAACTAGGGCCCTCTGCTGCTGCTCTCGCGGTGTAATCTCTATCGGGTCCCCAGTGATCGGCAGTCTCAAAATCCTATATATGTCCTCATGGGTGATGGTCATCTCACCCGTCCTGAACCAAAAAGTGCACGTATGGCTATCCCACCGTCGCACTAGTGCCCGCATCAGCTCCACATCTCGCGGCACTCGTCTGTAGTATCTAAAGCCCCCGAGCCCGGCTAACTCTAGATGCCGCCAATCTGCATCAGTCACATCTGGGAGAATAGTCTCCAGTAACTCGGGAATAGCATCCCTCATGTGTAGAGCCTCTCGTGCCTGCACCCACGACATCAAGAGCAATATTAGTCTCATATTTACCCAAATCAGAACATCCAAAACAAAAACAAAATTTTATCTATTCCAATCGGCGTCGATTTAATAAAATCGGCGTCGTTTATTTCTAGTCGACGCCGATTAATACCAATCGACGCCGCTCAAACAACAATCGACGCCGATTATACCAATCGACGCCGATTGACTGTCCGGACATAAATCGGACCCTGGCCTCCCACAAACAAAAAAAAATCAAACAAAAAAATGAAATACAACGGGTTCAAGAAGAACCACTTACCCCAGGTCGTGTCCTCCTGCGCTTCTGACCGCTCCCAGAGGCTTCCATGGTGCTCAAATCCAAATTCTGACTCTCTCTGAATCAATCGTCACGATGAAAATAAATCGTTTACGTTTTCCGTTCGCATATTTATATGCGCTACGATTGGTCGGCGCCGATTTTGTTGATCGACGCCGTTTACCTTGGTCGTCGCCGATTACTCTGATCACCGCCGATTTTACATATCTGTTTGCCATAGTGTTGATGCTTGGCTTATTTATCCATCTGATCATTATTGTGCGCTGAATATTGCCTTTCGGCGCATCTTTTCGATATCACCGTCTATTTCAGGTTTTGTTCCCTTTGCGTGGGACACTCGTACTTTTTGGCAACTTAGAGTTAAGCGGGTCTGTAGGCACTAACGTCGTCTCATGAGGAGACCGTCTAGTTTGCCCTACCAATGTGAGTTCCTTAGGTTGCTGCCTTTTTATTTATTTTTGTACATCGTTAATGATCAGATCTACTCCAGACATCCGACTGGGGCATCCTGCGTTTTCATCTACCTCTTTCAAACTTGGGATCGTCTGTTCTATCATCCATCCCATCCCTAGTTTGAGGGGGATCACATCATCACTTTTTCTTCCCTTCTTCCATCTCCTTGTTTTTGTCTCATAACCTTGCTTATCGCAAGTTACTTGACAAAAAGGGGCAAAATGTAGACACTTAAAATTGGTTACTCAATTTAGTGTCCCTCACATTCGTTTCCCTGCTCAGGTAGCCTGGGGCACGTTTACGTCACCACTATCCCCTTGGGATATTATCCGATTTGTGATTTAAACACCTATCTTAAGTTTAATTCACCCCATTGTATCTTACCCGTGAGTAATTAAATATTAAATATTTAATTACACCTCTTCCCATGTATCTTAACCACTTATCTACCCCAAATTTATTCTATCTATGTATCACCCCTATTTTTCCTCTTCCCCAAGCGGGATATTTCCCGTATTTGGGGTAACTCTTATCTTTCTAGAAATCGTTCATTTTGGCCATCTCGGGAGTCTGTCCCGCGATCGGCGCCGACCTATACGGTCGGCGCCGATTTTTAGAGCGGCACCGATTATAAATACAAGCCGTAACTCGGTTCTAGGGACGAAAAAAGGAGGAAGAACACACGGACGAACAGAGAGAGAGATAGAGAGACAGATTGCGAAAGAGACACAGGTTGTAAGAAAGAGAGATTTTAGCATCAAGTGTATCAAATGAGATCGGATCCTCGTCCGAATCAATCCCTAAGAGGAGCATCGTTACTCGCTGCTCCTATCACATCAACATCTCACGTATCCATCGATCTTCTGGTGACTGTTCCAGTACCTCACCGACTTCGGCGCATCCAGCAGATGTCAACTATTTGTCCATCTCTTTCCGATTTCCGAATCTTTTCACACTGTCCCCGATTGACCGATCTCGCTTTCGGGCCGATGCCGATCACATCAATTGACGCGATCACATCGATCGACTCGATTCTACATAATCAACGCCGATCATCCTGCAGATAGGTAAAAGGACACAGGTAACACAAATCCAGCTTTATTTCATAGTTTCCTGTTTTTCGTAGTTTCTGTCTCTTTGTTTAAATTTTGTTTCATTACAGTAATCATAAAATCTAGTCCTTACGTACATCTTTTATCATGTATGCTTCTCTGCTTAATTGAAAACGTGGACTGACATCTGCCGAGGAAGCTTATCGCTTCCCGGACCGCTTCTCGGGCAGTCCACCTAAATATCTTTTAACGTCGTCTTTTCTCGTCAAGCATCGATGTCTACACAGTTACTCAGATCTATCTATTGGCGAATTGTTCGTGTGCGCCGCTTTAGCTACATTGACCTCCTTATCCGTCTACATCTTCGGATCTTGTCCATCGTGTATCGATTTTATTGGAGTTTTTCAGGGGTTTTTGTGTTTAGTTTGGTGCATTAACTTGGGACAGTAACAAGCGCAAAATCCTTGATCTACAAATATATAAGTGGAAAAATATAAAGGGAAGAAAACCCATTTAAATTTAAATTATATTAATCAAATCAAAAGAGATTTTTCAAGCACCAACTTCACAAGGTGCACCAACCCTACAAGGAGCACAAACCCCTAATTTAGTGAGGAATCAACCCCACAAGGAGGATAAAACCCGCTAATATGATCAAACACTAATTGAACCACCTTTTATGAAGATATTTGATGTATTGTTTTTATCACAACCGATGGAGATCACAAATCCCACTCACACACCTTCAAACCCTCTTAAAATGCCTCAAAATTGAAATATCATGGACTAAAATAGACAAATTATATGCACATCGGCTCTTAGAAACTCCTCAAACATTCAAACACACACATACACACTCAGCTATTTCTTGATTCCCTTGAACTACTTTCAATTTTTCACCTAGCTCACACTTTTTCCCTCTCTTTCAACAAGTTCAAAAATGAACAAACAATTCACCTTTATATGAGAATAAACTCGAAAAAATAACATAGGTTGGTCATAACCCAAGTGGTTTGTCATACCATCTTAAAATTAGAATAAGAAAATTATATAAATTCATAACATTGACCCAAACAAGTTGCCAATGCACTAAGCCATCTAAACTTGCAAAATTAGACCAAGAGGCCAAAATCCTTCTCCACTAAGAACTCCAAGACCTCCAAATACTTCACCTATAATTTTTATACCTATAAAGGCTTCACACATGTAAAAATTACCATATAAACACCATCAACCTTATCAAGAACCGCATTTGCCTCATTAATTTTGTTCACTAATCAAAGAGGGTACATACATGAACCAATCTTCAACCATGAAGCTCAATATAAAAAAACATAATATGCCATTTAACCACTCATTGTAAATACATGGATATTTAGATAAAATGCATGCATGATATACCTCATGAATAATCCAAAAAAATCAAACCATACCTCTTTTCCTCTTTAGTAAACTGAACTACCCTTGAATTACTTTTAGAAATGGAACTATTTTGCACTCTTTCGACACATTTAAGACCTCTAAATCCATTAAATAGGAAACCAACTCATCCCTTGTCACTCTAAAAAGGATATCCATCATCATCTAAGTACAAACATGGGTATTCTACATCAATACTCTATCCAAACCATCTTTGTCCTCAACAAGTAAAAGTGTGTCAACTTTGGACCTCAACCATGCCACCTTAGTACACTTTCACATCTCAACCAAAACATGAAAAAATGCATATAAGATGTTAAAAACACCTCCAAGGCCATTATAGACCATCACAAAGCTCATAAGGGCTAAAAACTTCCATTTTCCATCATTGCTAAACCGCCCTTTATCCCAAAAATCAATTTTCAAAGATAGGGCACACTTTGCACTTTAGAACCTCAACCATGACTTGAAACTATCATGTACATGCATTATAAGTCCCATTATTTCATAAATGGTGATTTAGTCAATAGCTTCAATCAAAATCTTTTGAAAAAACTGAAAAAATCCATAAACCTAACTTTTGAATGGGTCCCACATACTTCCGCAAGGTCTAAAATACATAATTTTAAATATAGAGGAGTCACATAAAACCTCAAAACATCACATTTTCAAAATTAATCCATTTTATGCCCATAATAATATTTTTTTCTCCATCGCTCTAAAACTAGGGTTTTAAGATCATAAAAATCATTTTAGCTTCTTAACATTTGTTCCTAAAAGTTTGATGAAGAAACCAGTTCATTCTAGTTGAAAAATTATCTTATATAAATTTGAAAAAATCACTGAAATCCATGATTTCCCATGAAAAGTGTGTGAGCGTATGTGAGAAAATGAAGTTACCTATCGAGTTGGAAAACTTGCTTTCTTGGATCCTATTTTGCCTAAAACATCATAACATGAAAATATATACACATAATGACACGGAATTTTTCTCTCATATATAAAAACCCTCTTTTCTTCATCTCCAATCATGATATTCACCGAAATAGGTCTCAGTATCTTCTTAACCACCATGACTTCCCTTATTAGACCTTGGGCTTTTGCATAGTTGAGGCCAAAAGAAGTATAAGAACAAGTATACCTCAACATGAAACCTATCAAAAATGCCCTTAAAACCTTGAGACACCATTTCTCACTCACCAACATGATTTCATAATCTCACATAGATCTACACATCACTCTCATGCTCCATTTAGCCTCCAAGAACCTATAGTAAGTCTAGATGAGTACCTATAATTGAGTTTGTTGGTATCCAAATTTGTTCTCCTTTTCAAGTTGAGAAGCATCACAGATTCGACATGGAGCTTAGAGATAAATAGATCATAATGTGTGTCATTTTGTATTTGGGGATGAGATCTAACCGGCCCTTTGTCTCTCATATTTGTGGAGAGATGGATAACACCTTCAAGAGGATTTGGCCTCCTCACTACTTTAGGTCATGCCTTTTGACAAGGGTGAGAGAACATGTAGTGTAACCTTTGTTTGATGAAGGAGATGGAGATATCCTTCTTTTGCTCAAATTTTAGGAAGAAAACCTTAGGAAAGTACAACCAATATTCCATAATTTAACTCTCAAGAGTTGTCACTTATAAAAGATGGAGATACTTTCAAAACAAGTCTAAGGTTATCTTGAAGACATTATGAAATCATGATTGTTCTACATATTTAAGTAAATAAATTTTCTTTCTCTATTGATGTATAGGAAAACTAGGGTAGTTTAGGATGGATTCATGGTTTTGAAGAATTTTGATGGGAGATTAAACATGATAAAGTTTATTATACGGATATTTGAGAGACTTCACAACAATTGGAAATTTAAAAATAAAACTTAGGAATAGCTAAGATATTCCTTCAACCAGAAGGTGTGCTTCAATGGAGGCCCATATCAACATGACTTCACACAATCTTTGAGAATCTAACATGAAGGCTTGAGTGGGAATCAATAAAACATCAAATACCCCTAGTTCCTCATGCCTAACATACACTCAAAGGCTTAAAGACAATATTTATCAAAAAATGATAGTGAAGTGATTTTAAATTGTTTATCTCATCACAGGATGAAATCTCTTCTTGTAATGAAATTAAAAATTCCACTAAACTATCATAGGGACGACATCCTGTGTGATACAGAGGGACTTTAACACAAAATTTCAATAGGAATAAGAAAAACTACTTGTAGACATTCTGAAACAAAGTAGACACAAATTTCTCGAAGATTGACACAAATTAACTGAAAATTGATTAGATTCATAAACAAGGGAAAGCTTCTAGAGAAATATCAGTTCTCGTCAATGGATATACATCTCAAACCAACTTGACATGATAGAAAATCTAACACAAAATAAATTTACGAGGTATCTCGGATTGGTCTCTCAGGAAGACGGGCTCTCTCAAATTTTATCTTAAGAATTCAACCCCGACCCTTTGCAAGAGTATTCTCATTTCATTTATACATTTCACTCACCCACTCATCCAAAATTTCCCCCCCAAAAAATAAGAATATTTGAGGGACCTTCTCTTGTTACCAATTTTTCTCTAAAAGTGACGTTTAAAAATTTGCACCGTATGCCAAGTGGACAAATTATGAACTGCTAACATTTCTCAGACCCTTAAATAATGATTGGGATGCCATGCCACAACTTTTTGATAGTCCTTTTAATCATTATTATCCTTTCATGTAAGAAATCCCCATTTTAATCATTTTCCAGAGGCTCTATACAACTGGATCTGACAAGTAATCCTTTTCTCTCTCGAGGCAACATATTTTTCATCTTTTGTACCTGCAACCTCCATCATTTCATCCTTTTCCCTCTCTTTCCTCTACAAATCTACCCCACATCCATCTTCTCTGGTAATTCACATTTTTGCAAGTGCTCGAGCAATTCCAATTTCAAAATATCAACCTTAACAATCCTTGGACTCACAAATTAAGTTCTAAATCCATTCAATGGAACTTTGAAGACAAAAACAACAAGGAATTTCATCAAAAATGATGAAAACAATGTGTATTCGCATCTCCAGGAGTTTTGGAGAAAAAATGGTAGAAAAACAAGTGAAATGCATAGCAACCTTTGATTCTACCTCTTCTCAACTTAAAATTGGCGCCATCCATGTGTTTCCTTGGTGCAAATGCAAAGGAGAAGCCCAAGGGAAAATTTCCAAACAAGCGTGGGTCTTCCATGAGCCCCTGGGCCCAAGAAAAATGCCTTTTGGCCTTTGAAAATCCTCAGTATAAAAGGAGCTAGTGGAAGCCTCCACGTGTCTCATTGGCATACTTTTGATATGGTGCCCAAAAGCAAAGACTTCAAACAAGCATAGACTCACCATGTGTCCTAGCCCATAAAATTTGTTGAAAAATTGAAGGATCAAGGGAAAGAACCATGTGTCTAGGGTCTGAGAAAGTTTTCCTTGGCCGTTGAAAATTCCAAGCAAGGGTAGAGTGAGCAGAAAATTCCACTTGCCTTCATGGTGTTCCTTCAAAATAAAATTTAGGGGTAGGTCCCCAAATAGGCACACTCCCTCCACGTGTCTAAGGCCTTAGAAAGTTGTTTGAAAAGTTTAAGTATATGGAGGAGCTGATGGAAGCCTCCAAGTGTCTCCTTGGAACAACTTTGAGATAGTGCACTAAAGTGGAGACCCCAAACAAGCGTGGGCTCACCACGTGTCTCAGTCTGGTAGAGTTGTTGTAAAATTTTAAGGACCAAGTGGAAGGTGCCACATGCCTAGGGTCCGAGAAAGTTTTATCGGTCATTGAGAAGTCTAAGTATGGGAAGACCCAGTGGAAAACATCTACGTGTCCTCCCGACACTTCTTCAAAATAAAATTTAGGGAAGGTCCCCAAACAGCGCAGGCCCTCTTGTTTCTTCCTTCACATTCTGTTTCCCTTATATTTCCCCCCTTTTTGTGCCTTCCTCCCGCGTGCCCAATTTTTCCCTTCTTTCGGTGTGCACACCTTCTTTTATATCCCCTTGTGCCCTCATTGCATGCCCTTCTGCAGATGCGTTAAAATTTGTTGTCCCTAATCTTCCTCTTGCACTCCCACGTACATCCTATTGTTCCATAAAACGTCACTATGGAAAAATAGAAGGAAGGGGAAAAACATGATTTTACACCCAAGTTACACATATTTTCACATCGACAGAGGAACTAAAAAAAATTATGGATTTAAAGTGATCCTTGACCTAAGGAAGGGAGTGATCATAGAAACAAAATGGAGGACATAGTTTCCATGCATCAATATGGGGAGATAAGAAAGAGGACAGAGCCACGAATTGAAGAATTTTAAGGACAAATGTGGCGAGACCAAACCGAGCACTAACATCATCTCCGACTCTGGGATGGGCACTCCCCTGTGAAAGCCACAAGAACAAATAGCAGGACCAAGTGCCAAAAATAAACCTTTGGGCAATGGAGTCAAAGAATAAGCTTGTAGAGCAAAACAATAATAACCAACTCCCCCAAGGATGAACCGAGAAACCAAAAAAATCACCACCAAGGACCAAGACAAACAAAAATAGAAAGACATGAAAATAAAAGACTATAAATTGTACAAATGGAGTATACCTTGATTCTGAGAAATCAATGAAGGAAATGTTTCAAATTCCTACCATTAACAGGAAATTCAAGTAGTTCCCCATCTAAGTCTTTTAGGAAGAAGGTATTTTAACCAATTCGAATGTCAATTGAATAAGGGCCCATCCATAATGCATCAAATTTACCATGCTTGCCCTTATCTTCATACCTGCTATCCCATAATAGAAAAATATCCCTAATGCTGAAAGCTCTTGGAGTCACCTTCTTGTCAAATAAATTCTTCAACTTTTCTCTGAACTTCACATGTCGTTGATGGGATGCCCTTATTTCTTCATCTAACTCAATAATATGATTGATTCGAGCATCATATGGACTAAATTCTTGATCTTCAATTTGTTGAACAAACTGAAATGAAGACAATTGCAAATGAAGGGGTAGCAAAGCTTGAGTTCCATATACCAACTCAAATGGGCTTTTACCAGTAGCTCTTTTGACAAAGTGATTTTGTCAGCCCAAACAACAAACTTCAATTGCTCACCCCACTTCTTTTTGTTTAGCTCCAAGGTTCTTCTAATGATTTTCAACAATTTTTATTGCTGGACTCAGCTTGTCCATTTCCTTGGGTATTGTAGTTAGAAGCATATGTCAAATTAATTCCATACCCTTTGCACATTGCCAAACAAGGTTTGGCTCTTAAACTCATTGCATTATACAAAACAATCTTAGCCGACACTCCAAAGTGCATATGATTTGATTCAAGACGAAGTCCATGATAAATTATTTTGTTTCTTTCTTGGTGGGGATTACTTCCACCCACTTAGTGAAATAATCAGTGGCTACAAGAATCCATTAATGACCAACATTGGAAGGATCTGAAATATCACCAATAAAATCCATTCCATATTTCTTAAATGGGGCTTCAATTGACATAGGATGCAAAGGAAGGAAGCCTGAAGCTTTCATTATTGCAGAAAAATGCTGGAAAATTTCACATTTTCTAACCAATAGAGTTATATCTTTGAAGAGAGTTGGCCAAAAATAACCAGCTCTCAAGATTTTATGTGTTGTAACTCTTCTAGCAAAATTTCCCCCATAAAATCCTCCATAGAGATAAGAAATTGCCTTTGGGGCTTCATCCTCAGCAGTGAATCTTAAGAGCACTCCCTCCGGGTTCTTCCAAGCTAACCCAAAATTAGTAATAGCATATTTTTGGGAGGCTAACTTAAGAGCTCTTTTATGATTTTTAGTAAAATGTTCAGGGCAGCATAGATGTCTGAGATAAAAGATTATATCTTTGTACCATTCAGATCTTACCAACTTTTCAAGGACATCCACCCTTTCTCCTTCTACTTCATTCACCTCAATAGTTTGCAAGTTTCTCTCATCCATAAGCTTAGCTATGCCAAAACCTCTTATCAATTTCATGGTTTGGATGTCCATGTCATATTCCTATAACTTTTTACCCGTTTGCATTTTTGCTTGAGACCTCCATTTCTCGAAAAGATATCTTTCACAAGGATGTGGAGAACATAAGCAACAACTTTAGAGCTCAAGAAGTAAGGTTTGAAAACCTTTGTTTCTTTCACCAAGGAAAATGCTTGCTTCTCCATGATGGTGTACTTCAACTCAGCTCTTTGCAATGCCTTATTGAAAAATGCAATTGGTATCTTAGCCCCTTCATCATCCTTTTGCCTCAAGAAAGATGTAATGGTGTTTTCTAAAGCAAAAGAAAACATTTGAAAATGCTTCTTGTAATTTGGAGCTGCCAAAATAGGGGCATGCTTTAATGCTTCTTTGATCCCATTGAAAGCTTGAATGGAAGCTTCTTCCCATTTGATAACTTGGTCCTTCTTCAACATGCTAGTAATGGGGATGGTCATCTCAAAGTAAAGTTAGACACAAATATTCTGATAAAGTTTATTTTTCCAAAGAAGGATTGAAATCCCTTCTTAGTTCTCGGAATTAGAACCTTGTTGATGGCTTCCACTCTCTCGAGATCAATCATGACCCCTTCCTTTGATACAATGTGACCAAGCAACTTTCCTTTTGCACTCCAAAATGGAATTTCTTGGTATTCAATGATATGCCATACTCTCTACACCTTAACAACATTCTCTCCAAGTGTTACAAGTGATCATTTATTTTTCTGGAAAACACAGTTACATCATCTTGATAAACAACAATGAAATCATTAATATAACTAGAAAACACTACATCCATTGCTCTTTGGAAAGTTTCTCCAACATTCATTAAGCCAAAAGGAATCTTGACATAGACATAAGTTCCCAAGGAGTGGTAAAGGTAGTCTTTATTCTTTCTGAATCCTTCAAAACAACTTGATTATAGCTAGAGAAACCATCCAAAGTGGATAACAATTTAGAACCAATTACCAATTGTAGCATATTCTCCATGTTTGGTAGAGGGTAATTATCTTTCAATGATGCTTTATTCAAGTTCCTAAAGTCTACACACAACCTTATATCACCATTCTTTTTTTTGACATGTACTAAATTTTCAACCCAAGATGAGTACCTTGTGGGATGAATGATCCCTCCATCCCTCAACTTCTTCAATTCTTCTTGCATCTTCAAAGAAAGGAGTGGATTGATAGGCCTTTTTTCTACAAAGGCTTGGCATTAGATTCAAGAGGAATTTCATGTTGGAACAAATCTTCCTTGTATGCCTTCAACTCGAGTAACACCAAGCTATGTAGTTTTGATATTTCTTCAACAATTGAACATATAATCTTGCTTCTCTTCCACATCTCTTGAAACTGACATACTTCTGTTAATAATGCAATCAACATTATCAAATTTTGATTCAAGTGCCACCAAACCTTTTGGAATCGTGTTTTTCTTGCTGCATGATGATGTCTTTGCCAAATAAAGTTTCCTTTCCTTCAGAAGCACACACCATCGGTTCCCAATCTATATTTTTGTCAGTAAACTCACCTTGGTTCTGCAGAAACCATTTCACCTGGGCATCATCATCGAACACTTGCAAATTTTTAATGTTGTTAGGGACAGATGGCCTTGTTATTATTTCAACATCATACTCACAAAATGGAGATACTATACAATTTCCAAATATGGATCCTAGCACTGCTAACTTGTCTACATAATCATTAAACTTTCTATTATGGTGTACAATATTAAATGAGTCAAAAATTTCAATCAAATCCTAGATTGCATGCTTGTATTGTTTCATTCTCTCATTTTTAGTAGCATACAGTTTTCTAATCAACTTGACAATTAGTTCTGAATCTCCTTTAACAATGATATCCTTTACACCATATTTCCATGCAATTCTTAAGCCCAATAACAATGCTTCATATTTAGCAATGTTGTTAGTTCATTCAAAGTTGAGTTTGAATGAAAAACAAACTCTTCCTGGCCTAGAGAAATCAGAACAATACCAACACCATTTCCAAACTTTAGACAAGCTCCATTGAATAACAAGGTCCAAGGAAAACCTACTTGTTAAAGACATTTACATTGATCAATCTTGTGCTCTTTTCAATTAGAAAATCCAACTAATTTATCAGCATCCTCACCAACATACAACACTTAATAAGAAGCATTATTGGGATCTTCAATGGGGTGCAACATCTTCTTCTCTCCATATAGCTTTACAAGGCTTCCTTTAATTGGAATGGTGGAAAAATACATATCCATTTGAACACTTCAACCAACACTTGCAGCCCACTTTATTGATAACAACATTCCCATTTGGTAGGGAAATCAACAATAACAACATCAAGTTTAAAGTTCTTACCTGGATAAGTTACAAGTTGTACCACCAAACCTTTTACACATCCTACAACTGGAACCTCTCTAGAATCCATTGTAGTACACTTGCCATAAGATGTTGTCACTTTACTTTTCAATTCATTCATAACCTCTAGAGGCATAACATTGCATGATGCTCTAGAATCAAACATACAATTGTGCAGTAGTCTATACTTAATAATCAATGTTGTAAAAAATAGATCAACATTTAATTGAGACTCAACGAAAGATGTTCCCAAGTAAACTTCAGATGGCTCACCTATCTCCTCCAATGCTAGTGGCTTTTCTAGGTCTGGAATGGTTGGAGGAGGAGTGTATACATTATTTATATTTTTGCCTTGGGTACTCTTGTCTTGTTCCAATCCCAAATACTCAAAGGCCCTTTTCTTGTGCTCAGGAATCCTAAGCAATTCAACAATTGGAACAAAACCTTGATCGACTCAAGAATTGGGAAATGCTATAAGGAATGTATTCAAGAAAAGCAACATTTGGAGAAATATTGACAAACTCATCAGATGGGAGAAAATTTTCACATTTTGGGCATGGGTGGGAACACCAATTCTAATTGAGACAACAAGGCCTTTTCCAGATGCATCTTTCTTTGGATTTTCTTTTGGGATATTGATGAGAACTGGGGTTTTGGTTTATCTTAAGGCCCCCTTTCGATGCCTTTACTTCTTGTGTTATACTCTTTTTCTTGGGAAATAACAACATTCATCAACAACTTCCTATCCTCCTCGAAGGGATTCCTCCATCGTATTTTTGATCATTAATGCCCTTAAGTATTCAAAATCATTACTAGGCAATTCAAAATCTTGTACCATAACTATTTATAAAGTATGAGAGAGAGGAAGAAGATGTATCTAGTGAAAGCAATACAAAAACTTATATAGTTCTTGCACTTATTAATTCAGTTGAAGTTGCTCCTTGTTGTGAGCTTGTAGAGTAATCCACCATGCATGCATCATCATCAATGTTATCATCATCATCAGCTTCTTCAACTTTCTGATCTACTTCACATGGTGGGTGGGGTAAGAAACATTTTTCACACCAATCAATTTAATTTTTATCTTAAAAAACAACTCTAGCATTTAGAGGATCATGCACTACTCTATTTTCCCTAGCTTGGGGTTGTCTAGCTCCCATGGGTCCTTTACCTCTATCATCAGATATTTGATCATTTCTAGGATGATTTAAAAATATGTCTTGTCCTTGTTTCCTATGCTGACCTTGAGAACCTTGTCCAATTCCTTTCTCTTCCCTGGCTAGCTTGTAAGAGATTTCTTTGACACCTCCAGCCAAAGTCTTTACAACTTCCTCAAGATCCACAACCTTACTTGATTGATACTTTTCGGGTTGATCGGTTTAACAACCTCCCTTTTAGGAGGTTTTCCAATAGCTCTAATGTTGTTCTCAATTTTCGTGAGCCATGGTAAAGGCCTCGCCTCAAAGTTCTAGGGTTCTTATCCCTCAAATAGTAAGCAACTTTCTTATAAAATTAATGTAGTCTTCATCTCGAATACTTTATCCGACATGATTCATCACATGGCCTCAAATTAACAGTAGTCTTCTCATTGTTTTATTAAATCTTGTATTAAAATCACGTGCTTTGATTTATTAGGATTATTCTTAATGTTTTCAAACTCGATAAAAGAAACATAGGGTTTGTTTTATCTCCATACCGCAATCTAAAAGTATTTTTCATCTCTCACAAAGAATTAATGGAATTATCTAGCAAATATTTATACAGGTCCCTTACATATTCTTCTAGAGTATGGATGAACAATTGAACGTACACATCCTCAAATTCTATTTGAAAGTTCTCCAACATATTGAAAAATATATTCAAATGTTGATCACCAAGTGATTGCATTATTTCCTTAAAACTTAGGCAATCTATTTCTTACATCTTGTGGCACAAGTATTTTGATAGCTAGCCATACCTCTAAAATTGATGGGACCAAAAGTATTAACAAAAAAAGGAGGTCTGGGAGGAGGCTGTGCCATATTATTTTGAGGAGGTGACCTTAGAGGAGATGTAAACTAATGAGGAGTGAGAAGTCTGTGTGGTACAAGGATGCAATTCTCATAATGACTGCCCTCTAAAGGCTCTGTTTCTTGGAAAAATCTATTAGATTTGGAAAATACAGGGGCAGATTGAGAAGCAAATTTTTCAAATACAAATGAAGGCCCCTCTCCAGATGGAGAATTCAATTCAACAAAGAGACTACTTGATTCAAATTCACTTGAGGAAGTATTACAATCTTCAATCACAGGCTGATCAGTTTCACCAATGGAGATCTCTTTTCTTGATGCTTGATCTCCAACAACCTTCCAAATTCTTCTTCCTTCTGAATTAGACTTTCCCAACTCTAGAAACAACCTTCTACTAGGGTCCTTGGTGAAGAAATATCTTCTTCCTTCCATCTTTGCAGAGGTTAATGAAAAATCTTACGATATATGTTAAGACAACGGTATTTATTAAGAATTTCAACGAATGAGTTGCCACTAAGGATTTTCACCTTATTTTATCCAGATGCACTATGAAAAACATATCAAATATTTTTCAATACGTGATTCATGCAAAGCTTAAAATATCCGCTCTTCTTCTACCCAAAATTTTGAAAGATGATACAAAATCTTGTACAATACTTATATAAGATGGAAATATTGCACTCTTAACTTACAACTTTGAATAATTATTACAGATCTAAACAAATAGTGATGTTTTAGCAATGTATTAACACACAACACGTGTAAGAAGTAT
The DNA here is from genome assembly GCA_018340775.1 of Taxus wallichiana var. yunnanensis. Classification (NCBI taxonomy): domain Eukaryota; kingdom Viridiplantae; phylum Streptophyta; class Pinopsida; order Cupressales; family Taxaceae; genus Taxus; species Taxus wallichiana. Next base: position 68,919,331 of record CM031233.1, read on the forward strand.
TACCAGGATCTGTATGTACTAAATTTATAAAATACTTCAAAGAGTCCCCGCTAATGGCTCCACGAGTGTTGTTGCCATACAAATAAATCTCAGAGCTCAAATAATCCCTGACAACGCTAAATAATACTCGACAATGACACCACGAGTTTCGGTATCCAATTTTTTTTCTCCTTTTGAAGATGACCATCATCAAAGATTTGCTATGGAGCTTAGAGACAGATAGATCATAATGTATGTCATTTTGTAGCCGGTGATGAGATCTATTTGACCCTTTGTCACTCAGATTTATGGAGAGATGGATAACACCTTCAAGAGGATTTGACCTATCCTCACTACTTTAGGTTGTGCCTTTTGACCAGGGTGAGAGGACCCGTAGTGTAACCTCTATTTGATGAAGGAGATGGAGATATCCTTATTTTGCACAAATTTTATGAAGAAAACCTTGGGAAAGTACGATCAATACTCCATAATTTAACTCAAGAGTTCTCACTTATAAAATATGGAGATACTTTAAAAGTAAGGCTAAGGTTACTAAAGACATTATGAAATCTTGATTGTTCTACATATTTTAGTAAATAGATTTTTTTCCTTTGTAAATATACAGGGAAAACATGGGTATTTCAGGATGGATTCATGGTTTTTGAATAATTTTGGTGGGAGATTAAGCGGGGGTAAAGTTGATTACACCGATATTTGAGAGACTTCACAACAATTGGAAAGTTAAATGACAAAAAGATTTGTAATAGCTAATATATTCCTTCAACTAGAAGGTGTGATTCAATGGAGGCCCAGAGATCAACATGGCTTCACACAATATTTTAGAATATAACACGAAGGCTCAAGCTAGATACTTAATGAAACATCAAAGACCCTTGGTTCCTCATGCCTAAGATACACTCAAAGCCTTACAAACAATATTTATAAGAAAATGATAGTGAATTGATTTTAATTTGTTTATCTCATCATAGGATAAAAGATCTTCTTGAAATGAAATTCAAATTACCACTAAACTTTCACAGGATGAGATCCTCTATGATTAGGAGAGACTTTAACACAAGATTTCAATAGGAATAAGAAAAACTACTTGCAGACATTATGAAATAAATAAGACACAAATTAACTCGAAATTGATTAGATTCATCAATAAGGGAAAGATTCAAGAGAAATATCAGTGCTCAACAATGGCTATACATCTGCAACCAACTTGACATGATAGAAAATATAACACAAAAGAAATTAACCAGGTATCTCAGATTGGTCTCTCAGGAAGACAGCTCTCTCAAATTTTCTCTTAAGAATTCAACCCCTAACCCTTTGCAAGAGTATTCTCATTGCATTTATACATTTCACTCACTCACTCATCCCAAATTTCCCCCCAAAAAGAAGAATATTCGAGGGACCTTTTCTTGTTACCAATTTGTCTTAGAAAGCAACGTTTAATGAATTTTCACTGCAATGCACTGCTAGGTGGACAAATTATGAACCGATTATATTTCTCGGACCCTCAACTAATGACTAGGATGCCATGCCACAACATTTTCATATTCCTTTTAATCATTCTTCTTCGTCATGGAAGAAATACCCGTTTTAGTCATTTTCGCAGGCTCTGCATGCATGGATCTCGACAGTAATACTTTTTGCTCTCAAGGCAACACCTTTTTCATCTTTTACACCTGCAACCTCCATCATTTCATCCTTTTCCCTCTCTTTCCTTTGCAACTCTTCCCCACATCCATATTCTCTGGTAATTCACGTTTTTGCAAGTGCCCGAGCACTTCGAATTTCAAAATATCAACCTTAACAATCCTTAGACTCACAAATTAAGTTCTAAATCCATTCAATGACACTTTACGAAAAAAAACGATAAGGAATTTCATCAAAAATGATGAAAAATAGTGCGTATTCACATCTCCAAGAGTCTTGGAGCAAAAATGGCGAAAAAACAGGTGAAATGCATAGCAACCATTGATTCTTCCCCTTCTCAACTTAATATTAGAGCCATCCACGTGTTTCCTTGCGCAACATTTTGCAAAGGAGAAGCGAGAAGGAAAAATTTCCAAAGAAGCGCGGGTCTTCACCATGCCCTGGGCCCAAGAAAAATGCCTTTTGGCCTTTGAAAATCCTTAGTATAAAATGAGCTAGTAGAAGCCTCCACGTGTCTCACTGGCGCACTTATCATATGGTTCCTAAAAGTAGAGACCCCAAACAAGTGCAGACTCACCACGTGTCCTAGCCTAGAAAATTTGTTGAAAAGTTGAAGGATCAAGTGGAAAGCGCCATGTGTCTAGGGTCCGAGATAGTTTTACTTAGCCGTTGAAAATTCCAAGCAAGGGAAGAGTGAGTGAAAACTTCCACGTGTTCTCCTGGCGCTCATTCAAAATAAAATTTAGGGGCAAGTCCCCAAATAGGTGTGGGCCCTCCACATGTCCCAGGCCTTAGAAAGTTGTTCAAAAATTTTAAGTATAGGGAGGAATAGAAGGAATCCTCCACGTGTCTCCTTGGCACAACTTTGAGATGGTTCCCAAAAGTGGAGACCGAAAAAATCACGGTCTCACTACGTGTCTTAGTCCAAGAGAGTTGTTGCAGAGTCTTAAGGACCAGCGGAAGGTGCCACATGCCTAGGGTCTGAGAAAGTTTTATTAGCTCTTGAGAAATCTAGGTATGGGAAGACCCAGCGGAAAACCTCTACATGTTCGATGCAGAGCATCAAGGAATAAGACATAATAAGGTCATACAAGACCATGATACATGTTGTCTATAGGTGTGTTAGAGTTAAATATGTTGTAAAAACGAATATATGCTTGCAAGAAGTTGGTAAGGTGACTTGACTTGGCATTTAAGGAGTAATATAGGCTAATTAAGGTCTTTTTAAGCCTTGACATCATGTAATAGTTGCCTTGTATGGATTATAGGAGAGTATTAAGGTGATATACATAGGATTTCTATGTTGAGAAGATGGTTGAGTCTTCCTAGGAGTGTGAGTTGGCTTAGGAGTCAGTTTAGGAGCTTTAGAGGGTCTATTCTTAGCTAATGAATACCTATTTCATAGGTGATTCGATGGACATGAAGAGGACAGGGGGTTCTCAAGGTTTTAGAGGATGGAACAATGAGTAACAACATGTGTATGATGTTTGAAAGAAGATATTATACTCTGGAATGCATGAAATAGCTTGTTTCAATGGACTGTGCACAAGAACCCTGGCAGGACAGCAAGATAGAAACCCTCCATGACCTTCAAATGATGTAAATATCTTGATTATTAGCATGAAGAGATTCTACAGGTGATTTGGATCACATTGGTAATTTTTGTATGTTTTGAAAATGCATAGTTTGTATGTTATAGCAAATTGTTGCCTCTCGGGCCTGAACTAGGGCTTGGGATAACTTTTTATTGCATCGGTGAAATTGCTTGAAAATTTCACATAATCTCTGTCCTGATAAGATATAGCATCTGTCCAAATTTCAAATAGAGTGGGTTTGTGTCGCTCGAGATATACATGACTTTGTATTTTTCAGTTAAACAATGAATGTACAATGCACATATTTCAAGGCAAAAATCAAGTTTTGGTTCATAATTAGATGAAGCACAAGCTTAGATTGTTATCAAAGGTGGATCCATGTATTTTTGATGTATTTGAATGATCATAGGGGTGAATCAATGAAGCAATTACCCTTATTGCATATAAAGACCGATCATGCAGGGGTTTGTATGACTGTCTCAAGTCATAGTAAGAGGTTTCAAAAGCTAAATTAGAGAAATGGAGTCAAGAGCCAATGCATGAGGGATGAAATACACCTATCAAGGTATGAATAATATGTTTGATTACTTATAAGGAGAAATATTTAATGATATTGCCTTCATTTTGTGTAAAACATGACTGTGGCTGATCTAAATGTTAAGATTCAGAAACCAGACTGGTAAATGCTTGATTTAAGGAGCTAGATGAATGCTGAAGATCTGAAATTTTGTGTGGAGAGGGTTATAGCATATACAGACCTTGTGTAAAAATTTGGAGTCCTAAAACAAAGACCCAGAAAAGTTATGAAGGATTTAGGACTGTCCCAAACAAGTTAGTTTCTCAAGAAGAAGAAACAAGAAAACAATGAGATGGAGGGAGTTAGACAAAACTTTAAGCCATGAAACTTTAGGAGCAAGGTTTTATGGGGAAATGAGAGCCAATTAATCTTATCAGACCTTCTGGGTATTCATGAAATTCTAAATGTTGTAATTTTAGGAGTTTAGTCAAGATGGTGCAAAGAAGTAACATGCACTAGGTCTCATTGCTACCTCAAGGAGATAAGAACAAATAGATGATGTTGCATGAACATCAATTAATGATCCTCTAGCAGGGGTGGATGGAGTAATAGGGCAAGTTCAAGCTCTTGAGTATTGTAGAGAAAGACAGATCTAAATGACCCCTGCATCAATTTGGTATCAGAGCGAGGTTAGGAGATCAAAGGACAGCCATAACAGGAAACAAAAGGTAGATCCAATACCAAGGAGTTCAAGGTAACAAACACATGTTTTCAAGCTATTTATTTCTATAATTTTCAGAGAACTCCATATTGTAAAGTTTTTGATTGAATCAGTCATGGAGGTAGGAGCAGTGTGTGAATTGGTTAAGTTACTAAGCTATCAAAAGGAACAAGAAAAGAAAGAGAAAAAGAGGAAAGAGGAGAAGATGAGAGGAATATTGGCACTTCAAAAAGAAATAGATGAAGTGAAGAGAGATTTGGAGAAAGTGACCACCATGTGGTTACAGTTGCAGGAAGAAGAGAGCCATCAGAAGAAGAGTGGCCTAGTATTGAGAGGGAAGATGAAATGGCCTGTGAGGTCATTGGTGAAAAGAGATAGAAGGCTCAGAAAGGATGCCTTGAGGAAGAAAGAAGAGTTGCCAAATGAGCAACAAGAAGAGGTGAAAGAAGTTCTCATTGTAGAGAACAAGAAAGAAGAGAAAGTGCAAGACAAGCACTTAAGGAAGGAAAGGATAATGAGAGGAAGGTGCTAAGGAAAGGAGCACTCATGGAGACACTATGGTCTCTTGTTTTTATATCTAAGCTTGTGTTTATGTTTGCAGGTATGAAGAACTTGTTGATGCAGGTTAAGCTTAAGAGCTTGAGAAATATGAAGGATGGTGTAAGCCAAGCACCCATGAAGAGAAATGAACAAGACAGCTGCAAGGACCAGCTTGAAGAGGGATATGAAAAGAATGAAGACTTCCATGATGACAAGGGAGGCATGACAGAGAACATGGAGTATTATGATGCATTGGATAGCATCCCAAGTGAAGAAGAAGTCCAGGAAGAGAGTAAAGCCAGACAAGAAGCCATTAAGGAGGATATAGGCAAGCTAAAAGCCATTGAACAAGTAAGTATGATGACTGAATATGATGATCAGATTTATGACGAGTGATGTTTCTGACATTAAAGAAGACATAGAGCAAGATAATGATAAGAGGTTAACACAAGAAGATGTGTGTGATCATGCAATGCCTAGAAGGCTAAAGGAAATAGAGAATGAAGATAAATCAGCAGGTCATCAGAAGTCTATGCTACCCAAAGAGATCAAGCATGGTTATGTGATGCCTAAATGGCTTGAGAAAACTAAGGACAAAGAGGAGAAGGTAGAGACCAAGGAAGAGACCATCAAACTGGAGCTCAGTCATGAAGAACCAAGGCAAGGTATGGAGGAAAATTCAGTTTACAAGATAAAATCAGTCCAGTATGCCGGTACACAAGAGAGTAGAAATGAGTACAAACACAGTCTAACTCATGAGTGGAGAAGAAAACATGAAAAACAAATGGTGTATCAACCTAAGGTCATCCAGAACAAGGTATGGCAAGCTAAGAGCTTCAAGGAGCAGCAGTACAAAGTCATCAAACATGAAGTAATGGAAAGTGGAAGGTCTTCAAAAGATGGTGAAGCAAGAGCTGAGTACAGTCGGGAAGGTCGAGTTCAGAGAAGGATGAAGACAAAACAGGTCCTATATATGATGAAGATGAAAGAGAAGTTGATGGAGCTGACTTGGAAGAAGAAATGAAGATACTAGAAGAGTTGATGAAGAGAATGACAGCAAAAATAGAGAGAAATCAGGAAATTGAGAGAAGAAGGAGAACAGGTGAGAAGAAGGAGAGAGAAGAGGTGTTGCCAAGGATAGAGCAGCATGAAAAGTTGCAAGAAATGAAACAATTAAGGAAAGAGGAACTAGAGAAGGAGGAAGCAGATCAAGAGAGAGAAAGAATGAAAATGACCAAGTTGAAAATGGTCAATGAAAAAACAAAAAGAAATGGAGAAGAAGAGCACTCTGTAGACATTCAAGAGGCTTCATGGCCTCAACCCTTTACTTCTAATGGTGTTGTTAATATTGTGAATGCAGGTTTGGCAGACAAAGAGATGAATCAAGTGTATGATTCAATGAGAAAGTTCATGAGACAAGAGGAACAAGAAGATATAGAAGACACATGTGATGATGAAATTGAGGCATTTAAAGGTAGAGAAGCACCAAAGTATGATTTTGAATACATAAGCATGGAACAGCTGAAAGAAGAACTAAAAGCATTAGAGGAAGTCATATATCAAGACAAGGATACTCATGTAGATAGAGATAAAAATAAGACAAGTGAAGAGGTGGTAGAAGGGAATCAGATTTCAGTTGAGGAGGCATATGAACCTTCAAAACAGGCTGAGGAGGTAGATTTTTGCATTGCAGACCTTCACTTCATTCCTAAGGTGAAGCAAGCTTATCAAAACGCCAAAAATGAAAGAGAAAGAGTATTATTGATAGAGCAGGTGGAGAAGACTATTAAGTCTTATGAGAACATTCTTAGCAATGATCAAGGAGCTGTAACTACATGCTGTTATGAACACAAACCAGAGTTAACATACTTAGTGAAGGAGATAGAAGACCAACAAGAGGCAGAATTGAAGACAAAGACCATGAAGAGGAAGATGAAGCCAGGAGCAAGCAAAAAGAGTAGAATTGAGGAGAGGAAATGCAAGAGCAGATGGAGGAGACAAACTATACCAGCAAATGCAATAAGGATGAATTGGAAGACAAGAAAGAAGAAGAACTATTTGAGCAGGAGCTCAAATTCTTTTCTCAAGGGCACTCTGATGCAGGAGCATCAAGGAATAAGACATAATAAGGTCATACAAGACCATGATACATGTTGTCTATAGGTGTGTTAGAGTTAAATATGTTGTAAAAACGAATATATGCTTGTAAGAAGTTGGTAAGGTGACTTGACTTGGCATTTAAGGAGTAATATAGGCTAATTAAGGTCTTTTTAAGCCTTGACATCATGTAATAGTTGCCTTGTACGGATTATAGGAGAGTATTAAGGTGATATACACAGGATTTCTATGTTGAGAAGATGGTTGAGTCTTCCTAGGAGTGTGAGTTGGCTTAGGAGTCAGTTTAGGAGCTTTAGAGGGTCTATTCTTAGCTAATGAATACCTATTTCATAGGTGATTCGATGGACATGAAGAGGATAGGGGGTTCTCAAGGATTTAGAGGATAGAACAATGAGTAACAACATGTGTATGATGTTTGAAAGAAGATATTATACTCTGGAATGCATGAAATAGCTTGTTTCAATGGACTGTGCACAAGAACCCTGGCAGGACAGCAAGATAGAAACCCTCCATGACCTTCAAACGATGTAAATATCTTGATTATTAGCATGAAGAGATTCTACAGGTGATTTGGATCACATTGGTAATTTTTGTATGTTTTGAAAATGCATAGTTTGTATGTTATAGCAAATTGTTGCCTCTCGGGCCTGAACTAGGGCTTGGGATAACTTTTTATTGCATCGGTGAAATTGCTTGAAAATTTCACATAATCTCTGTCCTGATAAGATATAGCATCTGTCCAAATTTCAAATAGAATGGGTTTGTGTCGCTCGAGATATACATGACTGTATTTTTCAGTTAAACAATGAATGTACAATGCACATATTTGAAGGCAAACAGTCAAGTTTTGGTTCATAATTAGATGAAGCACGAGCTTAGATTGTTATCAAAGGTGGATCCATGTATTTTTGATGTATTTGAATGATCATAGGGGTGAATCAATGAAGCAATTACCCTTATTGCATATAAAGACTGACTGTGCAGGGTTTGTATGACTGTCTCAAGTCATAGTAAGAGGTTTCAAAAGCTAAATTAGAGAAATGGAGTCAAGAGCCAATGCATGAGGGATGAAATACACCTATCAAGGTATGAATAATATGTTTGATTACTTATAAGGAGAAATATTTAATGATATTGCCTTCATTTTGTGTAAAACATGACTGTGGCTGATCTAAATGTTAAGATTCAGAAACCAGACTGGTAAATGCTTGATTTAAGGAGCTAGATGAATGCTGAAGATCTGAAATTTTGTGTGGAGAGGGTTATAGCATATACAGACCTTGTGTAAAAATTTGAGTCCTAAAACAAAGACCCAGAAAAGTTATGAAGGATTTAGGACTGTCCCAAACAAGTTAGTTTCTCAAGAAGAAGAAACAAGAAAACAATGAGATGGAGGGAGTTAGACAAAACTTTAAGCCATGAAACTTTAGGAGCAAGGTTTTATGGGGAAATGAGAGCCAATTAATCTTATCAGACCTTCTGGGTATTCATGAAATTCTAAATGTTGTAATTTTAGGAGTTTAGTCAAGATGGTGCAAAGAAGTAACATGCACTAGGTCTCATTGCTACCTCAAGGATATAAGAACAAATAGATGATGTTGCATGAACATAAATTAATGATCCTCTAGTAGGGGTGGATGGAGCAATAGGGCAAGTTCAAGCTCTTGAGTATTGTAGAGAAAGAGAGATCTAAATGACCCTTGCATCATGTTCTCTTGGCACTTCTTCAAAATAAAATTTAGGGGTAGATCCCCAAATAGGCGCGGGCCCTCTTATTTCTTCCTTCACATTCTCGTTGCCCTTCATTTTCCCCTCTTATTGCACCTTCCTCCCACACACCCGCTTTCTTCCCTTCTTCTTGTGCATGTGCCTTTTTTTTATCCCCTCTTTCCCTCCTCGTGTTCCCTTCGGAGATGCCTTAAAATGGGATGGTCCCTAATCTTCCTCTTGCACACCCACGTACATCCTATTGTGCCATAAAACGTGACTGTGGAAAAATAGAAGGAAGGGAAAAACCTGATTTTAAGCCCAAGTTACAAATCATTTCAAAAGGATAGAGGAATGAAAAATAATTTCTATATTTAAAGTGGTCCTCGAGAAAAGGAAGGGACTGATCATGGCAACCAATTGGAGGACAATGTTTTCATGTATCAATACGGGAGATATGAAAGATAACAACTACCGCAAATTGAATAATTTTAAGGACAAACGAGGTGAGACCAAATTGAGCATCAACAGAGTCCACAACCTATACCAAAGTAGTTTGAATATCATGTGAACGTCTCAACATACTTCTATAATTCTCTCTATTCCTCTACCATGTTCCTCAAGTAACCATGAAACTCAATTCATCATGTTCATCACCTAGGCTTGCTAGGTCACACGATTAGGCCACCTAGCCTAAGCCATTCCCACCGTGTCCACTCATGCCTTCATATGATACATTGTTTTTCCATGTCATCACCACACTAAGCATCATATGTCACTCCTATATTATCCTCTTTATCATTAATGAGCTATTTACATTAATAAAAATACTCTATCTTACTCATGCAAACAATCTCCCCCTTTGGTATTGATGTAAAACCTTCTAGTTATTCTCAACCTTTTTACATTAATGACATATCATACCGATAAAATGGTGTTGATATTATTTCAAATATTTTTGAGTCCTTATTCATTGGAAACATTAACCTAACTCATCATACAAGTGTACAAATGTGTCTTGCCTTATACTCATTTTTGTCTTCTTCATTGCTTGAGAGCATTGTAGCATTCCTATGATAGAGGAAATTTTTTTCCAACTATCATTATAAGCATGAAGTATGCTAAAATATCATTATTACCTCCTCCTTACTCTATCTTAGCTTTATATATTTCTCACATACCTATTTTTTTCATTTTTGCCGTTTGCAACTTTTAGCACCTAGATCTCTAAAGCATCCTTTTATACCTAATTTTCCCAACGTTTTTAAGCCATAGAAGGCCATATAGAAAATTGCACACATCCTTATATCTCTTCATAGGTTCATTTCATCTCTATCTAACTGAAAATACAAAAATAGCTCACTTACCTTGCCTACATGCCATAGAGATGACTATAACATATCATCATTATCCTGGATCAATCCTTTAGTGTTTTTATCCTTCATTGCATGATAACATACTTGTTTGATTAAAAATATTTCTTACCATTGAATTATACCCGATAAACATTATCATTCTACCTTAAAACATCATCTAAACCCCTAGAGCATATAATTCAAGTCAAAACAAGCTCTCCCTACCTCTAGAAGCTTTCACAATACTATAACACACCATTATTGTGTACAACATGGTATAGTGCCTTGAAATAGTAAAATGACACCTCTCATTATGAATTTAACAACCAAAACTTCCATATGGTCATTTACTAATGAAATATTTGCTAAATTATCATCCTTACCTTTTCATGACCTAGGTAGTTCTCGTATACCCGTGGCTCACTAATGTAGAGCTTCATCAATCTTCAATATGCAGGAAGTCCCATATCACACATAGAATCCTGAAAACATACTTAGCCTCACCTTCATAGGGTTGAGAGCACATAATATCTCCATCAACGTATGTTATCATGATAAGCATAAAAAAACTTTATTTACAAGCTGTGATTTCTAACTTCATGCCTTCTTCTTGTCAGGACAACAATGTAGACTCCATTTATCCATATACATATATGAAAAGAGAACTACAATCATTTTGATGTCTACATTTATTCATCATGATTTAACTCTACATTTTAGTCACGAGAGTCCTTTCTAACCTCCTTATCAATTCATAATATTTTGTATGGCACAAGTATAATTTAATTACACATTCACGGTCTTGCAACATTGTTTCTACTTCAAGGAATGAGTTTAGAAATCTTAGCAACATACCTTATTCATTGTATAAATTTTTTTGAATCATTAACAAAATGAAAATATCCATGTAGGTCTTATATAGTTTTGCAAGTTACCTTCATTCTTGAATATATATGTATGAGACCATACTGTAGACCTTCAACACTCATATACATACTTAACATAATGCACATCAACTAATAGACTCACTTTTGTAGTTCACAAGGTTAGTCTTACTTTATGATGCTCCATAATACATCAGAGATGAATACACATTATAAATATTTAAGGATCAACAACTTATTCATTATGAGTTTTTTTTTTACTCATTCACAAAGCTTAAACCACTGTTATCAAGTCAATGATTAACTCAAAAGACATACTTAGCACTTGATCACATCTTCCTAGTTTTTACTGACTTTTACCATGCTCTAACTCTCCATTCTAGGCATAAGTAACCAAGTAAAATCTCTTTATTCCAATTAATCTTTCTTAAGATAATGACAAAAACTCCAAACAACGATGTACATACTTTCCATAAACCTTATTAAATGAAAGAATCACCAATTTCACTTCTCATTCTTGATAGTACACTATAATTATCTATTCATCCTTAATAAAGTGTGAAAAATCTATAAACATCATAAGCATGGATCAAGATCAAATCAACAAATCATATACCATGCCAACTAGTTCACATATAAGTAGAATCATGTTTCAGTCCTTTGTGACTAGTTGTAACTGTCAAATAGTCATACCTTCCCATATATCATCTCCTAGGTTCTTACCTTGGTGGAAAAGAGACACATTCACTCCTCCTCATTGTCTGCACCAAGATTTATAGTACCATCATCATCATGTACATATATGTAATTGAGAACCGCACTCATTTTTATCTCATGCACACATATCTACAATGCCATTCTTCAAAAGTGAATCAACACAAATCATGATATTGAATTTTTATCATGCATGATCATGTGAAATAATCTCTTTGATTCATGCACACTCTAAGACATTCCTAACTATAGAAAAACTCATTATTTATGGATTTTTAGTACCTATCTTGTTAGAAAAAATTCCTTTAACACCACATGGAGGACTCCACTCTTGATCATCATGATAATTGTACACAATCTTACAACCACTAGACCATGACATAAAAATTCATCATGAGTGACAACCTTGACTCATAACATGAGAATACTATAGCCAAAAAAACATTTACATACATGAAACAACATGAAATATCTAATAATACAACCTTATTGTGACATTATATCATACTTTAGACCTTAACATGAAAAACTTTCTTGATACATTTGAGACACATTTTTGACAATCACTCAAGATAGGTCACCACAGATATTTTCATGAAACAAAATGACTTCATACTCAAACAAGAACACTTGTGATACATGGACTACTAAAATACTGATTGTAAACATAAATTAAAAGATCAAGAAAACACTTAAAAGGCTTCAAATATCAATACTCCACATCATGGAAACACAAACTCAAAAATAAGAATATACAACTTCAAAAGGCTTCTTGTCTATAATAACCCACTTTTTATTTATTGATCAACCACATAAGACTCTTAATATACCACACATACCTTTACATGCTTCAATATCATGTGAAAATGACTCCATGAATCCTAATTGAGTCACCCATACTCATGATAGTATCGTAACAAAGAAATGTAGAAAAATCCTCATGGGATAGGACACAAAGATATTTCATCAACTTCTTAAAATTTTGAGTTTTTAATTCTCTATCATTCCCTTGATAATATTCTTGAGAAACAACTAGATCCTTTAGTAGATTTGGCTCATTATTACAAAGTTAAGGCTTCTTACCAAGATTAAACCTGACATCTTCATTTATCTTATAGGTGTATTTTCTACATCTACAATATCTTGAGATATGACCAACATTATTGCATTTGAAGAAAATAATAGTAATATTACCTTGAGAAGCTCCATCTTTCCATCTCTATTTAGGTGGAATTGTATTTTAGACCCTATCAATATGCCAACTTGATTTCATTTGAAACATAAAATCTCATTCATACCTTCATTCTTCCATATATATCTTGGTGATTCATGTTGACAATATCTAGTTATGTGACCTAGTTTATTGCAATTGAAACATATAACTTTACTCTTACCTCTAGTAGCTTCATTTCCCCAAATTTGACTTGATGATTCATATAGGTAGTATTTGGAAATGAGTCCCTTCTCTTGATAATTATAGCAGACTACATTGTTTTATTGTATCATTTCATACATTGATGCATTAGATTGTCTTACTATAATTCATGCATTGGTGCATTGTTATTTCATACATTGATGCATTGGTTGTATTAATTTTTTTGTCTTACTTATTTTGTCTTACCATTTTTCTTGATCTGATCATCACTTGAACCAACAGTCTTCTTGCTTGAAACAACATCATTTTTCATGACATCCTTTATTTTTAAATTCTCTTCGGCTTTGGAAGTTTCTCGAATTGACTCAAAACTATATTCATCCTTTTTGATTCTTCATTTAATCCCAACTATAAATTTTCACTAGAGTTTCTTTGGATTCTAAGAAAATCATCTAGGTTTCTTGTACTCTTTTCAAACTTTTGATACATTTTTATTTTCCCTCAAGAAAGATATATCTCTAATCCTAAAGTGTTCATTTCCACACTAAACATGATCCACTCATCTTCTCTAGAATTAAAACTAGGAGTAAGAAATCCAACTTGAGTTATCAACTAAGTACACTCCTTTTTGTCTTAGAGTTCCTTAACAATTTCCTTTCATATTTGGTTTTCCTTCCCTATGAATTGTAGATCATCTAGGTCACCAAAAATTTAGGTCCACCATTTTTATTTACCCGACTCATTCCTCTTGTACTATCGGTTTCAATACTCTTTGGAGCGATTGTTATCATCAAACAAATATTCTAAGTTTTCCCATAATTTGTTGTCGAATAAAAATCCACAACCATGGTACTCATACATTCTTCCAAAGAGCTAAAAATGATATCCTTGGAAATTTCTTCCATGGGGTCTGATAAATCAATGTATCAAAACACACTTCATAAGCAAGAGAAATTTGATATACCTTCATTCTCGAATCGCAAAAGGGCATAATTAGTTAAATTAATCTTATGATCTTGATATGTCAAAAATATTCTACCATTCTCGATCAACCCAACCTATGTTTTAACATAATATCCTTTCTAATTATTAAACTTCTCCAAAATAAGCTTATTTGATACCAATTGTTGGAAGAATAATAGAATGAGAGGGGTGGGGTGAATCATTCATTTAAAATCCTTCAAAAATTCAATTTAAATTTCATACACCATTTATCATTGAACCATGCATTAATGTGATCTTTAAAATATGCAACAACCATCCAAAAGAGCACAACCATGAAAGAGTAAAAAAACACAAGATATAAGTGGGAAACCCCCAAGGGGAAGAAAACGTATTGAAATTATTATTTTATTACTTAAATTAATAGAATTTAGTGAAACACCAACTTCACAAAGAACACCAACTAATAGTTTAGTAGACCACCAATACTACAAAGAAAACCAACCCCACAAGGAGGATATAACCCCTAATGTTATCAACTCAATAACCTCTAGATAAATATCATCGATGTATTTTTCTCGTGACATGTTTTTGAGATCACAAATTTAGCTTGCACACCTTCAAACCCTCTTCAAATGCACTTTCCGAATGCGCTCAAGCTTGATCTTTCATGGACTGAAACAAAAATATTATCTTGCAAATCATCTCTTAAACAATCCTTAGACATTCACAAACACTATAGGCTATGTCTTTATACCTTTAAACCACTTGCACTTTCTCACCTAGATGACACTTTTTCCCTCTCTTTTAACAACTTGGAAAATGATCAAAACATTCACCTTTACATTAGACTCAAGTCAAAAGCATAGCATAGGTCAGATATAACCCAAGTGGTTAGTCATATCAACTTAACATTAGAACATGAAACTCATATAAATTCATAAAAATGACCCATATAGGTCGAAATATTGTAGTGTTGTTATCGACAATACAACTTTGTAGGGTGACGTGTTGTTTGGAATATAAATTGGGACTCGAGAAATGTATCCAATCACCCATTAAACAAAACATGGAAAGAGACACATCGAAAATGACTTTGCAGACCTTTCATTTTCCTTGCATGAAAATAAAAGCACTTTATTTGAGAGCCAAAGGTGTAACCATATTGAAACCCAAGTTAATGTGTATATTTAGTAGTAATTGGATAGTCGCGCAGTGCAAAAGTCGTAACTCATCTCTACTAACAATGGAAAAGCGAGTTCTATAGTTTCATAATTAAATAAATATAATGTGATGGGAAGCTGTGCTAAATGGAGATCACTAACATCCATCCGAATATCAAGTACCATTGTGGGTTAAATAATCCATGCACACAAAGATAAATTTATAACCATAATATCTCCTCATTTTACTATATATAAATTAATGGATATTGATTTATATCTCGTAGCTGAAGTGGGTTCAATGGTCTTTGAGATAAATTGAAATAAATACCTCCTATTATTTTGTTGTTGTATGCAAAAGAATAAGAAGATTGAGGAATAAGAGGCACTTCATTAGATTTAAATGTCTAGCTATAATTAATTTTCCTTCTTCTGATTATGAGAAGCTATGCTACGTGCACTCTAACCTTTGAAACACCATTTTCATGATAGAAAATGGCTACCACTTTGTTTTTCCTACTCTTTATCTTTTAGTATGAGTAATTGTTGTATTGTTTAAGGCATTGAAAGTTTCCTTTCTTCTATCCCACTTATGTCTCTACAATATTTGTATCTTTCACTCTTCCTCCTCTTGAAACCCTTTGTGTTTCCATTATCTGCCAATGCGTGAAAGAGGTGTTTTTTTGTCTTTTATCCAAGATTAGAATTTTAGGAGAACTGGGTTGCATTAGGGGACATTTTGATCACGAGAGGAATGTGTTTTTAATCCAAAAAGAGGCTCAGACAATTTTTTTGGGAACAACATATTTTCAAGGTGTTCTTGACCACATGATGGTGTGAAATTAGTAGATGTAGTGTCCAAATCCATTTCCAGCATCCCACATATCTACATATCCATGGCGGCCCATTTTGTGGCAAGTCAAAGGACCCTATGTGGTTAGTTTTGTGCCTTAGCTTCTTACCCTAAATATTGGCACTTGGTGACTTGGAATTTGTGTGGGGCGTTGGAAGTTAGAAAGAAAATATGTGGGCCTCCTCCTAAAGCTTCTCTTTTGTTAAAAAAATGTAACCAAAAATTTTCCATGTGGTGGATTCACCCTTGCTAGCATACCCTCAGCCTTGCTAAAATGGGAAGCTTTAAAAAGAGTATGATTTTACACAAAGACATAATGGAGATTTGGGATGAGTCTTATGTTAGATGTTTTATTTTTAAATTCCAAAAATATATATGTAAAATGTGGAAACATGAAATTGGCACGTGAACTATTTAACAAATTTCCTTAAAGGAATGCAGCCTAACAAGTCACGCTAACTTTTTGTCAAAATAATTCAAACCATTGTAGTTTCTGGAATTCCTAAATTGTAAGATATGCTCAAAATAGGTTTCCTAAAAAGAATTTGTAGAGTTTAAGAAAAAACTTTTGCAGGGCATATATTCCAAATCGATAACCATCAATGCTGATTTTGAAGGCTTTTATCAAGGCACACAAACTGTTTAACGAAAAGGTGAGGCAACCTGTAAGCCAGATAAAAAAACCTCCTTCTCTATCTCATAAGAACTAGACATGGAATTACTCGTCTCCCTATCTAGTTATGTTTTTGTGTAATGATGTTATATTATATGATATGGGTTTTCATTAAAGAAAACAAAAATATTTTTTCCTTTTAATGTTTGTATGCATAAAATATTTAACCTCGGAGTGTAGCATTATCAACACGATAAAAATACCCAAGTCGCATTGATGATTGATTTAATGTAAAAAAACTATATAATCCATGATCTGAAATCTTTCCATTATGCTTCACCTTACATTAAGAATGAGTCATATAAAGGGGATGTCTACTAGTACGCTTGTGAACTTAATTTGGATTTTCCTTGTAAAACTAAACCGTAGATCACGAAAAACATT
Source organism: Taxus wallichiana var. yunnanensis (assembly GCA_018340775.1). Lineage (NCBI taxonomy): Eukaryota > Viridiplantae > Streptophyta > Pinopsida > Cupressales > Taxaceae > Taxus > Taxus wallichiana. Next base: position 68,936,516 of record CM031233.1, read on the forward strand.
GGTTGTCACCTCATAGCCCTCCCATGTTATATGAAGAATGGTGAGACATAGTTGGTCTTCACTATGACAGTTGGAAAATATGCTTTGCATGCCCATTTCGGGGCCTACTTAGCCTACTAGGTCTATGTATAAACTGCTAAATCTAAATTTTTGCTCTTGAATGACGTTCCCACAAATGAGCTATGTGAGTTGGACTCTATTTTTTTCGGGTTCGTTGAGATCTTCATATATATGGTAATAGGTTATAATTATCGTGAATGTTTTTAGTCACCCATATACACTATTTCTAAGGACATGTTTTGGCCATTTGAAGTATGCGAAAAGGTAATGCATATTTTAAACTACGACATTTCACCTTAGAGTTACATATCCTAAGTGTGCATCATGCCTCTATTCTTCCCATCCTTAATTATTGAATATTATTGGTTGTTAATACTAGAGGTCAGGAGATACCTTCACCGCTTTCACATAACATTGAACCCCTTATACAAGTTTTTCTATAGCATGCTTCTTGATATTTGGGTTTCATGGTGGTTTTGATCTCGGATCATCCTTTCTACCGCCTAGTCACTCCGTCGAATGTTTAAAGTTGATTTTTTTATAGACTCTTACCTTCATATAATTTACCCCTACATGCTGGTAAAAATATATGAATGTGAAGCAATAAAATATGCACTAATGTATATATCTCTCCTCTCTCTCTATATATATGACTAAATTGTGAACGAAATAAGTTATGACATGGAAAGTTATGAATTCTCTCTCTCTCTCTCTCTTAAAATTTGAGATATAATGGTCTTGTAACATTGTATAAATTGATTTTTACTCTCTCCTCATCTTTTCTCTCTCTAAACCCTCTTAGTATGAATGAAATAAAAATACTAAGTATGTTTGGGAGAACAAGAACTGTCATATATATGATCACATAACTAGCTATATGAGGGGTGTATTTCCATGCCACTTAATGTTGACACAATATAGATGCAGGGTGGCGGGGCATAAGGGATGGACATCATTCTATGCTAGTGACGTTTACTTTATTTATGCACCTCCTAACATTGTATGTATATATGTAATTGGAAAGAGTAGTTCCATATCATTGTTTGAAAAGAATGTGTAGTCACATTATGATATATTGTTTTGATTTAAGGAATGAAGAAGGAAAATAATGATCCTAGTTTGTAAAGTATCTCTCATGTTTAAATGGTATGAAATTTCATGTGAATCATTCAATGCTGAAAATAAACTTAATTTTAACATGTACTACTACTCCTAGGAAATAAATGAATTAGTTACTTTTACAAAATGGATATTCAAGTCCTTGTACCTTTTGAAATAAATTGACTAAATCATGGTTGACATGTCATAAGATAAAAATGTAGTTAGTTATTGAATTGTTATGGTTTAGTTACACTCAAATAAAAGCAATGGTATTGAATAGTTTATTTTTCCATTATGCATTTACATCATAGATGATAGAAAGGCCAGTTCTAAACATAGAAAAATGTGATGGCTTCCTAAATTCCTCCCTATGACATTTTCACCTTGATTGTATTATGATCCATTAATTGAACCACTATACTAGACCAATGGGAAATACCTTTTGTTGTTCCCTTAATATATGTTGACCCCACTTTGGACACAAATGCTTATGTATCCTTGCATGCTTAAGCTAATAAAAGTTTTTACCATTTAACGTCATGTTCATATGCACCTTCGATTGAAGGTTCAAGTTTTTTTTGTGGCGTGACACTCAACCTGTACATTATAATTCCTCTTATGTAGATACCTTGTGTATAACCTTAATGCCTCTTGAAATGTTACACTTAGTTAAAAGTTCCTTGAACTTGGTACCTACTTGGAACTCAAGGATATCTTATCATGTTAATGAGCATGAGCATGGTAATTTTTTTGGAAAGCCTACCAAGGGGGTCCTTGGTGTTTTGGATACATGAAAACACGGAGATGTATGTACTACCTCATAGTAGACTTCCTTGTAGATTGTTTACCTTGTTGTGTAGATAGGGTTAAGATATGTCTAGTACCTCTTAAGAGGTCATTTGTGGGTGAATAAGGTATTCGCAAATCAATCATAGAAATGATGTCTGTTAAGATGATATTGGGAAGGTAAAGAGTAACCAAAACAACTCCCTTAACTTAAGGTTAGCCCCTTTTTCTATTTATAAGAACAAAAAGATATTTTCTTTGTGGTGGAGATTTACCTATGGAAACATATTTTCGAACTCAAAGATGAGCCTTATGAGGATCACATGTGTGGAAGACATGTATTCAATTAATATTTAATATTTTTAAACTTGCCATAATAGATAATACAGATGAAAATAGTGTAAATCATAGCAATAAAAGCATAAATCTGGAATTTGTGCGTAGCTTGTGGTTTATTAAAGTAGGGATATCACAAACCTTTGAAAGGGGATTGAATCAATGCTGATGAAATTAGCAATTTCTAAAAATTCTTTAATGGAATTATCAATCAAACCATAAACACAAATTAAGGTGCATGCAAGTAGATAAGTATACATGACACCAAATTTATAGTGGGAAACCCTTAGAGGGAGAAAACCCACTTGAAATCAAGGACTTTTATTAAGAACACCCATTCTTAACATACAATGATTTCTAGTTTGGTTGAGCACCCACTCAACCTGAGAAGAACCTACTTCACAGTCCTTCTAAAGCACCCACGGAATATTTCTAAGTACCCACTAGGCTAGTTTAGCAAGCTACAAATTGCAAGGAGCATCTACTCCTATCACCCAAGCACCCACTTAGGAAAATACAATAATAATTTACAATTTGATCATTAAGTTCTTTATTTCTTCATCAAGTAAATCATGATGCGTTACTAGCTCAATTAGGTTATTAGACTCGTACTCAACCTTGTTCTATGGTTTTGCTTTTTTATCTCGTCAATTTTCCACTTTGGTGTTCTAAAAAAATTTCAAATTTCTCTAGCTATCATCCTTGACATATAAATTTCTTCTATGATCAGCTCTACTATCTCTACCTTTGATCACATACTTCTATCTCATTATGAATGCACTATTTTCTCTATTTGTCATCCTCTGTGTGTCCCAACATTCATTTCCAATCCCCTTTATATGGTATTAACTTCAACTCATTCATCTACACCCTAATCATATTCAATTACCATATTATCTAGAACATATCAGTCTTATACATTCATGTTACCCATTGTTTTTCTTCTTATTGTTCTCTATGGATGTTTCACTACTTTTATTTTCACACCATTTATATCTTCCAGTCCACTTTTTATAATTGTGATCTGTTTTTCATTCTCCACATATATATGTCTCCCTCTCATATTATGCAGATTTCAAATATTTACCCTCATTTGATATGCCAATCTCTTTAACTTCAACTAACTCATGACCTTTCTATTTTCTTTAAGACCTTAAAAGACATGTGATAAAAGAAAAATACTCAAGAAATTTGTATTCCTTTTGGAGGTGAATAGATGCTTTATAGATTTAAAATTTAATGAATAAGTCAAATACTTTTCTCTCCACATTCCAACTTGAACCAAGAAGCTTTTTCATACATGCAAGAAGGGTTTGATCTCTGTAAACACTTAACAGGCTTATGTATTCAATGCATTTGGCTTCAATTCTTTAGGTCATCATTGTATATCAGTTATGAGAGCATTTACATGAGCCTTTCTCGATCTTGAAACAATTTGTAAAGTAGGCACTAACACTAATCACTAAACAACTTTCACTTGAATAATTACATTATACCTTCTACGAGTTGTGTGAGGCATATACCACCGTAAGAGGAGAAATTAATGCACTCACATGAAATGAACATGTTAATATGAAGAAGATGATATTCACCATTCATAAGATCCCTTTGAAACTTGATTCAAGAGGAAAGAGATCTCTTTTTACAATTTTTTTGTTAAAAGCGTTGAAATAAATGTTTTCTTGTCAGAACCGACTAAGAAAAAGAACTAGTAGCAAATAACCATCTTCTAATCATGTAAACTATGCCATGTGACCTCCACATCCCATTTTTACCTTTAAGTAGCACTGTAGCAGACTATAGATTGAGAAATTCATTCCTTGAATATGTCAATGATGTCAAGAAAGAAGCACACAACCTGTCACTCCATATTTCTTAACCATTCTCCAAATTGTCTAGGCTCTAACTAAGCTCAACAATGCATTTTATTTTATTTTCAAACCATACAAGGATAAATGTCCTTGATTTTTCAGATCATTTAGTCTCATCTATATCATGCTATAACATGCTACTAATCTTTTAAATACCAAAAACACTTCCCCTGAGCTAGTACCATCATGTTCTAGTGAAAGACCAAGACATATTTCTTCTTACCATACATACTTGTCTTGAAAAAACTTTAAACACTTATAAAATTTCCTAATCCACACTCTCACTATTGGAAATCATATTTAATTGAGATTATGCATATTTTAACCTTGATGGTCATAGATTTTTGGGACATACCTTATACTACATGGTTGTTATTAAGCCAACATCTAGAGCTCAAACCACTTACTCCCCACTTTATAGTTGTTAAGAACACCTTGCAGACCTATAGCCTTTTTCATATTCACTCGAGGAAAAATTTATCTACCTCTATACTGTAGATGTGGAAATCAGACCCTAATTTCCCACTACTTAACTTCTCGTCATTTCTATGGAAGATATTCAACATGTGGATCACTCAATACCCCTGTCTCAGACATCTACCTCAACCACACTATTCTTTCACCTGAACACAATAAATCCTGATGAATGCTTCACATATTCTTCACTAACATGTAGATGCACATTTTCCACCTTCTCTTCCTAGATATAGTCATAGTTCCATGACATGAAAGCCTCTAAACACCTAACTTGAAGCTTATGACACATACAAAAATTAATTCACTACAAAGCTCTCTTTATAAACTTAGCAAACAGATCTCAACGAATCTTTCTTGGACCACCAATACAAAAATTTCAACTAGAATTGTGCTCGAGACTTCTTAGAATGACAGTGAAAAAACTATTTTGAAGAATGAATGATAATGAAATCAATATGGTTTTTTCTTACTTAATGAAACTTTCAGAGCTTCATATACACTATGGACTGATCAGACACATTTCACATAACTCATACATACTCAACACAGTCAATCATGACTCAAAGACTATGAGTACACTCATTATGAGTTCAAGAACACTTATATGCATGATGATGAGACTCATGAACATCCTAACACATCCCATACTGGAAATTTTGATATGAAAATTGAAGACACGAGACTTAGGGAACTCATAACCAACACACAAAAATTATATATAACATAGATCATGACACCACACTTAGAGACTTGAAAAATGGCATACCTCTGGCATAGTCTGTAGACCCTTGTAGCATAGAAGAACACAAAAGTATCTTGATGCACATACCTCCATTAATATTGCAGTATTGATTTGAACATAATTTTGGTAATGTACTCATATCCATGAGTTCTAATGAAACATTCCAAGAATATCATTCCTAGGTTTCAAGATACTTCTCCTTCATTAGGCATTTTAAGCATACAAATTTTCATATAACCTAATTTCATAGAATCATATGAATATATAAATATATATACTAGGAGTTTCAAAACACCATAATATTTTAGTCCTATGAGCTTAGAAAGTTTTCTCAAAAATTTGGCTTCTTACTCTTCCATCTTGACCTCTAAAGGTGAGTTTCTATCTCTACCATTTATGAGAAGCGTATAAACAAGTTAGAGACAGTGAAGTATCAACTTGTCTTGATTTTTGCACTAGTCACTTCCAAACTTACACAAACGCTTGCAAAAAAAAAAATTAAATTTTTAATCATCTCTTCAATTTGTGTATATTTCAAGAAAACCCTCTCTTATACCTATAACACCTCAAATTTACTTAAAAACAAGCTAGACATTCCATTTAATGGTCACAATCCACCTCTTGGAGTGAAAAATAGTTAAATTATAACTTGATCACCTAGAAACACCTTCAAGAACATTTAGAGGTCTAGACACCACTTTAAATCTTGAACTTCATCATCACAATGTGCCCTTCTTGTACCATTTGATCCATACACATACTGTGAAGTAGACTGAGAAAACATTGAATTGACCATTACATGATTTTGCACCTATAGATGACCTTTACAAGATTTGAGTACCTTTGACATCTTTACCAGTTGTAGAGACTCTGAGATGCATTGAGACATTCCACATGTTGACTACAAACCTCCTTCAAGCTTCTTATCATTTCATGAACATTGAGCACCTTGACATCCATGATACATCTTTTAAGAAACAAAAAAGACACAGTACACTTGAAACAAAACCTTCTAATGAGCTAACCAATACTCCATATAGCTTCATGACACAAGAGACACAACCTCTCTTAGATTCACACATACTGTGACTCTGATAAATAACTTTATGATTGGATTTTTGTTCTCAAAAAAATTTACTCATTATAACTGCACAAGCATATTAATCGATGTAGAAAACCTACAATGCTTATACAATAAAACTTTAACAATTCATTCACCATGAAATGAACCTATTATTTATCCTTGTGACCATTTCTTTCTTCCAATTTTTTTAAACCCTTGACACACCAACATAGACCTATAGATACTTAATGAGACACACAACATAGTGAAATCAAGACTTATGTAGCCAAATCTTGATAACCACACATAAACCACTTAATGAGATATTGTACTTTGAGACACTTACCTTGTTTACACAATCATACTCTATTTTATATACTAGGATTGACACCATGATAACTCATACTCAAGAGAAACCAAATGAATCATGACAACACACTTGGTAACACAAGATTCCATAACTTATGCATCATGGTGAGGAATCATACTAACTCCAATGCTTCATTTAAGTGAATATGCCTCCTAGAATCCTTGAGAAAGCATAATGTAACCCTTTAATTATCTAAAAGCAACATGAAGTCATAAAAAAACATGGTGACTCAATTTACCCTTCTCTTGTCCTCAGAACCATGTTGACCTTCTTAGCTGCTTTTCTAGGTAGGATGACCCCATTACCTTAGATCTCATTTTCTCTTAGAATACCTTATAATAATTCATGTTGTAATTCATACACCTTCTCTACCACTGCTTGAGGAAGAAATTTCTCATCCTTGGCACTAGATTTATTTTCATGTTTCTTTCCTTTGTCATCCTTTGTTGATATCTCATGTAAGGTAGTTTCTCCTGACACAATATTAGCTTGTTTTACCTCTTCCATATCTACCCATGTCACCTTCTTTTAAGTATTTGCTATTTCAACTTCTGACTTTTCTTTCTTGATCCTGTATACCCACTTCATTTCCTTCTTTCCAGGAGCTTCTTGAGGCTTGACTGATTTTGTCTCCTTTCTAGAATTTATCTTCATGTTAGAGGCTTTCTTTTCTTTCCATATGAAGGTATAGAAATTTCTGTTGTGATTAGGTTGTCCATAGTTATAGAAATGCTTTGATAAATTTCCAAATTCATGACATGTATAACATATGACATGATTTATTCTTTTTCTTGAGTAATGACTGTCATTTCTAACTTGACTTATAGGTTCTTCTAAGAAATGCTTAGCAATATGACCTTTATTTATATAATTAAAACATTATATGTTCTATTCATATTTAAGTAGCACAATATGTCCAATGTTTCTCTTTTCCATAATTTTTCATGCACTGTAGATCTATGTCCAAATTCATAACATGAGAAACAATATCCATTAAATTTCCTCTCATACCTAAATGCATTTGGTTGTCTGATTGACTTGGATCTTCCTATCTTTAGATCTCCTTTATCTGCTAGTTGTTTATTTTCTTTCAGGGATCATCCTTTTCACATTCCTTATTTTCAAAACATCTTTGACAACATTCATGACTTAATTCAGCCTTCAAATCTCTTTTCCTTGCTTGTGCCATTTCTTCTCTAAGAGTATTCAGGTATGCACTTAATTTTCACACTCTTCACTTTTGGCTTGAATAGATGCATGACATACTTCATGCTTTATTTCATCGATGTATCTCATTTTCTTTGCAAATCATCAAGTTCATTAGCTACTTGTTCTAGTTCAATCTTTAGGTTATTACTTCTTCTTAAAGTTGTAGGCATTCATTATCCTTTTCTTAGAGCTCTTGAAACATTTTATACAAATGAAGCAACTTCATTTAGTTCTTCAACATGGTGAGCTTCCATGTTCTTAATCTCATTCTTCATACCTTCTATCAAAGATTGATAAATCTCATACTTTCTCTTTAAGATTGATTCAGCTAAAGAACTCATGTTTGTGTCTTCAGGATCACCTCCAAGCTATTAGGATTAACTCAAGAAGACCAGGATCTGATACAATTTATTCAATATCATAAGCACTAAGAGAGGGGGTGAATTAGTGATGATCAAATTAGAAATTTCTAAAACTTCTTGAATAGAATTAGCAATCAAACCATGAACACAAATTAAGGTGCATGCAAGTAGATAAGTATACATGACACCAAAATTATAGTGGGAAACTCTTAGAGGTAGAAAAACCACTTGAAATCAAGGCCTTTTATTAAGAACACCCATTATTAACATACAATGATTTCAGTTTGGTTTACCTACTACTAAACCCCACAAACACCTACTTCAACATCATTCTAGTACCCATAGGAAGGTTTCCAAGCACCCACTAGGATAGTTTAGCAATATGAAACTTGCAAGGGGTTCTAATCTTGTCAACCAAGCACCCACTTAGTAAAATACAATGACGATATAAAATTTTATCATTTAGTTCCTTGTTTCTTCATCAACGAGATCATGAACCCTTACTAGCCCAATTAAGTAATTAGAATATACTTCACCTTGTTATCTTGTTTTTACTTTTGTTTTTTAGTCAATTGGCCAAAAGGGTGTTCTGAAAAATTTCAAATTTCTCAAACAATCATCCTTGACATAGATTCTGCTTTCGTGATCATCTCTACTATCTCTACTTCGATCATAGACTTTTGTTTGTTATCGGTGCATTGATTACTCTATTTTTCATCCTCTCGTGTGTGTCCCAACATTCATTATCAATACCCTTTTATATGGTATTCACTTCAACTCATTCATCTACACCCTAATCATAGTCAATCACCCTATTATAACCACACATATCAATCTTAAACATTCATGTCACCCTCCTTTTTCTTCTTATTGTCATTTGTGAATGTGTCACTATTTTTATTTTCACACCATTTATATCTTCCAATCACCTTTTATATTTTTGGTTTATTTTTCATTCTCCACATATGTATGTTTATGTATAGTTTTAAGATCTACCCTCATTTGATATGCCAAAATCTTTAGCTTCAAGTCTCCTCAACCGACTTGACCTTTTAGTTTTATTTAAGACCTTAAAAGACATGTGATAAAAGACAAATACTCAAGCACTTTGTATTCCTTTTGGATTTGAACATATGCTTCATATATTTAAATTGTAATGAATAATACAAATTTTTATCTCTCAACATTCCAAATCGAACCAAGAAGTTGTTTCATGCCTTCAAAAGGGGTTTGAGCTATTAAAAAACATAACAATCTTTTGTATTCAATACATTTGTCTTGCATTCTATATTTCATCATTGTCTAATAGTTATGAGAGCATTGACATGAGGCTTGTTGAGCTTGAAATTTTTTTAAAGGAGGCACTAGCACTAATCACTAAACAAATTCAACTTGAAGAATTGTATTATACCTTTTGCAGAGTTTTATGAGGCATATACCAATGTAAGACAAGAAATTCGTGCACTTACATGAAATGAACATGTTAAAATGAATAATATTATATTCATGATTCATATGACCCCTTTGAAACTTGATTCAAGAAAAACATATCTCTATTTGTAAGATTTGTTGTGAAAAGTGTTGAAATAAATGTTTACTTGTCAAGAACCGTCAGAGAAAAAGAAATGGTAGAGAATACTCCTTCAATACATTGTGAAAACAATTGAAATAATTTGCATCATGGGATTAATTTTTCCACAGATATTTATCAAAAATATTTCTAATTTTATCTTGTTCATTTTGGAAATTCAATCAAAGATGCATTTGTGAAACCCTAGTTGAGGGTATTGACATAGTTCACGCTTGAGAACACAAAATAATAGATTCCTTGCTCCAATATTAATGGAATTTTAAAATTCCAAAATTTGAGATTATGTTGGATGTACTTCCACCTTTCCAAATCAAATAAACACCTTTAAATTCTTCTATTTTCTTCCGTGATCAAAAGCTACAATGTACGAGCTATAAAGCAAGGCTTTGTTGTACTAGTCACCAAACAATTTGAATTTTTGCCAAGAAAATTCTTAAATCCATTTTGGAAATTACTAGATCATTTTAGAGCATTCCTTGTTACTTCAACCTTCTTTGAATACCTATCTTTATGAAGCTTGAAAATGTTTATCATGGTACACATTTCATTTTGAGGAATTTCAACACAAGGCTTTCAGAACAAGAAGGGACTTACATGATATTCACACCATCACACCTATTATCCAAAATTCACCCCTCAAGGTAATTTTGATAACATGCATCAAATTCTTTAGTCCCAAGCAATTATATTTATTCAAGGCAAAAAATCGTGTTTCTGGGGCCCCCTCGGCTTCTTTCTAACTCTCCTGTCCAGAAAACCCAGTAAGTTTTAAAAATGAGAAAAATTTGCAGAAAACAAGCTTGGGCCAGAAAAAATCATGAAAAATGGCTAAGTCTTAGTCCTCGCAACAGTCGGGACATGAGGGACATCTGGGCGCGAACCGGCTGAAAATCCAGGCGATCATAGCAGCACGATTGGACCAGTAGGAGACAAAAGTACGCGTGGGACGCGAAAGGCGAACCGGCCGAAAAAGGGAAAAAATGGCCTAAGTCTTTGTTTCACATAGTTGGGACAAAGGTACGCGAAAGACGCGGATCGGCCGGTTTGGCGCAAGTCAGTCCATTTCGGGCGGTTCGGAGAAATTTCCCCAGTGCAATCAGGACGGTTGGGACAAAAGTGCGCGGAGGACGCGAATCGTTCGGGTTCACTAAAATAGAGGACTTTCATACTAGGACATCTGGGCCAAAGGGACGCGTGGGATGCGGAAAGCCAAAACGGCCAAGGCAAAGAAGAAAAGTCAATGTTTGACCGTGAAACTTCAAACGCCATAACTTTTGACTCGAGCTCTGATTTTCACAAAATTGGACTTTCTGGAACGAGCACGACGTCCTCTACGCCACAAAAACTGGTTTCTTATTTTTAATAAGGGTAGATATATTTAAATAAAAGAAACATATTCGGCTCCAGTCAGTTAATGCTCATTCCGTCAAATGACAGAAAATGCCTGCCAGATCCAAAATAGCTGCCCGCACTCAGAAGGCCATAACTTTTGCATTTCTCAACGAAATCACACAAAATTGGTACTGTTGGAATCGTGGCTCCGATCTTGACACACAACAATCAAGAAATTCCAGATTTGGTGAGAGATTGATGGAGATTTTTTATAAAACGTGGCCGAGTTCATAACAGTGTTTTATTTGGTGGTTGGGAGTGCAATTAAGAGGCATGGTCATCATTCTTTCTCTGCTGCAGCACCTGGGATAGTATGGGGAGCCTTTTGCAAGTAATATACAATAATTTTACTCCATTTAATGCCTCTTACAAGTGGTTGAAGGATAGATTTCGGGATTTCCATTTTCCCTTCTCTTTTCCTTCTCATTTTTCTATAAATTGGAGTGTTGGGCTCATTGTAAAGGAGGCGGGTAGTTCTTTCAGAAGCAAAGCTCTATCAAAATTGCTTTGTGAAGCCAATGTGCTACAGGCCCTTGTAGTGGACTCCTTGCATGGTGATCCAGGCCCTTATCTTGTAATAGATTGAACTGTGCATATCATGAAGCAATAAAATATAAGTTTGTGGATGTATCTTCCCCTGCTGTGTTTTCTTGCATTCTTCTTGCCCCTTTAATCTTTCTACAAGAATATTGTGTCTATTATTATGTTCTTGCAGGGATTCATTATCATTGTGTATGCTTGGAATATTGTTGTGAATGCATTTTGCTAGATTATGGAGAACTGTCATCACCTCTTCTAGTGTGCACTTTGCCTCTGTATTTCACACATTTGGAGACTAATCTCACACCCTCCTTTTCTGGTGTATCACCGCTTTAGTGTAGGATTTCATTTTATGCATTCTCTCTCCCTGGTCCCTTAGAAATTTAGATTAGAATAGTTAGTTTCCCCTGCATTAGAGTAGATTGTGGCAGGTAGTTTAGGAGCAAGGACTAACTTTCTCTGGAGGTCTATCTCAAATAGCAAGTCCCACAACTTGGAGATAGTACCCATGTTATCCAATCACACCGTGAGTTCAAGTATATGCACTTGTATAAACACAAGGGTGTTGTGATTCAGTGATAACAACACCCATACAAGATATTCAAGGATAGATGGATGAATTCCAAGACAAACTTGTTCACATTATTCAAGAGCTTGAGAAGTTTTTTTATAAAGAGATCCTTGACATACCTTTGTGTACATCCTTCTTGTCAAACAAACTCAGGCCCAAGTACTCTTGAATATAATTCAAACCTCATCATTTAACTTGGAGAGTCTTAGCATAAAAATTTTCTACTATAGAGCATAAAACCATATCATGATAATTGAAAGGTCATTGCACAAATGAATAGCCCTGACCTAGCCTTGCACGGTAAAATCATACCCGCATACAACATAATACATCTTGAGAGCATTGGGAACATCATTTTGAATAATATGAGGTATATTATGCTTCGAGAAGTGTTTTTAGATTTTACCAATGATTTAAAGTTTATAAACTAAAATTTGATTACCCAACTCAAGAAGAATTCCTAGAGAGAGATCAAAACCCGACGAAGAATGCTCATAACTTTCTAAAAAAATTCCAATTGACCTGCAACTTTTAACATTACCTCAAGCTCGAGTATACTAAAAAAAGGTTGTTTTAGGAGGTTGTTTTAGAAAAAGGTGAATAAATAAAAATCCCCATTACATAATTTGATGAAATTTGACATGGAGCATTGCAATACACCCCTCTACATATTCCATTTTTTTACTATCCATAGGTTTTCCTATGAATATCTAACCAATATAATTTTCATTCAAGAACATTTCCTTTTCTCAAAGCCACTTTCTGTACATTCTTAAATTTTGACTCCAAGAGCTAGCTCCTGAGCCTTATTTAAGATCACACATGTTGTAGATAGTATTTGCAGGATTCTCCCATGCCTACATGACATTTCTATGACCTATACCAACTTTTCACATCTCATTAGGAACTGAAACTATCCTGAAAGGGCACTACCAATCAACCTTCATGTCCCTAACTTCTTCACTTCACCAATCAACCCTTTTTACCATAAATACCACTTAACATCAATGCCAACACCACTAATAATGACCGGGTTCCTACGCTTAAGATATGTCTAGTACCTATTAAAAGGTAGTTTTTGGGTGACTAAAGTTTTCACAAATGAATCATAGAAATGATGTCTTTTAAGATGATTTTGGCAAGGTAAAGAGTAACTAGAACCATTCCTTTAACTTAAGGTTAGCCATTTTTTCTATTGACAATAAAAAAGAGGATTTTTGTGTGTAGGATATTTACCTTTGGAAACATATGTTCTCATCTCAAAGATGAGCCTTGTAAGTATCATGTGTGTGGAAGACATGTATTCGATTGATAATTATTATTTGAAAACATACCATGCTAGATAATATAGATGAATAAATTGTAACTCATAGTAGTAAAGGAGTAAATCTTGAGACAATGACATATGGCTTGTGCACGTAGCTTGTGGTTTATTGAAGGAGGGATATCTAAGAAAACACATTTTTATGATTGTGTAAACCATGAAAAATTCACACACTTTAGAATAGGTCCTTTCTTCTCTTCCTTAGTAATAATATCTATGTCCAATGTTTTTCACATTTTTAAAAACATTGTCCAAGTCTTCTAAGTTCTTAAATCCCTAAGTGGAAAGTAAGAGTTACACGAATCATAAATGTTCTATAAACAAGGTTAATAAGAGATCTATGTAATAGTGTAAATATAATTAGAACATGGGTAATCGAGATGAAACTATGAAATGATTGTTACAAAAGTCTTATGCACCTTGAATGATGATGAACTAACTAAAATTCCCTAGACGATCTTAAAACAAATGAAAGTTAAGGAGGGCATCATTGAGATCCAAAATATTTTATTAAAATGGGAAATATATATAACCTTAAGGTATGAGCACATATTTCATAAGCATAATGTGTTTTGAACAACGATGTAAAATGAAATATTGAAGATGTATGTTAGGGAAACAGAATATTTTCCTATATGTTAAATTATTTTTAGTCTATCAGGTTATTCAATGAAATTGAATCATAAAAATTTAAACAATGAAAGATATAGGATATTTTTAGCCTTAGTATTCTCATGTGGGGTTGAGTCTTTGAAACATGTACATCCCTTGTGATTAAGTTTGTTAATTATGTGTTTTGTTGGTGCTCATTTTGATCCCTCACCATTTTGCCTTGAGTCTTTGAAGCATGGATATTTTTAGCCTTAGTATTTTCCTTTGTCCACATGTTCTGAAATATTTTGTCTCTCAATGTGGGTGTTTCAAAAGATTTTACCTCCATTTGAATGCCTCGAGTTAATTACAAAATCAATTGTCATGTCCCTCCTTGAAGAAGTCTTCAAGTTTGCCCTATTTTTGCCTTGTTTTCTTCAAAATCCATGGGCTTTGCAATTTTTTACTATTTTTCCTCAACCATGCAAGCTTGAGAATGATCAATTTATATTTGCATGCATTTTAAAATCCAAATCCATGGTCGAAGATGCTCAGAACCATGATTCACTTGTTTTTGTTTCGAAAATTTTCATCCAACGAAAAGTCAGATTATGGGCATGAGTGTTGAATTTTGTGTCTTTAACGGTTTGTGGTGTCTTTTTCCTGTCAAAGTTATTCCTTAGCATTCATTGATCACATGGATTCTTTTGGTTGGTCAGGGGATGATGGAAAAATGCTTTAACTTATCACTTTTTGCTTTTTTGGCAAAAAGGCAAATTTGATCTTGTGGCTCCGCTCAATTCTGATTGGTTCTTTTGGTGCTTACGTGGCTTTTTCTAATTGGATGAGGCACAACGGGTTTATTTTTGAACTTGTTATTTTTGGATACTTTGGAAAAAAGTTTGAACTCACCCCGCAGCCCCGCCAGGCTCTAATTAAATAAAATTTAAGTGGCAGGGATAATTTCTTATTTTCGCCCCGAGGGTGTCCACGTGTTCATTCTTGATTTAATGCGACTTGGTTGGGAACTCCTAAAATTTTTGGAAACTTTTAACCCAAAACATTTCCACATGGAGGAATGGTACTCATTTGAAAGTTAACTTTTTTTTTTTGGCCTAGAAGTTGCCTCGGGAGGACACGTGGAGGTTTTCACTACTTTGCCCGCACTTAGACAAATTTTTATGCACACAGTGCAATTTGGTGGAACAGAGACATGTAGCGAGCCCACACTCACTCAGGGTCTGTTTTGAGAATGAGTGTGGGATCATCACGTGTCTCTGTTCCACCAAATTGTACCCATTTGCATAAAAATTTTCTAAGTCAGGCAAAGTAATGAAACCTCCACGTGTCCTCCTAAGCACAACTTCAAGGCCAAACCAAAAAGTGAATTTTCAAATGAGCATCATTCCTCCACATGGAAAATTTTTTGGTTAAAAATTTCCACAAAGTTTAGGAGTGCCCGCTGAGCCACATTAAATCAAAAATGAACACGTGGACACCCTCGGGGTGAAAATAAGAAATTTTCCCACCACTTAAATTTGCTTTAATCAGAGCCTGGCGGGGCCGCGGGGTGAGTTCAATTTTTTTCCAAAGTATCCATAAAAGAACAAGTTAAAAAATAAACCCGTTGCACCCCATTCAATTAGAAAAATCCACGTAAGCACCAAAAGAACCAATTAGAATTGAGCGGAGCCACGGGATCAAATTTGCCTTTTTGCCAAAAAAGTAAAAAGTGATAAGTTAAAGCATTCTTGCCCACCGTCCCTTGACCAACCAAAAGAAGCCACGTGACCACTGAATGCGAGGAATAAATTTGACAGGAAAAAGACACCCGTCAGACCGTCAAAAACACATAAATTCACCACTCATGCCCAGAACCCAACTTTTCGTTAAGGATGAAAATTTTCTGAAACAAAAACAAGTGAATCATGGTTCCAAGCATCTTCGACCATGGATTTGGATTTTCAAAGGCATGCAAATATAAATTGATCATTCTCGAGCTTCCATGGTCGAGGAAAAAAGGGAAAACGGCAAAGCCCATGGATTTTGAAGAAATTAGGGCAAAAATAGGGCAAAATCAGAGACTTCTTCAAGGAGGGACATGACAATGGATTTTGCAAACAACTCGAGGCATTCAAAATGGAGGTAAAATCTTTTAGAACACCCACATCGAGAGACAAAATATTTTGAACACGCAGACAGAGGAAAATTAGGGCAAAATGGTGAGAGATCAAAATGAGCACCAACATGTTCTATTTTTTCTTGTTGTCTATATGGGTCCATGTTTTTGTTATTGTCCCTTGTGACATTAAGTTATTCTATTTGGGATCTTGTCATGTCATGTAACTAGGAAATAAAAATAATAAATTTGATAATTTTCCTATGGTATTTTGTTGTGTAATTTTGTGTGTATTACCGTTGGTATTAGAGTGGAGGTTCAAACACTTGAGCCTTTGGGGATTTATTGGTAATGAATCTTGTGTACTTGGTTGTGTATGCATATCCTACGTTTCATGTTAGTTCATGTGGTTGTGTTATGTGGAGTCATTGTGATGTACCCTAGTCCACTTGTTGTACTATGTGGCTCTTGATGAGCATATCATATAGTGGGTCCCCAATTCTTGTATAGACATGTATTATGAAAAAAACAAAAAAATCATATTATGGTATATTGATTTCTTAGTATAGTTATTTTGGGTAGTTTCACTATGGATGACACTTGGGAGATCATTATGAAATATATCAGGAGTTGGTTTTTTATTCGTGAGTTTTATCTTTTAGCGGATGTGACAACTACATAAGACAGTAATGTGAGAGAATATATTATACATGGTAGTATCTAACACTTGAGAGATTTGGTTTCCTCCTTGGAACAATTTACTTGGATTTTGACCCTTTCCATTTCCTTTCATACTACATTATGGATATTACGTTGACTCATCTTGATAAAATAATTACAATGATATGACTTCTCTTTCAAATCATTAAATTTATATACTCTTAAATCTTGTACCATTGCATTCACTAATTCTATTTTCCTCTCAGATCTTCTAAACTCTAACCCTTTGACAAACACAACAAACACCATTAGAATATTTGACATTATTAATCACATGAATTTCTAAGTGATAACCTTTTGGAAGAGAACCTTTTGTTCTGGTCAGGGTGAGATTATTTGGGTATATTATTATTTCTGGATATAAATGTATTTATTTGAGCCATGCAAATATCTTATGGGATATTTTACAAAACCATACATTATATTAGTTACATTATCTTTTTAGTATCATGATTATATGATATGATTTTCACTCGATGTTTTGGGTACATGTATTGGCAGCCATTAAAGTCCGCATAGTGAATGTGATGTGAATATTTCTGTGTATTTTATTTGTAATTTGGAATTTCCATAGAATAAAAAATTGATTTATTAAGAATCTTTGAGAGTGTTGTTAATTTTTTCTTTCTTTAATTTTTTTTTAAGTTTCAGCGTGGATACTTGGCCATTTTCTCATTTTGTCAAGATTTAGTTGTTTTACTTATTTTTGGAACTCAAAACTTATGATTTTGAAGCCGCTTGGCTAACTATCATCAAGAGTGTAATGTGGATTTTCTTTCTTTCTTGATGATTTGGTTCTATCTTATTATATGGTATGCACATGTTGTACTCGGGTACTCCCATGGTATCATGAATACATGCATTGTTCTCAAGTAATATACCATTTTTATTATAGTTAGTCCTTTATAGTTGAGAAACTTTTATTGTACACAATCCTCCTATGGTGGAGTGACACTTAAGATATTCAATCCTTATGGGGTTAACCATATAACAATTTTGCACATATCTAAAATAAAATAAAGCATAAAAGTAATGAATGTGAAATAAACAAGAGAAAGATAAGACCAAATTTAACGTGGTTCACCCAATGTGGGCTACGTCCACTAAGAAATGACCAATATTATTATTTAGTATTTTATAGAGGAAATGTAATGTAGATCTTCCATCTTGAACACCCCATAATATGTGTAATGTTTTTACCTCACTCAAATATAGTTTCTTTCTCCCATAGGAAAATATCATACGAGAGTTGCTTCTTACTTGATTGCATACCCTCATAAAATGCTTACATGCATTTATATATATTATGGGAAACTAACTATGATTTTACATCAAGAAATAAACTTTAAAGCAAAATCTTTATGCTAAATCTCGGCCAAAAAGTAAAACGTCACAAAGACAGGTTAAGCAGGACCACGGTTTCTCCCTACGGCCATTAATCGATGTTGGTTCTTGCACGATCGATGCGAGTCATTGTCAAATCTAGCAACATGTAAAAGAAAGGATTTTGTGAAGTAATTAAGATCCAAACTAAAAATATCCCACTTGGAGATCAATTGTTGTGTTGTAATTTACAAAACCATGCTTGGTTCCTTTTCCTTGGCCCATTTCTTCCTTTTCAAGTATCAAACTCAAAGACCAAAAGAAGTGGAGTGAAGCTCTATCTTCTCCTTTACCAACGGCTTTATCAACATATCTGCGGGGTTCTCATCTCGTATGGATTTTTTTCAACTTTAGTTGCCCCTCCTCAATACCTATTGTATGAAGTGATATCTTAACTAATTTTCTTTTATTCTAGAATGAAATGTTGAGTTCTTCTCCAGGATGGATCACACTATGAATATCACTTTATAATTTGTAATCCTCTTGATTGTTACCCAACTCTTCCATGAACCTTCTCATCCATATCATCTCCTTGTCAAACATGTGTAGCTGCAACATACTCTACCTTTGTAGTTTACAAAGCCACAAACTTTGTAATCATGAAATCCAACTAACTTCCATTCCACCTACTTTGAAAACATATTTAGTGGTGCTCCTCCTACTATCAAAATCTCCAATGATAGTTGAATCAACATAGCCATGCAAATAAGTATCCGAACCTCCATAGCCTAACTCCATGTCGGATGTCCCTCTTAAATTACGACAATCCGGTGGACTAATTTCTAATGTTCTTTATGAGGATTAGTCATAAACCTTCTCACAACTTCCACTTCCTATGTAATGTCTCATCTGGTACAAACCATGGCATACATAATACTTCCTACTACTAAAGAATAGGAACACATGCCATGTACTCAACCTCCTCGTGTGATGTAGGAAGCGATATTTTCTCAATTTGAAGTTTCCATCCTTAGGTGTAGTAATAGGTTTTGAATTACTGCATGTTAAACCTTTCCAAAACCTTATTGATATACGCCTCTTGAGAAAAATACAATTTATTGTTTTTCTTGTCTCGGTGAATTGACATGCTAAGGATTTTATTTGTAGCTCCTAAATTATTCATTACAAATGTGTGAGCTAGCTTTTCTTTAAGCTCACCAATGTTCTACATACCGAGATCTTGTAATCATAATATCATCCACAAACAATAACAAATTAAGATAACTCCCATTTTCAAGATTCTTGAAATAAACACAATGGTCATATTCAAATCTCATATAACCATGCTCATGCATAAAATAGTAAAATCTCAAATACCATTTCCTAGGAGATTTTTTGATCCCATATAGGCTCTTTTTCAACCTGCACACAACTTTCTCCTTACCGATTGACTTTGTAACCGAACAACTGCTACATATAAATATATTCTTCCAAATCACCATGAAGGAAACTCATCTTAATATCAAGTTGTTCTAAATGTAAATCCTCTGCTATAAAAAAAACTAAGAACATTATGAATAGAAGTCATCCGAACTATAGGAGAAAAATCTCGTCAAATTCAATACCTACTTTCTTTTCCAATCCCTTAAGAAAAATCCTCGCATTGTACCTTTCTAGTCCATCCTCTTCTTCCTTGATCATGTTAACCCATTTATTCTACAGTGGTCTCTTACCCACTGGAAACTTGACCAAATCCATGTCGATTTTGTCTCAATGAGTCCATCTCCTCATCCATACCATGCTCCCATTGCTCATGGGTATCCACTTGCATTGATTATTAAAATCTTTCTAGTTCATCACTATCAGTCAATAATAAATAATATAAAGAAGGTGAAATTTTTTTGTTTGAGCTCTACTTACCCTTTATGACCTTCTCATTGAGATTTGGGGTTTCAGGGGCTCAATCTGTGCTGTTAAACATTCCTATCAATCTATGATAGTAATCGACACTAGTCATCTTCTCGCAGACCGCATTTTTGTAACCAATCATGTTTCCTTTAACTAATTACCAAACATGGTTCCTCGATTGAATCTAGTTATAGGATTACAAACACCGATCGCTATAGGTGTTTATCGTGTACCCAAACCTCGCTAATCGATACCAGTTTCCCTTATCGGAACCGGCTTCTGTAGAACCGATGCTAATGTATGTGGATAAATGTTTTAGGTGAAAATTTTGACTTTCCTTAAAAATATCATCAATATGTTCATGTTTAGGCATTAAAACCTTATCGTTGTATATTTTGTTTTCATTCGAATAAATGTCACGACTCCTAAAAATACTGGAATCTTTTAAATCCAAAAAGGATATCCGAAATCACTAGAGCCATAACCAATGAAATAACATCTCTTATATTTATCTTCAAACATCTTCCTATTTTCCCTATCAACATTTAAAAAATTGTCTCACCAAAAACTCTAAGAAATGTAAGATCTACCTCTTTTCGAGACAATGCTTTATCCGGTATTCCATCATCTAGTGTTGTTGAAGGCCCATGGTTGATTAACTAAATTGGTGTTTCCACTTGCTTCTCTGCAACACTTCAAATCAAAAATGACATGCATCCTCATGCTTTTAGCACATTCCATGATTGTATAGTCCATTCTTTCAGCAACATCTTTCTCTTGTGGTGTTCTAGGAACCATCCTTTCTCTACATATTCTATTCACTCAAAAATAACAATTAAAAGCCTTGCTCACAGTACTCACCACCATTGTCAAATCTAAGGAACTTTAACTAAGTTTGTTTCATTTTCCACAAGGGCTTTCCACCTTTTAAAATTCTCAAAAAAATCATATTTACACTTAATACAATAAATCCAAACATTTCTTGTGGCATCATAAATGAAAGTCACATAATATTAGGATCCTCCAATAGAAGCTACCTAGGATGGTCCACACACATCCGAGTGTATAAGCTCCAACTTATGCTCCTTTATTTACCCAACCTTGAGAAATATCACTCTCTTCTGCTTTCCAAATATTCAATGCTCATAGAATTCAAGATCTAATTGTTTCAAATTCGATAACTTACCCTTAGCCTTTAAGATATACATTCTTTTTCACTCATATGGCCTAGCCGATTATGCCACATGCTTTCATATGAATTTGTAGTAGATAGCAAAAAGGGAATCGGTAATACAGGTAGATTGATATAAAGTTCCTACCTTCTTTCATTTCTCCAAAACAAGGGCTCCCTTGGTTACCTTTCAAGAATTAGTTTTGAATGTAACCACGCATCCATATTCACCTAGTTGCCATGCAAATATTAGATTTATCTTGACACTTGGCACATGCATTGCATATTTCAATACCCATGGATTTTCATTCGAAACTTTATATGAACATCACCTTTACCAGTAATATTTCATGGGTCATCATCACCTAAATAAAAATGTACAAAATCTCCTATTATCTCTTGAAATTGCACCCGTGGAGAGATGATTGTAGGGGTTCTACGATTTCTCTAGATCTCTCTCTTTCATAGATAAAATGGAAAAATCTCGAGTCGGTGGGTATACTTATTGTTGAGGTGAGTCTCGGTATCAAGGCATGTTCCTTCTTTGATGTATCCTAAACTGATTTTTGGGGTTTTGAAAGTAAAATGTTGATTTGTAAATGAATTGAAAAATTGGGGTGATACACCAAACTTATTGAGGGATTTGACTGAGTACATGCATAAATATTTGAGAATGGATTCTTGATGCACAAACCAATAGTTTTGATAGAATATTAAGGAAAATAATTGATGTATTGAGGGAATGATTCACAAAAATCTTTGTTAAGATAAATATACACACTAATATTATGCGAAATAACTAAATGTGCAGTAAAGGTAAGAAAATCAATGAGGGAATTTTGAAACTCACAAGAAATAATAAAGTATAAACAAAGCTAAAAATAATTAGAAAGGCAGAAATCAACTTTCATTCAAAGGAAAAAATGACAAAATATGCTTCAACACTCCTGTATCCAAAATTTCCTCTTATGTGCTTTTTTAATGAACACAATATATATGAGTTTACTCATCCCACCCATACTAAAAATAGACAAAAATTGTACTCGCCCATGCATCCTATTTTTATCATTTATCCTTAATAAATAAAGGAATAAAAATAAACATGCTAATATAATGAGGCATTAATATCCTTGGTTACAAAAACACAACTTAGTCAATTTGTAGTTAATTGTTCTATAATTTTCCCTCATCAGTCAAGTGTGAATTTTATCATGAGAGTACTTCATAGGGTAATGATGATACGAGGTTATGTGTATCAATGTTTTTAAGATTCTGACGTAGACCAGATGCAAAGCATGAAGTTCGATAATAGAAATGTGAGACACCCTATATTTATAAGAGGGGGAAGTGTAAGCATGATGCCCCCCAAGTGTATGATGATAAGTAAGATATCTGATAAAAGTGAAGGGAAAGGTTCCTCCATCCGATGTTTGTGGAGATAAAGGCATGTGACCATGCTATGATATCGGTGATGTATGAGATAGATGATTAATCAGTGAATGAGCCCTATGTGCATGATACCAGGCGGTGATGAATACCTATGTGAATGAGACTACGGAGCTGATTTACACCTATGTGAAGGATCCATTCAAGTGTTTGACCTAGGATAATGAGATAGACTAGTGTATCGGTGAGTTCGAGTAGATCGTGTGGGAAAAAGAGAGCTAGCAGCATACTGTGATTTATATTTGAGACGTCTAGGGGACCTAAATTCTCTAACGAGTGCTATGGAAATCTCAAGAGGAGGATGCAACCACAATGTGTAGGGTTGAACACCATTGATAGTAATGCATTTCCCGTTGTGAATGAAATTTAGACATAAGTGATTCAAATAAATTATTGCTCGATTAGCATGGAGCCCGGGAACACCTAAGAGCATATTACGCCCTTTTATTGAATGTGCCACAAGAAATGTCAAAGGCATGTGTAGAGGACCCATTGTGACTAGAATATTGACATAACCATAAAATTTAGGAATTGGATATGATAGGTACAAGAGAGGGTAATTTATAGCAATGAGGAAGCAAGTGTAATAGAACAAACACAAATAGGAGATGATGAGCTGCTCATGGTATTGTTAATAGCATAAGACCCGATAGAAGCATTGATATGTAATGTATCGTAAGAGAATATAGCGTGAAAATAATGATCGGATGATGTGATATAGGCATAAGAACTCGAATGCAACTCAAAATATAATATATATGTTTATATGAAGGTTATATCTAAATAGATTGTGAGCACCAAGATTCAAATTTGTGAGAATAGATAAATAAACACCGGATCAGGCCACACACAAACTTTTTCATCCTTAATTCCTTTCATTCACGTAAGTATACTTTTCATCACTTTTCTCTATGCATGATGACAAGAACAAATCAGTAATTCTTTGGGAGACCGACGATTCTACTATGAAGTTGTTGAGACGTGGAAAAGAAGATAACCCAATAGACATGCGAAGAATATTGGGTAGTTCACATACCTAAAGAATATCACGACGGTTGCAAAGAAAGTACCTATAAACTACTACTACAAAAAATAGTAATAAAAGGAATCTCTCATAATAGGAACAATCAAAAACTCGGGAAGCCATCACTCTCACACCAAATAAAGTAGCAAAACTAGATTTATGCAAGAATGTGCCACAATAATATTAAGCTTCTCTATGTATATCTCATGAAGGAAATGTTATAAATATATAGGAAACACAACATATATAATTAGGGAGGTTGGTTTAGAAAATATTCCCTCAAGTCTCTCAAACGAATTTTAATATACGTGAGTCGTTTAAAACACCAAACTCACTTAACAAATAATTATTATATGAGTTGTCATGTAAACAACTCATTATAACATTTACCAATAATAATTACCCTTGTAATTATTAATTAGAAACAAATATATGAGAGGACTAAATATTAATGTCCTAACATCTAGCATGGAAACACAATGTACATGTAATGAGTATAAGAGAGAAATATTATGTGCAACCAAGATATGCCGTATGTTGTGAGTTTGAACGGAATGGAATGCAAAGTGACCTGTAATAGGAGAAGCATGCCCCCTAAGCAAATGTGTATGAGAAAGAGATGAGGTACATTTATAACATACCCTCAATAGTAAAAAATGAGCCACAAAATAAGAGTGTGTCATCGGGAAGTGGTTTGAATATGTGCACTAGAAATATAGATTGGTGAATCATGGAGCGTGAAGTGTTAATGAGTGTGGTGAGGCTCATTTCAAAGTTAGACCCTCAATAGTTGAGTATGAACCATGGAACTTAGTGCATCATAGGGTAGTGTGATGTGTGAGAATATGATGCTAGAGAAATGTGTTGTAAATGCGCATAGTTTGAAATGTGGCGTATGTATGATGTGAGGTTCATGGTGTTTTAAAAAATGTAAAGATTTTATATGACAAATAAAATATTTGACATCAATATTTTTTCTTCGTTTGGATCACTATCTTGGCAGCAACTTCTAAAACATAAAAATTTGTGTTATCTTTAATAACACAATACTATACTAATTCATTTACAAAAAAACTTGAAATTTTCAGGATTTTACTTGTCACGCTAGTTGCATCTTTTGTTTAAAGGAGAGTACGATGCTCATCGCTTTTTTAAAAAAATAGAATATCAAGATCCAATCCAAGCTACTTTATAATCCATAAAAGCGTATTGTTCTTCTTGTTTAAAACAAAAAAATTTCTCTTTGAATACTATTTCTCCCCATACACAATCTCTTACTCTTTTAAGGTGTTCATCTAACACCTCCACTTTAGTATTCAATGTATGGTATTTGGACTACACATAAAATACCATAGTTATAAAGTAGATAAAATATAGTCTTAAAAATATTAATTATTCACCACGATCAAGTCTTGCTCCACATTTGCAATAGTGACAAGGTTTTGTCTCTATTCCACCTATTGTAATATGACTATACCTCGACATTAAATTTTTTAATATATTAAGAATTATGTTTAAAACATTATCATTATTTTATTTGGATAAGGTAAAAATTTGTTTTTAGTGGACCCAAAACCCGCAAGCGCAAACGAAGAAAGGATATTACAATGAAGATGGAAACAAACAACCACTCCCAACAGCTTAGAGAAACCAACAAAGAACCAAATCCTCATCTTTTAGGATCTTTCCCATGTGATCTTAAATGCATTTTAGTGGTATCATTTACACTTGGTTTTTTCTTTTTCTTCCCCACAATAGTCCAACCATCACCATTGTTAGGATTTACATTTTCCTAATGAACCAAAATGATTATTTCTAACCTTTCCTTGTCAATGATCACTAGAGGAGATGAAATGAAAGAAAAATACGGGGTTCCCTCTCCATAACCATCTCCAGAGGGGCATGCAAATGTGCTAGAGGAGGCTCATCAAAAACATTGGAGTTTTACCCCTTGAGGCGAACTCTCTAAATAAGAATCCTCAAACAACCTAGTAGTAGCATGAAATGTGAAGTGTGAAGATAAAGAGTCCTTCCATAAAGTGCTATTTACCCCATTTTTGCATTTAGGGTGTCAATAATCTTTCATCAAATGGAAGTGGAGAAACGTATATGGTACTCGAAAGCTAGTCGCTCATATTCTAGCCTCTAAGTCAATAATCAATCTCTAATCTAAAGATTAATCTTTTCATGAAGATACATTGAAACATCTAGGTGTACTAATATTCTTGCATAGGTAGTATGACAAAAATCAGTAGTAACATCATTTTGTTTGACACAAGTCCCCAAGGTATTCTGGATGGCTTCAAGGAATTGTCAATTCCAAACTTATAATGGAAGGCCAGGAAGGCGAACCTAAATAGGGGGGGTTTTAAAGTTATCTTGTGAAGGATCAAAAGAAGGGAACAAAGGTTTAGAAAAGAGCTTGTGGTTTGCTCACACCCTGTACTCATTGTGAATAAAATCATTCTTCACAAGAGTTGAACACGACAATAAAATAATATTTGGCACAGGGGAATAGATCTACCTTATCACTTATTTTTAGGCTCCAATGCTCAATAATCCACCAATGTAGATAGTCAACCTTGGGCGAGAGGTTGTTGAACCAATATATGAGACCCAGTTCACTGTAGTTTCTCTCCATCTCACGAACTTTGAGGAGGAAATATTCATTGAATTTTAGAACTGTTGAGTTAAGATGGGTTTAAAAGACATCCGCTCCTAACACCTCTTTCAAGGTTGGAAAAATAAACAACAAAAAAATAAGGTCACATGTGAGATGTAGAAATAATAGAGGCCTAACCACCTTAGAAGTCACCAATCTTATCATTGTGGGAAGGGGAACCAACCTGCAACCCCCAAGAACTACACTCCCATGCCTTCCGGTTAGAGGAAACACCATAACCCTAGAAAAATATATTCTCCTTATCATTATTATAATTATTATTGTTCATAATATTCCCAGTATGTGCTTGAGAAAGTAAGGCATCAATATTAATTGGTTCATTTTTAATAAATGAAAAAACTTGTTCCTTATGTGGAAAATTATGATATCATTCATTAATCTCTTTGATCAGAGATTTTTTCTATGATCTCCCATATCCTTAATTCCTTAATATCAGGAAAAATAATTTCCAACACAAGGGTTATACAATTATCAACCATAACAATATCAACTGATTTTTTTTTCAATCGTCATCAAAAGATTTCTCCGCAATTAGTGAAGGAGGATCTAAAGTGACTTTTTTTGTGGCACTAGTTTCTCCTTATGTGTAAACTAAATAAGATCATAGCTATTGAATAGTTGTTTCCATGATTCTTCCATGTCGTAAAGGTTGTCCGATCCAAAAACTCCTTATCCATATCTAATTATTTAAAAATGAATTTCCTCTCACACTCAAAGCATGTCACCCAATGAAAATTTAGGGAAATATGAAGTGGTATAATTGTTTTCCCCCTTGTCATTCGGGGAAAACTATCCTCTTACCCCTACCATGAGGTGGAAGGAGAGGTGGGCATGGTGTAATCCTTAAGTGTTGAGCAGAGGGGGTGGCCATGGGTTGAACATGAGACCGAGGTTGCAAAAATTCTACAAGCATAAATAATTTAATAATATTAGTTTGTTGTATGTATGAAGTGAAAGAAGATAACACTAATAACTTAAAAAAATGAAATCAATATGGATTTTATATGGCGTGAATGTATTTTTTGTCCATAATTGATATACGGTGACACGATATGGAAGGTAGGTGGTGGCCGTACAAGCGCTAATTTTAAGTAAAAACATTTAAATTGAATAATAAAATCCTAAGACCAAGAATATTATAAATAAAAACTAAATGTACAATTTATTCATATAAAAACTTAAAGGGTGAAAAAGTTATGCATATCGAATCTCCTATTGCTTAGGTATATAAGTAGTGTCGTAGCATTGGACACCATGGGTGATGTTTGAGACATGGTTGCACATTAGGAAAATGACATGCCATTTTCAAGAATCAAATTATATGTAGTCTATAAAAAAATTAATAAAAATTAACATGATTGTGAAGTGAGGATTAATTAAAAACCGAATTAGCCTAAGTATGTGTTTTGTTATGGGAGTGTAGTAACCCAAATGAATTACACATGAATTTTATTCTACTTGTAGGATATTGAGTGATAGTGACCATCATATTGTCATCGATAATAGAGACATCAACCTCAAAATTTTCACTATCCCCCCCTTAGGCCTAACGGTGTTATGTCTATGAATGCAACAACATGTCGAGCCATTATTTTGCTTTTTTGACCTGTGTAAAATAGATTATATATTTTTTTGGAATTTATTTTAGAATAATTATTTTTATGAAAAGAATCAATAGATTATTCTTTAAAAACAAAATTCTCACCAAATCTCGTTCCATATAAATTTTATATTCTTCAATCTTCTCATGTAGTGTAGTTCAAATATTTATTTATTTCAATGCATGAAAACCATCATGATAGAAAGGAATAATAGAACAAGAAGAAGAAATGAATTAACTAGGATTCAAAATGGTTTTTAAAGGTCAAAGTGAATCCTTGTTAAAATATATAAACACAAATTGAATCTAACACTGGAAAGGATATGGATAAGGTAGTACATTTCCCATTGAGTAAAGTAAATTTTTCTTGGATGTAAAATGATGCAAGCTTGGAAAAAATCCACCATGGAAAAGAGAAAGGGGTATTTGATTGATTGTTTGTTGATCCCACTTTTTGAGGTATTTTTAACCTCAACCTCAACTTAAATATTGTAACAAGAATCTAAAAATTTCTTTTCCGAACATGTAGAATGGCTTTTCTTAATACAAGAAATGCATTTTGATGGGGAGCCCCATTAAACAATGAATATCATCAAGTGTTATTATGAAGATAAATTTGTGTGATTGTAATGCAACATGGAAATATAAATCATAATTGTTATGTGTATGCATTAAATTTTCTAACAACTTGGTGTCTATCTCATACCGAGACATGTATAGTAGTCCATGGAATGCATATTTTTCAATCCAATTCATCTTTAATTTCCGGGTCTTCTAGAGATATAGTAACTTTGGATATAATAGGTTTCGGTAAAAAAAAAAAAAATGCAAATTAAATATTTCTCAAAGTGCCATAATTTTCTATCTTTTGAAAAAAAAAAAGAGGTGTTAGCAGATACACATATTCGTACTATGTACATGACACGTGGAGAGCATTAGTCATGTGGATAGTTATGGATGTGGATTGATGGGTGTCATTATTCCCTTAATTTAATCAATGTCCTATTGATGTCATATTCAAACCAAGGGTGTGTCTAAAGGTATATGCAACAACAATAATCCTATCGATCTAGTAGTTGACTATAGTTATTTTTGTATTTTCTATGGGAATTTTAAATATCTTAAAGAGTTCTTGGTAAAAACCTTATTTAAATCATACTTATGAAAACTTTCTTGAAAGGAACTCGGTGAAAGCTTTGTTGAAAGGAAACACACTTTGCGAGAATGGAAATAAACACACTTTCTTTTGGGAAATAAACACACTTGCTTTGGAAATAAACATGCTTTATATAGGAAATAAACACACAACTTAGAGTGCTTAAAAATGGTTGCATAAGAACAATAAGAATCTATCTAGACACCCATAGGAACAAGTATACAAAAATTTTAACTAGAAGAATTAAAAGTGATACAAAATTAACGGATCTAAAATATTTACTTAGGAAATATAAATACCAAATAGATGAATATCCACGGTCCTTGGGGAAGTGGGCCCATGCTCCTCCTTGAATCATGATTTAACAACTTAGAATTCTCTCAAATAGGAATGACTATTTATTGATAAAACATTGTAGTACAAAACATCTTTGGATCTGTGTACTTCGATACGTATTACTTATTTTCTATGTATATCTATATTCTTCTATCTTTATCTATTGCAGGTCTTCTTATATATACATTTACAATCATAATTGTCTCTATGATTTTGATGAAATCAAATCATGCCCATAATAGATGCTGACTCGGATTGTGGTTGATCGGATAGCTATAAGATAACTATCCCTTGATATACAATGGAAATATTCTCATCCTTTCCTAATTTAAAGGGTCGTTGATGGTAAATCACCGAGATGTGGTTTAGAATATATCAAATTCCACCGGTTACGGAACTTGAGAGAAGTTATAGAACCATAGGAAATCATTAAAGATCAAAACCTTGAGAGTTCTGGAGCTTTTCTCAGGAGTTCTATAACTAATTCTGAAAATTATAGAACTAAATACTGAAGTTCTGGAACTAATTCCAAAATTTTTGGAACTAGGTGATGAATCCTGTGAATGTATAATGGAGTTCGAAACTATCTTGGAAGTTCGGAACTAAGCGGTGCTACCAAAAACATGTTGAATGCTACATACTTCCTTTCTTCGACCGATTGGATGCGCTTTATTACAAAACTGAATTTCAAACACACTTTGTCGGGAATTTGAGCTTTTAAACATTAGAATCACAATCAATCAAAAGAGACAATTACATCATAACAAAAAGGAGAGTAAGATGAAATAATTTATTGTACATTTAATGGGCATATTCTAGCCTCATCATTTCCCCTATACTTACTTGTTTGTAAGTCCCTTTACAAACTTTATTCTTCAAAATTGGGGTTATGTGTTCTACATTCCATTTGATTGCTCAGATCAAATGCTGAAACTAGATATCCTAATGCTTAAACTTAGAGGTACTATACCCCGCTCCTGTTTCTATTTTCCTCTTCCACTCTTCAAATTGAGTAGGATCTTGAGGTTCTCTTTTTTCCAAGGAGACATGGGCGTGAGAAGTAGAGGGTTCCTTTTTGAATTTCCATCCATATGTTCTGTAGGTCTCATTGATTTGAGGAATTATTGTGCATAAAGCTTTTCTCTTTCTAAACTCTAGATCAGATTTGTAGGGATATTACTTCCCTTCTTCTCAAAGAAACCATAAGAAGTCCCCACCTTTTCAAGATTCCCTCATAAATACCTTCAAACTTGTCCACCTCATAGGAGGTAAAGGTATCAATACTTTTTGTAAGTGGAAAAATAATGTATCTTGAATCGTTCATCAAAGGCATGAGTTCTAAAATGTATGAATAAGGAAGAAGGTTTACCATAGTGAGCCCTCATGTAGATACTAGTTGAGCGATTTCAATAAAACCGAGAATCCCTTTCATTCCATGTAATCTGATTTTGTAGAACAAAGACAAATGTATTGAGCTAACTTTCCCCACATACAAATTGATCATAAATCTTGTGCTTTTTCTAGCATCGATTACAAAGATAGAATTCACACTTGAGAAGATTTTTCTTCTCAAGGCGGCCAAAGAATAAGCTATCATGAATTCAAATTCATATTTTAATTCATGTGAAAGTCCACATGCAATCCTTGACAGCCGCGAGCGAATGAATTATTCTTATTAAAAAAGCTATACGGGGAGAGGGTCTCCTACAGGAAAGAAATTTTTCACTCATAATGCAAACCATCTGTATTTTTCAAGACATTTATATTTGTCTCCTTCTTCCTTATAAAATTTTTCTTCCCACTCTTTCCTTTCCTTATTTTCTTCTTCCATCTTGTTCTTCAAATATTAATTGGATGTTTTAGATTCTCTGAGTTCCCTACAAGTTTCATTCCATAGTTGTTTGAGTGGCAAATAAGTTAACTCAAACCTGCATACGAGATAATGTGGACACAACATTCTATTTTACGGAAGTTTGACATTCTTCCTCTTTCTCTTTTAGTTTTTTTTTAATTACTAATAATTCCTCGAGTCCTAACTCAAGCCGAGTTGTTAGCTCTCTAATGAGCATTTCCCTCTGTTCTAATTTGAGTTTGAGGAAATCCAACTCCTCATCCTTTTCCCGATAATGAGATCTACTCTAGACAAGAAGAGCCTATTTAACCCGATCTTTTCTTCTTCCTCTTAAATTTCTTGGGGAGTTGAGCATTCTTCTTCTATCAAAGGCTATTTACGTTTTCATCTCCAGGATGCCAAATCTTCTTCTTCATGTAATAATGTTGATGGTTTAGCCAATTCTTGAAAATACTACTCCTCAAATCCCTCATCTCCTTTCTCCATCTCAGCTTGGCCTTGTTCAGGAGGTGTCATGGCCATGTTTCCCAAAATATCAGCAGACTTCTTTTTCCATATTTTTTTGCTTACTCACTCCCTCGGGATTTCCCTTGACCTCTTATGAATTTTCCTTCTTTGGGGAATTTCAACATACCAAGCGGTGGATTTCCTCCTAGAGCTTCTTCTTAATTTTGTTTCTTTCTCTTGTACGGGTGAACTATCACCATTAGACATAGATATTAGCTCCCTCAGTAGCTGCTTACTGGAAGAAGGAATTTCCTTCAAAGGCACAAAAGGTTCTAATTTTTGATCTTTCTCACAGATATTCTTATTTTTGGTATATTATCTCTTCCCACTTCCTTTTTTTCTTCTGTAGGGGCATCAATTTCCAAATTAGTTGAAGGAGAAAATGGAGTTGGTATTGTCCTCCGATAATATCGGGGTTTTCTTAAACTTTCCAAGATTTGTTTCCCAAATTTCTTCTCCATTTTTCTTTGACAGAAAATGGTGCTGACATACCAAATGAACTAACCCATGATGCCTGATTTTCCCCACACCCCAAGAATACCTTTGGGCCATGTTCTAGATAGAATCAAAAAGAAACCCTGGAAGGTTTACTATGTATTCTGGTTTTGTGGCTCCATATCTTAGATATATGAGCATCTTCGGGACTTATTTTCCCCTTCACCCAAATTAAGCATCATGGGTTAAATACTTCACTATCCAAAATGCTACCCTATCAAAGGGTTTGGGAAAACTGGCCCTTCTGACCCATTTTATGATTTTATTTGTGTTGTAAATGTATTGGGGTTCAATTTCCCCTTCTTGTAGTAGGGTTTCAACCAGTTCTTTCAAGGTCCCTTTGGTAAGATGTGGGACATGCAAAATTGGCATTCCAGACACATTACTTATTTTATTCATAGAAAAAGGAATAAAAATATTTCTAACCTTTGTCTGGATTGCTCTAGGTTTATGACGAATTCTCTTACTAATTTGTCATTATACTTTGAAAACTTTTTAGGAACTTGAGCCATCCGCCTACATAAAGATAGATGCCACTTATTCATCCATGAGTAATGGGCAATCATCCTTTAGTTAAGATTTCTTTGTAATCCCCATATCGACTCAAATTTGATTTCCTTTAATTATATGCAAGTCGGTTGTAGGGATTCTTGCTTAGCTACTGAGAATCGACGATTTTAACTACGAGAACCTTTGTTCTTAGTGTGGAACACAAACCTAATTCGCCGCTTCTTCCTCAAAATTTCTCTATAACTATTTCATTTTGTTGATTTTGCACTAATGATTACGATTATAAATATGCCGCCACTTATTCCATCTAAATAATCTTCATTCTTACTCACTTTTAATCATAATTTATAAATAGATGACTCTTCATACCAAATTTTAAATATATAATTACCGTCCTTGATGATGTAATCCTTTCATTCTTATGACTCATCATTCCTACAAGTGTAACAAAAATGGTTATAAAATACATCTAGAACTCCAAAGAATTCCCTTTTATTTGAATTAACCTTTTGAGGAGATCACCGCCATTCTTGGTTTTCAATTGATCTATAGAGATTTTTTTTTTTAGTTTTTTACTCTTATTTTTTTAATTTTATTTTGGGGAAGAGAACGCCATTTCTGGTTGTCATTTTCTTCCCTTTATTCTTGATCTATCATCTAGTTATTTGATCATATTGGAAAAAATAAATTCTTCCATATGATCAAATTCTTTATCTCTGCTTCAATCTTCCTCAAGAATTCATCCTTAGTAGGAGGCTTCCTAGAGAGTTTTAGACTATGTCCATTGACCAAGAGTGTTCTTATGCTGCCATCAATGGGAAGTAACTTAATAGAACAATTGTTAAATATCTTCTCAATATGATAGGGTCCCAATCATTGGTTCTCTGTTTTCCCTTGAATTGTTGGTAATTAGAATCAAACGAAATTCCTAGTCTCCTACTTTGAATTGACTTTTATTCTTGCTATGTGTGTCATGCCATTGCTTTCTTTGATCTTGTATTATCTCTTTCTATTGAAGTGCTTCCATCCTCAATTCATCCAATTCATTGAGTTGAAGGATTATTTCCTTTTGAGTTTTATCCAACTCAATACCCACCTTAACTATTGTCCTCAATGCTCCCACGACTTCCATTTCTCCACCCTTCAAATTAAACAAAATAAAGGACACCAAATGAGAAGGCTAGGGAAAAGGAAAAGTTTTATTAAGTTTTCATAATGATAGTTAGGGTTAGAATCGAACCCTAATAATATAGTGGCCACAATTGATCAAAACCAAGGGTTGAGAACCTATTAGAGTAGGTATTTACCTTAGCTCATGTTCACCTAGGTACTTTATTTACCTTTATTTGTATTTATCCTCACCCACTTATATGTGTGGATATTTCTTTTATATTATTTAGATATTATGATATATTATCTAGTTGTTAGGTATAGTTATTTTTGATCTATGGTATTGACTAGATATTTTATGTCTAATTCTTTCCTAAATCTATGGTCTTGACTGGTTCTTATATTTTTATTCCTTGCCTATATAAGACAAGACCATTCTCATTGTATTTCATTGAGTTCCATAATAATATATGATATTGTTTCTCATTTGTTTGCAAAGGTTTTATGTAAAGTTATTCTAGTGAATTTTTTTATCTTATAAATCGTAGTGTTAGATTAGCATCTATGTTCTTGGCTTGGCACGATCATGTTATCGTTCCTCTTAAAGCCAACACTACAATTTTTATGTAGTAATGAATATTATGGGTGTTTTAAATAATTTTAAAGGTATGTGTAAATGGGTGAATGGGGCCATTTAATTACCCTTGTGTGCAAATTCATTTATTTAGTTTTCTAGTATTGTTTTGCAATTATTTAAATGGACATTAAATATTTTAAGATATTGGAGCTAAAGTAACTAAGGGTAACGTTTATTAATTATGAGTTTGAAGGTTAATTTAAGAAGTATGAAAACATTTAACCAAGTAAATTAATTTATGGCACCTTCCTAGTTGATTGTAATTAATTTGACCATAGAGATAAATTAAGAATATTTAATCATTTAACTTAGACATGGTTCAACCTTTGCAATGTAGTAATTTTTGGTGGAGATTAATTTAACGTACACTAGGGTTTGACACCCTTGCAAGCTTATAACTTAATACACTTTTTTTGCAAATTTCCAAATAACTATTTAAGGATTAATGTGGTTTTAAAAGGTAGAAATTGTGGGTGTGACATAAATTATAAACCCAAATATACCATAAACCTTAAGTAAATGAGGATGAAACTTCAATAAAAATGTTCTACTAGTATAATTTTTTATTGATTGAAGGATGAAGATTTTCTTCCTTCATTTTTGTCTCCACCGCCACTTTCTAGATTTGGTATAACAAACAACAATATTGCGTTGCATCAAAGTAGACTTCTTAATAAGACAAGCATAATATGTCTTTGCAATACATCATGCAATTACTTAAGAGTGATACCTAATTAATTATTCAATCAAAAACACCATTATGTATAGGAAAAGTTGGTCTATAATAACATGTACAATTGTAAAAATTCATGATCCTTGTGCTAATTAGGTTGAAAACATAACAAATTTAGACATACTAATAAATCACTATCTTAATATTAATATGAGTCAAAATATAATTGAAGTAACCCTCATAATAACATAATAGTCTAATAGTTGTGGGATGAATGTGCTTAATTACATGCCCTTCTCCTCGATTCAACCAATATATATATATATATATATATATATATATATATATATATATATATATATATATATATATATATATATATATATAAGGAGGTGGATTCTTTACTTATTTTAAGTTATGATTAAAGGTTAGCAACATGACATATGTACTAATTTTAATTTAATAAATTATTATTGTGATCATAATATAAATATATAGAAATTGTTAAGATAAATTGATTAGAACATTTGGTAACATATTAAAACATGATAATCTAATTACACTTAGATATGTAACTACGTTGAAAGATGATTCATCCATGACTCCAAAGTGTTTTATAAGAGGGATAATACCAAAATTTACAAAAACAAACATTTGGAATTAAGATAAATTGATTAGAACATTTGGTAACATATTAAAACATGATAATCTAATTACACTTAGATATGTAACTACGTTGGGAATGAGATGATTCATCCATGACTCCGAAAGTGTTTTATAAGAGGGGATAATACCAAAATTTACAAAAACAAACATTTGGAATTTTTTTCCCAATCTATTAGTTCCTTTAATACATTTCATAGATATGTGTACCCTTATGTTTCCTTGGAACGAACTTTATATAGTTTCATTCGATGTAATAAATCGAGATTGAAAATGTGTAAAATAATTTGAACTCAATGAAATGTCTAAAAAATAAACGAAGAGTACGTCCCTATGAAAAGAATAGTGTTTGGGTTTAATAGGAACCTATACACCATCTATATTGTCACTACCACCGAACATGCCTCCAAGTCGAATGTATCTATACAACACGATATATGATATCCATACGGATACAATTATAACAATTTGAATAACCAATTCAATTGAAAATGATTTTAATCGATTTCTTTCATGTGTTTGAATTAGTTTTGACGGAATTTGATTTTGGGAGATTGACTCTAATCCTTTGCATTGGATTATTCATATCTTCGTGGGGGATCATATGCGTGTTTTATAGAAGGTAAAAGAGGTCTTTACATTCCATTTGTAATTACGCCGAAGGCGTTCTTGTAGTGAATATAGACCTGATAATTCTGACAATTGTCAGAAATCAGACGCACTACATTCTTCCTCACGGGTGCGTTGAAATCCAACGGATAACCATATTTAAGGGATTTTAATGGTTTTTTTTGTGGATATTTTCTATTTTTACCATTGCATGGGGAAATAGGTGGCTGGCTGCATGCGTTTTCTTCTTCAGGCTTCTGCCACCACTCCCAGGTCTCCCGCCATCAAGAATCAAGCTGCGGAATCGTCAAACGTGGTATCAATGGCTGAATAAACATGCATGCGAATTTCAGGCGAGTTTGGAGATGGAAACCTAGGGGCATCGCGTGGCAATGATTTTGCTTCAAGAACCCTGATTTTATTCTTGATTGGATTCTGATTTCTAATTTGTATGTAACGTTTCATCCTTTACAGTATACACAGACTTATTTGAATCTCTGGGGATTTTATTTTGATCAGAAACCCAAAAGCTTAATCCGTCCAATTTCTTGAACCCTGTTGGGTAATAGGGTTTTCATTATTTCAGTATTTCAGAGTTCTCTGGTGTGGAGAAGTATTTCCAATTATTCTTTTGGACTTATACAGAGTAATAACAACATTTATGGATTCTTTGTGATAGAGACAAATATCTATTTAGGCCATTAATAGTTTGATGAGAGGTTGTAGTATTTATATTGGATTAATTGATTGTGGTTTGTCTAAAAATTGTCTATATTTTTCAGAGGGATAAAACTCCATCGTCTCCAGAGCAGATGGTTTAGATATTTTGGGTTAATGTTGATCTTTCATTTGATTTGTAGTCTTGAACTTTTTTTCATTGTATTTTGGCTGGCAGGCTGCCACTCCTGCGGCTCAGGGACACCGTTGTCTTGACCATATTTCCATCTTGGGTGAATAGAGCTATTTGTTTAAATGTTTACAGTAATTTATAGTCAGATTTTGTTTCAACATGAGAGAAATTGGGTTTTTGGTAACAAGGTAATACTTTCTAAAATTTTGCCAGGAACTGAAGGCCTGGCAAGATGGCTTCCACACCAGTGCAAGGAAAAGGTATCTGCATATTTGAGTTCCTTTCTTGAGGCTATTAACTTGTGTATTATATTGCATTAAATCTTTGAAGTTGTAGCAAAAAACATTATTTTATGCAGGAGTCCCTAACTAGAAGGGATCACATCCAACCAAAAAGTAGATATATAATGCTCAATCCCCCTTCTTGTGTTATTCAGGGCATGAGCTGCGTGCCAGATTACATGCCTTCTCAAATGGAAATCAATGACAAGATGAGGGCAATTCTGTATGACTGGTTGGTAAGATCTACACTTGGGACTAGCATCTTTTA
The DNA here is from genome assembly GCA_018340775.1 of Taxus wallichiana var. yunnanensis. Lineage (NCBI taxonomy): Eukaryota > Viridiplantae > Streptophyta > Pinopsida > Cupressales > Taxaceae > Taxus > Taxus wallichiana. Next base: position 68,974,843 of record CM031233.1, read on the forward strand.
TCAGCCCATTGTAAATTTATATTAGTTGTCATTATTCAAACTTCCTATGGTTGGTTTCTGTGTTTGAAAGTACATTTGAAGTTAAAGTTGATGCCAGAGTTATTGTACCTGACCTGGTTGATAGATACCTTTACATTGAGCATGTTTCAATGAGGAATTTACTTTCCATTGATCCTGGTTGATAGATACCTTTCCATTGTCACTGCTATGCTTTTAGCTTCCAAATATGAGGAAATTTGGGTGCCTGAGGTAGGTTATTGATTGATTTCTTCAACAGAATACAAATTAATATGGTATTTGTGTTATTGATCAAGTGGCGTTGCTTACAATTACTATTGTTGATTGCAGATTAATGACTTTGATTGCATTGCGAACCAGGCATACACAAGACTGCAGATAATCACTATGTAAAATATCATGCTCAACAAACTTAAATTCCATCTCATAGTCCCAATTTCACATGTATTCATTGTTTGGTTTCTGAAAGAAGCAAACTCTGATAAAGAGGCAAGCAAGGACAAAGAGGAACTGATTCCTTTTATAAAGTATTCTCTGTTTTTTATTAAATTACTTTTTTGGCCCGCTCTAAAAATCATCTTTGACATAATTATCAGATGGAAAATTTTGTATTCTTCCTAATTGAACTTAGCTTGCTCCAATATGTGACTATCAATTTTATTCCATCAATACTTTCTGCTAGAGTTGTATTTGTTGCCCGGTGCACTTTAAAGAAGGAGCCAATCTAGAATGATCTACTTAAACACCATATAGGCTACTCTGAAACAAACATCATGTAAGATAATATTTCTTATTCTTCTTTTAAGAAAATGGAACACAATTTATTTAGGTGCTTTGAAGTTCTGAAAGTTCTACATTATTGGGCTTAAAGGACTTTTGGCTAGGCTTAAAGAACTGACATCATCATTATTTTATGGATGAGTTTAGGTTTTTTGCAGGGAATGCACATACCCAATTACATCAAAACCGGTTGCTGCAGTGTAATATGCATCTGATTAATGGGACTTTAACATTAGTTGTGTGTTTGTTGCCGATAGGAATGGTGTTACTTCTGCTGCTCTTAACTGGTGTGAATATGGTTGTGGCGAAGGATCCCCTGTTTCCAAATGACACCGTCATAATGTTGTACGCCTCACTTTTGATTAGTTTAATTGATAGGTAATTCTGGTTTAGCTATGTAATTTTGGTTTACTTATGCGATTCGTGTTTAGCCAAGTATTATTTATTTGTTTATGAGGATTTTTACCTGGACCTCTGTTATGAAAGTGCTGATGATTGATGATTTACCAATTAATTTTATTTTAATCACCAAGAGTATTAATATTATTTGATAATATGAATTTACAAGAAAACTAAATTTGCAAGAATTTTCTCATTATGTATACAATATTTCTTATTTATCTTCATAAGATTTGTAGACATACATTTGTGCTATTGATTCCCAACAAAGTTGAGCCCACTGAGAGAGATAGCAGAGAAAGCAGGTTTTCAATGGGACTATTCAAATCTCAAGGTAGAATTCAGATTCCTAATTTTCATTTCTTTTCCTTCTCGGTTATAATGCTCATTTCATTTTTAGCCATAACCACTAACTGTTTTTTAGTAGTGCAGGATGCTTTCAAACAGAAGCAAAGTTTCATATCTTCCCAGAATATGTTTGTTTCGTCACATCTTGATCTACCATCTTCACAAAAATCAAATTTAGATAACAGTGTGGCGTATCCTGTGAAAGATGGCATAATTATAGACCATCAATGCTTAAGTGATTTCAATATAAAAGAAGCTTCAATGTCTAGTAGAAGGGAAGTCTTGCGGAAAGTAGGATGGAAAGAAGATACATATGAAAGAGTTATCCCTGTTATTTCAAGTAGTGTCAAAGAAATTACTATTATTTCAGATAAATGTGACACCACTTTTCAAGAAAATCCAAAGCCATTTTCTAGCTCAAGGAGAAATTTCCAGAAGATTACTGTTGACCTTTTCAATCGGTTAGATGGAGTCGCATCTTTGGCTACTGGTTGCGAAAGAACTTCAATTAAGCAGCACATCAAAGAAGAGGTTGTTGACCATTCTTTCAGTACCAGCTCAGAAGCTCAGGAAGTTAATGAAGACCTAAGACAGGCCTACAATATATCTTGGCAAAATAAAAATTCAATGCACACATCTGTTGGTCGATGTAACTATCCTTCCATAAAATGTGGAAATGGGCATCCAGATTTTACTTTCCATGAGGAAAGAAAATTATTTCATCCAAAATATACAAATGAGTGGGTATATGAGTCTTTTACGGAAGAAAAAAATGACTTAAATACAAAGTATACACATGAGCGCGCTAATCCTTCATTCTTGGAAGAAATCAATGGGATACATGGGAAATATTTTGGCTTGGAGTCAGGTACACTATCGAAAGCAGAAGTAGTTCCCAGAAGTAAGCATACACGTAGAGCATCGTATTTAAATGTGGATGGGGAACATTTCCAGGAAGTTTCTGAGGGGCTTGAGAACAAAATGTTTCTAGAAAACTATAAAATAGTAAGAGAAGGATCAGTCAGGACTAGCAAGGGATCAACTCAGCATGGAGAAAATGGTGTACAACATAGCTAGATATGGGGGGCACAATAGACCACCTAAATGCAGAGAATCCCGTGTTGAAAATGAGGAGGTCAGAATGTTTGACAAACCTTGTGAAGGAATTCTATACTAATTCTAAAAAGGGAGGTAAGCCGGAATATCAAGACTAGTCAAAAACTAAAAGCAACACGAGATCAAAATCAAACAAAATGCATTATAGATCTACTTTTTATGACTTTGAAAATGGTGATATATACCATGACAACAACACCAAAAATTTCTGTAGGCTTCGAAAAAATGGGTCGCATTATCCATCTGTTGAACCATCCATAATGAAGACCACTGGAAGGAAAGTGTACAGTGAAGGATTTTTGCATCCTCTGTAAGGTTCCATTCTTAAGAAGGTTGAAACTTATCCTGACAAGTGGCATCCAATGTCAGAGTATGTTGGAGGCCAATTTGACAATGAAGTGCATAATATATATCGCAGATCTGATGGCGCGAGGAGTATTATAATGAAGTAGATTCAAGTGATCTCAAATTTGTCTATATAACATATGGAGCAGGATTTGGTTCATCTCTGGCATATGAAAGGATGCATAGCAGAGGAAGTGTTGCTACATTGTATCATACTAATGAAATGAACGTGCATGACGAAGTAACCTGATAAACGAATTGCCCAATAAACCACGATTACAAATCCAACAAAATCGCCTCATTCAGGCTTTGATGACAAAAAATATAAAATCCCGCGTGTAGGATATCATAAGTTAGAAGAGGACATGTAGGAAGTGGGAAACTCTGTGTTGATTCTCTTTTAACGCTTAGGCTACTCATTTCAAGGTATGACATGACCTATTGGTAATAGCATTATGGCTGCTATGAATAATTTCCTTATTGTAAGGTCTATATGATTTGGGTTTACCTGTGCACTGGAAATTAGTACGAGTTTCATTTTCTGCTAGGATTTTATTGTTTACATGGACATTTGCCTTTTTCATAGGTCGGGAGTGCAGATTCATTGGCTTTCTTTCTGCCAGGAGTTGTTAGTGGGGTTAGAAAAGGTCTTGCATGTCTCCAAGTTTGCAATAGGGGTTTCCTTACAACCAGTGTCTAGTGCAGCTGGAAACTTTGGACGAATTGAGCAAGCAGTTAAATGTTTTAAGGATTTACTAAATTTCTTTTTGGTCTGTTTGGTGCATAGGATTATTTTTATAGATATCCGGTTTTCTGTGCTCAAATAATTGACCACCTCTGCATAGTGCCAAAGACTCTTGTGTTCATTTGTCTAGGCTGGCTCGGCACTGGAACCCAACCATTCCTCTATGTCCATGGGTTTTCACCTTTTCGGTACACATTGTTTATTGACTAGAAAAATAAATTTGATGTGCCTACCGATCCGTTTTTCACCTTGGTGCACATTGTTTTTTGACTAGAAAAATAAATATGATAACACTTCTGTGTGTGATCTGATGCTTTTCTGCGTGTGATCCAATGCTCTTCTGTATGTAATATGATGATTTGAAATGAATTTATAGCACTATTAGTATATGTATTTCTTGTTTTCTCTACATTCTAGCTGTGTTAACTGAGCTCATTTGGAGATATGCTTCAACTAACCAAATTTTTATCCTACCATTAATAATATGTGTTGAATGAAAGCTAAACACCTTATTTCAGCCATAATTTTTTTTAGATTAGGTAAGTATCCAATTTTGAAGGGATTAGAAAAACCTTTACATGAAAGATAAGCATCAAGGATCAAGAGAAAAAACAAGGATCAGTCCAAACGACCATACAAGAAATCGAGAGACAAACCAAGAACAACATAAAAGAAGAACACGCTAAAGGAAAGAGAGGCATCAACACAAATTGTCCTTGATGTTGCCGATACAGTGTTTTGAGAGCTAATGTTCTTGAAGTGCCTGAAGGGAATGGTTCTTCGGCAATAGAACTTATTTACTCATCTTTGTACCATTGTTTGTATACTAAAATCCTTGAGGCAGTCGTAACATACTAACTCTAGCAGTTGTGCTTTGACAAAATTGTCATGTTGTTCTTGGACAGTAGACTTTCAACTTCTTTCTCTTCTATTTTTGCCACCCTTTTACTTCTCCACCCTCTCACTTCTCCATCCTCTAACCCCTTCTTCTCCACCCTTCTTCCTCTCCTATTGTTTCTCTCTCTCAAATTTGACTCCTTCAAAAGATCCCCTTCGGCGTTCCCATGGTTGATAAATTACTTTTGGTAAGTCCCTTTTTTTGGGCAATGGCAGAAGGGTTCAGTAATTAGTGATTACTAGAACTCACTTGATGAATTTGTTTGTTTATTTTCTTGGTTTGGTTATCACTTGGATAGACTAGGTTAATTCATTGAGAGATGTAGAGATGTAAGTTTCGAGCATGTCTTGTTGACGTGTTGATGGTCACAATCTACGGGTCTCCTCTATCAATTTTGTCCTCGTGTTTCTCACCTCTATCAACAAAACTCATTTGTGGATTATACAAAATGATTCGTTCAATAATCTTGCTCACTCTTATTTCAAAAATTGTTTGCTTCTCCCTTAATAAGGTTCATAATTAGGTCATTTTTGACATTTGCACCAAACGTAGAAATCCTTGTAGTTCCTCTGCATCTCATTTCTATACAACTCTGCCAAAGGCGACATAGAAAATACCCAGACTGAACTTCACATGATGTACACCAGGTGTGAGAGGTTGCACAGAGGATAATTCTACAACTATTTAAACTAGAGGGATGCACTCAAACTACGTTGCAGATTGTAAAACATTTAATTGAATCTAATACAAGATGCGTAAACAACCATTACACATCTAAGCACATGGGATTGACATAATAGTGTTCATGTTTTCTTCCATTCCTTGCTAAATTGAAATATTTTCACCATTTTATCTTCTTCTCATTCACATGACATATGTTATTCATTATTGCATAATTTTGGTTTACCTTTTAGGCTTCATGTGGCCATGTTTCTTCATTGTTTAGGTTTTTTTGTTTTGTTACAGTCTTGAATGGGCTTCACCGTTTAGGATGCAAGCATTTGTTTGGGGCAAGAATCTTCTTAGTTTTTAGGGCTTGATATATCAGTGTTTTCTATGGATCACTGCACTTTATAAGAAGTGAATGCTTGTTTTCAGTCATTTCTTTCCTATCAAAATCAACTACAGGATGGTAGGTTTTGGCAGTGACATTAGTCATTATGCGAAGAAGTTTTACTAGGAACTTTCTTAGGAGCAGGCACTGTAAAAATTGATTTTAGAACTCTACCAACTTCATGCATGGTGGGTCGATGAGAGGGATGTTTCTTGGTGCAAATCAAGGCCAACTAGATCATTTTTCTTGCAATCTTAAGATCTGTGTAGGTTGCTACAAATTTTGTATCAATAGTTTTCATGACTGTGTTGTTGTCTACTTTTGATAGAAACTGTGTTCACATGCCAATGTCAAAAATAACTCCATCCACATTTGATGACATATAGCTTCCGTATAATAATTATATGTATGTAAGTCAAAGGTGTTGCGTATGGTATATTGATATATGTTCATAAACTTTAGAGTTATTTTATTTTTATTTTTTAATTTACTTTGTTCCTTTAAATAAATTATCCTTTTGTATTTCTTCTGGTGTGAAGTCTAGTTTTGAGATCTTTGATTTTTGTAATGTTGCCAAAAATCTTGACATCCTTAGTGACATTGAGCTTCCGTATGATCATGACATGTATAATAACTAGATACATACCTTTATTTGTTTCGGCGTTTCCATCGTACACTTCACGTGCGATTGCTTAGTATATTTTACTAAGAATCTCTTGAATGTAAGTAATTTTTCGAGATGAGTAAATTTGTACATTTCAAAAGACTATATAAGGTTTTGTAGATATAATTGTATACTAAATGTGATTGATGAGGAATTTATAAACCAAAAATAGATTTTGATATGAAAAAAATTGCCCAAAGATATCTTTAGATGAAACCCTCATTTTAAGAAAAATATAGTTCGGTGGTTTATTATTTCTTTAGTTGGTTTGTTTATGTATGAAATGAAATTATCTAAAGGTATTCCCGAATCCTTAATTCAATTTGGTTGGCTGTCACTACTATGGGCCTGAGAAAGCGCGGCCATGGGCCCCTATCTCTAGATGGGGTCCGAACGGCGGCACGGCACTCTTTTCCCCGCGCCCGTTCCGCATGCGCTTCGCGCGCCATTCATTGGCGCTTTGCTCTCCTCTTATTCATCGGTTTTGGATGGACTTCGCCGTTATTCCCCAAAAGGAAAAGTCTCACATCGAGATGTCGATTCGTTCCCCGTCCCCGATAAGACTTAGTTGCATTGATTTGATATATTTTATGATCGATTGATAAGTGTAATGATAAGACAAAATCTTCTAGTTTGATTGGGATAGAGTAATCTTCCTCAAATTAAGTGCGTAAGTATTTATTTCTTGATTAAGCTAATATGGAAATTTTAGAGGGATAAATTACAAAATTTTGGTTTCTACAATTTTCCCCAATTTATTAAAAGAAATTAAATTGTCTTTCTTTCATAGGAAAATATGCTTGACTTTGTAAACACACTAATATGTGCTCAATTTTCTTGATATCTTGATATTCTTGAGATGGTTGCGAGATCTCATTCTTACAAACCTATACTATACGGTGTAGTCAATGTCCCTATACTTTTAAAAAACTTTAATACTATATTGAAATTTAATTTTAAAATTGAAAATAGAATGAGATAAAATCATATAAATATTACACCTATTTATCTTAGAAAATAAGAATTTTCCTATTTCAAGCACATGAAAATAGGAATTATAAAAATTCATACTGAGGATTAGGTGTGATCAATACAAAATTTAGACAAGTACTCAGAACAACGAAGTTACTTGGGTTCCCCAGGGCACGAGATAATTAGTATTCATTGTCTCAAGACACAACGGAGGGTGTCGGAGGGAATCTATTTAATCCATAAACATTCTTGAGAGATCTAGATGAATAATGTCACAAGGGATTATTTTTTTAATAAATCCTTAAAAAAATTTATAACCACATCATAAAATATTGATCTAGGTCCTACAACTTAAAACTAGTGAGAATGTGAAAGGGAAAGAGTACTCATCTCATCATGGTGTAGTATATTGGTACCAATGTCTAAATGTGTATATCTAAAGGATCTTGAAGAAAGAACATGCTCGTAAATATTTTATTATAGAACATATTTTTGTGTCAAATATTTGAAGAGGTCAAAAGCGAATTAAACACACATGGTGCCCCTTTTCTAATTTAAAATTTTGTAGATTATGCTTTTAATCTTGCGATTTGTTGTTTAAATTGTTTAAGAAAAATATTAAATCATGTATGTTTAATAAATTTTTGACTTTTTCACACAAAATATAACATATTTTATGCATGGGATTGAATTAATCTTAGTTAATTAAAGGAAAATAACACTAAGTATATTCCTTACTTAGATAATAAAAATATAAACATCATGATAAATTTAGAAAAAAATATTAGCTAATGTGCATCAAACATTCAAACATTAAATGCAAAACCATCATTTTATATTTAGATATTCTTTGTAATTGTAGATACTCGTTTAGAGAGATGACGCGTTACATACAATCAAAGGAAATTCTCCATGGAAGAGGAAGAGATCTCATTAACATGGCTTGATTTCCATGTTTGGTTCTTCTCTTACTACTCTTTGCCATATAGAAGATAAGAATTGTTGCTTGATCGGTAAGCCATCAAATATTGATATTTTTTTATCATATTTATATGGCTTAAAAGGACATGGTATAAATTTGGACAAGATGTACTAGGCTCTTTATATAGCTTTCAAGTTTTGGAGAAGATTACAACCTAATGAATGTGGGATAAAAGAAATGTAGAATTATAAATGGATATGCATTATTAGAAGAGGTTAATTCGAGATTAGTAACTCATGAGACTTGGAAGTGATTTAATTAATCAACTAAGATTAATTAATAGACCAAATTAAGCTTATAAAATCCATTTGGAGATGATTTACAAGGAAATTAGAAGAATTTGAAGGGGTTTAAAGGGTGATTTAACTAATGAAAAGGTTTATTAGTTAAATGTGACATTGAAAAGGCTTAAATAATTAGTAATGGTTAATTAATTAATAAAAAGAGGATTATAAATAATGAAGTGTTGTTAATTAGCATCCAGGATAGGGGAAAGGCTACTTAATTAATGAAGTGTTATTAATCAAATGAAATTAAGGGAAATTTTAGCTATTTAGCAGGAAATAAGTAATTATAACGAAATTATGGGAAAGAGGATAATTATTGCAATTTTAATATCAAAACTACTTAGTCAAATTTAGGTGTCTCCATTTTCCCTTGTTTGATGTGGTGTAGCATAAACAATGTTGTTTCAAAGATAAGAGACAATTATAGAAAATTAAATTTTATAATAGTAGAATAAAAATTAGTAGGATGGAGGATGTCCCCTTGATTGATGATGGTGTGATAGAAGAGGTTAATTGATGCTCGAAAAGAAGATAAAGGATCAAAATAAAAGAATAAGAAATTGTGGCGATTGGGATTTGAGCTAGGCACAGTTGGTCTTTATTATTCAAATTAATTGATTAAGTAGTAGCCCATGCCTCAACTGGATGAAGAAAGAGAGGGGGAGAATGGAAAATTATAATTAGAAAATTAATTGTAATGGAAGATAAGATATATGGAGAATGGGAAGATCCCAACATAGCTAACAAACCATTTGGCTTGGAAGTAACTATTTATTTGATATAAGCACACAAAAATAGTTTAGAATGACATGAAAATCCATAATATTTATTTTTGTTCAATGAAAAAGGACTAACTCAAAGAAAAATAAATGAATAAATGCATTATGACAAAGTAACCAAGTAGATGAACAAATAAACAAGCATAAACAAACATTCTCAAATTAAAAACATTCAAGAAAGTTGCACCACTATTTTTTTAATCTAGATTAAGTTCCCTAATGTTTGAGTTATACAAAAAGGGTTAAAATGATGCCCCAAGCAAGGATACATGAAGTGGGAATAGACATAGGACATAAAAGTCCCATGAAAAAGTAATCATGCACTATGCGATCGCCCCAAGCAACGATATATGCAAGGGAAGACAAACATAGCAAGAAAACCAATTTTTTTGCTGAATGAAGATAAGAAGATGACGCATATGGTGTGCTAAAACAAGAAACTACTTTTGAAGTAGGACTTTTTGTTGGATATTTTTTTATTTTTAGGATTTTATATTTTGTGAATGTTTAGGATTTTGATGTTTTACCAATGTTTTTGGATTTTAAAGGTTTTTCCATTTTTTTACATTTTGAAGGTTTCACAAATGTTTTAGGGTTTTTTAAGGTTTACGAAAGTTTTGGTTTTTTTAATGTTTTCATATTTTTACAGTTGTTTGAAACTTTTTCGACACTATGCCTAGGAAAATGAAGATGCAAAAACTCCTTCAAATAAATCTAAAAATATAAAAGGGAAATATCGTGCATATACAAAAATAAGATAACTAATATCAAGGCCAAGATGGATATTTTAAACGTGATCTTATGAACTAGAACCAATGAAGTACTAGGAAGGAGTGAGCATGTCCCCATTGTAAGCTGGACAAGAAATAAATAATTTATATAAGTTGAAGGTTTTGTTTTTTAAACGGGGAAAAAGATTTGCTCAAAATGGTAAAAAGGAAATCTTATACACATGGATGTTACGAATGAAGAAGAATAAATTGATGAATTCCATGGAAGAATATAGAAACATAGCAAGAAGATTGGAAATGAAAGGAGAGCAGAGCGGATGAACAAACCAAAAGACAAAATAAGGACTAAATGAAGAGTATAAACAATGTGAAAAAATACTTGGTAACATAATAATCCTTTTTTCTCATCAATATCTACCATGTGCACATGGAAATTAAGTACTTCTTGAAGGGAAAACTTAAAGAGGAAAAAAATGAAGACACACTAGTCAATATGTAGAATCATATATTTTGGTAGGTGATTTTTGAATGGAGGGTGAAAGAAGATCTATACGTTGATCGATGTCGGTGAGGCATCCACAACCCGATGGAGATTCATTTTATTCTACTCACGAATTTTTCTATGTCGAGTCATGTGTCCATAGCCTGATAGAGATACTTGAAATACCCTAAGAGAGTTAAATTTTTGTTAACTTTTATATTTATCTTGATTTTGATGGATTTTTTTTTCTAAAAACTTATTTCAGCTCTCTCAATTGCTTTATGAAGGGGTTCGAACCATAGATGGATTGATGGAAGTGTTATAAAGTGATTGCCATGAAAACATTGGATAGTATCAAAAATACACCCAAAAGGTATTCAATAAAAGTTTATTAAAATGTGTGATAGTTAGAGGATATTTATAAGGGCAATTTTTCTATAATTTACCGAGATAATGAAGGACCAAGATCAAACAAATACAATAGAAATAAATTCCACATAATGAGCATGAATAGGATAACAAATATATCTTCAAAGGGATGAACATGGTGCAAGATTTTCAGAATAAGATTTAAAGAAATGAAGGAAATAACATCCATGTGTATTTAATACATTATTGCAATGTTTGATATTTATACCTTTTATTTTTTTGCAATGTGTTAATGTTTTCTCTCTTTTAAAAAAACAATTGTGGACAATTTTTACGAAGGAAAAATTGAAAAGGGAGAAGATGATGAAGATGAATGATTAAGAAGTTGGGATAAAAATGTCACTCTATGTTATAGGATCCAAGAAATATGTTTGTGATTTACATAATGAGGAGACTAGGAAATTTTTCTTATCAAGACTGATATTATCTTCAATCTCGATAACCATGGTGAGATCATACTTGATAAGTGATTGCGACTTATCCTTCAACATGAATTTTATATATGGGGTCTTGAGTTCCCTTTCCGTAGAGCTATAAAATTTTTCCATACTTTGCATTGACATTGGTGTGAATTTTTTAATTTCATTTTTGAATTGGATTTGTGAGTGTTTGATTTGAGTAGAGATTTGGAGATCTTACAATTTTTTATCTTAGATTGATGAATAAATTGTTGGTATTTATTACAAGATAAAGAATGGTTTGGTTTGTCCCAAGAAGTGGGATGAGAAAGTGGATGTTTGGTATTGTATATAGGAATGTTAGGAATGATAGTGGGCTTGCAAAAATTATTCATATAGGGATGATATGATGGAAAAATTGGATAAGATCCAAATATTGAAGACTAAATTCAAGTAGGAGGTGGCCCAATAATTGAGGATGATAGGCTACACGAAGGTGGAACAAGGATAGAAGATGAAGGGATAATAGGGCATGCCTACATTATAGAAGATAATCGGGTAATGAGAGGTGACCCACGAGATAGAAGATAATGGGCTACTAATATGTGGACCAAAAATAAAATATGAGGGGCTATGCGGAGGTGACCCACAAACAAAATATTAAGGGCTACCCAAATGTGACCCAATGAGATATTTTTATTCACGAGTTGTGATAGGTAAGAATTTTTTTAATGGTAATATAGTAAGGGAATTAAGGATAGACCTCGTCATTTTACTATGTAATGGGAAATGTGAAGATGGAATAATAAGAGAAGGCTCTAGTAGGAAAATTTCATTATTTTCCTTTGTTTGTTGATTAAAAGACTCAACCTTTTCCCATAATATGTGGATGCATCATGAAAATTGAATACTTCCTCATGATCCTATAGAGGAATTTCATGATCTATCCCAAATAATTATTTGATAGTTTCTTTATTATGAAGGAAATCCATCAGTATAGGTTATTTTTGGTCGATGATAGAATATTTCTTAGAAGAAAGTAGTCAACAAGTGTTAAATATTTAGAATATGATTGATGATGCATATGAGATGATGGTTTGACCTTATTTGTTTGATAAATGAATTTATATTACTTTGAGAATATATATTAGTCAATCGTTTGTTTTGAATTTTTTTATGTGGATGCAAATATCATTCTTTATAAGATTGATAAGGATATGGTATGATATTGTTGAAAGGTCTCAAGGGCAAAGAGGGATTAAAATTTTATTGATACAAGATGATGACTTAAGAGATGAAGTATATTTGGATTAAGATGTCTAACAAGTCAAAGATTATGTGGATTTGGGAAACATTTGTATTGGTTTGGTTAGAAGATGGCATAGTGCTTGTAGATTAAGAGGATCACATAGAAATTCAGAAAAAATTGACTTAGGGGTTGACTTGATGATGGTGATTAGAGTAATTTTGAGTTGCACAAATATTCAAATGAGGAAGATTTTATTGATACAACTGATAAAGGAGGTCCTACGGAGAAAGGAAGGACCACGAATTAGGAGTTGAATTAAGGTAATGATGGGGAGAATTTTTAGCAAGACATATACATAGAGAAGGAAAACATCCTTGAGGAAATTGATTTTTACTTAGAAAAAAAATGATTGGATGAGGATTAGGATACTGAGTGGAATCACAAAAATATCTTCGATTATAATAATAAGGAGAATAGGGATAATGAAGAGGATCATAAGGATGAAAATTATTAGGAGAATAAGAATCATACCATAAACTAGAAGCATCATAATTATACCATTGACTATGAGATGAAGGTGGCGAAAGTGTAAAAAACATGTTTTCCCTGGTGTAATGAACCAATCAAGGTTTAGTCAATATGGGAATATTTTCATGTGTGTATTGAAACCAAGTTTCCTTATTGTTGTAGGTGTGAGGAACCATGTGATAGTTAGTCATGGTTGTCATTATTTGGACTAAATTCCTAGACCTAGATTATATGATTGAACTCATTCAAATGGAAGGAAGTTCGGTGTATTCGGAAAACGTAATGGAAGCCAAATATACAATTTTAAAACATGGGGTTTTTCATGTGATTTTTGAAGGAATCAATGTTAAATAGACATCTTAATGACACAATTTTGCTAACCAATCAAGGTTTGGAAAACAAGCTACAAGTGTGACTGTTAAAATGGTTGATTAAAATTTAGTAGTGTAATTTGTGAATTAATTTTTTTGAAGAGTTTGAAGTTTATGATGAAGGTCACCAAGAAAAATCTTTGAATTCGTTTATAAAGGAACCACTTTGGAAAGGAAACTATGTCTTATTGTTCAAATTGTCTCAAAATCATTTAATAATGTAATAACACAATTTCAATATTTAAATTGAATTTCGAGAAAAAAAAATTTAAGTATTAAAAAGGGGTTGAAGTGATTTTGACGTTGTAATAATGAAAATTATACATTTAAATAAAGTTTAATAGAAATAATTTGTAAGTATTGAAAGTGATTAATACAAATTTGAGTAGCCTAACAATAAAATTTCAGTAATTATATCAATTTTAAGACAAAAATATGTAAGTATCAAAAAGTAATTGACACAAGGCGAGAAACGTAAAAATACATTTTTCAACCCTCAAGCTAAGTTTGAAAGAATTTTTTTAAGTATAACAATGGTTCAATACAATGTGAGCAAAATAATAATAGAATTTCCACTGATTAAATCAAGTTTAATAAAAAAACATTTTAAGTGTCAAAAAGGGATTGATACGAGCGAGAATTTAATAATGCAAAATGACATCAATGTGAGATATTTCCTTCAAGTGAGATGTCTCAATGTTGGTTTCAAGACAAACAATGAAATGTGAAAAGAACACACTCTTTCAACATTTAAATCAAATTTTAAGGAAAAACATATTTAAGTGGGTGCAAAATAGGTCAACACAATTTTTGTAGTAATTTGAGTTTTTTTCTTTTGACCAATAATGCCAAAAAATATCAAGGAAATTTATTATTTGTTATGAACAATTTGTAATAACTTTGGTAGAGTTTCACCTTGTTTAATAAAAAGGTAGAAACTAGAGAAAAGTTTTACTCTATAAGATTTACGATGAAACATATGTGAAATGTTTTTAATGGACTTTTTCCTTGTTTTGAAAAAACGCTTTTAACTCAAAGAATTCTTATTTAATAATGTGTCTTTGAAAATCTTGATTTTGATAATGGTAAAGTTGGCCCTAATGTTGATTGAATTCTTAGGGTTTTGTTCTCAACACTCCCCAATATCTTGTCTAAAAGAGGAGCATTTTTTAGAATAAATTCTAAACAAAGTGCTACTACCCCACAATAAAATTAATGAACAAGGCCTCATACAAATAACATTTAGCACTCCTCATAGGTTTTTCGAGTCAAGTAAGTGATGGGAAATTCCCATTTTAAAACAAGCTCCTCAATTTGTTGACTACTTCGAGGTTGTTATGGTAATCCTCATAATGAGTTTTATGGCTTAAGCAAAGATACTTCCCATAGTTTAAAGTGGATGGGTTTTAACCCTTATCTGAACCTACAAATATAGTGTGAATGAATGGTGTGTTTTTTATCTTTGATTTAAAATGAGATTTTTAATGCCTTTAGTAACTTGCACATAATGTATCGGTAAATATCTCAATTTTCTTCGTTGAAATGCGAAAAGGTCATGTATCAAAAGATTAGTAGTTTTCCATGCAAACCAAAATGTTTAGAAAGAGGATCATTGTTGATTTTTATTCTCAAGATCACTCAAAAAATGCAAGAGAAGAGCATACACAACTTTTGATCCAACTTAAGAAAATGAGAAAACTTTAATAAAAATAATTAAGCACTTTGAAAGATTGATTTTGTTTTAAACAATTTAAATGATGAATTTTTTCCACGTAAACCAAAATGTTAGAATTAAAGCCAACTCCTCTTTTATTCTCAAGATCACTTGAAAGTGCAAGATAAGAGCATACATGAAGTTTGATAAAACTTAAGAAAATGGAAAAAGAAGGTAATCAAAGAATTTAAGTGTAAAAAATAATTTTTAAATAACAACTCAAATGATTAGTTTTTCCATGCGAACTATCAAAATATCAAGTGTTAGCCATATTTTCAAATGATAATCAAAATTTTATAAGAGAATCCAAAATCATTACCATTTCTAATTCTCAAAATCCTCAAAAGATCAAGAGAAGAGCATACATGGTTTCGATGAGTTTATAACATAAAATAGATTTCCAACAAATATTTAAAATTTTAACACCATTTATAAACAAATGATACCCATAATGTTAGAGAAATATCCATAATCATATCCATTTCTGATTATCTAGGTTGTTTTAAAGTGTAAAAGAAGAGCATACCTGATGTTGATAAAATTAAAATGACTCTAACATACAAAGAAAATGACCATTTTATAATAAAGAAACCTCTGCATTTTCTCGTAACGTTAAATCCCAAATTTCGTGTCCATTTCATAGTTCACCTTAAGACCTTTCCATCATTAAAAGAAAGATTCATTTTGAGTTTGGGAGGAAACGTTATGGCCTCCGGAAGTTATGTTATACATATGATCTAATATTCACATGTATGCACTTAACCTATGCTTAAAAATGTTAGAAACGAGCGTCCCAACATCTCCAAAAATATTAAATCTTTCCAACCATGAATTTATTTTGACACCAACCCATTTCCTTTATATGTGCACCAAAGAGTCAACACTATCAAACACTAACATACATGTTCAAAAACTTAATATTTTTAACAAATGGACAAAACTAGCATGTAAAATTATGAAAAATGAAGTCTTTTAAATGAAAACATGGAAAAAATTGAACTTTTCTCATCAAGATCCCATTTTTTTGATAGCAACCCACCTCCTTAATATGTGTGAGAAGACTCAACACTATTAAACACTAACATACATGCTCAAAAACATAATATTTTCAACAAATTGACAAAGTAGTATGTGTCTCTTCGGAGACATCTGATAAAATTCGAACGATACAAAGAAGATTAACATGGCCCCTGCGCAAGGATGACACACATAAATTGAGAAATGGTCCAAAATTTTTGGTGCAAAGGAGAGAGATTACCCTCTAATATTAATGATTAAATCATTAAGGATAACAAGCACTAGGATAAATGAAGTTGACACAAGCGAAGGAAAGTATCCCAAGTACCATGCTTGCTTTTACAAAAATCATTGTTTCTGTTCAATCTTTGATAGGGAAAACAATTTGTTGGTTGTGGAAAGATTTTTCTGGGATGGTAACTTTGGCTACGTCGTTGATGGGTGGAGACAGGATTCGAGTGGAACCCACCAGTCAGAACATGGAGGAGAGTAACTAGGATCTTTGGAACAAGCTTAAAGTTGGTGGATTTAGAAATTATATTGCTAAATTACATGGTCACGACCCATCTCTATCAAAGGACTTCAGAAATGCCTAGAAAGAGGGGGTTTTTACTATCTGCGGTGTGGAGGTTGAGGTCTCGGAGTCCAATATTGCCAGGGTGACTGATATGAAGATGGAAGGGTTAAATATCTACAAGGAAAGAACCCATAGAGACCTCGAGATTGATTGATTTTTCATTGGCAAGGAGAAATGTTACTTCTTCATAGATGGCATTGTGCATTTGTGCATTCCTGGGGTCTGGAAGGATGTTTTCCTTCAAGTTATGAAATATATTATGATGGAGGGTAAGTATAGAAAAATCTATACCCATCACATGGCCTTCCTCAACATGTTCCGTCACAAGTTTATGGCTAGTATTCCATTTTTCTTGTCACCTCTCTTTTGAATTCACTGATGGATTTCTAGAATGAAAAAGTTGAGTTGCCCTTCCATGAAGGCCTAATTCTTCTTCTAGTTGAGAATGGCAAGCCGATTCTAGATTATCATTTGACTATGATATCTTTGGAGGAGCAAGCCGAGGAAGATGATATTACTCTTACGGAGTGTCTAACTAAAATGAAAGTGGGTAAGGGTATCCTTCAACGGAATGAGAAAGATAAAGACAAAAATGAGGGTGGTGTTCGGGAAGTGAGCGCCTCGAGGAAGAATAAATTTGTGGGAGACCCCAATGTATTTGAAGAATGGAGCAGAAGATGTTGTACTTAGAAGGGGTCCTAAAAGCCATGGAGGACATGAATGAGGGGCAAAGGGAGTCCATTCTGAACATCATTAACATTTTGAAAAATATGGTCATGGATCAAGTCCAGATAAAACACAGAATGAAGAAGTTGGAGATTCAAGTTAAATTTTTTCTTAACAGAGTGGAGGGGATTGAAGGGGAAAACAAAAGGAGGAGATTCAATCTTCGCATAAGTAGCTCAAAGGAGGAGTAGGAGATGGATGGTTATGGAATCCAGGATGGTCATTTGCTTAGCCTAGGGCCTCGGTGGGTTTGTTGCGGAGGTTTTTTTGTTTCTAAAGCGTGCGCGAGACTATTGGCGAACTATGGTGTCTTGTTGTTTTTATGTCTTTTTGTCCTCTCTCGTGGTCTAGATCCTGCAATGTAAGAGTTAAGCCTGTTTAACTCATCTTTCTAGGACCACTTTTTGGTTTTTTTCCATTTTTGTGTCTGCAGTTGCGTTCATCTCTTTTGTTATGGCCCCTTGGGAGTCAATCCTTTTTTTTACCTAATCTAATAAAAAAACAAAAAGTAGCATGTAAAATGATTAAAAATGAATCTCTAAACAATAACAACATGGAGAAATCTAAAATTTTTCTCATCAAGATCCAATTTTGATAGCACTTCACCTCCTCTTTACCTATAAGGAATCCTCAAATAATTAAAACCCAATAAAACATGCTTAGAAACACACGTTATATCAAAATAATAAAAAGGGGCTAAAACGCAAATGAGAAAATGAAACTTAACAAAAACAAAGAATGCGCATGAGAAAAAGGAATTTCCCACTGGGCCTCTCATATGTATGTGTGTTATTGAATTAATCTAAGCTAATGAAAGGAAAATAACACCAAGAATATTCCTAACTTAGTTAATAAAAACATAAACATTATGATAAAGCTAGAAAGGAAAAGCTTAACTAATGTGCATCAAACATTACAATATTAAATGCAAAACCACTCTTTGATATATAGATATGCTTTGTAATTTTAGATACTCCTTTAGTTGGTCGAACGTTACTACATATGATCAAAGCAAATTATCCATGGAAGAGGAAGAGATCTCAACAATATGGATTGATTGTCATGTTTGGTTCTTCTCTTACTACTCTTTTGAGGTAGAAGATAGAAATGGTTACTTCATCAATAAGTCCTCTAAGATTGAAATCATTTTATCATATGCATATGTCTTACAAGGACATGGTGTAAATTTAGACAAGGTATACTAGGTTCTTCATATAGTTATCCAGTTTTGAAGAAGCTTTCAACCTAATGAATGTGTGATAAAGGGAATGTAGAATTAGAAATAGATAGATATGATTAGAAGAGATTAATTAGAGATTATCAATTCATGGGAGTCGGAGGTGATTTAATTAATTAACTAGGATTAATTAATAGGCCAAATTAAGCTTACGAAGCCTTTTAGAGATGATTTAGAAGGAAATTAGTAGAATTTCAAGGGATTGAAAGGGGATTTAATTAATAAGATTCTCTATTAGTTAAATACGAGATTGAAAGGATTAATTTCTTAATAATATTTACTTAATTATTAAAAGAGGATTATAAGAAAAGAAATGTCATTAATTAACATCCAGGATGGGGGAAGGCTAGTTAATTAAGAAAGTGTTATTAATTGACCGAAATGAAGGGGAATGTTATATAATTAGATGGAAATCAATAATTATAATTGAATTATGGGAAACAAGATAATTAATATAATTTTAGTATTAAAATTCATGGTGTGCAAATTTAGGTGTCTACACATATAGTGTACTTTCCATTTCACACGATAAATTATAAATATTATGTCCATATTGGAGAGTTTTATGCCTACTAAAATTTGTAAATAAATTATGTTTATTCATATTGCCACATTCCTAACGTAAATTTTATTTTTCTATTAAATACATGGAGAAGAAAACAACAAATATGATAGTTTTGAGGCTATAAGATTCATATCATATCTTTTTTAAGCTGAAATATTTTCAATCTAAGGAATATATATATCGAATTCCCTTAAAAAAATTAATATGTTTCCTAACTCAAACCCTAAATTTCCTGCACTAAACTTGTCATATTAAGAAAATATTGATAATCGCATACGGGATGAGGATGTCTATAACTTGCAAAACCTAAAATTTTACTGTTATACTTTTCATATAAAGGAAATATTGATAAAAAGACATGCAAGGTATTCGTGATGTTTAGTTGTTGGGAAATATCCTAACACCAATATAATGTGTGCAAGTGACTTGCCTTACTTACCATTGATAATATAATAATTTTATTTCTATTATTAGAAAATGAGAGAGTAATCTATTAAATATGGTTCATAGGTGGATGGGATATTTTCATGTGTTTTAATATGTAGTAAATGAGAGGTGTAGAAATATTAACTATTTTATTATAGAATGATATCTAGGTAAAATATAAATAGATTGAAGATTGGAAAAAGAAGAAACACATTTAATATGTAGTATAAGAGTATTTATATGTAAAAAATAGCTCAATAATACATATGAAAGCCATGAGGGGAATAGATTTTTGGTATTTTTTTTTTTTTAGGGCGATAATTTGTTTTTTTATGCATTTGTGTTGTGGTTTTCTGCAGTATTACTTATGGTATTGTTGTTTTTTTTGCTCTTTTCGGGAGCGTCTCTTTTTTCTCAAGGATTTCTTGGATTGTTCAAAATCACTATTGATAGAGTGACACCTATGTATGTCCAAATTAGTATTGAGTTTCAAACATGCATCCTCTTGGAATTTCCCCATTTTTTATTTGACCCCTTTGACTGCAATTTCCACTCATGTGAAAAATGCAAATGGCATAGAGATGATAATGTAGAGAAAAAAACTTCAATAGCTTAATAGTCAAGTTAATACGTAAAACTAACCTTATAACATATCTCCATAATATGTTGCCTTGTTGACTTCCACACAAAACTCATTTTCTCATTGCAACGACTTGAAGGATTTGAATGTGTATTATTTAATTTTTACTCCGAATGTGTATACTGATTAGAATTTATATGGCTGGAAGCTCTTTCAATTGTCTTTAACTTACATCCATGCATTCAACAAATTTCATGTTTTCATATTTGTTGCCTCATCACTAGATTATAATCCTTATGCCGACTAACTAAATTATCATCTTGTAACTTCTCAATCAAATTATGATCTTTAAACGGAAATGTTTCTTTTTATGAGCTTGTATGTGTTCTAGGATTGAAACATGACCGAGATGTGCACACAAAAATGATTTTTATTTCATGCCAATTATGTAAAAAAATTATTATGCTAATAGGAAATTCCAAATATGATTCTCAATAAATTGTCATTACTTGAATCGGGCAAATCAAAGGATAAATGATTTGTGTCGGTGCTCATTGTCGAAAGTGTCATCAACACTCTGATGATAGGAACCCACAATTTCTACCTTATTCACTTCATACAAACTCTTTTCACCGATTTTCCTCTCATGCCAATTCTTTAAAATGTTATTATGCTAAAAGTAAATTCTAAATATGATTAAGAAAAACTTTTCTTTACATAAATAGGGAAAATTATAGGACAAGGTTTTGTGTTGGTGCTCATTGTATGAAATTTTCAAAAACAATATTGTTAATACAAAATCATAGCACCCCGAATGGCCTCGGATATGAGTGGCGCATCTAGTGTGACTACATAGCATTGGACCATATCTCAAGCTATGGGACTTGCAGAGACTTGAGACGACCCTCCGGATAAAAAACGGCTTCTTCTTCCTGATCCTAATGATAAACTAATCCTAATGTAGAAATGACGTCTAACTACACCTATCCTAACAATGCCAAGGAGACAAGGAGAGAGAAAGTGCATAAAGAGGGAAATCCTACACTAGCGAGGTGATAGCATGAGGAAAAGGGGAGTGTTGGTCACAATATCAGATACCTAAAATGAAGAGAGGTGAGAAATGGAGAGGATGGACAAGATGCACCACAAACGAGAGGTAAAGATCACACGGAAAAAAACTTCAACCCATTAAACACGGCTCCCAAAACCTATAATAGACATCAGAAGTATGCACAGTATACCCTGCAATGATGAGAGGTGAGAAGAGACAATAAAATAAGCAAGGATGGACAAAATGCATCATGAAATAGATATTTATTACTCCAAGAGTTCACATGGTACACCATCAGTGGGAAAGGGGCAATAAAATGCCATTACACAGCCATAAGAGGAGGCTTAGAATCCACTTTGTGCCCTAGGGAAGAAAGAGAGAGGGGAAGGAGAGAAAAAATGACCAACCTCTAGAAAAATTCCCCTTCTTTACAATATATAGAAGAATAAGAGAAGGAGAGAGGGAAAATTTGAATCCTACTTCAACCACCCCTGCAAGAGCATTGAATCCACCTACTCTAACCACCCTAGAAAGCATTGAAATCCACTTACAATAATGATGGGCTTTACTGCAAGACCCATGCCTCCATGTGTTGTTCCTTACTAGGAAAGAAAGGAGGCTCATTCTTCATCATGGTGGTAGGTGGGAGATTTGACAGCCTCGAAAATGGTGGACCAAATTTACCATTCTTCATTAATGGTGGCAAGTGAGTAGCATAGCTCTCCAAAATTTCCTCTCCCACTCGATTCGGATCTCCCAGTTGAAAGATATGGCCATTTAAAGGTCAAGGTCATGCGCTTAAAGCGGGCTCACAATATGTAAAAGGGTCTACTCATATAGGATCCAGTGGTAGTCGTGCATGCTTTGAAGATTCAACCCCTTCCTCTCTCTCTTGTAGTTGTGCCAAAGTGACAAGTGGCACCTTCCATACTTTGCTCTTTTTCCTTTTTGTTTTTCCTAAGCCCTTCCCATTTGCGAGAGATATTATACCTAACCCAAGACATGTGGAGGCTCTGCACACATTTGGGGATTTCCTTTGTATTTTCTCCCCGAAAGAGCGCGGAAGGGACACATGGGGATTTTTGCTCATTCTCCTTTCCTTAGCGGTGATTCAATGGCTGATTCTGCCCCTTTTGACTTCCGACCACGTGGCGAGCGCGTGAAAACTTGGGGACCGCCTCCGAGAATTTAATTTTCAATATGTACCAAACTGATGAGTGGAGGCTTCCTTGACTTATCCTAATCTTGGAATTTTTAATGGTCGGTGTCTCCTTTTTAGACCTTGGACACGTGGAGGGCTGGTGCTAGTTCAGAGTCTTTCTTTGGGCCACACCTTTGAAATTGGAACAATCGGGCACGTGGCACCTTCCACAACTTTTCTCTACCTCCCTTGTGTTCTACCCAAGTCCTTTCTTTTTACCAAGACTTTATGTCTGACCCGAGACACGTGGAGGTTTCCATTGAGTCTGTGATACTTAGTAGATTCAAAGGCTGATTTTTCCTCTACTTGGATCCCTAGCCATGTGGTGAGCCAACACACACTTGGGGACCTCACCTCGATTATACCCTTCGAGTTACACTGATGAGGCACATGGTACCCTCCGCGGGTCAATAAATTTAAAAAAACAATGATACCCCCTTTAGATCCTGAGTACGTGGCGGGTGGTGCTTGCCATAGGGAGCGCCTTTCGGGCTTGACCTTTGAAGTTATTTGATCGGATGCATGGAGGCCTCCACTAGTCCTATTATACTTAGCTGATTCGAGCTTGCTCCTCTTCCTCCATTTTTGGTTGAGTCCCTTCTAATTATTTAGGAGTGACTGTGTTGCGTCTGGACACATGGAAGCTTTGCACTCATTTGGGGTATTTATTTTGTTGTTCCTTTTGGAATTGCACTGAGTTAACACATGTCGCCTCCCATGAGTCGATTTTTGGCACCGAGTCAACTTGTATGCAAGTCGAAAACTTTGAGTTTCTTCTATGGTTTTCTCCTATTGAGCCTCTAGTCTCTTTTAACGTTATCGGCCTCCTTCGTTGATCGTGACCCTTTATTTTTGGATTTGAAATGTAGGCTCGCATGACTAAACCAACCCTTCCAAATTTCTCCTATTGGTTCATGTTTGATTAATTTTTCTCGGGGAAAAATTGGGATAATGATTTGGTGACTCATGGAAACATCTGTCTGCTAGATGAAGAGATCAATTGCCTTATTACGTCCATTGGGCATGAAGTCACTAATGATAGCTTGATATTGATATTTTTCCTGAAACCTTGAGCCCAACTATTTGCACTTGGTGACCATGAACCCGCCCCACTGTCTGCACTCTCAATTTTCATAAAAAAATCTTTAAAATGAGATTTATGAGAGTAGAAAATTATCTTTACCAGGATTTCACCGTTCTAGAAATGGACTATTACAACATTCACCCAGAGGTACATTGACCACACGGTGATACAACCTTGGAGCAACAAAACACCACAACACACATTATGTACAAAACTGAAAATCATACATGCTCCAAGTGGAACATGCAGAGTGTGCAAAAGCACTTGTTCTGCTGAAAACAAAATCTACTCCTACTCCTACACTAACCCTAACAAAGAAAAGCTAAACAAATCCTACCACAGGCAGGGAGAAATAGCTCCCTTTCTCAAAAATTGGGACCATGTAGTTTATTTGCGTTGAACATGGTCGAAATGAGTAAAAAAACACCTGCAGAGATGTTGTTTCACCCTCCTCAAAGTATAAAAAAATAAAATATACACCTTTTCGAGTTATTCCATACTAGGATTTGAGAGGCACTTTCGCTATTGACCTTTTCCACGTTGAAGCTCAACCTCATGCCCTGAAATAGACATGACTTGTTTTGGATTCTCCTTGGCTCCAGTGAAGCCAAGTACGATTGGGCTTGGTCTAATATGATGTACGTGTCCATTACTCTAAATTTTGTTACACCCTTAATTATATATCTTACATGGGATGGATATAGCCAACTTTTTGCTATCATAACTTAATATCTGATGTATCTCTTTTATATATGATCTATTATCATTCGATGGTCGGCCTTGTTGATGGCCATAGAATAGGAATATTATAAATAGGGGTTATAGGTAGTGGATGATGATTATGTTGAGTATTTGAGTCTTATTATATGTTCGGAGGTTTCCCCCTCGAAGTGGCGAAGCTATTATACTTTCATATTGAGAGAATTTATCTACAATATTGTGTTATTTGGTGTTCTATTACCGATGATAGTCATAATTAATCAAGTAATTTCATTATAAGTGGTATCGAGCTTGATCTCGGCCAAGAGGACGGCGTCAAACCTTAATTATGAAGGTTTGGCTATATCTTAATATTGGTATTGAATGTTTTTGCAATTGTTTTCATGGTGAGTCTAAATAAGTCAAGTAAGATTCTCTCCAAATTTCAATAAGTTTTGACTTGTTTTGCAAAATTTATTACGGTTCTATATTTATTCATAATTTGGCTCCCTAGGCGTATTTTTGGAAAATTTTCAAATTTCTTATATTTTGGAACCCCTCCAAAAAATAGCTAGGGTTTCTATTTTATAAATTCCTATATTCAGTCAAAAAAATTATGAAACCCTAAACCCTAAAATTATGCCCTATTAAGTGTACCTCTAGGCCCACATCCTTCATCATGGATGGTAGATCTACCTGAGGCAAAGGAAAAGGACAAGAAACTCTAGGAATGACCCCAAATAAGGAAGATATGGTTTGATTCTACTATTTTGGGAGTATTTGAGGTGGTCATCCGAATTCAAGAAAGGGTAAACAATATGGTAAGGATGAGCTTAATGTTGAGCTTCATCAATCTGAAAGGTAGCCTTAGGAGTGAGATTCGGAAGGATTTTCATGCAATGCAGTAGGATTTGTTGTATGCTATTTCTAATATAACTTCCAATGCTAGTCATATGCGTTCTACTAGAAATGGTCACACAGATCCAAATCACTCAAATCAGGGAGGATCCTTTAATCATTCAAGTGGATCTTCTCACCAATGGAGGGGCATGATTCCAAAAGTTGAAATGCATGAATTTGATGGAAAGGATTAACTCAGTTGGATTACCCAGATGGAAAATTTCTTTGATCTCCATCAGATCCCAGGAGGAAAAAAGGTAACTATGGCATCCTTATACCTAGAACCTGATCAATTTGTTTGGTATCATTGGTTATGTGCTCAAAGGTAGAAGAATGGCCTAAATTTCACCTGGACAGTGTTCATTGAAGAGCTTCAATTACACTATAGTTCTAGTGTTTCTAAGAATTACTTCAGCCAATTAGCAAAGTTACGTAAAACTAGTTCAGTTAAGGAGTATGTCCATCAATTCCAAAAAATTTCCTTGTGTGTGAAGGATATTACAAAAGAGTATTTGAATGACCTATTTCTTGGGGGTCTTAAGGAACACATTGAGCATGAGGTATGCATGTTTGACCCACTCAAGGTTTTTGATTCTATTATCATGGCACGTTGAGTAGAGGAAGAATTTCTTTCCAGAGAAGGAAGAACTTTTCTAGCATAAAAGATCATAACACCTTGTCTCCTTCTTACCTCACCAATTCGGTTGACACCTCAACAAATTGAAGAAAGAAGAGCCAAAGGGTTATGCTTTAAGCGTAATAACAAATATGGACCAAATCATAAATGTTCGAGAAAAATTATTCTACATTAAAGGATTTCTTGATGAGGAAGAATATGAGGCAACATCAATAGAGGAAGTGGAAAAATTAGAGGAAAATATGGAGATCCTCGGCCCACTATTTCATGTCATGCTCTATCGGTATTAGTACTCCACAAACCCTTCAAGTTGTGGGTTATCTTAAGAAGCAAAAGTTAACAGTCTTGATTGATTCAGGGAGCACACATAATTTCATCATCATAAGTTGGCAACAAGACTAAATTGTTTCATCTACCCAGCACCTGAATTTCAAGTAATGATTACAGATGGTAACATAGTCCAATGTTCAGGTAAATTCCATAAAGTCAAAATCATGATGGGTGATTACACATTGGAATCTATGATGTTTGTTATTCCCATGGGTGGAGCTGATATTTTCTTAGGTGTTTAGTGGCTCACTACCTTGGGCACCATAGAGATAAATTTCTAGGAATTGTTCATGCGCTTTCATTCTAAGGGTAAAAAAATTGAACTTCAAGGTCTACAAGCTAAATTTCCTCTATTGGTGATTTCTCACCAAATGCAGAAGATTCTTAAAAAGGGGTCTAAAGATTTTGTAGCATGATTATTCTCTATAGAAGTCCAACTGTAAATGAAGGTATTGCATCCTGATCTTCAAAAGGTTATTAATCAATAGGTAGTTGTCTTCAAGGAACCAAGAGGATTGCCACACCGAAAGAGAGCATGATCACACTATTCAATTGATTCCAAGAATCCAACCACCCAACATTAGGCCTTATAGATATCCATATTTTCAAAAGAGTGAGATCGAGAAGATGGTGGAGGAAATGTTGGAAATGGGTATTATTCGTCACAGTCAAAGTGCCTATTTTGCTCCCATGGTGATGGTGCATTGCAACGATGGAAGATGGCGCATGTGTCTAGATTACAGACAGCTTAACAAGTTCACTATCAAAGATAAGTTTCCTATTCCCGTCATTGATGATTTATTAGATGGTTTGCATGGTGCCATTTATTTTACAAAACTACATCTACATTCTGGGTATCACCAAATTAGAGTCAAACAAGAAGATATTCATAAGACATCTTTCAGAAGTCATCAAGGCCATTATGAACTCCTAGTGATGCCTTTTGGCCTTACCAATGCTCCCTCCACATTCTAAATCTCGATGAATTTAGTATTTAGACCATTCCTAGGAAAGTTTGTCTTAGTATTTTTCGATGATATACTCATCTATAGAAAATCATGGGAGAAACACTTACATCACGTCAATATTGTCTTAGAAGTCTTAGAGAAACATAAACTTTATGCCAAGCCTTCAAAGTGTTCTTTTGGGATACAGCAAGTGGAATACTTGGTAAATATTGTTTCTCAAAGATCCAGGCCATGGTGGAATGGGAAACCCCAAGTACCCTCAAACAATTACGAGGTTTCTTAGGTCTCACCGGGTATTATCATAGATTTGTCAAAAAATATGGCAATATAGCAGCACCACTCAAGAAATTATTGAAGATGGACTCCTTTTAGTGGAATGAGGAAGCATCTAGGGCATTTGAAAAATTGAAGGTAGCTATGTGCACCACTCTAGTATTGGCAACCCTAGATTTCTCCAAAAATTTCATAGTTGAGTGCAATGCTTCAGGAAATGGAATCGGAGTAGTACTAATGCAAGAAGGACACCCCATTTCTTTTGAGAGCCAAAACTAAAAGGAAAGAATTTTTTAAAACCCACATATGAAAAGAAATGATGGCAATACTACATGTAGTCAAACAATGGAGACCATACTTGATGGGTAGACATTTTAAGGTAAAAATTGATCATGATAGTTTGAAATATTTCTTAGAACAATGTCTATCTTCAGAAGAACAACAAAAATGGGTCACTAATATGTTGGGATATGACTTTGAGATTATTTATAAGAAAGGAAAGGAAAATTTGGTCTCGATGCTCTGTTTAGGGGGATGAGTCTGTTGAAGCATTGTTATGTGCCATCTCTATACTACATGCAGATTGGGTAGATCAAGCATGAGAAGAATGGAAGAAAGATACAACCACACATACTCTCATTTAAAATCTCCATGCAGATCCATCGATATCATATCAATTTATATGGAAGGGGGATACATTGTGGTACAAAGATTGGTTATATCTATGTAAGAACTCTACACTTAAACACCATGTTCGTTCAGAGCTACATACTTCTCCAATAGGTGTCCATGATGGGGCCTTGAAAAAATATCATAAAGTTAAGAAGGATTTCTTTTCGGAGGGGTTGAAAGAATATGTTCAAAAATTTGTTTCAAAATGTTTGGTTTGCTAAAAAAATAAGGGCGAGACCATTAAGACACCTGGTCTTCTCCAACCTTTGTCTATTCCTAGTGAGAGATGGGAAGAGGTATCAATGGATTTCATCACAGGATTACCTAAATTAGAAGGGAAAAGTTTCATCATGGTCGTGGTAGATAGACTTACCAAATATGCTCATTTTTGTGCCATGGCTCATCCTTTCATAGCTAGTACCATTGCCATCTCTTTTATGGATATAGTTCAAAAGCTCCATGGAATGCCAAAAATTATAGTAAGTGATTGTGATCCAATATTTACAAGTAACTTTTGGACTGATCTATTCTCTTGTCTAGGTACCCAACTAGCCCAGAGTTCCTCTTATAATCCCCAATCAGATGGGAAAACTGAGGTGGTAAATTAATGTTTAGAGGGATATATTCGATGTTTTACTTCAAATAAATAAGAATTTTGGATGCAATGGTTTCCCTTTGGAAGAATGGTGGTACAATACTTCATTTCATACCTCCTCCAAAATGTCTCCATTTCGGCACTTTATGGGTACCATCCTCCGTCACTCATATATATCTTGAAGGTCAAACCAAAGGTGATAGCATTCGAATATCACATTCAACATCAACATGACGTACTCTCTAGTCTTAGAGAAAATTTGGCACGAACACAAAACCGTATGAAGAAACAGGCTGATCAACATAGGAGTGACCGACACTTAGAAGAGGGAGAGTTTTATTTTGTAAGGTTACAGCCATATAAGAAATTATCATTGAAACAACAGCAAAAGGATAATAAGCTTGCTCCTAAATACTATGGTCCTTACCAAGTTTTGCAGAAAATTGGTAGTGTGGCATATAAGCTAGAGCTCCCTCTAGGAAGTAGAATACATCCATTCTTCCATGTTTCTTGCTTCAAGAAAGTTATTGGGCAGCACATTTCCACCCAATCAGTTCTTCTAGAACTAGACGAGGAAGGAAGGATCATATTGGAACCTGAAGAAATTCTTAAGACACGCACCAAAAGACTGAGGACTAGAGTCATTCACGAGTACCGATCAAGTGGAAGAATATGAATATTGAGGATGCATCATGGGAAAATGAATCATTCATGCAACACCATCTAGGGCTTGCCAACATTGGGAATAATTTTTTTCTTTGAAGGGGAGGGTCATGTTACGCCCTTAATTATATATCTTACATGGGATGGATATAGCTGACTTGTTGCTATCATAACTTAATATCATGATGTATCTCTTTTATATATGATCTATTATCATTGGTTGGTCAACCTTCTTTGATGGCCATAGCATTTGAATAGTATAAATATGGGTTATAGGTAGTGGATGATGATTATGTTGAATATTTGAGTCTTATTATATGTTCTGGAGGTTGCCCCCTCAAAGTGGCCAAGATATTATAATTTCATATTGAGAGAATTTATCTGCAATATTGTGTTATTTGGTGTTCTATTGCTGGTGATAATCATAATTAATCAAGTAATTTCATTACAAATTTCAACTCCAAGAATGGAGTCTTCTTGTAGACCTTCCTAGGTGAGTGATGTGAGAGAGATGGGATCCTCATGCTCTTTCCCTTCCTCCTCCTTAGAAGAACATGGAAGATTATGATCCTCCAACCTTGGTTCCAGAGGGCCGTTGTGAGATGCAGGTTGTTGTCCTTGGATGCTCTCCTCCATGGTAGCAGACTCATGTGCTTGGAAGGCAGATGATGGAGGATCAAATGATGTGATCTCCTCAGCTCCTCTCCATCAAGACAATCCTCCAAGTCGAGATAAATAATCGACCTCCTCCATGGTGTCCTTCGGATTTGTAATTTTCTCACCACAGTTCCCCTCATTCTCAAATATGAAGTTTGAAAGCTCAAAATATTATTCGACATTAGTTCCTTAAGGGGATCAAGTGGGATGAAGAAATGAAGGTTCTTCTATGGCTTTCTCTACATTTGTTTCCTCTGAAACCATATGGTTCTCCTCCACAGCCGGAATGCTCTCCTCTTCTTTTGGATTTGGAGTAGCTCCGTCTTCCCATGCTTGCGCTACAGTTGAAGCTTCCACCACTTGTGGCTTGACTCTAGCCTCCTCCATGGGCTTAACCAATAAGGGAATATTTGTAATTCTAAATCTAAGAGCCAAGATTACCAAGTTTTTGATCATTTCTTCTTTTCTTGGCTCTTCTTCTTATTTCTCTCCTTGATTGGTTTTTTGAGTCTCTCTGTGTCATGGACTTGGAAGAGTAGGAGGAGTGGTGAGTGGGAGTCTCCACTATTTGTATGTTTATCTATGGTTTAGGGGAAGGTATTGCCTTTGGCTCTTATGGAGGGGACTTGGATTTGGAAGGAAAGAGGGAAGATGCAATGAGTTGATATGGAATATTAGAAGATGGAGAAGGGAAATCAACGCTTGGGGAAGCAGATGGGAAACTAGACTCATGACACTGCTGTGATGATACTAATTGGGGAAGAAGAAAATAAAAGCTATGAGGTGGTGGAATTACCCATTGATAAGGTTTTCTGGCACCAAGCTCATAGGCCTCTATCTCCTCAGTCCACTACACAAGTTGGGGAAACATCTCAATCATGAAGTCAAGCTTCTCTTGCGGGATGTAGTGTCTTGGAAAAGGGCCTTCCCATGGACAAGGTACCCTACAACCAATCCTG
Source organism: Taxus wallichiana var. yunnanensis (assembly GCA_018340775.1). Classification (NCBI taxonomy): domain Eukaryota; kingdom Viridiplantae; phylum Streptophyta; class Pinopsida; order Cupressales; family Taxaceae; genus Taxus; species Taxus wallichiana. The sequence continues at coordinate 69,005,948 of CM031233.1, forward strand.
AATGCCTTCATCTATGTTGTAGCCATAGAATGCACCATGCTAGCCTCCATTCTTTGGATATTTTCCAGCAGATCAGTGTTCTCCACATAATTTTTACCATTATATGCATCTCCTTGTTCTTGATAAGCTCCATAGAAAAAGCTGTCTTTGACACCGATCATATTGGTAAGCATAATGGTTATGAATCGATCATAGTGCTGATTTGGAGGAGTCATGAAATCCCGGAGGTCGATTTGCACTTCTATTGCTACAAGTGTGATTTCCAAGTTGGTTATGAAGTCATGATTGCCCAACTTTATGCGATAGAAGAAGATGGAAGATGTGGAAAGAAAAATGGATGAAAATGGATGGGAGAAGGTTTGTAGATTAGAAGATGGATTGTTGTCTAGATGTGCTTGAAAATGCCTCCAAAGGCTGGATCTCGTAATAACACATCAAACCAGCTGAGATGAGGATGTAAAGCTCTTTAGTCTAGTCCCACCACCATGCCAAAAATGTTGATGCATAATCATAACACCCCTGGAATGGCCTCAGATTTGAGTGACGCATCCAAAGTGTGACTACATTACATGGGACCATCTCTCAAGCTATGAGACTTATAGACTTGAGATGGCCCTCCAGAGAAATTTGGCTTCTTCTTCCTGATCCTAATGTTAAACTACTACTAATGCAGAAATGACATCTAACTACACCTATCCTAACAATGCCAAGGAGACAGTAGAGATAAAGTGTATAAAGAGGAAATCCTACATTAACGAGGTGATAGCACTAAGAAAAGGGGAGTGGTGGTCACAATCTCAGCAACCTGAAATGGAGAGATGTGAGCAATGGAGAGGATGTACAAGATGCACCACAAACTAGAGATGAATTTCACACTGAAAACCACTTCAACCCATTACACACGAGATCCCAAAACTTGAAATAGACATAAGAAGTATGCATAATATACCTTGCAATGATGAAAGGTGATAAGAGACAATAAAATAAGCAAGGATGAACAAAATGCATCACAAAACACTTTTTATTGCTCCAAGAGTTCACACGGTACACCCTCGGAGGGAAAGGTGCAAGAAAATACCATTACATAGCCATGAGAGGAGACTTCGACTCCACTTTCTACCCTAGAAAAGAAAGAGAGACGAGGAAGGAGAGAGACAATGACCAACCTCTAGAAAAATGCCCCTTCTTTACAATTTATAGAAGAATAAGAGAAGGAGAGAGGGAAAATGTGAATCTTACTTCATCCACCCTTGCAAGAGCATTGAATCCACCTACTCTAACCACCACAGAAAGCATTAAAATCCACCTATAACAATGATGGGATTTATTGCAAGACCCATGCCTATCTCGTGTTATCCCTTACTGGGAAAGAAAGGAGGCTCATTCTTCATCATGGTGGTAGGTGGGAGACTTGACAACCTCAAAAATGGAAGACCAAATTTACCATTCATAATTAATGGTCGAGGTGGGTAGTAGGTGCCTGAGATCTCTCCAAAATTTCCCCTCCCTTTTGATTCCGAGCTCTCGATTGAAATATATGGCCGTTTGAAGGTCGAGTTCGGAGCACTTAACATGGGCTCACAATATGCGAAAGGGTCTGCTCATATAGGTTCCACATGGCAGCCCTACGTGCTTTGAAGATTCAACCCCTTCCTCTCATTTGTTGTAGCTACGATGAAATGGAAAGTGACACCTTTCGCTACCCACTTTGTTTCCGTTGTGTTTTTCCTAAGCCCTTCACATTGTGGCAGAGATGTTCTGTCTAACCCAAGACATGTGGAGTCTCGGCACACATTTTTGACTTGCCTTTTTGTTGGTATCTAAATTGATTCTCCCTTGGAAGTGAGCAACATCACCGATTTAACAAAATACTCAAAGTTAGAAAAATCCTAATTCATTTTATAGCTGGTGAAGGGATTCAGGTGGCTCTTTGTCACTCGAGCATTGGACAAATGTATAGCATGATATAAAAGGATTTGATCTATCCTCACTACTTTAGGTTGTGCCTTTTGACCAGGGTGAGAGGACTCATTTTGTAATCTTTGTTGGTGAAGGACATGAAGAGATCCTTCTTTACACAATTTTCAGGGGAACCTTGAGAAAATATGATTAATACACTACAATTTAACTCTCATGAGTTATCACTTCTAAAGAATGGAGACATTTTGTAAACAAGGTTTAGGTTACTAAAGATAGTTAAAACCTGTTTGCTTTTGTATATTTTGGAAGTAGAATTTGTTCATTTGTGGATACACAACACAAATAGGGGTACTTCAGGTAGGAGTCATGGTTATTTGAAATTTTTGGTGGGGAATTAATGAAGATGAAGTTTATTTCACTAGATGTTTGAGAACCTTTACAACAATTGAAAGATTCAACAACAAAAGCTTGAGAATAGGAAAATATTCCTCAACGAGAAGGTGTGCATCAATGGAGCCCCAAATCGCATGGTTTCACATAGTATTTAAGAATCCAAAATGAAGGATCAAGTTAAAGACTTAATTAAACATTAACAACCCCTGATTCCTCATGCCTAAGATACACTCATAGGCTTACAGACAATCTTTATCAACAAAATGACAGTAAAGTGATTTTAACTTGTTTATTTCATTACAGGATGAAGAATTTTCTCATAATGAAATTGCAATTGCCACTATACTATCACAGGGATGAGATCCTTTGTGATTCATAGGGATTTTAACATAATATTGCAATAGGAACATCAAAACCACTTGAAAACATTTTAAAATAAAAGCAGACACAATTTTTCAAAATATCAACATAGATTAATTCGAGATCTATTAGATTTATCAACAGGGAAAGTTTCTTGAACAATCTTAGAGCTTGTCAATGGTTGTACACTTATAACCATTTTGATGCAATCAAATCTAAAACACAAGAGAGTAAGAGGTTTCTAAGATGGTCTGTTAGGAAGACGGGATTTCCCAAATTATCTCGTAAAAATTAACATCGACCTTTTGCAAGAGTATGCTCATTGTATTTATACAATTCACTCACTCATTCATCCCAAAGTTTCACCCCAAAAGAATAATATTTGAGGGATCCTTTTCTTATTACCAATATGTCTCGAGAAAGTGATGTTTAACAAACTTGCACCAAAAAGCTACCATGTGGATAAATCATGAACCGATCACATTTCTCACACCCTCAACTAATGACTGGGATGTCATGCCACAACTTTTTGTGATCCTTCTAATCATTATTTTAGTTTGTCATGTGAGAAATGCCCCTTTTTAATAAATTTTAGGTGGCTTTGAATAGCTGGATCTACCAAGAAATCCTTTTCACCCTTGAGAAAACACCTTGAGAAATGAGTACCCTCACATGGATGCATGCATTCATGCCTCTCAGAAATGAATGTCCATGCCTGGATTATTCCACATACCAGCGTTGCGATTACGAGTCGTCAAAGTGTAAGGAGGAGTCAGCGGAAACCTACACGTGTTTCCTTGGCACAACTACGAAGGTGAAGTATAGAGGAAGGTTCCCAAATGAGCGTGGGCCTTCCATGTGTTTAGGACCCTAGAGAATATCATTGATTTCTGAAAAATAAGAGTATGGGAAGGCCCAACGGATGCTTCCATGTGTTCTTTCGACACAACTTCAAAGATGAAGTTTAGATCAAATCTAAATGTTCGTACAAAAAGGTAAAAAACTTCTAAATGTTCCGCCGACCTACTTCCCTGCTTGTAACTTGAAAAAATGCCACATGTCCTTTGGGATCAAAGTAATACTTTTTCCCTTCTGTTTCATGTTTGTTGAATAACCAATTAGATGCTATTGGGGTCGTGGGGCCAATTTGGTATTTTTTACAAATATGAAAAAAGTGACAAGTTTCACCAAAAAAACCTGTTGGGCCGCATTCAATAAAAAATGACCACGTTTCCATGGATTTTGGGACAAAATTTGATAGGGAAAACATGATAGTGGAGAAATAAAAGGAAGGGGAAACCCTGAATTCATGCCCAAATTACAAATTTTTCTCTGGATAGAGAAATGGTAAACAATATCCGGACTTAATGTGATCCTCGACGAAACAAAAGGAGTGACCATGAAAACCGGATGAAGGAGAAAGCTTTCACACATCAATACAGGGAGATAGAGAAACCTTGAAAGCATGTGGACTGAGGCGTTTTAAAAAAATAGGGCGAGATTAAATTGAGCACCAACATCAGCTCTGACTCGAGAATAGCCACTCCCGGTGAGTACCATAAGAACAAAAGAAGCGGAGACCATGTGCCAAAATTCCATTTGGAAATGGAGTCAAAAACAAGATTACAATCAAAATCCCCTAAGATGGCGAGAAACCAACAAAAAATGGTCACCAGGGACTAGGAAAAACTAAAATAGAAAAACATCAAAATGGAACAAAAACAAAAGACTATACACTATACAATGATGTGCACCCTAATTCACAGAAAACAATCAAGGAAAATTTTTAAGTTCCTTTGATTCTAGATATGACCATGCTAAGTAGTTCTAATACATCTTTAACAACTGGTCATATGATTGTTTCTCTTTTCCATCCAATTTGCTATCCGACCACAATTTTTTAAGCTTATCCTTTATGCCTAGGTCAAGTTTTTCAAGATCTCTTGAGGCTGCGTCAAACATCAAAGTCCCAGGAAAATCAACCTACTTAGGATATCTGCATTGATCAATTTTATAATCCTTGAAAGTAATATATCTCACAAAGTTATCAACATCAATGTCTATGTGAAATACTTCATAAGAATTATTTGTGGGGTCTGAATGAGATATAACATTTTCCTTTCACCATATAACTTCACAAGGCTGCCCTCGTTGGTATGTTGGCATAAGACATATCCATTTGCACACTTCCACCCATAATAGCTACCCAATTTCTCGATAATAACATCCCCAATTAGCAAGACAATCCACAATTACAACATTTAAGGTTAAGTACTTACTGGATACACTACCAATTGCACTACTAAACCCTTAACACATCCAACTACCTGGAACCTCTCTTTAATCCATGGTAGTACGTTTCGATAAGATGTTGTTACTTTGAGTTTCAACTCATTCATGACCTCAAGATGCATTACATTACATGAGGCTCTTGAATCAAAGATGCAATTGTGTAACAACCTATCCTTAATAATCAAAGTAGTAATAAAAGGATTCACATTCAGCTGAGACTCAACTAGAGAAGTTCCCAAATAAACCTCAAGTGGTTCACCCAATTCCTCCAATGCTTGTGGTTTTTCTAATTCGGAATGGTGGGAGGAACCTCTACCTTGTTTACATTTTTACCACAGGTGAACTTTTCTTCCTTAAGCCCCAAATACTCAAATGCCCTCTTCTTATTCTCAGGGATTATAAGAAATTCAACAATAGGAACAACAGTCTTGATCTGACTCAAGATTTGGGATATGTCACAAGGAACATATTTGGGTAAGGCAGTATTAGGAGGAAGGTTTACAAATTCATTTGATGACATGGGATTTTCACAGTCTTAGCATGGGGAGGAACACAGTTTTATTTGCGGGTGACAAAGCCTTTTCTAGATGCATCATTTTTAGGGGTTTCCTTAGGGATACATGTAAGAACTGGAATTTTTGTTTTCCTGAGGCCTTGCCCCTTTGACAACTTTGCTTCTTGTATTATATTATTTTTCATGGGTAACTACTACATTCATTAACAACTATTTGTCCTCTTCTGAAGGAATTCCTCCTTCATACTTTTCAATCATTAATGCCCTTAATTAATCAAAATCATTATTAGCAAACTCAAAATCTTGTACCATATCAATTTAAAAGTATGAGTGGGAGGAAGAGGTAATACCCGATGGATGCAATCCCATAATATTTCAACAATTCTAGCTCTTATCAGCTCGAGTTGAGGTCACTCCCAGCCGTGAACATGTAGAGAAATCCATCATGCATGCATCATCATCTGTCTCATCATCATCAAATTCCTCAACTTATTTGTCTTCATCACATGGGGAATTGGGCAAGAAACATCTATCATACCACTCCATTTCATGAACCTCTTCCATAGTAGCAAATCTGGCAAGTAAAGGTTTAGGAGGCAATCTATTTTCCTAGGGTTGGGGATTTCTATTTCCGGATCCCATTGTCCCTTTACCCCTGTCATCTAATCTATGATCACCTCTAGGATGATTTTCAAATATTTCTTTACCTTGTGGCTTGTGCTGACCTTGGGAACTTTTTCCAATCCCCTTCTCTGCTCTGGCTAATTTATAGGATATTTCCTTAACAACTCCGGCCAAAGTTTTTATAACCTCTTCCAGATCAACAGACTTACTTGACTGAGGCTTCTCTAGATTGATCATGTTGATACCTTCCCTCTTAGGAGGCTTACCAACTAATTTGATATTGTTTTCAATCTACGAAGCCATGGTGATATCCTACCTCAAATTTCCTAGGTTTTTGTCCCTTAAATAATAGGCAACCTTTTTGTCCAAAGCATCATAATATTTTATCAAAAAAGAAACATCACCTAGCCTTAGGCGTACAGGTAGCCTATTCAAGGTCTTATTTAACTAAATTTTGAATTCATGGAAAGATTCATTAGGATTCTTCTTAATATTTTCAAATTCAAAGAAAAGAAACCTAGGATCTGTCTTATCCCCATATTGCAATCTAAAAGCATTTTTAAATTTTGTCCTTGAGTCTATTGTGTTGTCTGGTAAAGACTTATACCAGTCATGTGCATCCTCCTCAAGAGTCTGAATAAAAAATGTATATACACATTCTAAAATTCAATCTCAAAGTCTTCCATCATATTGATAAAAAAATTAAATGTTGATCACCAATAATAGCATTATTCCCTTGAAATTTAGGCAATCTATTTCTAACATCTTGTGGCACTACATTTGGATATCCAGCCATACCTCTAAAATCTATAGGACCAAAATTATTAAAAAAAAAAAGAGGTTTGGGTGGGCGTTGGGCCATATTGTTTTGAGGAGGTGATCTTAAAAGAGATAAAAATGATGAGGGAAAAGAGGTCTTGAACACAGGAGTACAATTTTTAAAATGAATGTCCTCTAAAGACTCTATTTTGTGGAAAACCCTATCAACTTTGGAAAATACACGGATATACCGAGAAGCAAAATTATCGAGACACAAATGAAGGCCCCTCTCCGGTTGGAGAATTGAGATCTATATGAAAATTAACTAATTGAGAATCACTTGAAGAAGAATGGTAATCCTAAACCACGAGTTGATTACTTTTCACAATGGATAATCTTTTCTTGATTCTTGATCTCCAACTATTTTCCAGTCTCTTTTTCCTTCGAATTTGTCTTTTCTAGTTCCGAAACAACTTTCTTATAGGGTCTTTAGTGAAGAAAGATCTTCTTCCTTCTAGCTTTGCAAAGATTAGTGATGATTTCACTTAATATAGGTTAAGGCACTGGTATTTATCAAAATTTAAATCAACATGGAGTCACCACTAAGGATTTTCACCTTAGTTGTGCAAATGCACTATAAATGACTTGTCAAATATCTATCAACACTTAAATCCTACAAAGCTTAGTAGATCTGACCTTCCTTTACTAGTATTTATCACTGATGATGCAAATTTAGTGCAATAACCACTAGAAACTGGAAATATTGCACACAAAACTTGTAACTTCACACAATTCTTACAAATATCAACACAAGATGACGTTTAAACAACGTATTTGCACTTAGATCATGTAAGAAACATTACCAGGCCAAATATAAGAATGCCTTTGAAGGTCCCCGATAATGGTGTCATTCGGTGTTGTTGCTTAAACAAACAGTCCCGATGTTCAAATAGTCCCTAGAAATGGCGCCAATCGGTGTTGTTGCCACACAAATAGGTCCCGGTGTTCAAATAATCCCCGACAACAAGATTGCCAAAATGGTGTTTTTGTGGCATAAATAGGTCTTGGTGTTCAAATAATCCCTGATACTTGGCGCGCAAAATGGTTTTGTTGCCACAAAAATAGGTCCCGGTCTTCAAATAATCCCCCAAAATGGTTCCAAAATGGTGTTGTTGCTTGCAAAAATAGTTCTGGTGTTCAAATAATCCTGGAAATGGCACCAAAATGGTGTTGTTTCTACACAAATAGGTCCCGTTGTTCAAATAATTCAAAGAACGACACCAAAATGGTGTTGGTATCCAAATTGATTCTCCCTTGGAAGCCGAGAAGCATGAAATATTTAGCAAGATACTCAGAGACAGACAAATCATAAGTCATTTTCAGAACCGGGAAGGGAAGGGATTGGTGACTCTTTGTCATTCGGGCATTGGTATAATGGATATCACCATATAAAAGGATTTGATCTATCCTCACTACTTTAGGTCATGCCTTTCGACCAGGGTGAGAGGACCCATTTTGTAACTTTTGTTGGTGAAGGACATGAAAAGATCCTTCTTTGCACAATTTTCAGTGGAACCTTGAGAAGATATGATCAATACACCACAATTTATCTCTCATGAGTTGTCACTTATAAAGAATGGAGAGATTTTATGAACAAGGTTCAGGTTCCTAAAGACACTTAAAACCTGTTTGCTTCTATATATTTTGGTAGTAGAATTAGTTCATTTGTGGATACACAACACAAACAAGGGTACTTGGTAGGATTCATGTTCATTTGAAAATTTTTGTGGGGAATCAAGGAAGATGAAGTTGATTTAACCGTGATATTTGAGAACCTTTACAACAATTGGAAGAGTCAACAACAAAAACTTGAGAATAGCCAAAATATTCCTTCAACTAGAAGGTGTGCATCAATAGAGCCACATATCTGCACGGTTTCACACAATCTTTAATAATTCTGAGTAAAGGCTTGAGTAAAAGACTTAATTAAACATTAATGCCCCCCTGGTTCCTCACGCCTAAGATACACTCATACACTTACAAACAATATTTATCAACAAAATGACAAGTAAAGTGATTTTAAATTGTTTATTTCATTACAGGATGAAGAATCTTCTCATAATGAAATTAAAAATGCCATTATATTATCCTGTGGATGAGATCATGTGTGATTCAGAGGATTTTAACATAAGATTGTAACAGAACATCAAAACAACTTGAAAACATTCTGAAATAAAAGTAAACTCAATTTTTCCCAAGATCAACACAGATTAATTCGAGATATATTAGATTTATCAGCAAGGGGAAGTTTCTTGAACAATCTCGAGCTTGTCAATGGATGTACACTTGAAACCATCTTTACGTGATCAAAGCTAAAACACAAGATATTGTGAGTTTCTCGAGATGGTATCTCAGGGAGACGGGCTTTCTCAATTTTTCTTGTAAATCTTACCCCCAACCTTTAGCAAGAGTATCCTCATTGCATTTATACAATTCACTTGCTCATTCATTCTAAATTTTTCCCCTAAAAGAAGAATATTCTAGGAATCCTTTGCTTGTTACCAATCTATCTCAAAAAGTGATGTTTAACAAATTCACACCTAAAAGCCGTCGGTGGATAACTCATGAATTGGTCATGTTTCTCAAACCCTCGACTAATGATCGGGATGCCATGCCACAACTTTTTGATAGTCCTTCGATCATTATTTTATTCTGTCATGTGAGAAATTACCCTTTTTAATAATTTTAAGGTGGCTCTGTATAGTTGGATCTGATAAGCAATCCTTTTCACCCTCAAGAATACACCTTGAGAAATGAGTTCCCTCGCATGGATGGTTGCATTTATGCGTCTCAAAAATTAAGTATCCGCAACAGATTATTCCACATACTGCGTTTGTGAGTCCGAGTTGGCCAAGTGCAAGGAGGAGTCGTAGAAATCTCCATGTGTTTCCTTGGTGCAACTGCAAAGCTGAAGTACTGAGGTAGGTTCCCAACGAGCGCGGTCCTTCCACGTGTTCGGGACCCTAGAGAATTGCATTGGTTGCTGAAAAATAAGAGAATGTGAAGGCCCAACAGAAGCTTCCACATGTTCATAGGGCATAACTTCAAAGATGAATTTTAGAGGCAGGACCTCAAATGAGCACAGACTCTCCATGTGCCCTGTACCCAAGAAAATTGCCTTTTGGCTTTTGAAAATGTCTCAGTATAAAAAGGAGCTAGCGGAAGCCTCCACATGTCTCTTTGGTGCACTTTTGATATGGTAGCCAAAAGCAAAAACCCTAAAAAACTGCGGGCTCACCAGGTGTCTCAGCCCAGAAAATTTGTTGAAAAAGTTTAAGGACCAGCGGAAGGTGCCATGTGCCTAGGGTCCAAGAAAGTTTCCTTGGCTGTTGAAAAGTATAAGTATGGGAAGATCTAGCAGAAATCCAGTTGTCCCTTCGGTGCTTCTTCAAATGTAAAGTACAAGGGTAGGTCCCAAACACGCACACGCCCTCCACATTTCCTAGGCCTTAGAAAGTTGCTTGAGAATTTAAAGTATAGATAGGAGAAATCAAAAGCCTCCACGTGTCTTCTTGGCAAAACTACGAAGGTAGGACCAGAGACGGATCTCAAATGAGCGCCACCCTCCATGTGGAAAACATTTGAGTTGAAGTGGGCAAAAAACTTCAAAATGCTCCAGTGACCCAACTCTCCACTCCCAACTTTTGATGTGTGCCCCAGTGGAGTTGCGGATTATTTCATAACTTTTCTCCCTCATACAAAAAGGCAAAAAACTTCAAAATGTTCGTCGAGCCGCTTCCTCGCTTGTAACTTGAAAAAATGCCACGTGTCCTTCTTCGGGGTCAAAGTAGGACTTTTTCCTTCCACTTCATGTTTTTGAATAACCAATTAAATGCTATCTGAATTTGTAGGGCCAATTTGGTTTTTTTTACAAATATGAAAAAAGTGATAAGTTTTACCCAAAATACCTACCAGTGCCGTATCAATCGAGAAAGGACCATGTTTCCATGGATGTTGGGAAAAAACTTGACAGGGAAAACATGACTATGGAGAAATGGAAGGAAGGGGAAACCCAATTCACGTCCAAATTACAAATTATTTCTCATGGACAGAGAAACAATAAACAATATCTAGACTTAATGTGATCCTCGACCAAAGGAAAGGACTGACCATGGCAACCAAATGAAGGAGAAAGCTTTCAAGTATCAATATAGGGAGACAAAGAAAACTTCAAACCATGCGAACTGAGACATTTTGAACAAACAGGATAAGATTAAATTGAGCACCAACACTTTTGATTCACCCCCGAAAGAGCGCCAAAGGGACACGTGGGCCTTTCCGCTGGTTCTCCTTTCCTTAGCAGATTCAATGGCCGGTTCTACCCCTTTTGACTTCTGGCCACATGGCGAGCCCGTGCACACTTGGGGACCGCCCGATTTGAATCTTGAAGATGCGCTGAACCGATGTGTGGAGTCTTCCTTCACTGTTTCGAGGTTGGACTTTTCAACGGCCAAAGTGTCCCTTTTTGGACCTTGGACATGTGGAGGGCTTGGGCTAGTTCAGTGGTCTTTCTTTGGGCCGCGCCTTTGAAATTACGTCGATGAGGCATGTGGCACCTTCCATGGCTCTGCTCTACCTCCCTCGTGTTCTGCCCAAGTCCTTTCTTTTTAGCGAAGGCTTTATGTTTGACCCAGACACGTGGAGGCTTCCGCTAACTATGCGATACTTAGCCGATTCAACAGGTTGATTCTTCCTCCACTTGGATCCTTGGCCACATGGCAAGACCACACACACTTGGGGACCCCGCCTTGGATTCTATCCTTGGAGTTGTGTCGATGAGGCATGTGGCACCCTTCGTGGGTCTGTAACTTTTCAACGACTGATGAGACCCCCTTTAGATCCTAACTATGTGTTAGGCTGGTGCTTGTTGGGATTGCCTTTCGGGATTTACATTTGAAGATACATCAATTGGACACGTGGAGGCCTCCGCTGGCCCTGTTGTACTTAGCCGATTCGGGCTTGCTCCTCTTCCTCTGTTTTTTGGTTGGGTCCCTTCTTCTTATTTAGGAGCGACTACGTTGGGTCCTAGACACGTGGAAGCTTTGCGCTCATTTGGGGTCTCTGTTTTGCTGCGCCTTTTGGAATTGCGCCGAGTTGACACATGGCGCCTCCCGCGAGTCTGTTTGTTCAGCCCCAGAGTTAACTCGTATGCGAAGTCCGAAAACTTCGAGCTTCTTCTCCTATTTTCTCCTATTGAGCCTTTGGTCTCTTTTAACGTTATTGACCTCCTTCACCGACCCTGCCCCTTCATTGTTGTATTTGAAATGTGGGCTCGCATGACTGAAACGACCCTTCCGATTTTCTCCTGTTGGGTTGTGTTTGATCAATATTAATAGGGGTAAAATTGGGATAGCAAATACTTATGATGAGAAACCGTAATTGCTACCTTATTCACTTCATAAAACTCTTTTCCCAATTATGCATGTAATTGACGACATGAGGAACTTTAAACTTAGAGGTTTAGTGTAAAACATATGTACATTTTGAGATTCAAACATGTGCAAGTTTCCTTTCAAACTATTCATCAACCATAACTTACGTTCATATATATCTCTAAAGTATGTCTCCTCGTGACTACCTCTTAACACCCCCTTTCGCCTCACATGATTGACACAATTGGCATTCGCTACATACATTCCTTGTTGTAAAGAAGGGGATTTTTTAATAGGTCATAGGTTCCCCTAGCCTGTTTCCAATCCAATACACTTCTCCTTTTCCAATCTTCTCATTCATACCCACTCTTCCTCCTCTAATACTCATCTCTCTTAATTTTAAGTTTTTCAACGCATCCCCTTCAGCTCTTCCATCACACATTTCATGTGCAATTGCTAATTCTTTTGTTTATTTACTCATTTTCGTATCTCCCTCACTCCCCTAGTGATTCATTTTCAGGTTCACAATCTGAAAAGGAAATGGGATCTAGTCTCACACACTTATGACTATATTCTAAATCATTTTGTAGACGGAAACAAATATCATCTTCAACATCACTAACACTAACATCTGTGGTGACAGTCAGCAATGTATTCATCGCCACTCCCAGAACAAAACAATATATGTTCTGATTCTGTCAACGAACACTGGATGGTAGTGTTTGGTGACCCGTCATTAGAAGACTAATTCCTACGAAGTGGAGAATATTGTGAGACACGTATGCAGTTCAGCATTTCGACTGCTTTTCCATGCATGGCTGACTCTATAAACACTCGTAAATCATTCAGTCATGTTGTACTAAGTAGTATTCAGTCAGCAAGATTGACCGTTGAAGTCATTTATTTTATAATTTTGGAGTTGTCATTTTTTGTTTTTATTAAAAAGTTTAAGTTAATCAATTCAAAGGAATGCTACAAACCAAAATACAACGTCACACTCGGGCTCCAGCGACATGACACAAAGGAGGCCATTCAGCAATACCTTCTTATGAAGGAAGTTAAGATGTCATATCGTAAAGACTACTAACAACACTCTCATACGGGACAATGGATGATATCTCCTAATTCCTTCTCTTATTTACTATTAGATTTATCCGAGTTATTATAGTGTAACTAGTAGCGGAACAACGATTATTATAAACAATATTACTGATTAATCGTTGAAAACATCAAATTACATGATTACAGCTATTACATTGGATCTTTCATACATACATACATCAAATAATGGTTCTAAGTTCTTTGATCTCATTTCATAAATCCTAGCCATAAATATTCCTTGCACATTATGGTCGATTAGTGTTCGTATGTGTATATTTCCTTGCTCAACTTTCCCCTCTCGTCTCTTGTGGCTTCATAATACTAAAGTAAAATTCCATTAAATTTCATCTAAACACATATTTTAGTATCCCACATCAAGAATGCCTTTTGAGCACATCTTGGCATTGCTTCTATGATTTTAGAATCCTCATTCACACAATATTGTAATCCCACATTGGCTTGTAGGCTTAGTAATCCCTAAATTATAAACCCAAATATACAATAATCGTTACGTGAACGGGGACGAAAGTGCAATAAAAGTGGCCCTCTTACTAGAATAATTGTTTATTGGTTGATAGATGAAGATTATTTCTTTCATTTTTGTCTCCACTACTCCTTTGTGGCTTCAATATCAACAAAAATAATATTCTCTTGCATCTCAATAGAATTCTTACTACAACAAGTAAGATATAGCTTTTCAATGCATTTTGCGGTTTCTTAAGAATGAATCATTATTCCTCATTCACTAAGAAAAATCCATCATCTATTGGCAAGCTTTGTCCATAACAAAGATGTATAAATCTAAAAATTCCTAATCCTTGTGCTAAATAGGGTGACACCATATCTAATTTAGACTTCCTAATAAACCATTATCTTAACGCTAATATGGGTGAAAATTTAATGTAACCAACCCTCATATTATCATAATGGTCTATTAGTTGTGGGATGAATGTGTTTAATTTAATGTCCTTCCCTTGACTCAACCCATAAAATAAACAAACATGGAGGTGGATTTTGTACATTTTAAAATTTATGATTGAAGGTTAGCAACATGACGTATGTAATCATATTAGTGAAATAAATTAATACCAAGATTCTATTATAAATATATAGAAATTGTCAAGATAAATCAATTAGAATGTTTGCCAAATAGAGTAAAACATGATAAAGTACACTTAAATTTTTAACTACTTTGGACGTTGATATGGGTGGGAAAGAGTGATGAATAAATAGAGAAAATCTCATCGATGATTCATTTATGATTTTGGAAGTGTTTTATATGAGGGAATAAAATCATAATTTATAAAAACAAATATTTAGCCTTTTCATCTCTATCTATTAGTTCCTTTTATGGATTTCATAAAGATATGTACCTTTATGTTCCCTTACAACTTACTATATATATAGTATCCTTCGATGTAATATAGTGTGTCTTGAAAATGTGTCAAGCCATTTTAACTCAACCAAAATGTCCCAAAACACAAAGAATGAGTACATACCGATAACCATGATAGTGTTTGGGTTGAAGTGAAACCTACACACCATTTATGTTGGCATTATTAAGAAGATGCCTCAAACCACATGTATCTATCCACCAAATATATGATATCCATATGGATACCCATATAACACTGAATAACCAATTCACTTGATAATAATTTTAATGGATTTTTTTTCATATGTTTGAATTAGATTTGAGGGCATGTGATTTTGGGAGATTAACTCTAATCCATGTCCCGGTGTGCTTCATATATTTTGGGGATACTCTTACTTTTTGCTTATACATAATCTAAAGGAGAGCTTTGCATGTATTTTGCAACATATTTTATTGAGGATCTCCTAAATGTCAAAATTAATTGTTAGGTGAGTAAATGTGTAAATTTGACAAGATTATACATGGTTTTGTAGGTATAATTTTATATTAGACATAGATGATGAGGAAAATATTAATGAAAAATAGATATTTAAATGGAAATATAACAATGACTATATTTAGATAAAACCATCAGTTTTACACAAATTATTTAGGTGGTTTATTTTTTCTCGGTTTTTTATTTATATAGGGAATGAAGTTATATATTGTTATTTGTATGGTAGTTATGATTAATAGAATTAGATGGATTGATTTGAGATATTTTGCGATGGCTTGTGAAGTGTCTTGATATGATAAATTACTCAAGTATGATTGGGATCTAGAGTAATCTAGATCAAACTAAGTGTATATGTATTTATTTAATGATTAAGGTAATATTTAATTTTTTTAGTGATACATTATAAAATTTTATAGAAATAATCATAACCATGAAGGTTATTGGATTCCCAAGGCATGAGATGATTAAATTTATTTCTCCCAAAACACCGAGAAATGGTGTCACAAGGCATGTATATACTCAAAAATGTTCATAAGAGAATTAGAGGAATGGTATCAAAGATAATATATTTTCCTATAAATTCTTATACAAATATAAGAAGACCACAAAAGATGGATCTAGGTCTTAAAGTTTTAAACTAGTGTGAATTCTAAATGGAAGGAGTAGTCGTCCCCTCATGGTTTATTATATGGGTGTCAATGTGTTGAGTGTGGATCTTAATTGATTCACATAAATATTTCTTTTACAATGTTCCTAGACTACACGGTGGACCGACATCGGTTAGGGCTAACCAACATCGGGCCAAGAAGTAATCGACATCACCAAGTCAAGTAACCAACATCGATCGGGGTCGTAGGGCGAATGTGCAATAGTCAACCTATGTGGTAGTGTTTTATTTTTGTACAAGAAAAATATTAAATATTTTTCTTTAAAGATGATTTATTAATTGTAAAATCTTAGTTAGTTTCCCAAAATAGTTATAAATGCATGTAAGCATTGTATTGGGAAAAAGTAAGCAAGTAAGAAGCAATTATTTGGATGAGAGTTTCCTTGGTGAGAAGGAAACAATAGTTGAGTGAGAGAAAAACATTGAACATCTCGTGAGTTGTTCGAAGATGGAAGATATTCATTGTATTTCCTCTATAAACCACTAAATATTAATATAAATTGTTTCTTGGTGGATGTAGCCCACACTAGGTGAACCACATTAAATATATTGTTATCTTTCTCTTATTTGTTTTATCTTCTAGTTTATTTACGCATTCATTGCTTGTATGCCTTATCGATATTCGATCTATGTAACATTGTTATATGCTTAACCCCAACAATCGGTAATGAGATATTTGTTTGGAGGTTTTGTGTGTTGACAGGATTTACTCATAGAGGGTTTTTTGATTGAGTGGGAGCACAAAAATGGTAGGCACAATAGAAAATATAGAGTGGAGAAATTTGATGGTTGTAATTATCAACTATGGAAGATGCAGGTGGAGGATTATCTATATCAGAAGGATCTATACTTACCATTAGATGAGCATGCACAACCAGATTTGATGACTGATGAAGAATGGAAGGTTATTGACAAAAAGGCTCTAGGATCTATAAGATTTATCCTAACAACATTGGTGCCTTCAAATTTTACAGATGTAAAAACCATGATAGATTTGATGAAATCTTTAGAAAATTTGTATGAAACTCCTAGTGCTTTGAATAAGTTTTATATGATGAAGAAATTATTTAGTTCTAAGATACAAGAAGGTGGATCTATATCTAAATATTTAAATGATTTCCGGTCTATTGTAAATCAATTAAAATTGCTAGAAATTCCATTTGATGATGAAGTGAAAGAACTTTTATTCTTATGTTCTTTGCCGGATAGTTAGGATAACGCGGTAATTTTTGTTAGTAATACAACGTATACTTAAAATGGTTTGAAGTGTAATGATGTGGTTAGTGTAATCCTTAATGAGGAAATACACAAGGAAAAGTTCGGGAGAAGCATCATCTGGAAAAGATTTACATGTAGAGAGCATAGGAATATCTAAGAAGAGATCGTAAAAGAGAAAGAATAATGGGAAATCAAAGTCAAGGAATGGAAGATCTATATCCATGTTTAGATATTTTCTTTGTTGGAATTGTGTAAAGAGAGGACATGTAAAGAATGAGTGTTGGTCAAAGGAAAACAAGGAGAATCTTCTAGAAAAAGGTAAAGAAAAAGATAAAGAGGAAAAAAATTCAAGTGAAAATTTAAAGCAAGATGCCCTTATTCTATCCTTGGATAATAAATTACAATCTTAGGTTTTAGATTAGAAGCTTCTTTCCATGCTACCCCTAATAAGGATTATTTCAAAAAAATTGTTTGGGATGATTTTGGACATGTTTATTTAGAAGATGATTATCTATGCAATATTACTTTGGTAAAGGTGATGTTCATATAGAGTTTTGTAATGGATATCCATGGGTATTAAAAGATGTGAGGCATGTGCAAAGGTTCAAGAGAAATCTAATATTTACAGGGGCAACTAATTAAATCGAATCGGTGGTTACATTCACAACCGATTCTTGGAAGCGTTAGCAAGGGATCTTTTATTGTGGAAAGAGGAAAAAAGGTGGGAACTTTATACCTATCTACCTATGTTACTAATTCCTTTCATGTACTATATACTATAGATTAAGATGCAAGCATGTGGCATTATCGGTTAGACCATATGAGTGCAAAAGGAATGCAGATCTTAAGGGCTAAGGGTAAGTTATCGATTTGAAATAGTTAGATCATTAATTTTGTGAGCATTGCATATGTGGAAAGTAGAAGAGAGTAATATTTCTCAAGGTTGGGTCAATAAATAATGAGCAGAAATTAGAGCTTGTACACTTAGATGTCGAGGACTAGCCCTGTAGCTTCTATGCGGGATCCCAATATTATGTGACTTTCATTGATGATGCCACAAGAAAGGTATGCATTTATTGTATTAAGCGTAAGTATGATGTTTTTGAGGCTTTTAAAATGAGGAAATCGCTTGTGGAAAATGAAACAAACATAAATTTAAAGTGCCTTAGATATGACAATGGTGGTGAGTAATGCAGTAAGGATTTCAATGATTATTGTTTAGTGAATGGAATACATAGAGAAAGGATGGTTCCTAGAAAACCATGGGAGAACGATGTTCTGAAAGAATGAACAAGACATCATAGAACGTCTTTAGAATCTTGAGCATATATACGAGTTTGTATTTGATGTTTTGGGTAGAAGTAGTGGATACAATAGTATACTTGATCAAGCTGTGGACCTTCAACAACATTTGATGGTGGAATAATAGAAGAAGTTTGAGTCGGAAAAAGGTAGATCTTTCTTTTCTTATATTTTTGGCTCAAAATATTTTGTGCATGTTGATAGGAAAAATAGGAAGAAGTTGGATGCTAAATATAAGAGATGTACTTTCATTGGTTATGGCTTTGGAGATTTCGATATCATTTTTGGGATTTAGAAGATTCTAAGTTTATTAGAAGTTGTGACGTTGAATAGAATGAAAATAGAATGTAGAAGGATAAGGTTTTGGTTCCTAAACATGAACATGTTGACGAGATTTTGAAGGAAACTCAACATTTGGATTTGAAACGGACATGCATGCACAATGACATCAGTTCTACAAAAGTCGGTGTTTGTCATGGAAAATGATATCAATCATAAAAGGTGAGTATAGGACAAACACCTATAGAAACCGGTGTCGAGTAATCCTATAACCAATTTTGGTCGTGGAAGTATGGCTAGTAAAGACAGAGGAACCACGATTGGTTACAAAATTGTGGTTGACAAAATTTGATCGGTGTTGGTCACTATCAAAGATTAACAGGAATGTTAAACAAGCATATATTGAGCCCCGACACCTCAAATCTCCATGAGAAGGTAACAAAGGGTAACTAGACCTCCAAAGATATTTTGACCTTCCTTCTCTTATTTATTATTGAATGATAGTGGTGAACCAAAAAACTTTGAAGAAGTAATGCACGTAGATACCCATGAGTAGTGCGAGCATGGCATGGATGAGGAGATGGATTCCTTGGAATAGAATCAAACATGGGATTTGGTAAAGTTTCCAATAAGTAAGATATCACTGCAGAATAAATGGGTTTACAAGATCAAGGAAGAAGAATGTGGAATGATAAGGTACAAGATGAGGATTTTGTTAAATATATTTTAAATGAAACAAGAGGAATATATTTATATGTAGCAGTCACTTGCTTATGAAGTCAACAAGAAGCATAAACTTGTGTACAGATTTGAAAAGAGCCTATATAGGCTCAATCAAGCTCAAAGGAAATGGTATTTTATATTTGATAGTTTTATACATGAGCATGGTTATATGAGATGTGCATCTGATCATTTTGTTTATTTCAAGAAGCTTTAAAATGGGATCTATGTTATTTTTTTACTGTATGTGGATGATATCTTTGATTCTAGGATCTAGTATGCGGGACATTGGTGAGCTTAAAGAAAATTTATCTCACACATTTGGAATGAAGGATTTGGGAGCTGCAAATAAAATCTTTGGCATGCAAATTCATCGAGACAATAAAAATAAGAAGATGTATTTATCTCGAGGAGGTTTATATCAAGAATGTTTCAAAAAGGTTTAACATGCATAATTCAACACCTACTAGTACACCTATAGCTAGACACTTCAAATTGAGAAAATATCAATGTCCTACATCACACGAGGATGTTGAGTACATGGTACATGTTCCCTATGCTTTATAAGTAGGAATTATTATGTATGAAATGGTTTGTACTAGACCATACATTACATAGGTAGCGGGAGTTGTGAGCGAGGTGTTTATGTCTAATCTAGGTAAAGAAATTTGGAAATCATTCTTATGGATTCTCTAGTATTTGAGAGGCACATGTGGCATGGAGTTATACTATGGATGTTCAAATACTTCTTTACACATCTATGTTGATTCATATATGGGTGAAAATTTTGATGGTAGGAGGAGTACCACTAGATATGTTTTCACAAAGAGGTGGAATGACAACTAGTTGGATTTCAAGATTCGCAAATGGTTGCGGCTTTGTCATTCTACTATAGAGGTATACTATGTTGTAGCTAAATAAGTTAGCAAGCATATGATATGGATGAGAAGGTTCATGGAAGATTTGGGTAAAGAGAAAGATGATTGAATATTATACGGTGATAGTCAAAGCACGATCCATATGGAAAATAATTTAGTCTTTCACTCGACAATGGAAAACATCTAGTTGAGATATCACTTAATACGTTAGGTATTGGAGGGGGACATATGAAGTTTAAAAATCCATACAGATGAGAACCCTACGGATATTCTAATGAAGTCGTTGGAAAATAATAAATTGGAGTTTCACTCTAATTATGTTGGTCTTCAAGTTTGATACTTTAAGAGGATGAAAAGGGCCAAGGAAAAGGATCCAAAGATGGTTTTATACACTAAAGTGCAATAATTGATCTCCAAGTGGGAGATTGTTGAGTGTAGAGCTTAATTTTTTCACAAAAAGATTACTTTTACAATGTCATTAGACTACACAATGACCGAAATCGGTTAGGGATGACTAGCATCGGTCACCAAAAACCGACAATAGTCAAGGGTCGCAGGGAGGAACCGCCATTGGTTAACCCGTGAGGTAGTGTTTTATTTTTGGCTGAGAAATAGATTACATATTTTTCTTTAAAGATGATTTATTGATTGTAAAATCATAGTTAGTTTCCCATTATAGTTATAAATGCAAGTAAACATTGTATGGGGGAAAATTACGTAAGTAATAAGCAATTATTTAGATGAGAGTTTCCTTGGTGAGAAAGACAGAGTAGTTGAGTAAGGGAAAAGCATCGAACATCCTATGAGGTGTTTGAACATGGAATATCTTCATTTTATTTCCTTTGTAAATCATTGAATAATAATATTGGTTGTTTCTTGGTGGACGTAGCCACACCTGAGTGAAACATGTTAAATCTAGATTTATCTTTCTCTTGTTTATTTTATCTTGGTTTATCTCCACATTCATTGCTTGTATCATTTATTTGATTTTAGATCTATCCAACAGTATTATATGGGTAACCCAAACATAATTTCTAAATGTGTATATCGAAAGGGTATTGATGTGAGCTTGAGCTCTTAAATATTGAATTGTAAAACATACATTTATATCAAAGATTTGAAGAGGTCAAAGGGAATGAAGTACACTTAGTTCCCACTTTATCTGTTAAAATGTACTAGATTATGATTTAAGTCATCCAATATGTTATTGAATTTATTTAAGAATATTATGAAATCATGTATGTTTGAGAAAATTAAGATTTTTTTGCAAAAAAATCATCCATAAATTGTACTTTCCTTTTCACACAAGATAAATTATAAAAATTAAGTCCATATTAGAGATTTTTTTCCTACTAAATTTTATAAATAAATGATGCTTCTACCTATCGCAATATTCCTATAGTGAATTACTATATATTTTTATTATATAATATATTTATGTTCTTGAGTTACATTAATTTTAATATTATAACTCTTTCGAATGCCCCATATTTTTAGTTAAGCGCAATTCCATATAGATTTTTTCCACTTAAATAATTAAATGGTTTCCATTCTAATTATATTCATGGCCATAACATAAAAATATGTCTTTGTATATACGCCATATATAATCCAACCCTACGAAATATTACTTAAAAGTACAATACATGGGACCATGATATAGTAAGTTTATAATAATATAAGCATTGAATAATATTAATTTATAAGTACAATAAAAAATGTCACACATATAGTCATATTAAATTCAAAGTGTGCATGCAAGGGATAAATTAGTGTTACAAAAATAACAAGACACATTTATCCACAAAATAAAAGGATATTAAGGTGAGAAACACAAGACACCTATGTGTTACATACATATGTAGATAACGCCGAAGGCCAAACAAAAATTTAGTAAAGTAAGTAAAAAAATCGTGATGATAAAAGTAGGAAGTACATAATGGACACATGGAAGAAGATATACTATTCCTACACATTCAATGTGTATTAGTCAACAATATCCATACAAATAAAATATGTAATTTATACAAAAAAACCTAAATATGTATAAGATAGCTAGAGTTGTTGCATGGTCATTAGGAAAGAGGAAAGGTCTAGCAACAATAAGCATGTATGACACATCAAGTTCATATATATTTTTATAACACTTTCTCGTAAATGCCCTAAATTAAATTATATATCAAACCTTGTAAAAAATATCCTATTTAAGGTAAAGAGATAGTACATTACTATTTTGAAGTTTAGAATTTTTTTAATATTTAAATGGTTTTAGAGTTTTAAAATATTAATTTTTTCATATTTAGAATATTTGAATCTCTTTAATAATTGTGAAATATTGCAAAAGGAATTCTACACAATGATAATATATAGAAAGTGAAGAGATATACCCACAAGACTAGGAGAATGCTTCCTTGAGATAGAGCTCATATATACAACATGAGTAGGTGTAATAGATAAGGGTGTAGTAATTGGTGTACTCATACAACAGAGAATATGCATTGATTCCTCATAATGGATACCCTAAATTGTACTAATATGATTATAATATGTATATTTAACATGTTACTTATAAAATAGAGGCTATATGCCTACAATTTTAAGCCACCATGATATTAGAATCATGTCTTTTTCCCAAGGGTGTTAGTAACTAAGGAAGGTGTATGTAGGATATCTAGACATAATTGAATGGGTTCAAAATGTATAAACTTTAGTTATGAGGATATTTTGCATTGAGTTGGATATTTTACTTAGTATATCCAAAAGATGCATTGAGTGAAATTTTAAAGGATGGATTTCTACATCCATATTTTAATACATGTGAAATTTTAAAGGAGGGATTTCTATATCAATATTTTTATACATATATCCATTATTAATCTATGGATTTTCATCAGGGATAATTTTAGCGGCGAATATTCGTAATATGGCGAAAATTTCATTTTAGGAAAATTTGAAAAGGTGAATTATTCGGAGTGGGTTGATGTCCTGTTCACCTAAAATATATAGTATATTTTTTTTTGGGGGTCAGCTTCACCTTCATTTGAAAACATCAGACCTATAAAAACCTAGCTGATTCACCGGGTAGTATACCTCAAGTAGCTTAACAAATTACCAATACTGTGAAATTTGAACTCACATACCCTTAAGCACCAGAGATTCAGATTCTTATTGCTTTGTGATTGTTGAACGTATGACAAATGCAGTGATGACGCGTGATAAGGGCATTGTTGACGCGTGACAATAGCTATAATGACGAACGAGAGAGGAAGTGTTGACGCGTGACTTGGGTGAAGAAGTTGGCGCGATAAGGCAAAGGTGTTGGCACGACAAGATATACAGATAGTGGACACGCGACAAGGGCATTGTTGACGTGTGTGACAACAACTGTAATGACGCACGGCTTAGAGGATGTGTTGGACGCGCGACTTGGGCAAAGGTTGGCGCGTGATAAGATATACGCATAAAGGGACGCGCGCAAGGGCATTGTTGATGCCCACAATAGCTATAATGACGCGCGACAGAGGAAGTGTTGATGCGTGACTTGGGTGAAGTTGGCGTGCGAAAAGGGCGTGTTGATGTGCAACAGTATATACGAGCGCAGTGGACATGCAATGAAAAAGGGTTGTTGACGCGCGACAAGTGCAGAGTTGACACGTGACAAAGACCTCAGACAGGGGACGCGCGACAAGAATACTGATGGTTGTTGATGCGCGTCAATGAGGTACAACAGATATTGACGCATAGCAGACGCACGACAAAGAGTTTTTGATGCACGACACGGAGATTTTTTGATGAGAAAGCAGATGTCGGAGGCTGCAGACGTGCGACAGGAAACTTTGCTGTCGCGCGTAAAAAAAAATGCATTGACGCGCGATAACAAAGTCTCCCATCGCGCGTCCCGAAGCCTTCGTCAGAAGACTTGACAATCAGGTGAAATTTTTTCATACAACCCCCAAAAAATTCACCTTCCCGCAAAACCGGTTCCGGGGATATTCGCCAGGTATTCTCCACCTCCGATTTCCAAGAGGTCTCTTAAAATGAACCCTGATTTTCATGAAACCATCACAAACCCAAGGATTAATGTTATTTTGAAAAAATTAAATTAGTATACTTAGATTCCATTGAGGCCGATTGAAGTTAAAATTATCTCAATATTTAAATTCATACCCGTAAGAATTCAAAAATACCTTTGATTTTCATTCACAACCTACTCAAAGTAAATCATTACAAGATGGTCATGTTAGAGATGGGGTTTATCTTCATCGGGTCGGAGCATAGGATAAACATGGGATATCTTGATTGAAAATTTGGAATTCATTGGAAATGAATCATCACTTGTGTTCCATTTTGGGTATATCTCACATGCAGGTCATAAGTTTTCTAGATTTCTTGAAATTAGAGGATAAATGTCCTCTTCGTGAATTTGGTAAATAAAATTTTCAGTCACGAGTATTCGGACATCATCAAAATGCTAATGGAAAATTTGTATGTGTTAGGATCTTAACAAATCCCTCTTGGAGGCATATGGAAAAATAAATATTAAAAACACTAATCAAATAGTCTAGAACTCAAGGTTTTAATATTTCTTATAAATATGTTGGTGGTCCTCATACGATCATAGAAGTATCATTTTGGATGTATTAAGACATGATATATTATAGGGTATGTGATTAAAAATATTATATAATTTGTTTTTTTAGAATATTTTTTTAGATTTAGAGAACTCTTTTTAAGTTATAACTCGAACGGAAATAGACCCTACAATCCTTTTTACATATGATAAAAATATTATTATCGTGTTTCTAACTTCAATGGTGATTTTAAATTTTCATATATATGGCGTATAATGCAAAAATAATTAATACAACTACAAATAAAACTTAATCCACGACCAACAGACCTACACTTGAAACAAGACATAGGGCGTTGTCCGTATCAAATATCATGTGCACAACAACCCCATGATTTAAATAGAGACAGGTGGAGGAAGGTAAATTTTTCCCGAGGAGACCTTAATGCACATTCTTGTAGAGACCAACCTTGTTCTCAGTGAGAGTCATTAGATAAAAAACATAAATAAAACTTAATAAACTAAAACTATTTTTCAACAATGAACAAAAATATATAAGTATTAATATGAAAGTTGATATGAGAATTAAAATTTAGAGTAAATAGTGAAGTAAACCACAGTTAGATGAAATAATCATTAAATAACCCATATTTAATCATTTGTATACTATATTTCATATCTTAGATGCATCCATTCTTCTACAATTTTGCATATTTTTGTTCCCTTTTTCAATTAGATACTAACTAACACATGTTTTTCTAAAATGCTTCTCACAATTTTCTATCCTTTGTTGCATTTCCTATTCCTTCCTAGGTTTCCAATTACATATTACACATCTACATTATTTTGAAACAACAGTTCCATTTTATATCTCCACTCGTAAAATGCATAGATATTTAGCTACCTAGTAAAACATAAAAGACCTTGCAATTGTCCATCTATTTCTCTTCCTTTTATCATATTTATTATTATTTTCAACTTAAGTTAGTGTTTGAGGAGTATAAATATTATCTAATATCTATATCACATTATTATTTTTATTATAGGTAAATGGTTTTGAAGAAAACATACCTTATAAAGACAACAAAAAAGGCTCAACAACGAAGATAAACATGAAAAAACATAGTGATTTATTTGTAAATTGGGGTCAAACCCCAACTAAAGACAAAAAAATAGATAAAAATATAAGAGTACTAAGGCAGGGGTCAACCGCCTACAACAAGCCCTACAATAGACTTACAATAACAAAACAATGCTCGAAAATATCGAATAACAACTACACTAAGATCCCAGAGACATAAAAGACACTAATTCACATATTTTCTATACACCTTAAGTGTGAATTTTAGGGCCTTATATAGATTCATGGATGCCCTAATATTAGGGTCTGAATTGGTCTCTTTGATGAAATTCTTAGTGATCTTTCTGTTCTTCCAAGTGATGTAGGTATCCTAGTAACTTCACAAATCTGGTTAATATGGATGTGGAGGAGGTCAAGAACTACTCTATGAATGGATAATTGATTATTATATTTTTCCTCAAGTTCTTCAACCTAACCAAAAAGTGAGTTTACTTACTCTTGAATACTTATATAAGAGACAGGGTCTATAGTGTTGTTGCTACCAATTTTTAGAAGAAAATTAACATTATCTTCAATAGATTTCAAAGCATCTACCTATTATTTAAACTTGTCAAGTATATAAGGAGGGATCTAAGCACTAGGAGTATCATGGCTAATCTCTAGAGGGATTTCCAATGCAATTACCTCCTTGTCTTTCTTACCACTTTTGATAAGTTACTTAGCATGTAGGGGTTCACTTCAAAGTCTTGAAATCAAGTATTTTTAGATCTAATATGTAGTTGTTGAGAGGAGGAGGAGCTAAAGGATGACTAGGGTCATTTGAAATTACATCAAGGATGAATTGATGAATAAGGAAGATGACTCCCTGATGAAGTGGTAACGTAGACACCTATAATTTAGCTCGAACAATTTAAATACGTAAATTGCACTAATTATACCATTTCCCACAAATTGATGACATATCATCAATATTGCATATTTTCTCTGCTATCATCATTAATTACATTACATTACATTAGTTAATTAACTCCTTTATCCAACAACGACACCAATTAATGACCTTCCATTAATCGGCTCCCCTTTCTATCTAGATTAATTCATTATTTCTAATTAATTATTTGTAATTCATTAATACCCCTTTATAGAAAGATTAATTAATGATTCTTTATTAATTAATTATCTCTTCTATTTAATCAATAAATCAACATTTATTTGATTAAAATCCTCTCATAGTATAAATCATGCTAATTATTCCTCTACAAATATTATATAAGCTTGCACACCTATTAATTAATCACTTTGGTTGATTAATAAACCCCCTCAATCCCCCATGTGTCACTAAAGGAAAAACTAAACTCACCTAAGGTTGAATTTAAAAGGAACGATAAGAATATTTTTCCAACCTCGTACTCCGTTTTCCATAAAAATGAATCTGCAAAAAATTGCTAACAAATTCCATATACATGAAAAAAATAAACCCTCGCTTGCAAAGAAAAACTTACTGGATGTCTATGTCATCTATCACTCTGATACTATGAAAGGAATGATAAGAATATTGTTCCAAGCCATGATCTTAGATGATAATATCACACCACATTAGATTTGCAAAGTAGAAGAGCTAAAATACTATATATGGAAATCCATCATAATCCATAATGCTCAATACATTACAATAGAATGACTTGAATTATTCAATAAGAAATATGTACATATAGGAGGAGGGAAGTGCAACTACTACCTAATGTAGTGGTGAAGAACTCCCACTAACTTATACTGGTAGTTAAGTTAACACCAAAAGACTAGTCGCCTAACTCCACATAAGCGAGAAGCTAACTCAACACAACTAGTAAGCTAACTCCACACAACTAGTACACCTAAGCAAGCTAACCCAACAAGTGTAGGGCTAACACAAGTGTAATAATTAACTTGATAAATAAATAAATAAAAGAATAAATAATAACCTACACTAACACTCTCCCGTAAGTATAGCTTAGTGGGTGGAAAGAAGGTGGGTCCCAGAAACAAGGCTTGATGAGGTACCCACGTACAACAATTGGGAAAAATGGACACCGCAAGGTACCTAAAACTAGTAATAACAAAGTAGAGAGAAAAATTCTGTTGCAAGATATCCTCAGAAGCTCGACTCCAAAAACTTGTACAATGCTAAAGAAGTGTGGTGCATACTATGGTCTAAATCCACTGATCGATCATATAACTCAAAAAAACTAACACCGAAGCTTCACTGAGAATAGCTCCATGCAAGGAGACTATCAATGGAGTGATGTCGAAAAGTGAAAAACAAACACCAAACATAATTTTATCAACTGCTACAAATAGGTGTGCCACGATCCAAGAAAAACCAAGGCAACAAGGTAAGGACATGAGATCCAAATAAATAGGAGTGCCATGATCCAAGAAAAGCCAAGGTAACAAAGCAATGGCGTGAAGCCCGAAGAAGCAAAAGATCAACACCACACCCTCCCATACTGCAGAATGGGTAGAGTGACACCATAGATCTATATGAGTTGTCAAAATCAACTACTCGAACACTGACAAACTAACACTAGGCTCCACTAGAATAGCTCCCCATAAGAGAGACTGTCAACATGCCAAAAAAGTGTCAAAAATACAAATCTAAAATATCTCAACAAACAAGAGAGATATAAATGTATACACCCATAGATACAAGAATGCAATACCCAAAATTTTAGGACGTTGGGCTCAACCGAAAATGCATCCACAAGTGATCACAACACCCTCCCGAATTTGGCACTTTATAATTGAGTGCATGTAAATATTACAATGAGTAACAATACCTTTTACATTTGAAATATGTGTATAAAAATGTCACCAATGCGTAGATCTTGAAAAAATACACAGTTTCAAACAAAAGATCACCTTAATCCGAGTTACGGATCAAAAGTTATGAACTCTACAAGGTTTTCCTATTAAAATAATATTTTAATGCTGATCTTTTAAAAGGTACACGTGACACCCAAATGTCCCAAGGGTAAAAGATTGCAACCACACTGACAGATGCTTGCAACCAAAGAATAAAAGCCTATGCCCAAAACCTAAAATGTCCAGAGGGTAAATCATTGCGTCAGAGGGTACACGCTTATATCTAATGGATAAAAGAATGCACCTAGAGGGTACAGATCTACGTCCAATGGATAAAAGACTGCATCTAAAACCAAAATACCTAGAGGGTAAAAGAATGCATCCGGAAGGTACACACTTATATTCAATGGATAAAATAATGCACCCATAGGGTATAGATCTATGTCCAGTGGATAAAAGAATGCATCCAAAACCTTAATGTCCAGAGGGTAAAAGAGTGCATCCGGAAGGTACATGCTTATATCCAATGGATAAAAGAATGCACCCAAAGGGTATTGATCTGCGTCCAATGGATAAAAGAATGCATCCAATACCAAAATACCCATAGGGTAAAAGAACACATCCAGAAAATACACGCTTATATCCAATGGATAAAAGAATGCACCCATAGGTGCGGATCGTGTCCAAAGTGGATAAAAGACTCGCATCCGAAAGTGAAATACCCAGAGGGTAAAAGAATGCATCGAAAAGGTACACACTTATATCCAACGGATAAAAGAACGCACCCAGCATTTGACTGTCTCAAAACATGGTCGAGTTTACAGTCGATTCTAGGGTTTTGGCGCCTTTCAAATCCAATTATGTGCTCCGTTTTGCATAAGAATGCATGCTGCAAAAAATTGCTAACAAATTCCATATACATGAAAAAAAAACCCTTGCTTGCAAAGAAAAACTTACTGGATGTCTACATCATCTATCACTCTGATACCATGAAAGGAACGATAAGAATATTGTTCCAAGCTGTGATCTCAGATTATAATAGCACACCACATTAGATTTGCAAAGCAGAAGAGCTAAAATACCATATATGGAAATCCATCATAATCCATAATGCTCAATACATTACAATAGAATGACTTGAATTATTTAATAAGAAATATGTACATATAGGAGGAGGGAAGTGCAACTACTACCTAAATTAGTGGTGAAGAACTCCCACTAAGCGATCTTCGGTAGTTAAGTTAACTCTAAAAGACTAGTAAGCTAACTCCACATAACTGAGAAGCTAACTCAACACAACTAGTAAGGTAACTCCACACAACTAGTACACCTAAGCAAGCTAACCCAACAAGTGTAAGGCTAACACACATGTAAGAATTATCCTGATAAATAAATAAAATGATAAATAATAACCTACACTAAGAGACTCAACCTGTTTTAAACCATCCATATCCCCAACTAACCCAACCTATCTATTGTTCCACATGTAAATGGATGTAGAGATTATTTTATCCATTAGGCTATATAAGGAACTCTTCTCCTACATTTCTTCTTACACGTTTCATGTTGATAAATAATATATAGGAATTTTATCTTAGAGCATATTTCATTTGAGCTAATAGCCTCATTCTTGCATTTCATCCATCCTAGAGTTTGGGTTATATGGAGATAATCAAATGGTCTTGTAGTCATACTTAGATGAACCTCCATTCCCAAAACCTTGAAGATCAAAAAATCAACTTTGATTACCATGGATTTACCTAGGTTAATTTAGTGTTTTTTGTGATCTAAAGAGTAGAGATTCAAATGCTTAACATATTAGTTTGATTTCTATTTCAAGTTTTAATGCTTAATGTTGGTTTTTAGTCTTGTTTAGATCTTAACATGATGATCTTTGTGTAGTTAGTTCATGTTTTAAAACTATTAGGGTGTTAGTTTCAATTACCTTTGCAAATTTAACTACTACATTGATACATTTAGCATGCCGGTGGGACTTACTCCATTGTCATTAGCACTTAATTTCAAGTTTTTGTAGTTTAGTTTCAATTTTGGTTACTAACCCTCTTTTTGCATATCTTGACATAACTTGTTTTTCTTAAATTGTTTTGTTGATTTTGAATGTGTTGAGTCTTTCTTGTAGGTATAAAGGAGGTGAAGTGTCTCTGTGAAAATTTTAATATTTCTCCATGTTTTCATTTTTAGCGCTTACTTTTTTCAACATTCTACATGTTAGTTTTGTCAATTTCTTGAAAATGTTAAATTATTTAGCATGTAGGTTAGTGTTTGATAGTGCCGAGTCTTCTATTTATGTATTAATGTGGTGGGTTGTTGTAAAAATTCAATCTTGGTGTGAAAATTTCAATATTTCATCATGTTTTTATTTTTAGAGCTTACTTTTTCATCATTCTACATGCTAGTTTTGCCAAATTCTTGAAAATCTTAAATTCTTGAGCATGTATGTTAATGTTTGATAGCGTTAGTCTTATATTCATATATTAACTTCGTGGATTTTTATCAAAATTGAATCTTTCTTGGAAAAATTTGACCATTATAGAGATTAAGGGACGTTTTTTTGACATTTTTTAGTGCATGTCAAGCGCATACCCATGAGCATAAGAGCATATACGTAACCCATCTTCGAAGGCCATAACATTTGCTACCAAAATCAAAATGACTCCATTTTTGTTGCATTGGAAAGGTATTGAAGTTAACTATGAAAAAAATATAAATTTTGTATTTATACTTATATAAATTAAACGTTTTCCTTTTATTGTAAAACTGGTCATTTTCTAACATGTCTAATGTTTTGATAAATGTTGTATTTCCATGCTTTACTTGATTTAGACAAAATCATGTCTCATCTCTTCTCTTGCACCTTTAAAAAAAAAAAAGAATAAAAAACAAATTATATCTCTATCTTTTTAACATTGGGATTAAACTTGGAAATTTGATTATTCATTTTGCTGAAGGAATGAACCTTTTACAAAACATTTTTTTTTAGTGGTTCTTTGATTTGAAGATTTTCATTTGTATATAGTTGGTATAAAGTTTTTGTATGCTCTTCTCTTACACCTTAAGGTGATCTTGATAATCAAAAGAAACTTTATTCTTCATTTTATAATATTTGGTAAATTGGAAACTTCATCTTTCATTTTTGGTTTAAGGGAATGAACATTTATCAAACTTTTTGTATGGTTCATCGAATACAAATATTTTATTTACTTTTTAATTGGATTTTTTTGTGTGTGATATTATCTTGCATCCTTGGATGGTCTTGAGAATCAAGAGAAACTCTTAATCCTCTTTTAAATAATGTGATTTGTTTGAAAAACTATTAACGCTTGAGTGCAGGACCTAAAAATGCTTGTCAAAGAAAGGAGTTTGAAACAAAATTTTCTAACTACACATGTGTTGCAGATTGCAAAATAGAGAATGAATAAACCACATTAAGTCTAAAAGATAAAAAAACCACATTTAAAACCCTTGATTTGTAGTTTTCGAAAACGCCCGTCCCCTTAAAACTAGGACACAACCCCTTTGGAATAAGCCTTAATCTAAGACAATGGGGGTGGTCCTAGAACCCCAAATTATTCCACGCGAGGGAACCTTGTGGAAAAAACAGAAGTGATCCGCACAACTTGACTATTTTTTACCATTTTTGAGATTTAACATCGATTTATATGTTTCATGACCCTAATGAAAGTACATGAATGACACATTTATTTCCCCACTGTTCTTAAAGGGGGTAAAGTAAATCCAGGATACTCCAATAATTAGTCGGTGTGACTTTATTTGGAAAATCGAGCTCGCTTTTAGATTAGTTGTGAAACCTAGTTGAGTGACCCATCTAGGAAGCCATCTTTGACCAAGAGGCAACTTGGACCATATCAAAATCAATTTGATTTGAGATCTATCAATCCAAGAAACGTGTGAAGCATTACTTTTTCTTATTTTTCACCTTCCCTAAGGCAAGGTGAAACTCCTCCGAAGTGAAGGAAAAAATTGTCAACACCAATTGATCGACTTCCTTCACTTTCTTTTGAAACTTTGTTGATCAGAAGAAGAGTGACTACCCTTGTGTTGCTAATTTATTTTATTCACCACTTTTGTGTTTTCTTACGCTCATCCATCTTTGCGGTTGAGTTCTTAAATGTCTAAAGTGTGTGGAGATGCTTTTATATCATTGGTATCCTTTTTGATCTTGATACCCAAGACAAGATATTCATTTTAGTTATACTTGGTTCATCACTTCGATTCTTCTTTGAAAGGTTATCTTGTTTATATTGTGTCACTACAATTTTTGTATTTACATCTTGTTTCTTGTAAACTTGACCTAAATATCTATATTGTAAGGTTATGCTATATACACTTTAACAATTCCTAGGTATACTATCACTTTAATTGTATTCCAATTATTACCTCGATTAAAAAGTGTTAAGTGTTACCATGTATGTGTGTTATATCCATATCATCTTGATATCAATACCTTACTTTCTCACAAAGTTTGGTTAACATATCTTGCTGAAATTATGTGTCACTCACAATCATAAATGAAACTTTTTGGAATATAGTTTTTTTATTGAATCGAGCTTCTTTCTAGTATGCTTTGTTTGGAATTCAAGTTAACTTCTTGTTATTACTTAATCCTTTTTCATTTTTTTGAACTCAACATAAGTAGGGACATTTTTATAATCATTTTACGACACCAACTACCCTTTTTGAAATTAGATTTAGGAAGTACTTCATTTGATTGATTGGTTTGAAACTAAACATTTTGTGATTAAATATTTCTTGTCACTATTAATGCATTCATTTAAGAGCAATCACTTTGTCACATTGGTTCTTTGACATTCATAATATACCTTGAATTCTTGACATTCTTTTTATGTTTCATTAGGTTTGAAAAAAATATTTGAACACATTCACAAGCACCTTAGTGAAATGATTACATGTCATGGCTCCTAAAACAAGATTAGGGCTCAAAAAGAAGGATTTGGAAACAATACAAATACAAACTTGGGAAACCTCAAACAAGAAAGGGTCAAATCCCTTATTGGCCATGATCTTGGGATTTTATTCTCCACGGAGAAAGAAGTAGAAGAAATGATAGATCATAGCAGTGATGAGTTAGAATTGCCACACGCGGAATTCGATTTTGACCCCACCTTGTTAGATGAATTCCTCTTTAGAAACAAAGATCGGGTACTAGCACGAGTGGTGGAGTTAGGGGCTAGAATTCCTATAGAAAAAGAAATAATCCCACCAAAAATGATGCTAATGAAGAGGAGAAACATTTTATTAACATGGAGTATATCTTAACACATGGACATGCTTCTACCTCTAATGTGGGAAATGATAATGTAGTGGGATATAGAATTCCTTTCATCAAAGTACCACGTAAAGTTAGAATAGAACACGAAAATGTTGAACAACCTCTTTTCATGAAGACGAAGAATAACCTCTTGAAGAATAAGTCACTATTCAACATCAAATCCAAAACCTTAGTCGATAGTTAGCTTTGTTAATATCTCATGTACAAAAATAAATAAACAAGATTGTACAAAAGACAAAACATAATGTGAGAATTAATGAACTTCACATGGAAAGTCAAGGAGGAGACAATATGGAATACAATCACATATATTTCCCTGATTCTCCTACTAAAGAAAAATTACTCACACAAGAAATACAATCTATGAAAGCGATGCTTACAAGCCTTCATGAGAGTAATGTTGCGAATAGCATAAAATATCAATATGAAGAACTATGTCCCCATCCATTTGATAAAAATATGATTCTTCAACCTTTTCCTAAGAAGGTCAACATTCAAAATTTTGACAAATGTAGAGTGAAAGGTGACACATGAGATCATGTGAAGGATTTTTACATGGCATGGCAAAAAGTGGCCTATAGATATAATTACCTCATATGACTCTTTCCAAAAAGTCTAGGGGGAAATCCTTGGAATGGTTCACTCACTTACCTCGTGTGTCTATTTTCACATGGCATGATCTGGAAGAAATTTTTGGTCAAAACTTCTCATACAACATAGAAAGAGAAATACTTATGTGGCATTAAACAACACCCCAATGAGACATTCACTAGCTTCGTGCAAAGATGGAGAGTGATAGCTCATCACTTCCCTTGCACGTTTCCTAAAAAAGAGCTTGTGAGTATCTTTGTGCCCATTCTAAACCCAGAAATTGCTTTTCATCTACAAATGCATTGTGTTCACACCTTTGAAGAGTTCATTGATAAGGGAATTCAAATAGAGAAAGTCCTTAATTCCAAAGGAACCATTAAATCACACTCTAAGGATAACCAAAATTCCAAATCCACAAGAAAGTTGAAAATCTTTAACAAGAACGTGGTGGGAGACGGGATCACATATTCCAAACATGTATAGACGGTTCAAGTTAGTCAACCTTTTAAACTTCTCAAGAGACCTATTCAACCACAACCCAAATGTACAACATTTACTCCTCTCAATGAACCTTTGTATGCAATATTGAATCAATTGGATACAAATAACATGGTGAATTATCCCCGACACAATCCTTTGATGAAAATGATCCAAAGCCATCATGGTACAAAGAGCATGACAATTTTAAATTACATCGTGTCAAGGGACACAAAATAGACAAATTTCTACAACTTCGTCACTACATCCAAGATCTCACTGACAATGGGAGATATAAGTTGACACCCCAAAGAAAAATCAGATGCCAAATGAAAAGATGGGAATATTCAAAGAACCATTCCCTAAACATGGTAAGTCAGATGAGAAAATCCAGATCAAGGAGAGTCATCCCATAGTTACAAAGTGGTAAACTATCTATATACCAAAAGTGACAATAATCATTACGATTCGCTCATTGGATGTATCCTCTCTCCTCATGAACATGTGAATACCATTTGAAGCAAGGGGAGGATTTCACCATGGTAACATGGCACACTCATCTCACAATCCCCGAATAATCTCTGTCAAGACCACAAGATGGTTGGTACAACCTCTTGGAACGACTCGAGAAGACATTTACCAAGATTTTAATCTTGGATATTCTTAAAATATATAATGTACATAAGCCATCTTTTAGAAAAATATTCAGGGGTTAGGAGTGCATCTTGAAGTACACCCTTTGCATCTCCAAGAAGCAAGTGGTAAACATTGCACCAATTGAGTACATCTTCTTTAATCATAGGGAGATCCCTATTGAGGATCCTACACATAATCACCCCCTATATATTGAGGTATTTGTTACCTGTTGAAAGATAAAATAGGTGCTTGTGGACAATGGATTAGGGTTGAATATATGCACTTTAAAAATGACTAAGCAACTAAGACATACATAATAAGATCTAGAGTCCCATACTATTACCATAACCACTTACGACAACACGGAGATGGAATCCACTTTGGAACAATCACATTGCCAATGGAAGAAGGATCAACTTGTCATAAAATGAATTTTTATGTTTTAGACTTGGAACTTCCATATAATATGCTTCTTGTTCGACCATGGATTCATGCCATGTAGGCCATACTATCAAACATCCATAAGTACATCAATTTGAAACACAAGGGACACACTATCACAATACAAGGAGATCTAGAGCCCTTCATTCACTATAGAGATCTCAATAGTTTTGCGTGTAAGGGTTCCTATATGTGTCTCTCTATTGATATATTTGTTCATATTCAATCCAAAGCCATTGAATCACGGGTGGATTCTAATTCCATAAGTTATTGTGCCCATGAAGCTTCTACATTGACTTATCCTTTTGATTCATGGGAGATGAAGGTTCTGGAATACATTTGTGAAGAATATAATGTGCAATAATCTCTCCTAGTTTTAGACCTATAATTGTCACCTAAAACTAGAGGCCAACACAACTATCATTTCAAATGGCCTAGAGATGAACGAACTATTGGGACATTCTTATCTCGGGGGTTACTTCTTTGAAGAGAAGTTATAGGATCCACCTATGACTTGGGTCCCAAAAGATACTCAACAATCTTGCTACAAAATCCCTTAGAATGAGAAGTCTAGCCGAATGATGTATACTATGGTCTTCAAGGGTCTAGGACGTGGAAAGAATGAGCAAGGACTGAGAGAACATGTTCCTCTCCCACATTTCAAGACAAAACGATATGGTATCAACATTCAGCCCTATGGATTGTACCCCAATGATCAAGACACTACCTATTCTGAGCTTGAAGATAGCTCTGATTATTTAGACAAAGTGACAAATATTCCCATTGTATCCAATACGAGGATCTTTCCTCTATGAACCTATTCATGGATACTGATGTCCTTACCTTAACCCCAACTAAACCTAAAATTGACCTTGTTTACCCTTTCCTTGTTGAATGGTACCAATAACGTCACATACCACAAAACCTCTTTGAAAATGACGCGAGGACATTTTAAATTCACGAGATTTCAAGATACAATTCCAATTAGATAACATAAGAAGGGTTTCTACATCAACTTAGATACCTGTGCATACTTTGGTGAGGAAGTGACCTTCGTGGTCAAGCAAAGCTTATGAAAAATTGAGGGCAAAAGTTCCAATGAAAATCCTCAACAAAAATAAAATTCTAAGTCACACGGTGAAAACATCTTTGAGGCATTGGCTTACACGCAAGTAAAAAAATAAATGGACAAGAAAAGTGACCATGCCAAGGGTGAAAATATCGTAGAGACTCCCTTGGAATAAGATCTCAACCTTCCTCATGATCCTACGTGTATGGAGGATTTTTCAAAAATACTATTGGAGAACACCATCGATGTGAATATTGGAACAAAAGACGACCCAAAGAGATGTTGGTGTAGGTGGTATATTTATTCACTTATTTAGTGTTATTCCACCTCACCAAGTGAGTCATCTCACTTAGGTGGACATGGATCTAGGTGTAATCTTAGTTATGATAGATTCTCTTATAGAATCTGTCATATGTGTAAGTTGCGTCATAGGAGTTACATTCCCATTTGGGAAAGTAACTCCTCTTCTCCATTATGGAGGAATATTTTCTTACATGGGAGTTACACATTTACTCCCCTATATGTACACACCTTTCCTGATCTATGAACATGGAGCATGGGCCTCTTTTGAGCCTTTTTTTTCTCAATGCATGCACATTGCTTTTCGAGTGAGTTCTTGCTTTGATCTTGAAGCTACGCCATTTCCGTGGTTGAGTGCAACGTGTCGATGCTCACGCATTCCCTCCAGATCTTCGTCATTCCTCCGACATGGTATCAGAGCTCGGGGATTGGAATCGTGTTGCTCGCAATAGTTGCTTACTACTCTCGTCTCGTAGTTTCTTGTGCAAGTTCTCATTCTTGCATGTGCTCTACTTGCATTTTTCAAGGGTGGTTGTTTGAGATTCTGGTGGCTTGTTCATGGTTTCAAGTTTAGTGGTTATTGGTCTTTGACTGTTCGCTGCAGCTCTTCTTGCTCATGCTGCATTTGTTGGTGTTTGGTTTTCACGGTTTTTGATTTACAAAGGTTGTTATTCCAGGCTTCTCTGTATTTCACGAGCCTGAAACCTCATGAATCTGTTGGCCGACTTCTTAGCATCTGCATTGGCATTGGGCTTGTTTTCCGGATGGCTATCCCTGCTTGGCTCAGATTTTCACCTTTGTGGATGCTTTGCACTGAGTTCTCATGCTTTGCATTATTCCCTGGTTCTGTTCCAGCTTGCCGTGCTCATGTTTGGTCGCCTCCCTGGTTTCTTGTGCTACGTTTTTGGTGATTCAGCCTTGTGTTGTTCTCTGATGCATTGGCTTCACCTCCTTGACGTCGTGCTTGAATTTCAACCCTGGTTCGTGACTTGCATCAGCTGGTTTGTGTTGCTTCTGGTTTGGACTCCCATGTTGTTGGTTTCCTGTGGTTTCTACGCCCTAACTCCAACTCCGGGTCTGTTCCTTTCCTTTCCTCAGCGAAACCTGTAGCGTTTTCCTTGTGTGTGGGTTCCAACGCCATTTGCGTGGGGTTCAAACATTTTTTGCTTGGGTTTGACTCTGCGTTTCTGTGTACAAGTTTTTCCTTAAACCATTTCCTTCAGCAGTGTGTGGACGTTTTTTGGCTGCAGTTCGGTTACACTGCCATGCACCACGTGGTTTAGCCGTTTCACCCCTGCCACTCTCCAGCACTGTTGACATAACAGTTTCAACCTGCGCACTGACACGTGGCAGACCTGCAGCACCTCCCAACAGCTCAGTCGTTTGGTCAACAACCACCCAACCTCTCCTTCAATGTGTTTTTTGGTATATGCCACGTGGACCAGCAGCTCCACCATGGCGTGACACCTCAAACGTGGGGCCCATTCCTTTTAAAATTGTTTGTAGGTCAAAACAATTCCTCTTTTTTAATGTTTTGAGGCAAAACATTTTCATTATTGGCATTGTAATAAGTTTTAGCTTCTATTTTTGACTTGTATTATGTCCTTCATTCGCGCGTCGAAGACGGAGGGCGAGGTCCGGGGTTGGCAGGAGGCTAATCCCCCTCGCAGTCAAAACAAACCCCTACTAAAATTTAATTCCATTTCCAACGAGTACCCACACGATACCCTTTGCACCCATCTCGTGTACTTTTTTAATGTGTTTACAGTATCTAGTGTTTTTTCCATCAGTTGCGGGAATCGTTTTAATGCGATAACTTTTGACTCGCTGCTCGTTTCTGAGCGCTTCCTTGGTCAAAGTTGCATGATTTTTGCACACTACATGATGGAATTGCCAATTTTGTAAACGCACTACTTTTATAAAGTGCCGCATTCTGGGGGGGTTACTTGTACTCTTGGGCCTACACATGTAGACGCATTATCGGCCGAGTCCGACGTCTTGCACCTCGCATCTTGCTCTTTTTTCATCATGGAGAGTTCTCTTTATAGACGTGAGCATCGTAGGATTGCCTTACAACCTCCGCAACTTCTCACCGGGAGAGAGACCTATTCAGTCTGGCATGCTTCCATGGAACGTTACTTCACCTATGAGGGTCTTTCAGCCTTCTTACTTGGGCCAGTTCCTGCACCCACTGATCATCGTCATCTAGAGGACTTCCTCGACACTTGTGACCATGTCTTTGGTCACATGATGATGAATGTCTCTCGATCTCTTTGGTTTCACGTGGCAGACTCAGATCCACCTCACCGCGTTTGGAGCATTCTTCGATCCTTGTATGGAGACCCTTCACATGCCGCCGTTGTTGCTGCTTTGTTGATTGATTGTCTCCTCCATTTCTTTGTGTGATGACAGCCCATTGACATGTGCTCGTTTGATTCTACTTGATGACAAGGATTGTGCATCCAGATTCGATGTCGAGAGTACTATAGAGGACTCTTCTCCTCTTTCTCTCACTATTCCAGACATTGTTGTCACCCCCCACATCTCATCGATATCGAGCGAGTCTCTCACTCGGCCTCACACTGTCATTACACCTACCTCCTTTCCACTTTTAGTGTGCGAGGCCCATTCCACTCCTCTACCTTCATTGGATGACTCATACCTATCATACATCGCTCTTCTGTTTGTTGAGCCCCCTCATTGGGATGAGTATCTGCCTGACCTTGGTTGTCTTTTCGCAGAGTCTACTTGTGATGCTCTACAGGTCCCTCATCCATCTACAGGTGTTTCAGAGGAGTTCATCATCTCTATTGTTGGGAGTGCCCCTTCCGGGAATCATGTCACTTCCACATTTTCGGAGACCTTCATTGATCCACCCTCAGTTGTGGATCCATTTTTGTTGTGGAGGATGTTTTTTTCCCTTCACATCACTTGGACATCCTTTCTACGGGTGTTCCTCTTCACTCTAACATTTCTACGCACGTGGCATTACCTTCGGTTCCTTGGCACTCACTCGCTAGACCTATGTCACACTTCAGTGCACCAGACTCAGAGTTCTTCGTGTTGCTACCTTCGGTTTCCTTTATGGAGTGGGCGGACTTCCAGCACGTCATTTCTGTCCTTCCTAAGGGCAGGCACATAGTTCGTTGCGGGTGGCTCTTCTTCAGTCCAGAGGTAGAGGATCTCGTCATCGACATTCTTCTGGGAGACTTCCTAGAGCTGCAGAGTTCAGATCCGTCCATGACATCTTCTGCATTCCTCTCGTCTCCCTCTTCTTCTCTCTTCTTCTTCTTTCGAGAGATTGCCTCTTTGTACATGGGTACCTTTTCAGGCTCATCTAGAGCTAGGACCCATATTTGGCATCTTTCTTAGATTAGAGAGTTTGCTTTTCTCTTGTAGTGGATGTTTTTCCCACTGGGTTTTCCTTCACTGCTTGGGACTTCTTCTTGTACATGGGTGCCTCATTAGGCTTTGTGCCGGGACCCATTTCTTGTTTCTGACTTGCCGCCTCATCCTAAGTTATGATGAAGGGGGGTGTTGGTGTAGGTGGTATATTTATTCACTTATTTAGTGTTATTCCACCTCACCAGGTGAGTCATCTCACTTAGGTGGACATGATTCTAGGTGTAATCTTAGTTATGACAGATTCTCTTACAGAATCTATCATATGTGTAAGTTGCGTCATAGGAGTTACATTCCCATTTGGGAAAGTAACTCCTCTTCTCCATTATGGAGGAATCTTTTCTTACATGGGAGTTACACATTTACTCCCCTATATGTACACACCTTTCTTGATCTATGAACATGGAGCATGGGCCTCTTTTGAGCCTTTTTTTCTCAATGCATGCACATTGCTTTTCGAGTGAGTTCTTGCTTCGATCTTGAAGCTACGCCATTTCCGCGGTTGAGTGCAACGTGTCGATGCTCACGCATTCCCTCCAGATCTTCGTCATTCCTCCGACAAGAGAGTCAAATCTGGGAGATTTGCTCTCAAAGCAATAGAGAAAATAAATTCACCATGATTCGTGGGAATTTGTAGTTATATTCAAATGTTCGTATAAGGATATGTCGGGCTTGGATCCAACTTTGGTGGTGCATAACCTATTTGTGCACGTAGATGCAAATCCCATGCAAAGTAATAACTTATAAAAATGCATCCATGGGTGGTTCTACTAGTTAAAGAATAACTAGAACGATTACTAGAAATAAGATTCATTAGACCTATTGACTACTTAGAATGGATATCAAATATAGTCCCCATATAAAGGAAACCTGTTGGGATCTTAATATGTACGTGATTTTGGAGATATCAATAAGGAGTTCACAAAATATGATTTCCCATTGCCCAATATTGATGTGATTGTTGAATCAACTACGGTATATGAGATGCTATCTCTTATGGATGTATTTTCAAGTTACAATCAGATCAAAATAGTAGATGAAGATCAACACAAGAAAACCTTCACAACCCACCGGGGACTTTTTGTTATCGTAATTCCCTTTGGCCTCAAAAACGCATGTGCAACCTATCAAAAGGTAATGAAATTTATTTTCCATGATATGATTCAAGAATCATGTTGGACTATGTGGATGATATCCTCAAGAAATCCAAAATAAAAGTAGATCACTCGATATTTTGTGGTGCATCTTTGAAGGCGTACAAAAATACAAAGTCGATTAAATCCCTAAAACGTCAAACATTTGCGCATCTTGCAAGGAAAGATATAAGCCATTCGCCACTTCATTTCCCAACTTGCTAAAAAATGCCATTCATTTACCCATTTTCTTAAAAATATGTTACATTTATTTGCAGACCAAAACAACAACATGGCTTCACCTTGCTTAAGCAATACTTAGCCAATCCGCCTATCCTCATGCCTCCAACTCCCGGTGAGCCACTCTTGTTATATATTTCTACTACTCAATTTTCTATTGGCGCGTTGTTCACCCAATATGACCTCAGCCATAAAGAAAAATCTATGTACTATCTCTCGGTGATACTCTAATTTTGTATGAGCTCAACTACCCTCATATAAAAAAATATTATTGGACTAGAGTTTGTACATTCCAAAAACTTCACCATTACCTATTGAGTACTAAAACCAAGCTTATATCAAAAGTTGACCCGCTCAAGTACCTATTGTCAAAACCTCGCCCTTACAAGCAAAATGGCTAATTGGATCATTCTACTCAGTGAATTTGACATTGATTATGTACACCAAAAGTTGGTTAAAGGACAAGTACTCACCAATTAGTTAATAGAATAATCTGTTACTAGGAATAGGTCCTATAAATGTGGATCTTCCAGACACTTCATTAATGTATATTGAGGAATCTATCATGTGGCAAGTGCACTTTGATGGATCTTCTACTTTTCATTTTTGCAGGCGTGTGTTTTATTAAATGGGATATGAGGCACTCATCATTGGGAGGAAGCTAGCAATGAAATGGGATATGCACCATGTCAAAGTCGTTGGTGACACGAAATTGATCATTAAACAAGTCAACGATGAATACAAAGTTAAGGATGAAAAATCATCGCCCACAAGAAATGTGTGGAAACTTTGAAAGAATATTTTATCGTATTACATTTGAGAAAATTCCAAGGGCACAAAATAGATCCACATATGCAATGGTAACCATAAGTTCCATGCTATGAATTCCACCAGAGATCAATGATATGCCATTATTTGTTGAGAATCTACACTATCTTGTGTATGATATGCCAAAATATTATTTGGCTTGTGAAGTTGTTGGTCCCTATTCCCCATGGTATGAACACATCTATGTCTATATTAAACACAATACCTTTCCTCCTGATATCTCCCACTCTGAGAAGCAAATCCTTATTTGTAAGATATCTCATTACCCCCTCTTAGGAGATACGCTCTATCATCATGGCTATGATGGGAATCTGTTGCATTGTCTAGATGTAACAAGAGTTAGTCCAAGTAATCAAAGAGGTACATGAAGGGGTGTGTGGCACCCATACAAATGGAATGTTCTAGCTAAGAAATTGTTGAGAGTAGGATACTATTGGGATACTATGGAAACAAAATGCTGCAATTATGTGAGGAAGTGCGTGCTCTGTCAAAAGTATGGAAACTTTATCCATGTGCCATCACGCCCTGCCAGATCATCTGATCATAACCCCATGGGCATTTTCCAAATGGGGACTTGATTTAATAGGGAAGCTCACGCCTACCTCATCTTATGGCCATACCCACATCATCACAGCTACAAAATATTTCACTAAGTGGGTGGAGGCTATTCCTTTGACTTATATTACAAGTGCTCAGATTTCAAAGTTTATCATGAATCACCTTATTTGTCGGTATGGCATTCTCTTGGCAGACATAGTTATCGAAAATGGAAAATAATTCAAGAACAAGATAGTGAAATATCTCTGTCATTGGTTTCAAATAATATTAAAGTAGTCTATGCCATATTACCTTCAAGGTAATGAGAAAGCCGAAGCCACTAAAAAACATTGGTTTGGATCATGGAAAATATGGTGAGTAAGACAAGCCACAACTAACATTTATAAATTCACCCAGCCCTATGGACTTATAGGACCTCCATTCGCGCTCCTACTTGGTGCAACACCCTATTCCCTAGTGTTTGTGACATAATCTATCATCCCATTAGAAATCGAGCTTCCTTCCCTGAGAATATCTCTTAGGGATTATCTAGACAAGGATGAGGATTACAGAGTGGCGAAGCTAGAAGAATTAGAACTCCTGGATGAAAATTTCATCCACGCCTTTAACCATCTCAAGGTGTATCATAACAGGGTCTCAAGAAATTATAACAAAAGGGTCACACCTCGTCGGTTTGAGGTTAGAGATCTGGTCATGAAAGAAAATAAGTTCAACACAAGGGCAGTAAAGAGAGAAGAAAGGCAAGTTTGAACCACATTGGTTAGGACCTTATGTCATTATAGCAAAATATGGAACAGGAGCATAAAAATTTCCCATCCCAATGGCGATGAGCTCCGTGAGCTTATGAATACAATGCACATCAACCGGTTCTATGCTTAAACATGGGAATTTTTTTAAAAAAATGTTAAAACATTCAAAATACAAAAAAATTAAATTAGGAGAAAAAGAAAAAGAGAAAACAATGTCATCCATATGTGAAAACCACACAATTGTGGCACTTTGGATAGGTCCCTTGGTGAAAACTAGTTTCTCGGTGCCTTGGGAGGATTTGTTGTTCACAAGCATC
The DNA here is from genome assembly GCA_018340775.1 of Taxus wallichiana var. yunnanensis. Taxonomy (NCBI): domain Eukaryota; kingdom Viridiplantae; phylum Streptophyta; class Pinopsida; order Cupressales; family Taxaceae; genus Taxus; species Taxus wallichiana. Next base: position 69,050,843 of record CM031233.1, read on the forward strand.
TTACATCTAGAGGGTACTTTTACTTAGCCTAGGGCTTGCTCCACACCGCAATTGAGATTCCCTTGAACTAATCCTATCAAGCCTTGATCCGGATTTTTCTCCTCTTGTAAATTGTGAAGGGATGGTCTTTGTATATTCCACATCTAACGTTGGGGAACTTCTACAACTTCACCTTCCTATTTATAAACATGTGGCGCCCGCCCTTGTATATTCTTTTTTTTTCTACCGCTAGGGGAATCCACTTTTCTTGGTTACTTATGCATAGCTTGGAAAAACATAGAAAAAAAAAAAAAAGCATTCAAATATGTTCAAAATTTCAAAAACATTCAAATATGTTTGAAAATAAAAAAACATTCAAATATGATTAAAATCCAAAATAATACAAAAAGTAATACAAAAAAATAAAGAGAAAAGTGTTTCACAAAACAATTTTACAAAATCATAACTTTAGTTTACTTACTTTATCTTGTTCCTTGCTTTATTGGTGTACATTATTTTCTTATATAGTTGTTTCTTGTGGTGTACATTTGTATATTTTGTTGCTCGTAAATACTTTGATAAGATTAATCTTTTCTTCTTTATATTACATTCATTCTTACTTGGTACATATGAAGTGTGTTTTTGCATTCTTGTAATTAATAGTACATAGTTGTGTTAATTCATGTTGGTTAGCTTTGTATATTTGGTTCGGTTTGTTAAAATTTTCTTGTCGCATGTACATCGTTTTGTAATGACATCATCATATCTCCATCAATATCATCACATCTAACATCATCTATACATCATATATAAATAAAATTATATGTGTACATCATACATGTATGTTATTGTAATCATCACATATTATATCTTCAAATGGGAGCAAGATGGATCGCAAATATCAAAATCTATATCCCCCACACGAATATCATCATATCATCCCGTCCATTAATATAGAGAATCACATGTACAATACAATTGATATCATCTATGGATCTATCATGTCAAAATCAAACACATGTGGTACAAACATCTCAACTATCATCATGATACAAAAACAACGTGAAATCTAACCATATAACATCACACTCTAATTTTTCTTCTATTTGCCATGAATAATTATTTAATTTAATTTTTCATCGTGCTAGGGCATTATTTTCAAACTGGTACTTATTTATTCTCACTAGGACAATTTTATTTATCATAGGCGATGTTGCTTCTTCTGCACTCCATCGAATAATTATTATTTATTAAATAATTATTTTGTTAATCTTTTGTTGTCTTTGGGGCATTATTTGTCACATGTTTCTTAATTCTTCTCCATAGGGAATTTATTTTCTCATGGGAGATTCTTTCGATTATTCTAACTTCTTCTCTATGAAACTATCAAAAGTTGTAAAAAAAAATTTTAAAAAATCAATTCAAAAACCAAAAAAAATTCAATTTTTTTCAAAAATCCTAAAAATTGTAAAATTTATGAAACTAGGTAAACCATCTCATAACAGCTAAAACTTGTGTCTTGCACATGGTATTCATTCTATGTCTTGCTATAATTTTCATGTGTTCACAGATCCAATGACTCGCAAATCATTCAATTTACAACCATTTACAAAGCTATCTTGTTTGCTTCGTCGGTACTCTGGGCACATCTTGTTGCTCGATAATATTTAATTGTGCACAAACGTTTTATCATTGGACCCGAGCATCCTTTATCATCTCCTCGCATGTATCCTTTCTAGGGCGCCATTTTTTAACCCTTGTCAATCATGAAAATTTGGGCATCTTTAGATTGAGAACAAAACATTTATACGACCATCTTGACCATTGTTGGTTGGAATATGTGTGTTTGTACTTGTTTTCCATGTTAAATGAGCTTGTTTCCTTCTCATCTTATATTACTTTTCATATGTTACATTGAGTTTGTGTTCTCAACAATGGAAAAATTGTTCGTAGTATGGATTTTCATGTCATTCTAATTTTTTCGTATGCTTATATTTTTAATAACGACCGATGATGCAGATATTTGTCAATATGATGACACTAAGGTTGTTGCCAATGCAAGGGATGAAATCTAGTTCTTCTCTATGCTTCTACATATTTCTTCTACATCACCTTCCTATCATCATTATTCTTCTTATTCACCTGGTGCATCCCGCCCCTACCCGTTCTTCTATCCATTTCTCTCACCTTTTCAATCATCGAATGCCTTCAATCATCAACCCATCGACACTCGAGGGGCATATCTCACTTCTACTAATGTTTCAACTACCTCTTATAAATTTTATTTGTTTACTATCTTTGAAGTGGTGTAACTTATGCCACCTCAAAGAGAGGAAAATGTAGACACTGTAATTTATCTTGAGTAATTTAAATACTTAAATTACACTAATTATACCCTTTCCTTCAAATTGAAGACATGTCATCAATATTGCGCATTTTCTCTCGCTATCATCGTTAATTAATTACATTATGTTAGTTAATTAACTCTTATATCCAAAAACGATATCAAGTAACGACCTTCCATTAATAAGTTCCCCTTTCTATATAGATTAATTAATTATTTATAATTAATTAAGCTCACCTTTCTATCTACATTACTTAATTATTCATAATTAATTAATACTCCATTCTATCTAGAGTAATTAATTCTTAATTAATTAAATCTCTCTTCTATTTAATCAATAAATCGTCATTTATTTGATTAACATCCTCTCATATTCTAAATCATACTAATTGTTCCTCTAAAAATATTCTATAGGCTTGTACACCTATTAATCAATCACGTTGGTTAATTAATAAACCCCCTCAATCCCCATGGGTCACTAAAGGACAAACTAAAATCTCCTAAGATTGAATCAACCCTTTCTAAACCTTCCTTATCCACAACTAACCCAACCTCTCTATTGTCCCACATGTAAAGGGATGTAGAGATTCTTTTATCCATTGCACTTTATAAGGAGCCCTCCTCCTACCTTTCTTCTTACACCTTTCATACTTATAGCTAATCTATAGGCATTTTTTCTTAGACTATATTTCATTTGAGCTACTAGCCTCATTCTTGCATTTCATCCATCTAAGATTTTAGGTCATATGTAGATAATCAAAATGTTCTTGTAGGCATGATTTAATGAGCCTCTATTCAAAAAAAATTTAAGATCAAACAATCAACTTTGATTGTCATGGATTTACCTAGGTACATTTAGTGTTTTGGTGATCTAAACAAGATGATTCAAATGCTTAGCATATTAGTTTGATTTCTATTTCAAGTTTTAATGTATAATGTGGATATTTAGTCTGGTTAAGTTGTTCACATGATGATATTTATGCATTTAGTTCATGTTTTGAAATGATTAAGGTGTTAGTTTCGATTCACTTTGTAAAGTTAACTAATACATTGATACAATAGCACTCTTTTATGCCCTTGAATGTCAAAACCAATTTTTCCAAAGAATGTAAAATGTAATAAGGAAAATTTACCTTAGCTTCTTTCCTTAAATCATTAAGCAATACCAAATGATGTAAGGGAAGGGTGGAACCTTCCTTCTAGCATTATGTAACGAACCACCATGTGGGAAACTTCATCAAAAGGTTGTGGAATGGAAGAGTAGATGATGTCACCGCTCTATTTTAATTTCTTCCCCATCATCCAAGAAAATCATTTCCTTTGCATCCTTATCAAACTTATTATGAAAGAATTTTTTTCCCTTCATACTCAGTCCCTTGTTCAAGGAAATAAAGTGCTCTAAAATGTTGAAGTCTCTGCCCTTGAAATTGATATTTATGTCTTTACAATTAGCTACAAATTGTAGAGTTATATGTTTATCATGGAACTTTATTCGATGTATGAAATATGTGAAACCACCAATGTTGAGGATTTCCTAAATTTCAATATTGTATTTCCATGGGGGTCAAAATTTTTTTGACTCGCATGGTGGTTTTCCCATTGTGGATGAATATGGTGGTAGAACTATTTGGTTTTGTGGCGAGATAGTTAAGCCTTTTTTGTTGACAATCCGACAACCTAGATAATCTTTGGATTGCTATCTTGAAAAAACTCATCTCCTATCTTCAATCCTATTCCTTGATGCAAATTCCCTCTATATTTGAGGGGACGATTAAATAAAAATAAATAAATTCAATCGATGTAGGTACCAACAAGAGGATTTTCACGAGATGCATAGGTAATCACCTAAGTTGTAATGATGGGTTGGGTGGTAGCTTCATTAATGATGATAGAATGAGCTACGCAAAGATGTCCTTGTCATTGTGCCACTCATTATAAATATTCATGTGAACACCAACATTAACAACTACATCAATGGAAAAATCACCCTCCCTATATGCATGTTGAATAATAATATTAAGACCAATAAATACCTTATTAGCTTTATTAATGAAATCACTAATGGTCTTATTGGGTATATGGGTTCCATTAAGGTTGCTACTAATATTCAAAGAATCCCCCTCCATAAAGTGATTATTTACATTGAGAATTCTAGCCATTCTGATTCCTAGAGAGCGGTAATGGTTTCAACAAAGTGATTGTATTTCTTGCCCATAGGGCCCGCATAAGCAACAATTAGATGTCCTTGATGGTTTCGATGATACCTCCTACATCGATGCCCCTAGATCTATATCTCATTATTAGTAATTTCCTCACATATCCTTTTCCTTGGCACAACATTTTGAGTATAACTTTAAATTGAAGTTCATATTTGATGTAGACTACAAATGTATTCTTATAGTTGTATCTCATTATCAATATTGTTTTCTAATAGAGGAATGTAATAAATATTTTCCTCCGATAGAGTTATTCCATCATGTAATAGTGATTAATTATTTCATATAGAATATCCCTATCAGAAATTTTTGCATGAAATGATGTTTTCTTATTATTATTAAACCTTAATAACAAATTAACAATTAGAAAAATTAAAAATAATCATTTATTACATTTATTTTTTTATGGATGTAAAATTCACTTCGCTTTTTTATTTAGATAAAAGAAGATAATAAGGTCATTTCTTAAGACCATTTGGTTTCCCATTACAATTATAAAAAAATTCATTATTATTTCTCATAAGTGCACCCTTGTTCGGGGTTGGAATATATTATAACTTTTCCTCTCCCTCGGTTCTACAAATATAATTGAGACACCTCACGGGCTATGGGTATCCCTATTTTGAGGTGAATATCTTGGATTACAAGGTCGGTTCCTTCTTTGTAGTATTTATAAAAGTAGAACTGTGGGGTTTTATGGTTAAAGACATGCATAAAACTATAATGAAAGGGGTGATACACCAAAATTTGTGAGGTCTTAAGCGAGAAACATGAACAATATATTGAGAATAAATTGAATAAAACATGATCCAATGGGTTTTAACAAATATCAAGGCATGCAATGTTATGTCAAGGGATTTTTCAAAATAACAAAACAATTTATCGTACACTAAAACCACCATAACACATATTTTTAACAAGGTAAATAACATAATCAAGAATAATTAATTCATGGAATAAAATTCAAAATAATGACTCTTGTAATACACACCATTGTAAATTAATGGAAATGCAATTAATCGATTCTCGGTGAAGGGAAATTCTAACCAATGCCTTCAACACTATGTACATCAAAAGTCCTCTTGTTGTGCCTTACTAGTGTACACACAGTAAATAGAAAAATATTTACCGAACCCCCTAAAAATAGAATGCAATATATTTATACTTGCATGATAATTTTATCCTTTTACAATGAATAAATACAAATGAAAAAAATTCATGTTGTTACAAATGGTAAAAATAGCTTCTTCTCTAAAAATACACTCCTAGTCAAACTTATTTGACTATGCTCCAATTATGCATGATGTGTACAGTGAATTTAGGAGAGAATAAGGTAAATTTGGCTTAACAATTAACTACTATTTTAATCTTTGTCTTTAGGTGCAAGTCACCTTTTGCATGATTAAAATAATCAATTTTGCTTTGGCATTTTGATGTGACACCTATTCACATGTGATATTTTGTCTTCTTCTTGCATACTGCCACCACCTATACCTGATCACTTTATCTTTATCCCACCATGGAAAGTACGGGGCCTTCAGCAAATATTAAGGTAAAATACATGCTACATGATAATTACTTTCTTAGGATTTATCTATATGCATAAGGTGATTGCACACTTTACCCCTTTGATCATTAGCACATAACACTTATGATTTAGTACGGTAAAATACCTATATAATTAGGCTCAACCACTTTTGATTGATACATGTGTAAACTATGGTAAAAAATCAAAATAATTTATTTGGAGAAATTGGTCCGCCTTCTTACAAGACTTTGACCCATCATTATGTCGGTTGTAAATGACAACGTGGGTTGAATAAGGGTTTTCTCCTGCTCTTAACATGTGCACATTTCCTCACATGGGTTAGGTAAACTAAATCAGGCTTAGAGTTTGGATGGAAATAATCTCGAAACCCTATCATTTTCATTCATTCTTTGAGCCCTCTTTGGTGAAGGCGAATCCGTGGCTGATTTTCCCATTCCACCATGAATGTAATCACGAACCTACTTTAAAGATCTTTCTTGGAGGTTTTTGTGCATCTATATTTAATTCTCAGTTAACTGTAACCTTGGCCTCTATTAGAGCTCCGGTTCGAAGATTTCAACATGTTCTTTCGGGAAATAAGGAAGTATTTTGCACTACCTTCAATGAATATTAAATTGGGTAAGAAGTCTTTGATTGTGTCATTGTTATTCATGTACCCTTTCATTTTGGTTTTGGTATCTTCTCTTTACTGAAAAATGTTTATATTTCTTCTCCTGGATTGATTTATGAGCTCGAAAATTGTTCTCGGTGGTGTCTTTCATGTGGATCTTCGAGGATTTTGTTTGAGTTCTTATTTGTGACCGGTGAGTTATAGAATATTGAGCTACTTTGATAAGGGTGTGTTGGATTTCTCTTATAAATCTATTCTAGACATTTAACAAGATGTAAAATTTCCTTCATGTGCAAGATTAATGTTTTACTTGGTGTTTCTTGCTTTTAATCAACTATTTGAAAAGGTTTTTCCTATATTGCTTGAAAATCACCATATCCGAATGTTTGTCATTGTGGGTATTCGTAAAAAAAAGGAGTTTTTGGTGCTTTATTTATTTATGCATTGGTCGAAATTATTGCTACTTCTCTCAAACCTCTGGGACTTTTCCTACATTTTTGAATTAGGTTTGTTGCATTTGTGGAGATATAATGCACAATTAGGTTTGATTAATGCTCGATTTCTCTTTGTTTTCATTTGTTACGATCTCAACATTCTTAAAAAGGACTCAACATTTTCGAGTAACTCTTTGCATTTTCTCTTAGCCTTTTGAGCTCTGTATTGGATTCAATTGTTCACATGGAGTTTTGTGTTCTATATTTTTAATCCTTAAATCCTTGTTGTTCGTAAAGGGTTTATAATATTCGAATTGGGTAGGGAATTTTAAATCATTATTTCATGTGCTTATTTATCGAGAGTAGCTTCTTGAATCTCGTTGATTTTCACTTAGCTTGTGTCTTTTGAAAATATTGAATTGCTTATATTCCTTTAGTTATTATTTGTAGCTATTTTTGTATTTATTTTCCATCTCGGTTGATGGTTGCTTATTTATTAGAAACTCCTTATTCTAGTGCAAGGTGTATGCTTTGTCTCCATGTTCAAAAATCTTGTACTACTTGTATATTGTAATGAGTTGTACTTTGCTAAATGGTTGTCCTCTTGTTTTTGAAATTTTATGAAAAATCCATATAGCTAAAATTTGACACCTAACCTTCATAAGATGATTGTTTTATCACTTATATTTTATGTAATATCTAGATAAATGTACTTGGTCCTTTTAAAATATGTGTTCGATTGCGAATGTCAAAGCCATCAATACTTGATTGCTTGGTGCCTCTAACTTTAAAAAACTTAAACAATGTGCGTATAAGCTCTTGGAATTTTCATGTAGCATATATTTTACCTTAATATTTTCTAAGGGCCCCGTACTTTCCAAGAGTGGATAAAGACAAAGTTATTAGGTCTAGGTGGTAGTATTGAAGAAAAAGATAAAGGATCACATGTCAAAGGTGTCATATCATAATGATAAAGAAAAATTGATTATTTTAATCATGAAAATGGTGACTTGCACATGAAGACAAAGATTAAAATAACAGCTTAATTGTTCACCAACAACCACCTACAGTTTCTAGCGATGGAGAAAACTAGCGATGGAGAAAACTATGGTGATGCGGTTTCTGCAGTTTTGGCTGCAGAATGTCTGCGAACTAAGGTTAAAAATGCTGAGGAAAGGCTGATCTATAGCCAGAATCAGACGCTTGTGGGCACGAGTACGAACGCAGAAAAAGCTGGAGGTCGGTCGCGCGTTTCTGCATTCGGCCGTGGAAAGTCTGCAATGATATGCCAAAGTTTGCTGAGGAAAAGCAGATCTCAGGCCACAATCTGACGGCTATAAACGAAAATGGGGAAATGCTGGGATCCACACCTATGGCCTGGAATAAGCTATTTCAAAGCCCTAACCTCAAGGTGGGTCCGAAAATCACTGATCAGTTCACATGGGAAATGGACAAAGAGGGTGCCACCTGTCTAAGGGTCCCAGATGGATTTGTTGATAGAGCCTTAAGCAAAGCGAATCTCTCCCTTGTTGGTAAGTTTCTTGGCTCTAGACCTAATATTGATTTCATTAGAAAATGGGCTTTGAGAAAATGGAAACCTAAGGGAGCCCTAAATATTACCATTATGCCAAAAGGTTTTTTCTGGCAAAATTTAATCAGCAAGAGGATTTGGATTCGGTGCTTCTGGGAGGCCCCTGGTGGCTGGGTAATATGGGCCTTTTTTTGAAAAAATGGTATCCGGGTTTTGATCCGAATACTGAAAATATAAACACCATCCCAATCTGGTGTAGGTTACCAGGACTGCCATTGCATTTATGGGATGATGAAATACTGCTAAATATTGCAAAATCCCTAGGTGCACCTATTGGGCTGGATGGACCCACAAGAAACAGATCCAGGCTTGCTTTTGCTCGGTTCTGCATTTTCTCAGCTATGGATCAGGAGTTTCCGGAGCACATAATCTTGAAAACTAGATTTGGGTCTTGGACCCAAAAATTGAGGTCGAAACTTTAAGATGTAAACTATGTCATAGCATTGGTCACTCTGACAAAAACTGTTCCAAGAAGAAGACCCCTCCTTTGGATACTGAACAGCCTGGGATAGGCACAGATCTAAACAAAGTTAGCAGGGATCCAAGCACGGATAGGAAGATTGATGACAAAGCTCCTAGCCAGAAGGATTTGGAGCTAAATAGAAAAGGTAAAAAAAGGGGTTTTAGAACTCAAATAAAGAAGCATCTCGTCTGGCGCCCCAAAGCCACAACTTTAGCTTTGCCTGAAGCTCCTAACAAAGAAGTCTTGGAAAAATCTGTGAAGACATCCTTGGATAAACCTTTTGAAGCATCTAATAAAGAAGACTATGTTAAGGTATCCATGGAAGTGAACGAGCAAGATGGCTCAGTGAAGGTCAACTTAGTCCCTCTTGGGCATTCTCATATTGACATGTCAGAGGAGAAAGAAATTCAGTCATTCATTAGGGAGGAAGCTTGGAACAAGGAAGATATGACTACAAAAGAGCCTTTGGAGATTTTCTCTTCTGGGGAGAATGGTAATGCGGATCTACTGCCGTGTCCCAGCATTACAACAGTGGCTTCGCCGGTCTGCTGCAGCACCAGATCAGCTTCTGTTCACACGCCTGGCAGGATTCATAAAGAACGAGAAGAGGGGGAAGTTACGCCTGCCATGGAAACGGAAGATCCAGACTCTGGATTCACAATGGTCATTTCAAAAAAGAAAAAAAGATTGAAAGGTTTTGAAAGGATCCCAGAATCATTATATAGTGATAAAAAAAAGAAAATAGACAATTGGGACACCTCTACTTCCAGAACAACTAGGTCTTCTGCTAGACGAATAGCTGATTTTGGAGGAAGTTCAAAAAGAGGAAGACCTTCTAAAAAGACTCTTAGATCTAAAAAGACGGAGAGGGATATTGCAGATGGTGTTCAGCGTCAGCTGAACCAGCAAGCAATTCCAACCACCAATCATTCCAAATGAAGATTATATCTTGGAATATTAGAGGCCTAAATGGAAACTCCAAGCAAAGAACCATCAAGGAGTTACGGGATTCCAGTAACCCCAGCATTTTGATTCTACAAGAAACTAAGATGAAAGCAAAGACCATTGAAAATATTAAAAAAAAATTGGGATAACTCTGAAATGGCGGCTGTTGACTCTCAGGGAGCTTCCGGAGGGCTGGCTACTCTTTGGGACAGAAGGCACTGTACTGGTATGATTCTTAATGATAATATTAATCATCTTGCAATCAAATTTGTCACTATTGAGAATAAGAGTGAATGGATCTTGTCTAACATTTATGCCCCTAACTCTGCTAGTGGTAGAAGAAAACTCTGGGCTGATCTTAAAAACTTTAGAAACCAACATTGCTCGCTTAATCGGCTTATCATGGGGATTTCAACTCCCCACTAAACCCAAGCGAGAAGTTTGGAGGTACCTCCACCTTCTCTAATGGAATGGAGGATTTTGCTGACTTTATTGCTGAACAAAACCTCTTAGATGTGGATCTACATGGTAATAAGTATACTTGGAATAATAGAAGGTTGGGAAAGGAGTTCATTCAGGTGAGATTGGATAGGGCTCTAATCTCAGCAAGCTGGATTCTCAGTCAAGACTTCCATCTCTCTTCCCTACCCAGAATTGGATCGGATCATAATCCGATTGCTCTAAAATTTCTCAATTGGACTAAACCCGCAAGAAGCTCATTCAAATTTGAAAAGATGTGGATGGAGCATGACAATATCTATGATAAGATAAAAGAATGGTGGGAATGGAATGGTGAAGGCACTGCTCAATTTAGATTGATTCAAAAACTCAAAAATGTCAAAAAGCAAGTCAAAATCTGGAATAAAAGCGTTTTTGGAAATGTATTTGAAAAAAAGAAAGAGTTAAAACAGAAGCTTCAGGATCTGGAGTTAAAAATGGATACTTTGGGGAGATCGGTTGAAGATGAAGTAAATGAGAAGAATATTCTATCTGAGTTGCATACGATCTGTAGTAGAGAAGAATCTTTATGGCGCCTTAAATCTAGAGCTATCTGGCTTAAAGAGGGAGACAGGAACACGAAGTTCTTTCACATGACTACTTTGAAACACAGAGCCTGTAACAGGATCTTAGAGGTTTCTAAAAACAATGGGAGTATCATAAAAGATCCCAACAACATTAAGAAAGAAGCGCTTGACTTCTACAAAAATCTTCTTGAAGAGAGAAATGTCAGCAACTCTGAAGCTATTTCCTTTATGTTGGAGGCCATCCCTCAGAATAATATCGAGGACCAGAAATTCAGAGACATCACTAAATCTGTCACGCTTGAAGAACTGCAAAAGGCTATTTTTTCTCTTGAGGGGGATAAGGCTCCTGGACCGGATGCGTTCTCTATTAATTTTTTTCAGAAGTTCTGGGAAATCTGCTCGGAGGATCTTCTCAAAGCGGTGAATGAATTCTATAGAACGGGAAATCTTCTTAAAGAGCTCAATAACACTCACATTGTGCTGGCACCTAAAAAAATGGATGCAAAAGATTTCAAGGACTTCAGACCTATCAGTCTTGTTAATGCCATTTTTAGAATCTTTACCAAAATCATTACTACTAGACTACGACTCATAATGAATGATCTCATCTCAAGGCAAAGTAGAGTGGCTTTATTAAAGGCAGGATAATACAAGACGGAGTGATTATGGTTCACGAGACTATACATTCCATGGAAAATAATAAAAAGGCAAATATGGTCCTTAAGCTTGATATGAATAAAGCTTTTGACAAGGTATCTTGGGTCTTCCTTGACAAAGTTTTAACTAAATTTGGGTTCATGGAAAATTTAGAAGAATTATTAAGTCTTGTATATCTACAAAATTGAGTTCTCGGTGGTTATTAATGGGGAACTGTGGGTTTTTTCACCAAAGAAGCGAGAGGTCTAAGACAAGGAGACCCCATCTCCCCTTACTCTTCATTCTTTTAGGTGACCTTAGTAGAACAATTGGCAAAGCGGTTGAAGACGACCTTTTAAATGGATCTAAACCCACTTCCATCAGCCAAGTGTTTCCCATCAACAGTTTGCGGATGACACTATCCTTCTTCTTCGGCTTGATTGTGGAAGCTAAGGCTATTAAGGCTCTATTACAACTCTATGAATCGCTTACGGGCAAGAGATTAATTATGATAAAAGCACCATTTTCTTTTTCAACACCCCGTGGAAAGACAACTAAAAATTGCTAAAATTCAGGGTCATCAATAAGTGCACTTCCACCACGTACTTAGGCCTCCCTCTCGGCACTAAGAAAATCTCTCACAAGGTGTGGGATGAATTATTGGTGAGATTTCAAAAAAATGGCTGGTTGGAAAGGTGCCACTCTTTCTAGTCTTTGGTAAGTGCCTACTCATTAAAAGTACTCTTCAAAGTCTGCCCATCTATATCATGTCACTTTTCAAAATCCCTTCTTCCTTCAGAGAGAAAATTGAGAGGACTCAGAAATTTTTTTTATGGCAAGGCATGGAAGAGAAGTTCAAATTTCACTTAGTGGCCTGGGATAAGGTCTGCACCCCGAAGTCTATGGGAGGGCTGGGCATAAAAAATATTGAGAAAATGAATGAGGCACTCATTGCTAAGATGGGCTGGAGAATGTTGTCTGAGAAACAACCCTGGATTGATTTAATTAAAGCAAAATACTTAAATCATCAAGTTGTTTACTCCTATCTGCATGATGAACACCTCCCCTATGGCTCCATATTTTGGAATAATCTGGTCAAGAGCAGAAACTTCATCAAGCAGGGTAGCAAATGGAAAGTGGGGGATGGCAGGGAGATAAACTTCTGGGAGGATAACTGGTTTAGTGGTAATCTAATGGACAGATTTGGGATGGCTAAGGACAGCCTTATAAGCAAGTATGGTACTAAAATCAAGGACTACATTGAAGGAAATGGCACCAACAAGAATTGGAAAAAACTTACTGTGGAGCAAATTGATCTGAAACAAATTACTTCCTCCCTTCAGGATCTTTTAGATCTCTTTCCTTTAAGTCAGCTGGATTCCAAGGATGAGCTGGTTTGGAATAATTCCCATGATGGGAAGTACTCAGTCAAATCTGGTTATATCAATCTTTTTCATAGCAATCAATCTGATTTTAATTGGAACAAGATTTGGATGCCTGAATTAACTCCCAAAATAAATTTCTTTCTTTGGCTGGCCATCAGAGGTAGAATTCTCACCACTGACAATTTGATGAGAAGAGGATTTATAATTCCTAATTGGTGCCATCTTTGTAGGAATGACTATGAAGATATCAGTCACCTGTTCATACATTGTGATTATGCCAATAGAATTTGGAACTTTGTCCTTTCTAAATTCGAAGCTCTCTGGGTGTTGCCGAAGGATCTTAATCAGCTATGGAATCAATGGAACCCACCCTTCAGGCATTGTGTTATCAAAAGGATCTGGAAATTGGCTATCCCACATTTAATCTGGAGGATTTGGAAGGACAGAAATGATATCATTTTCAGAAATAAGAAACAAAATTATAAGCTCAGTATTGGCAAAATTTCTAAAGGTATCAAAGAGGATATTGCCAGATTCAAACCTCCCAAGAACAAGAGTTATCCTGAGAATGAAGAGTACATCTTATCCAATTGGCAGATTGGAAATTGGAGCAATCCTGGGAATAGTATAGATAGATCTTCGATCAAATGGCATCCTCCTGATTCTAATTGGTACAAGCTGAACTTTGATGGGGCCTCTAAGGGAAACCCTGGGACAACAGCAGGAGGAGGAGCAATACGGGACCACAAAGGTAATTTGATTGCATATGCTGGAAAAATGGGAATTCAAACCAATCATTTTGCCGAAGCATTATCTGCTCTCTAGGGCTTGAGAGTTGCACGGGCTCAAAATATTCAGAACCTTGTTGTTGAAGGGGACTCCCTAAATATCATTAAACTTCTAAATCAGTCCTCATCTCCTAGTTGGAGTATTAAGGATTTTATCTCTGAATCCATAAGCATCAGTCATACCTTCAATAGCATCAAAATTATGCATACTTATAGGGAGGGCAATAAATTGGCAGATGCACTGGCCAATTATGGCATTAATATAAATTTCACCATCTGGGATAATAACAGTATCCCTAATCAGCTACACAACAGCATTCATGCGGACCTTCATATGCAAGCAATCCCTAGAGATGAGTCCTAATCTTTGGAGGAAGATCAGCATCAATAACACTCTCACACGTGTTGCTTTAATGAAGATGATGAGGAAAATAATATCAAATATACATGATAGTAAGAATTATTTGGGGAACTTCAAGTGGAGTTATCTAGATTTGAAAATCGCGCATGCGGGATGTACTACAGCTGTTGATATCCGGATTCATAGCTCCTCGGAAACCGATGATAGATGTAATGTGATTGTTGACAGGGAAAGGGTTACTCTCACACGCGACTTCCCGCAGGCTCAGTTCAGCAGTTACGCAGCCGTTCGTGAGAAGACCAACGGCTATAGTTCCCAGTTTTGTGCGGCCTTCAACAGCAAGAAGCGGACAGTTCTCTACGCTCACAGACATTTGAGAAATTGCTGTAACCAGTATATCATAGAGAAGATGGGAGGGCCTCCCTGCCAAATTGAGCCCATGCGCAGACCGAATGGAATGAAAATACAGAGCTTTGGAACACTCTCAGCAAAGGAGGCTTCACCAACTTCGTTGATAAGGTGCAGGGACATGACCAAAGCATTTCTGTACGCTTTGCTAAGGAGTGGAAAGAGCGGACTGTCGACTATGGGGGACAGAAGATTTTAGTCAATGAAGATCTCATTGCTGAAGCGACCGGCCTTAGTTTGGAGGGGTACCGCTTCTTCAACAAAAGGGTTGACAAAGATGCTGAAGAAAGAAGATTTGTGGAGGGAACTGAGAAGCTCACATTTAGCACACAATGGGCCTGCTTGTCAGCTCAATTCCATCACCCTATGATGAGGTCACTCGCATGATGATTCGATTCATCTCCTTGGAAGGTAGGTTTGTCACTGTCCCTGCTAAACATCTTATCTTTTTAAACCACTTCCGTAGGAATCGATTGGTTTGCTTCCCCCATTATCTGCTGAACTCCCTTGAACGCTCCATTTTGGAGTTTCAGAAGCACACCCGGGTGATTCCCTTGCATCAAGGACT
Organism: Taxus wallichiana var. yunnanensis; assembly: GCA_018340775.1. Taxonomy (NCBI): domain Eukaryota; kingdom Viridiplantae; phylum Streptophyta; class Pinopsida; order Cupressales; family Taxaceae; genus Taxus; species Taxus wallichiana. Next base: position 69,066,145 of record CM031233.1, read on the forward strand.
TATTTTGTTGATTCATAAATGCTTTGCCTTCAAGTACCCTGGTCTTCCTTCCTCTCCTAGCTTTGGCTCCCCCTTTAATGGGCTCTGCTGCCACTCCCGCTTTTCTCCTACTACCTCTGCTTTGTTGCCCCCTCCACCGTTCTGCCACCCCCATGCCGGCTGCACAAACTTCTCCTTCCATTCCCCCCCTACTACTCCCGTCACCCACCTCACCTCTACCTCTAAGAGACCGGTCACCGGGGCTTCCTGGGAGGCTCAACCTTGAGACTCTTGCTTTGTGGAGAAGGAGCCTTTTGAACTTGAGATTGCACATGACCTACCGAATATCGGTAGTGCCGGTCCCGAGAGGTGCGGATGGAAATCTCTTCTAAGAGGTTGGAGGCCTTAGAGGATGAGATGAAATTGCTTTGAAGGATGAGGTCAAGAACCTAGCTAAACAGAAATGCAAGAAAAGCATGGAGGAGGAGGGGAACATTGATAGCAGTCAGATTGAAGACATATACAAGAAGCTGACCTCCTTAGACTCCCGCTTAGGGAAGGCCAAGACTAGACATGATTACAACATTGCAGCCTTTAGGGCGATTGAGGAGTTCATCGAGGGTCATGCCAAAAGTGTTTCCAACCTCAGCGGTGTCCCGACTGCACTTTGGGGCAACGAAAAAGAAAGAAAAAGAACCATTGAGGAGCTTGATAAGACTGATGCTTCCCATATGACTGCTTTGAGTATGTTTCATGCCTGGAAGAGAGTCAAGATCAGTATCGATAAAGCTGCCAAGAAGTAGTTCTGGATGCTTCTGCTGCTTTTAGTTGTTTTTTTGTTGTTTCTCTGCGGTCGGTTTACTATTTTTTTCTTTGTTGTTTTCTTTGTTTTGTCTCGATTGAGTAGCTGTTTCGAGCTACTTAGAGCTTCATTATAACACTTGGATCTTGATCCATTCTCTCATTTCTCACTCTTATTCCGGCTCTCAGGCCTTCTTTTGTATTCAAGGGTATAGTCCCTTTCAAAAAACTATTTACCAATAATAAAAAAAAACAACCACCTTATTCTCTCCGAAATACACCTTTGTACACGTCATGAAAAATTTGAGCATAGTCAAATCAATTTAAATAGGAGTGTATTTTGAGAAAAGAATCTATTTTTACCATTTGTAACAACGTCATACAATTTTATGCCTTACTATTTTTTCATTGTAAAAGGCTAAAATAATAATGCAATTATAGTTTGAATGCACTCTATTTTTAGGGAGTTGGGTGAATAATTCTTCTATTTATTGTGTGCACTAGAAAGGCACAACATGAGGACTTTTGATGTGCGAGTGTTGAAGCCATTGGCAAGAATCTCCCTTTAATGAGAATCAGTTAATTTCCTTTCCATTAATCTGCATTGGCGTGTATTACAGTACCCATTCCTATGAATTTTATTCAATGAATTAATTAATCTTGCTTATTGTATTTACCTTGTTGCAAATAGGTGTTATGCAAGTTTTAGTGTGCAATAATATGTTGTGTTATTGTGAGAAATCCCTTGACATTAGAGTGTTTTACTTGAGATTAGTTGAAACCCATTAGATCGTGTATTATTCAATTTATTCTCAATATAATGTGCATGTTTCTTAGTTAAGCCCTCACAATTTTTTGTGTATCACCCCTTTTATTATAGTTTTTTCCATATCTTTAACCCTCAAAACACACATTTTTAGATTTAGGGATACTCCAAAGAAGAAACCGGAATTGTAATCTTGGAGAATCACCTCACAATAGGGAGACCCACATCCCGTGAGGTGTCTCAATTGTATCTGCAAAAGTGAGGGAGAGGAAATGTTAGAATATATGTCAACCTGAAACAAGGGTGAAATTCTAAGAGATAACCATTTTTGGCACACCGGGTTGGACAATGATTCAGATTTATAGTAAAGAGCAACCACTGTCAGTAGGAACTAGTTGTGTTCATGCATTGAAAATCAAATGATATTATTTGGCAACTCAATAAGGTTGATATGAGACAATTCGCATCATGTTCCATGCCTAAAGTTAGTAGAATATCATCGGTAAGAGAACTTCCTATTTATTTTATTTCATTAGCATTAAATTCTACTAGAAGAAGAAGAGTTGGAAACACCTATCTTTGTTATCCATTTTTGCACCCTTGCAAAATGGATCAACCTACAGGTCTAGGCATTGATAGTTAATGGGAGCAGTTTACAAGGTATCTCGCAAAGTGAAGGTTTGGAACATAATTTCCATTAATGGTCAAACTCAAAAAATGTAAAGATTTTTTCCTTGTTGACGCACATTAAGCGATTCCTCCTATTGCGTCTCAACAACACCTTTCTTTCACACGTCAACCATTCCTTGTTGATGCACATTAACCACTACCTCCTATTACATGTCAACCACACCTTGTTGACACATGTCAAATGCTTCCCCTGCCGCACGTAAGCCACACCTTGTTAAACGTGTGTCAACCACTTTATATTTGACACACATCAACACCCATCTTCTTGTTGCACGTGAACCATTCTCATTGATGTGTGCCAACACCCCTCTTCTTGTCACGTGTTAACCATTCTCCTTGACATGCATCAATGCCCCTCTTCTTGTCGCGTGTCAATAATTTTCCTTAACACAAGTCAATGCTTGCTTCCTATTGCGTGTCAACCTCCCTCCTTGATGTGTGTCATTGTACCTTCCCCATTACTACGCCCTCTAATCATGCATCGAATCTCCTCCTATCGTATGTTAACCTCCTTTTTTATCATGCGTCAACCTCCCCTCTCTATCATGCGACAACATTTCGTCTTGTTGTGTGACAAGTCTTTCCCTCATCAGCGGTGACTCTTCCCTTCTTGTCATGTGTCAGCTAGTGGTTTCTATTGGGTGAAAATAAATAGTTTCAGATATGGCCAGACATTAATGATACTGTACAAGGTAGCTCAACAACCGGATTAATGAGGTATGGCACCCTTGTTTGCCGTGCAAGAAAAGTACCATTGAAAAGTGAACAATGATGGCTGCTCATACCTACGTATAGGAACTTAATGAAGGATGCTTGTTGGTGGCTCCTTTTCTCTACATATATGTAATTTCCCTCATTTGAGGGAGAAAAATTTTAAATTGTAAAGGAACTACGCCAAAGTTGTTCCAACACTTTTTTGAGTTGTAGGCCTTAAATTTATGCATTTTGTGAAGGACTCTTTCCTTGTGCCTATACTATAATGGATTATGCATCATTTTAAGAAATAAAATTAGTATTTTGTGGCTATTCTTTCCCTATCTTTATTTATATTTCATTTCTTGCCTTGTTTTATTTGTTGTAGGTATATTGTGCATATTGTGTTCCTTTGGAGGAATAAAATTTGTCGTGCTCCACGAGGAGACTGCAAGTTTGAATGTGTTTTGGGATTGTGGCATTTTATTTTCCCTCTTCTTCTTATTTCCCTCCACTTTCTCTCACTAGGAATCTCTCTAGTCTATTTTTGGTGCTATCTCCTCCCTTACTTTAGGATTTACATTTATGTATTTCTCCGTCTTTTGTCCTTGGAATTGATTGTTTATGAGTATGTTAGCATTATAATATGTCAAGAATCAGCCTTCTTTGGAGGTATTTATCAATTGAAAGGTTCCCACACCTTAAGACAATCCCATGTTAGTCAAAAGTAGGGTTTTCTAATGTGTAAATCCTAGGGTGCTACTTTTCCGACATAACAGTTCTAGCATGTCCAGTGGGGAAAAAGTCAATAGTTAAATTTTTATCTAGATTGGGTGTGTGTCTTGGTAAATTTATATCCTTTAGAGGCTTTGCAGAAACACATTTGGTGACTCCATCACTCAAATCCAGTGGTTTCAGCATCCCAAGTTTATCAAGTTCATGAGAAGAATGCAAACAAGGTCAAGAACTAGAGAAAAGCGTCTATTTTTCTATCTACACTTATGGTTGAGTGCACGAAGTTGGTGGACAATTCTGTGGACATAAAAACCTGAAATAAAGGAACTGCGATCGTGGTTTACATACTACGATCATAGTTTTAAAACCGCAATCGTGGTTCTGAATTCTAGGTTCGATAATTACCGAACCTAAAACCACGATCGGAACTCCGAGACAAAATTTAGCGATCTGTAACTCCTTATTTTCCTCATTTTTCATTTCAAACCACGATTTTTCCTAAACATTTTTTGATCGCACTTTCGAGACCACCTCAAAATTGCTCATCGACTTACGGATAGTGATAGATTCAACCATGCCGCCAAGATAAGGAGGTAAGTCCCCGATTGTAATCATTTTTTTGCATTTTTTTTTAACATTTTCAGGGGGTTTTTGAAATGTTTGTTTATGTATACAATTTTCTTGTTTTATCATTTGGTTGGAAAGCTCAAAATCATGCAAACCGTCAAAAATTCCTCAAAACCCACCGAACATTCCTCAAAACCCTCCGAACATTCCTCAAAACCCTCCTCCAAACATAAACCGCCTCCCGTGGCTCCTTCTATCCCCACCGAGCCAACAAGAATGCAAGATAATATCATTGGAAGAATCGAGAAAATAAAATTGTCATTGAGACCCTAATTCAAACTATAAGACAAATCATGCTACAAATCCATCCCGCATGACTTTAGCGAATACATGCGAAACATTGATTGGCGAAGTCAAGTCTGCAACCAACCAAATACATAGATGGAACACCTTTAGAAGTGACTGTAGGTGGTGGTATACAGATAAACTATCCCATGTAGCCGTCAAAGACAAAAAAATTTGAAAATACCTCATTTGTGCATTATTTACCAACCCTAGAACCAATGCCCGCATTACAGTTACTTGCAAACGGTTCCCAATCCATTGGTGCCATGATGACATAATCAAAAAAAAAATTTGGGACTGATGGTGGATAGTTTTTTATTATCCACCATGCAACAACAATGAGGTTCCTCTTTATTTTTTAAAGAAATTATATTGCAATTTCGTGCTCAATGAGGTCTGAATTATTTTGACTTTTCTCGACTTTTTTGGTTGAGGAGGTGGCTTTGCACCTGCAGTAGACCCGGTGCACGCGTAGGTCATCCTAGGATCCCCATGCCCCAAAACCCCAATGCCTTGATTATCCCTCCTACGGTGAAGGAGGTTGTGGAGATTGATACATTGCATGCATTGAGGATCTCACCGACACTCTCACCTAGAATAGTGACCAGATTGCATCTGGTGATGTTGGTGGAGGCACCAGTTCTAGTGCACCACACCACTATGGATCATGTGGTGCCGTATGCACTACCCGAGACATCATTTTTTGGTTCACAAGATTTATTTTCTATAGATGAGATCTTTGGGAATGTTTTGGGCTGGTGCCACTGATATTGGTCTTTCACAGGTAAATTTCAAATAAATTTAAATAATATATATATATATATACAATAGTTTAATTCACATGTTTGAGATATTAATATATATATATATATATATATATATATATATATATATATGATTGTACGTCATGTACATACATGTAAAAACTAATTTTTTATTTTATTTTAAATAGCAAGAGCCGGTGAAGGAAACATCCAGCATCGACATGCTAGCTACTGCGGCTGGGCGTGTTTCAAACGTAAGTTTCAAGTTGTACAAACTTACATTTTTAATTTCATTTGATTGCACTAGATTATTATTATAATGTTTCACGTGTATGTTGTACATGTATTAATATTTTTCTCTTTTATACATAGGAGCCTGGTGGGTCATCATCTACTTAGGGAACTGAGGCTACTAGCACGCCTCACATGATTTTTACGTAGGTTAGTAAATCTCTTTACACTTTGTTTCTAATTACTGGAAGTTCACGTGGATTACATGCTTTGGACCTCTATCATGTAGATTTTAATATTGATTTGTACATGTTTTTTGTATAGCTTATGATTGCTAGAGAGACTCCTCCATATATGCAGACTATGGAGGCTGCTGTAGATACTGCCATAGCATCTGCAGATCCACTAACTAAGGTACAATTTTTTAAATTTGTTAAATTTTGGAGGTTCATTATTTCTTATTAAACTTAAATCTACAATATCAAATTTTGTACGTATATGTGAAATATTTAATTTGAAAATTAATTATTTATATGTAGCTTACCCCTCGTGAGTCTATTGTTGTCCTTGCGACGCGTCAACAAAAAATTGATAGGGATCATGACATTGCGGTAAGATTTCACATGCATTTTAACTAAATTGTACAAGTTTCTAAATTTTGAATGTATTTTAAAATTTTGGGTGTTAAAAACTTGTTGTTTATGAATGTGCAAGTTAGGTTGCAGGCATGCTTAGAGACACCTAGGACCACATGGATGAAATCCGTAGTGGCATCTCCCTCCACTACATCCCTAGGTCGTGGACGTGCTACTTCTAGCAGGGCAAAGAGAGGGAAGATGTTTCATGAGTAGATTTATAGTCCACCTGGATGTACATATGTGGTCATGAGTAGATTCATAGTCCATTGTATATATATAGCCTTTTACGACCGCATGTAGTCCTATATGTACATTATGACACGTGCTTAGTTCGAGATGTACACATACATTATGAACTTGTACATATATATTTTTAGAGACGTGCGTCTAGAGCACACTTTGTTTGATTCTTACATATATATCCATGTGTGTGGTTTTCATAACGATAAATCTGAACTATATATGTTTGATTTGATTTCATTGCATGTATGATATCCTTCTATTTATATCATTATAGAATAAATGGTTGGACATTGAAGAAAGATAATAAAATCTTGTAAATTGAACAATTGATAAATAAAGAGCATGATTCTAGAATAAATTGTGTTTTTGAGTACATATTAGTAACCAAATCAGAGGGAAGGATCAAGGGCCACTCTCTCCGATGTGAATGGAAGTTTTATTTATTTCTTATCCAGCTATTCTAATGTTTTTTACTTCTAGTATTAATGTGCTTGAATTATCTAGACAATATTTTCATTCATGTATGTTTATGTTTTCATGATCATAGAATTAGAAGTATTGTCCCCAGTTCTTACTATCTTAAATAAATTCAGAATAGATCCTTTAATCATGGAAGTTGTGTTATTTCTAGTTTGATTAAGTTTACATTCTTAATATGTTCCAAATCGTCTCTTCATTGCAAATAGGCTTGGACACAACATTGATATTGACAAAGTATTAAATTATTAAAGCGTGAGTATGATCCAAAAAATAGATCTAGAAGTACCAAATTATATGTATTTAAACTTTTGAAACTTGGAAAATATACCCTCAACATGTTCATCGTTATGGAAAATGGCAAAGTAGGCACCAATAGTTACGTAATTACCGCGGTGATTATGCAAACACCTCCTGTAGAAAGTAGTGATTTTGTCCTTGACGATGCCAAAATGGGAATCTAAATAGTTGAAAATGTTTGGACTTCCCAAACCAGTTCATTTCTCATCTCCTTTCATCCTTGGATATAACAACTATAAATGCAAGCACATAAATAATCATCTAAGTAAGTCATTTGGAGTGAATTCAAGTGTGAGAAAAGGGGGAAAGTTCTCAAATTGTTCTGGTTTTGTTCATAGACAACTAAGTTCTTTCTCATTGAGGGTTATAAAAATTGATGCAAATAGAGAGATCTTAAATCCTTGTTAAAGGACATCTTTTGGTAGTGATCTTGTAGTGTATTGTATTGGAGATTTATATAGTGAAGTGAATAAACTTCTTACCTAGCTAGAATTTCTCCAACATTGGGTTTCTCTAGGATAAAATTCTTGTCTCCTTGTCTTGCATATCTAAATCTCAATATTGTATGAATGATTATTTCATAACACATCTTGTCCATAATAATAACTTTGGTAATTGTTCATTTATCATCACTAAGATAAGATCCATGTTTATTGTTTAAAAGATGCGGTTTATGGATCGAGATTTTAAGATCAAGTGTTTTTGTGTGGTTTAACTTGTGTTGACATTTTTACTTAGATACCCCTCACCCAAAAGGGTAGTGAAAGTGATGAAGGTATCCTCATTCCTTTTGAAGAAGATATTTCCACCAAGAAGTGGAAGCAAGGAATACGAAACATGGCTTGTAGTGAGATGCACACGAGACTGAAGAAGAACGTTTCTACAAGATGGAGGCAGATGTGGAAAGTCTATTTAAATATGTGGGAAATATTTAGTCCATCATGGGAAGAACAACCCCATACAAAACTTACTCCTCCTCCATTCAAAGAGAAGGTGAAGATATAAATTTAGCCTTATGATGGGGACATGAATGCCGATAAGTTAGACCATTGGCTAACTCAAATTGAGGTATATTTCAATTTACATCAAATCAATGAGAGTCAATAAATTTCATTTTCAAGGTTAAAATTAACCATTCATGCTTTAACCTAGTTTGAAAGCTATCTTCATTCCTTGGTTAAGAATCTTCCATCTATTTCTAAGTGGGATGAATTTAAGAGGCCAATCAAAAAGAAATTCTATCCTATTTGTTACGATGAAGAGAGGTCCATGTTTTGAAAATATCTCAAGAAAAACAAGGCCAAGATGTGCAAGTGTACACTGATGAGTTTGGGAAAAAGTTGTCTAAAAGGGTCGTTGCTTCCGGCTACTTCATTCGAGCATAGTCCCTTAAGAGCCCCGAGACCAAAATATCGTTCAACCGCAACGGGTGGCTACTCGAGACTCTTTGGCACCTAAAGAGGCCTCATCATCGATCCGACACCATGGCATAGGGACCCTCTACAATATCCTCTCTCGGTTTTTTCCATCTCATTTTAGTGCTCTCGATGTCCTACTATTTGCAAACGTGCAAAATAGTGCAGTTGGAGCCAGTGTAAGGTTTTCAAATGCTATATTTTGTAAACGGTGGGTCGTGGCACCAAATTGACTATGCTTTGGCATGTCCGAGTGGCCGAGTGAATGCTAGAGGAGATGGTGTTTTGGTGCGTGAAAGGATCGTTTGCTTCGGGATACTTCGTTCGGGCGTAGTCCCTTAAGAGCCCTGAGACCAAAATACCATTCAACTTCAACGGGTGACTACTTAGACTCCGTGGCACCTAGAGAGGCCTCATTTGATCCAGAAACTTGGTGTAGGGACCCTCTACAATATAGTGTCTCTTTTTTTCCTTCTCATTTCGGTGCTCTCATTTGTCCTATTGTTTGCAAACACGTGAAATAGTGCGGTTGGAGCCACTTTGTAAGGTTGTCAAATGCTATATTTTGCAAACCATGGGTCATGGAACCAAAACAACTATGCGGCCCATTTGGGTGGCAGGTGAATGATAAAGGGTGCGGTGTTTCGGTGCGTGAAAGGGTCGTTGCTTCGGGCTACTTCGTTTGGGCGTAGTCCCTTAAGAGTCCTAAGACCAAAATACCGTTCAACTTCGATGGGATACTAATCATACTCCGCGGTACCTAGAGAGGAATCATTTGATCCAAAACTTAGGCATAGGGACCCTCTACAATATCCTCTCTCGGTTTTTTTCCTTCTCATTTTGGTGCTCTCCTGTCATATTGTTTGGAAACGCGTGAAATAGAGTAATTGGAGCCAGTGTAAAGTTGTCAAACGCTATATTTTGCAAAAAGTGGGTCATGGCACCAAACCTGAATGTGCTAACATATCTAGGTGCCCAGGGAGAACTCTAGAGGAGGTGGTGTTTAAGTGCGCAAAAGGGTCATTGCTTAGGGATACTTCATTTTGAGTGTAGTCCCTTAAGAGCCCTGAGACCAAAATATCGTTCAACTTCAACGGGTGACTACTTGGACTCCGTAGCACCTAAAGCGGCCTTGCCTAATCCACAACCTCTACGTAGGGATCCTCTATAATAGCCTCTCTTGGTTTTTTCCTTCTCATTTTGGTGCTCTCGTTGTCCTATTGTTTGCAAATGCGCAAAATAGTGCGATTGAGGCGGTGTGAAGTTGTCAAACACTATATTTTACAAACAGTGGGTTGGCACCGAACCAAATGTGCCAACACATCCGAGTGGCCAAGTGAATGCTAGAGGAGGCTGTATTTTGGTAGGAAAAAGTGTTGTTGCTTCCGGCTACTTCGTTCAGGCGTAGTCCCTTAAGAGCCCTAAGACCAAAATATTGTTCAACTTCGACGGGTGACTACTCAGACTCCGTGGCACCTAGAGAGGCCTCATCTTATCTAACACCTCGGCGTAGGGACCCTCTACAATAGATTCTCTCTTTTTTCCTTCTCATTTCGATGCTCTCGTTGTCCTATTGTTTGTAAACGGGTAAAATACTATAGTTTGAGCGGTGTAAGGTTGTCAAACGCCATTTGTATTTTGCAAACGATGGGTCATGGCACCGAACTAACTATGCCAAAGCACATCTAGGTGGCTAGGTGAATGCTAGAGGAGGTAGTGTTTTGGTGCGTGAAAGGGTCGTTGCTTAGGGATACTTCATTTGGGCATAGTCCCTTAAGAGCCCCGAGAACAAAATATTGTTCAACCTCGACGGGTGACTACTCGGACTACGTTGCACCTAGAGAGGCCTCATCTAATCCAACACCTTAGTATAGACCCTCTACAATAGCCTCTCTCAGCTTTTTTCCTTCTCATTTTGGTGCTCTCGCTGTCCTAATGTTTGCAAATGCCTAAAATAGTGCAGTTGGAGCCAGCGTAAGGTTGTCAAACGCTATATTTTGCAAATGGTGGGTCCTGGCACCAAACCGACTATGCCAAAATGTCCGAGTGGCTAGGTTAAAACTAGAGGAGGCTGTGGTTTGGTGCACGAAAGGTTTGTTGCTTCCGGGCTACTTCGTTCGAGCGTAGTCCCTTAAGAGCCCTGAGACCAAAATATCATTCAACTTCGACGGGTGACTACTCGAAATCCATGGCACATAGATAGGCCTCTTCTTATCTAGCACCTCGACATAGGGATCCTCTACAATAGCCTCTCTCGGTTTTTTCCTTCTCATTTCGGTGCTCTCATTGTCCTATTGTTTGCAAATGTGCGAAATAGTGCAGTTGGAGCCAGTGTAAGGTTGTCAAACGCTATATTTTGCAAACGGTGGGTCATGGCACCAAACCGACTACGTCGGCATGTCTGTGTGGCAAGGTTAACGCTAGAGGATGTGGTGTTTTGGTGCATGAAATTGTCGTTGCTTCTGGGCTACTTCGTTCGGGCGTAGTCCCTTAAAATCCCTAAGACCAAAATATCGTTAAACTTTGACGGGTGACTACTCAGACTCCGTGGCACCTAGACAGGCCTCATTTGATCCAAAAGCTCGACATAGGGACCCTCTACAATATCCTCTCTCTGTTTTTTCCTTCTCATTTTTTTTCTCTCGTTATCCTCTTTGTTTGCAAACACGTGAAATAGTGCGGTTGGAGCCAATGTAAGGTTGTCAAACGCTATATTTTTAAACGGTGGGTTGTGGCACCAAACTGATTGTGAGGATACATCTGGGTGGTCGGTGAATGCTAGAGGAGGTGGTGTTTTGGTGCACAAAAGTGTCGTTGCTTCTGGGCTACTTCGTTTGGGCATAGTCCCTTAAGAGCCTTGAGACCAAAATATCATTCAACTTCGACGAGTGACTACTCGGACTCCATCACACCTAGAGAGGCCTCATCTAATCTGACACATTGGTTTAGGGACCCTCTACAATAGCCTCTATCAGTTTTTTCCTTCTCATTTCAGTGCTCTCGTTTTCCTACTGTTTGCAAATGCACGAAATAGTGTAGTTGGACCCAGTGTAAGGTTGTCAAACGCTATATTTTGCAAACGGTGGGTCATGGCACTAAAAACTATCTTGACATGTTTGGGTGGCTAGGTGAACGGTAGAGGAGGTGGTGTTTCGGTGGGAAAAAGGTTCATTACTTCCGGCTACTTCGTTCGGGTGTAGTCCCTTAAGAGCCGGAGAACAAAATATCGTTAAAATTCGATGGGTGACTACTCGCACTCTGTGGCACCTAGAGAGGCCTCATCTACTCCAAAACCTCGATGTAGGGACCCTCAACAATAGCCTCTCTCGGCTTTTTTCCTTCTCATTTTGGTGCTCTCGTTGTCCTATTGTTTGCAAACGCGTGAAATAGTGCAGTTAAAGCCAATGTAAGGTTTTCAAATGCTATATTTTGCAAATGGTGGGTTGTGGCACCGAAAAAACTACACTGGCACATCTAGGTGGCCAGATGAATGCTATAGGAGGTGGTGTTTCGGTGCATGAAAGGGTCGTTGCTTCCGGGCTACTTCGTTCAGTGTAGTCCCTTAAGAGCCCTGAGACAAAAATATCATTCAACTTCAATGGGTGACTACTCGGACTCCATGGCACCTAGAGAGGCCTCATCTAATCTAGAACCTTGGCGTAAGGACCCTCTACAATAGCCTCTCTCAGTTTTTTCCTTCTCATTTTGGTGCTCTCGCTGTCCTACTATTTGCAAACACGTGAAATAGTGCAGTTAGAGCCAGTGTAAGGTTATCAAATGCTATATTTTGCAAACGGTGGGTAGTGGTACCGAACTGACTGTGGCGGCATATCCAGGTGGCTAGGTGAATGCTAGAGGGGGTGGTGTTTTGGTGCACGAAAGGGTCATTGCTTCCGGGCTACTTCGTTCGGGCGTAGTCCCTTAAGAGCCTTAAGACCAAAATATCGTTCAACTTCGACGGGTGACTACTCGGACTCCATGGCACCTAGAGAGGCCCCGTCTGATCCGGCACTTCGGCGTAGATACCCTCTACAATAGCCTCTCTCAATTTTTTCCTTCTCATTTTGGTGCACATGCGTAGGTATGGTCTTGTAAACACTTGGGGAGGAGTCATTTTCAAAATTTACAACTTTTTCAAAATTTACAACTTTTTCAAAATTTACAACTTTTTTAAAATTTACAACATTTCCAAAATTTACAACATTTCCAAAATTTACAACTTTTTCAAAATTTACAACTTTTTCAAAATTTAAAACTTTTTCAAAATTTACAACATTTTCAAAATTTACAAATTTTTCAAAATTTAAAACATTTTCAAAATTTACAACATTTTCAAAATTTACAACTTTTTCAAAATTTACAACTTTTTCAAACAATGAAAGTTTCTCTTAGCTTCGAGAATTTAAAATTCTCTATTAACATTGCCAACCACGTGAAGGTGGAAGCTTTTCTGGCACCACTAACCTAAACATAAAAGTGTTAGTCAAAGAAATTTAAGTTTCAAATCAAAACCATATACTATCTATATATGTATAAAATACACAAATTTAAAATAAAATATATTCAAACTTAAATCTAGATCTTTAAACTAACAAATTTATATATATATTCAAAAGAAATTATATATACAGACATGCACATTGTAAATTCATTCCAATGAACCATCGTGGATCGGATCTACTCGAATAGCGAGACAAGATTGCTTCATGATCGACTCTCGAACCTTCCAAAGAATCTTGTTATAAGGCCTTCCTTGATATCTATACACTGAATATTTTTCGCTAGAATGAGATGTGAATAAAAGAGTATTTTCTTGTGTGTCTCAAAGTCTTCAAACACCCAAATAGAGGAGTTTTTAATGGATACCATCAAAGCCAAGTTCCAGAGCTACCACCGACCACCTCGTAGGATACTCAATATCTTCGCAATTTATAATAGGAGAAGTCAACTTCTTTCTTTCCTCAATGCAACGACATAAGAAATAGTCTGTTTCTTCTTCATTGTCTTCTATCGCAATTACTGCAAACACATGTCCTACAAAAAAATAACCAAGGTTGAACAACTCAAATTTAAATTACATATTGAAATTTCAATGGACATAACTCAATACAAAAATTAAATAAATAACCATAAATACCTTGTTGCACCAAAATCAAAATTTCATCAAAGTCCTTGGATGTTGTAACTTCATCTGCAGAAACAAGTCATAATGCTTATGGAGGTTGATAACTAGGAAGCAGAGTTAGAGGCCTACAAATCCATCCTTCCACCCATTCTTGTGAATCACACTCAGCAGTGACAAATTCGATACAAGATGCACAAAAATATGTCAAATTTTTTTGTCCATACGACGCATGAAGTAGCGTCGAGCTACAAAATGAGTTCATATCACTAGACCCAGTGAGTGTCATACAATCCTCGTAGTTAGCAAGTATGTTGTTCCTCTATCAACCAAAAATATCTCTGCGAATCCGTGGAATTTTCTTGAGAACCTCGGCCATCTTTGTCACGGTACACCATTCCACTATGCTCTTTGCATATTTTAATTTAGCACCATATTTGTAGTTCAACTCTTCTCTCGCAAGAGCTCTTTTCACACATACCCCTCGCACCGTCATGCTTTCATTTTCCATGTCCAGCCTCGGTGAAACTCCAAATACATTGCACACCCATCTTGGACGTGCATTCTACTCATCCAATAAAACATTCATGCATTCTTAAACCGAGACGTGTAATTTATCGACCATATATAATGTTGTTTGAAGTGGTTATCCCTATCAGACAAGTTTCCATAAAATAACCGAAAACACCCTTGCACAAATTCAGTAGAATGAGTACGATCATCACTGATATAAAAGTGGTACTCTCTTAAAAATTTTTGATCATTCTCTGTAGTGTCAAGAGAATGTAGAAATGCTATATACACAAAAATGGCAACTTGTACCGAGATGTAATATTACGATTGAACCTCCATTTGGGGTTGCGTAATGTGTAATTCTTTACAAAATTGACCACCTGGAACAATAGTACCAATAGGAAATGTGTATTTTCATAGCTTGAATTGTTCATCCAACCATCGAGCTCTATGTGTATGCCTCGCATACTCATAAATAATTTCATCCTTAAAGTTTCTCATAAATTGAAAAATGGGCATACTGTTTCGTAACTAGCTCACACTGCTTTGACTTTTTCCATCTTTCAACCTGGTATGTAACTGATTTATATTTATCAAACTCAACTAAATTATGTCTTATTGTACCTTCAATTTGCTCATGGATGTAACTTTCCAATTTAGGTAATCCGCCGCATGTACTACAACTTCCATCTAAACAATCGTAACTATAAAAAAATTGTCCAACTTCTTTTTCACAAAATATAGTAGGAATGAAATCCCTGGAAGATATTGGTGGAACTTGAACACCACATTCAGATAACATAGTTTTAGAATGAAAATTAGAACGAATACGTAAAAATTTAGCATAATGCATCGCAAATTCAACATGTTACCTATAATAAGTGATGCGAGCATGGTTGATTTTCACATAGAATGGTTTCAACATTTCAAAAAAGTGTTGAATAATTTTAATTCCCAGATTCTCTTGTTCAAACTTAAGAAAAAATTGATTTTAAGTCATATCTAAGAAATTCTTTGGATGTGGTTCACGATTAGTAGAACCAACTCTCTGTTTTATAACATCTCTTGTATTAGGTGAAACTCTAGTGTTATCATGCCAAAATTTAATAACAACTTCTCTTATAGCATCAAAATTATTTTTGTCCTTACACGGTGCTCTAGCAGAAAATGCCCAAAAATCGACATTATGAGTGATTAAAGGATATTACATCTTTCAATTGATTTCATTAGAGTTTTTCGATTAACTTGCAACATTCGACTTGTTTGCATAATCAAACGTTGTTTTTTTATTGATTCACTTACAACACTAGTAGCAAGTACATGACGCACAATATTACTATCCCTAGTGCATCTCTTGACACCAACAGTGTGATATGCATCATGAAGGTTTTCAACAATTGTAGAGGTTTGACCACATATATTAGATGTTGTCAATCCTAAGGTGTTTAATGTAGGTCTCATTTTAATCAATTTCATCAAACTAACCAACAACTGACATCTTTGGGAATCATTTAAAATTTCAAAATGATTATCCCAAATTTTAGTGGCTTTTCTTCTAATTTTTCGTTCAGAAAGTTTGTCAGACATTGGTTTCAAAATGTTTTCATCAATTTCAATAAAAAAATTAGGTTTCTTACATAAAATCCTAGGAGGTGTTTTTGTCAAATTTTGCTTGTCTACAGTTTCAACATGAATTTTCTTATTCACATTTTCATTGTCTCCTTCAATTTCAACATTTGCTACATCATGAGTATTTAATTCTTCTTCAACATTGATGGTAAAAATTCTTCATCATGAGTATTTAATTCAACTTCAACATTGACAGTAGAAATATTACCTAGTTCTTCATTGCTTACAATAGTTGGGATTGAAGATGAACCTCTTCTAGATTCACGAAGTTTCCGCATTCGCTCAGCATTTTGAATTTTGTTGGCCTCTAATTTGTTTGGTGTTTTTTTACTTAATGACTTCCTTTTTTGACTTCGTTTTTTGTCTCCCATGATGTTTTGCTTCCGGTGATAAGAAAAACGTGTAGAAAAAGATAGAATTTCGCAGTAATTCATATGGTAAGGTCAGAGAGTAAAAATCACATGGTAATTCAGACATTGGGATGTGTGTAAATATGATTTATGAACCGCATGAGCATGCTTTATAAACCACGCTCACGGTTTATAAAGCGCGCTCGCGATTTATGTTAAAAAACCATGATCGTGATTTTTAAACCGTGATCGCAGATCTATCTGCCGAACCTAAGCCTCGGAAAATCTTTGTTTTTCCCCAACCAAATCTATGGAAGGTCATTATGAAGTGTAAAGGTCAAAAACCTCAAATCTTCTCTTCCAAAGACTTGAACCATGCTCAAAAACTGAAAACATTTCATAAAAATGGTGCCATCGCGTAGGGGAGACTCTTAGCTTCGTAGAAATATTGTTTTTAAAGTGAATAGACTAAGATAAATATCATTTTATAATTTTTTACTAACAATATGTCTTTAAGACATTTTTTTCCGTGAATGTTCATGTCTACGTTTAAGATCTGTAACTTTTGTTTCAATTATCAAAATATGATAAAACTTATACCATCCCAAGCGTGGACAAATTCTATACACGTTAAAAAATAAAAAAATATTTCGATATTTTTGATATAGTTATGGTGGGAAAACGTAAAGTGCTCTATTTTCTAAATATTTTCAGACCACTTTCACGGAAAAAATCATTAAAAAACAATATTGCTAAAAAAATATAAAATAAAATCCATCCAAAGATAGACAACAACATCCAACGTTTCACCAAAGGAAAAAAAAAAAAAAAATAACAAGATTTGGTCATCCAAAATGCGGGCAAACGGACTACAATCTTATAAGTTTTTTCACAAAAAAAATAAGTCATATAATTTTAAGTGTTTAATATAGCTAAACTTGTCCGTTTTAAAAAAAAATTGTATTTTAGAAACTAGATTCTGAATTCTACGATTCATATTTATATAATTTTTTCTAATTTAGAGTGTGTGTATATCTAATAATTCCTACAAGTTGAGATTTCTTTGTTTTTACAATATGACATCCACGGATGACCCTATATTTGTCCATCGACTTCTGTACTTACCCTTATCCCTATATAGAAAAAGAAGGGAAGAAGACCTCAAAGGTCTCCATCTCCACAAAATAGAACTTTATCAACACCTTCACCAGAAGACACTTTCTTCAATTGACTAGGGTTCTCAAGCCCCTCGAGGATGGATCATCTACAACCACCAAATCAGCCACCTCCAAACCCATATGCAAGTTTCACGGGAAGAAATTCACTTTCCCTTAATGCACAAAATCTGGTCTCGATAACAACATTAAAAAATATCCCATACATCACTGGAGAAAATCACACAACTCCCATCAACTACATTCGGGACATTGAAAATGTACGTGTCATACATGAGATTGCTAAGATGGATGTTGCGGTCAAGTTATTGGATTCTTATCTCAAAGGAAAAGTGTTGCGGTGAGTCGAGGCTTGGGATCGGGATCGATTCAGGTGGGATCAATTGTGCATAGATCTCTGTGGCGATTTGGGAGAGAGGGTGACAACGTATCCCTTTAAGAGAATACAACCATAATCAAAAGGGAACCGGGTGAGAAGATGACATAATTCAATTCCATAATCTAAAGAACATGGAAAGGATCTCAATTTCTATCGGACCAATAGTTGAAGGTGCATTTCTATATATTCTTAAAGCTCTAATTACGATATATACATTTATGATACAATATATGGGGAGAATAACCCTACCGGATGTTTATGCCATAGCTATTAGAGATGAGAATTTCCTAATTCAAGCTAGTAAACTCAAACCTAGGCCCCTTATTCCTCTCTATCTAGAAATGGGAATCCTAATCCTAATCAAACACCTACAATAACACCCATCCCTACTCCAATAAATCATATTTCAAAAGAAGTATCCAATTCTTCTTCTAGTCCTTCAAACTACCTCCAAGAGGTTATGAAACAATTCCAAAACTTAGAAAATGAGTTGGTAACTCTTAAGAGGTAGCAAGCTCAAAATTCTAGACTTTATTAGCTTCAATTCCAACCTAATAAACCTCCATATTAGTAAAACATGCCACATGTTCAAGATGCTAATCGAGAACCAAGGACAATGTTAAGTTGCTAAGCCATTCCAAGCATATAACTCTAATGCGGTTTCAACGTCTAGGGCCTTGGTTCCAACTCAAAACAACATAGCACAAGAATATGAATGGTGTTTCCCATGCATCCAACCACATAATTAAGAAACATGCTTTAATGGTTATTTAAATAAAACATTGATGGTGACTATGGCGGGTGTTCCTCAAGAACCAAACAAAGAAGAAAGTAAGAAATAGGTAGCTAATCAGGAAGCACCACCAAACGAGACAACACTTGTGAATTGGCAAGCTAAGGATTTCTGTCGAATAAATCAGTCCCCTTCTCAAAGTGTGGCATCCAATACAAGGTCTAAGAAAATAAATAAAGAGGAAGGGATGTCATCTAATCAAATTAATTCTCATCCTTTTATCACACATCGGGGTATTAGCCATCCAAGTGTAACCCCAAATGTTCAAGATCATTTAAAACTACCTTCTAAGCCAATTCGGGTGCCGGTTACAATAGCCCATATGTGGGAGAAATTCATCTTTGAGTAAAGGGAAGAAGGAGAATCAATCTCATTTTAACATTATTGATCAAATGAAGAAGAACAGTGTAAGAATTTCTATGTGGGAATAATTGAAAATTCCAGAGCCAACGGGATTTTTATAAGCAACCATGGAGAATCGGTCAACATAAAATGTGTTGTCTAGGATTCAAGACAAGGTGCTCACTAATGCAACTCCAAAAGAATGATTTTATGGAGGTCCACAAGGTAAAAAATAATGAAGCCTCCTCTATTCGATATATCTTTAGTTATTGGGAACAATCTTGTACACCACTGAATGACGACTGGGGCTAGTACTTTGGTAATGTCAAAATAAATAGTGGATCAGATGGGCCTGAAATATGGTCTAGTTTCCAAAGGAGTGGTACAGTTATATGGGAAATAGTGGAGACTGTTGGGATCATAAAGGTTTAAACCTTACATTACATGCATGTCCTAATGTCGCGATTCAACGGGATATATCAGTGATTGACTTACCACCACTCTTTGTAGTGCGCTTGTCAAGAGACTTCACCACAAAAATTAGAGGCTAGTTATCAACTTATTGGTCACATATGCTCTTCATAAAAGGTACGGAGCTAAGGCTACAATATGGTCTGAACGTATTACAAATTTCCATATTGAACCTCATGTACTAAGTCCAATCAACATAAATTATTGAACCTTTGATCAAGAGGATTGCCCAAACACTCGAGAAAATAGATACCAAAGTTGGGGGCATCCTGGATTTGACTCTTGATGAATGGGAAAACAAAATTCACAAATATGATCCATACAAGGAATTAGAGGAGAATTTGAGTTGGGAGTTTATAGATTACACGAGGAAAACACACCCCTTCATAGCCTCAATAAACTGGATGATAAGGGTGATAATGAAGTACAAAAACTATGTTTTGATGGCATAAGGATTAGGAAAGGAATTGGAGGAGGAGAAATTCTTTTTTCACAACAAGGTATGAATTACTACTCTTCTTTTCATTTTCAGTTTACTTGTTCAAACAATACGCTGAGTATGAAGCTTTGATACATGGATTGAATTGGGCAAGAAAGAGGGGTATAAAAAATTTGCAAGTGTTTGGGTATAGTGAGTTCATTTTCAAATAGGTTAGGGGAAAGAATGCTACTAAGAATGATCTACTCAAAGCCTACAAGCATCGGGTATGGGATCAAATTGATGATTTTGAAGCGTTCAATATTCAAGTCATACCAAGGAAGAAGAATGAGGCTGTGGATAGGCTTGCAAAAATTGGAGCAATATTTGATGTGGTCGACAATATTAATAAAGATAAAGTGCAGCCACATATTCATGTAATTATCGGGATAGTTGTACGAGAAAATAACACGAGTGGAAGGTATTTGAGAATGATCAACAAATCATTAAAGCTGCAGGAGGAGGCCAAGTTATCGGTTAAAAATAAAGAGAAATTGGAGCAACAATATGATGATTAAGTGTTTCGACATAGCGCAAATAATCTACCAAAGGATATAGTCATTCTAGAGTGAATATTAAATCCTAATGATCAATTCAAAGGGAAAGAACAAACATTTAGTTCAAAGGTGAGCATTCAAATCCAATTTCAATTGGAGAAAAAAACACTTCAAATTGGAAAGGTAAGCCGAGCAAGAAAAATATATTTATAAAAATTTTCAAATAATTTCCATAAGTGTTTGCTACTAGATATGAATATTTGAAAGGATTTAATCCTAAGCTAGCACAACATACGATTGAACTAGATTTAGGAGCTAAACCCATCGAGGAAAAAACAAAGGCTAGTCAATCCTCTTATAGAGCCTTTCATGAAAAGAGAATTGAACAAAATAATTGAAGAAAGCATCATCTTTCTAACCAAGAACTCTTCATGGGTAGAAAATATGGTGCCAGTTAGGAAAAAGAATGGGGAAATTAGGATATGTGTGAATTTCTGAGACTTGAACATGGCCTCTCTCGAGACACCACTTCTCAATTCCTCCAATGGAGAAAATCATGCAGGTTGTATCCAGTTCCAAAAGGTTCTCATTTCTTGATGACTACTCAGGCTATAATAAAATCATGGTGAAAGAAGATGACCAGTTCAAGATAACCTTCACCACGAAGTGGGGCACATATGCTTATAGGAATATGCCATTTGGACTATCGAATTCCATAGCCACTTTCAAAAGGGAAATGTATATGGCATTCAAAGGGTTGATAAATAAAATATTTATCGTGTATCTAAATGACATCACTATATTCTCGAAGAATGCAACAAGGCACCTCTTTCACCTTAGATAAGTGTTCCAAAGATGCAAGATATTTGTCTAGTGTCTTTGAATCGAAAAAGTGTCTATTCTTAGCTCATGAAGGCAAGGTCTTAGGCCACATTTTTTTATAAGGAAGGGTTGGTGATTGATCCACAAAGGGTAGAAGCCATCGATAATTTCCATTACCAAGTCATAAGAAGGCTCTCTAAAGATTTTGGGGAAAATTAATTTTATTTGGAGGTTAGCTCCTAAATTTTCCCATCTTGTCAAACCATTCACACTGCCACTTCTTGAAGAAGACCGTGGTTTTCATATGGACTTCTTAAGGAAAATAAATCTTTGAAGTTATAAAGCAGGTCATTACATAGGCTCCAACCCTCATAAATGAAGATTTCTCAAAGGATTTTATTTTATAGACTTTTGGGGGCACAAATGCAATATATGTCATACTAGTACATCCTAATCAAGACAGAATGGAGTAGCCTATCACATTCTTCAGCCAAAACCTTAAGAATTATGAAGTGATATATTCATTCATTGAGAATCATTTCTTTCTATGATTAGAAGTCTAAATAAATACATACATCTAGTGTCAAAGAATATATTTCATCCATTAGTTTCACATGCTACTTTAAAATATTTTCTTTTGAACAAGGACCTTAATGAAAAGAGAGTTGGTTGGATAACCAAGGTCATGGAGTATGATATTGATATAAATGTGACCAAATAGGATAGGGGAAAAGTGTTATGTGAGAAACTATCTTCTAACTAGCATGTTGAATCAAGAGAGGAGGAATAATTTGTTATGATGTTGCAATATAATCAATAACAAAGTTGCGGGTGATATACCCATTCCTTATTAGAATCGGGATATTGTATATTTTCTTCAAGCGGGTCAAAGTCCTTAGGGATTGAGTAAATCCAAAACGAGATATTTTAGACTTGATTACATCCCATACATGCTTGTAGATAATATTTTGTTCGAAGGGATGTGAATGATGTCATCTTAAGGTGCATCAAGACGGATCAGATAGAGAGGGTATTGTACGAGTTTCATGATGGTAAGAAAGGTGGTCATTTTTCCCCAAAAGAAACAACTATTAGAATCATGAGGGATTGCTATTATAGAGCTAATATTTTTAATGATTGCTACTCATGGATCAATAAATGTAAGAAGTGTTCCTTCTTCATAGGTAAAGAGAAGTTGGCAGCTCTCCCACTCCATCCTATCTCATTTGAGTAAAATTTCATGCAATAAGGGCTTGCTTTTATTGGGATGATCAATCCAGGAGTTCTAGCCTAAGTCACAAATGGATTCTTATAGCCACGAACTACTTCACTAAGTGGAAAGCAGCAATTGCACTCAAGGAAGAAAATGAAGCTAACATTACGGACTTCTACAAAAGTATTACAACTTGGTTTGGTGTTCCTTCGACTATAATATTAGATAATGCCTTATATTTTCTTAGAGGAAAGATATCCAATTGGGAAGTTAGAAATGGCATCTACTTAAGAACTTCTTTTAAATACTACCCTCATGGTAGCAGAAAAGAAGATTCCATGAACAATAACTTCTTTGAGAATCATAAGAATAACCCTAGATGAGAATAAAAGGACTTGGCATACAAAATTGAAATCAGCCTTGTGGGCTGATAGAATCACTCCCAAGAAATCAACTGGTTATTCTCCTTTCAAGTTGGTTTATGGAAGGGAAGTAAGACTATCAATATCCCTTTTATTTCTATCATTGGAGCTTATCAAGTAGATAGAGGTGTTCGATTTTCTAGCTATGGAAGTCGGGTATGCAGAGCTCATGGAGCTAGAAGAACTAGGCCATAAAAATAATGGAGAAGGAACAAGCTCAAATAAAGATGAGCTTTTGAGAAAGGAAAAAAATAACTTTTCAAGAAGGATACCTAGTTCTGAAATGAGATGCGAGACATAGCTAAAATTAGAAGGAACTCCAAGTTTGATGTAATATGGAGTGGCCCTTACTTGATTTCGGGACGTAAAGAAAACAATTCTTTCCAATTGACAAAGTTGGATGAAGAAGAACTACGAGGTTCTATTAAATGACATCTATCTACGAAGAATTATTATTGATGGGATTATATTTCTTGTGCATATTATCTTAGAGTTTATAATTCCTCTAAGTGCTCGTAGCACATTGTTCTCATTGTAGCTAGGTTTTCTATAAGATAAGTGCTTGTCAACTCTCTACATGTTCCATTTTGGGATATGTATAATTTTATTATTTGTACATGGTTGTGCTTTTTTTTGTTGTACTTTCCGGTTTTAGGAAAGATCGATGATTAATTAATGTCTCAATAGTATTCCGAGAGAAGAAAAGGTTTTATACATGGACCGGTTTCAACAATCGAGAATGAATCCATTCCCAATGGATGCGAAATCAATGGTCTTTCAGATCTAGCAGGAAGATCACCCCACAAGTCACCAATTGTTATCCATTTTTGTACCCCCATTGAAAAATGGATCAACCTACAGGTATAGGAATTGATAGTTAATAGGAGAAATTTATAAGGTATCTCATGACAAAGGTTTGGAGTAGGATTTGCATTAGTGGTCAAACTATCAAAATGTACAAATTATCACCTTGTTGACGCTCATCAACCACTTCCTCCTACCTCTCGTTAACCACACCTTGTTTTCATGTGTCAAAAATTCCTTGTTAACGTGTATCAACCACTTACTCTGCCGCACGTCAACCACACCTTATTGACGGATGTCAACCGCTTCCTCCTATTGCTTTTCAACCACACATTATCGACGCATGCCAACCATTTTCTCCTTGACACATGTCAACACACCTCTTCTTGTCATACATCAACCATTTTCCTTGACACACGTTAACATCCCTCTTCTTGTCACACATCAATCATTCTCCTTGATGCAAGTGAATTCCCTCTTCTTGTCACATATAAACCATTCTCTTTGACGTGCATCAACACTTACTTCATATCATGCGTAAACCTCCCTCCTTGACATGCATAACTCTACCTTCCCTACCACCTCTACCCTCTCGTTGTGCATCAACATCACCTCCTGTTGCGTGTCAAATTCCTTTTCCGTAGTGTGTCAACCTTCCCTCATTTTTTTGCAAAAGTATTTCCCTTACTAGTGAAGACTTTTCCTTCTTGTTGTCACGTCAGCTAGTGGTTTCCATTGGGCAAAAAGAAAGAGTTTCAGATATGGCCAAACATTAATGATACCGCACAAGATATCTCAACATTTGGATTAATGAGGTATGAGACCCCTATTCACCATGCAAGAAATGTACCATTGATAAGTGAACCATCATGGCTATCCATACCTATGTACATCAATTTAATGAAGGATATTTTTGGTGGCTCCATTTATGTATATATAGGTAAATTCCCTCAATTGAGGGAGAGAGAGATTTTTGAAATTGTAAAGGAACTGCCAAAATTGTTGCAACACTTTTGTGAGTTATAGGCCTCAAATTTATGCATTTTTGAAGCATTATTTCCTTATGCTTATACTATAATGGATTGAGAATCATTTTAAGCAATAAAATTAGTGTTTTGTGGCTCTTCTTCCCTATCTTGATTTATATTTCATTTCTTGCCTTCTATTATATTTTATGGGTATATTGTGCATATTGTGTTTACTTTGCAAGGATAAATGTTTTTGTGCTCAACGAGATTGGAGGTTTGAATGTGTTTTTGGTGTGACATTTTATCTTCCCTCTTCTTCCCATTTCCTTCCACTTTCACTCACTAGGAATCTCTCTAGTCTTGTTTTGGTGCTATTGCCTCCTTAGTTTAGGATTTACATTTATGTATTTCTCCTCTTTGGTGCCTTAGAATTGATAGTTTAGAATTAGGTTAGCATTATAATAGGTCGGGAACCATCCTTCTCTGGAGTTTTGTTTCAATTACAAGGGTCCCATAGCTCTAATTTTATTATTAGACTAGCTTTATCTATTCCATTATTCTCTCCTACATCCATATCTTCCTCCTTAGTTTAGGGAATATTGTTTATTGCTTCTCATATTTAATGTACGTACTTCTTCATAATAAAATAATGTGTGAAGAGTATTTCACTCAACATTCTTCTCTCTATCTATTTCCTACATTTTTGGTATTGAAGAAAACATTATCTACGATGCATGTTTTTTTTCTCTTGAGTAAATCTCATTGAATTGAGAGAGAGAAAGGTTCTTTGGAACATGGAGGAATTAGAGTGGCTTGCCTATTTAGTCTTTATTCTTTTTTTATCTATTTTATTGCATGAAGAGGACCTGTAGAAAAAGACAAACATGGAGATCTTGTTGCGCTAGAAGACATAAAATTGAGCTGCGTGGCTATTTGGTGCTGCGTATAAGTATCCACATCCTATGTGGAAAGGAGAGAATTGTGAAATGGAGCATTGTTTTTACAATCTTCTTTGTAAAAATATGTGGTGGAGATCTTTGAGAACAAAAATCTAACCATTATACTCAGCGTAAAAATTTAGATACTGCTGAAAAGTGGCTAAAGAAACTCTTGCGTGGCTAGGGTGAGAAAGGATGCATGAAAAATAAAACTGGATCTCTCTTTTGTCTTTTTTGTCGGTTTTTTTTTTTTTTTTTTTGCACACTGCGTGAAGGAGAAAACCTATGTGGAAAGAAGAGAATGAACTCGTGTGGAGGAGAAGACTGCATGGAACTATGTGAAGATGCGTGAAGGAAGAAATTGTGTACATTTTTTTGTGTAATAGTAAAGCTACTGCATGGATCCTTAATTTGGTTTTGGAGATGCATGGAGAGGAGATTTCTTATCAGTATTATTTTGTGTGAAATGTCACAAGTGATTCTGCATGGAGGAGAATTATAGAATTTTTTTAATGCTATCAAAACATTGTGAGTTCTTTAAACATTGCATGGAAGTTTAACTTCCTAGAAGCAAGAAAATTTTGAGTGGCAGCTTGTTGCATGGAGAGAAATCATTCATTTACTGGTGGAGTAAAAGCAAATAAAAATACCTACATGAAGGAAATTTGAAATTTCCTGGTGTGAAGTAGCTTGTGATTCCAAGGATGTGGAACACAAAGGCTAGCATTAAATAAATAAATAAATATTTTCTAGTAAAGAAGCATCTCTCTCATAGCCTCTCCACCAAGACAATGAAGGACAAGAAGTAGATCATACAACACTATGCCGAATGTCGAGTGTAGAAAACTTGATTGAGAGCGTCAATAACATGGTCACCACTGCCGAAAGCTGGAACATCAACTCCAGCCAGAGAACACCATGAAGAATCTCCTGAGAGATCTGGGTTCTACTTTTCTTTGTTAAATGAGCTTGAAACACTAGAAATTTGCCTTGACAAGCTAGTTCGAGAAGGACTTCTTGAATATTTCTTTTTCAACGTCAATTGCCAAGAAAAGTGAGTTCATGAAGAATTAGAAGTCGGGTATGATGCCAATGTGTGATGAAGAAGAACACCCCACAAAGCGTCACCATCTCACAAGCATGCGAATATCATGAGCATCTATGAGCCAGTAATTCTCATCAGTGAGTCAAAGTTGTAATAACTCTTGAAATAAATAAAAAAAAATTATTATAATGTCTACTCGAAGTTGCTTCTTTCGATGCTCAGTTGCTCAAAGGGCCCAATTTTGTGGCTTGGAAAAAAAATGAGGACAATCCTTAGTTTGAAGGATTATGGGGCATTGTCACAGGGTCTGTGCCCGCTCCCACAACCCCTGATGAATTAATAAAGTATGAGATGGCTAGTGCAAAAGCCTTGATGTTGATAATGCTCAGTATCAGTGATGATGTGAAAATGCATGTTTGGAATGTGGAGAAACCAAAGGAGGCCTGGGACAAGTTGGCAACAATTTATGAAGCCAAAAATCAGACTAAGATCCTTCATCTTCAGTCAAAGTTACACACCCTCTCTATGGGTTAGATGAGAAAGTGGAGGAGTTCTTACATCGCGTGGTTGAGCTATGATCGGAGTTATTAGCACTCGGTGAAATGGTGATGAAAAACTTTATCATATCGATCACCTTGAGAGCACTCCCTTCTCAATTTTGAGTGTTCATTATGACACTGAATGTATCTAAACAAATAGTGGCATTTAAAGAACTTGTGAATTTTTGTTATAGCAGGAAGAGGCCATCAATTCATCCCAAGAGGAGTCTCAGGATAAAACCCTTGTTCTCAAAGCCATACCATGGCTAGAAGAATCAAAAGGGTCCCCCAGAGAAGTCTAATCAAGCATGCAACCAAAACAACAGTAGAAAGATCAAAAGTCAAAGAGGTGGTGTCACATTTATAGAACCAACACTCATGAAATTGATCACTGCTAGTATACAATAGCTTGAAAAAGGGTCTTAAAGTCAAACAAGCACATCAAGGCGCGAAGATTTTCAAAATTCCAAATGACGTCCCTATTGGAGAAAGTAGAAGGGACATCTTGCATCCCAAGAAGATGATGAATCTGATGAGGAGACATCAGAAGGAGCCCATTGTGGTAAGAACCTTGTACTTGTCTCTCAAACTTCTCAGCCCATGAAGAAAGTCTGGTTGATAGACTCGGTGCAAGCAAGCATATGTCAGGTGACAAGAAGTTGTTTGATTCACTACATGAACAACCAACTGGAGATCAAGTTTGGATAGTGGATGACAAAGAGTACATTACAGAAGGAATAGGAAATGTCACCATTCCTCTGGGACCACAAAAATGTACACTTACAAAGGTATTATATGTTCCTAGCTTGACTAGCAACCTCTTGTCAATTACTCAGCTGTTGAATCATCACCTTAAGGTAGAATTTCTTGTTCAAAATGGCATTAAATCATGCTTAATCTCTAGACAAGGTATGGTTCTTGCTAGAGCATTTGTAAAAGATAAGTTATTTGCTTTAGATATTATTTCATCTTCTTCAGTAGCTTTATCTGCTCTATAGAACAATCAACTACCCTATGGCATTTTAGATATGGACACTTGTCGGTTAGTTCATTACACCAGATGAGTTCAAAAGCAATGGTCCATGGACTACCAAAATTGTCTAATTCCTTTCCTATCTTCCCTAGATGTCTTGCAGGAAAACAACACAGGGATTCATTTCAGACAAGTACTTTCCATGCCAAGAAGCATCTGGAGGTAGTTCATACCGATCTAAATGGCCCTTTACCTGCTTCATTTTCAGGATATAAGTACTTTCAACTGTTCGTGGATGACCACTCCCTGCAAGATGTGGGTGTTTTTCTGAAGAAGAAAAGTGAGGCTCTTCAACATTTCAGAACTTCTATCATTGTGTTGTGAAAGAGACCGGCCAACCTCTTCTTCTACTTCACTCAAGATCGAGGGGGAATTCACATCAAATAAGTTCTTGGCATTCCTAAACCAACAAGGCATTAAGCAACACCTGAATGCTCCCTACATGCCCCAAAGAATGGCATTGTTGAGCGTTCAATCACATAGTGATGGAGATGGCTCATTGCATGCTAACAACTACAAAGCTAGAAGAACACTATTGGGTTGAAGTAGTACAGATAGTTTGTATATCTTCTCAATAGGGCACCAAAAAGATTCTACAAAATAAAACACTAGAAGAGGTATGGAGTGGTAGAAAGCCATCAATTTCTCATTTGCGAGTATTTGGTTACACAACATACATGCATGTCCCAGCTTAGAAGAGAAATAAGGTAGAGCCAAAGACACTCCCTGTGTATCCTTCTTAGCTACAACACTACCTCGAAGGTGTATCATCTCATGGATCTGAGACAAAGAAAATATATGAGAGTCATGATGTGGTTTGTGATGAGTCATCCTTTGACTCAATAGTATCAACAAAAGATCCACTTCCAACCACCTCTCACCGACTAGTCTCGAATCAGATGATGAGCCAAAGGAGACTACTTAGAGAAAATAAATGCTTCCAGAGAGCTATTTTTTGACCTTGGAGAACTGGAGAATGTGACTCCACATCAATCCACATGGAAACAACATAGTTCTTCTCAAAAGTAGCCAAGTTCTCATCGAAGTGGGTACAAAGCACTATCAAGGACTCACATTTGCAATAACTCCCAGATACATCATCGAAGTCAAAACAAGGAGTCAAAAAAGAAATGAGGTAAAATTTGCACTCATGAGTTCACTGATTGATAGCTCGATCCTGATAATGTTTGTGAAGCACTCAGTCAACCTCAGTGGAAGGAAGCCATGGATATAGAATATGACTCACTTATGAAAAATCAGACATGGGAACTTGTTGATCCCTACAGGAAAGAAACCCATAGGCTAAAATGGGTTTTCAAAACTAAATATAAGGCAGATGGATCCATCGAAAAATATAAAGCACATCTTGTAGTAAAAGGATATGCTCAGAAAGAGGGCATCGACTATGAAGAAACCTTTACACCCACTGCTGAAGATCAAGACCATCAGAGTTTTTTGTGTAGCAGCGACACAGAAAGGATGGAGACTTCAGTAGATGGACGTCAAGAGTGCTTTCCTAAATGGTGATCTGAAAGAAGAAGTTTACATGACCCAACCTGAAGGATTTGTTGATGAAGAGCATCCTAAAAGGTATGTCGTCTCATCAAATCATTGTATGGACTGAAACAAGCTCTAAAGGCATGGTATATCAAGATCGATGATCACCTTTTGTAGCATGGGTTCACTCATAGCCCCTCAGATTCAAATTTGTATATAAAGAAGGTAGGAAAAGAAATTTTCATTCTTTTTGTGTATGTAGATGATCTTGTGATCACTGGAAGTTCAGAAGATCAGGTTGATATTGTGAAGAATGATCTCAAAAGAACCTTTGACATGACAGATTTGGGGCTACTACATTACTATCTTGGCTTGGAAATATGGCAAAAGGAGCATCACATTTTGTCTCCCAGATAAAGTATGTCAAGACACTCCTGGAAAAGTATAGAATGTCTGATTGTAAACCTATATCCACTCCCATGGAAAAAGGCTTACAACTTTCAAGATTCCAGGACTCACCTCAAGTAGATGCTACACTCTATAGGAAACTTATTGGAGGGCTCATCTACTTGACATATACTAGACCAGATCTATGCTTGTTGTTAGCTATCTTTCTAGGTTCATGCAGGAGCCAAAGCAATGTCACTAGACAACAACAAAGCATGTATTGAGATATGTCTCGAGGAACATTTGATTATGGTCTGGAATATAAGAAGAATGATCAATTCTTCTTACAGGGATACATTAACTCGAGACCACGCCGGATCTATTGATGACAGGAAGTCAACTATAGGATACATATTTCATCTTAGATTTGGACCCATCTTGTGGATAAGAAAAAAGTAGAATGTTGTTTCTATCTCATCCATAGAGGTAGAATATTGCACCGCACGAGGAGCTATGTGTGAAGTGATATGGTTATGTCGTATTTTAGATGATATGGGAATTCTAAAAACATTCACCTATTCTCTATTATGACAATCAGAGTGTGTTGAAGCTCGTGTAGAATCAATTTTTCATGAATGAACAAAGCATATTGAGATTGATTGTCATTTCATTCGAGAGCACATCTTGAACCATCACATTCAGCTCCAGTACTATCCTACAGAAGCACAAGTTGCTGACATTCTCACAAAATCTCTTGGAAAAGTGAAATTTGAACTTTTCAAGGGTCACATTTGCAAGAATAATGTAATAAGGGGGGAATGTTAGCATAGTATACATACCTAATTTTATTATTAGACTAGCTTCTATCTATTCCATTATTCTCTCACCTACATCCATATCTTCCTCCTTTAGTTTAGGGGAATATTGTTTATTGCTTCTCGTATATAATGTATGTACTTCTTCATAATAAAACAATGTGTTAAGAGTATTTCACTCCACATTCTTCTCTCTATTTGTTTCCTACATTGGCGGCCATGAAGGGATGTGAAGTGAATGTGGTACCTATTCATTACTCAAACTTATTGCGAAGAGAGTTCATAGTGTTGTGTGTACTAGTTGGTAGCTTTGTTAGTGGTGGTGGTGATTCTCTTACAATCGATAAGAGCTTGAACCTCATCGAGTAGAGGTGTTTATTTGTGGGATGATGAATTATGGTGGGATCGGTTTGCTTTTGGCTAAGCTGTGGATGTTAGTAGAAAAGTGTTTGTCTAGTAGTGTCTTCTCTTCGAGGGCATGCTAAGTTCTATAAGGATTTTCCTTATTTCATTATATTAAGTATTGACTTGTGGATTGTATGCATCTTGGAAATTACAATTAGATTTAAGGCCATTCGAGTAGTGTGTTTAATTAAGTATGTTTGTTTTGCTCATGTTGACCTATTTAATTTTGGATTACGTGGAGACATTTATGGATGCTTTCAGTCTTTTGGACCATGAAATTGGTGATGATAGTGTAATTAGACCTTGATAATTTAATCTTGGTGGTATTTTATAATGTGATTCTCTTAAGAAAGCGTAACTCTTGGTTGTGAAGCCATGATGGCTAATTGTCATCTTACATTTGACACTTCTAATGAGTATGTGATGTTCTTATAGTTAAAATATTTCCTTTTCATTTTGATTGCTTAGTTGGTGGTATCATGTGGTAATATGGGTGAAGATTTGAAAAATTTCCTTGTCTTATCAGGTAAGTAAAAAAGAAAATCACCAAAACAACAAACAATGTTAAACCCTAGTAGATCAATAAAAGAAACTATGCTTCCTTAATGCGTATTCCTCGTAACTTCTTTTGAGAACTTGTAGAAACCCACTATGAATGTTTTATGATACTTGTAATTAGTGGAAAAATCTCAAAATATTGTTGTGATCCATGTTGGTTGATTGTTTCCTAGTTCTTACCAAATTAATAATGTGCTTTCTATGTTGAACGTCCCTTGTTTCCTTAGAATTAAAAATGTGATGTGTTGAATTACCTCTCTCTCCCATAAAAGTAATAGTGTGATATGTTTACCATTCCTTCTCATTAATTTTTTTTTAATTGACAAATTGACTCACCCAAACATCATAAAACTATAATTGAGGAGATTTGGCCTTGAAGCTTAACAAATAAACTAGAACATAGAAAGAGAAAATGGTCCTTGCTTTAACCTTGGTAGATTAATAGAAGGAATAAAAACCATGTAGAAGAACAGAAAAGGAAAAACTTTGTCCATCTACCTCAAATATATTTTTTCCACCTCTATAGAATGGTGAGATATCATGGCCACCTTAGTGGTGATCCTTATAATGAAAACATGTGATATCAGAATAAAAAGGAATATTTTAATTAAGAAAACTCATAAAGGAATACGCTAGGAAAAAAATGAAACTGCAAGTTTTGATTTAATTAGTTGAGTTATAAAATAAGTAATATTTATGTGTATTGAGTGCAATGTATAGTTGAACTTTGTAGTTCTATCGCCTACACTGAAAATGTGAAACACATGGTTAATAGTAATGTGTTCTAGTTTCTTACTACTTCTTGTTCATAGATGTATGTGCCTTTCTTGTGGGAGTTTTGGGTCATCATACCCTTATCGTTGCATAGCTCAACGAATGTGAGTTGTGATCCTTTTGGATTGAGACTTATCTATTGTTTGAGTAGCAACCTCCTTGTGTGTTGTCTTGTCCTTGGAGACAAGTTATTGTAATTTTAAGGAAAAATATTTTAAGGATATAAAATAACTTCGGGAATTCTTATTTTCTTCATATTTTCTTGGGTCACCTTGATGTTGTTGCCCCTTTTCCATTAGGATAGGAATTTTAAGCTGATGTTATTTCATTTTTGATACAATGCACCCTTTGATTGTAATTGGACCCCATGTTACTTGTTCTTCTCCTAGCAACTGGAGTGGTCCTTGGTGTTTTTGTGCTCTCTTTATGGTTATTCGAGCTTGAGTATGAAATAAGATAAATAAATCCCATTGTGCTATAATTTATGGTACTTGTATTTATATGTTAGTTGCTTAGGATATATATATATATATATATATATATATATATATATAATTTTTCTAAATGGTTGAATTCTTTAGATTTGGTGGTATGGTGTGTTCAATTCTTAAAAAAAAAAGTGTAAAAATCAAACTATAGGAAAACTTGTGGTCTTGAATTTGCTTTTATTACCATGAAAAGTTAATTGTACCCTCTCGAGTTATAGAAGTGCTTTCTGGAATAGATCTTTGATTTTAAATGTTTTGCTGATTTAGGTGTCCTTGTTGATTCAAATCATCTGTGTGATCCTCAAATTGTGGGACCTTGAGTAGCCTTTTTCCTAGTGCAAATTTGGTCATAGTTAATTTTTGCTAGCCTTGTCAGACAACGAATCTTGAAATCATGGCTTAAGCATGTAGAAACCTTAACTTTTATTAATGTAGTATGTTGTATTCCTTGGGAAACTATGTGATCATTCTCAAACTCAGAGAATTCTCCTTATTATTCCTCTACTTGGTGGTTAATCTTAGAATCTTTTGAACTATTCATGTTATATTGTTATGTGTGGTATCTTGGTTGATAGCATAAATTTACTCTCTAGATTTAAGTGTTCGTAGCCTTGAATGCAGAAATTTTTGAGCTCATCATTGTAAACTCCCTTATTCTTGCTAAATTAAATTAGAGAAAACTTAGATTCAGCAGACCCACACTTGTTTAAAGCAAGAAATTCCATAATGGAGTGATCCCTTTTCTATTGCATTTGTTCTATCTCTCTTTCAAGTGACTTCTAGGAGGAAGTTGAGTCTAAGGGCTGGGGGGGTGTGGTGCCCACTTCCCTTCGAAACTTTTGATATTGATCATGATATTTCGACTATATTATGGACATTATAATAGTTTTGATTTAGTATGGTGTTAGATGTCAGATCACATATTATTGTTGACTCGATTCATATATGATGCATGATGATTGTTAGAGACATTTTATATAGATGTTGACATCTTTGTTTGACATGGTTATATATATATATATATTTATGGATGTTGTTAGGACATGTGATATTTCAATATATTGAGTAGACCAAGAAAATTGAATTTAAAATTGATGATTATATAGTTGTTGATGAAATTGTAAGTGCTATTTTTGATTTTTTTATGTTGTTGTGATTCATATATATTTAGATGATTTTGAAATTATATTATATTCCTTTTGATGTCCTAATATGGCCCACGAGGATGAAGGGGTATTTGTATTGTGAAGGTTAAAAATATCACAACAAACATCGGGGTTGGAGACCAACCACATTGGAATTCTAGATGAATTCAACAAGGTCACCATGGCAACTATATTTGTTGTGTGTTGTATTTTGTTAGGGATTCCCATGGGGGGATTACCTTTGAATGTGACCAAGGGGTTATGTGTATTTTATTAATGTGGTTCCTTTTTATTATTGTTTGCATGTGTTTATTTTTTGATGCATTTATCCCATCATTATTCTTTTAATTGTGGAGAATTAATGTGAGTAATCATATTGTTAAAATAAATAAATTAATCAAATTTGGGGTATAAGAAAGTAATTATAAAATTTGTTGGCTCTTGTATTTTAATGTGGTAAGTGATGTGTAAGTAATGTGTAAGTAATGTGTAATTGATGTGTAAGTATGTGTAAGAGCTGTGTAAGGCAGATTTTGGAATATGAAACACTCCACCTCCTTGGAAATGTAGATTTTTCCTTGGAGGCTTATTTTGGAGGCTTGTGGGACAAGCTAGACTTGTCTCATACCTCTTAAATTTGCATACCAACCTTACCTATGGTTGGAGGGTTGAATTTAGACCACCTTTATGCATTTTGAAATGACTAGTTATATGTTTTAATTGCACTCTTCTTACTTTTTACTATTTTTCAGTCCTTATGGAGTGTGGGCTATTTTGAGTGTGTAAGTAAATTGTCATATTATTCACCCACCTCTTTATTGTGCATTGGAGAATGAATTTGAATTTTGTATTGGAGTTGAGGATGTGTGACATGAAATCCTACATGGATCCACCTCATCCTCTTCTCTTCCCTCTTCTATAAAATTATAACTCCTTGATTTGTTTTGGGTTGTTGAACATTTTGCATACTTCCTTTTGGGAAAAATTTTGCTGTGTGGAGCTCTTGATTTTCAAAGGAGATTGGAAACCTTTGCATGATTGTTGGTTTTGATTTTGGACTGTATTTTGGCATTGGAAAGCTTGTTGTTTTGGAACTTAGAAAAATCCTTCATGGAGAGGAAAGAGCTTGGCTCTTTGAAATACTCTTCTATTCCCTTTTATGAATATGTAAATGTTGGTATGTTTGTTATTGTTGTGGGCTATGGGTAGATGGCCTAGGAATGGTGTAGGAGGAGACTATGGGATTTATTTTGTGGGAGGAAAAAGTTTTTTTTAGGGAGGTATAAGGGTGAAGGGAGTTGGGATTTGGGTTCCACCTTAAAAGAAATAACTTGCATTTCTTTACTCGTTGTGGCATGCCATAAGAGGTTGGGGGCATAAAGAAATGTGAGGAATAAGGGGTACTTTGGGGTACTTTGGGAGGCATAAGGGCATGAGCGGGGGTTTGAAATGACACACACACACACACACACACACACACAC
Organism: Taxus wallichiana var. yunnanensis; assembly: GCA_018340775.1. Lineage (NCBI taxonomy): Eukaryota > Viridiplantae > Streptophyta > Pinopsida > Cupressales > Taxaceae > Taxus > Taxus wallichiana. Next base: position 69,101,873 of record CM031233.1, read on the forward strand.
ACACACATATACATATATATATATATATATATATATATATATATACATACATACATATATCTTTCCCATTTCCCATTTCCCGTTTCCCCGTTTGGGAGGCATAGGAAGCATCCTTCATAGTTCTTGCTCCTTTGGCTTGCTTGATGAAGCCTTACTACTATTTTTTCATGTGTGGATGTAGTTGTAGAACTACATTCTACTGTGGACTGTGTTTTTAATTTGAAATGTGCTTGTTGAAAGATTGCTTTGTGATGTGGAAGCCTATTGTTGCCATGAGTTGAAATACATTTCTTATTGCATTGTGGTTGGGGCTCGGGGGCAAATGAAGAAGGATGGATTATCCTTTAATTGGATGTCTTGGTTGGGTGGAGAGCGTTTCCTTTCCCCTATTTTGATGTGATCAAACTAGAAAATGATAATGCACCATGTTGTTGTTTTGGAGTAGAGGAATGAAGACAAGTTTTGATTGTCCCTGTTTGAGATCAATTCTTATTGTAACCTTTTCCACTATGGAGTGTATGATCTTGTAAATAATTTGTGATGGAAAGATGCTTTTGTATGAGCTAAGAAATTTATATTTCGAATTGTGAAAGAGATATACTCTATATTCTACTTTTGGAAGACTGTGAAAGAGATGAACTCTATTTTCTGCTGTTGAAAGAACGTGAAAGAAATTGAACTCTGTTTATTGTATTCAAGGAATGAAAGAAGAAGTTGTAATATATTGTTATAAATCAATAAAAGGTTTCTTTATTTTCCTCAAATGGAATTTGTATATTTAAATCTGATCATTTAAATGTACCACGAAATATCTGTTTGGAGAAGTGAAAAGAAATATGTATGGATTGAAAAATTAGTTATGTATTTTGGTTTTGCATACAAAAAAACAATAAAAAGGGAAAGACAATTATAATTTTGACTTGAAGTAGATGAAAGAAATGGAACCTTATGTATGGAAAATAAAATAGGTTCAAAATCGATGTTTTTGAATTACATTGATTTCTTTGTACACTACAAAAAAAAATGTAAAATTTGTTTATCGATTCCTTAGAATGATCCTGTAAATTTGAATAGACAAAATGTAATATTAGCATGATCTTACATGATTAAAATCGACCCCAAACCAACCAAAACAAATTTGATTCGAACATACGTGTTTTGGTATAAACGGTCAAAATTCAGATTTTCGAATTACATAATCAAATAATCAAACCAACCTTACTTTTCATCCTAAAACCCTACCTAGTGAAATCCTCCATGCATTTTTGTGGTTGAAAATGAATTAATGGAAAGATTGATCAAATCGCGTAAGTTAAAATTTACCTTTTTTCATTTTAAAATCAAGAAAAACATTTCCTCAAAATTGACCCTATACACTTTATCAAAATCAAAATTTTAAGCTTGTTGTGTAAAGAGTACTTTGAGATCTTTCCAAATACTCCTCTCTTGCCCAAAACCGAATTCCCAATCGAAATTTATGGCGATCTGAAGTTTTTAATTCTTTTCGGCCTTTAAAAAAAAGTTGACTGTTTAAATTAAATTTTTTGGAAAAATGTTCCCATTTTCTACGCATCCCCCCCAACCCGTAGCAAATCAAGTGCTGCCACACGGCTCAGCAAAGGTGTAAAGTGGAATTTTAACTCAACATTTTTAAGAAAATAAAATTTGGACAATTTTGTAATTTTCCCCACGGCCCCGCCAACCCGCACCATTCGGGTTCTGCCACGTGGCTCAGCGGAGGCGCAGGAGGGTTTGGAACTTAGCATATTAAAATTTAACTTTGGAAAATTTTCTCAAAGTTCTCCATGGCCCCGCATCCCCACCCACATCTAGGAAGAGTACCTTCACGGGTGCATGGGTGTGCGCTGTAATCTTACCCTTTTAAAAAATTGGCGTAAAGTCCTTTTTCTCTCTGTTGGCCCGCCGTAACGTAGCTAATCACAAAGTGACATGTGGCAGCATGAGGCGACAGTCGAGGAGCAAAGGTTATTGGTTCCTTTTCATTTTTTTGTTTTTATTGTTGGGTGAAAATCTTAAAGTTTCTCCACCACCCTGGAAGCCCACAACCAATGGATGGCTGCCATGTGGCCGCCTTGGGTGAGGGCGGAGGCGCGGGTTCGTTTGTGCCTTTGCACATTTTAACCTGAAGGTCAAAAAGTGGAATGTTTCCGCCAACCCACGCATCCCTCTCATGTGAAAAACTTTCCCGTGGCCCGCAAACCGACGCTTGGGGAAAAATTCCTCCCCTAGGCCCGCAAGCCCACTCTTTTGGGAAAATTTGACTCCCAAAGCACTGTCGGCCCATAACTTGAAAAATATGAGGAGTTAAAGGACTTCGTATATCTTTGGAATGGTGAGGAAATTTCCTATCCAATGGAAGTGATTTAATTTTTTTTTTTGAATGCATTAAGGGTGAGAAAAATCAAGTCAAAACCTTAAGCCTGTTAGAGAGTGGGTATGGAGTGGAATTTCCCTCGAACCTAATCGAAACTTCTAACCGTAAATTCTGGACCTTATGATCTCTAATAATTATTAACAATAGGAAAATATACTCTAGTAGATTTTAATTTTTTTGGAACTGTTAGTGGAAACTGTTTCCTTGTAACATGATTGTAGATTATTTTAATAAAAAACAATTATTCCATAATTTTCCTAACTAATCCTAGGTTGTTCTTGGGTCTCAAGTGGGTTGTTTTAACCTGCGTTACTGTCTAAAAATTTACCCCGATTCTCACACTATTCTATGATAGTGTTTACAATTTTTTTTTCTCATCTTCTAGTGGTTTATAATATCATCGGTCATTTCCTTCTCTATCGTGTACATTGTGAATTCTTCTTCTAGATGAACTCAACTTTTGAGTACCAATTTCTCTTCCATATTTAAGCTAGGTTGTAGGATTCTTCCATTATTTGAATATGAAACATGATGAATTATTTTTGAATCACAAGTCTCAAGCCATTGATATATCATATGAAATTCGATGCGAGAGATCCAAAGGAATTTCATTCATTTATCATATAATCAAAATCAAGTATGATAACATGATAACTTGAAAACTTCCTTAAAATGATCATAGAACAATGTGCTTAGATTTTTCATGATTGGAATGAATTATAATTTACCTAAAAAGTGTAAAGGATTCAAAAAGTAAGTTTTATCCACAACAATGTGTTCTTAAGATTTTAAATCAAAACTCTAAATACTTCTCTTGCAATTTACAATGTCACTTTCTTTTCTTGTCTTATGTTCTAGTCCTACATAATGAGGTTTTCCTTCATATCTTTCATTAGGGGTAATAATTTTTGAAGCTACAATCATACTAATATACCCTTTTGAATTTTTATCCTCGTGAGAAAGTCTCTTGGTAGGTTTTTTTGTAAAATTTTAATGTATCCTTTCTTGACAAGATGTAATTAGGTCTTTGAGATAGTTCGAGCAACCTTCCAATGGACTGATAAGAAGATATAAAAATTCACAACCTTGAAACTAAAATTTATTCATAAATATGTAAGAGAACTATATCAAGTCAGTTACCTTTAAAAATTAATCTTTTTTTGAGTGATATAATCTTCACAACTCAACTTTTTTTTCAAACTCTAGACTAGGGTTTCCATATACGTGACTAGCCCGAGAAGAGGTAAAAATCAATAAAATTCATTGTATGTAGTTTCAAAAAACCAATTTTTTTCTTTAGTTCTATATACACTGATTTCAAATTATTTTCTTACTACTTTGGGTGACTTTAAATCCTTGGATCATGAAACCACGAGCTTCTTCCTCTCAATCTTATAGATGCACATAGAAAATTTACTCAAAGACTTGTTGTAGTAATAAAAATTTTCATGCCAAGTTTTGTTTGATGACATTTTCTTGATGACTCCTTAAACAATGTTGAAAACTCTTGACATAAATACTACATAATTGATTTTGTTTCAATGAAGGTTTATCCCCAATGAGTCCCATTCTTGTTTTCAAGAGTTTTCTAAAATAATAGTTATCTATAAAAAGAGTCTATAACATCAAGTTTTAAAATGACTCAATTAAATTAATGTTTCTCTCGAGATAACTTGAGATATAGAATTCCTAATCAAGGACACATCAAGCATTCGTTGGGAGACAAAAAAAAACAAAATCCTAAACCAATATGTCAATGCACTTTTCATACTTTGATATCGAATTTTAGACTCTAATTCCTAACAATCCTCCTAGAGTGTTTCTAAACAAAATTTTCAAATTTTTACCATGAGATAATGTGAGCTATTCATGGAACATAAATAAAACTTAGTACTTAAATGAAAAAGACGATATAGATATATGCAAAATAGATTATTATTGTTTTCTTTTAAATGATATTTTCATACAAAAATCCTTCTCTTTATCATGTTCCTCAAAGTATAGTCTCCAAATAATTTCCATTTCAGAGTTTAACTGATTTTATCCTTCTCATGACCAACCTTAACTAAATAGTTTAGGGTTATATGACTATACAAGGACAATACAGTATATTTCATCAATTTAAGACGACTCACTCTAGGATTAACTTTACAACCTTATACACTTGTTATCCATGATTAGAGACCTTCAATCCCCCTTTCACTTCTTTATAGACCTTGAAAATTTATTTACAAGTCACTTTCCCACATTTACAAACATTAATAATTCAAATCCCTTTTTGTAGGGAAAACATAGTATGAAGGAAAATTCAAATTCTGTAGAGTCTAACTAACTCTAAATGACTCATGTTATCTCTCGAATGTGCACCCTATAGAGAGATGGATGCAGGTGTTCTAAGCTTGCTCTATATATTTCTCTTTCATAGATGCAATGGAAACACCTCGAGTCCGTGAGTATACCTATTCTTGAGGTGAGTCTTTGGTATCAAGGCCGGTTGCTTCTTGATGTATCTTGTTTGTATCCAAATTTATTCTCCTTTGTAAGATGAGTAGCATTACAGATTTAACAAGAAGCCTAGACACGATAAATTTTCATGTATGTTATGTTGTAGTGGGAGGTGATTAAACCGCCTCTTTGTCACTCAAATGTTGGAGAAATGGATAACACCTTCATTAAGGATTTGATCTATCCTCACTACTTTAGGTTGTGCCTTTCAACTAGGGTGAGAGGACCCATTTTGTAACCTTTGTTGGTGAAGGAGAATTAATATATCCTTCTTTGCACGAATTTGAAAGGAAACCTTGAGAAAATATGATCAATGCACCAAAATTTAACTCTCACAAGATGTCACTTCTAAAGAATGGCGATACTTTCTTAACAAGGTTAAGTTTACTAAAGAAATTATGGAATCCCGATTATTTCTGCATATTTTGGTATTAGAATTTATTCGTTTGTGGACATACATGGAAAACAGGGTAGTTCGGGTAGGATTCATTGTTTTTAAATAATTTTTGGTGGGAGATTAAGCGGGATAAACTTGATTTTTGATTTTTGAGAACCTTCACAAAAATTGGAAAACTAAATGACATAATGCTTCAAAATATCTAAAATATTCCTTCAACCAGAAGGTTTGCATCAATGGAGGCCCAAATTTTCACGGTTTCACATAATCTCCAATAATTTAACATGAAGGATCGAGCTAAAGACTCAATTAAACATTAAAGACCCCTGGTTCCTCATGCCTAAGATACACTCAAAGGCTCATGCAGACAATATTTATCAAAAAAATGAGAGTAAAGTGAATTTAAATTGTTTATCTCATTAGAGGATGAAGGATATTCGATAATGAAATTTCAAATTCCACTAAACTATCATAGGGGACGAGATCATGTCGATTTGGAGAGGATTTTAACACAAGATTGCAACAGAACATCAAAACCATTTGAAAACATTATGAAATAAAACACAATTTTTCCTAATATTAACACAGATTAATTGAAGTTAATTAGATTCATCAAAGAGGCGAAGGTTTCTTGAACAATCTCGAGCTTGTTAATGGTGTACACTTGCAACGAAATTGACATGATCAAATCTAAAACATAAGAGATTAACAGGTTTCTCATATGGTCTCTCATGAAGATGGGCTTTCTCAAATTTTCTCGTAAGAATTCAACCCCCCAACCATTTGAATGACTAACTCATGCCCTTTGTAGCACTTATTTACATTAAAGCTTTGCCCCCACACAAATAATATTTGAGGAACCTTTGTTTGTTACACATTTGATCATGATTTCTAGAAAGTGATGTTGAACAGATTTGCAACAAAAAATTTCTAGGTGTTCAAAAGGTGAATCATTTTAGATATTTCCATCATTATTTTAATTGGGGAATCCAGGAATATCCTCGACAACATGTTTTTCATCCTTTACACCTATAGCTTCCTTCTCCTCATTCTTTCGTCTGCAATTTTCTCTACTAGATCTAGAAATTCATTTTTTGCAGTGCATGAGTAACTCTGCTTTTTAAAATATCAACGCTTGTACTTACTCATATTCATAGATTCGAGCTCCATGACACTTCAATTGCATTTTTCGATAGAAAATGACCTGAAATAATTCATATTCACCATGAAAATGATGTGTATTTTCATCCCCTCGAAGTCATGGAATGTTAATGACGGATAAATCATATGTATCACGCCATAACTATTGATTATGCTCTTTCAAAACATTAAATTAGAGTCGTCCACTTGGAAGATTAGAGTTGAAATGGGTGTGGGGTGCCTTTTGCATTTTATGACTTTTGGATAAAATGCACAATTTTCACATTTTTCCCCGCCCCTCCGCCTTTGAAATATAGGCTCAACACATGGCTTAATCTGAGCCTTTGATGGAGTCACAACTCATTTCTACAATTTTACCCCATTTTACAAAAAGGTAAATATTCCAATTTTCCTCCGATGACCCGCATCCCACTTTTATCTTTTTATGTGGGCCCCAGCGGAGTCACGCTTCATTTTTATACTTTTCTCCTTTTCACAAAAAGGAAAAAATATTCAAAACCTCCGGTTACTCGCTTCCTGCTTTGACTTTTCAATGTTGAGCCAAAAACTTCAAAATGCTCCAATGACCTACCGGCCCACTTTTGATGTAGAATCAACATGTGACATCACTTTGTTCCTCTCGGGGTTTGAGATCAATTTATAACTTTGATAATTTTTCACAAAAAGGAAAAAATATTCAAAACACCCCGATGACCCACCTCTCTCAAACTTATAAATTTTGATGTGGGCCCCAACAGAGTTGCGGGTTATTTCATAACTTTTCTCCTTCGTACAAAGAGGAAAAAAATTCAAAATGTTCCGCTGACCCGCCTTCCCGCTTGTAACTTGAAAAATGGCCACTGTCCATCTTCGGGGTCAAAGTAATACTTTTTCCCAACCACTTCATATTTGTTGAATAGTGAATTAGAGACTATCGGGGCCATGGGGCCAAATTGATCTTTTTGCAAACATAGAAAAAAGTTACAAGTTATAAAATAGACCCTACGTGCCTCATCTAATCAAAAGAGAGCACGTAGTAGGAATATTTTGAGATAAAGTTTGACAGGAAAACTTGCCCGTCGAATAGTAAGATGTAGGGGAACTTCACCATTTACACCTGAATTGAATCTCTCTTCAAGGACAAAGAATTTACAAATAATTCATGGATCGACAATAATCCACAACCATAGAGAAGGATTTACAACAACATAAAAATGAAGAATAACTTTCACGCATCCATTTAGGGAAATAAAAAGTACAACAAAGCTTGCAGATTGAAGAATTTATAGAACAAACGGGCGAGATCAAATTGAGTACCAAAATTGGCTCCAACTTGGGGATAAGCACACCTCGCGAGTGTTGTAAGAATAATAGAGCAAACCATGTGCCAAAATTCCATTGGGAAATGGAGTCAAGAATAATCTTGCAGAGCAAAAAGACCATATCCCCAAGACGAACCGAGAAACCAATAAAAACAGTCACCCAGGGACTAGCACGAACCAAAACAGAAAAAAACAAAAGCATAACGAAACCTAAAGACTATACACTATATAATGATGTGAACCCTTATTCAGATAAAGAAATCAAGGAAAATTGCAAAGTGCCTTTGATTCGGATATGACCATGCTAAGTAGTTCGATACGTCTTTAACAACCGATCATATGACTATTTCTCTTTCCCATCCAAGTTTCTATCGACCACATTTTTTTAGGCTTATCCTTTGTGCTTGGGTCAAGTTTTTCAACATATTTTGAGGCTACATCAAACATCGAAGTCCAGGAAAATCAATCTACTCAATGTATCTGCATTGATCAATTCAATACTCCTTGAAAACAACATAACTCATAGAGTTATCAACACCAGTGTTTGTGTGCAATAGTTCATAAGAAGCATTAATGGGGTCCAAAATGAGATATAACATTTTATTTTCACCTGTAACTTCACAATGTTTCCCTCAATTGGTATGGTGGCATAAGACATGTCTATTTGTACACTCCCACCTACACTAGCTACCCACTTTCTGGATAATAACATTCCTCACTTAGCAGGACAATCCACAATCACTACATTCAAAGTTAAGTACTTGCCTAGATAAGCTACCAATTTCACTACTAAACCCTTAACACATCCAACTACTGGAACCTCTCTTGAATCCATGGCAGTGCATTTACCATAAGCTGTTGTTACTTTGAGATTCAACTCATTCATGACCTCAAGAGGTATTACATTACATGAGGATCCTAAATCAAACGTGCGATTATGTAACAAAGATATCTCTAATAATAATAGTAGTAAAAATGCATCAAAATTCAGTTGAGATTTAACCGAGATAAGTTCCCAAATAAACCTCGGGTGGTTCACCCAATTCCTTCAATGCTTGTAGTTTTTCTAATTCTGCGCAATAGAAGGAGGAGCCTCTATGTTGTTTACATTTTTACCTGGGTGACCTTTTCTTCCTCAAGCCCCAAATATTCAAATGCTATGTTCTTATACTCGTGGATTCTAATAAATTCAACAATAGGAAGAGAAATATTTATTTGACTCAATATCTAGGCTATGTCACAAGGAACATATTTGGGTAAGGCAGTGTTAGGAGGAAGGTTTACAAATTCATCTGATGGCATAGGATTTTTCAAAATCTGAGCATGGGGAGGAACACAAGTTTTATTTGGGGTGATAAAGCCTTTGCCATATGCATCTTTATTAGGGGTTTCCTTAGGGATCTTTGGAAAGCACTTGGAATTTTTGTTTGGCCGAGGCCCCTGCCCCTTTGACAACTTTACTTCTTGTATTGTATTCCTTTTCTTGGGAAACTATTGCATTCATTAACAAATGTTTGTCCTCTTCTGAAGGAATTCCTCCATCATACTTTTTAATCATTAATGCCCTTAAGTACTCAAAATCATTATTAGGCAATGAAAATCTTGTACCATATCAATTTCAAAATATTGAGTGGGAGGAATAGGTAATACTCAATGAATGCAATCCCATAAATCTTTAACAGTTATGGCACTCATCAGCTCATATGAGGTTACTCCTTGCTATGATTTTGTAGAAATCCATCATGCATGCATCATCATCTGTCCCATCATCATCACTTCTTCCTCAACTCCCTTGTCATAATCACATGGGGAATGGGGCAAGAAACAACTATCACACCACTCAATTTCATGAGCTTCTTCAATAGCAGCAACTCTCTGACAGCCAAAGGATCAGGCACCAATTTGTTTTCCCGGGGTTGGGGCTTTCTATTTCCTGATCTCACGGGCCCTTTACCCATATCATCTGATCTATGACCTCTTATGAGATGATTTTTAAATATTTCTTGACCTTGTGGCTTGTTCTAACCTCTAGAACCTTGTCCAATTCCTTTCTCTGCTCTGGCTAACTTGTAATATATTCCTTAAACAACTCCTACTAGAGTTTTTACAACCTCTTCCAGATCAATAGACTTACTTGATTGAGGATTCTATGGATTGATTAGCTTGATACCTTCCCTCTTAGGAGGCTTACCAACTACTTTTATATTATTTTCAATCTACAAAGCCATGGTGAAGGTCTGCCTCAATGTTGTTGGGTTCTTATCCCTCAAATAATAGGTAGCCTTCTTATCAAAAGCATCAGAGTATTTTATTAAACAAGAAACATCACTTGGCCTCAGGATTACAGGTAGCCTATTCAGGGTCTTATTGAACCGAGTGTTGATGTCTTGAACAAATTCATTAGGATACTTCTTAATATTTTAAAATTTAGAAAAAAGAAACCTAGGATCTATTTTATCTCCATACTACAAGCTAAAAGCATTCTTCATTTCTGTCCATGAATCAATGGAGTTGTTTGGAAAATATTTATACCAGTCCCATGCGTCCTCCTCTAGAGTATGAGTAAACAATTTCATGTACACATCCTCAAATTTGATCTAAAAGTATTCCATCATATTGACAAAAATCTTTAAGTGGTGATCACCAGTAATATCATTATTTCCTTGAAATTTAGGCAGTTTATTTCTAACATCTTGGGGCATAGCATTTGGATATCCATCCATACCTCTAAAATTTATAGGACCAAAGGTATTAACAACAAATGGAGGTCTGAGTGGGGGTTGGGCCATGTTGTTTTGAGGTGGTGAATTTGCAGGAGATACAAAATGATGAGGATCAAGGGGTCTGTGGGGCACAGGAATGTAATTCTTAGAATGAATGTTCTCTAAAAACTTTGTTTCTTGGAAGATCCTATCATCTTTGGAAAACATAGGGACAAAATGAGACACAAAATTTTCAAATACAAATGAAGGCCCCTCTCCATATGGATAATTCGATCTATAAAAATACTACTTGATTTAGAAGCACTTGAGGAAGTATGGAAATCTTCAATGACAGGATGATCGGTTTCCATAATTGGTAACACTTTTCTCGATTCCTGATCTCTAACAACTTTCTAGATTCTTCTTCCTTCATAATTTTTCTTTCCTAATTCTGGAAACAATCTTCTAGCAGGGTATTTAATGAAGAAAGATATTCTTCCTTCCATCTTTGCAAATATTAGTGATACATTTCAATTGATAGAGGTTAAGAAGTTGGCATTTATTAAAAATTAATTCAACGCTGAGTCGCCAAAGTAAGGATTTTCCCCTTAGTTGTGCAAATGCACTAAAATTGATCTATCAAATGTATTTCAACACTAAATTCATGCAAAGATTCACAAATATGACCTTCCTTTACCATTATTTGACATTGATGATGTAAACTTAGTTCAAAAAGTAACAAAAATTGGAAATATTGCATGCAAAACTTGTAAGTTTGCTCGATTCGACAAATCTAGAATCGGGATGAAATTTCAACAACCTATTTGCACTCTAAAATATGTAATAAGTATTTACCGTGGTCTATATGCATTTTTATTGTGTTCAAACTTTGCACACACCTTCATTTCCCAAAGAATTGCACCAATCTGGTGGTGTTGCAGCATAAATAAGTGCTATAGTTCAAATAATCCTGAAAATGGTAATAATTCCCTAAGCAGTAGTGCCATTTTGGTGTTGTTGCTGCAAAAATAGGTCCCAGAGTTCAAATAATCCCCGAAATGCTAATAAGTCCCTGGCAAAGCACGATACGATTCAGAATAGCTAAAATATTCCTTCAACTAGAAGGTGTGCATCAATGGAGGCCTAGATTTACACGGTTTCACACAATATTCAAGAATTTAACACAAAGGATTGAGCTAAAGACTCAATTAAACATTAAAGACCCCTAGTTCCTCATGCCTAAGATACACTCAAAGGCTTATAGACAATATTTATCAACAAAATGATAGTAAAGTGATTTTAAAATGTTTATCTCATTACAGGATGAAGGATCTTCTCATAATGAAATTTCAAATGCCACTACACTATCACAAGGATGAGATCCTGTGTGATTCAGAAGGATTTTAACACAAGATTGCAACAGAACATAATAACCATTTGAAAACATTACGAAATAAAAGCAAACATGATTTTTCTTGAGATTAACACAAATTGATTCAAAGTTAATTAGATTCATCAAGTAGGGTAAGGTTTCTCGAACAATCTCGAGCTTGTCAATGGCTATACACTTGCAACCAACTTCACATGATCAAATCTAAAACATAAGAGATTAATATGTTTCTCATATGGTCTCTCGAATGATGGGATTTCTGAAATTTTCTTGTAATAATTAAACCCCTGACCATTTTCATGACTAACTCATGCCCTTTATAATACTCATTTATATTAGATCTTCCCCTTATGAGAGAATATTCGAGGAACCTTTGTTTGTTACATATTTGATCATGATTTTTGAAAAGTGATGTTTAACAAATTTACAGCAAAAAGTTGTGAGGTGTTCAAAAGGTGAATCATTTCAGATATTTCCATCATTATTTTAACTGGGCCATCTAGTCATCTCCTTTGGCGACATGTTTTTCATCCTTTGCACCTATAGCTTCCTTCTCCTAATTCTTTCCTCCACAATTTTCTCTACTGGATCTGGCAATTCAGTCTCTGTAGGTACCCGATTAACTTTGTTTCAAAATATCAACTCTTCCACTTCCTTAGATTCAAAAATTCGAGCTCCACAACACTTCAATTGCACTTTGCTGATACAAACAACATGAAATAATTTAGATTCACCATGAAAAACTATGTGTGAAAACCAAATGCATCATGCCATAACCATTGATTCTTCCCTTTCAAAACATTAAATAAGAGCCATCCACATGGAAGATTAGAAACAAAATGGGTCTTGGGGTTCCTTTTACATTTTATGAATTTTGGAGAAAATGGGAAATTTTCACATTTTTCCCCGTCCCTCCACCTTTGAAACACGGGCTCAACACGTGGCTTAATCTAGGCCTTTGATGGAGTCGCGGCTCATTTCTGCAATTTTACCCCTTTTTAGAAAAAGGAAAAATTTCCAATGTTTCTTTGATGACCCACTTCCCACTTTTATCTTTTGATGTGTTCCCGGAGAGTTAGGCTTCATTTTCATACTTTTCTCATTTTCACAAAATGGAAAAAATCTTCAAAAACCTCCAACGACCGCTTCGCACTTTGACTTTTCAATCTTTGAGCCAAAAACTTCAAAGTGCTCCGACAACCCACCTTCTCACTTTCGATGTAGACTCAACATGTGACATCACTCTATCCCCTACGGTCAAATCAATTTATAACTTTTCTCCTTTTTCACAAAAAGGTGAAAATCTTCAAAACACCTTGGTGACCTGCCTCTTTGCTTCTAACTTTTGATGTGGGCCCCAGCAGAGTTGCTGGTTATTTCATAACTTTGCTCCTTCGTACAAAGAGGAAAAAAACTTCTAAATGTTCCGTTGTCCCGCCTTCCCTCAGAACTTGAAAAATGGCCACATATCCATCTTCGAGGTCAAAGTAAGACTTTTTACCTACCGCTTCATATTTGTTGAATAGTGAATTAGAGACTATCTAGGCCGCGCAGGGCCTTGATCTCTTTGTAAACATAGAAAAAGTTACAAGTTATAAAATAGACTCGACGTGCCTCATCCAATCAAAAGAGACCACAGCTAAAGATGTTGAGATAAAGTTTGCTAGGAAAACATGCTCAAGTAAGGTGTAGGGGAACTTCACCATTTACACCCAGAATTGAATCTTTCTTCAAAGAACAAGAATTTACAAATAATTTATGGCTGACAAAATCCATGACTATAAAGAAGGATTTACGACAACATACAAATGAAGAAAACCTTTATGCATCCATTTGAGGAAATAGAAAATACCATGAGACCTCGTAGATTGAAGAATTTCTAGAGCAAATGGGGCAAGATCAAATTTAGCACCAAATACACCAAAATTGTTGAGGGCTTTGACTAAGTACATGCACAAATATCTGAGAATGAATTTTGGATGCACAAACCAATAGTTTTCAGTAGAATATTAAGGCAAACACTTAATGTATTGAGGGAAAAATTCACAACAATATTGTTAAGATACACATGCACACTAATATCATGCAAAAATTACTAAATTTGCAACAAGGTAGGATGATTAACTAGGGAATTTGACATTCACAAGGATTAATAAGACATACACAAGACTGCAAATTATTGGAAAGGAAAATATAATTCTCATTCAAAGGGCAAAACTGGAAAATCTTACTTTAGCACTCATATGTCCAAAAATTCCTCCTCGTGCTTTTGCCAATGCACACAATATATAGCAAAATTATTCATCCCACCCTTCCTAAAAATAGACTAAAAATTGTACTCACCCATGCATCCTATTTTTATCCTTTATCATGAATAAATAAAGGAATAAAAATAAGCATGCTAATACAATGAGGCATTAATAGCCTTGTTTACAAAAATACAACTTAGTCAAACTGCAGTTGATTGACTATTCTATTTTTAATAAAGTTGGGTGAATAATTTGGCTAATAATAAACTTTGCTTGATGAGCAAGTCTTCTCCAATGCATGCAAACTCTGTCTTTTAGTTGATGATGTGACATCTGCAACTTGATCCACTTGCAATTTGAAAAAATAGCATTTTAAACTACCCCTTGGATGCACATGTAAAAAATAATCTCCTGTGAGAAAAATAAATTTTTTTTGCAATATTTCAAAAAAATATCACCCATTTATCCAAAATAAGATGGGGACCACCTTGTAGGCTCTGATGTTGACATCCCTTATGTATTCTTGTGGTCACATGAAAAGATAATCATGTGCAAGCAAATAATGCTTTTTTCTTTCAAAACTTAGCAAAGTATAAATCACCCCAAAGAGGGGACCTTATTCATGAGTTCTATATTTCACCTTCCTTTATTTATTGCCACCTTTTGCCATTTGCAAGATAATAAGGTTATTTGAATATTTTAAGGTATTTGACCTTGCATAACTCTATATTCGAATCACTTTTGGGAGATCACTTTATTTGAATGAAAAGGTACCTTATAAGAGATAGGTCAAGGATTTCCTTGGCATAATCATTGGATACTTTTGGATAATATTATTGGGATGTACACAAGGCATAAGGCATTGGTTATAATAATCATTTTGATTTTTTTTTTGGGTTTGATATTTTAGACATATATTATAAAGCTTAACCAAGGTCAATGCAATGATTTAATTAAATGGGGTTGGCCCCCTCCATGATGACTCACCCCCCTTCATGGCATTAATTGCGATTAAATTTTTTAACCCCAAGGCATAGGTTGTGGGACTTTGATTGATGTAGTTGATTTCGATATATCCATTTGATATTTGATCTTCAAATCCTGATTAGTGGTTTAGATTTTGTAATGGTATGGTTGGTTTTTAATTACATTGATCTTTTTACCTTTGAATGTTGATCATAATCCTTTATCTTTAATAAATTT
The DNA here is from genome assembly GCA_018340775.1 of Taxus wallichiana var. yunnanensis. Classification (NCBI taxonomy): domain Eukaryota; kingdom Viridiplantae; phylum Streptophyta; class Pinopsida; order Cupressales; family Taxaceae; genus Taxus; species Taxus wallichiana. Next base: position 69,117,176 of record CM031233.1, read on the forward strand.
GAACCTTTTTGAGTTAGGGCTTAGTTTTATGTTTGATCTTCTTGAAGTTTGTATGGATATATTTGTGAGTGAATGATGGTCATTTGATTTGACATACATTGGATCTCCACCTCGATTTGATATCATGGAGTTAACGATTTTGGATCATTGATTTTACTTGATTTGATCTTCCACGTTGATGATAACTCTGGTGAGTTAAGGTTGAGAGGTTGAGTTTGATAAGCTAAAGGGAAAAAAGCTAATGTTTGTTCATTTTCATTTCTCACTTTGAGGGCAAAGCCTAGGAAAAAATTTCTAGAAGATACCATTTTTGATCTTTCTTAAGCTCGATTCTTTTGATAAATTGGTCTCTTCTGAAGCTCTCATGCATTTGTATTTTGTTATTTTTTTATCTATTTAGAGCTTTGAACTGAGTGAGTTGGTTGTGAATTTTCACTACCATTGAGTATAGCTTCAAGCTCGGCTTATTTGTGAAGAAGAACTCACAAAATCAGTCTTATGAGGTTTTTTTTGGATTCGGCCATTTCATTGATGCTTTTGAGTTCTTTGTGATCTTTTTCAAGTGTGCCACCTTTGAACTTATTTCAAGTTCTTTGCTTCATCTTCTGAAGCACTGATATTTGGCTATTGGAGGCATTTTGCATGCATCTTGCCATTTATAAAGAAGCTTTGTATCACCTAAATGCGAGGAATTTGGTTCTTTCTGTTTTCATTTTTGATTTCGATCTTTTGGAGTTTCTTAGCTTTTTCATTCTTGGCCTCTTTATGCACTCATACTTCCATTAATACATGTATTTTCACCTGTGATTTCATGAATGATGATCAATCCTAGATTTCGGAAAACTTTTTTTCTTTATATTCCCCTTGAAATTCATAGTTTTTTTGAATGATTTGATCTACTGTGGTAATTTTCATTTCTTGACCTCTTTGTTGAAAATCTCAATAGATTCTTGAAATTTTTTTGAAAATTGTAATGATTTGAGCGGCCATGACATATAATGAAATTGTTAGAGTTAAAATGTACCCACAATTTGGGTTTTACTTATCTTGATTATTTTGCCATTGTTTGGCCTTTATCAATTTTGATTTAATTTAAATTTAGCCCGCCCTTTTAAAAAGGTGTTCTATTTTTAGTTTAAAATATGATAGCTCCATTTTGTTATTCTTTTTCATTCTAATGTGTTTTTTTATTTCTTCTAAAATTGCTTTTTTGAGATTGAGATGGACTTTGAAGCTTTTTTTTTTAAGCTCATGTGTGAGCTGAATTCATTTTCTTTCTTTATTTCTGTTGGGTTTGATTTTTCAATAATTTGCTTATTATCTTTCATCACATGGTCACTACAACTTAAGGGGTTTTGAATTCGACATTTCCATAAGGGTTTGTTTTTTTTGGATCCCATATATTAACATTCTCACCAATTAAAAGTTCGGAGGAACTTTCTTAATTTTGAAATTTTCATAAGGTAAGTTCATGGTTTTTCTTATATAGTCGCCACTGTTTATGATATTGGATCTCTAAAACTATAGATCCAGATCCGTGTTTTGAGATGTCCTTTTGCTCTAACATTTTGCTTAATATGCATCCTTTCTTTGACTCATCTCAATCTCTAAAATCTTGATCGAGTATATTGGTCGGTTGAGTGACATGTATTTTCTATTTGGATTATCATTTCATGTTTTCCATTTTTAAATTGTTTATGAATTTATTTGGGAACTATCTTTTAAGGAAAAATTGTGTTCATTCAGAAATATGAATCTCCTGCTTTCTGCTATAAGCGTTCAAGATGTTTGATAAACCTTTGTTTGTTGTTTGTAGAATTTGTTATTTACTTTCTTTTTTCTGACCTTTGAAATATGACTATAATAACCTTCATAATATGATGTATATATTCTTTATTTGACATTTACTTTTTCACTCATTCAACTTGTTTTCAATGCCTCTTGAAGTTGATGTAAACATGCTTCATCAAATCAATTCCTTGATTGTGATGAGAAAGGAAAAATAGCCTTTTTTTTTCTATTTCCTTCTTAATAAATTATGAAGTAGCACTCTTTTGTATTTATTCATGGTTCTTTGTTTGAATTGATTTGAGTTTTCAAAAATTTCTCGAATGATTTTCTTAATTTTGCAAAATTTGTTATTTGAAGTTTGTATGTTCTGTAATAGAGCTTTGGAAGGTTTTAGGACTCAAACAATATTGAAAAAAAATTATACTCTATTTTTTATCAATGATCTACTTTCTTCTTTCAAAATTGTACTTCTAAAACTTGCATTTTTCCACCTTTTTGATGAAATAATGACTAATGATAACTTTAGTTTTATGAGAAAAATGTGTAGTGAGAACTCTTCTTGATTGATGACTGATTAAGTGGATTTCATGCTCAATTCTTCTATCCTAAAGTAGGTTGTCTTTCTTTGGATGGTCTAATGAATATTGTAAATTGAAATGAGCCCAAAGTTTCATTTTGACATAGATATTGAGTTTAAGGATTTAATCAAGTATTTTTTTTTTACTCTCATATTCATTCCATTTTTGGTTCTCGATCATGATTTCTTTCAATTTCTAAAACATGAATCTTGTCACCAAATTTATTTTATGAAGAGTATATACTTTTAAATTGTGAACCCTTCAAGATTTGATTTCCATACTACTTGATCACTTTTTCATTATTTGACTTTTAAAAAGTATTTGTTCCTTGGAATTAGTTAGCCTAATTTTTGATTTTAAAGTTCAGATCTCTTAATGGCTTGCTTGAAAATGCATTCTTTTCATTTTCCGGAATGAATGATATATTTTATTTTTTTATTGAATATTGGTACCTTTTTGAATATATATTATTTGCATCTCTTATGTGCCTCTCTCTCTTTTGATTCACTTTTTTGGATTGATCCTTTGTAACTTATAGTTGCATTTGTACTCTTTGACTCTGAAGTTGATTCTAAGATAATATATTAATCATTGAGTTGCATGCATTGTGTACTATATCTCTTCATTATGAATCACCCTCTACATCCTTAGTTGTACTGTAACTAAAGCTTTTTTATCATGAAGTAACTTGTATTTATATGAATTTGTAGCTTTGACTATACCATGTATTATCTCCTTTTCTATATACTATTTGATTTATCTACAACTTTCAAGCATGTATTAGTTTGAAATAACATGATGGAAAGATGTAAAATGTCCATTTTACATGGTGAAGCCCCTATCAAAATTTTTCTCAGATTCCCTTTTCCATTCTGTTTCAAGCTGCAATTTCTCTTATTCCATTTGTTAGAAATTACACTAAACTTGCATTTCTTTTATCAATTAGTACAAGCATATCTTTGTATATTTCAGCCTTTAGTTTGAACTGAAATAAATGTACTTTTTTAATTTCAAGTTACAGAATGCAACACTTATTTCTTCTTACTTGTACCTGCACATTTAGATAAACTAGTTAGAAAACATTAGGATTTTTTGGCCTCTCTTTTATTCCATAGTTTTTTTTTCTCTCTCTTCTTTCTGAGTGAATGAGTCATGTATGCTGCTACAGAATAGTGCTTTTATTAGTTATGCCTTTGATCCTCATGTAATTTATACCTCCTTGATGCTAGGAGATCCACTTGCATGAAATTGGATAGTATAGGAATATGGATCAACCTGAGCTCGTGATTGACAATCTTTCCTTTTCTTGTTTTTAGGTATAGTGCCATTTCTAAGAAGTGAGGATGAAGATGGAGCAAAGATGGGGCTTGGAAATGCATCAACTGAAATGAAAGAAAACCTAAGGCAATGATGGGTTCTTTCATACTCCTTTACTTTCTTTTTTTCATGCATATGTACCTCTTACTTCAGTAGTTGTAATTTACTTTTGAGTTACATCCCACGGCTTGTGTGGGAACATTTGAAATTCCTTATGAATAAAACATTGAATTCTGAAACTGAGTTGTGTATTTCTTTCTACATTTCAGCTTTGTATATGGATTGTATAATGAATTAAACAACTCAATAACATAATTGAATGTATTTAATCATGAAGGAAAGAACTTTAAAATACTGTAACTTTAGTAATGAACTTTGATATCTTTGTAATCTGTAACTATGATTGTTGTTCCAAAACTTAACACTTCATCTATTCTGTATTTTTAGTCTTCATCAAGATTACACATCTTTCCTTTGGGGCTTTGTGTTCTTTTGTTGAAGACAATCATGAAATTATAGACTATGTGATTTGTTACGTTTTGTAACAACACACATAGCTGAAAATTACATGTAGTCATTAATTAATCAAAAAAACAAATATTGAACTAAAATAATCTCCCCTAGCTTAGGGTCACTTCACCAATGCCATCCATCGTAATGAAGTTTTGTTTCCCATTTTTGCATGAGTGTAAAAATTTCAACATTTTTGGTGATCTGTGGGGAAAGTTTCTGCTAGCTTGTAGACCTATGCCTTGCTCTTGTCCATTGGGCATGGAGTCCAAAGTATGTAATCAAAAATACCTTTCTGAAGGTCCAACCCTTCCAAAATGAACTAAAACTGGGAAGGATCTAGTAAACTAGATCACATGCATGAATGCACTTTATTGAATTGAAAAAAACATGCAATGTGCATGAAGCACTTATTGAAAGGGAAATCCTACTCTAACTAAACACTTGTAGGATTTTTCAATAACAGTGTTTGAGAAACATACCATTCATAGGAATGGGAAGTTCCTCTCCATTCAAGCCTTGAAAGCTGAAAAGCATTATGTTCTTTGCAAGCTGAAATCATATAAGGACCACTCCAGAGTGTGTCAAATTTTGAGTGGTTTCCTGGATTTGCACGATCAACATCCCATTTCAACACAATGTCTCCTTCATTGAAGATTCTGAACTTAGCCTTCTTATCAAAAAAGTTTTCTTCATCTATTTTTGATTCTTTTCCATGTTCAGATGAGCTTGATCTCTCAAGCTCTTGTAATTCCATCAATTTTACATAATGAATCTGCAATGGTTCATTCTCAAGTAGCTCCATCTGATGTAGCAAATATAATGTAGGTAACTCAACTAAAATAGGCATTCTTGCTTCTCTTCCATAAACAAGCTTGTATGGTGAATTTCCAACTGATCTTTTAGGAGTCACTCTGTCAGCCCAAAGTGTTGAATTCAACATTAGATGCCAAGCTCTCTGGTTATCTTTGAGTGTTCTTTTGATGATCCTTAGAAGATTCTTGTTAGTACTTTTAGCTAACCCATTACCTTGTGGGTAATAATTAGATGACGTACTTAAATAAATTTTGTGTTTGATAGCCCAATCTGTTACCTTTGCACCAAGAAATGCTAAGGCATTATCTGAAATGATAGTTGTTGGAACACCAAATCTATAAACTATACCTTCATAAAAGGATAGTATCAAAGTTTTGTTAGCATCTTTCAAAGCTATTGCTTCATTCAAAGTGTAAAATAATATGTAGCTATCAAAATCCACTTGTGTCCTTGTGATGAAGGTGGGTTTATCATGCCAATAAAATCAAGACCCCACTACATGAAAGGTTGATCCATTGAAATAGGTTGTAGGGGCAGCGAAGCTAAAATGTTTTTTCCAACAAAGAAAGCACATTTCTTACATTTTCTGATCCATTCAAAGAAATATTTAAATATGTTGGGCCAATAGTAACAACTTTCATAATTTTCAAGGTTGTAGTACATGCTGAAAAGTGACCTCTATGAGTCCTTCATGGAATTCGGATAATAATTGTTGAATTCTATCATAATCAACACATCGCAACAAGATTTCATTTATATCTCTTTTGAATAACACACCATCGATGAAAACATAAGGTACAACTTGTAACCTAAAATACCTTCATTTGTTCTTGTCCATACCTTTTGGATAAGTGCCATGTTGTAGATAGTTAACTAAATCAGTCATCCATCTTGATTCCTTAACTTCTTGAATAAGCTTAGGTTGTTGATTTTCTATTTTGCACCATGTTATCTGATTGTTGATACGTAACTTCAACATGTTGTTTCTGGATCTTTGATTTACACTGTTGTTTTTCCATATCAGCAATCAGGTGTTCACATAAACCTTTTCCTCTTACTATTTCACAACATGAATATCAACATCGTATTCCATAACCTTTGTTATCCAGCCTGCTCTCTTCTCATTCAATTCTTTATTTAACAAGAAATCTTTCACACTTGGATGAGAAACAAGAACATGTATCTTATTGTTTGAAAGCATGTACTTAAAATTATTTAGTCCTCTGACTACTGAAAGTACTTGTTTTTCAAGAAATGTGTACCTTGTTTCGTAATCATGCAAACTTTGTCCAAAGAAAGCAATTGGTTGCTCAATATTTTCATCATTAACTTGAGTTAATATGGTTGAGATTGTTTTCAGCTCCTGCAAGTGCATACATTGTAAAATATTTATCAAAATTTGGATTTGCAAGAGTAGGAGCTTGAGAAATGGTTGTTTTAATTGCTTCAAACCCTTCTCTCCCTTCACTAGTCCAAGAGAAAGTATTCTCTTTCTTTAACATAGTTGTCAATGGTTTAACCAATGCTACAAAATCTGGAACAAATCTTCTAACAAAGTTGATTTTTCCCATAAATCTCTGTAATGCCTTCTTGTGATGAGGCAATGATAGTTGTGATATGGCTTCAATTCTGAAAGGGTCAATTTCTAAACCTTGTTTAGAAACAATATGACCAAGAAATTTACCTTGATGTACGAAAAGATAGATTTTTTGGGATTCAATGATATTCCAAACTATCTGCATAACTGAAAAGTTCCTTAAATGTATTAGATGTTCATCTGATTTTTTTTGAAAATATGGTAACATCATCCAAATAAACCAGTATGCATTTATTTAATAAGCTATGAAAATCCATGTCCATTGCACGTTGAAATGTTGCACCAACATTTGAAAGGCCAAAAGGCATTCTTTTGTAAGCATAAGTACCCCACTTGGTGGTAAAAGTTGTTTTTTGTACCTATCTTCTTCTCGGACTAGAATCTGATTGTATCCACTATAACCATCCAAAAGAGATAGTCTATCAGAACCAAAATTGTTCTCAAGATCTGATCCATGTTAGGTAGTGGATAATGATCTTTCAATGAAGCCTTGTTAAGATCTCTAAAATCCACACATAATCTGATTTCTCCATTCTTTTTCGAAACGGAACAAGATTGGCTACCCAACTTGAATGCTTAACTGGAAAAATAATACTGATTCGATCAACTTAGATAACTCTTTTCTCATTAAAGGCTCTATCTTGGGATTTATAGGCCTCTCTTTTTTTGCCTAATTGGCTTGGAATTTGGTTGTAATTCAATGGTATGTTGTGCCAAACTTGGATCAAACCCTTTCAGATCTTGGTATTTCCAAGCGAAAACATCCTTAAATTCCTTACAAAGATTGATAAAGGAATGTTTCTCAGCTAAGGAACATACCTTTCCAAGAAATAAATTTTTTCCATCATCAACTGAGATCTCTTCATAATTGTTCTACATGTGTTGACATCTTTTTTTTTGTCTTTCCTTAATTGATCATCAATGTTGAAGATGTCTTCCAATGTGACTAAACCTTGAGGTAGTTTATTGGTCTTCAATTGAACAATCTAGTCACCATATAAGTGTTGTAATTTCTCTTGATTTACTACAGAAAATTCAGCTTCTTGCTTGTAAAAACCTGCAAATATGTTCATCATTTTCAAAAACTTCCAATTCAAATCATTATCGGGTATAGAAGGCCTGACAATCAAGCTTTATGTGAGGTTGAATCTCGTTATTTTTAATCTATTCCAACACTTCAAAACTAGCACCAATTGTTGCAAGTCTATCCACATGCTTTTTTTTGTTCTTGGAATGGACTGGATATTAATAGCATCAAAATATTCCATTAAGTTTGAAACTCTATGTCTATAAGACTTCATTAATGGATTCTTACAAACATTGAAATTTCTTACTTGATTGATAACCAACTCAGAATCACCAAAAATATGTAACATGCTAATACCTCTCTTTCTGGCCCAAAGTAAGCCATGAATTAATGCTTTGTATTCAACTACATTACAAGTACACAAAAATTGGAGACTCAAAGCTGAGAAATACCTTTCATTTGTGGGGAAGTGAGCATCAAACCTACTCCTTGTCCTTTCTTGTTCTTAGCTCCATCAAAATGAAGCTTCCAAATCCCTTCTGTTGCATTTTTTATTTTGGACAACAAGGGAATTGGTGTGTTTTCCTCATGCAGAAATACACACCAAAAAGATGTTCTTCAACTTCTTTGAAAGGATCATGAGCATGTTCTTCATGTGTCTTTTCATCCATGAACAGATTAGAAACACCATCTAGTGTTGAAACATGAGTTGTATTATCGAAATCAGACTAGTCTATGGCTGCATAATTAGCTAATGCATTAGAAGCATGAGGCTCGATATGAAATCTAGCCAATGGTTTAGAATTGATAGTAACTTTGGTCCCATAATGTGTAGTAAAGAACAAAAAGGACCAATATGAAGAGAGATAACCTCTATTTTTGTTGTGAAATCTCTCGATAAGCATAAAGCAAAGTAAGGAGGTAAATCTACAAAAAGTAACATCTTGCAAAATGGAAACATTTAGACAAGCATGTAATGTTACCTCTAGATTTATGATGACACCAACTGTATTAGTTGCAGTCCCATCAAGTTGTAGCACACTCTTCTCTGTAGGTTCATACTGCAAACCCAACTTTTCTGCAATTGCTCTTTTGGCATAACTGTGCTACTTGCACCACCATTGTCAACCATGCAGTTATGAACAAGATGCTCTCCAATAATTAGAGACAAATAAAATGGTGGTGGTTTCTTGATATCATGAGCATTTAAGACCTTTTGAACCATCCATTTAACTTCTTTAATGTGGTCTTGTTCCATTGTTCCAAGGACCATGTCTATTTTTGAACTTCCTTTCTTTTTTTTGAAGAAATTCTATAGCTTAACAAGTTCATGAGAAAGAAACTCCTGTTGTCCTAGAATACTTAGAGCATCCCACATTGAGATATTAACATTATGCTTTTTCATTATATCAACAATGTTAAAAAAGATGCAATAGTTTTGGAAATAGATTCTACATTGTTTTAGCATAGGCTTTAGCAAAGAATGACTCTACTTCTGTAGCTTTTGAGATCTGAGGTATGAAAATCTTCTTGGATCAGGTTGTAATGACTTTGGTTGGTCCTTTTGAATTGGAACACTTGTTGTTTTTTGAGGAAAAAAAGGACTATTAGCTATTTTTTTTTGACCTGTAGTTGTTGTTTTTATCAGTGATTGTGTGGGAAAAAAAGCCTATTTTGTTGTTTTCCTCTCTCTGAGCCTTTTCTTGAGCTCTAGTCATAACTGCAATAAAATCATCTTCACTAAAACTGACCAAGTTCTATTATTAGGTGCTTTTTGAACATGATTTTCTTGCTGCCCACCCTCCATTTGAGGCATGAACAATGTCTCAGGTTGAGGTTGTGCAACAAGGCTTATATTCAGGAAAGCATTTGGGAAACTTGAAGCAGTTGAATGAGGTTGATTACAAGGTTGACACCATTCTTTTGTAGCCATATTAACTAGGACTAAAGTGTTAGATGTACTAGGAGCCTTTGGGTCAAACTTGCCTTTGCTGATATGGTTGTCTATAATTTTGATTTTGTTGATAAGGCTACCTATTTTGTTGGTTTTGCTGATAAGGAGCTTGATAAGGCCTGCTAGGTAATGCAAGTCTATTTTCAATCGAAGTTAGCTTGTTTCCCATAGTTTGTAAAGATTTAAACACATCATCTGATGGGGCTGCAATATAGGTTCTATAATGGTGATAGGTTGTGGGATAGGTGTCAAGTCTGCTAAAAAGGCATTGAAGGCCTTGGTGCTAATTTCCGGCTTGAATAAGACTATTTTCAGCTTTTATAGCAATATCATAAGTTGTTGGGAGAGTTTCTCCTCCCATAGATTGAATCATAGTTGAAATATCACTATTTAGGGCTCTAAGATAATAAAGAAAAGCATGATCAGCTTGAGGCTTGACACTTGCTGGAATTCTTTCCCAAGTTCTAGCAAAATGGATATTAAAATTGGCCATAAATTCATGAGGGATCTTTTAATTGTAGACAGTTGTTCTATGAGAGATAAATGATCTAAATTATCTTGAAATTGTTTCAGAAATTTACCACCTAACTCATCCCAAGTTCTTATGCTTCCAATCTCTAAGTTCTATACCATTGCAAGTCTTTCCCAAGCTAAAAGTCTAAAGCTACATCTTCATGTGTTATATTATGGACTGCACATAGGGCTGCAACATCTTTGATATGTTTCTGTAGGTGTAACTTGATTTTCACCAATGAATGAAGGAAAACTTTTCATGGCAGCATTAGGATATCATGATAAACTGGAATTACTAATGGGAGCCATTAGTAAAGGTCACAAAATTCCTAGGTGGTTGAATAGCCATTGGAAAAACTAGGATCTAAATAGAGAAATTAATACGTGGTGAAGGAAGATTAGGAGGAGGGTTGTTAAAACTAGGCCTATTATAAGGTAGGGTGTTACCAACTCTTCTTCTTCTTGCAAAATTCAAAGGTAAAGAAATAAACTCAGAAGGAATTCCTCTTACCGATGATCTTGTAGTTACTTTAGGCATGGAACATGCTAAAAATTAGTCTGAAATCAGCCTTATGGAGTCGCCAAATAAATCTTTAAATCTTTAGAATAAGTTGTTGCAGCTTGTTGCTCCAAAAGTAACTTTTCTTTGTTATGGATGTTGTAAATTGTTGTAATTTGCTTGTAGATTTGATTCGTTGTCCCATTGGGCATGCCAAAAACTGTTATCTCTCAAAAGTGCACCCTATAGAGAGATGGTCAGGTGTTCTAAGCTTTCTCTGGATCTCTCTCTTTTGTAGATACAATGGAAACACCTCAGGTCTGTGGGTATACCTATTATTGAGGTGAGTCTCTAGTATCAAGGCCGGTTCCTTCTTGATGTATCCTAAACTAATTTTTGGGGTTTTGAGTAAAAAATGACTGTAAATGAATTGAAAACTAGGGTGATACACCAAAATTATTGAGGGCTTTGACTGAGTACATGCAAAAATATCTGAGAATGGATTCTGGATGCACAAACCAATAGTTTTAGTAGAATATTAAGGCAAAACACTTGATGTATTGAGGAAAAATTCACAACAATACTATTAAGATAAACATGCACACTAATATCATGTAGAAATTACTAAATTTGTAATAGGGTAGGATGATTAACTAGGGAATTTGACATTCACAAGGATTAATAAGACATACACAAGATTGTAAATTATTGGAAAGGCAAAATATAATTCTCATTCAAAGGGTAAAAATGCAAAATTTGCTTTAACACTCTGTGTCCAAAAACATCCTCCTCTCGTGCTTTTCTAATGTACACAATATATAGAAAAATTATTCATCATACCCTTCCTAAAAATAGACTAAAATTGTACTCTCCCATGCATCCTATTTTTATCCTTTATCCTAAATAAATAAAGGAATAAAAATAAACATGCTAATACAATGAGGCATTAATGGAGGAGACGATGGAAGTTGTCATGTGTCCAAATGACACACCTCCAAAGATTGAATCAAAAGTTGGAGACTAAAACAAGTGACAAGCCTCCACATGTCCCGTGCCCGAAGAGGGGCAAGAGTCAACAACTAAAAATTCAAAAGGTAGACATGGCAGGTCTAAAATGACTAAGTATAAAGGTGTCGGTGGAATAAGCCACGTGTTGACATGGCACTCATTCAAAGGTAAAATCATGAGTGGGTTTCCAAATGAGTGTGGGCCTTCCATGTGTCCTAGGTCCAAGAAAAAAATAGAGTCGGGGTTGAATAGTCAAATCGGAGGCAAGGCTAGTGGAGGAAGCCAAGTGTCGAATGACACTATTTTAAAAGTAAAATTTGGGCCGGAGACTTAAACTTACGCCATCCCTCCACATGTCCAGGGATAGACTTATGGTCACATTAAATAAAAGGACTTATCCAAAAACACAAACAAATAGAGCAAGCCGTAGAAGGCACCACGTGTCTCTTCGGCCCATCTTCAAAAGGTAAATCTAAAAATTGTCCACAAACACACGCTAGCTTGGCAGATGGCCATGTTGAAAAGTCAAAGTTGGAAGGCAGGTCATCAGAGACAATTTAAAATTTTTTCCCTGAGAATGTGTAAAGTGTAAAAATAATCCGCACCTCCGTTGATGCCCAAGGAGTCATGTGTCAAGCCTCAATTGCATGCGAGCCAACAGGCCTTGAAGAGATTGTTCGCCCAAATGGAAGATGAGGATCAGTGTGCCCGAAGATGATTTTTTGGAAAAATTAATTGTGGGGTTGTGGGGCATTTTTTACATTTATATTTTTTTGTGTCAAAATCCACAAGGTGAGTTTTGGGCCCAAGGACCCATCTCGCTAACTAGTTTTTGTAATTTTTGTACAAACCAGACTCAAACATTCAAATGAACATATATTTCGATCTAGTGCTTGGAATTCAACAAATTTGGCACCGTTGGAAAGGTCTCGACCTAGTCTACACCATGGAAAGCTGAAACGTTAATTTTGATGAGGTTATGTGGGTGAAAAATGGGAAAATGTATTTCAGGCCATTAATGCAGAATCTAATTGCTTCAAAACTAGATATGATTGATTTGATTCGTCTGTTCTTCCTTATTTAACACGCCAAACAGACATAGGGTGGTGGAATTCATATATTATGGGAGGATTCATAGGGGGAATTAATAGAGGGTGGTTGAACTTTAAAGAGTAGGATCGAGATTCTCTTCTTTCCCTCTTGATTTTCATCATCTATACATTGTAACACTTCTCATTTTAGAAGGGAGGGACATTACGGGCATGGGAAAGTTTGTTAAAGTCATTTCCCAACTCCATTTGCATTATAGACCGTATCATATGCCTAGAGAGTGTATTTTTCCTCTCCGAGCACCGCATGTAATAGTCTGTGCATATTATAGAGAAATAAAATCTTGTTTTGTGGCATCTTTCAACCCTTGGAGTTGTTTTGTTGTCTCTTTGTGCCTCTCTATCTCGTTTTTTCTCTTTGTGTATGTATTTCACATTTGCATGTGTAAGATGTCATGCTTCATGGAGTTTCAATGGTGGTTTCGGGTTTGGGTCTATGTTACTTCTATCTGACCTCCCTCAGTTCCCTCTTCCCTGTATCATTCTTCTTCAACAACATATCTCACAACATCCTTTTCTAGTGTATCACTGCTTAGTGTAGGCTCTTTCACCTTTTCTCTCTCACTATCCACTTAGAATGGTTAGATTAGGATTACTTAGATTCTACCCGCACTAGAATAGCTCGTGGCGGGTAGATTAGAACTAATAACCAGATTTCTCTAGAGGTCCATCTCAAGTTTTACAAGTCCCACAGCTTGAGAGATGGTCCCATGTTGTGCAATCACACCGAATTCCCCACACACATCAGGAAATTTGAGGGTCCTGTGATTTTACACTAATAGTTTTGGCACGCCCGATCGGACAGGTTTGAAGCACCTTACCACTTCATTTCATCAATTTGATGTGTTCTTGGTGGGATTCATCCTTTAGAGGTACATTCAAAGCACACTTGGCGACTCCATCTCGGTCAATAACCCATCATCTAAGTTGCAGACCTTTTCCATCCATTTCCACCAATTTTTATCCATTTTTCTTCTTCTATCACTTTCATTTTTCCCATTCCATGAAGTTGTGCAATCATGACTTCATTTCCATCTTGGAACTCACATTTGCAGCAACAACAGTACATTTCACCTCCAATGCATTTCTCAATTCATCCAGATCATCATTATGATTAGAATTAGAACCATTATGCATACCCATATGAGAAGGCTCAAATCCAGTTTGGCCATGGAGCTTATCAAGAAAAAGGGGAGGCATACAATGGTGACAACTAGATGGAAAATTCTAGTTTACCAGAGAAGATTCAAAGAATGGAATATGACATGATGTAGTCTAGGCATACAACACAAATGAAATCATTTAGGATTGGTTTTAGGGCACCTTTTCCATGGGGAGGCCCATTTCCAAGACATTATAGCCCTCGGGGAGAAGCTTGACTTCATGGTTGAAGTGTTGCCTCAACTTGCACAATGGATTGAGGATATTGATGCATATGATTTGGACAAAAAAAAACCTTGTCAATGGGTAAGTCCACCACCTCCTAGCTCTTCATTTTCTCTTTCTCAAACTTTATCTTTTTAGCATGATCAAGAGTCAAGTCCCTAACTTGCTGCCCTAAGTGTTGATTTCTTTTCTCTGTCTCCTAGTCTTCCATCCCATCTCGGTTCTTATGCCATTTTACCTTCCAAATAATCATTACCTCCAAGTAAAAAAGAAGTTCCACCTCCCTCCCCATCAAAAAAATTTCAAAGTTTGTTGAACCCCAACTTTGTCACTCCTCTTGTTTTTGAAGTTCATACGGGAATAGATTCAAGAATCCAAAGTCAAGAAGAACAACAAGAAGAGGAACCCGATAGTGAAGAAATGATAGAAGATCCAAGCATTGGGCTTCGAGGTTTAGGTTTATAAATATCCCCTTAATGATTAAGCCAACAGAGGAGGTCAAGGTTGAAGAATTGGTGGTGGTTGAGGATGTGTTTGGTGAGAGAAGGAACAAAAACAAGAAGAGGAAGATCAATAGTTTTTTTCTCTCGAATGTAGTGTCCCTAATGGCACTCTATCTCGTAGAGGATGCTCATCTAATCCAAGTTGTACAACTGGTTAATGAGGAGGAATAATCAGCTCCAATCCCCATTAAAGAGGGTGAGTTGGGAGAGATCAAATCGAGTTGAATCCACTCAATGAAGAAAGCATTATTGGAGACCGCTTACTTTCATTTCAAGGGCCTAATTTGGGGGATGAACCCATGATGGAGGAGGACCATACATTTTAGAGGCTCCACATGTGGATCAAAGGCTACTGGAAGAAGCTTCAATTCTTCCACCCACTTCATCCCCTTTAATCTTTAATGTTGAAGAGGAGTTTAAACTTTAAAACTTCATGTTGGAGGATGAAGGGAACCATGGTGAGCAAGATGCAAAATAAGAGGACACCATGGAGGAGGTTGAGAACATGCAACAAGAAAACAAGGAGAGAAACTATCGATCTGAATTATAGGATTTCTTTTATGGAGAGGAGCCGAGGAAATTACATCATTTTCTCCTCCATCATCCACCTTCCAAGTATAGGAGCCTGCTGCCATGGATGAGGACATTCAAGGACAACAACCTTCACTTCATGACAACTCTCTGGAACCAAGGTTGGAAGACATAAGTCTTCCATGTTCTTCATAGGAGAAGGAAGAGAAAAGGAAAGAGGATTTCATCATCCCTCTCACACCATCCACTCGGGAAGGTCGAAAGAAGACTCCTTTCTTGGAGTTAAGATTAGAACTGTGAGGCACATCCATCGGATCAGACCCGCCTATTAGATACTTGGCTTCATTGGAGCCAAGGGAGAAGCCACAACTAGTCATGCTTTCCTCTAAGCATGAGGGAGAGCCTCAAAGTGCCAAGGATCAACAAAAATACCTCCCGAACCAAGTGAGCAGTAGACTAAAGAGGTATTTTTATGGTTTCGATTGATACCTTGATGATTTGGGTGGAGGACCAGTTTATGGTCATTTTTTCAATCATCCAGAACCCATATTCAAAGTGACAAGCCATTTACATGGCTGCCCCTTTTGAGAAAAGGAAGCTACTTCTCACCATCAATTGCAGGATTTGGTTGAAGTTCCTTTTCTCTCTAGTTAGTGTACGAGTAGGAGTAGATTTTGTTTCGAGTAGAAGAAGTGCTTGTGTACACTCTACATATTTCATTTGAAGCATGTATGATGTTTGTCTTTGTACATAGTTTTTTTCGTATTGCTCGGACGTGCGGCAGAGGCCGTGCCCTTTAGTATTCACAATGAGAGACCCATAGTTTCCTGTAAAAGTTGCTAGTTTTAAATAAAAAACAAATATAGAGCAACTAAAATCAGGTCTCGAGGTAGTCCATTTCCATAAAAGGTTCAAGGTTGCTAAGAAAGTAGTTGGGCTTGTAGCAGCTTGAGGATCAAGTTTTCAAAGCAAAAGGATAAATATCAGGCTATTATTCTTGACTCCACACCCAATGGATGCTTCAGGACTCTTGATTTCTTCATCTAGCAAGTAGATGTCCCCATGAGTTGCAAAATAGTTATCCCAATTTCCCCGAGTAAAATTGGTCAAAAATGACCCTACGCATAAGAAACCAAAGAACTTACATTCAAATCCAACAATCGGGCAACCGAGAGACTCTACAATGGAGTACCAATGTCTAGGAAGGATCAAATTACCCCACACCGAATAAATCTAAGAGTCACATGCCGCATGAGCACACATTTCAACCGTGTGACGATCGGGTTACGAGGACGGGATTGAAAATAGACAACCAAGGGCTCAAAAGGGGAAAACAACGTCAAGGAAACTAGAGACTCAAAGGAGGAAGATGGGGAAAGGCTCAAAGTCTTTAGGCTTCACAAAAGATTCAGAGCAGGCTTAAATTGGCGAGGTATGAAGGAGATGGTGGAAGTTTCCATGTGTCCAAACGATGCACCTCCAAAGATTAAAGCCAAAGTCAGAGACTCAAAAAAGTGCCAAGCCTCCACATGTCCCAGGCCCGAAGAGGGGTAGAGTCAACAACTAAAAATTCAAAATACGGATAGGGTGGGCTTAAAATTATTAAGTATAAAGGTGTCAGCGGAAGAAGCCACGTGTCGAAATGATGCTCCTTCAAAGGTAAAATGCTGAGTGGTTTCCAAATGAGCGCGGGCCTTTCATGTGTCCTAGGTCCAAAAAAGGGACAAAGTCGGGGTTGAATAGTAAAAGTAGAGGTAGGTCAGTGGAAGGAGCCAAGTATCAGCATGACGCTACTTCAAAAGTAAAATTTAGGCTGAAACTCAAACTTGTGCCAGCCCTCCATGTGTCCAGTGGTAATACTTATGGTCCTGCCAAGAAAAAGGACTTAGCCAAAAACACAAAGGGCAGAGAGAAATCCATGGAAGGTGCCGCATGTTTCTTGAGTGCATCTTCAAAAGGTAAATCTAAAAATGGTCCCCAAACACGCATCACCTCGCCACATGGCCATGTTGAAAAGTCAAAGCTAGAAAGCAAGTCATCGGAGGCAATTTGAAATTTTTGGCCCGAGAAGGCGTAAAGTGTAAAAATAAGCCACTCCTCTGCTGATGCTCAAGGATCCACGTGTCAAGCCTCAATTGCATGCGGGCTAGCAGCCCGGGAGAGACTTTTCGCCCAAATGGAAAATGCAGACTAGCGGACCGAACATGATCTTTTGGAAAAATGAATTGCACGGCTACGGGACATTTCTTGCATTTTGTATTTTTTGGTGTCAAAAGGCATAAAGTGAGTGTCGGGCCAGCGGACCCGCTAACTAGTTTTTTCCATTTTTTCACAGACCGACTAAGACATTCAAATGAACATATCTTTCGATCCAGTGCTTGGAATTCAACAAATTTGGCACTGTTGGAAAGGTCTCCACCTTTCTACGCCATGGGAACATGAAAATTTAATTTTTATGTGGTAATGTGGGTGAAAAATGGGAGAACGTCTTTCAGGCCATTAATGTTGAATCCGATTGCTTCAACAACCAGATTCGATTTGATTCAATCCGCCATCTTCCTTCTTAAACACACTTAATAGACATAGAGTGAAAAAATTGATAGATTGTAGGTAGATTCACAGGGGGCATTAATAATCGGTGGTTAAAATTTAAAGAGAAGGATCGAGCTTCTCTTCTTTCCCTCACGATTTTCATCATCTATATATTGTAACACTTCTCATTTGAGAAGAGAGGGACATTCTTGTTGTGGGGAAATCTTTTCAAAGTCATTTCCTAACTCCATTTCAGTTGTAGGCCTTCTCCTATACCTAGAAAGCGTATTTGTCCCTCGAGCACTCAATTGCATGTAATAGTCTATGCACCTTATAGAGAAATAAAATCTTGTTTCATGGCATCTTTCAACCCTGGAACTATTTTTGTTTCTTTATGCCTCTCTATCTCTTGTTTTCTCTCTGTTTATGTATTTCACCTTTGCAGTGTAAGATGTCATTCTTTGTGGAGTTTTAATGGAGGATTTGGGTCTAGATCTATGTCACTTCGTCTCCGACCTCCCTCGTTCCCTCTTCCTTGTTTCATTCTCCTAAACAAAGTATTTCTCTAGTTCTTTTTCTAGTGTATAAGCACTTAGTGTAGGCTCTTTCACTTTATCTCTCTCCTTGTCCTCTTGGAATGGTTAGATTAGGACTAGTTAGATTCTACCTGCACTAGAGTAGCTTGTGGCAAGTATATTAGGAAGCAAGAACCGAATTTCTCCGGAGGTCCATCTCAAGTTTTGCAAGTCCCACAGCTTGAGAGATGGTCCCATGTTGTGTAATCACACCGCATGATGTACACACATCAAGTACATTGTGGGTGCTATGATTCGCACTAACATAGCCTTGTTTACAAAAATATAACTCAGTCAAACTGCAGTTGACTCTTCTATTTTTTAAAAAAGTTGGGTGAATAATTTTGCTAATAATAAACTTTGCTTGATGAGAAAATCTTCTCCAATTCATGCAATTTATTTCTTCTATTTGATGATGTGGCATTTACAACTTGATCCACTTGTAATTGAAAAAATAGCACTTTAAATTGTCCCTGGATGCAAATGCAAAATAATCTCCCTACAAGTAAAAAAAAATAGTGTTTGATTTGCAATATTTCACCTGACTTGATGGGACCCACTGCATGAGAATTCTCCTATCCTTTACACATTATGTTACCCTTGTGAAAACTAGCCTAAGTGGGGACCACTGTGATTATGATGCAAAATCACCTTCCTTGCATGAAAAATTTCCACTTTTGCTTCTTTATTCCATATAAAGATATTAAGGTAATATGAATTGTTTTAAGGGATGTTGACTTTTTTGACCTAACATAGGTATGCATATTATTTCACCATTTAGTGTCATCATGGATTGAAAAAGGTGATCACTTGAATTAAGTTGACTAGACCATAGTCATGTCACTATAGTCACGAGCCTAATTTGATTTGGTCGGCATATTGGACGTTAGACCACTTTTGGCAAGATCATTGCATACATATGATTTGGTTGGATTTTTTTAATATTTAGACTTTATAAGGTTAATTGCAATGATAAAGATCTAATTGGGTGGTCCCCTCTCCACGGTGACTCACCCCTTCACATACATATCAATGACATTTTATTTAACCCTGATTGGCATAGGAAAGCAGGAATTTGACTGTGATCGTTGATTACCTATACCATTTGATATCTGTCATTGATCTTCAAATCCATGATTAGGGTTTACATTTTGTAATAAAGATGGTTGGTGCTCTGCAAGCCATTGATCTTTGTACCTTTGAATGTTGATCGTTGATCCTCTCTGTCTTTAATAAATGTGAACCTACGTTGGAGTTGGAAAAGTTTTATATCGTTGATCTTCTGTCACCTTTTATATGAGCCATTGATGAATTACTCAGAGTTGGATTGGGTTGTCATTTCCAATTGTTGGGTCATGTACCTTCATATCTCCACTTTATTGATGACAACTCGGGAGAGTTAAGCTTGAGATGTTGAGTTTTGAGTTGGGTAGAAGGAAAAGAAACCTAATGTTTTCTCATTATGTGTTGCTCATTTGTATTTTTGTTGTTTTTTATCGTTTATAGATTCTAAGCGGGATTCAATTGATATTTGATGTTATCTTTGTAGCCTTAGAGCTCTTAAGTTCATAACTATGGCTTTTAGTGCTCCATTTGAATTATTTTATGTGGTCTTCATAAAATGAAAGGGTGAGATTTTTGGTTCTACAAACTTATAACTTTTTCATTGTTATTTTGTAACTTGGAACTGATACTTGAAACATTGTGCTTCTATGGATTTAGAATAAAATTGTGTAAACTCTAATGGAGGCCATTATTTGAAGGTGATCCTCGGCTCCTCAAGTTATAACTTTTCTCCCTCAGTCATCTTAGCTTAGTTAACATTAACATTTCAAAACTCTTGTGTTTGTCTCTGCATCTTCTTGTATAACCTTGATCTCTCGAGCTCAAAATCATTTTGGGTATTCATCATTCTCATTTCCACTTGATATAAACAAGGGTTTGAAAGATTTGATGATAATCTGTCTTCGGTAAGTTCATTTCTTTTGATTATTCCCGCAAAATCTCAATAGATTTGCATATTTCTTTTTTTAAATCTAAGGCATTTGGCAACCATTTATTAGAAAAGTCTTAAATTATGAATCTTCCTTGTACTTCATTGCGAGATATGGGTTATCCCTAAGTTTTAAGATTGTTTCGATTTAACTCATTCTTTATACCTTTGTTATAATGGCATATTGTTATTGTTGTTATGTAGATCCAAGTTCATTTGAGTTTTCGGGCTTCTAATGTATGAATTTTGATTTCCTACGATGAAATTGGTCATCTATTAAGAAGAATTGGCCATCATTGATGTGGTATGCACTCTTATTTCGAGCATGTAGTTTAGTTACATTTTCTTGTGTTTTCTATAAATGGTAATCAATTTCAAATTTGGAAAACGCGTTCTATCCATTCACTTCTCTTTGCAAATTAAGGGGTTTTGAAGAACTTGACCTTTCTAGAAATTCATCCCGCTCTTGCATATTAACACTTTTGTGTGCAAATAAAATTGGGTTTGCTTTCCTTTTCAAAATCTATCTTCCTTGGTACATTATGTTCCTTTTGTCCATGGACGTATTTGTTTGAGCTCTAACTTTCGGATGTCTCATTGAAACTTGATACTCTTGCATTTCCCATTCTTTGTATCTTGATGACATCATCGTGAGTAATTATTTACTTATTTTCTTCAATTCTCATAGCTGTAAGTGCATATCCTTTCCTCTATCCTTAAATTCTAGGGGAATCACTCTACTTAACTTATTTAATGAAAATATCCGGATCTCATGTAGCTTTGAAGACCTGGAAAATCTTTTGTTCATGTATAGAAATATGGAGCTCCTAAAACTACTATAGCTTGTACAAGAGGAATCTAAAATACTTGTATTGTGTTTTATTTTGTAAGGTTGTTTTCCTTTTTTCAATCTAAAATCTAACAATGATTTCTAGGGAATATCTTTTCTAGTTTTATTTGACATTTACTTGCTCACTCGACTAGTTTTCAATGCATGAAGTGTGTACAACCACATATGAAAACAAAAGTTAGAAAATTAAAATGCATCAAGCCTCTCCTTTTATCTTTTAGTGATTTCCTTCTAATGATATGCTTCCAAAAGTAGAACTTTGATATGTATATTCGGTCCACTAGTTCTCTGATCTTGAAAAATCTTGATTATGCTCACTGATCCATGATTCCCATACTTCAAAAAATGAAGAAGTTTGTTTCTTAGTTGCAAAAGAAAACTATACCTGATGCTTGATCACAAATAGCTTGTAAATTCACATTATTTTTGCTATGAGCTTGTTGTTTCCACTCCTTGAATTACTAGCAAATATGTGCTAATAATAGAATTTGTGATTATATGCCAATTTCAAAGACAATTGCATCCATATTTGATTACTCCGCACTCCTTAAATCTCTTGTCTAGTTCAACTCATGTTGGTTAAATGGTTTTGTGTGAATTAAATTTATCCCAAAGCTTACCTTTTCATAAATATTTTCTTAAGCATTGTGACTCCACACTATGCTCTCTAAAATTCATGCATTGAAACAAACCTTTCAATTTCTCAACAGAGTTGCCTCCATTTCTCGCTTCAAACTTTGCATTTTTTATAATTGTTGCTTTTAGTCAAGATACATGTTGAACTATTTTGTTTATTTGACTCTAAAAGATAGTATGTATTGAAGATGTTAATTGTGTAGCAAAGTTTTCCAAGTTTAGGATTATTAAACCCTATTGATACAAAATTGTTATCCTAATTTCTATATCATGCTTTTATTTACTGAAGAATGGTTCCTTCTAAAATATGTTATCTTGCATCTCTTATGTACCTCTCCCTTTAGTTCATTTTTGGATTGATCCTTTGTGACTTGTAATTGCACTTGTATTCTTTGACTCTGAATTTGATTATGTACCTATATATTGAATTGGTTGCATTCTGTGTTGTATCTCTTCAATATGAATCACCCTCTCGCATCCTTATTTCTATCAGAATCGAAGTTGTTCTCTATCATGAAGTAACTTGTATTTATCTAAATCTATAGCTTTGACTATACAATGTATTATCTCCTTTCTACATACTATTTGATTTCCTACACTATCCAACATGTATTCATTTGAAATAACATAATGAAAATATGAACAAAGTCTATTTTACATGGTGAAGAGCTATCAAAATTTTCTCATATTCCCTTTTCCATTTTGTTTCAACTGAAATTTCTCTTATTCTAGTTGTTAGAAATTGTAGCACTAAACTTGCATTTATTTTGTCAATTAGTACAAGCATATCTTGGCATACTTCAGCCTTTTAGTCTAAACTGAAATAAATGTAATTTTCTGATTCAAGTTACAAAATGAACACTTATTTCTTCTTACTTGTCTCTGCGCATTTAGATAAACTAGTTAGAAAAAATTAGGATTTTTGGCCTCTCTTTTATTCCATATTTTTCTCTCTCCTTTTTCTCGAGTGAATGAGTCATGTATGCTGCTACATAATAGGGATTTTATTAGTTGTGCCTTTGATCCTAATGTAATTTATACCTCCCGATGGTAGGAGATCCAGTTGCATGAAATTAGATAGTATAAGAATATGGATCAACCCTGAGCTCGCGATTGACAATCTTTCCTTTTCTTGTTTATAGGTACAATTCCATTTGCTAAGAAGAGAGGATGAAGATGGAGCAAAGTCATTTAATTTGTCAAATGATAACCCAAAATGAAAGAAACCCAAGGGAATGATGGGTTCTTTCATACTCTTTACTTTATTTTTATAGATATGTACCTCTTACTTTAGTAGTTGTAATTTACTTTTGAGTTACATCCCACGACTTGTGTGGGAACATTTAAATTCCTTATGAATAAAACATTGAATTCTTAAACCGAGTTGTGTATTTATTTCTACATTTAATCTTCGTATATGGACTATATAATGAATTGACAACTCAATCACATAATTGAATGTATTGATCATGAAGGAAAGAACTTTAAAATACCCGTAACTTTAGCGATGAACTTTGACTACCGTAATCTACAACTATGATTGATGTTCCAAAACTTAACAGTTCATCTATTATCTATTTTCAGTCTTCATCAAGATTACGAGATATGTCCTTTGGGGATTTATGTTCTTTTTCTTAAGAAAATCATGAAATTGTAGACTATGTGATCTGTTACACTTTGTAACAGCACACATAGCTGTAAATTACATTTAGTCATTAATTAATCCAACAAAACAAATATTGGACTGAAATAACCTCCCCTAGCTTAGGGTCAGTTCACCAGTGCCATCCATTGTAATGAAGTTTCAAGTTTTCCGCTTTTTGCACGAGTGCAAATTTGACAACAACTCATTTTGCTCATTATGACCTCATAAAAACTTCAATAGCTTATAAACATGACAAGTATGGAGAATTAAATACTTTTATGCTTCATTGAATTATACCCCTACATCATCATCTCCTCGAAAACTTCGGGTATATCCAAATATTATCATGATTTGGTGGAAATTATCTATGTAGTCCTTTCGACATCTCTTTTTTTCTTGAATTTTATACCTTCTAAATAAGTTAATCTACTAATCAAATGGAAAAAAACTTACTCCTCATTTTCATAACCATGCAACCCCGGTCCACTATATTATCATTCCCTCTTTCTCGTATCTCATTTTGTATAGCCTTCCACTATAATTCTACATGTTCCTTTAACTTGGTTTAATATACTTTGGTACATTTGGCGTAAATGTTTTCTCGAAGTCAAAGTATTCTTGTATACATGTGCACCAATCTACAAATTCTTTTATGTCAAACTCGCAAATAGTGACAGACATCCATTCATGGTCCACAGACCATTTTGGAAATTTCTTGTAGAAACTTTTCCTCTTCTTCACCTATTACTTCATCCTTTTCTTGCATATCCTTAGAAACCCATGAATTGTGTACATCTATCCTTAATACTTCGGCTTTATCATAACTTAATGCTTTTGGTGCCATAAATCCTCTCACACGTCTTCCACAAAACTTCCATTCTTGATCTCATACCACTTAAATATTTCATCACTTGTTCTAGCACTCCCATGATTGTTAAATTTGATGTATTGAATGTGTATGATATGATCACTTTGATAGCTCTTCTCAGAGCCATATTTTATCCTTTTTAAATATTTTCCTCTTGGTCTATGTTCTACCAATCCTTTTCTTCCAAATTTCACTCTAAGGTATGTAACCTTGATTTGATGCCAAATTGACGTCAATTGATGGGATAGAGATGACCTTAATACCTTTATAAAATAAACTCAATAGGATGATTTACTAAAAACTCAGTTCATTTTCATAAAAGACAAATTCCATCTATAAAAATCAGCCCTTAATGGATTTTTAGAGTCTATAGAGTTACAAGGTGATGATTCGGAAATTTTTTCACCTCTAATTCCTTCTCACCTCTAACTTCTTGTCTCCTAAAACAATGTTTAAAGTATGTATTTATAAGTATTATTTCCCATCCATAAGGAAAGTGAAACCCTAGATAGAATTCTCTCATAATATTGCTAAGGCCTTGATTCAAACTCCTTCCTAGGTATTTGAGAAGAGTGAACACCTAGAACTCCACATCATAGCTTCGTTGGAATCCTTTCTATATCTACTAATTTGTCATTTTCAAGCTGTAAATGTTTCTCCATGTGCACTTTATATTTATGGATGAAATATTTTCTTTCCTGTTCATAGGTCTGGTCCAAAATCATATGATTTTCTCCAACATCTCTCCTCATTTATAACTTATCAAATTTGCACACATTTCTCCTCAAAACCTTTTGTTCACTACCATGAAAAAAAAAAATTGTTCCCTATCTTCTTAGCTGATACACTTTCATTCTTGTGCACACCACCTTACTTGACAAAAAAATCGCAAAATATATTCAATCACGTACATCTCTCGAGAATGCTCCTATATCAGATAGAATATGATCATATCCTCATAAAATTTGAAGGTATGTGTTAGTTGTTTTTTATAGAGTGTTTAAGTGATAACATTTTGTACTCAAGTGTCCATCTAGTATGATTTTAGTTTAATTTAGCATTTATCTATAAGATATTCCAATAGAACTCTAAGAATCCATTTGATATCAAGGAAATAAATGATTTTATATATGTATTCATGAGATAATTCATCTCAAAAACATGAACAATAGGTGTATATATCGAAAAAGAAACAAACACACACAAACCAACGCATTTAATAATACATTATTTTGAATGAATATAAGATGTAATATCGTAAACACTACTAACAACACTCTCATATGTGACAATGGTTAATATCCCCTCCTTTGTTTCCTCATTTACCATTATATTTATTTGATTTATTATAGTATATCTAGTAGCGGAACAAGGATTATTTTATAAAAATATACTTATAACATTCTACAACATCCTCATAAATATTATAAAATATGAATAATTTTACTTGATTAGTATTTGAAAACATCAAGTTACATGATTAAATATATTACATGGGATCATTAAAAATACATATAATTATCTATTGTGTCAAATTTATTATTCAAAGAACATTATATTGATATTTTCCATCCCTTTTACATTATTTATTTTGATGTTTCATTTTATTCTTGTTGTCTTTTTAATATTATTTGTGAACTATTTATTTATTAAACTTAAGAATGTAATTCCAAAATAATGTTTGTAAGTTGTTTTATGTATTTTTAGTAATCCTATCCATAAATATTCCTTGCACATTATTGTCTATTAGTGTTCATATATTTATACAAGAGATTTACCGAGGTGCGCAGTTTCATGGGGTTGGCAAGTTACTACAAGAGATTTGTTCATGAATTTTCTTAGATTGCACACTCCTACACTTCCCTTCACTAGAAAGGGAAGAATTTTATTTCATTTGATGGATGTGAGCAGACCTTTAGTACATTGAAGGGATGCCTTACGTCATCATTGATTCTTGTAGCGTCCGATCTGCATTGAGAGTTCTTCATTTGTAAAAATGCTTCCTTTGCAGGACTAGGTGGTGTTTTGATGTAGGAGGGCCATGTGGTTGCCTTTGAGTCTCGCAAACTCAAATATATAACTCAAGACATTGAACTTGCAGTATTTTTGCATGCTTTGGTTCGATGGAGACATTTCCACCTTGGAAGGATATTCATTCTTAGGACTGATCACTTGAGTCTTCGTCACCTCTTCACGCAACCCAATCTCAATGCTCATTAGCAATGACGTTGGATGAAGTTCTATGTGTGTATGACATGGATATTGAGTATATGAAATGGAAGGAGAATGTATTTTCTAATGCTTTGAGTAGACAGAGACATTTGGTTTTAGCTACTTCGGCTTAGTACATATTTACATGGTAGGATTTTTAGTGACTTCCTCGCGATAGTTTCTACCATGCAGCCTATCGGTAGAGATTGAGTCTTAGAAACCCCTTGAGGGTAAGTTTGAATGATTTGCAGTAGAGTTAGATGGAATTCTTTGGCATAGATGATGGATCTATGTACCTAGGGATGGAGGTTTGAGACAAGATATTTTGGCAAAGGCTCATCATGCACCTTATTCAACCCATCCAGGGGTGAAGAAAATGCATGTCACCTTGAGGAAAATTTTCCATTGGAGAGGTCTTCAGAGAGATGTATCTCAGTTTTTGTCATGCTATTTACACTGTCAGAGGGTGAAGGTCAAGCATCATCATCCAGATGGCCTTCTTTACACACATGTTATCCCAAAGTTGAAATGGGACACCATTTCCATGGATTTTATTGTAGGGATACCAACGTCGAGATACCACCATGACACCATCATGGTCAAGGTAAGAACGTGGCACATTCTTCTCTAGTGAAGAGCACCTATATATATAGTGTAATAGCGAGAGTGTACCTGGATGAGATTGTAAAACTACACAAAACTCCGTGGAAGATCATTTTGACCATGATCCTTTGTACACATTAGACTTCTAGACTACCATGTACCGAGTCCTAGGGAAGAGCATCAACTTCAACACAACATATCATTCAGAGAAAAATGGTTAGATAGAGTGGGTGAATCATATTTTAGAGGACATGCTTCGGATGTATGTCATGGATCATCAGTCGAAGTGGGAGGAGTACTTTTATTTGGTGGATTTTTCCTAATAAAAAAACTTCCAGAGTTTGATTAGGCCGGCACCTTTTCAGAATTGTATGGAAGGGAGTGCAGAACACCTTTGAGTTGGAATTGATTTGAGGACAAATCATCCATTGGCCTAGCTTTGTTACAGGACATGGAGCGTAATGTTGTTTTGGTTTGGCAGAGATTACAAGAGGCACAAGATAGGTGTAAGAAGTATTCAAATAAGAGGATATTTTACCGTAGATATGAGGTGGGAAAGAAGGTGTTTTTTCATGTCGACCTTATAATGTCTTATTCATTACGTAAAAGGCTCTAACTTATCTCTTGGATTCATGGGTCCATTCGAGATCTTGGAGCTGATCGGTCCCTTAGCTTATAGTCTAGCCTTTCCACCCAACTCTTCTTACGTACATGATGTGTTTCATGTATATCTCCTAAGAACATATATCCCAGATCCATTTCATCTATTGGATTGGATCACATTATAGGTGCGAAGGTGGGGAGATGATGGTGGATCTTGTGCATATTTTAGAGCACGAACATTGGGGATTTGAGGCCGAGAGATTGATGGACATGTATGATGAGACTATTACTACATGGGAGGATGCTACATTTCTATGAGTACAGTTTCCCCACCTATTTCAGTGACTTCCATAAAGAATTCGAGTCTAAGGGGAGGGGGATGTAGTGGCCACTCCTCTTCAACACTTATTATATATTGATTTTGATTATTTCTGAGTATAGACATGGATGTTATTGTATCATTTTGGTTTAGAATTATGTTAGATGATAGATATATCTTGATTTTTATGGATTGTGATTAATAGTATGATTGTGTGGATTCTTAGATACATAGAGAGACATGTTATATTTGATGATGATGATGTGTTGTTGATATATGTATTACTGAAATTCTGAATTCTCATTGTTTTGGCTAGGACTTAGCATTTGCATTAATCTCGTGATCTTGTTGATATTGATAAAAATGTAAAATTGAGATGTTGTTAAAAGTTTAGACAAATGATAGCATTGTTAGTCTAGATGATGAATTAATTATATGTGGATGTTTATTGATTGATATGCGTATGTTTTATCCTTGATGATTTTGATGTGGCCGTGAGACCAAAGGGGGTATTGTGTAATTTTGTAGGTAATTATATCACACTAATAAAATGGGGGATTAGAGACCAACCACAATGGAATACTAAGTGGATACAACTAAGGTCACCATGGAAACTTGTGTTATGTTGTTGTTTGTGTGTTTTAATTTCGTTAGGATGTTTCCATGGGCGGGATGACCTCCAATCATGAGCATGGGCTTGTGTGCACCTTTTCGCTTATTTTTTATGTATGTGGTTTATTTGTAATGTAATTTATTTAATCCTTGATTGATTAATGTGCTTCATTAAATAATTTTATCATGTTATTTAGTGATTTTTGGATGTGAAAAATGGGTCATTTATTAGATTTGTTTGTCTTTTGGTCTATATGATCTTGATTAAGTGTAAGTGAATTTGAGTGTTGTACACTCTACCTTACCTTGGAATTTCAGATTTGGGCTTAAAGGCCATTTTTAAGACTTCGGAACAAGCTAAGATTGTCCCACACCTCCTAATTTCTTTAAGAACCCTATCTACATATTAGGGGTCCAAAAATAGGCCTCATTATGTGATTTTTAAGATAAAAGTGTCATTTATTTATCTTTTCTTCTATGGGTTTTAAAAGTTTGTCGTTAGAGGATTTGGGTTGGGATGGTGGGTATAAGAGGTTTCTCATTCTTCTCAACCACCAATTTATTATGCATTAGGGTTGAGGTTTGACTTGTGATGTGTAGTTGAGGATAAGTGATGTGGCATCCTACATGGAGCCACCTCACCCTCCTCTCTCCCTTTTCTATTTATGCAAGTTCTTGTGTTTGTTTGGGGTTACTTCAGTTCATTCTGTGCTCTTTTATTATTCCATTTAGAATATTTTGGAGTTCTTGTCAATTTTTTTGGGGCTTGTTAGTGTTGGATTGGACTTGAAGGAGCTTGGTGTATGACTCTTGGATCAAGCTCTACCATGGAAAGGTAGGACCAACACCCTTTTTTTTAATTGTTTTCTTTTATATGTGTATATGTGTATGTTATTGAGTGTTTTGGCATGCTTGTTGGGTTCTTGGGTAGATTGCCTAAGTATGGTTTAGGATAAGGCTATCGGGATCTTATTTGTAGGATGCATAATATTTTATTTCATGTTTTGGAGGGAGTTAGGTTGGGTGCCCCACCTTGGATAAGAAAATTCTTGCATTTCTTAGTTGGTCCTTATGAGGGAGGTATAAGAGATTTCTAGGGAGGCATAAATGAATGTGGGAGGAATAAGAGCATGTTTAGGGAGGTATAAGATTTGTGTATGTGTTTTGAGATGTATATTGGAGGGGTTTTAAGGTGGGCACCTAATTCCATTGGGAGGCATAAGTGATCTCCACATATATCCTTGCTCGATTGGCTTTGTTTTTTCAAGCCTTTTGATTGTTTCATTATGATGATTGTGTGTTATATGATTGTGAAATCTTGTATTGTGATGTGGAATATTTTTAATAGTTGTCATGAGTTGGATCCATATTGTATTGTATTGTGGTTGGGGCTGGGAGCTAATGAGGAGGATAGATTCTTATCCTTATTGGATTATTGGTTGGGTGGAGAGTGTTGCCTCTCCCCAATTTTTGTTGTTGTGATCAAGTGAAGATATTTTTGTTGTTTCTTAAAGGCCATTTTTAGAGGCTTGTGGGACAATCTAAGATTGTCACGTACTCTTAATTTCTTATATCAACCCTATATATGGATTAGGGGGTTCAAAAATAGGCCCGTTAAGTGTTTTATAAGGTAAAAGTGGCATTTATTACACTTTTCTTACATAGTTTTTAAAGTCTCTGTCCTTAGGGGGTGTGAGTTGGGATGGTGTGTATAAGAGGTTTGTCATTTCTCTTAACCACCAATTTATTGTACATTCGGTTGAGGTTTGACTTGTGATGTGGAGTTGAGGATAAGTGATGTGGCATCCTACATGGAGAAACTTCACCCTCTTATCTACCTTTTCTATTTATGCAGTTATTTTGTTTGTTTGGGGGTTACTTTATTTCATTTGGTTCTTTTGTATTTTTAGAGTTGGAGTATTTATGAGTTCTTGCCGATTTTTTGGAACTTGTTGGTGTTGGATTGGGCTTGAAGGAGCTTGGTATGTGACTCTTGGATCAAGCTCTACCATGGAAAGGTAAGAGCTACACCCTTGTTTTAATTGTTTTCTTTTATATGTGTATATGTGTATGTTATTGAGTGTTTTTGCATGCTTGTTGGGTTCTTGGGTAGATTTCCTAAGTATGGTGTAGGATAAGGCTATGGGGATCTTATATGTATGGATGCATAAAAGTTTATTTCATTTTTGGGAGGGAGTCTAGTTGGGTGCCCCACCTTGGATAAGAAAATGATTGCATTTCTTACTTGGTCCTTATGAGGGAGGCATAAGAGATTGTAGGTAGGCATAAGAGAATGTGGGAGGCATAAAAGGATCTTGAGGAAGGCATAAGAGTTTTTAAGGTGTTTTGAGATGTATATTGGAGGGTTTTTAAGGTGGGAATCTAATTCCATTGGGAGGCATAATTGATCGCCCCACAAATCCTTGCTCCATTGGCTTTGCTTTTTCAATCCTTGTGTATTTTGAAACTTTTATTCTTGTTATTGTTTCATTATGATGAATGTGTGTTATATGATTGTGAAACCTTGTATTGTGATGTGGAAGCTTTGTAATAGTTTCTATGAGTTGGATCCATCTTTTATTGCATTTTTGTTGGGGCTCGAGGGCCAATGACGAGGATAGCTTCTTCTCCTCATTGTATTATGGTTGTGTGGAGAGTGTTTCCTCTCCCCAATTTGTGTTGTTGTGATCAAGCGAAGACATGGTGGATATTTTGTTGGCGATGTGAAATTTGGAGGATTTGTTGAAGCCCAAAAGAAATCCTTATTTGTGATAAAAACCTTCTAGTAATTTCCACTTAAGGTGAAAGACTTGTAGTATTGTATTTTTTTAAAAGAAATGTTACATTATAAGTTTCATTTACCAAGTTGTATTATTATCTTTGAAGTAATTTCATTAAGGAGTGTTTATTTTCCTTTCTCCTCAAATTGTAGTATGTAAAAGAATGAATTAAAATGGAGACCATGTTTAAAAATTTTACTTGTAATGAAAATAAAAAGAAAGTTCATTATTCTTGTGGAAGTTGCATTATTGTAAGAGTGAAGGAAGAACATAGAAGTGTAAAACAATAACAATGTATTTTTAGTAAATATTAAATGTATAATAGTTGTGTTGTTGCTTTGAGTAAATGGTTGTCATGGAAATGAAAAGAGGAATTAATTTTAACAAGTTACCTTGTTGATAGATTACATTTTATTGTAAAAGGGAAAAACAATGATAAATAGAATTAGATTAAGTTTCATTTCTTCCTTGAGTTGAAAACAATTTTGTGGGAAAAAATAATCTTATAGATGTGTTCTTGTCACTATAGAGATAGTAAATAATTAAATATAGTAATTCTAAGCTAAGGATGATCTTTAAAAACACTCTAGCAAATTTTATTTTTTGAAAAATAATGGAAATGAAGGTTCTAATTTTAAAGAACAGACTTCCACCATTTGCGAGAGCGGTGGTCTTTGAACCACCGCTTTGGCAAGGCGATGGTTTTGAATCATCACCCAAGTAGAGTGGTGGTCACTAGACCGCCATCCTCGATTTAGGCGACAGTTTCATCACCGACGGCGAGAAAATATAGATCTACGTGTGTGCAAATTTAAATTTGATCAAATTCATATCGAGCTTCGAATGTAAAAATGTGACTACCAGATACTATAGGGGAAAAAATCATTGTTCAAAGAAAGTAAATCTTTGAATAGATATTTTAAAATTCTCAATCTCATACATTATAATGGAGGTAGGGTTTGGCCCAAATAGAGAACTCAAAATAAAAATAACTTTATAACAACTCCAGATTTGGAGTGGAAACCTCTTCAATCTTCAAAAGAAAGATATTACAATAATAAATCCATAATGTAAACTAAGCTATGATTTATTCTATTGAAATTTTTCATGGCTTCTTCCTTCGTTTCTCCCATGGCTTCCATTTCTCCAACCTACAAATTAAACAAAATAAAAGTGACCAAATGAGGAGGCTAGGAAAAGAAAAAGTTTTATTAAGTTTTCATAATGATAGTTAGGGTTAGAATCAAACCCTAATAATTTAGTGGCCACAATTGATGAAATCTAAGGGTTGAGAACCTGTTATAGTAGGTATTTACCTTAACTCATGTCTTGATTTGGTTCTTTGATGAATAATTATTTCCTTGATTTATGGCTTAATCTACGACCTTGATTGGTTCTTATATTTTTATTCCTTGCATATATAAGCAAGAACCATTCTCATTGTATTTCATTGAGTTCCATAATAATACATGATATTGTTGCTCATTTGTTTGCAAAGGGTTTATGTAAAGTTATTTTGGCGAATTGCTTTCATCTTATAGATCGTAGTGTTTTATTAGCATCCGTGTTCTTGGCTTGGCACGATATGGTTATCATTCCTTTTAGAGCCAACATTACACTTGTTATGTAGGAATGAATATTATGGGTGTTTTAAATAATAATAAAGGTATGTGTAAATGGGTGAATGGGGACATTTAATTACCCTTGTGTGCAAATTCATTTATTTAGTTTCTAGTATTGTTTTGCAATTATTTAAATGGACATTAAAGCTTTTAAGATATTAAAACTAAAGTAACTAAGGATAAGGTTTATTAATTATGGGTTTGAATGTTAATTTAAGAAGGAGAAAAACATTTAACCAAGTAAATTAATTTATGGCACCTTCCTAGTTGATTGTAATTAATTTGACCTTAGAGATAAATTAAGAATATTTAATCATTTAACTTAGACCTGGTCCATCCTTTGTAATGTAGTAATTATTGGTGGAGATTAATTTAATGTACACTAGGGTTTGACACCCTTGCAACCTTATAACTTAAAAGACTTTTTTTTTGCAACTTTCCAGATAACTATTTAAGGATTAATGTGGTTTTAAAACGTCAAAATTGTGGGTGTGACATAAATTATAACCCCAAATATACCATAATCCTGAAGTAAATGAGGATGAAACTTCAATAAAAATGGTCCTTCTAATAGTATAATTTATTATTGATTGAAGGACGAAGATTTTCTTCTTTCATTTTTATCCGCACCACCACATTCTAGATTTGGTATAAAAAACAACAATATTGTGTTGCATCAAAGTAGACTTCTTAATAACACAAGCATAATATGTCTTTGTAATGCATCATGCAATTACTTAAGAATGATGCCTAGTTAGTTATTCAATCAAAAACACCATTATGTATTGGAAAAGTTGGTCTATAACAACATGTACAATTGTAAAAATCCATGATCCTTGTGCTAATTAAGGTGAAAACATAACAAATTTAGACATACTAATAAATCATTATCTTAATATTAATATGAGTCAAAATATAATTGAAGTAACCCTCATAATAACATAATAGTATAATAGTTGTGGGATGAATGTGTTTAATTACATGCCCTTCTCCTCGATTCAACCAATATAAAAAAAAGGAGGTGGATTCTTTACTTATTTAAAGTTATGATTGAAGGTTAGCAACATGACATATGTACCGATTTTAATTTAATAAATTATTAGTGTGATCATAATATAAATAAATAGAAATTGTTATAGAAATTGTTAAGATAAATTGATTAGAACATTTGGTAACATATTAAAACATGATAATTTAATTACACTTAGATATGTAACTACGTTGGACGGATGATTCATCCAAGACTCAAAGTGTTTTATAAGAGGGGATAATACCAAAATTTACAAAAACAAACATTTGGAATGATGAACTCATAGCCAAGCATTGACGGCCTCGGCTTGAAGGATACCGCTTTTTCAACAAGAGGGTTATCAAAGAGGTCTGAAGAGAGAAGATTTGTGGAGGAGGAGGAGAAGCTTATATTCAACACCGCTGGTCCGCTTGTTAATTCAATTCCTTCTCCGTATGATGAAGTCACCCGCATGATGATTCGCTACATATCCTTGGAAGGCGAGTTTATTCATCGTCCCCGCCAAGCACCTTGTCTTTTTGAATCACTTTCGTAGGAGTAGGTTGGTTTGCTTCCCCACTATCTCTGTTAAACTCTCTTGAGCGCTCCATTTTGGAGTTCCGAAGCATATACCGGGCGGTTCCCCTTCACCAAGGGCTTATTCTGCTTATTCACAAGCACTGCCTTATCAAATTCCCCGGTCTCCCTTCCTCTCCCGGCCTGGCTTTGTTGGGCTCCGTGGCTGCCAGTCCTGTCTCCCCTGCTGTCCCCTGCGCGCCCGCCTCCGGTCTTGATGCCCCCACGCAGCTGCTCATGCTTCTCCTTCTTTTCCTCCTGCTGCTGCCCCTGCCACCCACACTGTCTCTACTTCTAAACGTGTCACCAGGGCTTCTAGGAGACTCAACCTTGAGTCTACTGCTGAGGGGGATGAACCTTTGGATGACTTTGCTCGTGATCTCTTTGAACATTAGTAGTGCCGGTCCCGGGCGGCACCAACGGATAACCCTTCTAGAAGATTGGAGGCCTTAGAGGTGAGCTTAAATTCTTGAAGGATGAGGTAAAAAAATCTTGCTAAGCAAAAAGGCAAAAAAAGCATTGAGGGAGAAGGGAGCATTAGCGCAATAGCTGACTTGATGAAATATACAAAAATCGACCTCCCTTGACTCCCGCCTTGGGAAAACGAAGACTAGGCATGAGTATAATATTGCAGCATTCAGGGCCATAGAGGAATTCATCGAAGGTCATGCAAGAAGTGTTTCGCATCTCAGCGGTGTCCCGATTACTCTTTGGGGCAATGAGAAAGAGAGTAAAAGAACCAGAGAGGAGCTCGATAAGACGGATGCTGCTCATATGACCACGCTGGGTATGTATCATGCTTGGAAAAAAGTAAAGATGAGTATTGATCAAGCGGCCAAGAAGTAGTCCGGTTTACTACCGCTCTTGCCGTAGGCTTCTTTGTTTTGTTGCCGTTGTTTCTTTGTTAAGTCTCGTTTGTGTTGCTGTTTCTTGGCTTCGGTGTTCTTTCTTTGTAACTTTTGTGCTTGATACAGCCTTTCTGACTCTCTGCTCCTCTCTCTTATTCAGGCTTTTAGGCCTCCTTTTGTACACAAGGGTATAGTCCCTTTCAAAAACTATTTACCAATATTAAAAAAACATTTGGAATTTTTTTCCCAATCTATTAGTTCCTTTAATAGATTTCATAGATATGTGTACCCTCATGTTCCCTTGGAACGAACTTTATATAGTATCATTCGATGTAATAAATCGAGCTTGAAAATGTGTAAAATAATTTGAACTCAATTGAAATGTCTCGAAAAAATAAACGAAGAGTACGTCCCTATAAAAGGATAGTGTTTGGGTTGAATAGGAACCTATACACCATCTATATTGTCACTACCCGAACATGCCTCCAATGAATGTATCTATACACCAAGATATATGATATCCATACGGATACAATTATAACTTTGAATAACCAATTCAATTGAAAATGATTTTAATGGATTTGTTTCATGTGTTTGAATTAGTTTTGACGGAATTTTATTTGGGGAGATTGACTCTAATCCTTTGCTTTGGATTATTCATATCTTCGTGGGGATATTAGTGCGTGTTTCATAGAAGGTAAAAGAGATCTTTACATTCCGTTTGTAATATATTTTACTAGGAATCTCTTGAATGTAAGTAATTTTCAGATGAGTAAATTTGTACATTTCAAAAGATTATATAAGGTTTTGTAGATATAATTCTATACTAAACATGACTGATGAGGAATTTATAAACCAAAAATAGATTTTGATATGAAAAAAATTACCAATAGGTATCTTTAGATGAAACCATCATTTTCGAGAAAAATATAGTTCAAGCGTTTTATTATTTGTTTAGTTAGTTTGTTTATGTATGAAATGAAATTATCTAAAGGTATTCCCCGAATCCTTAATTCAGTTTGGCCGGCACTGCTCTGGGCCCAGAAAGCGCGGCCATGGGCCCCTATCTCTAGATGGGGTGCAGGCAGCGGCTGCACGACACTATTTTCCCGCACCCAGTTCGCATGCTATTCATTGGCGCTTTGCTCTCCTCTTATTCATCGGTTTTGGATGGACTTCGCCGTTATTCCCCAAAAGGAAAAGTCTCACATCGAGATGTCGATTCGTTCCCCGTCCCCGATAAGACTTAGTTGGATTGATTTGATATATTTAATGATTGATAGATAAGTGTAATGATAAGACAAATTCTTCTAGTTTGATTGGGATAGAGTAATCTTGCTCAAATTAAGTGTGTAAGTATTTATTTAGTGATTAAGACAATATGGAAATTTTAGAGGGATAAATTACAAAAATTTGGTTTCTACATTTTTCCCAATTTATTAAAAGAAATTAAATTGTCTTTCTTTCATAGGAAAATATGATTGAGTTTGTAAACACACTAATATGTGCTCAATTTTCTCAATCTCTTAATATTCTTGAGATGATCGAGATCTCATTCTTACAAACCTATACTATATGGTGTAGTCAATGTCCCTATATTTTTAAAAAACTTTAATACTATATTGAAATTTAATTTTAAAATTGAAAATAGAATGAGATAAAATCATATAAATAGTACACCTATTTATCTTAGAAAACAAAAATATTCCTATTCGAAGCACATGAAAATAGGGATTATAAAAATTCATACTAAGGATTAGGTGTGATCAATACAAAATTTAGACAAGTACTCGAACAATGAAGTTACTTGGGTTCCCCTGGGCACTAGACAATTAGTATTCATTGTCTCAAGACACAAGGAGGGTGTCAAAGGAAACTATTTAACCCATAAACATTCTTAAGAGATCTAGATGAATAATGTCACAAGGGATATTTTTTTCAATAAATCCTTATAAAAATTTATAACCACATCATAAAATATGGATCTAGGTCCTACAGCTTAAACCTAGTGAGAATGTGAAAGGGAAAGAGTACTCATCTCATCATGGTGCAAAAGTATATTAGTACCAATGTCTAAATGTGTATATCTAAAGGATAATGAAGAAAGCACATGCTCGTAAATATTTTATTATAGAACACATTTTTGATATCAAATATTTGAAGAGGTCAAACGAATGAAGCACACATGGTGCCCCTTTTATAATTTAAAATTTTGTAGATTATGCTTTTAATCTTGCAATATGTTGTTTAAATTGTTTAAGAAAAATATTAAATCATGTATATTTAATAAAATTTTGACTTTTTTCCCACAAAAATATAACATATTTTATGCATGGGATTGAATTAATCTTAGTTAATTAAAGGAAAATAACACTAAGTATATTCCTAACTTAGATAATAAAAAACATAAACATCATGATAAATTTAGAAAGAGAAATATTAGCTAATGTGCATCAAACATTAAAACATGAAATGCAAAACCATCATTTTATATTTAGATATTCTTTGTAATTGTAGATACTCCTTTAGAGAGATGAACGTTGTTACATACAATCAAAGGAAATTCTCGTGGAAGAGGAAGAGATCTCATCAACATGGCTTGATTTCCATGTTTGGTTCTTCTCTTACTACTCTTTGCCATATAGAAGATAAGAATTGTTGCTTGATCAATAAGCCTTCAAATATTGATATTCTCTTATCATATTTATATGGTTTAAAAGGACATGGTATAAATTTGGACAAGGTGTACTAGGCTCTTTATATAACTTTCATGTTTTGGAGAAGATTACAACCTAATGAATGTGGGATAAAGGAAATGTAGAATTATAAATGGATATGTATTATTAGAAGAGGTTAATTAGAGATTAGTAACTCATGAGACTTGGAAGTGATTTAATTAGTAACTAAGATTACTTAATAGACCAAAATTAAGCTTATAAAATCCATTTGGAGATGATTTAGAAGGAAATTAGAAGAATTTGAAGGGTTTGAAAGGGGGATTTAACTAATAAGAAGGTTTATTAGTTAAATGTGACATGAAAGGCTTAAATAATTAGTAACGGTTAATTAATTAATAAAAAGATAATTATAAATAATGAAGTGTTGTTAATTAGCATCCGAGGATAGGGAAAGGCTACTTAATTAATGAAGTGTTATTAACCAAATGAAATTAAGGGAAATGTTAGCTATTTAGAGGGAAATAACTAATTATAACGAAATTATGGGAAAGAGGATAATTCTTTGTAATTTTAGTATCAAAACTACTTAGTAAAATTTAGGTGTCTCCATTCTCCCCTGTTTGATGCGGTGTAGCATAAACAACGCTATTTCAAAGATAAGAGACAATTATAGAAAATTAAATTTTATAATAGTAGAATAAAAATTAGTAGGATGGAGGATGTCCCTTGATTGATGATGGTGTGATAGAAGAGGTTAATTGATATTAAAAAAGAAGACAAAGGATCAAAATCGAAGAATAAGAAAGCATGGGCATCGGGATTTGAACTAGGCACAGGTTGGCTATTATTCAAATTAATTGATTAAGTAGTAGCGCATGCCTCAAGTGGAAGAAGAAAGGGAGGGGGAGAATGGAAAATTATAATTAGAAACTTAATTGTAATGGAAAATAAAATATGTGGAGAATGGGAAGATCCCAATGTAGCTAACAAACCATTTGGCTTGGAAGTAACTATTTATTTGATATAAGCACACAAAAATAGTTTAGAATGACATGAAAATCCATAATATTTATTTTTGTTCAATGAAAAAGGACTAACTCAAAGAAAAATAAATAAATAAATGCATTACGACAAAGTAACCAAGTAGATGAACAAATAAATAAACATAAACAAACGTTCTCAAATAAATAACATTTACGAAAGTTGCACCAATTTTTTTAATCTAGATTCAGTTCCCTAATGTTTGAGTTATACAAAAAGGGTTAAAATGATGCCCCAAGCAAGGATACATGCAGTGGAAATAGACATAGGACATAAAATTCCCATGAAAAAGTAATCGTGCACTATGCAATTGCCCCAAGCAATGATATATGCAAGGGAAGACAAACATAGCAAGAAAACCAACGTTTTTACTACATGAAGATAAGAAGATGACTTGCATGTGGTGCGCTAAAACAAGAAACTACTAAAGTAGGACTTTTTGTAGGATAGTTTTTTATTTTTTGGATTTTATGTTTTGTGAATGTTTAGGATTTTGATGTTTTACCAATGTTTTGGATTTTGATGTTTTACCTACGTTTTTGGATTTTAAAGGTTTTACCAATGTTTTTGGATTTTAAAGGTTTTACCAATTTTTTGGATTTTGAAGGTTTCGCAAATGTTTTTGGGTTTTTTATGGTTTACGAAAGTTTTGGTTTTTTTAATGTTTTCTTATTTTTACGGTTTTTGAAACTTTTCGACATTATGCCTAGGAAAATGAAGATGTAAAAATTCCTTCAATGAAATCTAAAAATATAAAGAGGGAAATATCGCACATATACAAAAAGAAGATAACTAATATCAAGGCCAAGATGGATATTTTAAACATGATCTTATGAAATAGAACCAATGAAGTACTAGGAAGGAGCGAGCATGTCCCCACTGTAAGCTGGCCAAGTAAAAAATAATATATATAAGTTGAAGGTTTTGTTTTTAAACAGGGAAAAGTTTCGCTCAAAACGGTAAAAAGGAAATCTTATACACATGGATGTTCTAAATGAATAAGAAGAAAATCGTGAATTCCATGGAAGGATATAGAAACGTAGCAAGAAGATTGGAAATGAAAAGGAGGCGAGCCGAGATAAAAAAACCACAAGACAAAATAAGGACCAAATGAAGAGTATAAACAAGGTGAAAAAAATACTTGGTAACATAATAATCCTTTTTTCATCAATATCTACCATGTGCAAGTGGAAATTAAGTACTTCTTGAAGGGAAAACTTAAGGAGGAAAACAATGAAGACACACTAGTCAATATGTAGGAATCATATATTTTGATAGGTGATTTTTGAATGGAGGGTGAAACGACATCCGTACATTGATCCGATGTCGGCCTAGGTGTCCACAACCCTGATGGAGCTGCATTTGATTCTATTCACGAAATTTTTCTACGACGATTCAGGTGTCCAAAGCCCCGATAGAGATACTTGAAATGCCTTAAGAGAGAGTTATATTTTTTTGTTTCTAAAAACTCATTTATGTTGTCTCAATTGCTTTATTAAGGGATTCAGAACCATACATGGATTGATGGAAGTTTTTGAAGTGATTGTCATAAAAACATTGGATAGTATCAAAAATGCACCCAAAAGGTATTCAATAAAAGTTTATTAAAATGTGTGATAGTT
Organism: Taxus wallichiana var. yunnanensis; assembly: GCA_018340775.1. NCBI lineage: Eukaryota > Viridiplantae > Streptophyta > Pinopsida > Cupressales > Taxaceae > Taxus > Taxus wallichiana. The sequence continues at coordinate 69,157,938 of CM031233.1, forward strand.
AGAGGATATTTATAAGGGTAGTTGTTCTATAATTTACAAAGATAACTAAGGACCAAGATTAAACAAATACAATAGAGATAAATTCCACACAATGAGTGTGAATAGAATAACCAAAATATCATCAAAGGGATGAACATGGTGCGAGATTTTCAAAAGAAGATTTAAACAAAGGAAGGAAATAACATCCATGTGTATTTAATACATGATTGCATTGTTTGATCTTTATACTTTTTATTTTTTTGCAATGTGTTAATGTTTTCTCTCTTATAAAAAAATTGTGGACAATTTTTACGAAGGAAAAATTAAAAAGGAGAAGATGATGAAGATGAATGATTAGGAAGTTGGGATCAAAAATGTCACTCTATGTGATAGGTTCAAAAAAATATGTTTGTGATTTAGTTAATGAGGGAGACTAGGAGATTTTTCTTATCAAGACTGATATTATCTTCAATCTCGATGACCATGGTGAGATCATAGTCGATAAGTGACTGCGACTTATCCTTTAACATGAATTTTATATGCGAGGTCTTGAGTTTCTTTTCCATATAGCTATATAATTTTTCCATACTTTGCATTGACATTGGTGTGAATTTTTAATTTCATTTGTGAATTTGATTTGTGAGTGTTTGATTTGCATAGAGATTTGGAGATCTTACAATTTTTTATCTTAGATTGATGAATAAATTGTTGGTATTTATTACAAGATAAAGAATTGTTTGGTTTTTCCCAAGCAAAGTGGGATGAGAAAGTGGATGTTTGGTATTGTATATACGAATGTTAGGAATGATAGTGGGCTTGCCAAATGTGTTCATATAGGGATGATATGATGGAAAAAGTGGATAGGTGCAAATATTGAAGACAAAATTCGAGTAGGAGGTGTCCTAATAATTGAGGATGATAGGCTACGAAGGTGGAACAAGGATAGAAGATGAAAGGATAATTGGGCATGCCTGCATTATAGAAGATAATCGACTAATGAGAGGTGAGCCATAGACAGAATATAATGGGCTACTAAGATGTGGACCAAAAATAAAATATGAGGGGCTACGCAGAGGTGACCCATAAATAGAATATTAAGGGCTACCCAAATGTGACCCAACGAGATATTTTTATTCACGAGTTGTGATAGGTAAGAATTTTTTTTTAATGGTGATATAGTAAGGGAATTTAGGATAGACTCCATCATTTTACTATGTAATGGGAAATGTGAAGATGGAAGAACAAGAGGAGGATCTAGTAGGAAAGTTTCATTATTTTCCTTTGTTTTTTTATTAAAAGACTCAACCTTTTCCCCATAATATGTGGATGAATCATGGAAAGAGAATAATTCCTCATGATCCTATAAAGGAGTTTCATGATGTATCCCAATGAATTATTTGATATTTTCTTTATTATGAAAGAAATCCATCGGTATAGGTCATTTTTGGTCGATGATAGAATATTTCTTAGAAGAAAGGAGTCCAACAATTGTTAAATATTTAGAATATGTTTTATGATGTAGATGAGATGATGGTTTGACCTTATTTCTCCCATAAAGGAATTTATAGTGCTTTGAGAATATATCTTAGCCAATCGTTTCTTTAGAATTTTTACGTGGATGCAAATATCATTATTTATAAGATTGATAAGGATATGGTATGATATCGTTGAAAGGTCTCAAGGGCCAAAGAGGGATTGAACTTGTATTGATACAAGATGATGAATTAAGAGATGAAGTATTTTTGGATTTAGATGTCTAACAAGTCAAAGATTATGTGGATTTGGGAAAAGTTTATATTGGTTTAGTTAGAAGATGGCATAGTGCTTGTAGATGAAGAGGATCATGTAGAAATTCAGCAGATTTTGACTTAGGGGTCGACTTGGATGATTGATTAGAGTAATTTTGAGTTGCACAGATATTCAAAAGAGGAAGATTTCATTGATACGACCTGATAAAGGGGGTCTTATGGAGAAAGGGAGGACCACGACTCAGAGTCTAATTAAGGTAATGATGGGGAGAATTTGTAGCAACACATATACATAGAGGAGGAAAACATTGTTGAGGAAATTGATTATTCCTTGAAAAAAATGATATGAGGCTTAGGATATTGAGTGGAATCAAAAAAATATCTTCGATTATAATAATAAGGAGAATAGGGATAACGAAGAGGATCATAAGGATGAAAATTATTAGGAGAATAGGAATCATACCATAAACTAGAAGTATCAGAATTATACCATTGACTATGAGATGAAGGTGGGGAAAGTGTAACAAAACACGTTTTCCCTAGTGTAATGAACCAATCAAAGTTTAGTAAATATGGGAATATTTTGATGTGAATGTTGAAACCTAGTTTCCTTATTGTTGTAAGTGTGAGGAACCATGTGATAGTTAGTCATGGTTGGCATTATTGGGACTAAATTCCTAGACCTAGATTGTATGATTGAACTCCTTCAAATGGAAGGAAGTTCCAGTGTATTCGGAAAACGTAATGGAAGCCAAATAGACAATTTTAAAATATGGGGTTTCTCGTGTGATTTGTCAAAGGGAATCGATGTTAAATAGACATCATAATGACACAATTTTGATAATCAAGCAAGGTTTGGAAAACAAGTTACAAGTGTGAAAGTCAAAATGGTTGATTAAAATTTAGCAAAAGCGAATGGTGTGAATTAAAATTTTGAAGGGTGTGAAGTGTATGATGAAGGTCACCAAGGAAAATCTATGAATTCCTGGACAAAGGAACAACTATAAAGGAAACTATTTCCTATTGTTCAAATTGTCTCAAAATCTATTTGATAATGTAACAACACAATTTTAATATTTAAATTGAGTTTTGAGAAAAAAATATTTAATTATTAAAAAGGGGTTGAAGTGATTTGGACAGTGTAATAACGAAAATTATACATTTAAATAAATTTTAATAGAAAAATTTTGTAAGTATCAAACCGATTGATACAAATTTGAGTAGCCTAACAATAAAATTTCAATAATTATATCAATTTTAAGACAAAAATATGTAAGTATCAAAAAGTGATTGACACAAGGTGAGAAACGTAAAAATAGATTTTTTAACCCTCAAGCTAAGTTTGAAAGAATTTTTTTAAGTATAACAATGGTTCAATACAATGCGAGCAAAATAATAATGGAATTTCCACACTTAAATTGAGTTTAAGAAAAAAACATTTTAAGTGTCAAAAAGGGATTGATATAGTGCAAGAAGTTTAATAATGCAAAATGACAAAGAAGGTGAGATATTTCCATCAAGTGAGATGTCTCAATGTTGGTTTCAAGACAACCAATGAATGTGAAAAGAACACACTCTTTCAACATTTATAAAATTTTTTAAGGAGAAACATATTTAAGTGGGTGCAAAATAGGTTGACACAATTTTGGTAGTAATTCGAGTTTCTTTCTTTTGACCAATAATGCCAAAAAATATCAAGGAAATTTATTATTTTTTATAAACAATTCAGTAGCACAACTTTGGCAGAGTTTCACCATGTTCAATAAAAAGGTAGAAACTAAGGAAAATTTTTACTCTATAAGATTTCTGATGAAACATATGTGAAATTTTTTAATGGACTTTCTCCTTGTTTTGAAAAAAAAGTATTTTTCTCCAAAGAATTGTTGCTTAATAACATGTATTTGAAAATCTTGATTTTGATAATGGTAAAGTTGGCCCCAATGTTGATTGAATTCTTAACGTTTTGTTCTCAACACTCGCTCAATATCTTGTCTAAAAGAGGAGCGTTTTTTTAGAATAAATTCTAAACAAAGTACCACTACCCCACAATAAAAGTAATGAACAAGGCCTCATAAAAATAACATTTAGCACTCCTCATAGGTTTTTCGAGTCAAGTAAGTGATGGGAACTTCCGTTTCTTAAACAATCTCCTTAGTTTGTTGACTACTTTGAGGTTGCTATGGTAATCCTCATAATGAGTTTTATGGCTTAAGCCAAGTTACTTCCCATAGTTTAAAGCGTATGGGTTTTAACCCTTATCTGAACCTACAAATATAGAGTGATGGATGGTGTTTTCTATATTTGATTTAAAATGAGGTTTTCAATGCCTTTAGTAACTTGCACATAATGTATCAGTAAATATCTCGATTTTTTTCCTTAAAATGTGAAAAGGTCATGTATCAAAAGATTAGTAGTTTTCCATGCAAACAAAATATTTAGAAAGAGGAACTTTGTCGATTTTTATTCGCAAGATCACTCAAAAAATCCAAGAGAAGAGCATAGACATCTTTTGATCCAATTTAAGAAAATGAGAAAAATTTAATACATACAATTAAACACTTCAAAAGATTCATTTTGTTTTAAACAATTTAATTGATGAATTCTTTCCACATAAACCAAAATGTTAGAATTGAAGCCAACTCCTCTTTTGATTCTCAAGATCACTTGAAAGTGGAAGATAAAAGCATACATGAAGTTCGATAAAACTTAAGAAAATGGAAAAAAAAGGTAATCAAAGAATTTAAGTGTTAAAAACTAATTTTTAAATAACAACTCAAATGATTAGTTTTTCCATGTGAACTATCAAAATATCAAGTGTTAGCCATATTTCCAAATGATAATCAAAATTTTATAAAAGAATCCAAAATCATTATCATTTCTGATTCTCAAGATCACTCGAAAGCGCAAGAGAAGAGCATACATGGTTTCAATGAATTTATAACAAAAAGATATTTCCAACAAATATTTAAAATTTTAACACCATTTATAAACAAATGATAACCATAATGTTAGAGAAATATCCATAATCATATCCATTTTTGATTATCCGTGTTGTTTTAAAGTGCAAAATAAGAGCATACCCGATGTTGATAAAATTAAAATGAATCTAACATACAAAGAAAATGACTAGTTTTCTAATAAAGAAATCTCTACATTTTCGTAATGTTGAATCCAAAATTTTTGTGTCTATCTCATAGTTGACCTCAAGACCTTTCCATCATTAAAAAAAAGAGTCATTTAGAATTTGGGAGGAAACGTTATGGCCTCCAGAAGTTATGTTATACATATGATCTAATATTCACATGTATGCACTTAACTTGTGCTTAAAAATGTAAAAACGACGTCCCAACATCTCCAAAAATACTAAATCTTTCCAACCATGATTTTATTTTGACAGCAACCCATGTCCTTTATATCTACACCGAAGATTCAACACTATCAAACACTAACATACATGCTCAAAAATTAATATTTTTAACAAATGGACAAAACTAGCATGTAAAATGATGAAAAATGAAGCCTTTTAAATGAAAACCTAGAGAAAAATTGAATTTTTCTCATCAAGATCCCATTTTGACAGCATCCCACCTCCTTAATATGTGTGAGAAGACTCAACACTATTAAACACTAACATACATGCTCAAAAACATAATATTTTCAACAAATTGACAAAAGTAGCATGTAAAATGATTAAAAATGAAGCTCTAAACAATAACAACATGGAGAAATCTAAAATCTTTCTCATCAAGATGCAATTTTGACAGCACTTCACCTCCTCTTTACCTATAAGGAATCCTCAAATAATGAAAACCCAATAAAACATGCTTAGAAACACAACTTATATGAAAATAATAAAAAAGGGCTAACACGCAAATGAGAAAAATGAAACTTAACAAAAACAAAGAATGCGCACAAGAAAAAGGAATTTCACCTCAAGGCGTCTCATATGTATGAGTGTTATTGAATTAATCTAAGCTAATGAAAGGAAAATAACACCAAGTATATTCCTAAATTAGTTAATAAAAACATAAACATTATGATAAAGCTAGAAAGGAAAAGCTTAACTAATGTGCATCAAACATTACAACATTAAATGAAAAACCACCCTTTGATATATATAGATATGCTTTGTAATTTTAGATACTCCTTTAGTTGGTCAAACGTTGCTACATACGATCAAATAAAATTATCCATGGAAGAGGAAGAGATCTTACAATATGGCCGATTGTCATGTTTGGTTCTTCTCTTACTACTCTTTGCCAAGTAGAAGATAGAAATGTTTACTTCATCAATAAGTCCTCCAAGATTGAAATCATTTTATCATATGCATATGTCTTACAAGGACATGGTGTAAATTTAGACAAGGAATACTAGGTTCTTCATATAGTTATCCGAGTTTTGGAGAAGCTTTCAACCTAATGAATGTGTGATAAAGGGATTCATGTAGAATTAGAAATAGATAGATATGATTAGAAGAGATTAATTAGAGATTATCAATTCATGGGAGTCGAGAGGTGATTTAATTAATTAACTAAGATTAATTAATAGCTCAAATTAAGCTTATAGAAGCCTTTTAGATATGATTTAGAAGGAAATTAGTAGAATTTCAAGGGATTGAAAGGGGATTTAACTAATTAGATTCTCTATTAGTTAAATACGAGATTGAAAGGCTTAATTTCTTAATAATATTTACTTAATTATTAAAAGAGGATTATAAGAAAATAAATGTCGTTAATTAACATCCAGGATGGGGAAGGCTAGTTAATTAAGAAAGTGTTGTTAATTGACCAAAATGAAGGGAATGTTATATAATTAGATGGAAATCAATAATTATAATTGAATGATGGGAAACAAGATAATTAGTACAAAATTAGGTGTCTACACATATAGTGTACTTTCCATTTCACACGATAAATTATTAAAATTGGAGAGTTTTACGCCTACTAAAATTTGTAAATAAATTATGTTTATTCATATCACCACATTCCTAACGTAAATTTTATTTTTCTATTAAATACATGGAGAAACAAACAACAAATATGATAGTTTTAAGGCTTTAAGATTCATATCATATCTTTTTACATAAATATTTTCAATCTAAGGAATATCCATATCAAATTCCCTTTTAAAAAAATTAATATGTTTCCTAACTCAAACCCTAAATTTCTGCACTAAACTTGTCATATTAAGAAAATATTGATAATTGCATATAGGATGAGGATGTCTATAAGCTGCAAAACCTAAAATTTCACTATTATACTTTTTATGTCAAGGAAATATTGATAAAAAGACATGCAAGGTATTGGTGATGTTTAATTGTTGTGAAATATCCTAACACCAATATAATGTGTGCAAGTGACTTGCCGTACTTACCAATTATAATATAATAATTTTATTTCTATTATTGGAAAATGCGAGAGTACTTTATTTTTATATATGGGTCATAGGTGGATGGGAGATTTTCATGTGTTTTAATATGTAGTAAATGAGAGGTGTAGAAATATTAACTATTTTATTATAGAATGATATGTAGGTAAAATATAAGTAGATTGAAGATTGGAAAAAGAAGACACACATTTAATATGTAGTATAAGAGTATTTATTAAGTTGTATTCCACGTACGATGTAAAAAATCGCTCAATAATACATATGAAAGCCATGAGGGGGTATAGATTTTTGGTATTCTTTTTAGTTTAGGGGCGATCATTTGTTTTTTTTTATGCATTTGTGTTATGGTTTTCTGCAGTATTACTATGGTATTGTTGTTTTTTTGCTTTGTTCTTTTCGGGAGCATCTCTTTTTTTTCTCAAGGGTTTCTTGGATTGTTCAAAATCACTATTCACAGAGTGACACCTATGTATGTCCAAATTAGTATTGGGTTTCAAACATGCATCCTCTTAGAATTTACCCATTTTTTATTTGATCCCTTTGACTACAATTTCCACCCATGTGAAAAATGAAAAAGGCATAGAGATGATAATGTGGAGAAAAAATAATTCAATAGATTGATAGTCATTTTAATACTTAAAACTAACCTTATAACATATCTCCATAATATGTTTCCTTGTTGACTTCCACACAAAACTCATTTTCTCATTGCAACGACTTGAAGGGTTTGAATGTGTATTATTTAATTTTTACTCCGAATGCGTATACAGTTAGAATGTATATGGTTGGAAGCTCTTCCAATTGTCCTCAACTTACATCCATGCATTCAACATATTCCATGTTTTCATATTTGTTGCCACATCACTTGATTATAATCCTTATCCCGACTAAATAAATTATCATCTTCTAACTTCTCAATCAAATTATGATCTTTAAATGGAAATGTTTCGTTTTATGAGCTTATATGTGTTCTAGGATTGAAACACGAAGCGAGATGTGCACACAAAAATTATTTTCCTTTCATGCCAATTATGTAAAAAAATTATTATGCTAATATGAAATTCCAAATACGATTCTCAATAACTTTTCATTACATAAATCAGAAAAATCAAAGGATAAATGATTTGTGTCGGTGCTCATTAATCGAGAAAGTGTGATTAGCACTATTGATGACAGGAAACCGCAATTTCTACCTTATTCACTTCATACAAAGTATTTTCGCTGATTTTCCTCTCATGCCAATTCTTTAAAATGTTATTATGCTAAAACTAAATTCCAAATACAATTATCCATAACTTTTATTTACATGAATAGGGAAAATGAGAGGACAAGGTTTTGTGTCGGTGCTCATTGGATGAAAGTTTCATCAACAATATTGTTGATGCAAAATCACAACACCCCCTGAATGGCCTCAACTGAGTGGCGCATCGATGTGATCGCATAACATTGGACCATCTCTCAAGTTGTGGGACTTGCGGACTTGAGACGGACCTTTGGATAAAGCCGGATTCTTATCATAATGCTAAACTACTCCTAATTCATAAATGATGTATAACTACACCTATCCTAATAGTGCCAAGGAGACAAGGAGAGAGAAAGTGCATAAAGAGGGAAATCCTACACTAGCGAGGTGATAACACGAGGAAAAGGGGAGTGTTGGTCACAATATCAGCTACCTAAAATGGAGAGAGCTGAGAAATGGAGAGGATGGAAAAGATGCACCACAGACCAAAGATGAAGATCACATGGAACACAAATTCAACCCATTAAACACGGCTCCCAAAACTGTAATAGACATCAGAAGTTTACATAGTATACCCCGCAATGATGAGAGGTGAGAAGATACAATAAAATAAGCCAGTGGGAAAAATGCATCATGAAATAGATTTTTATTGCTCCAAGAGTTCACATGGTACACCATCGGTGGCAAGGGGCAAGAAAATTCCATTACAAAGCCATGAGAGGAGGATTAGAATCCACTTTGCGCCCTAGGGAAGAAGAGAGAGGGGCAGGAGAGAAACAATGACCAACCTCTAGAAAAATGCACCTTCTTTACAATATATAGAAGAATAAGACGAGAGAGGGAAAATTTGAATCTTTCTTCAACCAACCCTGTAAGAGCATTGAATCCACCTACTCTAACCACCCTAGAAATCATTAAAATCCACCTGCAATAATGATTGGCTTTACCGCAATACCGATGCCTTCATGTGTTATTCCTTCATTGGGAATGAAAGGAGGCTCATTCTTCATCATGGTGGTAGGTGGGAGATTTCATGGCCTCGAAAATGGTGGACCAAATTTACCATTCTTCATTAATGATATCAAGTGAGTAGCAAGTGCTGAGAGCTCTTCAAAATGTCCCCTCCCGCTCGATTCCAAGCTCCTAGTTGAAAGATATGTCCATTTGAAGGTCAGGGTTGGACACTTTACGTGGGCTCACAATATGCGAAAGGGTCTACTCATAGGATCCACGTGGTAGTCGTGCATGCTTTGAAGATTTAACCCCTTCCTCTCTCTCCCTGTAGTTTCACCGAACCGACATGTGGCACCTTCCATAGCCTTCTCTTTTTCCTTTGCATTTTTCCTAAGCCATTCCTGTTTGCAGAGATATTATACGATGCGAGCCATGTGGAGGATCAGCACACATTTGGGACTTGTGTTTCAATTTTTTCCCGAAAGAGCATCAAAGGGACACATGGGGATTTTTGTTGGTTCTCCTTTCATTAGCGAGATTCAATAGCTGATTCTCGCCCTTTTGACTTCAGGACACATGGCGAGCCCGTGCACACTTGGAGACCACCTCCGGAATTTAATCTTGAAGATGTGCCAAACCGACGCATGGAAGCTTCCTTCGACCTATCCCAAGCTTGGAATTTTCAATGGTCGGTGTCCCCTTTTAGACCTTGGACACATGGAGGGCTGGCACTAGTTCAGGGTCTTTCTTTGGGCCGCACCTTTGAAATTACACCGATGAGGCACATGGCACCTTCAACGGCTCTGCTCTACCTCCCTCGTGTTCTACCTAAGTACTTTATTATTACCAAGACTTTATGTTTGACCCAGACACTGGAGGATTTTGTTAACCCCTGCGATACTTAGTAGATTCAATGGATAATTTTTCCTCTACTTGGATCCCGGCCACATGGTGAGCCCACGGACACTTGGGAACCCCGCCTTGGATTCTATCATTCGAGTTGCACTGATGAGGAATGTGGCACCCTCCACTGGTATGTGAATTTTCAATAGATGATGAGACCCCCCTTTAGATCCTGAGTACCTGGTGGGTTGGTCCTTGTTGGGGACTACCTTTCGGGCTTGACCTTTGAAGATATGCCGATCGGATGCGTGGAGGCCTCCAGTAGTCTTGTTGTCAGAAGTAGTTGTTTGACGCTTTCTCCTCTTCCTCCATTTTTGGTTGGGTCCCTTCTTCTTATTTAGGAGTGACTACGTTGGATCTTAGACACATGGAAGCTTTGTGATCATTTGGGGTCTTTTTTTATTGTGCCTTTGACACATGGTGCCTCCCATGAGTCTGTTTGTTCGGCCCTGAGTCAACTCGTATGCGAGTCTGAAAACTTTGAGTTTCTTCTATGATTTTCTCCTATTGAGCCTCTAGTATCTTTTAATGTTATCGGTCTCCTTCACTGATTGTTCCCCTTCATTTTTGGCTTTGAAATGTGGGCTCGTATGAATAAAATGACCCTTCTGATTGTCTCCTGTTGGGTCATGTTTGATTAATTTTTCTCAGGGGGAAAAATTGGGATAACAGTTTCGTGACTCACGGGGACATCTTCTAGCTAGATGAAGAGACTAATTTCCTTTTTGCATCCATTGGGCATGAAGTCACGAATGATATCTTATTCTTCGATCTTTTCCTGGCGAAAGCTCGAGCCCAACTATTTGCGTTGGTAACCATGAACACCCCATTTATGCTCGTACTCTCAATTGTCATAAGAAAATCTTGAAGATGGGATTTCTGAGAGTAGAAACTTATCTTTACCTGGGGGTTTCAACTATTCCAGAAATGGACTATTACAACATTCACTTAGAGGTACATTGACCCGTAATGATACAACGTTGGAGCAACAAAACACCACAACACACACTATGTACAAAACATAAAATCAGAATGCTCCAAGTGGAACATGCACAGTGTGCAAAAGCACTTGTTCTGCTGAAAGAAAAATCTAATCCTACTCCTACACTAACCCTAACAAAGAAAAGCTAAAAGAATCTGTGACGACAGAAAGGAAAACTAGCTTCCTTTCTAAAATATTGCGACCATGTAGTTACTTTGGCGTTGAACATGGTCAGAAATGAGAGTAAAAAACCACCTTGCAGATGGTGTTTCACCCTCCTCAAAGTATAATAAAATAAAATATACACCTCCTGGAGTTGTTCCATACTAGATCCGAGAGGCACTATTGTTGACCTTTTCCACGCTAAAGCTCAACCTCATGCCCTGAAATGGACATGACTTGTTTTGGATTCTCCCTTGGCTCCAATGAAGCCAAGTACCTGATTGGGCATGGTCTGATCTGATGGATGTGCCCATTGTTCTAAATTTCAACTCCAAGAATGGAGTCTTCTTACAGACCTTCCTAAGTGAGTGATGTGAGAGAGATGGGATCCTTGTGCTCTTTCCCTTCCTCCTCCTTAGAAGAACATGGAAGATTATGATCCTCCAACCTTGGTTCTAGAGGACCATTGTGAGATGCAGGTTGTTGTCCTTGGATGCTCTCCTCCATGGTAGTGGACTCATGTGCTTGGATGGCAGATGATGGAGGATCAAATGATGTGATCTCCTTAGGCTCATCTCCATCAAGATAATCCTCCAAGTCAGATAAATAATCGACCTCCTCCATGGTGTCCTTCGGATCTGTAATTTTCTCACCATAGTTCCCCTCATTCTCAAATATGAAGTTTGAAAGCTCAAACTCTTCTTCGACATCAAATCATGAAGGGGATGAAGTGGGAGGAAGAAATGAAGGTTCTTATGTGGCTTTATTTTCATTTTTTTCCTCTGAAACCATATGGTTATCCTCCACATCCGGAATGCTCTCCTCTTCTTTTGGATTTGGAGTAGCTCCTTCTTCTGCGCTTGCGCTACAGCTGAAAGCTTCCACCACTTGTGGCTTGACTCTAGCCTCCTCCATGGGCTTAACCAATAAGGGAATCTTTGTAATTCTGAATCTAAGAGCCAAGCTTACCAAGTTTTTTATCATTTCTTCTTTTCTTGGCTCTTCTTCTTGTTTCTCTCCTTGATTGGTTTTTGGAGTCTCTCCCTGACATGGACTTGGGAGAGTAGGAGGAGCGGTGGGTGGGGCTATCCACTATTTGTATGTTTATATATGGTTTAGGGAAGGTATTACCTTTGGATCTTGTGGAGGGGACTTGGATTTGGAAGGAAAAAGGGAAGAGGAAATGAGGTGAGATGGAAGATTAGAAGATGGAGAAGGGAAATCAACACTTGGGGCAGTAGATGGGAAACTAGACTCATGACACTTTTTACTATGATACTTGATTGGGGAAGAGGAAAAGAAAAGCTATGAGGTGGTGGAATTACCCATTGACAAGGTTTTTCGGCACCAAACTCATATGCCCTCTGTCTCCTCGGTCCACCGCACAACTTGGGGAAACATCTCAACCATGAAGTCAAGCTTCTCCTGCGAGTTGTAGTGTCTTGGAAAATGGCCTTCCCATGGACAAGGTACCCTACAACTAATCCTGAATGCCTTCATCTATGTTGTATCCCTAGACTGCACCATGATAGCCTCCATTCTTTGGATATTTTCCAGTAGATCAATATTCTCCACATAATTGTTACCATTATATGCATCCCCTTGTTCTTGATAAGCTCCATAGGCAAACTGTCTTTGACACTGCTCATATGGGTAACCATAATGGTTTTGAATCTGATCATAATACTGATTTGGAGGAGTCATGAAATTCATTGGAGGTGGACTGCACTTCTATTGCTGCAAGTGTGATTTCCAAGTTTGGAATGAAGTCATGATTGCCTAAATTCATGGGATAGAAGAAGATGGAAGATGCGAGAAAGAAAAATGGATGAAAATGGATGGGAGAAGGTGTGTAGCTCGAGAAGATGGTTTGTTAACAAGATGAGCTTCAAAGTGCATCCAAAGGTGGATCTCAACAATAACACATCAAACTTGCTTTGAGATGAATATGTAAAGGTCTTTAGTCTGGTCCCACAGAGCATGCCAAAATTGTTGATGCAAAATCACAACACCCCAGAACGGCCTCGAGATCTAAGTGGCGCATCCAGTGTGATGCATAACATGGGACCATATCTTAAGCTGTGGGACTTGCAGATTTGAGATGGCCCTCCAGAGAAAGTCGAATTCTTCTTCCTTATCCTAATGCTAAACTACTCCTAATGCAGAAATGATGTCTAACTACACCTATCCTAATAATGCCAAGGAGACAGGGAGAGAGAAAGTGTATAAAGAGGGAAATCCTACACTAACGAGGTGATAGCACTAAGAAAAGGGAAGTGTTGGTCACAATCTCAGCGACTGAAATGGAGAGACATGAGTAGTGGAGAGGATGGACAAGATGCACCATAGACCCAGAGATGAATTTCACATAGAACACCACTTCAACCCATTACACAAGGATTCCAAAACCTACAATAGACATCATAAGTATGCATAATATACCTTGCATGGATGAAATGCGATAAGAGACAATAAAATAAGCAAGGATGAACAAAATGCATCACAAAACATATTTTTATTTCTCCAAGAGTTCACATGGTACACCATCAGTGGGAAAGGGGAAAGAAAATTCCATTACAGAGCCATGAGAGGAGGCTTAGACTCCACTTTCTACCCTAGAGAAGAAAGAGAGAGGGGGTAGGAGAGAAACAATGACCAACCTCTAGAAAAATGCCCCTTCTTTACAATTTATAGAATTATAAGAGAAGGAGAGAGGGAAAATTTGAATCTTGCTTCGTCCACCCCTACAAGAGCATTCAATCCACCTACTCTAACCATCACAGAAAGCATTAAAATGCACCTACAACAATGATGGACTTTACTGCAAGACCCATGCCTCTATGTGTTATTCCTTACTGGGAAAGAAAGGAGGCTCATTCTTCATCATGGTGGCAGGTGGGAGACTTGACAACCTCAAAAATGGTGGACCAAATTTATTATTCTTCATCAATGGTGGGAGGTGAGTAGTAGGTGTAGATAGCTCTCCAAAACATCCCCTCTCGCTTGATTCTGAGATCTCAATTGAAAGATATGGTCGTCTCAAGGTCGTGGTCAAGCACTTAACGCGGGCTTCAAATATGAGAAAGTGTCTACTCATACATGATCCACGTGGCAGCCATGCGTGCTTTGAAGATTCAACCCCTTACTCTCGCTCTTGTAGTTGTGCCAAAATGGCAAGTGACACCTTTGCTTCCCCTCTCTGTTTCCTTTGCATTTTTCCGAGCCCTTCACATCGCAGAGAGATGTTTTTTCGACTGAGACATGTGGAGGCTCATCACACATTTCAGACACTGCCTTTTGTTGGTATCCAAATTTATTCTCCTGGAAGCCGAGAAACATCACATATTTACCAAAATAATCGAGTTAGAAAAATCATAATTCATTTTGTAGCTAGGGAAGGGATTGGTGGCTCTTTGTCACTTAAGCGTTGGACAAATGGATAGCACCATATAAAATGATTTGAACTATCCTCACTACTTTAGGTCATGCCTTTTGACTAGGGTGAGAGGACTCATTTTGTAACCTCTGTTTGTGAAGGACATGAAGAGATCCTTCTTTGCAACATTTTCAGGGGAACCTTGACAAAATATGATCAATACACCACAATTTAACTCTCATGAGTTGTCACTTCTAAAAATGCAAACATTTTCTAAATAAGGTTCAAAGTTACTAAAGATAGTTAAAACCTATTTGCTTTTGTATATTTTGGCAGTAGAATTTGTTCATTTGTGGATACACAACACAAAAAGGGGTACTTTAGGTAGGATTCATGGTTATTTGGAATTTTTGGTGGGGAATTAAGGAAGATGAAGTTGATTTCACTAAATCTTTGAGAAACTTTACAACAATTGGAAGATTCAACATGAAAGCTTGAGAATAGCAAAAATATTCCTCAACCAGAATGTGTGCATCAATGGAGCCCCAGATCTATACAGTTTCACATAGTCTTTAAGAATCCAACATGAAGGCTCAAGCTAAATACTTAATTAAACATTAACAACCCCCGGTTCCTCACGCCTAAGATACACTCATAGGCTTACAAACAATCTTTATCAACAAAATGACAATAAAGTGAATTTACATTGTTTATTTCATTACAGGATGAAGACTCTTCTCGTAATGAAATTGCAAATGCCACTATACTATCATAGGGATGAGATCCTATGTGATTCGGAGGCATTTTAACATAAGATTGCAATAGGAACATCAAAACCATTTGAAAACATTTTGAAATAAAAGCAAGACACAATTTTTCCAATGATCAACACAGATTAATTCAAGATCTATTAGATTTATCAAAGGGGAAATCTTCTTGAACAATCTCGGAGGTTGTCATCAATGGTTGTACACTTGTAACCATTTTGACGTGATCAAATCTAAAACACAAGAGATTGAGAGGTTTCTCGAGATGGTTTATTAGGAAGACGGGCTTTCTCAAATTATCTCATAAAAAATTAATCTCTGAACTTTTGCAAGAGTATCCTCATTGAATTTATACAATTTACTCCCTCATTCATCCCAAATTTTCACCCCAAAAAGAAGAATATTCGAGGGATCCTTGGCTTGTTACTAATCTCTCTCGAGAAAGTGATGTTTAACAAATTTGCATACAAAAGCTACCAGGTGGATAAATCATGAACTGATCACATTTCTCAGACCCTTGACTAATGACTAGGATGTCATGCCACAAATTTTTGACAGTCCTTCTAATCATTATTTTATTGTCATGCAAGAAATCCCCTTTTTAATAATTTTCAGGTGGCTCTGTATAGCTAGATCTGACAAGCAATCCTTTTCACCCTTGAGAAAACACCTTGAGAAATGAGTGCCCTCACATGGATGCTTACATTCGTGCCTCTCATAAATGAATGTCCACATACCTACGCTACAAGTCCGAGTCAGCCAAATGCAAGGAGGAGTCAGCAGAAACCTCCACGTGTTTCCTTCACACAACTACAAAGGTGAAGTATAGAGGAAGGTTCCCAAATGAGCGCAGGTCTTCCACGTGTTAAGGACCCTAGAGAATTGCATCGGTTGCTGAAAAATAAGAGTATGGGAAGGCCCAATAGATACTTCCACGCATTCATTTAGCTCAACTTCAAAGATGAAGTTTAGAGGTAGGACGACAAACAAGCGCAAGCTCTCCACGTGCCCTAGGCCCAAGAAAATTTTCTTTTGGCCTTTGAAAAAGTCTTAGTATAAAAAGGAGCCAGTGGAAGCCTCCATGGGTCTCTTTGGTGCAATATTGATATGGTTCCCAATAGTGGAGACCCTAAACAAGCGCAGGCTCACCTCATGTATCATCCCAGAAAATTTTTAGAAAGAGTTTATGGACCAGTGGAAGGCTCCACGTGCCAATAGTCTAAGAGTGTTTCCTTGGCCATTGAAAAATATAAGTATGGTAAGATCCAGAGGAAGCCTCCATGTGTCCCCTCTGTGATTATTTAAAATTAAAGTACAGGGGTAGGTTGTAAACAAGTGTGTGCCCTCCACGTGTCCCAGGCCTTAGAAAGTTTTTTTAGAAGTTTAAGTATAGAGAGGATGGCGGAATGCTCCACGTGTCTTCTTGGTGCAACCGCAAAGGTAGGACCCAGGTGCATCCTCAAATAAGTGTCATCCCTCCACGTGGAAACCATTTGAGTTAAAGCGGGCCAAAAACTTCAAAATTCTCTCGGTGACCCGCCTCTCTGCTTCTAAATTTTGATGTGGGCCCCAACAGAGTTGCGGATTATTTCATAACTTTTCTCCCTGGTACAAAAAGGTCAAAAACTTCTAAATGTTCCGTCGACCTGCTTCCCGCTTGTCACTTGAAAAGCGCCATGTGTCCTTTGGGGTCAAAGTAAGACTTTTTCCCTACCACTTCATGTTTTTGAATAACTAATTAGATGGTATCGGGTCGTGGGGCCAATTTTGTATTTTTTACAAATATGAAAAAAGTGACAAGTTTCACCAAAAAGACCCCTTTGGGCCGCATTCAATCAGAAAGTACCACGTTTCCACAAAATTTGGGACAAAAATTGATAGGGAAAACATGATTGTGGAGAAATAGAAGGAAGGGGAAACCCTAAATTCACACCCAAATTACAAATTCTTTCTCATGGACAGAGAAATGGTAAACAATATATGGACTTAATGTGATCCTCAACCAAAGGAAAGGACTGACCATGACAACCAAATGAAGGAAAAATCTTTCACACATCAATATAGGGAGACAGAGAAACCTTGAAAGCATGTGAATCTGAGACATTTTGAACAAATAGGGCAAGATTAAATTGAGCACCAACATCAGCTCGACTCGGGGATGGGCACTCCTAGTGAGTGCCACAAGAACAAAAGAGCAGACCATGTGCCAAAAATCCATTGGGAAATGGAGTCAAAAACAAGATTACAATCAAAATCCCCAAGACAAACTAGGAAAACAACAAAAATGGTCACCAAGGACTAGGAAAAACCAAAACAAAAAAATACAAAAACAAAACAAAAACAAAAGATTATACACTGTCAATGATGTGCACCCTAATTCGAGAGAAAACAATCAAGGAATTTTTTTAAGTTCCTTCGATTCTTGATATGACCATGCTAAGCAATTCGGATACGTCTTTATCAACTAGTCATATGATTGTTTCTCTTTTCCATCGAAGTTGCTATCCGACCACAATTTTTCAAGCTTATTCTTTGTGCCTAGGTCAATTTTTTCAAGATCTCTTGAGGCTGCATCAAACATCAAAGTCTGAGGAAAATCAAGCTGCTTAGGATATCTCGCATTGATCAATTTTATAATCCATGAAAACGACATATCTCACAGAGTTATCAACATCAATGTCTATTTGAAATACTTCATAAGAAGTATTGGTGGGGTCCTCAATGAGATATAACATTTTCTTTTCACCAGATAACTTCACAAGGCTGCCCTCAATTGGTATGGTGGCATAAGACATATCCATTTGCACACTTCCACCCACACTAGCTACCCACTTTCTAGATAATAACATCCCCAATTAGCAAGACAATTCACAATTGCAACATTCAAGGTTAAGTACTTGCCTAGATACACCGCTAATTGCACTACTAAACCCTTAACACATCCAAATACGGCACCTCTCTTGAATCCATAGCAGTACATTTCTCATAAGATGTTGTTACTTTGAGATTTAACTCATTCATGACCTTAAGAGGCATTACATTACATGAGGCTCTGAATCAAACATGTAGTTATGTAATAGCCTATCCTTAATAATTGAAGTAGTAATAAAAGGATCCACATTCGGTTGAGAATCAACGAGAGAAGTTCCCAAATAAACCTCGGGTTGTTCACCTAATTCCTCCAATGCTTGTGTTTTTTTAATTCTTGAATGGCGGGAGGAACCTCTACCTTGTTTACATTTTTACCCTGGGTGACCTTTTCTTCCTTAAGCCCCAAATACTCTAATGCCGTCTTCTTAATCTCAAGGATTCTAAGAAATTCAACAATAGGAACAACAATCTTTATCCGAATCAAGATTTGGGCTATGTCATAAGGAACATATTTGGGTAAGGCAAGTATTAGGAGGAACATTTACAAATTCATCATCGATGACATGGGATTTTTCATAGTTTGAGCATGGGAAGAACACAGGTTTTATTTAGGGTGACAAAGCCTTTTCCGGATGCATCATTTTTAGTGGTTTCCTTAGGGATACTGGTAAGAAGTGAATTTTTTGGTTTGTCTTGAGGCCCTGTCCCTTTGAAAACTTTTCTTCTTGTATTATATTATTTTTCATGGGCAACTACTACATTCATTAACAACTGTCTGTCCTCTTCTGAAGGAATTCCTCCATCATACTTTATAATCATTAATGCCCTTAATTAATCAAAATCATTATTAGGAAACTCAAAATCCTGTACCATATCAATTTCAAAAGTATGAGTGGGAGGAAGAGGTAATACCCAGTGGATGCAATCCGAGAATCTTTCAAAATTTCTAGCACTTATCAGCTCACTTGAGGTCAATCGCAACCATGAATGTGTAGAGAAATCCATCATGCATGCATCATCATCTGTCACATCATCATCAACTTCCTCAAATTATTTTTCTTCATCACATGGGGAATGGGGCAAGAAACATTCATCATACCACTCCATATGATGGACCTCTTCCATGTAGCAACTATGGAAACCGAAGGACTAGGAAGCAATCTATTTTCTCGGGGTTGGGGTTGTCTATTTCCTGATCCCACAGGCCCTTTACCCCTTTCATCTGATCTATGATCACCTCTAGGATGATTTGAAAATATTTCTTGACCTTGTGGCTTGTGATGACCTTGGGAACTTTGTTCAATCCCCTTCTCTACTCTAGCCATTTTATAGGATATTTCCTTAACAACTCCGGCCAAAGTTTTTATAACCTCTTCCAGATCAACGAACTTACTTGACTGAGGCTTCCCAAGATTGATCAGCTTGATACCTTCCCTCTTAGGAGGCTTACCAACTGATTCGATATTGTTTTCAATCTGCAAAGCCATGGTGACATCCTACCTCAAAGTTTCTAGGTTTTTGTCCCTTAAATAATAGGTAACCTTTTTGTCCAAAGCATCATAATATTTTATCAAACAAGAAACATCACTTGGCCCGAAGCTTACGGGTAGCCTATTCAAGGTCTTGTTTAACCGAATATTGAATTCATGGAAACATTTATTAGGATTCTTATTAATATTTTCAAATTCAAACAAAAGAAACCTAGGATTTGTCTTATCCCCATATTGCGATCTAAAAGCATTTTTCAATTAAATCGTCTCGAGTCTATTGAGTTATCGGTAAAGACTTATTCTAGTCATGTGCATCATCCTCAAGAGTATAAATAAAAAAATGGATATACACAACCTAAAATTTGATCTCAAAGTCTTCCATCATATTGACAAAAAAATTTAAATGTTGATCGCCAGTGATAGCATTATTCCCTTGAAATTTAGGCAACCTATTTCTAACATCTTATGCCACTACATTTGGATATCCAGGCATACCTCTAAAATCTATAGGACTAAAAGCATTCACAAAAAAAGAGGTTTTGGTGGGGGCTGGACCATATTGTTTTGAGGAGGTGATCTTACAAGAGATACAAAATGATGAGGGACAAGAGGTCTTTGGAACACAGGAGTACAATTTTCAAAATGAATGTTCTCTAAAGACTCTATTTCATGGAAAACCATATCAACTTTGGAAAATACATGGATAGACTGAGAAGAACACTTATTAGACACAAATGAAGGCCCCTCTCTAGTTGGAGAATTGAGATCTATATGAAAATTACCTGATTCAGAATCACTTGAAGAAGAATGGTAATCCTAAACCATAGGTTGATCACTTTTCACAATGGATAACTCTTTTCTTGATTCCTAATCTCCAACTATTTTCCAGACTCTTTTTCCTTCTGAATTTGTCTTTCTTAGCTCTAGAAACAACTTTCTTGTAGGGTCTTTAGTGAAGAAATATCTTCTTCCTTCCAACTTTTTAAAGATTAGTGATAGATTTCACTTAATATAGGTTAAGGCACTGGTATTTATCAAAATTTAAATCAACATGGAGTCACCACTAAGGATTTTCACCTTAGTTGTGAAAATACACTATAAATGACTTGTCAAATATATATCAACACTTAAATCCTACAAAGCTTAGTAAATCGACCTTCCTTTACCAAAGTATTTATCACTGATTATGCAAATTTAGTGCAATAACCACTAGAAACTAGAAATATTGCACACAGAACTTGTAACTTACACAATTATTACAAATATCAACAAAGGATGATGTTTAAACAATTTATTTGCACTTAGATCATGTAAGAAAGATTACGGGGCCAAATATAAGAATTCCTTTAAAGGTCCCCAGTAACGACGCCATTCAGTGTTATTTGCGCGAAACAGTCCCAGTGTTCAAATAGTCCCCAATAATGGCACTAATCAGGTGTTGTTGCCACACAAATAGGTGCCAATGTTCAAATAATCCCTGACAATGGTACCAAAATGGTTTTGTTGCAGCACAAATAGGTCTTGATGTTCAAATAATCCCCGAAAATGGCGCCAAAATGGTTTTGTTGCTGCAAAAATAGGTTTCGGTCTTAAAATAATCCCCAAAAACAGTGCCAAAATGGTGTTGTTGCCACACAAATAGTTCCCAGTGTTCAAATAATCCCTAGAAATGGCACCAAAATGGTGTTGTTTCTACACAAACAGTCCCAATGTTCAAATAATACCTGGAAATGACACCAAAGGGTGTTGGTATTCAAATTGATTCTCCTTGAGGCCGAGAAGCATGAAAGATTTAACAAGATACTCAAAGATGCAGACAAATCATAAGTCGATTTGTAGCGAGGAAGGGATTCAATTGCCTCTTTGTCACTCAAGTGTTGGAGAAATGAATAGCACCATATAGAAGGGTTTGATCTATCCTCACTAATTTAGGTCATGCCTTTCGACTAGGGTGAGACAACCCATTTTGTAACTTATGTTGGTAAAGGACATGAAAAGATCCTTCTTTGCCCAATTTTCAGTGGGACCTTAAGAAAATATGATAAATACACCCCAATTTATCTCTCACGAGTTATCACTTCTAAAGAATGGAGACATTTTATGAACAAGGTTTAGGTTACTAAAGACACTTAAAAACTATTTGCTTCTATATATTTTGGCATTAGAATTATTTCATTTGTGGATCTGCATCGACACTAAAATTTTCCTCCATAATTTCTATTTCATTAATGTATGTATTAGTAATAGGATGTTGTTAAGTATAATTAGTAGTAGCGTCGATAGAAGATAGATAACGGCGCCACGATGCGGCGCCAATAATGTGGAGTACGGTAATAGTCAAAGTACAATAGGAATGTTGTAAAAGTAAATATTTGTCGTAAGTGGTCCGGTAATGTTAAAATGTAAAAGTTTGGGTAATTAGAGAAGTAGGGTCTACATGATTAGGAATTAGAAATATTATATTGGTAATAAGGACAAGGAGTGAGGTCATAAATATTTTGTGTATTTTATTTGTAAAAAGTCTAAAAATGTGGAACCCATGTAAAATGATAAGGTTTATCTTATCTTAAAAGATAAGCTTACATGTACTGAGATAAGAGTTAAGGTATGGAATATGATTCATTAGAGTGGATTTCTTATCCTATCTTAGAGATAGGATGGATAAGCCTAGAAGTTCTATAAATAGAGAGGCCACCCCCCTCATTTAGCATAGAAGGAAGTAGTGAGAAATATTGTAGGAAGTGTGCAAAGGAAGCCATCAGTTTAAAGGTGTGTTGAAGAAGCCATTAAGAGGTGTAATTGTAGAGTTTCTCCCATAGTCTTGGTGAAAGGAAAGTGAAGTCAATAACACTTGAAGTACCTCATGGGTGAGATTGTAACAATTTCATGTTAATATTATAATTTACTTTGATATTTCAGATTTGTCATCATTCCGTCTTATCATAGTCGATGGTATTCTTGTGTTATGTTGTTGTTTTGTTTCAGATTACATCCACCAAACTAAAGGTGTGCATTAGTAAATAATCATAACACGAGGAGTTCCGGTGAAAAATTATCATAGTGCGGATTGGTGATGACATTTTGGTTCCGTTCTGGGACCATTCCTCGTTCAGTGGATTTTCTAGAGAGATATTCCCACTTAGTCAAAAATCAATTGGAGGGTAACCTTGTTTTTCTTTTTGTGCATAGTAGTTACCATGGTAAAGTCATTTTTGCCATGAATAGTAGTTACCATGGTAAAGTCATTTTTGCTTTGGGAATAGTATTTACCGCATGATAAATTCACATTTTCAGTGAATAGTATTTACCATGATAACTTCACTTTTACCGTGAATAGTATTTACCGTAGTAACTTCACTTTTTACTGTGAATAGTGTTTACCACAGTAAAGTCAGTTTTTACCGTAGTAAGTCAAGTTTTACCATAGTTTACCATGGTCATTTCTATTTTACTGTAGAAAGGTGTAAAGTCACTTTCTAGTATAGTGATTCCAATTATTTGTGCACATAAGTCTTGTTGATTGTACTTGTGGGTTGGTATTTCACGGTGGTTACTTTTGAAAATGGGAAAGATTCCTATTTTTTCAGCTCAATCTAATGAAGATGCTTCTTCTTTCATTCAAGAGTTTAAACGATCTTGTATTTGTAATGGCACGATAAGAAGGGAACAATGGACTGAATTTTTCCTAGCTTTTTTGATTGTTCAACACTTAGGTGGTTTGAAACACTAGGTGATAATGTGAAAAATTCATGGGATTTATTAACTGAAAGTTTTCTTGAAGAATTTGGTGAACAACAGAAATATGCAGATCTCATGATCGAGATCACAAATCTATCCCAAGGAGAGAAGGAGAAGATAAGGGATTACAATGCTCGTGTTCTAGAGCTAAGGAGGAAGCTCGATGCCCAGAAGCGGAAGGAAGGATTAGCGGATGGGTTGATGAATAGCGTGGATAATCTCCTATGTAAGAACTTCATTCTTGGGATGAAGCGAGAAATCGGACAACGAGTGAAGTATGACCGCCCAACTACCATTGAGCAAGTAAAGAAGATTACAAGAAGGCAAGAAGAAAGCATGGAAGAGGAGCCCAAAGAAATTGTTGCTAAAGTAGAGCCTACACGGCACCTTTGGTCAGAATCCACAACCACTCCCGGTGAGCACAAATATTTCTCCTAGTACATCTACTAATTATGAAGATCTACTCAAAAAGATGAGTCCGTTAACTATTAATCTTCTTGAGGAAAAGAATTTAGTTCTCGGGGAGGAGATAGAGGTCCAAAAAGAAATATTTTTGAAGTTGTATGTTATGGTTGTTATAAAAGGGTCATTATAAGTATAATTGTCAGATAGAGCTTCTACATAAGTACAGGAGGTAATGATAAAGGAAAAGCACTGTGAATTATTTTGATGTAGTAGATAAGAGCGAGAAATAATGAAGTAGATGTGTTTGTAACAAAAAGAAAGAAAGAAAAAGATAATCAAGATGGAAATGATCCTAAGAAGATGAAAGGAGAAACTAGTAAGAAACATAGGAGAAGAAATTTGGGTGTGTAGGATTTTCTTATTTCACAGGGGCAAGGACCATACTCCATCTTGGAAGATCTGTCCAAAAGGCCTGCAAATATTACATATGGTCAACTCTTGGCTATGTCTTCGGAGAAGAGGCGGGAGCTGCGAAGTGGACTCAATGCTCGACGAAGAAAGGAGGTTGAGGTCCATGTTTTGGAGGCAGAGGCGGATCCCTATGCTCCACAAGCTGAGGTATTATGTAATGGTATTTCAATTCATGATGTCTTAGTTGATGGAGGTGCTGCAGTTAATGTAATGACCGAGTTTGTAATGAATATGTTGGGTTTAAAAATTGATTTCCCTTCAACACTTATGTTAAGGTCATTAAATATGGGAAAAACTAAACCAAAAGGTGTAATTTCAAATGTGGCAATATCTGTTATGGGTGTTGTATGTGTGGTAGAATTTCAGGTGATGAAAAATGGTACTGTTGTGTACCCAATGTTGTTAGGAAGACCATGGCTAAGGAGATTTCATGCAAGAAACTACTGGAATGAAGGATTCATGACACTTGGACGTGGTAGAGAGAGGGTGAAGATAAACGTGATCCCTCGACATCATAAGGCGAGAACTGTGGATTCAAGTGATGAAATTGATAATTGGACATGCTCGATTACTCTAGTACCGGTGAAGTGGACTTTGAAGATGAAGAAAGTAAGGTTGATGTTTCAGTCATGGATATCCTTCCGATCACACCGACTCATGACCCCATAAATTATATCGAAGAAGAAGTTGATGATCATCTCCAACAAATAAAGGTTGGTGATCTTTGTGATGGAGAGTGAGAAGGAATCCTACCTCCGGCTCTTTTTAAGGTACATACACATATTCACTTTTGATTACAAGGAACTCCTTCAAGTAAGTTGGGTAGAACATTCTATTGAAAGTGGTAGATGGTGCTAAGCCCATAAATTAAATGCCATATAGAATGAATCCTAATTTTTCCAAGGCGTAAAAGAAGAAATAGATAAGTTGCTTGATGCGGGATTCATATTTTTTGTGGAGAATTCAGAATGGGTTTCTCCCATTGTGATCTCAATAAAAAAGAATGGGAAGCTACACATTTGTGTTGATTACTGGGAAGCTCAATAAGGAAATAAAGAAGGATCATTACCCTCTTCCATTTTTGAGATAAGATCTTAGGCAAGTAGGCTGGACAGAGTGCTATAGTTTTGTTGATGGATATAGCAGCTCTACAACCAAGTTCGTATAGCAGAGAAAAATTAGTGAAGACCACGTTCACCACTCCTTTGGGAAGCGTTTGCTTATAGAGTTATGCCATTTGGGTTGTGTAATGCTCCAGCAACATTCCAGGGCGTTTGATGAATAGGGTGTTCGAACCCTACATTGGGACCTTCATCGAGTATTTATGGATGTTTTTACATCTATGGGAGCAAGTTGGACCACACCTGCACTTGAGATGGAGACAACATTTCAAAGATTAGATGAAGCACAAGCCTCACTAAACCTAAAAAGTGTGTCTTTGGATGCTCTAAAGGTGTTTTGTTAGGGCATGTTGTATCCAAAGATGGTATTGGTGCTGATCTGATAAAGTTTCAAAAATCAAAGATTTACCATTTCTATGAGTAGAAGTAAGTTGAGATCATTTTTAGGCCATGTGGGTTCTTTTGTAGAAGGTTCATCAAGAATTTCTCAAAGATTGCATAGCCACTAACCCAGTTCTTGAAGAAGGATGTTACTTATGAACCAGGAAATAAGGTGCATGAATCTTTTGGACAACTGAAGGAAGCCCTAGTGTCTTCACTGTTTTGAAGAATCCAGATTGGAGCAAGCCATTCGTTGTGTACACTGATGCCTCAGATGTAGCACTAGGAAGTACTTTGAGCCAAAAGGATGAAAATGGGAATGAACATCCAATTTACTTTGGGAGCGGAGACAAATGAGCAAAGTCTTGAGGTAAATTATCTTTCATGGAATCGAAAAGAGGGCTCGCTATCATTTTTGCTATAAAGAAGTTTAGAAATTACTTGCTAGGGAAAAAATTTCTAGTTGTAAGAGATCATCAGGCTCTAAAATATATTGTAAATAAGCCTAATCCATTAGGGAGGATAGCAAGATTGATAATTTTGTTACAAGAATTTTAATTTGATATTATAGATAGGCTAGGAAAGAAGCATGTCAATGCAGATGCACTCTCTCGAGCCTATGATGGTTTAGGATCATCTTGTGATGATGATGATTTCCCCGATGCAGCCTTGTTATCCCTTGACACAATCCCTAGTGAATACATAGATATTTGGAATTATCGAATGAATTCAAGTTTCTGATGGTGCCAATGCAAAGACTAAGAGAAAGATTACTCAAGCGATCGTCCATATTCTATTCTCGCATGGAGTATTATTTCGAATAGGACACGATGGAGCGGTCTGAGAGGCGATTGGACGTGATCAAGGAAGGAACTACTAGAATAATTCCACAATGGTACATGTGGAGGGCACTTCTCTGGACAACTTACAACAAGAAGGATCTTGGATGCAGGTTATCACTGGCCCACTCTTTTTAAAGATTGTTATAATTATTGTAAGACATGTGATATTTGTCAAACACATGGTAACCGTAAGACTTCATTAGCTCCATTATGTCCTATTCTTCCACTTGGTCCCTTTGAAAAGTGGGGAATAGACATTGTAGGTCCACTTCCAACTACCTCACGCAAAAATAAGTATATTGTAGTTGCCATAGATTATTTAACCAAGTGGGTTGAAGCTAGGCCATTGAAAAAAACTTCCATGGATGAAGTGGCAAGGTTCATATATGAACGCATTGTCACCAAATTGGTTGTCCATTAGAAATTGTAGCAGATCAAGGAAGCCACTTCATTAATGAGGTAGTAGAAGCCCTAGTCAATAAATTTTATATCAAGCACAGGGGAAGGAAACAACATACAAGCCAAGTACAAATGGATAGGTGGAGCGAACAAATTTTGTGTTGTGTCAAATTCTAGCAAAAGATGCAGCCTTGCAAGTACATAAATGGGATAAAAGGATTCATGCAAGTATTATGGGCATATAGGGCAACATCAAATTCAGCAACAGGATACTCCCCATTTCAGTTGGCCTATGGCATTGATCCAGTTCTTCCTATTGAGTTTGATATTCCCACTGTGAGAGTTATGAAAAATGAAAGGATGGATGAAAGTGATTCAGTAAAAGAAAGGTTGGTACATCTTCATTTGTTAGAGGAAATGAGGGAAATAGCAAAGGATACAAGCCATAAGAAGAAAATGAAGCAGAAGGAATACTTTGATCAAAAGATCCGTTGGTCTCCATTTCATGTGAATGACTTGGTTCTAGTATATGATTCCAGATACAAAAAAAGAAGACAGAGAAAATTTCTTCCAAAATGGATGGGCCCTTACAAAATAGAAGCTGTGCATAAAAATGGTACGTACCGACTGGAGGAATTGGATGGCACTCCCATTACGAAATGGGTCAACCATGACAAGTTGAATATTTTCCAAGTACCAGAATAGTCTACTCGGAGGATGGAGTAGAAGCTAGGAAGGGGGAAGATGTCGACACTAAAATTTTCCTCCATAATTTCTATTTCATTAATGTATGTATTAGGAATAGGATGTTGTTAAGTATAATTAGTAGTAGCGTCTGATAGAAGATAACGGCGCCGTCAGTACGGTGCCGCCAATAATGTGGAGTACAGTAACAGTCAAAGTACAATAGGAATGTTGTAAAAAGTAAATATTTGTCATAAGTGGTCGAGTAATGTTAAAATGTCAAAGTTTTGGTAATTAGAGAAGTAGGGTCTACATGATTAGGAATTAGAAATATTATATTGGTAATAAGGACAAGGAGTGAGGTCATAAATATTTTGTGTATTTTATTTGTAAAAAGTCTAAAAATGTGGAACCCATGTAAAATGATAAGGTTTATCTTATCTTAAAAGATAAGCTTACATGTACAGATAAGAGTTAAGGTATGGAATATGATTCATCGAGTGGATTTCTTATCCTATCTTAGAGATAGGATGGATAAGCCCTGTAAGTTCTATAAATAGAGAGGCCACCCCCTCATTTAGCATAGAAGGAAGTAGTGAGAAATATTGTAGGAAGTGTGCAAAGGAAGCCATCGGTTTAAAGGTGTGTTGAAGAAGCCATTAGGAGGTGTAATTGTAAAGTTTCTCCCATAGTCTTGGTGAAAGGCAAGTGAAGTCAATAACACTTGAAGTACATCATGGGTGAGATTGTAACAGATTTCATGTTAATATTATAATTTACTTTGATATTTTAGATTTTTCATCATTACTGTCTTATCATAGTCGATGGTATTCTTGTGTTATGTTGTTGTTTTGTTTCAGATTACATCCACCAAACTAAAGGCTGTGCATTAGTAAATAATCATAGCACGAGGATTTCCCGGTGAAGAATTATCATAGTGCCGGATTGGTGATGACAGATACATAGCACAAATAGGGGTACTTCAGGTAGGATTCAGGGTTATTTGAAACTTTTTGTGGGGAATTAAGGAAGATGAAGTTGATTTCACCAGATCTTTGAGAACATTTACAATAATTGGAAGAGTCAACAACAGAAAGCTTCATAATAGCTTAAATATTCCTTCAACCAGAAGGTGTGTATCAATGGAGCCCTAGATCTGCATGGTTTCACACAATATTTAAGAATTCAACACGAAGGCTCAAGCTAAAGACTTAATTAAACATTAACAACCCCTTGTTCCTCATGCCTAAAATACACTCATAGGCTTACAAACAATCTTTATCAACAAAATGACAACAAAGTGATTTTAAATTAGTTTTTTCATTACGGGATGAAGAATCTTCTCATAATGAAATTGTAAATGCCACTATAGTATCACGGGGATGAGATCATGTGTGATTGAAGGATTTTAACATAAGATTGTAACATGAACATAAAAACCACTTAAAAACATTATGAAATAAAAGTAGACACAATTTTTCCCAAGATCAACACAGATTAATTTGAGATATATTAGATTTGTCAAAGCAAAGTAAATTTTCTTGAACAATCTCGAGCTTGTCGGTGGATGTACACTTGAAACCATCTTTATGCGATCAAAGCTAAAACAAAATATATTAATAGGTTTCTCAGATAGTATCATAGGAAGACGGGCTTTCTCAAATTTTCTTGTAAAACTTAACCCCCAACCTTTAGCAAGAGTATCCTCATTGCATTTATACAATTCACTCACTCATTCATTCTAAAGTTTTCCCTAAAAAGAAGAATATTCGAGGGATCCTTTGTTTGTTACCAATCTATCTCGAGAAAGTGATGTTTAACAAATTCACACCTAAAAGCTGTCAGGTGGATAAATCATGAAATGGTCACGTTTCTCAAACCATAGACTAATGATTGGGATGCCATGCCACAACTTTTGATAGTCCTTCTAATAATTATTTTATTTTTTCATGTGAGAAATTCCCCTTTTTAATAATTTTCAGGTGGCTTTGTATAATTTGGATCGACAAGGAATCTTTTTGACCCTCGAGAATACACCTTGAGAAATGAGTTCCCTTGAATGGATGCCTGCATTTGTGCCTATCGGGAATTGAGTATCCGCACACATATTATTCCACATACCTACGCTGCAAGTTTGAGTTGGCCAAGTGCGAGGAGGAGTAAGAAGAAACCTCCATGTGTTCGGGACCCTAGAGAATTGCATCGGTTGCTGAAAAATAAGAGAATGTGAAGGCCAGTAGCAGAAGCTTCCACATGCTCATGTGGTGCAACTTCAAAGATGAATTTTAGAGGCGTGACCTCGAATGAGCTCGAGACTCTCCATGTGCCCCTGGACTCGAGAAAATCTCCTTTTGGCTTTTGAAAACGTCTCGGTATGAAAAGGAGCTAGTGGAAGCCTCCGTGTTTCTCTTTGGCGCACTTTTGATATGGTGGCCAAAAGTGAAGACCCTAAACAAGCGTGGGATCACCAAGTGTCTCCGCCAAGAAAATTTGTTGAAAGAGTTTAAGGACCAGTGGAAGGTGGCATGTACCTAGGGTCCGAGAAAGTATCATCGGCCATTGAAAAGTATAAATATGGGAAGATTCGGCGGAGACCTCCAGATGTCCCTTCGGTGCTTCTTCAAATGTAAAGTACAAGGCGGAGTCCCAAGCAAAGCAAGTCCTCCACATGTCCCAGGAGCCTTAGAAAGTTGTTTAAGAATTTGAAGTATAGATAGGAGAAATCGAAGCCTCCACGTGTCTTCTTGGCACAACTACGAAGGTAGGACCTAGAGGCAGATCATCAAATGATCTTTGACCCTCCACGTGGAAAACATTTGAGTTGAAACAAGAAAAAAATTTGAAAATGCTCTGGTGAAACGGAAAAAAACTTTTGATGTGTGCCCAGCGTGAGTTGCGGATTATTTCATAACTTTTCTCCCTCGTACAAAAAGGAAAAACAACTTCAAAATGTTGCGTCGACTTGCTTCCTCAGACATAACTTGAAAAACTACCATGTCTCCTTATTCGGGGTCAAACTAAGACTTTTTCCTTGTTGCTTCATGTTTTTTGAATAACCAATTAAATGCTATCGGGGTTGCGGGGCCAATTTGGTATTTTTTACAAATATGACAAAAGTGATCAGTTTTAACAAAAAGACCCGCCATGCCATATCCAATCGAAAGGACCATGTTTCCATGGACGTTGGGACAATAATTGACAGGGAAAACATGACTGCAGAGAAATAGAAGGAAGGGGAAACCCCAATTCACGTCCAAATTACAAATTCTTTCTCTTGGAAAGAGAAAAAGTAAAAATATCTAGACTTAATGCGATCCTCGACCAAAGGAAAGGACTGACCATGACAACGAAATGAAGGAGAAATATTTCAAGCATCAATATAGGGAGACAAACAAAACTTCAAACCATGCGAACTGAGAATTTTGAACAAACAAGGCGAGATTAAATTGAGAACCAACACTTTGGATTCACCCCCCTAAAAGAGTGCTAAAGGGACACGTGGGGCTTTCCGTTGGTTCTCCTTTCCTTAGCAGATTCAACGTTGGTTTTGCCCCTTTTGACTTCTGGCCACATGGCAAGCCCGTGCACACTTGGGGACCACCTATGGATTTGAATCTTGAAGATGCACCGAACTAATGCATGGAGACTTCCTTCGGCCTATTCCGAGCTTGGAATTTTCAACGGCTAGTGTCCCTTTTTTGGACCTTGGACATGTGGAGGGCTGGTGCTAGTTCAGGGTCTTTCTTTTGGCATCACCTTTGAAATTATGTCAATGAGGCATGTGGCACCTTCCATGGCTCTGCTCTACCTCCCTCATGTTCTTCCCAAGTCCTTCCTTTTGACGAAGGCTTTATGTCTGACCTAGGACACATGGAGGCTTCCACTGACTCTGCAATACTTAGCTGATTCAATGGCCGATTCTGCCTCCACTTGGATCCCCTGGCCACATGGCGAGCCCACGCACACTTAGGGACCCCACCTTGGATTCTATCCTTGGAGTTGCGTCGACGAGGCATGTGGCACCCTACGTGGGTCTATGACTTTTCAACAACTGATGAGAACCCCTTTAGATCTCGACTACATGTCGGGTTGGCGCTTGTTGGGGGCGCCCGAGATTGACATTTGAAGATGCATCGATTGGACACATGGAGGCCTCCGGTGGCCTTGTTGTACTTAGCCAATTCAGGCTTGCTCCTCTTCCTCCATTTTTTGTTGGGTTGCTTCTTCTTATTTAGGAGTGACTACATTGGGTCTGGAGACGTGGAAGCTTTGCACTTGTTTGGGGTCTCTGTTTTGTGCCTTTTGGAATTGTGCCGAGTTGACATGTGGCGCCTCCCGCGAGTCTGTTTGTTTGGCCCGAGTCAACTTGTATGCTGAATTCTGAAAACTTCGAGCTTCTTCTCTAATTTTCTCCTGTTGAGCCTCTGGTCTCTTTTAACGTTATCGGCCTCCTTCGCCGACCCTGCCCCTTCATTGTTGGATTTGAAATGTGGGCTCGCATGGAAACGACCCTTCCAATTTTCTCATGTTGGGTTGTGTTTGATCAATTTTAACAGGAGCAAAATTGGGATAGCAAATACTTATGATGAGAAACCCTAATTGCTACCTTATTCACTTCATAGAAACTCTTTTCGCAATTATGCATGTAATCGATGACATGAGGAATGATAAACTTAGAGGTTCAGTGTAAAACATATGTATGTTTCGACATTAAAACATGTGCAAGTTTCCCTTCAAACTATTCATCAACCATACCTTGCTTTCATATATATCTCTAAAGTATGTCTCTCGACAACTACCTCTTAACACCCCCTTTCGCTTCACATGATTGACACAATTGGCATTCGCTACATACATTCCTTGTTGTAAAGAAGGGGATTTTTAATAGGTCATAGGTTCCCCTACTGTTTCCAATCAATACACTTCTCCTTTTCCAATCTTCTCATTCATACCCACTCTTCCTCCTCTAATACTCATCTCTCTTAATTTTAAGTTTTTCAACGCATCCTCTTGACTCTTCCATCACACATTTCATGTGCAATTGCTAATTCTTTTGTTTATTTACTCATTTTCGTATCTCCCTCACTCCCCTAGTGATTCATTTTCGGAGTTCACAATCGAAAAGGAAATGGGATCTAGTCTCACACACTTATGACTATATTCTAAATCATTTTGTAGACGGAAACAAATATCATCTTCAACAAAGCACTAACACTAACATCTGTGGTGACGATCGGCCAATGTATTCATTGCCACTCCCGAGAACAAAACAATATATGTTTTGATTACGTCACAACGAACTTGGATGGTAGTGTTTGGTGACCCGTCATTAGAAGACTAATTCCTACGAAGTGGAGAATATTGCGAGACACGTATGCGATTCAACATTTCGACTTCTTTTCCATGCATGGTGACTCTATAAACACTCGTAAATCATTCGATCATGTTGTACTAAGTAGTATTCAATCAGCAATGAAGATTGACCGTTGAAGTCATTTATTTTATAATTTTGGAGTTGTCATTTTTGTTTTTATTAAAAAGTTTAAGTTAATCAATTCAAATCCTGCAGGGGGTAGGGTATGTATGCCTTGTTTGTAGCAAAGTTAGTTGCCTCCCGCACGTGAGTACAAGGTAGTCCCATATGCTATAAGCCGCTTGTAGACCCAAAAACAGGCCGCCCGGCATCGTGGACTGTAAAACCATTATTATTATTATTATTATTATTATATTAAAGGAATGCTACAAACCAAAATACAACGTCACACTCGGGCTCCAGCTGACATGACACAAAGGAGGCCATTCAGCAATACCTTCTTATGAAGGAAGTTAAGATGTCATATCGTAAAGACTACTAACAACACTCTCATACGGGACAATGGATGATATCTCCTAATTCCTTCTCTTATTAGTATTGCCCATGGCAATATACACTATAGCTTTCACTTTTGTTTAAATTATTGTTATTATTTGTACTTTATAACCAATAAGACATTGTTATTATTTTTCATAAACAAATATACACTTTTCATATTAACAAATTTACACAATTTTTAACAAAAAAATTATAAAATTTCTTTTATCTTCAATGTGATTGGTCTATAAATTCAGATGTTATTGCAAGCTTCAGCAGAATCGAGGAGAACAGATTGTTAGAATATTTATTATAATTTATTTAGATCATTTAAGTTTCAGGATGAACTATCAAGAAGTACAAGAGGAATACAAAATAATTTGCTAGCCACATGGATTTTCTAAGAACACAAAAACATAAAAAAGAAAGTAGGATGACTTAGATTGAACAATGAGTTGATTCATAGCCTACATATATGTTTATGCTAATTCTTCTCAGGACACTATTACTAAAAAAATTCACCAGGGCTTTTATACTTCCAATAACAGGTGTGCATCCATTCAATTTCCAACACTGTTGACATTCACCGTTAAAATTTGAACGTGCTTTTGACTACCACACGGATTTGTTTTCATTTTGTCAAATAGTTTGGTTCACTTGCCTATTTGATTGACAGACATACCCTTTTCCAAAGCTCCCATTGTGGCACAACTTAGGAGGATGCTGGAAAATGTTGTGGGGTTTGGATTTAAACCCACAATTGCATTCGCTTAACTGCATTGAAGGCCTTTTCAACAAACCCCTTTTGTAAATTCATTTCTTTGAAAAGCCTGACATCCCATTCCAGAACAACATTTTCTGCACTCCCTGCAATCAACCATTCTAATGAGATCACATTTCTTCGAGTCATTTTGTTGATTACTCTATGTCTTGTGTATGGTACCAGGGCACTTGCAATTACAACATACGACCCAACTACTCATCGTATTTCATTTGGTATTGCTACTGCACATGAATTTGGATTCATATTGAACTTCGATAGGGACTTCTCGCTTTACTACATTAATAATAGATATATCTATATCTCTCCCCCAACAGAGATTCTAGTTGAAAAGATATGATATGAATTGTATAGCTTCAAAACTATCATTATCTGTTGTTTGTTTCTCCATGCATCCTAAACGGCCTTTCACACTGTCATTTTCCTTGCATAATAATAATACAAGCACTTTATTTTAGAACCAGGCGTTAACCACGCTGAAACCCAAGTTAACGTTGTAAATTTACCAGTAATTGGATAGTTGCAACAAGTGCAGAAGTCATAGCTCTGCTTTACTAACAATGGATAAGCAGGGTTCTGTACTCTCACAATTAAATAAATAGAACATTACGGGGAACTGTGCTAAACACAGCTCTCAGAAATAGCCATCCTAAAATCAGTAACATTATGGGTTAAATCAGACCTACACACGTAGATAAATATGTAACCCTAATATCTCCTCATTTTACTATATACAAATTGATTGATCTATATCTATATCTGAAGCGGGTTCAATTGTCTATGACAGCCAAATATTGCCTGCCTCTATTTTGTTTGTTGTATGCAAAAGAAGAAGAAGATTGAGGATTAGGAGACGCTTCATTCGAGACGTAATGTCTACCAGTATTGATTTTGCATCTTCTGCTTCTGAGCACCTGTGCTACATGCACATGTACCTTTGCAGCACCATTCTCATGGTAGATGATGGCCACCACTTCATTTTGCTTTGATGGATGTCCATACCATGTTCTAAAGATCTTATTTCGGCACAAGCTAAGAGTATACTGCTAGGTTGATAAAGCTCTTATGACTCTACTGCAATGTTTTTGTGTGATATGTCTCTTTTTCAATTTTCTATTTAAATTTTAATCGAATATGGATACAAGTAGCCCACATGTTGTATCCAATTGTATTTGATACGGCCTCAAAGAAATGCTTTCTCATGGACAACAAACATGCTATGCCCAAAATGGATTAGTTGAAAAGGCTTTAGAAACTTTCAAGACATCACAATTGGTAGGTGTCAGACCAAATTCCACAACCTTAATCTATGTTCTATGTGCATGCATCCGTGCAGAGTTTAGTGGATGACAGTTATACATACTTCAACCACATGAGAAACCTTTATTGCATTACACCTGTAATTGATCATTATGTGTGCATGATTGACCTGATTTCCCATCCTCGCTATATGCATATAGGCTTACGAGTATTTACAAGCACGTTGTAATTTGATTTGGATCCTCAAAATGATGCAACTTATGCTCTTAAATCTACAACAGTTTACAAATGGCTATAACATAGTAAAACATCCATGCCTATATGGATCTGAAAAAAAATCTTTCTCACTTACAAATAACAATGCACATGCATATATAAATGTTCATGTACACAAGCTTAGCCTGTACATAAAATGCTTCAACTCCAGCATCATTTCTACTAAAAACACGAAGAAAGAAATCAACTTAGTTTTAAGTTTAACAAACAATGTAAAATGAGAATTGCTCTCTCTCATTTACCAAAACTACACCCACAACAATACAACTACACGCCTTTTGAACCATCCACACTCATCTACACGGCGTATACTTGCTCCCCCCAAAAAGGGAGCAACTGCTAGTTAGTATTGCCCATGGCAATATACACTATAGCTTTCACTTTCGTTTAAATCATTGTTATTATTTGTACTTTATAACCAATAAGAACATATTCATCAATTAACCTTTTCTATTACTCGAGCAATACTTGGTAGCCTTGCTTTGCTCTTGTTTACTATTAGATTTATCGAGTTATTATAGTGTAACTA
The DNA here is from genome assembly GCA_018340775.1 of Taxus wallichiana var. yunnanensis. NCBI lineage: Eukaryota > Viridiplantae > Streptophyta > Pinopsida > Cupressales > Taxaceae > Taxus > Taxus wallichiana. The sequence continues at coordinate 69,194,539 of CM031233.1, forward strand.
GTAGTGGAACAATGATTATTATAAAAATATTACTTGATTAATCTTTGAAAGCATCAAATTACATGATTACAACTATTACATTGGATCTTATATATATATGAAATTATCTTTTTGCCAAATATAATATTTCATGAGCAATATATTGATATCTGTCACTCCTTTTATATTATATATTTTTGATGTTACATTTTTTTCCTTGTTGTCTTTGTAAACTCCTTTGTTAACTATTTATTTATAAAAGTTAAGTATATAATGCCCAAATAATGGTTCGAGTTCTTTGATGTCATTTTATAAATCCTAGCCATAAATATTCCTTGCACATTATAGTCGATTAGTGTTCGTATGTGTATATTTCCTTGCTCGACTTTCCCCTCTCAAATCTACTGTGGCTTCATAATACTAAAGTAAAATTCCATTAAATTTCATCTAAAGACATATTTTAGTATCCCACATCAAGAATGCCTTTTGAGCACATCTTGGCATTGCTTCTATGAATTTATAATCCTCAATCACACAATATTGTAATCCCACATTGGCTAGTAGGCTTAGTCATCCCTAAATTATAAAACCAAATATAAAATAATCGTTATGTGAACGGGGATGAAAGTGCAATAAAAGTGGCCCTCTTACTAGAATAATTGTTTATTGGTTGATAGATGAAGATTTTTTCTTTCATTTTTGTCTCCACTACTCCTTTGTGGCTTCAATATCAACAAAAAATAATATTCTCTTGTATCTCAATAGAATTCTTACTACAACAAGTAAGATATATATTTTCAATGCATCTTCATAGTTGCTTAAGAATGAATCATTATTACTCATTCACTCAGAAAAATCCTGCATCATCTATTGGCAAGGTTTGTCCATAATAGCATGTATAAATCTAAAAAATCCCTAATCCTTGTGCTAAATAGGGTGACATCATATATAATTTAGACTTCCTAATAAACCATTATCTTAATGCTAATATGGGTGAAAATTTAATGTAAGTAACCCTCATATTAACATAATGGTCTATTAGTTGTGGGATGAATGTGTTTAATTTAATGTCCTTCCCTTGACTCAACCCATAAAATAAACAAACATGGAGTAGGATTTTGTACTTTTTAAAATTTATGATTGAAGGTTAGCAATATGACATATCTAATCATATTAGTGAAATAAATTAATACCAAGATTCTATTATAAATATATAGAAATTGTCAAGATAAATCAATTAGAACATTTGCCAAATAAAGTAAAACATGATAAAGTACACTTAAATATTTAACTATTTTGGACGTTGATATGGGTGGGAAAGAGTGATGAATAAATAGAGAAAATCTCATCGATGATTCATTTATGATTTTGAAAGTGTTTTATATGAGGGGATACAATCATAATTTATAAAAACAAATATTTGTCCTTTTCGTCTCTATCTATTAGTTCCTTTTATGGATTTCATAGAGATGTGTACCTTTATGTTCCCTTACAACTTACTATATATATAGTATCCTTCGATGTAATATAGTGTGTCTTGAAAATGTGTAAAGCCATTTGAACTCAACCAAAATGTCCCAAAACACAAACAATGAGTGCATACCTATAAACATGATAGTGTTTGGGTTGAAATGAAACCTACACACCATCTATGTTGGCATTATTCTAAAGATGCCTCAAACCACATGTATCTATCCACCAAATATATGATATCCATATGGATACCCATATAACATTGAATAACCAATTCACTTGATAATAATTTTAATGGATTTTTTCATATGTTTGAATTAGATTTGAGGGCATGTGATTTTGAGAGATTAACTCTAATCTATGTCCCGGTGTGCTTCATATATTTTTGGGGGATACTCTTACTTTTGTTTATACATAATCTAAAGGAGAGATTTGCATGTGTTTTGCAAGATATTTTATTGAGGATCTCCTAAATGTCAAAATTAATTGGTAGGTGAGCAAATGTGTAAATTTGACAAGATTATACGTGGTTTTGTAGGTATAATTTTATATTAGACATAAATGATGAGGAAAATATTAATGAAAAATAGATATTTAAATGGAAATATAACCAATGGCTATCTTTAGATAAAACCATCATTTTAACACAAATTATTTAGGTGGTTTATTTTTTCTCCGGTTTTTTGTTTATATAGGGAATGAAGTTATATATTGTTATTTGTATGGTAGTTATGATTGATAGAATTAGTTGGATTTATTTGAGATATTTTGTGATGGCTTGTGAAGTGTCTTGATATGATAAATTACTCAAGTATGATTGGGATCTAGAGTAATCTAGATCAAACAAAGTGTATATGTATTTATTTAGTGACTAAGGTAATATTTAAATATTTTAGTGATACATTACAAAACTTTATAGAAGTAATCATAACCACGAAGGTAATTGGATCCCCAAGGCATGAGATGATTAAATTTATTTCTCCCAAAACACCGAGAAATGGTGTCACAAGGCATGTATTTACCCAAAAATGTTCATAAGAGAATTAGAAGAATGGTATAAAAAATAATATATTTTCCTATATATTCTTATACAAATATAAGAAGACCACAAAAGATGGATCTAAGTCTTAAAGTTTTAAACTAGTGTGAATTCTAACTGGAAGGAGTGGTCATCCCTCATGGTTTATTATATGGGTGTCAATGTGTTGACTGTGGAGCTTAATTGATTCACATAAACCTTTCTTTTCAATGTTACTAGACTACATAGTGACCGACATCGGTCGGGGCTAACCGACACATCAAGAAGTAACCAACATCGGTCGGGGGTCGTAGGGCGGAACCAACATTAGTCAACTTTGTGTGGCGGTGTTTTATTTTTGTGCAAGAAAAATATTAAATATATTTTTAAAGATGATTTATTAATTGTAAAAGCATAGTTAGTTGCCCAAAATAGTTATAAATGCATGTAAGCATTGTATTGGGAAAAAGTAAGCAAGTAAGAAGCAATTATTTGGATGAGAGTTTCTTTGTTGAGAAGGAAATAATAGTTGAGTGAGAGAAAAACATTGAACATCTCATGAGTTGTTCAAAGATGGAAGATATTCATTGTATTTCCTCTATAAACCACTAAATATTAATATTAAGCATTTCTTGGTGGATGTATCCCACACTAGGTGAAGCACGTTAAATATATTGTTATCTTTCTCTTATTTATTTTATCTTGGTTTATTTATGCATTCATTGCTTGTATGCTTTATCCGATATTCGATCTATGTAACATTGTTATATTCTTAACCACAACAAGCTGGTATCGAGATCTTTGTTTGGAGGTTTTGTGTGTTGACAAGATTTACTCACGAGAGGGTTTTCGATTGAGTGGGAGCACAACAATGGAGCAATAGAAAATATAGAGTGGAGAAATTTTATTGTTGTAATTATCAACTATGGAAGATGCAAGTGGAGGATTATCTATATCATAAGGATCTATAATTACCATTAGATAAGCATGCACAACCGGATTTGATGGTGATGAAGAATGGAAGGCTATTTACAAAAAGGATCTAGGATCTATAAGATTGATCCACGACAACATTGGTAACTTCAAATTTTATAGATGTAAAAACCATGATAGATTTGATGAAATCTTTAGAAATTTGTATGAAACTCCTAGTGCTTGAATAAGTTTTATATGATGAAGAAATTGTTTAGTTCTAAGATACAAGAAGGTGGATCTATATCTAAATATTTAAATGATTTCGGTCTATTGTAAATCAATTAAAATTGCTAGAAATTCCATTTGATGATGAAGTAAAAGAACGTTAATTCTTATGTTCTTTGCCGGATAGTTAGGATAAACACAAAGTAATGTTTGTTAGTAATACAATGTATGTAATTCAAATGGTTTGAATTGTAATGATGTGGTTAGTGTAATCCTTAATGAGGAAATACACAAGGAAAAGTCCAGAGAAGCATCATCTGGAAATGATTTACATGTAGAGAGCATAGGAATATCTAAGAAGAGATCGTCAAAGAGAAAGAATAATGGGAAATCAAAGTCAAGGATTGGAAGACCTATATCCATGTTTAGATATTTACTTTGCTTTAGAATTGTGTAAAGAGAGGACACGTAAAGAATGAGTGTTGGTAAAAGGAAAACAAGGAGAATCTTCTAGAAAAGGTAAAGAAAATGATAAAGAGGAAAAAAATTCAAGTGAAAATTTAAAGCAAGATGCCCTTATTCTATCCTTGGATAATAAATTACAATCTTGGATTTTATATTCGGAGCTTCTTTCCATGCTACCCCTAATAAGGATTATTTCAAAAAAATGTTCAAGGTGATTTTGGACATGTTTATTTAGGAGATGATTATCTATGCAATATTATTGGTAAAGGTGATGTTCATATAAAGTTTCATAATGGATATCCATTGGTATTAAAAGATGTGAGGCATGTGCAAAGCTTCAAGAGAAATCTAATATTTGCAAGGCAACTAAGTGAATCGAATCGGTGGTTACATTCACGGCCGATTCTTGGAGCGTTAGCTAGGGATCCTTTATTGTGGAAAGAGGAAAAAAGGTGGGAACTTTATACCTATCTACCTATGTTATTGATTCCTTTCATGTACTATATACTATAGATTAAGATGCAAGCATGTGGCATTATCGGTTAGGCCATATGAGTGAAAAAGGAATTCAGATCTTAATGGATAAGGCTAAGTTATCATATTTGAAACAGTTATATCATTAATTTTGTGAGCATTGCATATGTGGAAAGAAGAAGACAGTAATATTTCTCAAGGTTGGGTCGATAAAGAATGAGCAAAAATTAGAGCTTGTACACTTAGATGTGTGAGGACTAGCCTAGGTAGCTTGTATTGGAGGATCCCAATATTATGTGACTTTCACCGATGATGCCACAAGAAAGGTATGTATTTATTGTATTAAGCATAAATATGATGCTTTTGAGACTTTTAAAATGAGGAAATCCCTTGTGGAAAATGAAAAAAACTTAAACTTAAAGTTCCTTAGATATGACAATGGTGGTGAGTAGCGCACTAAGTATTTCAATGATTATTGTTCGGTGAATGGAATACGTAGAGAAAATATGGTTCCTAGAAAACCACAGAGAACGATGTTGCTAAAAGAATCAACAAGACATCATAAAACATGCTAGAATCTTGAGCATATATCTGAGTTTTTCTTTGATGTTTTGGGCATAAGCAAGTGGATATAATAGTATACTTGATCAACCGTGGACCTTCAACAACACTTGATGGTGGAATAATAGAAGAAATTTGGTGCGGAAAAGAGGTAGATCTTTCTTTTCTTATATTTTTTGGCTCAAAATATTTTGTGCATGTTGATAGGAAAAATAGGAAGAAGTTGGATGCTAAATATAAGAGATGTGCTTTCATTGGTTATGGTTGTGGTGATTTTAGATATCGTTTTGGGATTTTGAAGATTCTAATATTATTAGGAGTCATGACGTTGATTAGAATGAAAAGAGAATGTAGAGGGATAAGGTTTTGGTGCCTAAACATGAACAGGTTAACGATATTTTGAAGGAAACTCAACTTTTGGATTTGAAATAGACATTACGAGACAACGACGTCGTTCTACGAAGTTAGTGTTTTTCATGGAAACTAGTATCGATCATCAGAAGTGAGTATAGGACAAACACCTATAGAAACTAGTGTCAGTAATCCTATAACTTGTTTTAGTCAGGGAAGTATGGCTGGTAAACAGATAGAGGAACCATGATTAGTTACAGAACTATTGTCGACGGAATGTGATCTTTTGTTCACTATCAAAGACCGCGAGGGAATGTGCAACAAGCATATATTGAGCCCCCAACACCTCAAATCTCTATGAGAAGGTCACAAAGGGTAACTATATGTCTAAAGATATTTTCACCTTCCTTCTCTTTTTTATTATTGAATGATAGTGTTGAACCAAAAATATTTGAAGAAGCAATGCAGGTAGATACCCACGAGTAGTGTGAGAATGACATGGATGAGGAGATGGATTCCTTGGAATAGAATCAAACATGGGATTTGGTACGGTTTCCTAGCAGGTAAGAGATTCTTTTGTAGAATAAATGGGTTTACGGGATCAAGGAAGAAGAATATGGGGTGATAAGGTACAAGACGAGGATTTTGTTAAATATATATTAACAGAAAACAAAGGAATATATTTATATGTAGCATTCACTTGCATATGAAGTCAATGGTAAGCATAAACTTGTGTACAAATTTAAAAAGGGCCTATATCGGCTCAATCAAGCTCAAAGGCAATGGTATTTGATATTTTATAGTTTTATACATGAGCATGGTTATATGAGATGTGAATATGATCATTTTGTTTATTTCAAGAAGCTTTAAAATGGGAGCTATGTTATTTTGTTACTTTATGTGGATGATATGTTGATTCTAGGATCTAGTATACACGGGACATTGGTGAGCTTAAATAAAAATTTCTCACACATTTGGAATGAAGGATTTGGGAGTCTGTAAATAAAATCATTGGCTTGCAAATTCATTGAGACAAGAAAAATAAGAAGTTGTATTTATACGAGGAGGCTTATATCAAGAAGGTTTCAAAAGGTTTAACATTCATAATTCAACTCGTACTAGTACACCTATGGCTATACACTTCAAATTGAGAAAATATCAATGTCCTACATCACATGCGAATGTTGAGTACAAGGTACATGTTCCCTGTGCTTTAGAAGTAGGAATTATTATGTATGACATGGTTTGTACCAGACCATACATTACACATGCAAAGTGGGAATTGTGAGCAAGTTTATGTCTAATCCAGTAAAGAAATTTGGAAATCATTCCAATGGATTCTCTGGTATTTGAGATGGACATGTGGCATGGAGTTATGCTATGGAGGGTCGAGATACTTATTTACACATCTATGTTGATTCATATATGGGTGGAAATTTTGATGGTAGGAGGAGTACCACTTGGATATGTTTTCACTGATAGGTGGAATGACGGCTAGTTGGATTTCAAGATTGCATATGGTTGTGGCTTTGTCTACTATAGTGGTATACTATGTTGCAACTAAATAAGTTAGCAAGGATATGATATGAATGATAAGGTTCATGGAAGATTTGGATAAGGAGAAATATGATTGAATATTATATAGTGATAGTCAAAGCATGATCCATTTGGAAAAGAATTTAGTATTTCATTCAAGAATGAAACACATCTAGTTGAGATATCACTTAATACGTCGAGGTATTGGAGGGGGACATGTGAAGTTGAAAAAAATCCATATAGATGAGAACCCATGAGATATTACGATGAAGTCATTGGAAAATAATAAGTCGGATCTTCACTCTAATTATGTTGGTTTTCAAGTTTTATACTTTAATAGGACGAAAAGGGCCAAGGAAAAGGATGCAAAGATTGTTTTATACACTAAAGTGCAATAATTGATCTCCAAGTGGGAGATTGTTGAGTGTGGAGCTTAATTGTTTCACAAAAAGATCAATTTTATAATGTCATTGGACTACACAATGACCGAGCATCAATTAGGGATGACTAGCATCGGTTAGCCAACAACCGACAACGGCAGTCGGGTCGTCATGCAGGGGAACCACTTTCGGTCAACCTATGAGGAAGTGTTTTATTTTTGGTGAGAACTAGATTACATAATTTTCTTTAAAGATGCTTTATTGATTGTAAAAGCATAGTTAGTTTCCCATTATAGTTATAAATGTAAGCAAACATTGTATGGGGAAAAATTATGTAAGTAAGAAGCAATTATTTAGATGAGAGTTTCTAGGTGAGCAAGAAAGAGTAGGTGAGTTAGAGAAAAGCATCGAACATCCGTGAGGTGTTTGAAGATGGAATATATTCATTTTATTTCCTTTGTAAATCATTGAATAATAATATTGATTGTTTCTTGGTGGACGTAGCCCACCTTACACCGGTGAAACACGTTAAATCTATATTTATCTTTACGTTATTTATTTTATCTTCTCTTTTATCTCCACATTCATTGCTTGTATGATTTATCGATTTTAGATATGTGAAACATTGTTATATGGGTAACCCCAACATAATTTCTAAATGTGTATATCTAAAGAATATTGAAGTGAGCTCGAGCTCTTAAATATTGAATTATAAAACATATGTTTATATCAAAGATTTGAAGAGGTCAAAGGGAATGAAGTACACTTGGTTCCCACTTTATCTGTTAAAATGTAGTAGATTATGCTTTAAATCATCAATATGTTATTGAAGTTATTTAAGAATATTCGAAATCATGTATGTTTGAGAAAATTATGCTTTTTTTGGAAAAAATCATCCATAAATTGTACTTTCCTTTTCACACGATAAATTATAAAAATTAAGTCCATATTAGAGATTTTTTCCTACTAAAGTTTATAAATAAATGATGCTTATACCTATCGCAATATTCCTATAGTGAATTACTATATTTTTAATTAGATAATATATTTATGTTCTTGAATTACATTAATTTTAATATTATAACTCTTTCGAATGCCCCATATTTCTAGTTGAGCGCTTAATTCCTATACATTTCTTCCATTTAAATAATTGAATGGTTTCCATTCTAATTATATTCACGTCAGAACACAAAAATATGTCTTTGTATGTACACCATATATAATCCAACCCTATGAAATATAACTTGATACAATCCATGGGACCATGATATAGTAAGTTTATAATAATATAAGCATTGAATAATATTAATTTATAAGTACAATAAAAATGTCACATATATAGTCATATTAAATTCCAAGTGTGCATACAAGAGGATAAATTAGTGTTGCAAAATAACAAGACACATTTATCCACAAAATAAAAGGATATTAAGGTGAGAAACACAGCACACCTATGTGTTACATACATATGTAGATAATGCTGAAGGCTAGGTAAAAATATAGTAAAGTAAGTAAAAAATTTGTGATGATAAAAGTAGGAAGTACATAATGGACACATGGAAGAAGATATACTATTCCTACACATTCAATGTGTATTAGTCAACAATATCCATACAAATAAAATATGTAATTTATACAATTTTTTTTTTGAATATGTATAAGATAGCTAGAGTTGTTGCATTGTCATTAGGAAAGAGTAAAGGTCTTGCAACAATAAGCATGTATGATACATCCAGTTCATATATATTTTTATAACACTTTCGTAAATGCCCTAAATTATATTATATATCAAACCTTGTAAAAAAATCCTATATAAGGTAAAGAGATAGTACATTACTATTTTCAAGTTTAGATTTTTATAATATTTAAATGGTTTTATACTTTTTAAAATATTAATTTTTCATATTTAGAATATTTGAATGTCTTTAATAATTGTGAAATATTGCAAAAGGAATTCTACACAATGATAATATATAGAAAGTGAAGAGATATACCCACAAGACTAGGAGAATGCTTCCTTGAGATAGAGCTCATATATACAGCATGAGTAGGTGTAATAGATAAGGGTGTAGTAAATGGTGTACTCATACTGACAAAGAATATGCATTGATTCCTCATAATGGATACCCTAAATTGTACTAATATGATTATAATATGTATATTTAACATGTTACTATAAAATAGAGGCTATATGCTTACAATTTTAAGCCACCATGATATTAGAATCACGTCTTTTTCCCAAGGGTGTTAGTAACTAAGGAAGGTGTATGTAGGATATCTAGACATAATTGAATGGGTTCAAAATGTATAAACTTTAGTTATGAGGATATTTTGCATTGAGTTGGATATTTTACTTAGTATATCCAAAAGATGTATGAGATGGAAATTTTAAAGAATGGATTTCTACATCCATATTTTAATACATGTGAAATTTTAAAGGAGGGATTTCTATATCAATATTTTTATACATATATCCATTATTAAGCTATGGATTTTCATGAAACCATCACAAACCCAAGGATTAATGTTATTTGGAAAAAATTAAATTAGTATACTTAGATTCCATTGAGCCCAGTTGAAGTTAAAATTATCTCAATATTTAAATTCATACCCGTAAGAATTCCAAAATACGTTTGATTTTCACTCACAACCTACTCAAAGTAAATCATTATAAGATGGTCATGTTGGAGATGGGGTTTATCTTCATCGGGTCAGAGCATAGGATAAACATGGGATATATTGATTGAAAATTTGGAATTCATTGGAGATGAATCATCACTTGTGTTCCATTTTGGGTATATCTCACATGCAGTCATAAGTTTTCTGGATTTCTTGAAATCGGAGGATAAATGTCCTCTTCTATAAATTTGGTAAATAAAATTTTCAATCACGAGTATTCGGACATCATCAAAATGCTAATGGAAAATTTGGATGTGTTAGGATCTTAACAAATCCCTCTTGGAGGCATATGGAAAAATAAATATTAAAAACACTAATCAAATAATCTAGAACTCAAGGTTTTAATATTCCTTATAAATATGTTGTTGGTCCTCATACGATCCTAAAAGTATTTTTTGGATGTATTAAGACATGATATATTATAGGGTATGTGATTAAAAATATTATATAATTTGTTTTTTTATAGAATATTTTTTAGATTTAGAGAACTCTTTTAAGTTATAACTCGAATGGAAATAGACCCTACAATCCTTTTTACATATGAGAAAAAATATTATTATTGTGTTTCTAACTTCAATGGTGATTTTAAATTTTCATATATATGGCGTATAATGTAAAAATAATTAATACAAATACAAATAAAACTTAATCCCTAACCAACAAACCTACACTTGAAACAGGACATAGGGGAGTGTTCGTATCAAATATCATGCACAAAAGCCCCATGATTCGAATAGAGACAGGTGGAGGAAGGTAATTTTTTCCTAGGGAGACATTAAAGAACATTCTTGTAGAGATCAACCTTGTTTTGGTGAGAGTCATTAGATAAAAAAACATAAATAAAACTTAATAAACTAAATCTATTTTTCAACAATGAACAAAAATATATAAGTATTAATATGAAAGTTGATATGAGAATTAAAATTTATAGTAAATAGTGAAGTAAACAACAGTTAGATGAACAACCCATATTTAATCATTTGTATACTATATTTCATATCTTAGATGCATCCATTCTTCTACAATTTTGCATATTTGTGTTCCCTTTTTCAATTAGATACTAACACACACATGTTTTTCAAAAATGTTTCTCACAATTTTCTATCCTTTGTTGCATTTCCTATTCCTTCCTCCATTTCAATTATATATTACACATCTACATTATTTTGAAACAATAGTTCCATTTTATATCTTCACTTTGGTAAAATGCATAGATATTTAGCTACGTAGTAAAACATAAAAGACCTTGCAATTGTCCATCTATTTCTCTTCCTTTTCTCATATTTATTATTATTTTCAACTTAAGTTAGTGTTTGAGGAGTATAAATATTATCTAATATCTATATCACATTATTATTTTTATTATAGGTAAATGGTTTTGAAGAAAACATACCTTGCAGTACAACAAAAAAGGCTCAACAATGAAGATAAACATGAAAAAACATAGTGATTTCTTTATAAATTGGGGTCACACCCCAAATAAAGCGAAAAACTAGATAAAAATATAAGAGTACTAAGGCAGGGGCCAACTGCCTACAAGAAGCCCGACAATAGACTTACAACACAATAAAAGCGACTCGAAAACATCGAACAACAACTACACTAAGATCCCAGAGACGCGAAAGACACTAATTAACAAAAATTTTATACACCTTAAGTGTGAATTTGAGGGCCTTATATAAATTCATGGATTCCCTGATATTAGTGTCTAAATTGGTCTCTTTAATGAACTTCTTAGTGATCTTTTCGTTCTTCCAAGTGATGTACGTATTCTAGTAACTTCACAAATCTAGTGAATATGGATGTAGAGGAGATCAATAACTACTCTATGAATGGCTAATTGATTATTATATTTTTCCTCAAGTGCTTGACCTAACCAAAAAGTGATTTTACTTCCTCTTGAATACTTGTAATAGAGGCAAGGTGCGTAGTGTTGTTTGTACTAATTGTTAGAAGAAAATTAACATTATCTTTAATAGATTTGAAGCATCTACCTGTTATTTAAACTTGTGAAGTATATAAGGAGGGATCGAGCACTAGAAGTATCTTGGATTATCTCTAGAGGGATTTCTAGTGGAATCACCTCCTTGTCTTTCTTACTTACGATAATCTACTTAGCGGTAGGGGTTCAACTTCATGGTCATGAAATCATGGATTTTAGATCTAATATGTGGTTGTTGAGAGGAGGAGGAGCTAAAGGATGACTAGGGTCATTTGAAATCATTTGCAATTACATCAAGTATGAATTGATGAATAAGGAAGATAACTCCCTAATGTAGTGGTACTGTAGACACCTATAATTTAGCTCGAACAATTTAAATACGTAAATTGCACTAATTATACCCTTTCCCACAAATTGATGATATATCATCAATATTGCACATTTTCTCTACTATAATCATTAATTAATTACATTACATTAGTTAATTAACTCTTTTATCCAACAACGACACCAATTAACAACCTACGTTAATCAACTCCCTTTCTATCTAGATTAATTCATTATTTCTAATTAATTAAGGTCACCTTTATTTCTACATTGATTAATTATTTGTAATTCATTAATACCCCTTTATATCTAGATTAATTAATTATTCGTAATTAATTAATTCTCTCTTTATTTAATCAATAAATCATCATTTATTTGATTAAAATCCTCTCATAGACTAAATCATGCTAATTATTCCTCTAAAAAAATTATATAAGTTTGCACACCTATTAATTAATCACTTTGGTTAATTAATAAACCCCCTCAATCCCCATGGGTCACTAAAGGAAAAAATACACTCGCCTAAGGTTGACTCAACCATTTTTAAACCATCCATATCCACAACTAACCCAACCTCTCTATAGTCCCACATGTAAATGGATGTAGAGATTATTTTATCCATTGGGCTATATAAGGAACCCTCCTCCTACATTTCTTCTTACACGTTTCATGCTTATAGCTAATATATAGGTATTTTATCTTAGAGCATATTTCATTTGAGCTAATAGCCTCATTCTTGCATTTCATCCATCTAAGATTTTGGGTTATATGAAGATAATCGAAATGGTCTTGTAGCCATACTTTCATGAACCTCCATTCGCAAACCCTTGAAGATCAGAAAATCAAATTTGATTACCATGGATTTACATATGTTAATTTAGTGTTTTTGGTGATCTAAAGAGTAGAGATTCAAATGCTTAACATATTAGTTTGATTTCTATTTCAAGTTTTAATGCTTAATGTTGGTATTTAGTCTTGTTTAGATCTTAACATGATGATCTTTGTGTAGTTAGTTCATGTTTTCAAACTATAAGGGTGTTAGTTTCAATAACCTTTGCAAATTTAAGTACTACATTGATACATTTAGCATGTCCAGTGGGACTTACTCCATTGTCATTAGCAATTAATTTCAAGTTTTTGTACTTTATTTTCAATTTTGGTTACTAACCCTCTTTTTGCATATTTTGAAATAACTTGTTTTTCTTAACTTGTTTTGTTGAGTTTGAATGTGTTGAGTCTTTCTTGCAGGTATAAAGTAGGTGAAGTGCTGTGAAAGTTTTAATATTTCTCCATGTTTTCATTTTTAGATCTTACTTTTTTCAACATTCTACATGTTAGTTTTGTCAATTTCTTGAAAATGTTAAATAATTTAGAATGTAGATTAGTGTTTGATAGTGCTTTGAGTATTATATTTACGAATTCTGTCATGGGTTACTATAAAAATTTAATCTTGGTCAGAAAATTTCAATCTTTCATCATGTTTTTTTAGAGCTTACTTTTTCATCATTCTACATGTTAGTTTTACCAAATTCTTGAAAATCTTAAATTCTTGAGCATATATGTTAATGTTTGATAGCGTTCAATGTTATATTCATATATTAACTTCATGGTTTTTATCAAAATTGAATCTTTCTTAGAAAAATTTGACCATTATAGGGATTAAGGGAATTTTTTTTTGACATTTTTGAGTGCATGTCTAGTGCATACCCGTGAGCATAAGAGTATATACGTAACCCATCTTCTAAAGGCCATAACATTTGCTAATGAAATAGAAATGACTCCATTTTTATTGTGTTTGAAAGGTATTGAAGTTAACTATGAAATAAAAATATAAATTTTGTATTTATACTTATAAAAATTACGGAGTTTTCCTTTTATTATAAAACTTGTCACTTTCTAACATGTCTAATGTTTTGATGAATGTTGTATTTCCACGCTTTACTTGATTTAGACAAAAGCATGTCTCATCTCTTCTCTTGCACATTTTTTAAAACTTTGAGAATAAAAACAAATTATATCTCTATCTTTTTAACATTGGGATTAAACTTGGAAATTCAATTATTCATTTTGCTTAAGGGAATGAACCTTTTACAAAACATTTTTAGTGGTCCTTTGATTTGAAGATTTTCATTTGTATATAATTGGGATAAAGTTTGTGTATTCTCTCATCTTTCACCTTAGGGTGATCTTGATAATCAAAAGAAACTTTATTCTTCATTTTATAACATTTGGTAAATTGGAAACTTCATCTTTCATTTTTGGTTTAAGGAATGAACATTTATCAAATTTTTCGTATGGTTCATTGAATACAAATATTTTGTTTAATTTTTAATTGGATTATTTTTGGGTATGCTCTTATCTTGCATCCTTGGATGGTCTTGAGAATCAATAGAAACTCTTAATCCTCTTTTAAATAATGTGATTTTCTTGGAAAATTATTAAGGCTTGAGTCAAGACCTAAAAATGCTTGTCTAAGAAAGGAGTTTGAAACAAAATTTTCTAACTACACATGTGTTGCAGATTGCCAAATAGAGAACGAATAAACCACATTAAGGCTAAAAGACGAAAAAAACCACATTCAAAACCCTTGATAAAAGATTGGAAAAAATCACCACATTCAAAACCCCAAAGTATTCCATGAAAGAGGGAACCTTGTGGAAAAAATAGAAAGTTATCCGGATAACCTACTTGACTAGTTTTTACCATTTGTGAGATTTAACGTCAAATTTATTTGTATCACGACCCTAGCTAAAGTACACGAATGAAACATTTATTTCCCATTGTGCTTAAAGGGGGTAAAGTAAAGCTGAGATACTCCAACAATTAGTCGAGTGTGACTTTACTTGGAAAATTGAGCTCGCTTTTAGATTATTTGTGAAATGTAGTTGAGTGACCCACCTAGGAAGCCATCTTTGACCAGGAGCCAACTTGGACCATATCAAAATCAATTTGATTTGACATCTATCATTCCTAAAAAAACAAGTGAAGCATTAATTTTTCTTATTTTTTCACCTTCCCTAAGGCAAGGTGAAACTCTTCCGAAGTGAAGCCAACATTTTTAAACACCAATTGATTGACTTCCTTCACTTTCTTTTGAAACTTTTTTGATCAGAAGAAGAGTGACTACCCTTCTATTGATAATTTATTGTATTCACCACTTTTGTGTCTGTTTATGCTCATCCATCTTTGCGGTTGAGTTGTTAAATGTCTAAAGTGTGTGGAGATGTTTTTATATCATTGGTATCCTTTTTGATCTTGATACCCAAGTCAAGATCGTCATTATAGTTAGGCTTGGTTCATCACTTTGATTATCCTTTGAATGGTTATCTTGTTTATATTGTGTTGCTACAATTTTTGTATTTATGTCTTGTTTCTTGTAAACTTGACCTAAATATCTATATTGTAAGGTTATGCTATATACACTTTAACAATTCCTAGGTATACTATCACTTTAGTTTGATTCCAATTATTACCTTGATTCTGAAAAGTGTTAAGTGTTACCACTTATGTGTGTTATATGCATATCATCTTGATATCAATACCTTAGGTTCTCACTAATTTTGGTTAACATATCTTGGTGGAATTGATGTGTCACTCACAATCATACATGACACTTTTTGAAATATAGTTTTTATATTAAATTTGAGCTTCTTTCTAGTATGCTTTGTTTTGAATTCATGTTAACTTCTTGTTATTACTTACTCCTTTTTCATTTTTTTGATCTCGACATAACTAGGGACACATTTATAATCATATTATGACACCAACTAACCTTTTTGAAAACAGATTTAGGAAGTACTTCATTTGATTGATTGGTTTGAAACTAAACATTGTGTGATTGAATCTTTCTTGTCACTATTAACTCGTTCATTTAAGAGAAATCACTTTGTCACATTGGTTCTTTGACATTCATAATATACCTTGAATTCTTGACATTCTTTTTTTTTTTCACTTAGGTTTGATAAAAATATTTGAACACATTCACAAGCACCTTAGTGAAACTATTACACGTCATGGCTCCTAAAACAAGATTAGGGCTCAAAAATAAGGCTTTGGAAACAAGACAAACACAAACTTGGGAAACCTCAAACAAAAAAGGGTCAAATCCCTTTATTGGCCATGATCTTGGGCCTTTATTCTCCATGGAGAAAGAAGTAGAAGAAATGATAGATCATAGCAGTGATGAGTTAGAAATACCACATGCAGAATTTGATTTTGACCCCACCTTGTTAGATGAATTCCTCTTTAGAAATAAATATCAAGTACTAGCATGAGTGGTGGAGTTAGGGACTAGAATGCCTATAGAACAAGAAATAATCCCACCAAAAATGATGCTAATGAAGAGGAGCAACCTCTTATTAACATGGAGGATATCTTAACACATGGACACGCTTCTACCTCTAATGTGGGAAATGATAATGTAGTGGGATATAAAATTCCTTTCATCAAAGTACCACATAAAGTTAGAATAGAACATGAAAATGTAAAATAACCTCTTTATTATGAAGAAGAAGAATAACCTCTTCAAGAAGAAGTCACTATTCAACATCAAATCCAAATCCTTAGTCGACAATTACCTTTGTTAACATCTCATGTACAAAAATAAACAAACAAGAATGTACAAAAGACAAAACATAATGTCGAATCAATGAACTTTGTATGGACAGTCAAGAAGGAGACAATATGGAATACAATCACATATATATCCATGATTCTCCTACTAAAGAAAAATTACTCACTCAAGAAATATAATCTATGAAAGTGACGCTTACAAGCCTTCATGAGAGTCTTGTTGGGAATAGCATAAAATATAAATATGAATAACTATGTCCCCATCCATTTGATAAAACTATAATGCTTCAACCTTTCCCTAAGAAGGTCGACATTCCAAAATTTGACAAATATAGAGGGAAAGGTGACCCCGAGATCATGTGAAGGATTTTTACATGGCATGCCAAAAAGTGGCCTATAGTGATAATTACCTCATACGACTCTTTCCAAAAACTCTATGGGGGAAATCCTTGGAATGGTTCACTCACTTACCTCGTGTGTCTATTTTCACATGGCATGATCTCGGAAGAACTTTTTGGTCGAAACTTCTCGTACAACATAAAAGAGAAATAATTATGTGGCACTAAAAAACACCCCAACGAGACATTCACTAGCTTCATGTAAAGATGGAGAGGGATAGCTCATCACTTCCTAAGCACGTTTCCTAAAAAATAGCTTGTGAGTATCTTTGTGCCCAGTCTAAACCCAGAAATTTCTTTTCATCTACAAATGAATTGTGTTCACACCTTTGAAGAATTTTTTGATAAGGGCATTCAAATAGAGAAAGCCCTTATTTCCAAAGGAACCATTAAATCACACTCTAAGGATAACCAAAATGCCAAACCCATAGAAAATCTGAAAATCTTTAACAAAAACAAGAACGTGGTGGGAGACGGGATCACAGATTCCAAATGTGTACAAACGGTTCAAGTTGGTCAACCTTTTAAACTTCTCAAGGAACCTATTCAACCACCACCCAAACTTAGAACATTCACTCCTCTCAATGATCCTTTGTATGCAATATTGAAGCAATTGGATGCAAATCACATGGTGACTTATCCCATGACACAACCCTTTGATGAAAATGATCCAAAGCCATCATGGTATAAAGAGCATGACAATTTTAAATTAGATCGTATCATGGGACACAAAATAGACAAATTTCTATAACTTTGTCACTACATCTAAGATCTGATTTATAATGGGGAGATATAAGTTGACACCCCAGAGAAAACTCAGATTCCAAATGAAAAGATGGAAATATTCAAAGAACCGTTCCCTAAACATGGTAATTACGATGAGAAAAATCTAGATCAAGGAGACTCATCCCATAGTTATAAAGTGATAAACTATCTATATACCAAAAGTGACAATAACCATTATGATTCACTCATTGGATGTATCCTCTCTCCTCATGAACATGTGAATACCATTTGAAGAAAGGGGAAGGATTTCACTACGATTAAAAAGGCACGCTCATCTCAAAATCCCGAATAATCTCTCATCAACCCCATAAGATGGTCAATACAACCTCTTGGAATGACTCGAGAAGAAATCTACCAAGATTTCAATCTTGGATCTTCTTAAAATATATAATGTATATAAGACATCTTGTACAAAAATCTTCGGGGTTAGGAGTGCATTTGGAAGTACAACCTTTGAATCTCTAAGAAGTGGTGGTAAACATTACACCAATTGAGTACATTATCTTTAATCATAGGGAGATCCCTATTGAGGATCCTAGACATAATAACCCCTATATATTGAGGTATTTGTTACCCGCAAAGATAAAACAGGTGCTTGTGGACAACGTATTAGGGTTGAATATATGCACTTTAAAACTAATTAAGCAACTAGGACATACAAAATAAGATCTAGAGTCCCATATTATTACCATAAGCGCTTACTTAAAACGTGAAGAGGGAATCCTTTGGAACAATCACATTTCCAATGGAAGTAGGACCAACTTTTCACAAAACAAAGTTTCATGTCTTGGACTTGGAACTTCCATATAATATGCTTCTTGGTCGACCATGGATTCATGCCATGCAGACCATACTATCAAACGTCCATAAGTACATCAAATCTGAAACACAAGAGACACCTTTGTCACAATACAAGGAGATCTAGAGCCCTTCGTTGACTACAAAGATCTCAATATTTTACGTGTAAGGGTTCCTATATGTGTATATCTACTTTTGATATATTAGTTCATATTCAATCTGAAGCCATTGGATCTTGGGAAGATTCTAATTTCCTAATTTTTGTGCCCATGAAGCTTATACATCAACTTATCCTTTTGATTCATGGGAGATGAAGGTTCTGGAATACGGTTGTGGAGAATATAATGTGCAATAAGCTCTCCTAGTTTTAGACCTATCATTGTCACCTAAAACTAGAGGCCAACCCAACTATCATTTCAGATGGCCTAGAGATGAGAAAACTATTGGGACATTCTTACCTAGGGGGTTACTTGCTGAAGAGAAATTATTGGACCCACCTATGACTTGGGTCCCAAAAGATACTCAACCAACTTGCTACCAAATCCCTGAGTATGAGAAGTCTATCCGAATGATGTATTCTATGGGCTACAAGGGTCTAGGATGTGGAAAGAATGAGCAAGGACTGAGAGAACCAGTTCCTCTCCCACATTTCAAGACAAAAATATATGGTATCAACATTCAACCCTATGGATCGCACCCCAATGATCAAGACACTACCTATTCTAATCTTGAAGATAGCTCGATTATTTAGATAGTGTGAGGATATTCCCATTGTATCCAATATGATAATCTTGCCTCTATGAACCTATTCATGGATCTTTGTTGTCCTTACCTTAACCCCAACTAAACCTAAAATTCACCTTGTTTACCCTTTCCTTGTTGAATGGTACCAACAACGCGTCACATACCACAGAATCTCTTTGAAAATGATGAGGACATTACGAAATTCATGGGAATTCAAGATAAAATTCCAATTAGAGACCATAAGAAGGGTTTCTACATCAACTTAGATACTTGTGCATACTTTGGTGAGGAAGATGACCTTCGTGGTCAGCAAAACTTAAGAAGAATTGAGGGCAAAAGTTATAATGAAAATCCTCAGCAAAAATAAAATTCTAAGTTACACGGTGAAAACATCTTTGAGGCATTGGTGACACGCAAGTAAAAAAATAAATGGAGAAGAAAAGTGACCATGCCAAGGGTGAAAATCTCATAGAGACACCCTTGGAAGAATATCTCAACCTTCCTCTTGATCCTACGTGTATGGATGATTTGTCAAAAATGCTAGTGGAAGAAACCATCGATGTGAATATTGGAACAAAAGATGACCCAAAGATAGTCAAATTGGGAGCTTTGCTCTCGAAACAGATCAAAATAAATTCACCATGCTTCTGTGGGAATTTGTAGTTATATTCACATGTTCCTATAAGGATATGTCGGGCTTGGATCCAACTTTGGTGGTGCATAACCTATTTGTGCATGTAGACACCAAGCCCATCGAACAAAAACTTATAAAAATGTATCCGCAGGTGGTTCTACTGGTTAAAGAAGAACTAGAAAGATTGCTAGAAATAGGCTTCATTAGACCTATTGATTGCTCAGAATGGATATCAAATATAGTCCCCATATAAACTAAACATGTTGGGATAAGAATATGTATAGATTTTGGAGATATCAATAAGGCGTTCCTAAAATATGATTTCCCATTACCTAATATTGATGTGATTGTTGACTCAACTGCGGTATATGAGATGCTATCTATTATGGATGGATTTTCAGGTTACAATCAGATCAAAATAGTAGATGAAGATCAACACAAGAAAACCTTCACAACCCCCTGGGGGACTTTCTGTTATCAGGTAATTCCCTTTGGCCTCAAAAATGCACGTGTAACCTATCAAAAGGTAATGAAAGTGATTTTACATGATATGATTCATGAAATCATGTTGGACTATGTGGATGATATCCTTAAGAAATCCAAAATGAGAGAAGATCACCCTGATATTTTTGGTGTATCTTTGAACGCCTACAAAAATACAAAGTCAGATTGAATCCAAAAAGGTGTGTGTTTGGCTAACTTTTAGCAAAGTTGCATGGATTCATTATATCACGAAGAAGGATTGAGGTAGACCTAGATAAAGTTACCAACATTACTAAAATGCCTCCTCCTAAAAACATAAAAATTTGCACATCTTGCAATGAAAGATATAATCCATTATTGCTTCATTTTCCAACTCTGCTAAAAAAATTCCATTCATTCACCCATTTTCTTAAAAATATGTTACCTTTATTTGGGGACAAAAACACCAACATTGCTTTACCTTGCTTAAGAAATACTTAGCCAATTCACCTATCCTCATGCCTCCAACTCCCGGTGAGCCACTCTTGTTATATATTTTTGCTACTCAATTTTCTATTGGCGCGTTGTTCACCCAATATGGCCTCAGCCATAAAGAAAAATTTGTGTACTATCTCAGTCATACTCTAATTTTGTATGAGCTCAACTACCCTCATATTAAAAAAGATTATTGGGCTGGATTTTTTACATTCCAAAAACTTCACCATTACCTATTGAATACTAAAACCAAGCTTATATCCAAAGTTGACCCGCTCAAGTACCTGTTGTCAAAACCTGCCCTTACAAGTAAAGTGGCTAATTGGATCATTCTACTCATTAAATTAGACATCGATTATTTACACCAAAATTTGGTTAGAGGAAAAGTACTCACCGATCAGTTAACAGAAGCACCGTTACTAGGAATAGAGCCTATAAATATGGATCTTCTAGACACTTCATTAATGTATATTGAGGAATCTATCATGTGGTAAGTGCACTTTGATTGATCTTTTACTTTTCATTGTTTGCGGGCAAGTCTTTTATGTAATGGGATATGAGGCACTCATCATTGGGAGGAAGCTAGCAATGAAATGGGATATGCACCATGTTAAGGTCGTTGGTGACACATAATTGATCATTAAACTATTCAACGCAGCGAATATAAATTTAAGGATGAAAAATCATCCCATCTACAAGAAACTGGTGGAAACTTTGAAAGAATATTTTGTGTGTATTACATTTGAGAAAATTCCAAGGGCACAAAATAGATCCACATATGCAACGGTAACCATAAGTTCCATGCTACGAATTCCACCAGAGAGCAATGGTATGCGATTATTTGTTGAGAATCTACACTATCCTGCGTATGATATGCAAAAATATTATTTGGCTTATGAATTTGTTAGTCCCTATTCCCCATGGTATGCACACATCTATGTCTATATTAAACACAATACCTGTTCTCCTTATATCTCCCACTCAGAAGAAAATCCTTATTTGTAAGATATCCCATTAACCCCTCTTAGGAGATAGGATATATCATCGTGGCTACGATGGGAATCTATTGCATTTTCTAGATGTGAGTCAGGTCAAGTAATCAAAGAGGTACATGAAGGGGTGTGCAAGCACCCATACAAATGGAATGTTCTAGCTAAGAAATTGTTGAGAGTAGGATACTATTGGGATATTGTGGAAAGAGACTGCTGCAATTATGTGAGGAAGTGTGTGCTCTATCAAAAGTATGGAAATTTTATCCATGTGCCATCACAGTCGTTGCATCGATCATAACCCCATGGCCATTTTACAAATGGGGACTCGATTTAATAGGGAAGCTCACCCCTACCTCATCTGATGGCCATACCCACATCATCATAGCTACAAAATATTTCACTAAGTGGGTGGAGACTATTCCTTTGACTTATGTTACAAGTGTTGATTTCAAAGTTTATCATGAATTACCTTATCTCACATCGGTATGGAATTCCTCCAAACATAGTTATTGAAAAAGGAAAATAATTCAAGAACAAGATATTGAAATATATCATCATCGGTTTCAAATAATATTAAAGTAGTCTACGCCATATTACCTTTAAGGTAATGGGAAAGTTGTAGCCACTAAAAAATCACTAGTTTGGATCATGGAAAATTTGGTGAGTAAGACAAGCCACCGACATTTGTAAATTCACCCAGCCCTCTGGACTTATAGGACCTCCATTCACACTCCTACTAGTGTAGCAGCCTATTCCCTAGTGTTTGCAACATAATCTATCATCCCATTGGAAATCGAGCTTCCTCCCGAGAATATCTCTTAGGGATTATACGTACAAGGATGAGGAATACAGAGTGGCAAAGCTAGAAGAATTAGAACTCCTAGATGAAAATTTCATCCACACCTTTAACAATCCCAAGGTGTATCATAACAGGGTCTCAAAAAATTATAAAAAAAGGGTCACACCTCGTCAGTTTGAGGTCAGAGATCTGGTCATGAAAGAAACTCAGTTCAACACAAGGGCAGAAAGAGAGAAGAAAGTCAAGTTTGAACCACATTGTTAGGACCTTATGTCATTGTACCAAAATATGGAACAGGAGCATATAAACTTTCCCATCCCAATGGCGATGAGCTCGTGAGCCTATGAATGCAATGCACATCAAGCGGTTATATGCTTAAACATGGGGCAAAAATTAAAAAAACTAAACAACAAAAATGGTTCAAACATTCAAAATACAAAAATAAAATTGTATGTTATTGTAATCATCACATATTGTATCTTCAAATGGGAGCAAGATGGTTCACAAATATCAAAATCTATATCCCCGCATGAATATCATCATATCATCCTCGTCCACTAATATAGAGAATCACATGTACAATACAATTGATATCATCTATGGATCTATCATGTTAAAATAAAACGCATGTGGTACAAACATCTCAACTATCATCATGATACGAGACAAAGCGTGAAATCAAACCAATAACATCACACTCTAATTTTTCTTCTACTCGCCGTGAATAATTATTTGATTTAATTTTTCATCGTATTTAGGGCATTATTTTCAACTGGTACTTATTTATTCTCACTAGGACAATTTTATTTCTCATAGGCGATGTCACTTCTTCAGACACTCCATCGAATAATTATTATTTATTAAATAATTATTTTGTTAATCTTTCTGTTGTCTTAGGGCATTATTTGTCGCTTGTTGCTTAATTCTTCTCCATGGGGAATTTCTTTTTCTCCTAGGAGATTATTTCTGATTCTTCTAACTTCTTCTCTATAGAAATCATAAAAAGTCTTAAATTTTTTTTTTAGAAAATCAATTCAAAATCCAAAAAAAACTCAAAACCTTTTCAAATATCCTAAAAATTGTAAAATTTATGAAACTAGGTAAACCATCTCATAACGGCTAAGACATGATATTCATTCCATTTCTTGCTATAATTTTCATGTGTTCACAGTTCTAATGACTCACGGATCATCCAATTTACAACCATTTACAAAGCTATCCGCTTTGCCGTCGATTGCTTTGGGCACATCTAGTTGCACGATACTATTTCATTATGCAAAAACGCTTTATCAGTGGACCCGAGCATCCTTTATCATCTCCCTTTGCATGTATCCTTTCTAGGGGTACCATTTTTTAACCCTTGTTGTCAATCATGAAAATTTGGGCATCTTCACTTGAGAACAAAAAAATTGTGCAAGTGTCTTGACGATTGTTGGTTGGAATATGTGTGTTTGTACTTGTTTTCCATGTTAAATGAACTTGTTTCCTTCTCATCTTGTATTGCTTTTCATATGTTGCATTGAGTTTGTGTTTTCAACAATGGAAAAATTGTTCGTAGTATGGATTTTCATGTCATTCTAATTTTTTCGTATGCTTATATTTTTAATAATGATCGATGACATAGATCTTTGGCAATATGATGACACTAAGGTTGTTGCCAATGCAAATGATGAGATCTAGTTCTTCTCTCTTCTTCTGAATATTTCCTCTACATCACCCTCCTATCAACATTATTCTTCTTATTCACGGCACATCCTGTCCCTACCCATTCTTATCCATTTCTCTCACCTTTTTCAATCGTCGAATGTCTTCAATCATCAACCCATTGACATTCGAGGGGGCATATCTCACTTCTACTAATATTTCAACTACCTCTTATAAATTTTATCTTTCTTCTATCTTTGAAGTGGTTTCACTTACGCCACCTCAAAGAGAGGAAAATGTAGACATCTATAATTTAGCTCAAGTAGTTTAAATACTTAAATTACACTAATTATACCCTTTCCTACAAATTGAAGACATATCATCAATATCACACATTTTCTTTGATATCATCATTAATTAATTACATTACATTAGTTAATTAAATCTTATAACCAATAATGATATCAATTAACGACCTTCCGTTGATAAGCTCCCTTTCTATATAGATTAATTAATTAATTATAATTAATTAAGCTCACCTTTCTATCTACATTACTTAATTATTTATAATTAATTAATACTCCATTCTATCTAGATTAATTAATTAAATCTCTCTTCTATTTAATCAATAAATCATCATTTATTTGATTAACATCCTCTCGATTCGAAATCATACTAATTATTCCTCTAAAAGCTTCTATAAGCTTGCACACCTATTAATCAATCACTTTGGTTAATTAATAAACCCCCTCAATCCCCATGGGTAACTAAAGGACAAACTAAACTCTCCTAAGGTTGAGTCAACCCTTTCTAAACCTTCCTTATCCACAACTAACCCAACCTCTCTATTGTCCCACATGTAAAGGGATGTAGACATTATTTTATCCATTGAGCTATATAAGGAGCCATCCTCCTACCTTTCTTCTTACATCTTTCATGCTTATAGCTAATCTATAGATATTTTTCCTTAGACTATATTTCATTTGAGATACCAGCCTCATTCTTGCATTTCATCCATCTAAGATTTTAGGTCATATGTAGATAATCAAAATGGTCTTGTAGGCATGATTTAATGAGCATCAATTCAAAAAAACTTGAAGATCAAACAATCAAATTTGATTGTCATGGATTTTCCTAGGTGCATTTAGTGTTTTTGGTGATCTAAACAGTAAAGCTTCAAATGTTTAGCATATTAGTTTGATTTATATTTCAAGTTTTAATGTATAATTTAGATATTTAGTCTTGTTAAGTTGTTAACATGATGATATTTATGCATTTAGTTCATGTTTTGAAATGATTAAGGTGTTAATTTCGATTCAATTTGTATAGTTAACTAATACATTGATACAATAGCACTCTTATATGCCCTTGAACCTCAAAACCAATTTTTCTAAAGAATGTAAAATGTAATAAGGAAAAGTTACCTTAGCTTCTTTCCTTAAATCATTAAGCAATACCAAATGATATAAGGGAAGGGTCTAACACTTCCCTTCAAAAATTATGTAATGAATCACCATGTGAGAAACTTCATCAAAAGGTTGTGAAAGGGAAGAGTAGATGATTTCAGCTCATTCTATTTGAATTTCTTCCCCATAATCCAAGAAAATCATTTCCTTTGTATCCTTATCAAACTTATTATGAAAGAATTTTTTTCCCTTCATACTCAGTCCCTTGATGAAGTAAATAAAGTGCTTTGAAATATTGAAGTCTATTCCCTTGAAATTGATATTTATGTCTTTACAATTAGCTACAAATTGTAGAAAGATATGTTTATCATGGACCTTTATTCGATGTATGAAATCGTGAAAGCGCCAACGGTGAGGATTTCCTACATTTCAATATTTTATTTCCATTGGGGGTGAAATTTTTTTTGACTCTGCATGGTGGTTGTCCCATCGTGGATGAATATGGTGGTAGAACTATTTCAATCTAGTGGCAGAGATAATTAAGCCTTTTGTTGACAATTTGACAACCTAGATCTTGGAATTGCTATCTGAAAAAACTCATCTCCTATCTTCAATCCTATTCCTTGATGAAAATTCCCTTTGGATTAGAGGGGACGATTAAGACTGCTATCCTGAAAAAACTCATCTCTTATATTCAATCCTATTCCTTGATGCAAATTCCTCTACGGATTTGAGGGGACGATTAAATAAAAATAAATAAATTCAATCGATGTAAGTACCAACAAGATGATTTTCACCCATGCATAGGTAATTGCCTAAGTTGTAATTATGGGATGGGTGATAGATTCATTAATGATGATAGAATGAGCTACGCAAAAGAGGTCCTTGTCATCATGCTACTCATTATAAATAGTCATGTGAACACCAACATTAACAACTGCATCAATGGAAAAATTACCCTCCTATACACATGTTGAATAATAATATTAAGACCAATAAAAATATTATTAGCTTCATTAATGAAATCACTAATGGTCCTATTGGGTGTTTGGGTTCCATTGAGGTTGTTAATGATATTCAAAGAATCCCCCTCCATAATGAGATTATTTACATTGAGAATTCTAGCCATTCGATTCCTAGAGAGTGGTAAGGGTTTCAACAAAGTGGTTGGATTTCTTGCCCATGGGGCTGCTGCACAAGCAAATATTTGATGTCCTTGATGGTTTTTGATGATACCTCCTACATCATATGCCCCTAGATCTATATCTCATTATTAGTAATTTCCTCACATATCCTTTTCCTTCGCACAACATTTTGAGTATAACTTTAAATTGAAGTTCATATTTGAGGTAGACTATAAATGTATTCTTATAGTTGTATCTCATTATCAAGATTGTTTTCTAATAGAGGAATGTAATAAATATTTTCCTCCAATAGAGTTATGCCATCATGTTATAGTGATTAATTTTTTATATAGAAAATCCCTATCAGAATTTTTGCATGAAATGATGTTTTATTATTATTATTAATACTTAATAAGAAATTAACAATTATAAAAATTAAAAATAATTATTAATTACATTTATTTTTTATGGATGTCAAATTCACTTGGCTTTTCTATTTGGATAAAAGAAAATAATAAGGTCATTTCTTAAGACCATTTGGTTTCCCATTACAATTATCAAAAATTCATTATTATCTCTCATAAGTGCACCCTTGTTGAGGGTTGGAATATATTATAACTTTGCCTCTCCCTCACTTCTGCAGATATAATCGAGACACCTCACGAGTTGTGGGTATCCCTATTGTGAGGTGAATATCTTGGATTACAATGTTGGTTCCTTCTTTGTAGTATCTCTAAAACTAGAACTATAGGGTTTGTTAGTTAAAGATGTGGATAAAACTATAATTAAAGGGGTGATACACCAAAAGTTGTGAGGTCTTAATTGAGAAACATGAAAAATATACTGAGAATAAATTTAATAAAACATTATCCAATGGGTTTCAGGAAATATCAAGGCATGCAATGTTATGTCGAGGATTTATCACAATAACACAACAACTTATTGTACACTAAAACCACCATAACATATATTTGCAACATAGTAAATAGTATAATCAAGAATAATTAATTCATGGAATAAAATTCAAAAGAATGACTCTTGTAATACACACCGCTGTAAATTAATGGAAATGCAATTAACTGATTCTTAGTCAAGGGAAATTCTAGCCAATGCCTTCAACACTAATTACATCAAAAGTCCTCTTGTTGTGCCTTAATAGTGCATAGAGTAAATAGAAAAATATTTACCTAACACCCCTAAAAATAGAATGAAATATATCTATACTTGCATGATAATTTTATCCTTTTACAATGAATAAATAAAAATGTAAAAATATTCATGTTGTTACAAATGGTAAAAATAGCTTCTTCTCTCAAAATACACTCCTAGTCAAACTTATTTGACTATGCTCCAATTATGCATGATGTGTACAGTGTATTTAGGAGAGAATAAGGTAAATTTGGCTTAACAATTAACTACTATTTTAATCTTTGTCTTTAGGTGCAACTCGCCTTTTGCATGATTAAAATAATCAATTTTGCTTTGGCATTTTGATGTGACACCTATTCACATGTGATATTTTGTCTTCTTCTTGCATACTACCACCTATCCCTGATCACTTTATCTTTATCCCACCATGGAAAGTACAGGGCCTTTAGCAAATATTAAGGTAAAATACATGCTACATGATAATTCCTTTCTTTGGATTTATCTATATTCATAAGGTGATTGCACACTTTACCCTTTGATCATTAGCACATAACACTTATGATTTAGTAACGTAAAATACCTATATAATTAGGCTCAGCCACTTTTGATTGATACATGCATAAACTTTGGTAAAAAATCAAAATAATTTAGTTGGAGAAATTGGTCCACCTTCTTACGAGAATTTAACCCATCATTATGTCGGTTGCAAATGACAACGTGGGTTGAGTAAGGGTTTTCTCCTTCTCTTGACACGTGCACATTTCCTAACATGGGTTAGGTAAACTAAATCAGGCTTAGAGTTTGGATGGAAATAATCTCGAAACCCTATAATTTTCATTCATTATTTGAGCCCTCTTTGGTGAAGGCAAAGCCCTGGCTGATTTTTCCCATGCCACCATGAATGTAATCACGAACCTACTTTCAAGATCTTTCTTGGAGGTTTTTGTGCATGTATATTTAATTCTGAGTTAACTGTGACCTTTGCCTCCATTAGAGGTCCGGTTCGAAGATTTCAACATGATCTTTCGGGAAATATGGAAGTATTTTGCACTACCTTTCATGAATCATAAATTGGGTAAGAATTCATGCTTTGATTGTGTCATTATTATTCATGTACCCTTTCATTTTGGTTTTGGCATCTTCTCTTTACTGAAAAATGTTTATATTTCTTCTCCTGGCTTGATTTATGAGCTCGAAAATTTTTCTTGATGGTGTCTTTCATGTGGATCTTTGAGGATTTCATTTGAGTTCTTATTTGTGAGCGGTAAGTTATAGAATATTGAGCTTCTTTGATAAGGGTGTGTTGGATCTCTCTTATATATCTGTTCTAGGAATTTAACAAGATGCAAATTTCCCTTCATGTGCAAGATTAATGTTTTACTTGGTGTTTCTTTCTTTTAATCAAATATTTGAAAAGGTTTTTCCCATATTGCTTGAAAATCACCATATCTGAATGTTTATCATTGTGGGTATTTGTAAAAAAAAAAAAAAAACAGTTTTTGGTGCTTTATTTATTCATGCATTGGTCGCCATTATTACTACTTCTCTCAAAACTCGAGATTTTTCATGTATTTTTGAATTAGGTTTGTTGCATTTGTGGAGATACAATGCAAAATTAGGTTTGATTAATGCTTGGATTTCTCTTTTTTTCATTTGTTTTGATCTCGGCATTCTTAAAAAGGACTCGACATTTTCGAGTAACTCGCTACATTTTCTCTTAGCATTTTGAGCTCGTATTGGATTCACTTATTCACATGGAGTTCTATGTTCTATATTTTTCAATCCCTAAATCCTTGTTGTTCAAAGAGGTTTTATAATATTTGAATTGGGTTGGGAACTTTAAATCATTCTTTCATGCGCTTATTTACTAAGAGTAGCTTCATGAATCTCATTGATTTTCGGTTAGCTTGTGTCTTTTCAAAATAGTGAGCTCCTTATATTCCTTTAGTTATTATTTGTATCTATTTCTCGTATCTATTTTCCATCTCATTTGATGGTTGCTTATTGATTAGAAACTACTTATTCTCTATGAGGTGTATGATTTTTCTCCATGTTCAAAAATCTTGGGTCAAGCTTGTATATTGTAATGGGTTGTACTTTGCTAAATGGTTGTCCTCTTGTTTCGAAATTTTATGAAAAATCCATATAGCTAAAATTTGACACCTAACCTTCATAAGATGATTGTTTTATCACTTATATTTTATGTAATATCTTAATAAATGTACTTGCTCCTTTTAAAATATGTGTTTAATTGTGAATGCCAAAGCCATCAATACTTGATTGCTTGGTGCCTTTTAACTTTTAAAAAAACTTACACAATGTGCAGTATAAGCTCCTGGAATTATCATGTAGCATATATTTTACCTTAATATTTTCTAAGGGTCTCGTACTTTCCAAGATAGGATAAAGACAAAGTTATTAGGTCTAGGTGGTAGTATGCAAGAAAAAGATAAAATATCACATGTCAAAGGTTTCATATCAAATGATAAAGAAAATTGATTATTTTAATCATGAAAATGGTGACTTGCACATGAAGACAAAGATTAAAATAATAATTAATTGTTCACCTGAATTACCTTATTGTCTAAAATACACTTTGTACACATCATGCAGAATTTGAGCATAGTCAAATCAATTTGATTAGGAGTGTATTTTGAGAGAAGAATCTATTTTTACCATTTGTAACAACATATAATTTTATGCCTTACTATTTTTTCATTGTAAAAGGCTAAAATAATAATGCAAGTATAGTTAGAATGTGCTCTATTTTTAGGGAGTTGGGTGAATATTATTCTATTTATTGTGTGCACTAGGAAGGCACAACATGAGGAATTTTGATGTCTTGAGTGCTAAAGCCATTTGCAAGAATCTCCCTTTAATGAGAATCAGTTAATTCCCTTTCCATTAATTTGCATTGGTGTGTATTACAGTACCCATTCCTGTGAATTTTATTCCCTAAATTAATTAATCTTGCTTATGCTATTTACCTTGTTGCAAATAGGTGTTAGGATAGTTTTAGTGTGCAATAATATGTTGTGTTATTGTGAGAAATCCCTTGACATAAGAGTGTTTTCCTTGAGATTAGCTGAAACCCATTGGATCGTGTATTATTCAATTTAATGTCAATATATTGTGCATGCTTATCAGTCAAGCCCTCAAAAATTTTGGAGTATCACCCCTTTTATTACAATTTTTTCCATGTCTTTAACCCTCAAACCAAACAAATTTAGATTTAGGGATACTCCAAAAGAAGGAGACGAAATTGTAATCTCAGAGATTTACCTCACAATAGGGAGACCCACATCCCGTGAGGTGTCTCAATGTATATGTAGAAGTGAGGGAGAGGAAACGTTAGACTATATATGTCAACCCATAACAAGGGTGAAATTCTAAGAGATAACCATTGTTGGCACACCGGGTTGACAATGATTCAAATTTATAGTAAATCGCAACCACTTTGTCAATAGGAACTAGTTGTGTTCATGCATTAAAAATAAAAAGATATTATTTGGCAACTCCATAAGGTTGATTTGATACAATTCATGCATCATGTTCCATGCCTAAAGTTACTAGAAGATCATCGGTAAGAGAACTTCCTATTTATTTTATTACATTACCATTACATTCTACTAGAAGAAGAAGAGTTGGAAACACCTTACTATTGTCGATTTTTGCACCCTTGCAAAATGGATCAACCTACTGTGTCTAGGCATTGATAGTTAATAGGATCGGTTTACTGAGGAATCTCATGGTGAAGCTTTGAGCAGGATTTGCATTAATGGTCAAACTAAAAAAATGTCTGATTTTTGCCTTGTTGACATGCATTAACCGATTCATCTATTGTGTGTCAACCACACCTTTATTTCACACATCAACCATGCCTTTTTGATGTGCATCAACCAATTCCTCATATTGCGTGTCAACCACAACTTGTTGAAACATGTCAAACGCTTCTTCATGTCGCGTGTAAACCACACCTTATTGACATCGTCAACCGCTTTATCTTTGACATGCATCAACACCCATCTTCTTGTCGCACGTCAACCATTCTCATTGATGCGTGCCAACACCCCTCTTATTGTCACAAGCTAACCATTCTCCTTGACATGCATCAAGACCCTCTTCTTGTGATGTGTCAACAATTTTCCTTGATGAATGTCAACGCTTACTTCTGTCACGCTTCAACCTCCCTCCTTGACATGTCTCATTCTACCTCCCCCATCACTCTGCCCTCTAATCACGCATTAACATCTCCTCTTGTTGCATGTTAACCTCTATTTTTTCATGCATCAACCTCCCTCGCTATCATGCGACAACATTTCTTCTTGTCATGCAACAACTCTTTCCCTCATTAGTGAAGACTCTTCCCTTCTTGTTATGCGTCAGCTAGTGGTTTCTATTGGGTGAAAATAAAGAGTTTTAGATATGGCCGACATTAATGATATCTTTTGTAAAGGTAGCTCAATAACCAGATTAATGAGGTATGGCACCCTTGTTCATTGGGTAAGAAAAGTACCATTGAAAAGTGAACCATAATGGCTGCCCATACCTATGTACAAGAACTTAATGATGGATGTTTGTTGGTGGCTCCTTTTCTCTACATATATGTAATTTCCCTCATTTGAGGGAGAGATATATTTTCGAAATTGTAAAGGAACTCTGCTAAAGTTGTTCCAACACTTTTGTGAGTTGTAGGCCTTAAGTTTATGCATTTTGTGAAGGAATATTTCCTTGTGCCTATACTATAATGAATTATGCATCATTTTAAGAAATAAAATTAGTATTTTGTGGTTATCCTTTCCCTATCTTGATTTATATTACATTTCTTGCCTTGTATTATTTTTGTAGGTATATTGCATATTGTGCTCCTTTGGAGGAATAAAATTTGTTGTGCTCCATGAGACTACAGGTTTGAATGTGTTTTGGGATTATGGAATTTTATTTCCCTCTTCTTCCTATTTCCCTCCACTTTCTCTCACTAGGAATCTCTCTAGTCTTGTTTTGGTGTTATCTCCTCCCTTAGTTTAGGATTTACATTTATGTATTTCTCCTCTCTCGGTCCTTGGAATTGATTGTTTATGAGTAGGTTAGCATTATAATAGGTCAGAAATAAACCTTCTTTGGAGGTATGTATCAATTGCAAGGTTCCACACCTTGAGACAATCCATGTTAGTCAAAAGTAGGGTTTTGTAATGTGTAAATCCTAGGGTGATACTTTTATGACATAACAGTTATAACATGTCCAAAGTGGGGCAAAATTCAATAGTTAAATTTTTATCTAGATTGGGTGTGTGTCTTGGTGAAATTATATCCTTTGGAGGCTTTGTAGAAACACATTTGGTGACTCCATCACTCAAATCCATTGGTTTTAGCAGCCCAAGTTTATCAAGTTCATGAGAAGAATGCATACAAGGTCAAGAACTAGAGAAAAGGGGCTAATTTTCTATCTACACTTATCCCTAGATAGAGAAAGAAGGGGAAGAAGAGCTCAAAGGTCTCCATCTCCATGAAATAGAAATTTATAAGGACCTCCACCAACAAGACACTTTCTTCAATCGACTATGGTTCTCAATCCACTCAGGATGGATCATCTACAACCACTAAATCAGCCACCTCCAAACCCATATGCAAGTTTCATAGGAAGAAATTCACTTCCCCTTAATGCAAAAAATCCGGTCCCGATAAAAAATTAAAAATATCTCATACTTCACTGGAGAAAATCACACAACTCCCATCGAATACATTCAAGACATTGGAAATGTCTGTGTCATACATGAGATTGCCGAGATGGATGTTGCGGTCAAGTTATTGGATTCTTATTTCAAAGGAAAAGTGTTACAGTGATTCAGAGGCTTGGGAGAAGGATCAATTTATAATTGGGATAAATTATGCATAGCTCTCTGTGGCCGGTTGGGGAGAGGGTTGACAACGTATCCCTTTCAAAGAAGATGACCATAATCAAAAGGGCACCAGTAAGCGAGATGACATAATTCAATTCCATAATCCAAAGAACATAAGAAAGGATCCCAATTTCTGTCAGACCAATAGTTGAAGGTGAATTTCTATATATTCTTGTAGTCATTTTTAATCCCATCACAAAAGGAACAAACCCCATGCACGCCGGCCTATCATCCAGTAGAAGTTGAGCTCTCACCTAAGGCGGGGAGGGTACCGAGTCTCTCTTATATACAAGTTTAGTGGGAAGCATCATTTATGATTAGTGTAAGAGTTTTTAGGAGGGAAGTTAAGGCATACAAGAACCATAGGGCTCAGAACGGCCTCTAGATCCTTGCAGTTACTTTAGACCGAGTGCTTTAACAGAATCCAGAACATATATTATGACAGAAGGAATTATACAAGCATTCATACATAGCATGAAAGGAAAGAGAACTCATATGAGAGAAATATGCATTAAAACCATTGATATCCATGTCTATTTATAACAGGTAACCTCATTATATTCATTGATTCATTACAGAGTGTCATAGAGAGTAGACCGTAGTCATGCATATCACTGGACGTATGTAACTAAGCTAAAAGAAAAAGAAAAATTACAACTCCATGCTTAGTACATTCTTTCTTGAATACAAATATCCACTCACAGTAATTCTGCAGAGCTCCACTCACTCTCTAACCCGCTATACCTCGTACTTGTATATCAAGTTCCTTGTCCTCCTCCTTTTACTCAGTAAGAACTTGTATTTATAATTCTCCTATACTACCAACTTGCCTTCCAGCGTCCTCAGATCTGGTGCCAAGTGTCGAATGTGGTCCATGTGAGAATGCTTCTCCGTGTTTTCACTTTATCTCATGATGTTCTTCTAAAAGATTCCATCTAAGGCATGCTCCTTCATGGGCCAGCCTATTGCGAGGCTGGAATCTTATCCACACATAACTAATCATGCTTTTCACGTTTTCTACCCTGGTCGCTCAAATTGACTAGGTCCCGAGCCTCCTTTTGTGTGTCATGCGTGCTATGTGTTTCCTTAAACCTTTATCTTGCGCACTTTTTCCTTGCATGCCTTTTCATAATTGGGACCCTGCGTGCCTATGCGCCTTCATACTTGGCCAATATTCCAGGGGTCCAACATCACCCCACACTACACCTGTTCTCCATCCTCGGAAACATTTTACTTGACCAAGATGCCTACTGTCTAGGGAACCAATGAATAGTCTTACACTTTACAAAAATAATAAGGAATGAAAGAATCAGGGAAAGAATGAAGAAGGGGGGACATCAATTCAACAAGCTAGGAAAATCTTTCTGAAGGTCTACCTCTAGCTTATTCCATACTTCGACCTCGCCCTGTGCCTTCTAGCAGAGGTCACCCACCAGGGTGCTCACTTCATCAAAACTCAGGCCAACTCCCTGGGTGCCCAAAATGTCCACAATCTGCTCCATCTCTTTTCCCAGGTACTCAAGTTTATCCATCATCCTAGTAATCTTTGGGTATAGTTCCTTTAGCCGGGCTTTAAATGGGCTCCTTAAAGCCTTAATTACCTATGATTTATTCTCTACTTTGGCCAGAACCTTGTCCCTCTCCACCCTGTTCCCCTTGTTCTTTTCTTGGAATTCTTTTAGTTCTACTTCAAGTGTGGTGACCAAGGAGCTCACCACCTTATCTCTGTCCGCACATGTATCATATGTGGCCTCTGCAGATTGGGCAACGATCTTAACCTCCATGAGTACTTGGTTGTACTCGGCAACGAGCACTACCACCTTCAACTTGTCCTCCTCTTTCAAGTGCGTGGCCACTTCTTCTGTAGATTCTAGGGCCAAGGGTCATCTCTCCATAGTGAGGACGCATGTTATATCTTCTATACACTCTAGGAGGGACGAGTAATT
The DNA here is from genome assembly GCA_018340775.1 of Taxus wallichiana var. yunnanensis. Lineage (NCBI taxonomy): Eukaryota > Viridiplantae > Streptophyta > Pinopsida > Cupressales > Taxaceae > Taxus > Taxus wallichiana. The sequence continues at coordinate 69,230,713 of CM031233.1, forward strand.
ATGTGCGGGTGGTGCTAAGTCTGGGTGCTTCAGAAGGATGGTGCCTTTGATAGACTTCATTTTCTTGTATGCTTCCTACACCTTTATCTTTTCTTCCTTTAACTCGTGCCTTAAGCGGGCACCGATCGTTCTTCATGTTTCAACCTCTCGGCCTTCTCCACTAGTTCTTCCTCCTTCTTCCCTAACTTCACCTCCAAGATTATGATCATGTCGTTTCATGCGAATAATCTAGCCTCGGTATTGACTATGACCTTGTTTAGTGCATTACAGACTTTCTCGTCGAGAGCTCCTAAGCATTCACTAAGGGATTGAACCCCTTAGATTCTGGTAATGTGATGAGCACTCCTTAGTAGACTTCAAATTCTGGCTCATCAATGTGGGACTCGAATGCCCAAGAGAGCATCTTCTTGGTTCTGGGGTATGCGTCGTCCTTCTCAAAAGACCCCATGGCTAGGAGCCTTTCCGTGGGTATAGTGCTTTGGAATCGTGCACGTAACACCTTCTTTATGTCATCAACATAGCCCATTACTTGTCTCTGTTCTACATCAAGAGTTCTCCTACCCGAGCACGTGCCTTTGGGGAAGCTTACTATCAGAGCGGGGCCTCCCAGGCTGTCATGCTCTTTTTTGATGTTCTCCTCCTTCCCTTCCCTCAACACTATGTCGCGCTGCGCTCCAACTCTTGGTCTACCAGGACCTCGAGCATCCTCTGTGCTTCTCTTTCTGCCACCTCAGTGATCTGCTCCTTTGTAAAACTTATGGCTCCCTGTTTCTCCGGAAACCTCCTCATCCTCCTTCATGTCTTCGGTGTCCTCCTCATCCTGTGTGCCCTATGCCATGTGAATACAAACTCCTGTTTCTCATACCCACTCTCCTCTTTTGACTTGCAGACACTAAACACATGTGGCTCCTAGTATTTCTCTACCTCTTCTTCCTTGTCGTCATCTCCCTCACTCTCATCTTCTCTCTCTCCCAAGTATTTTTCCAAGCTTTGGTCGCCTTCAATTCAGCTTCCTTATCCACCTCTACGTTTTCCGAGAGGTGGCTCCCGATTAGGAGATTCGACCTTATCTTCTTCGTCAGTGATTATTCCTTGGAGATGGGTTTTCTAGGCACCTCTACCTCTGGCATATTTTCCTTCACCTGGAGACTTCTTTCTCCGTATGTAAGTGCTTGGCTTAGCACTCATGGATGGCATGCTCCTTTGTCGAGCAGTTGTACACTTGGTGCTTTCTCCTCTCTTCCCCTCTTCTTGGGTGTGGGCTTCTTTCTCTCTAAGGGATCCTTAGGTATGGAGACTTCATTCTCCAGATACGCACCCTTCTCAAACTTTGGCCTTATATGCAAGTACATGCATGTCGCGGATCCTCCAACGATGGGTAGCATCATCAACCTTGTCATTTGAATCTCGTGTGACATGTACTTTTCCACGTATGCGCGCTTGTTGCCAGGGTAATTCAACTTCTTCCTCATCTCCCTATGTTCCCAGTCAAACTACCCAGCTCCAGCCTTAGCTTCTTTGACTCCTTAAATTTGTTCACCCCGCTTGGAAGTATTGAGCAGTGAACACGAAGGGAAGCTTGCACAAGGGCTTTATGATTCGTCTATTAGCTTGAATCTACCCAGGCAGTAGTGTTGATAAACCATGAATTCAGCTTCCCCCTCGATGGCCTTTGGGAGTTCGGGGATTCTAAACTCTTCCCGAACGTTTTTCTCGGCACGTGTACCATTTCTCCAAAGCATCACCTTATGGGGTGTTGTCATTGTATCGTAACCATATTTTTGAACCTCTTCGATGGTGAAGGATCCTAGCAGGGTACTCTCATACAAATTTGTCCGGTGCGTTAGGCACCCCAATCTCCACGAATACAATGGTGAGCAAGACGTTGCCAAAGAGGATCTTGTCTCTTTCCTTCACACAACAAACAATTTCCTCTCGTGATGTACACAAATAGGTTGTATATGGTTCCCTCTACCATCTTCCTGTAGACATGTAGCCAAGGTTTGTTGACCTGTGTCCACCTCTCCTGGCCATTCAGCTTAGTCACCAAATGCATGACCATTTTCATTACGAGGTCCTTGATGTCGAAATGTCATTGTCAGACTGCGTGACCCCTTCTTGCAGGCATACTTGGTGATTGTCTCTTGAATAGCCTCCTTGTCGCCAAGGTCATTTTCTAAGCTATCTCCCTCACATATGAGACCTGTAAATTGTGAAATCAGCTGGGGAGTCATGCACATCTTGCGCCCTGCAAAGTGGAAGTAATCTTTGTGCACTGTGGCATCAACCATTAGTACAAGCACTCGGCTTTCCAAAATAAGGAAACTCATAGAGTTGCACTGAACAGCCCTGCCTTCTCCATTTTAACCTTAACGTCATCATCATATATAGGCAAACCCTCAGGTGTTTGTTTGTTAGTGGGGCATACTAATTCCAACACCATTTCCTTTTCTATTGTGTTCGTATGGTGATTATAGTCACTAATAGGTACACTTCTTAAGTGGGATTCCCATTCCTTCCCCATCATCACCCCATCCAAATATTGCATCTCTACATACCATTCTTCATTTGTGTCTACCTCGGGTTTTGGTTGTTTAGCCTTGGCTTTTCCCTTTCCTTTCTTGGGTGCCATGGTCGAGGTATTTTTATCACTCCCACTCTCTCCTTGTTACTCTATTTTACTTCTTCTAATCCTCTGACCTCAAATCCATGATATAACTCTTCCGAACCCATGCCCTATTTTTCCAAACCCTAACCGGGATAAAATCTTCACAAGACAAAGTGCCTCTTCAACTCTTTCCATGCCCGTGTAACCCCTTCCTTCTGGTTCGCAAACTCAAACTGGTTGTTCATGCTTCAATCTCATAGATCTTCCTTCACTCGATCGAATATGAAAACCCTAGTTTATAGAACTCGCTTATATCTCCAACTCCTCTATTTTACAAAGTAAAAATGAGAGTGTTACCGACCCTTTACTTGTAGTTTTTCTCTTTTTCGAACATTAAATGCTACTTAACCTACCACAATACTGTGTTTATTTAATGTGGCTTTTTTAAACAAAGTATGTCTTGATTGCCTTCACTTACTTGACCAACCTATCCAAAACTCTTCCAACCTTATGGCATGCAACCAATCTAACTTTGACAGAGACTCTTGTATGCGCGTAACCTATGCCAAAGGCACTTCTTCATCCTAATTATTGCTATAGCCTACCTCGTGTGCACACTTTTTCCTCCTTAGTACGTGGAATCTACAAGTAGCTTTACCCCTGGCACCAACCGTTCTTTTATATTTTCTCTTTATATACCTCTTTCAACCATTTGCTACTCACCAAGGCTTTTCAACACAACTTCCTTAGTACTTTAATCACACTCTTCTTCATTTTCCTCCACCCCACATTAAAGTGATGCGCGGTCCTCTATGCTCTAACACATTCTCCAAAAATAGTAATAAGGTTACCAAAGTGCCCAAGGCGCAAAAAAACAACGTAAAGGAAACACAAGAAAGGGAAAAAATGCATAAAGAAAACTTCTAAACTAATTGGCAAAACTGCCTTATTTTCAAACATCCAGAAGACTTATTTATAGCAGGGCTTCACCTACTCCCATTGAAGTGTCTAGGTAATTTCATCCCATCTAGCACTTAACTTGTAATGGAACGCACCCGAATCAAGGATGTATGAGATTGTGTAACGACCAAACCAATGGACTTTTAACTTTCTGTATGGCGTAGAAACTTAGAATCATATAATAACACCATCTTCCCAACCTCAAACATCTTGTTTCTAATATGGCAATCATTCCAAGACTTTTACTTTGCCTTTTCCGCTGTTTGGCTCCATCGGGCAAGTGATCGTCTCTCATCCAGTTTCATTAAATCCTTTCTTCCAACGCTTGTTCATCCGCTAACCCTCTGCGCTCGCTATTCGCAGAGAAGGCAACATAAATTCAACTAGAAAAACACTTCTAAGATAAACACCAATTGAAATGGTGTGGATTTGTTTAGCTATTTAGATGTTGTCGTGTAATCCACTAATACTACAGATACTTTGTTGTCTCAATCTTGTCTTCCGACATCACAAATTTTGGTCAAGGTATAACTTAATATCTTGTTGAATGCTTCCACGGTTCCATTTGCTTTTGAGTGATAGGGAATAGTCTTGTGATGAGCCACCATGAACTCTGATAATAGGGTCCTCATGGTCTCATTCAGGAAATGTGTACCCCTATCACTGGTCAAAATCAAAGGGCATCCATACTTTGTGATAATGTTCTCCCATAAGAACCTTGCCATTGTTCTTTGCCAGCGGTCTTTAGTTGGGGCTACCTCTACCCACCTTGTGAGATAATACATGCAAGTGATGGCATAACGTGACCAAGTCCTACACACTGCTAGTGCAATAGGTCCTAAAAAGTCTATTTCCCACTTTTCAAAAGGCTCTGCACTAGGAATAGGGTGCAAAGGCATTTCATGTCTTATTCTGGTTTGCCCAATACACGATAACGGTCACGAGCTTTACAATCATCTCTATAATCTTTGTACAAGGTTTCCCACCACAAACCTAGCATTAATATTTTTCTGTGGTGGAATCACTGCATAATGCCCACTGCACTTCCTCCATGTGCTTCCTCCTTGATGGCCAGGCGCTCATGCTCTAAGTCACATCTGCATAAAACTTCTCCACATCTCAAATTGTATAAGTATCCACTGATTAACATGTAGGGTGTGGTGTGTATGGCCAACTGCTTATTTTCCAATGTCTTCATTCCATCCGGTGCCATACCTTCCTTTAAAAATATTGAAATCTCTTCCAAATCCGAGGGCACGTGCCACAGCCTAAAAATTTGTGCATCTGGCATTGCTTCCTCAATACTTTGTGCATCCTCCCCTGAATCAATTCTTAATAGATGATCAGGCCCATAGTTAATTTTTCCAGGCTTTACCATAACGCTAAATTAAAACTCTTGAAACAACAACACCCATCGACATATGCATCCTTGTAGAACAAGCTTGTTCACTAAATACTTTAATGCCATGTGGTCGATGTAAAACACAAAGGGCTTACTAGCAAATCTTTGTTTAAACTTGAAGAGTGCGTAGATCATTGAAAATTCCTTGTGCTCGGTTGTGGTATAATTCTGCTCTGCTGGTGTCAGCTTCCTGCTTGCAAAACAAAGAGGATGATCAACAATCCCTTCACCTGGTTGTACAAGCATTGCTCCAATGGCAGTCCCTGAGGCATCTACATGAACATGGAAGGGCTTGTCCCAAGAGGGAAACTGTAAAATAGGTGCGGTGATAAGCCTATCTTTTAATGTATCAAATGCCCTCTGTTGCACCTCTCCCCAATGGAAGGAACTTTTATGTCTAAGCAGCTCCTCTAATGGCATGGTGATCTTGGCATATCCCTTAATGAAATTTCTGTAATAGTTTGTATAACCAAGGAATCCACACACTTCGCTCTAGTAGTAGGCTCTGGTAACCCCACAATAACTTTAACCTTAGCGAGATCTACCAAGCAAGCCCTCCTTACATATGATATGACCTAACAAAGTCCCAAAGGGTGTAGCAAGCACACTTTTCTTAATGTTGAGGATATCCTCAACTACCTACACCTCTCAAACATTAACCTCAAATCGTCACAATGGTTCTTAACTGGACCATATATGGTTCACTCATCTAGATAGACTGAATAAATTTATGGATGAAGTCTTGGTATGCTTGCACCACTATCCATGAAAAAGCAGCGGGTGCATTCTTCAATCCAAAGGGCATGACCGTATATGCAAAACTTCCCACTTGATGGCAAAATTTGTCTTCTCTGGTCTTCCTTTGCAATCCAGACTTGGTGGTACCCTAAAAATCCATTTGTAAAGAAATAGATTTCGTGCCAAGTAGCTTCAAAAATTTATTCGGTGAAGGGGGTCAAAAATGGATCAATGACACAAACTACATTCAATTCCTATAATCCAAACAGATCCTAATCATGCCATCCTTCTCGATGTTGATTACCATTAGACTTATCCACTCTAATTCTTCCAAAGTACCTCAATGATCCCGAAGCTATAATTTTTTCTATCTCCTCCTTAAACTTCACGCACAAGTTGGGATTCATACGGTAGGGCCTTTTTCTAAGCCCCGGGTGGACACCGTCCTTTAGTTTTATCTTCATCTCCCCCAAGGAATGGTGAACGCCTTTGAGCTCATGGTACCTGTGTGGGAATAAATCCTCAAATTCATGCAGAAGATCAATGATCTTTGATACTTCCTTCTCTATCCATTAATCCCCAATAATAGCTTCCTTAGGTTCTTCTCCTGAACTGATGTTAACTTTCTTCATCTTTAAAGGCTCATGGTAGGCAAGCGCATAAGCATCCCGCACTATCCACTACCTCACCCCTCTACAAAATGGATAAAATATAAGTTTTCCGGTTCCTCTCCATTAATCACATATACCAACTTTCCCTACTCTTTTTCCAAACATGCGCGCTCAAGCATTTTGTAACTCTTATGATTCCTCTTCTTCTTCAAAATGCGCCTCCAATCTTGGTTTGCCTAGTAATTCCAATAGCCTATCTTCCATCCTGGCACTATCCCCCATGGTAAGGTGCTTGATACCTCTGAGGCCTTATCAACCAATGGCTTGGTACTCTGATATTCAAAGGTTTAAATAAGGTTAGCCACAAGCTCTTGCCAATTCCTTGTTTGGTGGCGTGTCTCCGAATGAATGTACCATGCACGCGCGTAACCCTGTAGTGTAGAATACAACTTGTGCACCCAGAGGGATGGTGGAAAAGCTTCGTGCCTTCTCTCCAGACCCGTTCACACTCCTAGATATGGAAAGAGGTGGGCTCCTTCCCATGGTACTCCTTGATGATGGTGGGTACATTGCTCCTAGAAAATTTGACAGAGAGAGAAATTCTTACCTCACACCATTCTAAAAGGCTCTCCTGATGTGTGGCCCACCACCGAGCTGTTGTGCCAAGCAAGACATAACTTAACATCTCCCTTCATTCCTTCTCATCCTTCCATTGAGCTTATACCTCCTGAAAAAGATCTCAGGGAAGGATCCTCCTGAATACCTGGGTATTTCTTTTCCTCCAAGGCACTGAACCGTGCGTGCCTTTGTCACCTTGATCACCAACCCTCTAAACTATCATCCCATTAATTCGTAAGTTCCATGTGCCCAATTATCACATGCCAGACTCGTGGTATCACTCACCGACCGAGCATCTCCAAACTAGATAACCCGTTAGCAGGGTGTATCATCTCAGGGTCTTTAATTAAGCACACATAAATCCTATCCAGAACTTCCTCTCCCAACGGTTCAATATATGGTGTTGACTTCCCATTAGCCAAGGGTATAATGACCCATTCCTCCTTGTTCTCGAAGATGATGTATCCTTTGTTAAACCGAAGGTCCGCATTGTTCTTGTAACACCAAGGGTGCCCAAGTAGTGCTGGGAAATTTTCCTCCTCAGTGAGTGCCAAGAATTTAAAGTCCCCAATAAACTTGGCTCCTTGGATAGTAATAGATGCATCCTTGAGACACCGATGGGAATTTCCTTAGTTTTGTTTTCCATATATAGTACATTCGAATATGGACATAACATAGGTCTTCCCATCGATGCCATGCATCTAAAGTTAGAACATTAACCTCCATGCCTGTGTCAATGACACTATTGCTGAGGAGCCATCCATCTATAACTACATTTAACGTAATCTCCTTATCATAGTTGAGGCTGTGAGGGGGAAGGTTCACGTGCAATACCTGTCTCTTGTGCTCTTCTCTAGCACGTGGTACCTTCTCTCTCAACTAGGATCCTAACAAGGGAATGATATTCTCTTGCCTTAGAATTTTACACACCTCCTTGCCCTCATCTAGGTCATCCTTTTGCACCTCGACTCTCCTTCCTTGTTCCTCCCTCCTAGATTTCTTCTTTAGACACTTGATCTCCCATTGTAGGCTCCAAAATACATCCATTATGTCCTGATATATCTCCTTTTGATGCGTGGGGTCTAGATACTTCCCATGAACGACCTCCTCTCTTGAAACAAGTGTTTTCTGTCTTGGTACCTCTCTCATGCATGAAACTTCTACCCTTGTTGTTACCAAGACAGGCTCCAAACCTTCATCTTGTGTTACAGGGCATCCAATGTATGTCTTCCTTCTTGATGTTGACCATTTGGAGCACCCTTGTCCTTCCGGTGCTACTGATTCATATGCTCCAATAATTTTGGGTAATCCTCATACTTATGCTTCTTTCCACACCATGAGCACTGCAATAGGTCCAAGCACTCACATTTGTAATGTTTTGTAGATCCACAGTTGAAACAAGTTCCGTGTGGGAACTCACTCCTTCCTCCTCCGCGGTTACCTCAACCATAGAATCCTCCTCGAAAACCTCTTCCACGCGCACCTCCTTTTGTGTGCTCCTCATAACGGTGATCATTATCCTTGGAACCACTGGCAATGCTAGTTTGGCACACCCCATGATCAATGGCCTCATGGATCTGATCAATGAGCCTACAGTCCTTAGTATCATGGGTTGTAGAGGTGCAAATTTTGTAATAACAAGATACATTCTTCTGATTTTACGTTGCAGTAAGTGACATCTACTTGCATCATGGTCCCCATGACAAATTTCACAATCCATTGTCATAGCACGTACCATCCTTTGGGGGAAATTATCCTTAACGTGTCCCTCTATTTCACAATCTGTGCACCACAAACCACTACGAGTCTCATGGGATGAGTTCACAGATAATTTTTCCAACTACTTTTCCATAGCAGTAATCTGAGCCTCCAAGAATGGGCTAACACCAATATCTATACTACCAACAACTCGGGCGCACGGCAGGTAGCTTCCAATGCTTTGCAGTGCAGTAAAAGTTTTATAAGACAAGTCCCTTCTAAAAGGGGTAATCAATCCTCCAACAAACCACTTTGTGCATGCTTTGAGAAGGATGAATATCATATGATAATTTAGACAAGAGAGTTTTAAAGTGTGGATCATAATCCTACACACTCTCTCGCCATCCCTTGTTAAATCTCCTTCAAAATGCGTGCTCTTCGCTCAAACTCGGGAATGTGGAACTGCAAGAATGCATTCTTTAAGGTAGTATAGTCCACCACCGTTTGATGAGGGTCATACTTCCTATACCAGCTATGTGCGCACCCTTGCAATGTGGTTACGAATTGGCTAGCCTTCCGTTATGGGGTTGTGATACCCTTCGCATGCCATGTGAGTTCACACTTGTGAACATGTTCCACAAAATCCTCAATGCCCATATAATCTGGGAAATACAGAGACATTTCAAAGAATACTTGAGGTGGTGGTTGGGGTCCCTGTCCTCTCGATCCACGAACCTTGGTTCCCTCTAGTGTTTCCTCCGTTGCACGATCCACTAGGTCCATTGGATCATGTGCCTCGAGCAACTTGACAGATCCACTAGAGCCTTTGGGTCCAATAGGGCTGTAGGATTTGTGCCAAGCTTCAACACGGTCCCACCGAACTATGTGTTGATGGTCTATGATAGTGCTTTGCTCTCACTATTATTTCCCGTGCCACTCCCACGATGTGAGACCAAAAGCTTGTACACTTGCTCCTTATCCAAAGAATCCTCCAAATCTTTGGAATATGTGTAGCCACACAAGAAGGGAATTTGTCAATTGTATCTCTAGGTGTGGATATGTCTCTTCCACCAATATCAATTAGTCAATAACACTTCTTTCTACGGTTTGGGAAAACCAAGCGCGAGGGCTTGATCAATGGGTGGGTTCGGATATGCGCCAACAAATATCCTTTCTCCATGTGATGAACTCTCACCAAAAGCCGAAGGGGTCTCCCTCATGTGCTTTCCAAATGAGGCAAGCCTGCATTGCTCAAGTTCCACATCCTCCACGTGAACCTCGACTCCTTCCTACAACGTCTGTCTCCATAGATACATCACACTAACAGACCTCACGTCATCTAACAATCTCCCTTTCACACGCTTCACTATACTTGAGCCATCTCTCTTCCCTCTCCTTTTCGTCATGATATCTACCATCTTCCTCTACCCAAGCTACTTTACCGGTGCTCATAATGGTTTATCCGGCCAATGGAAAAGCCTTTAAACTCATGGTAACCATCAATATCTTCATAGCCTGGAGGAGTAGCACGTAGAAATGTTCCTCTAGGTTCTCACAGAAATTCAAACTCATTAATCTCTAGACAAGAATACGAGGAAATGTCATATTCTAGAGTGTAACTAGTCAAGATACTCCTCTCCACTAATGATCTACAACACGGGTCCATGTCGATCTACACCCCTGCAACCTTTGGTAGTCTTCTTTAGTCCACACATGTGATCCATAATTCCAACTTGAGCTAGACGCATAGGCTAAAAGCCATTCAAATAGTTCTACTGGGAAGTAGCAGAAGAAGGTCTCATATAGATCATGTTAGAGGTTCTTTTCTACCCATCTACGTGTATTAAAATCAGGTCTAGTGCTGAATCCCTGAGAAAATTCATCCTTCATGCTCTTGAACCACGATTCAACATTTTCCAATGTTAACTGCTCTGTCATTACTCACTACACAGATCATGATGTATGCTATATCCCACTACAACTTCAAAAAGAGGTCCCAGAAATAGAACAAAGATGTAGTCATTTTTACTCCCATTACAAAATGAAGCGAAGCCCATGCGCACGGCCTATCACTCAACAAAAATGAGTGCTCACCGAGGCATGCATGGGTACCGATTCTCTCTTGTATGTGATTTTAGTGGGAAGCATCATTTATGATTAGTGTAAGATTTTTTAGGAGGGATGTTAAGGCATACAAGAACCATGAGCTCAGAACAACCTCTAGATCCTTGCGGTTACTTGGATCTGAGTGCTTTAAAAGAATCCAAAACATATATTGTGTGAAGGAATTATACAAGCATTCATACATATCATGAAAGGAAAAGAACTCATATCAGAGAAATATACATTAAAACCATTGATATCCATGTCTATTTATAATAGGTAACCTCATTATATTCATTGATTCATTACTGGACCACGATCATGCATATCACTAGACATATGTAACTAAGCTAAAAGAAAAATAAATATTACAACTCCATGCTTAGTACATTCTTTCATGAATACAAATATCTACTGTACTAATTCTCAGTAGAGCTCCACTCACTCTCTAACCCCCTATACCTCGTACTTGTATATCAAGTTCCTTCCCCACCTCCTTTTACTTGGTAGGCACTTGCATTTATAATTCTCCTATCTTGTGCAACTCTCCTTCCAGCGTCCTCATATCTTGTGCCAAGTTTTTAATGTGGTCCATGCAAGTATGCTTCTCAAGCCTGAGCTTTCCACTTTATCTCATGATGTTCTTCTAGAAGATTCCATCCAAGGCATGCTCCTTCCTGGGCTAGCCTATCGCTAGGCTGGCATCTTATCCACGTGCAACCGATCATGCTTTTCACGTGTTCTACCCTGGGTGCTCAAATTGACTAAGTCCTGAGCCTCCTTTTGCACATCACGCGTCTTTGTGTGCTTCATTAAACCTTTCTCTCTCACGCTTTTACCTTGCGCGCCTTTTCATAAGCTTGGGACCCTATGTGCCTATGCGCCTTCATTCTTGGCCAATAATCTAGGGGTCCAACAATTCTTAAATCTCTAAATTCTGATATATCAATTATGATACAATATATTGGGAGAATAACCCTACCGGATGCTTATGCCATAGCTACTAGAGATGATAATTTCCTAATTCAAGTAGATAAAATTGCACCTAAGCCACCTATTCCTCTCTATCTGGACATGGGAATCCCAATCCTAATCAAACATCTACAATAGCCCCCATCCCTACTCCACGAAATCAGATTTCAAAAGAAGTATACAATTCTTATTCTAATCCTTCAAATTACCTCCAAGAGGTTATGAAACAATTCCAAAACATAGGAAATGAGTTGGTAACTCTTAAGAGCAAAGCAAGCTCAAAATTCTAGAACTTATCGCCTTCGGTTCCAACCTAATAAACCTCCATATCAATAAAACATGCCACATGTTCAAGTTGCTAACCAGAACCAAGGACAATGTTAAGTTTGTAGGCCATTCCAAACATATAACACTAATACAATTTCAACATCTAGGGCCTTGGTTCCAACTCAAAACAACATAGCACAAGAATATGAATGGTGTTTCCCATGCATCCAACCACATAATTAAGCAACATGCTTCAATGGTGCTTTAAATCAAACATTGATGGTGATTATGGCGGGTGTTCTGTAAGAACCAAATGAAGAAGAAAGTAAGAAACAGGTAGCTAATCAGGAAGCACCTCCAAACGAGACAACACTTGTGAGTTGGCAAGCTAAGGATTTTTGTGGAATAAATCAGTCCCCTTCTCAAAGTGTGGCAGCCAATACAACGTGTAAGAAAATAGATATATAGAGGAAGGGTGGTCATCTAATCAAATTACTTCTCATCCTTTTATCACACATCGGGTATTAGCAATCCAAGTGTAACCCCAAATGTTCAAGATCATTCAAAACTACCTTCTAAGCCAATTGAGTGTACGGTTACAATAGCCCATATGTGGGAGAAATTCATGCCAAGTAAAGGGATGAAGAAGGAGAATATTTTAACATTATTGTCATCAAATGAAGAAGAGAAATGTAAGAATTTCTATGTGGGAATAATTGAAAATTCCATGTCAACGGGATTTTTATAAGCAACCATGGAGAATTGGTCAACATCAAATGTGTTGTCTAGGAATCAAGAGAAGGTGCTCACTAATGTAGCTCCAATAGAGCGAGTTCATGAAGGTTCACAAGGTAAAAGAATGAAGCCTCCTCTATTCTATATGTATTTAGTTATTGGGAACAATCTCATACACAATGTTGCATGATTGACTTGGGGGCTACTAATTTGGTAATGTCAAAATAAATAGTGGATCGGATGGGCACTGAAATACGATCTAGTTTCCAAAGGAGTGGTATAGTTATATGGGAAAATAGTGGAGACCGTTGGGATCATAAAAGGTTTAAACCTTACATTACATGCATGTCCTAATGTCATAGTTCAATAGGATATATCAGTGATTGACTTACCACCACTCTTTGCAGTGTGCTTGTCAAGAGACTTCACCACAAAAGTTAGAGGCTAGTTATCAGCTTGTTGGTCACATATGCTCTTCAGAACAAGGTATGGAGCTAAGGCTACAATTTGTTCTGAACGTATTGCAAATTTCCATATTGAGCCTCATGTACTAAGCCCAATCAACATTAATTGTTGAGCCTTTAATCAAGAGGATTTCCCAAACACTCAAGAAATAGATACCAAACTTGGGGGCATCCTAGATTTTACTCTTCATGAATGGGAAAACAAAATTCACAAATATGATCCATACAAGGCAATAGAGGAGGATGAGTTGGGAGTTTATAGATTACACGAGGAAAACACACCCCTTCATAGCCTCACCAAACTGGATGATAAGGGTGATAATGAAGTACGAAAACTATATTTTGATGGCTCAAGGAGTAGGAAAGGAAGCTGGAGGAGGAGAAATGATTTTTTCACCACAAGGTATGAAGTACTACTCAACTTTTCATTTTCAGTTTACTTGTTCAAACAATACCGCTAAGTATGAAGCTTTGATAAATGGATTGAATTGGTCAAGAAAGAGGGGTATAAAAAAATTGCAATTGTTTGGGTATAGTGAGTTAATTTTCAACTAGATTAGGGGAAAACATGCTGCTAAGAATGATCTACTCAAAGCCTACAAGCATTGGGTATGGGATCAAATTGATGATTTTGAAGCGTTCAATATTCAAACCATACCAAGGAAGAAGAAGGAGAGGCTGTGGATAGGCTTGCAAAAATTGGAGAACCATTTGATGTGGTGGACAATATTAATAAAGATAAAGTGCAGCCACATATTCACGTAATTATGAGGATAGTTGTACGAGAAAATAACACGAGTGGATGGTATTTGAGAATGATCAAGAGATAATTAAATTGTAGGAGGAGGACAAGTTATCAGTTAAAAATAAAGAGAAATTGGAGCAAAAATATGGTGATTAAGTGTTTCAACATAGCACAAATAATCTACCAAAGGATTTAGTGATTCTAGAGTCAATATTAAATCCTAATGATTAGTTTTGGAGGAAAGAATGAACATTCGGTTCAAAGGTGAGCATTGAGCCAATTTTAATTGGAGAAAGAAAAACACTTCAAAAATATATATATTTAGAAAACTTTTCCAATAATTTCCATAAGTGTTTGCTACTAGCTATGAAGATTTGAAAGGATTTAATTCTAAGCTAGCACAACATACGATTGAACTAGATTCGGAAGCTAAACCCATCGGGAAAAAACAAAGGCTAGTCAATCCTCATATGGAGCCTTTCATGAAAAGAGAATTGAACACAATCATTGAAGAAAGCATCATCTTTCCAACCAATCACTCTTCATGGGTAGAAAATATGGTGGCGGTTAGGAAAAAGAATGGGGAAATCAGGATATGTGTGGATTTCCGAGACTTGAACATGGCCTCTCTTAAGGACCACTTCTCAATTCCTCCAATGGAGAAAATCCTGTAGGGTGTATCTGGTTCCAAAAGGGTCTCATTTCTTGATGACTACTCAAGCTATAATCAAATCAGGGTGAAATAATATGACCAGTTCAAGACAACCTTCACCATGAAGTGGGGCACATATGCTTATAGGAAGATGCCATTTGGACTATTGAATTCCGGAGGCACTTTCAAAAGGGAAACGTATATGGAATTAAAAGGGATGATAAATAAAATAGTTCTTGTGTATCTATATGACATCACTGTATTCTCGAAGAATGCAAAAATTCAACTCTTTCACCTTAGACAAGTGTTCCAAAGATGCAAGAGATTTGTCCAGTGTATTTAAATCCAAAAAGTGTATATTCTTAGCTCATGAAGGCAAGGTCTTAGGTCACATTACATCTAAGGAAAGGTTGGTGATTTATCCACAAAGGGTAGAAGCCATCTAATAATTTCCATTGCCGAGTCATAAGAAGGCTCTCCAAAGATTTTTGGGGAAAATTAATTTTTTTGGAGGTTTGCTCCTAAATTTTCCCATCTTGTCAAACCACTCACACTGCTCTTGAAGAATACCATGGTTTTCAGATGGGATTCTTAAGGAAAATACAACTTTGAACTTATAAAGCAGGTCATTACACGGGCTCCAACCCTCATAAATCAAGATTTCTCAAAGGATTTTATTTTATAGACTTTTGGGGGCACAGATGCAATATCTGTCATACTAGTACATCCTAATAAAAAAGGAATGGAGTAGCCTATCACATTCTTTAGCCAAAACCTTCAAGATTATGAGGTGATATATCCATTCATTGAGAAGCATTTCCTTTCTATGATTAGAATTCTAAATAAATACAGACATCTAGTGTCAAAGAATATATTTCATCCATTAGTTTCACATGCTACTTTAAAATATTTTATTTTGAACAAGGACCTTAATGAAAAGAGAGTAGGTTGGATAACCAAGGTCATGGAGTATGATATTGATATAAATGTGACCAAATAGGTTAGGGGAAAAGTGTTATGTGAGCAACTATCTTCTAACTAGCATATCGAATCAAGAGAGAATGAAAAATTTGTTATGATGTTGCAAGATAATCAAGAAACGAGTTGTAGGTGATATACCAATTTGTTAAATCAGGATATTGTATATTTTCTTCAAACGGGTCAAAGTCATCGGGATTGATTAAATCCAAAAGGAGATATTCTGGACTTGATTACATCCCATACGTATTTGTAGATAATATTTTTTCAGAAGGGATGTGAATGATGTCGTCTTAAGGTGCATCAAGACGGATCGAGATAGAGAGGGTATTGCATGAGTTTCATGATGAAAAGGAAGGTGGTAATTTTTCCCCAAAAGAAACAACTATTATAATCATGAGGGATTGTTATTACAAACCTAATATTTTTAATGATTGCTACTCATGGATCAAGAAATGTAAGAAGTGTTCCTTCTTCACGGGTAAAGATAAGTTGGCAGCTCTACCACTCCATCCTATCTCGGTTGAGTAGCCTTTCATGCAATGAGGGCTTGATTTTATTGGGATGATCAATCCAAGTTCCATCCTAAGTAACAAATGGATTCTTATGGCCATGAAATAGTTCACGAGTGGAAAGAAGCAATTACACTTAGGGAAGAAAATTAAGCTAACATCTTGGACTTCTACAAAATTATTACAACTTGGTTTGGTGTTCCTTCCACTATAATATCAGATAATGCCTTATATTTTCCTAGAGTAAATATATCTAATTGGGAAGTTAGAAATGGCATCTACTTGAGAACTTCTTATAAATACTACCCTCATGGTAAGAAAAGAAGATTCCATGAACAATAACTTGCTTTGAGAATCATAAGAATAACCCTAGATGAGAATCGAGAGGACTTGGCATACAAAATTGAAATCAGCCTTGTGGGCTGATAGAATCACTCCCAAGAAATCAAATGGTTATTCTCCTTTCAAATTGGTTTATGGAAGGAAAGTAAGACTACCAATATCCCTTTTATTTCTATCCTTGGAGCTTATCAAGTAGCTAGAGGTGTTTGATTTTCCAGATATGGAAGTAGGTATGCGAGAGCTCATGGAGCTATAAGACCTAAAGGACCAGGACATAAAAATAATGGAGAAGGAACAAGCTCAAATAAAGATGATCTTTGTGAAAGGAAAAAAAAAAAAACTTTTCAAGAAGGAGACCTAGTTTTGAAATGAGATACTGACAGAGCTAAAGCTGGAAGGAACTCCAAGTTTGATACAATATGGAGTGGCCCTTACTTGATTTCATGATGCAAAGAAAACAATTCTTTCCAATTGACAAAGTTAGACTAAGAAGAAGCTGTAGGTTCTAGTCAATGACATCTATTTGAAGAATTATTACTAATGGGATTATATTTCTTGTACATATTATCTTAGATTTTATAATTCCTCCAAGAGCTCGTAGCACATTGTTTTGTTGTAGCTAGGTTTTCTATAAGATAAGTACTTGTGCACTCTCTGCATGTTCCATTTTGGGATATGTATAATTTCGTTATTTGTATATGGTTGTTCTTTGTTACTGTTGTACTTTCCAGTTTTGGCAAAGATCCAATGATGAAGTAATGTCTCAACAAAGTATTCCAGAGAAAGAAGAGGTTTCGGACATCAAACTAGTTTCAACAATAAGAATAACTTCATACCTAATGGATGAAAAATCAATGGTATTTCATATCTAGCAGAAAGATCACCCCATAAGTCACCAATTGTTATCCATTTTTGCACCCCTTGAAAAATGGATCAACCTACAGGTCTAGGCATTGATAGTTAATAGGATAAATTTACAAGGTATCTCACGACAAAGGTTTGGAGTAGGATTTGCATTAATGGTCAAACTGTCCAAAATGTACAAATTATCACCTTATTGACGCCCATCAACCACTTCCTCCTACCTCTCGTTAACCACACCTTATTTTTTTTGTCAACAATTCCTTGTTGACGTGCATAAACTTCTTACTCTCTGTCATATGTCAACACACCTTGTTGACACATGTCAACCACTTCCTCCTATCGCTTATCAACCACACATTATTGATGCATGTCAACCATTTTCTTTGACACATGTCAATGCACCTCTTCTTTTCACGCATCAACCATTTTCCTTGACATGTGTCAACACCCTCTTCTTGTCACACATCAATCATTCTCCTTGATGCAAGTGAACTCCCCTCTTCTTGTCACATATAAACCATTCTCTTTGATGCGCATCAACACTTGCTTCATATCATGTGTAAACCTCCCTCCTTGACATGCATCATTCTACCTTCCCCTACCACCTCCACCCTCTTGTTGCGCATCAACATCGCCTCTCTGTCATGCATCAACTTCCCTTTCTTTGTAGTGTGTCAACCTTCCCTCACTTTCGTGCAACAAGTATTTCCCTTGTCAGTGAAGACTTTTCCCTTCTTGTTGTATGACGTCGGTGAGTGGTTTCCATTGGGAAACAAGAAAGAGTTTCAGATACGGCCAGACATTAATGACACCGTACAAGGTATCTCAACAACCGGATTAATGAGGTATGAGACCCCTGTTCACCATGCAAGAAAAGTACCTTTGAAAAGTGAACCATCATTTCTGCCCATACCTATGTACATCAATTTAATGAAGGATGTTTGTTGGTAGCTCATTATATATATATAGGTAAATTCCCCTCAATTGAGGAAAAGAGATATTTTTAAACTTGTAAAGGAACTCTGCCAAAATTGTTGCAGCACTTTTGTGAGTTGTAGGCCTCAAATTTATGCATTTTTGTGAAGGATTATTTCCTTATGCTTATACTGTAATGGATTGAGAATCATTTGAAGCAATAAAATTAGTATTTTGTGGCTCATCTTCCCTATCTTGATTTATATTTCATTTCTTGCCTTCTATTATATTTTATAGGTATATTGTGCATATTGTGTTCCTTTCGTAGGATAAATTTTTTTGTGCTCCATGAGATTGGAAGTTTGAATTTGTTTTGGGATTGTGGCATTTTATCGTCCCTCTTCTTCCCATTTCCCACCACTTTCACTCACTAGGAATCTATTTAGTCTTGTTTTGGTGCTATCGCCTCCCTTAGTTTAATATTTACATTTATGTATTTCTCCTCTCTGGTGCCTTAGAATTGATAGTTTAGAATTAGTTTAGCATTATAATAGGTCAGGAACCAGCCTTCTCTGGAGTTTTTTCTCAATTACGAGGGTCCCACAGCTTGAGACAATCCCATGTTAGTCAAAAGTAGGGTTTTGTAACATACAAATTGTAGTGTGTTACTTTTTCGAAATAACACTTACTTTATAAGAAGCCTGGTTTTTATAACCCTCCTTCCCTCAATTGAATCTTGTGATCAAAATACCAATTATTCCAATGGCTCAAAACCACCCAAAATTTGTGTTACCTTTACAAATGGAAGATCCTTATTAATTGTTGTTTATCTTAACATACCCTCTTTAGCTTCGTTAAAATTACTTCCATTATATACCATTGAAAATCATATTACTCTGTTGAGCATAGTAGAGATATTGCAGCCCTCTATTCAGTCCATAATATTACTCATGAAGATGTAGCTTTAAGACTTTTGGCTACTTCATTCAAAGGACAAGCCCTTCAGTGGTATATAAGTTTGGAAGTAGGTACAATAGCTACTTGGGATCAATTAGGTGAATCATTATGAAAACAACTTGAAGAAAAATCTGATCACCTATCCCTTATAAAGTAGTTGTCCATAATTAAGCGTGTTCCTCATGAGTTGATGGAAAGTTTCAACTTGATATATGTAATGACATGGGAAATAATTCCTCCTACTATTAATCCTCAAGAAAAAAATTCATTTCTTTATTGTGTTAGAACCTTAACAATGTCATCACAACCATGATATAGTCCATGGAAGGTTCTTTACTTCCATTAGCTTATGAAATTTCTATAAGGGCTGAAAAAATCATATTGAAGCTAGAAAATTAGCTCCGCAACCTTCCATGCCCATTATGAAGATCTAGCCCCTATTCCACTATCTATTCAAAGGATGGATCCTATTGTAAGATTGAAGCCAAATAAATTCTTTGAGATAAATAAGACCTTGCAGACATTTAGGAATTAATTGACATCAATAAAGAACAAAATGGCTTAGCCTCCTAGGCCTTACCAAGCTCCTTATCAAGCTAGTAGGTAGCCTTATCAGCAAAATCAGAACTATATAGCTCCTTTTGTGAGACAATTTTTTTAAGGCTTTCCCCAACACTTCTATCTCCTTGACAGTTAATATGGCCTCGAGAATCATGGTGTACTTCTTGCAATTAGAAATATCCTCCCTCTACTTGTCCAAATGTTCATTTGAACTGAACCTTGTTACCGAACAAAAATATGAAACATTATTTATGCCTCAAATTGAGGATGGATAACAATATGCTTAAAGTCAAACACATGTAGAACAAACACTTGTAATTTTTGGAGAGGATGATTTTTGTGCAGTTATGACCAGATCTTAGAAAAGAGATAAAGACAAAGAAAACAAGTAGAAAGGTCTTGTTTTACACACATTCTTTGATAAAACAACATGAAGTCATAGTTCAGCCCCTAAAGAGTAGTAAAAGAAGGATTAACTAGGCCCTAAGAGATTATTCAGATCCGCATATTACAAAGACTACGAATACTAATCCTTGTTTTCTAATGATTTTTCAAGGTCTATTACAACATCATTGAATATTGTTGAAATAATGAAAAAGCACAACATATGTATTTCACTATGGGATGCTCGAATATTATATGAGAACAAGAGATCATTTTTAAGGAGATTGGTAAATTGTAGCTTTCATAAAAGCCAACCGATATAGAGCCGCAAAAATATGGTATAGTACTTGGTAAAGTTGATCAAGAGTGATTGAAATAGATTAGGTAGATGGTTCATAAAGTGTTGAATACACATGATATAAGAAAAATACCTCCCTTTTACTTATATCTCATTCTTGGTGATCATTTAGTTCAGAATTGTATGGTGGAAAATGGTGCAAGCAACACGGTTATGCCCAAAGCAATTGTATAACAACTAGGATTACAATATGAACCAACTGAAAAGAGCATTTTGTAGCTTGATGGGATAACAAATAATATGGTGGGTATGATAAAAAAATGTAGAGGTAACACTGCATGCTTTCCCTAATGTTCCAATTATTCAAGACATAATTGCTGACCAAAATAAGCTCACACTTATTTTGCATCAACTCGACACCATTTTTTTCCCTTTTGTGATTCAAAGTATGAATTTTACATATTTTAAGAACTTAAGGCCCCCTGAAAGTAATGCCATGAGATAGGAAATTTCTTCCCCTTTCCAGAGATATAAATAAGTCCTTCTAACTCTTCATATTTTTTAAGTTACATGCCAATGGACACGGGAAGGATTTTTTTACTAAAAGCAGTCACCGGGCCTAGTGAAGATTTTTGCCAATGGAAATCTGTGATTGGCGGGCAAAGAGAGACATTTTCACTTTTTTCAACTTTTCACAATGGGGCATAAGTATAATTGTGGGCCCGTGGGTCCGAGAAGGGTTCATTTTTGTCCAGTGGAAAATACGGGCGGGCGGGCCCGAGGATGATTTTTGCTAAAAGCGGGCTCATGGGTCTATGGGGACTTTAAAAAAATTTCACTTTTCACAAATGGCGTAGTTTTCAAGTGCGGTCCCATGATCCCATGGGGTCTCATTAGCCATTGAAAATTTGTAGACCCATGGAGGCTACTACGTGCCTCATCGTATGCAACTCCAAGGATAGAATCCAAAACGGGTACCCAAAATAGGCGCCAAACTTTCAAGTGTCCTGTGTCCGAAAAGGACAGATTCAACAAATTGAAAATTCAAAATGAAACAGAGCCGAGTGGAAAGTACCACGTGTTGACTCCGCATGCCTTCAAATACCAACTCGAAGGCATATTCCCTAAACAAGCACAAGCATGCCACGTGGTCAAAGTCAACAAAGGGGACATAGTGGGCCTAAATCAACTAAGTATAAGGGTGTTAGGAAAGCCTCCATGTGTCTCTTAGGCACGTATTCAAAGGTAAATCCAATAGTGGGTTCCTAAACATGCCCGAGACTCTCCACGTGTCTAGGGACCAAAAAAAGAGTAGGCTTGAATCGACTAAGTACAAAAGGTAAGTGGAAGACTCCACATGCATTAATGATGGAACATCAAAAGTAAAAATTGGAGCAGGTTCCCAAATGTTTGTTGAGCCTCCAAGTGTCTTGGGTCATGACATAAAGCCTCAGCAGAGAAAAAGGGACTAAGCCGAAACACAAAGAAATAGTGTAGAGCCGCGAAAAGAGCCAAGTGTCTCATTAGTGCAATTTCAAAGGCATGACCCAGAAGGTAATCCCAAACGAATGCCAACCTGCCATGTGGTTTGATTATGAAAAGGTAAGGTTGGCCATTAAAAAGTCCAAATTATTGTGGAGGCCTCCACGAGTCTCATCCTCGCAACTTCAAAAGACAAATCTTGGGGAAGTTTCCAAATGAGTGTGAAGCCTCTATGTTTCTTGGGTGAGGCATAGTGTCTCCACCAACAAGAAGGACTGAGAGAGAATACAAAGGATACCGAGGAGCCTATAGAATTTTCCATGTGTAAGTCTCGACATAATTTTAAGAGTGAAAGGAAGGGACTGAATCTTCAAGATGTGTGGGGCTTCCACTTAGACCCTGTATGGAAAAAATCTTTTAAATATTACATGCCCAAGACCACGATCTTCAGATAGCCATATGTTTCGATTGGAAACTTGTATTTTGGTGGGACAAGACTTATTGGAAAGATCTCGGCGCGACTTCTAACCTGCCTCCATTAATGTTTCAGCCCACTATTTTTAGGGATTATCAAGTCTCCCACCTACCGCCATGATGAAGAATGGGCCTCTTTCTTTCCCAGTAAGGGACAACAACGGGGCATGGGTGTTGCAGTAAATCCCATCATTGTTACAGGTGGATTTCAATGCTTTTTGGAGTGGTTGGAGTAGGTAGAATTCAATGCATATCTTGGGGTGGTTGGAACAGAGTTTGATTTTCCTCTCTCTTTCTCTCTTATTCTTCCTATATATTATAAAGGAGGGGCATTTTCAAATGGTTGGTCATTGTTTCCCTCTTGCGCTCCTCTTTCTTTCTTCCTTAGGGTAGAATTCAGAGTCTAAGCCTCCTCTCTCATGGCTCTATAATGGCATTTTCTTTCCCCTTTCCCACTAGTGATGTCTTGTCTAAACTTTTTGAGAAATAAAATTTGTTTCATGATGCATTTGTCCATCCTTTGTTTATTTTATTGTATCTTCTCACCTCTCTTCGTTGTAGGGTATATTGTGCATACTCTAATGTTTATTGTAGGTTTTGGGATCTATGCTTAACGGGTTTTGAAGTGGTCTTCTATGTGAATTTCATCTTTGGTTTGTGGTGCATCTTGTCCACCCCTTCCTCTTCTCAGCTCTCTCCACTTTAGGTAGCCGGATTTATGAAAATCCACTTCCTTTCTCGGTGTATCACCACTTAGTGTATTATCTTTTCATTATCTCTCTCTCCATGTCCCCTTGGAATGGTTAGATTAGGATAGATAGGTTCTACCGCACTTAAGTAGCTTGTGGTAGGTAGATTAGGAAGCGAAGAACTAGCCTTCTCTGAGGGCCATCTTAGGTTTGCAAGTACCACATCTTGAGAGATGGTCCAATGTTGTGCAATCACACTGAATGCCACACTCACAACCAAGCCATTTGGGGGTGTTGTAAATCTTCCTTTGTATTTTTCTCTCTGTTTTTCAAGGGAATTTACAACAAAGATTGGTGGGTATCTTTCTTTTGATTGGTCTTATAATTTCTTCACCACAAGATATAGAACTAAAGTAACAGTAAATTCAGAACCATTAGCTAAGGTCCAAATTGAACCTCATGTTTCAAGTCTTGTTACAAAATATGGAGCCATAAATAAGGCTTATTTTGACACTAATACATAGATTTCTACTTTGAATTGTTTTTCTAGCTTGATTATGGATGAGAAAATTGAATAAGAATATGCTTATGATCCTTACAAGGAATTAGAAGAGGCATTACTTGTTGTTTACTATATTCACGAAGATAACACACCTATTCCTATGTTGTCTAGAGAACAAAAAATAATGATGAAGGCATATTGTAGTTGTACTTTGATGGAGAAAGTAATAAGAAAGGACAAGGTGCACATTTGATGCTTACTTCTCCTTCAAATCTGAGGTATTTTTCAGATCTAGGCCTATAATTTTAATGTACATGTAATGTTGTTAAATACGAAGCATTGATTCATGGCTTCCAATGGGCTAAAAAGAAAGGAATCAACACATTACAAGTTTTTGGTGATTTTGAAGTAGTCATCAATCAATATAAAGACTATAATGCCTATAAAAATCCATTGCTAGAGTATTACATGCACGAGTTTGAGACTTGATGAATTATTTTAAAGATTTTAATATACTGAAATTGGCCCCAAGAGAGAAAAATAAGTATGCAGATAGAATTGCAACAATTGAAGCCAACTTTGAAATGTTAGAACAAGTTCAAAATGACAAAATTCAGCCCCATATAAAGATAATAATCAGACCTTCCATTCCTGATAACAAAGATAACTTGCATGTTTTTGATGATGAAAAAAAAATCTGTAGATTTCGAGATGAAGAAGTTGAAATTTAATCATCAAATCAAGCCAAATTGCAGCACCAATATGGCGATGAGATTGTTTAGTTGAAGTCAAATAAACTACCTCAAGGGATTTTCATTGAGGAGGATATTTTCAGTTAAGATGATCAACTTATAAAGGACAAAGGAAATATTTTCATGAGATATTGATAACTATGAAGAAATATCAGTTGATGAGTGAAAAACATTACAGATTGGAAATGTACATTCGATGTGGAAAATCAAGCTTTTGTTGACTTATGAAAATAATTTATTGATGGGTTTTCTTGGAAGTACTAAGATTTGAGAGTTTTTATCCTAGTTTGGCTCAGCATACCATTAAATTAAAGCCAAACTCAAAACCTATAAGGCAAAAATAGAGGCCTATTAATCCAAAGATTGAGCCATTAATGAAAAATGAGCTTTCCAAATTGATCGAATAAGGAATTATTTTTCCCATCAAGAATTCAAATTGGGTTTCCAACCTTGTTCCTGTTTGAAAGAAATATGGTGAAATTCAGTTATGTGTGGATTTCAAAGACCTTAATAGAGCATCATTGAAATATCATTATCTGTTGCCCCATATGGATCATATTTTAAGAAAATTTTCAGGTTCAAATAAGATGTCCATGTTAGATGGTTACAACAGATATAATCAAATTATCAGACGTGATGAAGAAAAATACAAGACAGCCTTCACCACAAAGTGGGGCACTTATGCGTACAAGAAAATTCCTTTTGGTCTTTCAAATGCTAGTGTAACGTTTCAGCATGCAATGGACATGGCTTTTCATTATCTTTTGAATGAATACATACATATTTACTTGGATGAGGTGACTATTTTTTCAACAAAAGTTGTTGATCATCTTATGTATTTGATGCAAAATATTTAAATTTTCA
Organism: Taxus wallichiana var. yunnanensis; assembly: GCA_018340775.1. Lineage (NCBI taxonomy): Eukaryota > Viridiplantae > Streptophyta > Pinopsida > Cupressales > Taxaceae > Taxus > Taxus wallichiana. Next base: position 69,255,860 of record CM031233.1, read on the forward strand.
AACATATTGGGATCTCTTTGAATCCCAACAAATCTATTTTTTCAGTGCATGAAGGAACACTGTTTGGTCACATTGTTTCCATGAAAGGATTTGTTATTAATCCTTTAAGAGTTTATTCTATTATGCAGTTGTCCTTATCAGAGCATAAAAAATATCTTCATAGTTTTCTGGGAAATATCAACTTTGTGAGGATATTTTTTCAATATTTTGTAGCCTTGGTAAAACCATTGATCTCCATACTCAAAAAAATACAACACTTTCTCTTGGACCAACAAAGGGAGTGTTGGTGCTCAGAATAGTCTTGCCCCATTTGTGCCCTTGAAAATTTATTGATTCATGGCCTCTGTCATTTTATCATTCCCCTATGGTGCTTTGTCGGCCTTATTGCCATTTCAATGCTCTGGGTCAAAGATCATGTATGGGTCTATATTTGTCTCATAGTTCCTTTGTTCCTCTTGAAAATCTCTCGTATTTTGAGTCTCCCATGCTGTTCCTTCAAAACTCATGTTTTCCGTTTTCTCCATTTTCCAAAGTCAAGATCTATTATCCTTGTTGTTTTTTCCATAAATACTTGAGGAGAAATGAGTTGATGTGTCCCAAAGGGTCATGTTTGAGCCTTGCAATAGTATGAATTATTTTTCCTTGAAGAAAACCTCATTTCCTGGCTCGAATGGACGATTTCTCTGTGTTTTACAATATGACGGGTATCTCTCCTTGGTCAAATTTGCATCATTCAGTCAATAAGGAAACATGGCACCTCTTGGTTGGATGTGGATCAACTTAATACTTCAGAAATTCCATGAAAAGCCTCATTTTTAAAATGTGTCCACGTGGAGGAATGGTGCTCGTTTGAGAATAAACTTTTTGGTTTGGCTTTGAAGTAGTGCCGGGAGGACACATGGAGGGTTGACACGAAGGAGACACGTGGATACTTCTATTGGGTTTCCCATACTTAGAAAAATTTTAGAAGGTTTTTCGGGAAGCCCAAGAAACGTGGAGAAATGACGCTCATTTAAAGATCTGCTTTTGAGCTTTGCCTTGCAGTAGCGCTGGGAGGACATGTGGGGGCTTCATTTGCTTTCCTATACTTGGAAATTTTTTTATATAGATGGAAATAGTTTCACGGAATGGTACACGTGGTGAGTTCATGCTCATTCAGGGTCTCTGCTTTTGGTGCCATCTCGAAGTTGTTCCATGGAGACATGTGGAGGAGTCGCGCATGTTTGGGGACCGGCCCTTGAGTTTCATTCTAAAGAAGCACCAAGCTAACACGTGGAGGCCTCCGCTCACTTTGAATTTTACTTAGACTTTTCAATGGCCAAAGGAAAGCGTGTCCGAGCTTGATAAGTAGCACCTTCTTTTGAGATTCAATCCTTTAAACAAATTTTGCCGAGAGGAGGACATGTGGCAATCCCACGCTCATTCAAAGTATCAAATTTTTAGGACCGCCTCAAGGTGCGCCGTGGTGACACGTGGCAATTTTAAAAGTCATAAGGCTGGGGAGGTAGACCATCAGAGGAAATTCAAAATTTCCTCCTCTTTGCTTCATAAAGGTTAAAATAGAAAAAATGGCTCGGGAAATAGTCAATGTTTTTCCTCGATCAACGGCAGAGGTGCAGACCCGTGGAGGAAAATTAAAAATTTTCCTTTTGAGAAAAAAGAGTTAAAAGTAAAAGGGGAAGCATAGTTTTGTTGAGACCCTCATTGGGACACGTGTCAAAAGTATTTCTCAAGGGTGAAGCTACGGGGAAAACTTAGAAAATTTTCCTTTTTCCAAAAGAGAGTCAAATGGTAGAATTTCTCTGTGTTTTCTTTGGGACCCACCTAAGGACACATGTCAGGCCCATTTTTCAAAATCAGAGGTGTGGACCAAAAGGTGAAATTTTTCCATTTTTCTAAAAGGGTCAGAAAAGGTCAAAGGAAGCCCCCAAACCTGTTTTTACATCTTCCACGTGGACGACCCACATTCAAAATCAAAGATTAACGGCTGATGCGTGTCTAAATCTTATTTCCCCCCCTTTTTCTCTTTAAATATTCTAGGAGTAAGATTCTTCATGATTTCTTGCTAATTTCTACATGCCAAATAGAGGAGCAAGTTAATTTTGATATCTAGGGTTTGGTGGGAGATATCTAGAGATATATTTTGCCATTTAAGTAGTTTGACTCTCGGGCCGATCCGGTTTTTCTGCTTTTTCTTATCTTGAGCTCGTAAGGGGTCAGATCTCGATTGATATGGGGTGGAAGTGGTTGGAGAATGGATGGAGGCATGCTTTTCTAGAGAAAAGAGTTGAATGCTGGAAGAAATTGAAGATATTTTCCCTCGAGCACTGGACACTTTTATAGATCTCGATTACGTGAATCACGAAAGAATCATGGAAAGCATAGGTGCATTTTAAGTTTTTGTCTTTTGGGAGGAAGGGGATTCGTTTGAAATTATATAAAGGGCACAAATTCATCGTGTAAATGGTTGGGAGTTTTTGAAAAGATCAGACTGATTTTCTCTAGTAGAAAAAGCTTGATAGAGCCCATCCATTTTGAGAAGCCATCTAGAGAAGCCTGTATATCTCTCTTTGTGTCAAATTTGATCGTGTCAAGGTGGTTGTAAGTGTATAGCCATTGAAAAGATTTGAGATTGTTCTGGAAACTTTCCTTCCTGATAAATTTGATAAAAATTTGAGTTATTCTATGTTAATCTTGAGTAAAGTGTATTTATTTCATTTCTGAATGTATGCAAGTAGTTTTTCTTGTTTTTGTTGCAATATTGTACTAAAATATAGTCCAATCACACAAGTCTCAGTCCTTGTGATAGTTTAGTTCCATCTGTAATTTCATTTCTTAGAATATCCTTCATCTGGGAATGGGATAAATAAATTAAAATAACTTTTCTTTCATTTTGTTGATAGTGATTATCTGTAAGCCTTTGGGTGTACCTCAGGCATGAATTGGTTTAAATATTGGTGCTTTATTGGGTCCTCTAACTTGAGCCTTCATGATAGAATCCCACAGGTTGTGTGAAAGAGTGCTAATTTGGGCCTCCATTGACGCACATATTCTTATTGAGGAAACAATTTAACTTTTTGTGGCATTTTGTTGATTGAATCTTTCCATTTTGCATAAGCTCTCAAGGATTTTTTGATTCAAGTTCATCTTTTCTCCCCTCCCACCAAAAAATCTATTTAAAACAACTAATCCTACCCATACTACCCATTTTTTCTCTCTGTATACCCACACAAGACAAAAATCCTTTTACTAAAATATGTAGAACAGATCAGGGTCTCAAATGTCGTAGTAACCTTTTCCTGTTGTGAAGATATCTCCATGATCTGGAAGTGACAACTCATGAGAGTCAGATCTAGTGTGTTGATCATATTTTCCCAAGGTCTTCTCTACAAAAAATTATGCAAAAGAAAGGTACTTGTATCTCCTTTCAAATAACAGAGGTTACAGGATAGGTTCTCTTACATTGGTTGAAAGGCACAGCCTAAAATAGTTAGAATAAGATCACATCCTATTGAGGTGGTATCCATCTCTCCACAAATCCAAGTAACAAAGGGACAACTAGATTTCTCCCCGCTACAAAATGACATACATTTATGATCTATCTGCCTCTAAGCTCCTGTTGAATCTGTGTTGTTGCTTTCTTTCAAAAGGAGAAAAAAATTGGGTGCCAAGACTAGTGGCACCATTTTAAGGGATTTCATTTACATTTCGGAGACTTAGTTCAATTTAATCCACATGCATACATATTTGAAGCCATATTTATTTAGCCCATCAATAACACCAACACTTGTGGTGCCGTTGCCAGGGATATTTTGAAAGTTTTTGAGAAATGATTTGTTCCTTAAGTTTACATTTCACATTCAAGCCCTAGTAAAACACTTCTCATATGCTCCAAGTGTTGTATGCAACTTCTCTAGTTTCTACAAGTTCGCATTGGTGCTTATTGAAAAATTTGGTAAAGAAAGGTCATATTTTTCATCTCCAGTTTCTAGTACTAACAGACACTTGACATAACATTTTAGTTAATTTGCACAATTGCGGTGAAAATCCTTAGTGGTGACTCCCTGTTGATTTGATTCTGATAAGGACCAGTGTCTTAAACCTCTGTCAAGTAAGGTTTGTTACTAATATTTACAAAGCTTGAAGGAAGAATATCTTTCTTTGCTAGGGATCCTGCTAAGACATTATTTCCTAAGTTAGGAAAAGCAAAGTAAGAAGGAAGAAAATCCTAGAGAGTTGTGGGAGAACAACAGACAAGAAGAGGGATCTAAATTGATGAAAGTGAATGGCCTATCATTGAAAATTGCCATTCAAGTGACTCAAAATTAGGTAGCCTCTATGTGGAACTGAATTCTCCAGCTAGAGAAGGGCCTTCATTTGATTTTGAAAGATTTGCTTCACATTCTGCACTTGTCTTTTCAGAATTTGATAGGGAATTCCAAGAAGCAAGGCCTTTTGGGGATCTCCATTTATAAAACTACACTCCTATGTTCCAAGGAAACTCTGCTCCTCATCAATTTTTCACCCCTCCATGATCACCTCCTTGAATCAATATGGCTCAACCCATACCTCCATTTTTTGTAAACACCTTTGGACCTATAAATTTTGTGGGAATGACTGGTTATCCAAATGCAGTACCTAAAGATGTAAGGAATAGACTTCCTAAGTTCCAAGGAAACAATGCCATAACTGGTGACCAACATCTAAAGCTCTTCCTCAATATGATGGAAGATTTTGAGATTGAACATGAAGATGTATACATCAAATTGTTTATTCACACTCTAGAGGAGGATGCTAGGGATTAGTACAAAGCATTGCCAGATAACTCTATTGACTCTTGGGCTGAGATGAGCAATGCATTCAAATTACAATATGGTGATAGGACTGACCCTAGGTTTCTTCTATCAGAATTTGAAAACATCAAGAAGAATCCCAATGAGTCAGTACATGACTTCAATACAAGGTTCAATAAGACCTTGAGGATATTTCTGTCAGGATAAGGCCATGTGATGAGTCATGCTTAATCAAATATACTGATGCATTTGATAAAAATGTTGCTTACTACTTGAGGGACAAGAACCCTACCAACTTAAGGAAAGCATTCACCATGGCCCTACAAATAGAGAATAATATCAAGGAAATTGGAAAACCTCCAAAGAGGGATGGTGTGAAGTTGGTTAACCTAGAAAAGCCTCAGACAAGAAAGGATGCTAATTTGGAAGAAGTTGTGAAGAATTTGGCAGGGGTTGTCAAGGAGATATCCTACAAGCTAGCCTGAGTTGAGAAAGGAGTTGGGAAGAGTTCACAAGGACAACACAAGCAACAAGGCCAAGATAGATTTACAAATCATCAAATAATTGATGACAAAGGAAAAAGAGCTGTTGGATTTGGGAATAGGTAGCCCCAAGGTAGAGAAAATAGAATGGTACCTGATCCTTTGGTTGCCAGAGTTACTATGGTGGAAGAGATAGAATTCATTGATTGGTGTGATAGATGTTTCATGCCCCATGCTCCATGTGAAGAAGATCAGAAAGAAGAAGAGGAAGCTGATGATAATGATGATGATGTTTACATGATGGGATGCTCCACTAGCTCACAACAAAGGGCAACCTCAATTGAGGTGATAAGTGCCAGAATTGCTGCCACTTTTTGGGACTACATTCATAGAGTACATATTCTCCCTCCCTCTCATAATTTAGAAGTATATAATGTACAAGATTTTGAATTACCCACTAATGACTTTGAATATTTAAGGGTTTTAATGATAAAAAAGTATGGTGGAGGGATCCCATCTGAGGAGGATAGGCAATTATTAATGAATGTTGTTGTGGCTCAAGAGAAGGAATATAACACAAGAAGTAAGGTTGTCAAAGGGGTAGGGCCTTAGGTCAAGCCAAAATCTCCCTTACTTTCTAACATTCCTAAAGAGGCTCCTAGGAAAGATCCATCTGCCAAAATCCCTACAGCCCAAGAAAAAAATCCACCCCTCGTGCTCAAGCTATCAATAATCCTGTACCACCCAATGAGTATATTATCATGTCTTCCAATGTTGCCTTGCCCAATAATGTCCCATATGAAATTTCCTAAGTTTTAAGTCAAATCAAAGTCTTTGTCCCAATTTTTGAGTTTCTTAGGATCCCTGAGCACAAGAGAAGAGCATTTGAATACTTGGGATTGAATGAGGAGAAGACAACCCTAGGAAGAAATGTGAAAATTATGGAGAATCCTCTGGTTGTTGAAGAATCGAGACACCATCAACATTAGAAGAGCTAGTTGAACCACCTGAGGTTTATTTGGGGACATATTTGGTACTCTCAGCTGAATGTGGATCCATTCTTCACCACTCTGATCATCAAGGATAGGCTGCTCCACAATTGTATGTTTGACTCAATGGCATCATGCAATTTCATGCCTTTGGAGTTCATGATTGAGCTAAATATTAAAGTAACAACAACATATGGGAAGTGCACTGACATGGACTCTAGAGAGGTTCTAGTAGTGGGATGTGTGAAGGGTTTGGTGGTGCAGCTTGTAGCCTACCTAGGTAAAAATTTAAAGCTTGATGTTGTCATAGTTGATTGCCCAGCAAAGTGGGGTATGTTATTGTAAAGAAAATGGGTTGCAAGTGTTGGTGGTAGTGTCCAAATAGACATGTCCTATGCCACCATCCTCGTTGAGGTAAGCCTTGTTAAGTTATATGGGGAGAAGAAAATGTTGCACCTTATTGAGGATCCCAACAATGCATCCTATGAAGTATTATATACAAATGTTGATGCTGACAACTTTTTGGGATTTGTTGAGGGAAAAGAGCACAAGATTGAGGAGTGTAAGTGTCTTGAGCAAGCTAGGCTCTCCTTGGACTCTATTGTTTAATGGAGCTTGCTCCAAATTTGGAAATGGTGCAGTGTTGTCCTAATTTCTCCAAGCCAGGAAAGGTTTGTTTTTTCCTTTAAGCTTAACTTTGAGTGTACTAACAACATTGTTGAGTATGAGGCATTGTTGTTAGGTTTAAGAATTTCTTGGAAGTATGGTGTCAGGGACATCATTTTCAAAGGAGACTTAGAGTTAGTTATCAAGCAAGTCAGAAAATTGTATGCCATAAAGAATCAGTGACTAAAATAGTACAAGCATGTAGTTTGGGACTTCATTGAGATGTGTTTCACCTTCAACATTGTGCATCATAACAAGAGGTTCAATGACTTGGCAGAAAATCTTGCAGTGTTGGGGTCTTGGTTCGACAGTTCTGCAACATCCCCTTATTGTGAATATGATGTGGAGGTAGTGACAAGACCCTCTGTCACTGATAATATAAAACATTGGCAGGTTTTTTATGATGAGGCTCACGTCAGAAGGTTCCTGTAAAATGATGGAGAGTTTTCTGATCAAAAAATTGATTGGGAGCTAATGGTCTATACAATGAAGGAGGAAACCTTATTTGGCAAAGGTATCATCCAACTAAAGACCAACACCATTTTTAGAGGACTGGTTTCTCTTGAATGGAATTTTGATAATGATGACTACATTAGTAATACATATGGAAGCCTCGATTGATGTTGAGGAGCATGACCTTGGCACAAAGGAGAAACCAAGGAAGATTTGGTTGGGTAGTAGTCTCAGCAAAGATGAAAAGCAGTCATACATCCAGTTGTTAAAGAAATACCAAGATTGCATGGCTTGGACCTATTCTGAGCTCAAAGCATACAGAGAAGACATGTTCCAGCATGAGATTCCCTTAGAGCCTAGTGCAAAACCATTTAGGTAGAAGAAGAGGCCAATTAATCCTCTATTATCTCTCAAAATGCAAGAGGAGCTGAAGAAGCTAAGGGATGGAGGAATTATCTAGCCCACAAGGTATTCTTCTTAGGTTTCCAACCTAGTTCCAGTAAGAAAGAAGAATGGTGACATCAGGTTGTGTGTGGACTTCAAGAATCTAAACAAGGCCTCAATGAAGGACAACTATCCTTTACCTAACATGGAGCACATGCTGTAGTTGGTGACTAGTTCTGAGTTGCTTTCTACTTTAGATGGCTTCTCTAGTTATAATCAAGTCATGGTGAAATAATTAGAAAGGATCAAGACAACCTTCACTACTCCATGGGGAACGTATGTATATGTTAGGATGCCCTTTGGTATGATGAATGCTGGAGCCAATTTTCAGAGAGCAATGGATGTTGCTTTTCTGGTTACATCAATGACTTTATTGTTGTTTACCAAGATGATGTAACAATGTTTTCAAGAAGGATAAGTGACCATTTGCTGCACTTAGAGAAGATGTTGATCAGATGTAGGGAATATGGCATCTCACTCAATCCAAAGAAATGCCATTTTGGAGTGTAGAAGGAAAAATTGCTTGGTCACATTGTGTCACAAGAAGGAGTGATGATTGATCCAGAAAGAGTGGAGGCCATCAAAGAAAGTCCCAATTCCAAGAACCAAAAAGGAATTCAGTCCTTCTTTGGGCTAGATAAACTTCATTAGAAGGTTTATATCAAACTTTTTTGAGTTGACTATCCCAATCACTTCCATGTTAAAGAAGGATTAGATCATCAAATGGGAAGAGGCTACCATCCAAGCTTTCAATGGAATCAAAGAGGAATTGAAGCATGCCCCTATTTTGGCAGCCCTAGATTATAAGAAACCTTTCTAGATGTTTTCCTTTGCTTCAGAAAAAAGTATTACTTTTTTCCTACTACAGAAGGATGATGAAGTGGATGAGAGACCCATTTCCTTTTTCAGTAAGGATTTTCAAGGAGCAAAACTAAAATACACCATCATGGAAAAGTAGGCATTTTCCTTGGTCAAAGAAACAAAGGTTTTCAGGCCTTATATTTTAAGTTCAAAATTTGTTGCTTATGTTCCCCATACCATGGTAAAATACATCCTATCAGAGATGGAAGTCTCAAGTAAAAGATGTAGATGGGTGAACAAATTGCAAGAGTATGATATGGACATCCAAACCACAAAGTTGGTGAGAGGTTTAGGGTTAGCTAAGCTCATGGATGAGAGCAACTTGCAAACCATTGAGGTAAATGAGATTGAGGAAGAAAGGGAAGCTATTTTTGAAAGATTGATGAGTTCTGAGTGGTACAAGGATGTGATGTTCTATCTCAGACACTTAAACTAGCCCTGAGCATTTGAATAAGAACTAGAAAAGAGATCTTAAGTTGGATTCCCAGAAATATGTCATTACTGATTTTGGGTTGGCATGGAAGAACCCAGAGGGAGTCCTCTTAAGATGCATCACTAAAGATGAAGCCCCCAAAATAATTTTTGATCTCCATGGAGGAGTTTGTGGGGGGAATTTTGCTGCAAGAGTCACAACACATAAGATCCTAAGGGTTGGTTATTGGTGGCCAAATATTTTCAAGGATGCAACCATGTTGGTCAGAAGATGTGAGAGTTGTCAGCATTTCTCTAGAAGGTTGAAGGCTTCAGGCTCCCTACCTTTGTAGTCTATATCAATTGAAGCCCCATTTAAGCAATGGGGAATGGACTTCATTGGTGAGATTTCAGACCCTTTAAGCGCTTGTTAGGTTAATTATGCACAATATATTTATTTAATTAATTTTATTAATTAAATAATAATGGTTATAATATAAACCATATTTTTGTTATGTATTGTTATATGGTTTCTAAACCATATTTGTTTCTCACGGATGTTGTTATAGTTTTAACAAGTATATTTGTATTTATTCATTTGTGCTTCCGGATGTTATTGGAAGCTAATGTAATTGGGAATATAGCTGCACCCGTGCAACTTAGTATCCTGTTTGTATTTGGCTATGTAGTATCTATAAATATTGCAGCCCATTCTCTGTAATGTTGGTTGATTGAGTTTAATAAAATTTAATCAGGCTTCCATCCCTATTCTTTGAATCAACATTTGGTATCAAAGCAATAATCTGGACTGTGAAGGTGTGGAAAAGAGAGTAGTAGAGAGAGGATATTGGAGAAGCGTTTGCAGCATTTGAGAGCCTGTGCAGCCTCGTGCAACCTCCCAGCCCCATCCCTGCCTCCCCCACATCCTTTTGTTCCTTCCAGGTGTTTGGAAGGAATTTTGTTTTTGCATTGGTGCACCCAAAGACTAGGCAAAATTTCTTTGCAGTAGTATATTTTTTAAAAATATATATAAATTTTTTTGTTGTAAATCACCTGTGCACTGAGCCTAGCTGAGCCATGCATATTGGTGTATTTAGTTGCTAAGTGTGTTGGAGACCTATGCACCAAAGGAAGGGCCATTTGAAAGCGTTTGAGAGCCTGTCTCTTCTCATTTCCATGCACCATGCACCTGCATCCAAAGAAACCTGCAGACACGGCCATAGTTGTTGTAAGCTTCCATGCACCTGTATATACATTTAAAAAAAAATTCCCTATCCAGGGGTATTGAAACCGAGCCAATCTCTGGTTTTCTAAATCAATATTATTTGTTATTGATAGTTGTTGGATTATAATTGTTGGCAGATTGAAAGGATCGATGTAACACCTCTCGTATGATGCATCATAGCTCTATGTGTGATGTTCAACAGTTCCCACGGCTAAGTTCACATATCAAGAAAAGTGGAGGAAACTAGGGTGTGAAGCCATTCACAGATGTGAATTTTGAATGGTGAACAAGCATCGAACATGCCTCACGAGCTGTCCTCTCTCCACACGTCCCTATTTACCCTGCCTCACAAGCTGCAGACACAAACAATGCAAAAGGCGTGAACCAACAAAGCAAACCTGGACCTACAAACAAAAACATGGCAGCCATTAGGATCGAAAACAAAAAAGGAAAAGAGCACAGATCATATAAAAAAAGGGAGCGGTCCCTTCAAAAAAGTGGTGGTATCATCCACAAAGGAAGAGAAACAAAACAAGAAAAAGGAGATAAAAACGCGTCAAGCAAATTAAAAAAGAGGTGAATGCAATAGCAAAACAAAGCGGCATAGAAGTTTCAGATCCATTTTTCAAGCAAGAGAAACCCTAAATTGACTTCCTCTCCTTTGCTGACATGTGGAGCCTCTGCCAGGTCGCATTTTCAAAAGGCAAGTCGATTTTACCTTTCATTAAATACAAGTTTGTTCATTTCCATATCAAGAGCCCTTAAGTGGCCAAGTTGGTTAGAGGGAAAGCCTTAGAAGTGGGAGGTGCATGGTTCAAATCCCACCCCCAACTTTCTTTTCAAATTTGGCATATTTTTATGGAACCACCAAATTTAGCAGAAATTTTGAATTTAGTTATAACTAACTAAATTTAGCGGAGAAATCCCTAATTTAGGGTAAATTTTTTTTTTCTCCCATTCGGCCTGGTTCTTCATTTAGACATTTTTTGCAAAAGGAGACCCATCTAAAAATTGCTTTTTCAGCTAGTTTTCTACAATTATTTGCATTTTGGGTCGTTTTGGGCTTCAGAGGCCACAGGACCCGTAAAACAAAAATATTTTTCCTGCCATTCAAATTTTCTAGATTATTGAATGTAATTTGCATACTTGAGAATATTGTACTCATTTTTAGGTTGCCATAGTCAAGCGAAAACTTTGTATGCTGCTCGAAACTAGTAGAATTGTAATAAAAAATAATAAAAACTTGGTTCTATAACACTCATGAGATCCCAGATCTCATTCGCGCAGCGTTGGTATATACGGTGCCTGCGGGAAGTGCTTATGGGTAAAGCCATCATGACTACTACCGCACTTAATGCCTAACATAGCTATAACAACATCGTCTAGGCATCATCCCTATAATTTGACAGGATTAATAAGGTCATAGTGCACACACTATGAGCCATCCCATCTGTCCGTGAATGATTGCACAACATAAATCCGGGCTAAGAAATTATCCAAGTATATAGCAAATTTACGTGCACATATGAGGATATTTATTTGAGCCGGTGTCAATAATCGCATAGACCCCATCAATAGTGTCTTGGTACCACATATTGAATTTTTTCACGTACGTTAACACCTCTTTCACGTACCACTGGGCATATAGAAAGGGTGAGCTTCTTCCACGTACCGATGGGTATATATGAAGGGCGTGCATATAGAAAGGTTTAGTATATCAGATTGATGGTATATAGATTGGGAGACCTAATACCTGGAGTGATAAGAGCCAAATCATGTCAGTCATCTCAGCAAAATGGGCATCAATGCCCCCAAATTTTTTCTTCGATTCATAATTGCTCAGAGGAAATAACTATGCTGCATGGAATACTAAAATCAAGACACATCTTGAGTTTGAATAAATTTGGCCTTTTGTGAATGGTACTACGACAAGATAAGCCACTAATACAACCCAATCTGCGGTAGTTTGATAAAGCAGATCAGAAGGCCAAACTCATCATCTTGTTTGGAGTGTCCGATGATGTGCAACCCCACATTGAGATGCCAAAACAACAAAAGAAGTGTGGGATAAATTGAGCACTGATATATGAGGCCAAGAACAAGAATGTTATACTAAATTTACAGAGTCAGTTACATACACTGAAGTTCAAGAAGAATGAAAAAATTGAAGCTTTCTTAAGAAGAGTTATAGAATTGAGGGCTTCACTTCTAGCCCTAGGAGAACTAGTCACTAGATGATGCTCTCATTCCTATTGTTCTGAGAGCACTCCCCTCTTCTTACCACATTTTTTCACAACACTAAATGTGTCAGATACGACAGTTGGTTTTGACAAACTACAATAAGAGGAAGCATTGCACAATAAGGATGATGAAGAGCAGACACTATCTTCACATCAAAAATGGAAAGGAAAAGGTAAAGAAAAACATAATTCCTATAAGAAGTCCCAACATCGAATCGTATCAATGGGACAATCAACGGAAGAAGTAATGTCCAATCAGAAAAGAGGAAGTGGCTTAAAATATTGTTGGTATAACACTTATAAGAAAGATTCATCTAGAAACTCTAGACCAAAACAACAACAATCTTACAAGGACATTCTAACAACAATCACGGGTAGAAAAAGGGGAAGCTGGAAAAGAAGACCCCACCAAAGAAGGTAATATTGCTAAGCAACAAGAATAGTCGAGACAATGAAGACTTCTTGTTCATTGTTTGATCAAGTGAACCATCCATGTCATCTAGTGATGTCTCGGTATGTTGATTCAGAGCCACTCGACACATGACCCGCCATGGAGCTGTTTTATTTCAATGAGAGACACGCCATCGAAAAATCATGTTTCGTTGGGAGATGATTCTTCATATACTGATTCGGGGATTGCTAAAATTTCTCTACCCCTTCGATCACGCAAATGTAGACTATTAGATGTCCTCTATGTCCACGGGTTAACAAAGAATCTTCTTTCGGTTAGTCAACTCCTAGAACACAACCTGAAAAATTGACTTTGATATTCAATCGGTAAGAAAACGTGTTTGATTCGAGATAAATCAAGAGGCTCAAAAATAATTACAAAAGCCTCCAATGTGGGACACATGTTCCAACTTGATTTTGTTCACAGAGATGATCAAGCACTTGTGGCTAAAAACTCCACCTCAACATAGTTGTGGCATCAGAGATTTGGTCATGTAAGTTTCAAATATCTCGAAACACTTCACCGGTGTAATATGGTACATCGGCTACCATCTCTTCAGAAGGATACAGACAAGTGTCCTCACTGCCTAATAGGAAAACAACACATAGCTTCATTCTAGAGGAGTACATTTTGAGCTCATGGTAAACTTGACCTGGTTCATACCGATCTTTGCGGTCCAATGTAGCCAAGTCATTCGGGTTCCAGTACTTCATGCTTTGTGTTGATGACTATTCGCGAAAAATGTGGATTTTCTGTCTTCACAAGAAAAGTGAAGCCTTTAAAACCTTAAAAAAGTTCAAAGTAGCGAGTTGAGAAAGAAAGCTGGTTGTCACATCGAACTCTCCACTCGGATCGAGGGGGAATTCACTAGTGATGAATTTAGAGACTACATGTAAACTCATGGGATTCATCAACAAATGCCTCCTCCACACACACACTGACAAAAATGGTGTTGTTGAGAGAAGAAATTGTACTATCATGGAAATGGTGCGGTGCATGATCAATGTTTCCAGACTTGCAAGACATTCAGGTAGAATCAACAAAGACAACAGTGTATTTGTTGAACAGGGCACCCACAACTACTCTTGATGGAATAACACCATAAGAAGCATGGTCAAAGGAAACCATCTATTGCACACCTTAGAGTATTCGGGTTTAAAGCAAGAATGCACATACCCAAACAGAATAGAAATAAATTGTCAAAAAGTCACGAAACTCATCTTCATTGGGTATAGTGAAGAGACTCTTGGGTATAGATTGATGGATCCTAAGACCAGAAAAGTATACAATAGTAGAGATGTTGAGTTTTTCGAGAAGAAAGAAGCAGAGACTCCTCCTCCGAGACTCACAAGATGTAGATTTTTCACCTATTGTAAAAATTGAAGTTGATGTTCCCTCAGAAGATGAAAGTAATGATGGGGATGATGGTGTTGATTAGATAGAACCACGACCCATGGGAATAGTTCAGCGTATGCCTAAATGGTGTACAAGTACATTACGAGATGCAAGATTGGATGCTCCACTAGATACATCCACCCCTGGACCATGGACTCGTAGTAAAGCAAGAGAAGAAGTTAACTTTGCTTTGATGAGTAGAGTTATTGAATTAGATGAGCCCTCTATAGTCCAAGAAGCCCTATAGTCAAAATCTTGGAAAGATGCCATGGATTCTAAATATTAATCAGTGATGAAGAATAAAACTTGGCAGCTTGTCGATCTTCCACCAGGGAAGAAACCCATTGGATGCAAATACATATTTAAAACAAAGTACAAAGCAGATGGGACGATTGAAAATTACAAAGAAAAACTTGTAGCAAAGGGGTACACACAAAAAGAAGGCATTGAATATGAGGAGAAATTCACTCCCACGACTAAGATCAAAATAATCAGGATGATTTTTGCTCTAGCTGCTTAGTTTGGATGGAAATTTCACCAAATAGACGTTAAAAGTGCCTTCGTAAATGGAGATTTACAAGAATAAGTCTACATGACTCAACCTGAGGGATATGTTGTACCTGGTCAAGAAGCAAAGGTATCTAGACTAAGGAAATCTTTGTATGGTCTAAAACAAGCACCCCAAGCATGGTACATCAAGATTGATGAGCATCTCGTACAACATGGATTTGTTACAAATCCATACGATCCCAATCTCTACCTCAAAAAGCAAGGGGGGGAGATGGTGATTTTTGTTGTCTATGTCGATAATCTAGTCATCACTGCCAGTTCAGTGAGGATGATCGATGCAACGAATAAATATCTTAATCGATCGTTTGACATGACCGATCTTGGGCTGATGCACTATTGTCTTAGATTGGAAGTGTGGCAGAAAGAGAATCATATTTTTGTTTCTCAGATGAAATATACCAAGACTATGCTCGAGAAGTTTAGGATGATGGATTTCACACTAATTGCTACACCCATGGAGAACAGATTATAGTTATCTCGTTCAGATCCATATCCTGATGTGAGTGCCACTCTCTATCAACAGTTGATTGGGAGTCTCTTTTATCGACCTACACTAGACCGGACATTAGCTTTGTAGTGAGCTATCTATCGAGGTTCATGCGGGAACCCAAAGTTTGTCATTGGAAAGTAGCAAAGTGCATTTTGAGATATCTCAAAGGATCGGTGGATCTTGGTATAGAATACGAGAAGAAGCGAAAACTTCTTCTTCACTGGATATTTGGATTTAGATCATGTAGGTAACATTGATGATAGAAAATCAACTTCTGGATTTGTATTCTTTATGGGATCTGAACCAATATCATGGGGAAGGAAGAAACAACACTTTGTTTCTTGTTTTTCCATAGAATCCAAGTATCTTTTTGCAGGAGAAGTTGTATGTGAAGTGATTTGGCTATGTCACATCTTTGGAAGGACTTGGAATACCACGGGACAAACCTACTAGCATGTATGTTGATAATGAAGGTGTTCTCAAACTTGTTCACAATCTAGTTTTTCATGAGAGAACAAAGAACATTGAGGTAAAGGTTTATTTCATACGTAAACATGTGTTGAAGCACAACATCCAGCTTCAATATTGTCCAACAACTAAACAACGGGTAGATATCTTCACAAAGTCACTTGCACGTGACAAGTTCAAGTTGTTTAGAGAGTTCCTCTCCTCATATCTTCAGAAAATGCACAATTAAGGGGGGGAATGTTAGGTTAATTATGCACAATATATTTATTTAATTAATTTTATTAATTAAATAATAATGGTTATAATATAAACCATATTTTTGTTATGTATTGTTATATGGTTTCTAAACCATATTTCTTTCTCATGGATGCTATTATGGTTTTAACAGTATATTTGTATTTATTAATTTTTACTTCTGGATGTTATTGGAAGCTAATGTAATTGGGAATATAGTTTCCCCAATGCAAATTAGTCTCCTATTTGTATTTGGATGTGCAATATCTATAAATATTGCAGCCCATTCTCTATAACGTTGGTTGATTGAGTTTAATAAAATTTAATCGGGCTTCCGCCCCTGTTGTTGAATCAAGTGCTGGCCATAAGTGGATTATTGTAGCCACCTGATTACTTTACCAAGTGGGTTAAATCAATCCCCGCCAAGAAGGCTACACACCAAGTTGTCATGGATTTTGTGCTAAACAATATTACTTGCAGGTTTTGAGTACCAGTCAAAATCATAGCTGATAATGCCATGAGTTTCGTGGCTAGACGTCTAGTGGCAATGTCTAAAGGATATGGGATCAATTTGAGATATGCCTCTAATTATAATCCTCAAGGAAATTGACAAGCTGAGTCCAACAATAAGAATTTGCTAAATATTATCAGAAGAACCTTGGAGTTGAACAAGAGAAAATGGGGTGAACAGCTGAAGTCTATTGTCTAGGCGTGATAGGATCACTGTCAAAAGAGCTACTAGAAAGAGTCCATTTGAGTTGGTATATGGGACTCATGCCCTACTTCCCCTACATATACAATTATCTTCATATCAATTCATTCAAAAACTAGAAGATTAAGAAGTGAGTCGTCATGATGCCCGCATCAACCAGATTGTTGAGCTTGATAAAGAGAGGAGGGAATCTCACTAGAGGCATATAAGGTTCGGAGAAAAGCTAAAGAAATTGTTTGACAAGAAGTTCACTCCTAGAGCCTTTAATATTGGAGATCTTCACTACTATTGGATAGTAGAAATGAGGATAAGGGTAAGCATGACAAGTTTGAATCAAGGTGGATGGTCCCTTACTCCATTAACATTAGAATTGGTGAACACACCTTCTTCTTGAAGGATATAGATGGTGAATTGCTTGAAATTACTTTTAATGGTAGGCATCGAAGCATTTCGTGGATTGATTCCTCTAAATCAACCAAAACACCTCTTGACGAGTGTATAGTTTGTTGTTTTCTTCCTATTTTTGTGTTTTTACTCATTTTGGTCCTCGGTGACCAATTTCTACTATCCTTGCTGTTTTTACCCTAAATACTTGAGGAAAAATGAGTTGATGTCCCCCTAAGGGTCGTGTTTTAGCCTTCTGCAACAGTCTAAATTATTTTTCCTTGAAGAAAACATCATTTCTGGCTTGAATGGACATTTCTCTATGTTTTGGTTTGTGAGACATCTCTCCTGGTCAAATTTGCATCATTTAGTCGACAAGGAAACATGACACCTCTTGGTTGGATGTGGATCAACTTAATACTTTAGAAATTCCATGAAAAGCCTCATTTTTAAAATGTGTCCACGTGGAGGAATGTCGCTCGTTTGAGACTCAAATTTTTAGTTTGGCTTTGAAGTAGCCTTTAAAGGAGGACACATGGGTTGGCGGGGAAAGAGACATGTGGAGGCTTCCGTTGGGTTTCCCATACTTAGAAAAATTTTAAAAGGTTTTCAGGAAGTCCAGGACATGTGGAGAAATGACGCTCATTTGAAGATCTAATTTTGGGCTTTGCCTTAGAGTAGTGGGAGGACGTGGGGGCTTCCGCTACTTTCCCATACTTGGACAATTTTTTATGTAGATGGAAACAGTTTGGTGGAATGGGACACGTGGCAATATCGCATTCATTCAGGGTCTCTGCTTTAGGAGCCATCTTGAAGTTGTGCCATGGAGACACATGGAGGAACCGTGCATGTTAGGGGCTGACCCTTGAGTTTCATTCTAAAGAAGCGTCACGGCCGACACATGGAGGCCTCGATTGCTTTGTATTTTGCTTAGAATTTTTAATGGCCAAAAGGGGATTACCTCAGAGCTTGACAAGTGGTACCTTCCACTAAGCTTCAAGCCTTCAAATAATTTTTTTTAGAGCAGGACACGTGGCGATCCCGTGCTCATTCAAAGTATCAAGGTGAGCCATGGTGAAAAGTGGCAATTTGAAACTTCATAGGGGACAAGGAGGCAGAACATTAGAGGTAATTGAAACTTTCCACCTCTTTGCTTCGTAAAGGTTAAAATAGAAAAAATGGCCCGTGATCCCGATGGGAAATAGTCAATGTTTTACCCTGGTCAACAGAGGAGGTGTGGACCCACGGAGGAAAATTGGAAAATTTTTATTTTGAGAAAAAAGAGTTAAAAGTAAAAGGGGAAGCGTAGTTCCATTGGGACCCACATTGGGACATGTGTCAAAAGTATTTCTCAAGGGTGGAGCTGCGGGGAAAACTTGGAAAATTTTCATTTTCCAAAAGAGATTCAAATGGTAGAATTTCTCCATGTTTCCTTCGGGACCCATCTCGGGACACGTTTCGTGCCCATTTTTCAAAAGCGGAGGTGTGGAGAAAAATGTGAAAATTTTCCATTTTTCTAAAAGGGTCAAAAAGGTCAAAGGAAGCCCCCAAACCTGTTTTTGCATCTTCCACGTGGACGACCCACATTCAAAATCAAAGATTAACAACTGTTGAGTGTCTAAATCTGATTTTTCCTCCCATTTTCTCGTAAAAATCCTGGGAGTGTGATTCTTCATGATTTCTTGCTATTTTCTACATGCCAAATAGAGGAGTGAGTTAATTTTGATATCTAGGGTTTGGTGGGAGAGATTTAGAGATGTCTTTCACCATTAAAGTAGTTTTACTCTCGAGCTCGATCTGGTTTTCCATTTTTCTTCTCTTGAGCATGCAAGGGGTCAGATTTGATTGATATGGGCTGGAAGTGGTTGGCGAATAGATGGAGGCGTGTTTTTCCAAAGAAAAGAGTTGAATGCGGGAAGAAACCAAAGATATTTTCCCTTAAGCACCTGGAGACTTTTACAGATCTGATTGTGCGAATCACGAAAGAATCATGGCAAGCACTGGTGCATTTAAGGTTTTTGTCTTTTGGAAGGAAGGGGCTCTATTGGAAATGTTATAAAGGGAACGAATTCATTGTGCAAATGGTTGGGAGTTTTTTGAAAGATCAGGACTAATTTTCTCTAGCAAAAAAATCTTGACAGAGCCCATCCATTTTGAGAAGCCGTCTAGAGAAGCCTATATATCTCTCTTTGTGTCAAATTTGATTGTGTCAAGGTGGTTGCAAGTATACATCCATTGACAAGCTTTGAGATTGTTTTGGAAACTTTCCCTTGTTGATAAATTTGATCAAACTTTGAGTTATTCTATGTCAATCTTGTGTAAAGTGTATTTATTTCATTTCTGAATGCATGCAAGTAGTTTTTCTTGTTTCTGTTGCAATATTATACCACAATATAGTCCACTCACACAGGCCTCCATCCTTGCGATAGTTTAGTGGCATCTGCAATTTCATTTCTCAGAAGAGCCTTCATCTGGGAATGGGATAAATGGTTTAAAATCACTTTTCTTTCATTTTGTTGATAGAGATTATCTATAAGCCTCTGGGTGTACCTCAGGCATGACTTGGTTTAAATCTTGGTGCTTTATTGGGTCCTCTGACTCGATCCTTCATGATAGAATCCCACAGGTTGTGTGAAAGAGTGCTAATTTGGGCCTCCATTGAAGCACATATTCTAGTTGAGGAAACAATTTAACTTTTTGTGGCATTTTGTTGATTGAATCTTTCCATTTTGCATAAGCTCTCAAGGATCTGGTGAGTCAAGTTCATCCTATCTCCCCTCCCACCAAAAAATCTATTTAAAACAACTAATCCTACCCATACTACCCCGTGTTTTCTCTGTATACCCACACAAGACCAAAATCCTTTTACTAAAATATGCATAATAGATCAGGGTCTCAAATGTCTTTAGTAACCTTTTCCTTGTTGTGAAGATATCTCCATGATCTGGAAGTGACAACTCATGAGAGTCAGATCTGGTGTGTTGATCATATTTTCCCCAAGGTCTTCTCTACAAAAATTTATGCAAAAGAAAGGTACCTGTATCTCCTTTCAAATAACAGAGGTTACACAATAGGTTCTCTTACCTTGGTTGAAAGGCACAACCTAAAATAGTTAGGATAAGATCACATCCTTTTGAGGTGCTATCCATCTCTCCACAAATCCAAGTAACAAAGGGACAACTAGATTTCTCCCCGGCTATAAAATGACATACATTTATGATCTATCTGCCTCTAAGCTCCCTATTGAATCTGTCTTGCTACTTGGTTTGAACACGAAAAAAATTTGGCTACCAAAAGGGAGAAAAGGATTTGAAGCCATTATGTTTTCTATTACACAACCTCCTATGTTAAAAATCTTCATTTTGATAAAGACTTCATAATGTATGCACTTGTAGGAGTTGAAACCATTTCAGCCATATTGACTTAGGTTAATGATGAGAATATAGAACAACCCATTGCTTTCTTTGGGAAAATCCTTCATGACTACGAAACAAGGTACACTTTTCTTGAAAAACAAGTACTTGTAGTAGTTAGAGGTTTTGGCACTTCAAGTACATACTTTCGAATAATAAGATTCATGTTTTAGATTCACATCCAAATGTTAAAACATTCTTGTTGAATAAATTAATAAATGACAAAAGAGTTGGTTCTATTACAAAGGTAATGGAGTATGATGTTGACATCCGTGTTGCTGAAATAATTTGACAAAAAGGTATTTGTGAGCATATGATTGCTGATATGGAATCTCATGATGCTATAGTTTTATTCTGACTTGAAAATAAACATCTAGAAATCAACCTAGAAGTCCTAGTTTCAAGCTTGATGTCTGATTTTATTAATAACTTACAGCATGGTACTCAATCAGAAGGCATGGACAAGAATAAAAGAATATATTTCTAGTTATAGGGTATACCTTATGCATTTATTGATGGTGTGATTTTTAAAAATACATAAATGGAATATTGTTGCGTTGTGTTGATTTTGATAAAGTGTAGGAATTACTTTCAAAGGTCCATGAAGGATCTATAGGTGGTAACTTCTCAACACGTACAACAAACCTTAATATCATGAAATCTAGCTACTCTTGGCCCAAAGCATATTGAAGGAATGTTATGAGTGGGTCAAATAGTTTAAAAATTGTGCATTCTTTTTGGAAAAGAAAGATTAGCTTTCTGTCCCTATATCCTATTTTAGTGGATTATCCATTCATGCAATGGGGCCTTAAATTCATTGCATTATAACCCTCCTTCATCTCAAGGGAAAAAGTGGATTTTGACTGCGACAAATTATTGTATTCAACGGACTAAAGTAGTGGCCTTGAAGGAAGCCAATGAGACCTCAATTTTATCATTTTATGAAGGTATAGTTTGCAAGTTTGGTGTTCCAGCCACTATTATTTCTGAGAATGCTTTAGCTTTTCTTGGTGCAAGAGTAAAAATTGGGCTATTGAAAATGTGATTTATCTAAGCACTTCATCCAATTATTACCCACAAGGTAATGGATTGGCGAAAAGTAATAATAGAAATATGCTAAAGATTATTAGGAGAATGCTCAAAGAAAATCAGAGAACATGAGATACAATGTTAAATTCAGCACTTTGGAATGATAGAGTGACTTCCAAGAGATTTACTTGTAATTCACCTTACAAACTTGTTTATGGACGGGAGGCAAGAATTTCTATTTCACTTGAGCTTCCCACTTTAGACTTGCCACATCAGATGAAGTTAATTTAAAATGAACCAATGCAACTCTATTATGTAGATCATATGTAATTGTAAGAGATGAGAGATCAAGCTCACTTGAATATGGAGAAGCATCATGAGCATATTAAGAATACTTTTGATAAAAAATTCCAAGATTAGATTTTTCAATGAAGGACACGTTGTACTAAAGTGGGATGCGAGATAAAGAAAATCCAGGAAACCACACAAAGTTTGATATAATCTGGAGTGATCCTTATAGGATTTCAGATTGCAAGCGACACATCACTTTTCATCTTTTAAGGCCAAAGTTGAGAGGAACTTTACATTCTTGTGAATGGTATGTTTCTCAAGAACTATTATTGAAAGTCCTACGGTGTTAGTTAGAGTAGGTTAGATTAAAATTTCCTTTTCAATAAACTTAATTTCATGCATACTTGCTATTGTTTTTCAATTCAATAAGTACATTTCATGCATGTGATCTGGTTTATCATATCTTTTCCTAGCTTTATTTTTTTTTAGAAGGGTCAATTTTTAGAAAAGGGTAGTCATCACCTTAGGTTTTAGAAAGTAGTCATATAATTCCAATGAATGATTGTGAAAAACCTATGCCCTTTTATTTTTTTGTAAATTGCATATACTATGTGCCTACTTATTTAGGTGATTATAGGATATTTGCATGTTAAACATTTAGGTGGTCAGCTATTATTTAGAGGAATATTTCATATAAAATAATACACATCAATTATATTTTCTTGGTTGTTATGAAATTTGATGTATATTATGTATAAGGATCTTTATACTCACTTTGTCTTAAACAATATCTATGAGTCTATTTAGTATTAAGTATTACAGCTATAAATTCTATGCCTATTTTATTGTTAGTGATAATATTTTACCATTTGTAGTTACGTCGATCAAAATATCATAATATATTTTCTATATGGTGAGGTTTGGAGCCAATTTATTTTTACCCATTTTTCAATGCTTACACACCAATGTAGCTAGATTCAAATAGTTTTTCACCATCCAATTGGAATTGTCTAAAGAAGCTAATGGATTTATCAATAATTATGTTATGGTAAAAATGCTTGATAGAAGTCCATAGATAATGTATACTAACATTTTTAGATATAACACACGTATCAAATAGTTATCCTAGTATACATTACATAGTGACAACGAGGATGTGATTATTTAGACATAGGTTTACATAGACAAAATTATTAGTACATAATGATACATATATTACATATATTCATTTTGGAATCATATTGATATATAACTACAAGTAATCCTATTTACTGGAGGTAAACCAAAATAAACCTCTCCCTATTATATCTCAAGATCTTGAAAAATATTCCGCGTGAGTGGTTACAACAACCATACAAGTCACACAAGTATAACATGACTAACTAATGTTCAAGAAATATTAATGTCAAGCACTAACATATATAAATCCTAAAATTTCAACCCTTAGTGAGAACACAAGTAAATGAACTTTAACACTCTCAACTAAATCATGCTCACCTTTTCAGCATGTCCATATTCGTGGGTCATGACATTCATACAAACAAAACGAGAAATGCTCAAAATTATATGGTTTTAAAAAGGTTTACCACAAACCTTGACGTGAATAGGTACCATCAACTTTCTACCTCGTGGTTGTTTTTGAATCTACCATAAATCTTTTCAAGACACATGAATTGTCTTACACTAGTGATTTTTACCCTACATAAATTTTACTTATGGATGTTACATAGAAGTTTTCTCATACAAAAAAAAGAAAAATTATTCACATTACTTACATAAGAATAAAAAGTTCTTAATTATAGTCACGAAAACCACTACCACCAAAAGATGTCCTTGAATTTAGCAACTTTGGTCAAAAATGTAAATGGAATATTGGTGTAATTTTCTCCCCCACAAAGTGAAATTTCAATTTATTTACCAAATCAATAAAAAAAATGCAATATGAAAAAGATGCATACTAAAATGAAATAAAAATTGCAACTTACAAACACACCACCACAACTTTACATGGTCCCATTGTTGGTGAATGATGAGAGGTTATTCATCAAACTCCTTCTTGAGTTTCCTCCATCCTCTAGAGTTATTTTATTTATTGACTTAGCACATTGGAATTTTTAGCTCAAATACATACTTCAATTCGACATCATACTATACTGAAAATACGTTCGTAACCATTTTTCTTCATATGTTAATGATTGATAAAATTTTAACATTAAATGATTTTTAAATGACCTTGATGATACGACATTGAAATAAATTACAATCGCTAACATTATTGTTTGAACTTTGAAACTAATAATTTACATGGATGTACGGTAAAATTATTGAGACTAACTCATTTTTTTATTAATGGTAACTATTTTATGACTGGGGACCTACCCAAGAGATAAAAAATAGGTTAAAAACCTATAAAGAATGGCAAAATTAGGGTTAAAAAAAGAAGCACAACTTCCCAGCAACTAGAGAAATAGAGAGAGATAACATTAGCGATCGAGCGAAAATATAACTAAAAACAACTGAAAAATAGCCATAAGGAGGTCAATCATACCCAATAAAGAGAAGATATTTTTGAATTCCTTGATAATACTTTGTCACATCCCTCTTCTTGAAACTGATATTTTTAAAAACATAATCATGCTAATGTGAAAATTCATACAAATTGAGTACTTTAAGTCTATTGAGGTCACACAAAGCTTTCTCCACAAATGTCTCATCCTTGAACCATTACTTGATGTCAAACACCTTGGTTTGTAAAAAAATAGCATGATTTATGTATTACTAGTGGTCAAGATTTCAATAAAGCCTCATGTTATGGTGAAATCATAGCACCATTGATTGCTCACAAGTGAATGGTTGAGGCAATCAATGTGATTTTTCAAACATTGTGTAATCCCAATGTGTAGGAATTTTAAATGAGGATGACTCTCCAGTGAAGGCCAAATTCCTATCCTAACCTAGTGCCAACTACTCTAAAGTGTAGAGAGTTGCAAATCTAACACTAATATAATGTTTTCCCAAGGAGAAAAAGTTAGAGAAAATGCATGAAAATTAAAACCTACTCTAAGGGAAGGTGATGCACCAAGAAGGAGTGTTGAACAACCTGCACAATAAACACAACACAACTAGAATCTTGCAATGAAAATAAAACAATACACAATAACCTTACATGCAATGAAAGATCATAAAGATGTAATAGAACACAAAAGAGGGTTTGAAACATCCACATATCTGATTTTATTGCTCTCAAATTTGATACAATACATCAAATTTAGGGCCAAAGGCACAAATTTTGCATTATAATGTTTAGCGAGGAGGTTTGGAATCTCCAAAAATATCTTACAGACAAGAAAGAGGGGCATATACAAGGTTTCCAACCTTTTGAAATGAGCCCCTCCTTACAATATATAGGAATAATGAGAGAAAGGGAGAGATAAGGAATTATAAATCTTGCTTTAACCACCCAATAATGCATTAAAATCACCTACAACAATGATGGGTTCCATTGTAAAACCCATACCTCCATGTACTTTACATTGTTGGAGAAGAAATGAAGCCCATATCTTAATCATTTTGGTAGGTGAGAAATATGGAAATATTCCTCTAAAATGGAAGACTGTATTTCCTCATTTTGAAATACTTAGTCTCACTAAAATTAAGAGAACTTTCCAAAAGTCCTATTTTGTGCAAATATGAGCTCTCAGTCAAATGTTATGGCCATATAAAGATGAGGGTTCCATTCTATAATAAATGTGGGTGGTTGATCTTGTTTTCAGACTCTAAAATGCATCACACCCTCTAAAATAAAAATTTTTAGACTTTCGGGATTCGAGCTTCCAACATTTTGACTTGAGAGGTTGCTTATCACTATTCACCTTTCGAGTTCATGAAACCTATGAAATTCGAAACTCCAAAGTCTAAAATTCAGACTTCGGGTTTCAAGATTCAAGTTATGATTTGGGTGCACCTTTGTAGCTTCAACGTTCGAAATGGAAAAACCCTAAAGTCCAAAATTTAGAATTTTGGTTTTGGACCTTTATATTTTCGGGGTTTAGGTTTCGGGATTTTGGGGGTTCGGGTTTGGGATTTTGGGGGTTTGAGTTACGGGATTTTGGGGTTTGAGTTACGAGATCTTTGGGTTGTTCACCCATCTATTCGTCACATATCTCGAAATCCCAAAGTTAGAATATCAGGACTTCGGGCTTCAGACTTATTTTTTCTTCCCCACATGGCATTACTCATTACTCGCGCTACTATTAGCTCTGAACTCCTGAATTTCTGAAGTCTAAATTTGAGACATCATACTTTGACGTCCTTCGGACCTTTTGAGTTTATCGATTTGGAATTTTTTCCCGTTGAATCCAAATGCTTCCATGTCACTTCAACTCGCTCGGATCAAGCCCAAAATGTGAGTTCCCATGATCATAACGATCCCTCTATATTCTCCATGTGAGGTCATGTTCGTCTAATATCACCCAACGAGGAAAATTGTGTAATACATCCATTAACATCTTCTTAAGTAGTAAAACTTCCTCCATCCTTATCTTTCTTATCAATTGACCTATCCATAATGTCACTCCCATCCTCTAAAGCTAGATAAGAATAATTTTGATCCTCTTCCACCATATTGATTAATCGAAATGTTAACTTATATACCTAATGATTTTTCGAGTTGCAAGAGTAAAAGAACAAAGAATTGAGTATAGAAAAACACCCAAGAAAATTAAGCTTGAAAATATGAAAGCTTAAATGCAAAGAGAGGGTAAAAATCCTAGTTGATTAATAGAAATCTCATAGGTGTACATAGCTTAAAATATAGAAAATATGAAGCACTTACCTTTGTACTAAACCTTAGAAAAATTTAGATCTAGAAGAATAATCTTGACTGGAGTGCCTTGAGAGGGACAATGGCTCCTATGGGTGTCCTATACTTGTTTCGGTGCCTAGGTCTACGGAAATGCTAAAAAAACCTCCTTATAGTTTTCACTAATTATTCACTATTTGTTTTCCTTTAGTTTATCTAAGGTCACACAATGATTGTCAAAGTCACTAGAAAACTAAAATGAAGTATAGACCTGCAAAACACTCAAATAGACATCAAATCCTAAAAGAGAAAGAATAAAAATGAGGGGTCGAAATGTCCTCATTTGTCAAAATAGTGATCTTAGGACTAAGTGTTGAACTACATCTCATACACAATGTAGTTCTATTTGTGTGCCAATTATGCCATAGGTGGCTCTTGTGCGTGTTACACTTGATAGCGAGAAAGTAAGCTAGATGTAAAGAAATGTGATAAATGTAAGCATGCACTAGAATGAACTTCCCTCCTATCAAGTGTATGAAGAATAATCAACCCTTATGTCCCTTAGATTGTGCTAGATTGATGCAATGGAGATCTTATATGCTTTATGGATGGAACCTTAGGTGGTGATAGATAATGCTTAGTGCTTGGTTCGTTATTATGATCACATAAAATTATATGTATATGATTCCCTTGATTGAAGTCATAATTAACCTCGAGAAAAATATAATATTCTCAAATAGATAAAAAGGACCCAAAAAGTGTAAACAAAGTACGAGAGGGTCGGGCGCCCGAGAGGGGATGAAGGCAACTTGCCCTAGTGTCCTAGTTGGGTGCTAGTGTAAAAAGGAAGATTGAGTAAGGAAGGGTGTAATACCAAAAGTGGAAACATAAACCCAAAAATATTTCCAAAGACATGGGTTAATTAGTACTTTTCTTACTTAGGAATCATATGAATAGAAATCTACAATCAAGACTAATTTGATATCCAAAGTGTATGGTTTTTTTCTACAATTTCTACCACTTTATGTTAGTGAGTGGAATTCTGGTAACATAAAGTAGATAGAGACACTTACCTAATAACCATGTAGATTGACAAATAAATAGTGTCTTTGCGAGAATTAAAAAATGTGGACTGATAAAATTATGAAGCATGGATGCTAAGGAGGAGAAAAAGAAAAAAGTGGTGATGAAAATGAACCTAGGGTGGAAACGCATATGTATATGTAGTGATGTGCTTTTTGTTGATGTTGGTGTTGTTTTATAATGATGAGTGATGTTGACTACAAATTCCCATATAGACTAACCCGTAAAAGAGAAGAATGAACTAGTAGTAAAATATGCATGTATATGTATAAAATTTATCTAAAGAAGTAGGTAATAACATTGAAAATGTGATAAAAAGGAACATGTGCACCTGATTTGTGATGAGGAAAAGAGTGTAGAAAGGATCTTGAAGCTATTATATAGGAATGATTTTTTTAGGTGATCTCATGTCGATTGCAGCACCGACTACCCTTTTTGGGGCGATATCATGCCAATGATATGGAAGAACTATAGGGAGGAAAGTGTAGTGTTGTTATACAACCTTTAACCTCTTCCCACAATGTAGAACACCATTATGGATGGTGTGTATAAATGCAAGTGCTAAGGATTGTGTGCCTTGTATAAGACGTTGTTTGGAGTTTAGTTGATTGTGTTGAACTATCAAGAATTGTGTAATTTACCTTTGGTTACAAGCATCCAAGAAGTGCCACTCTATGTTAAAGACCCAAGTCTGATATTGAGCCCTAAAAATGAAAAATTGGTTGTCTTGATAGTGTAATGTTTTGTGTATAATGATGTATGATGTGAATGATTCAATCAAAAATGCCCCTCTTTTTTTGGGTGCATGCGACGCCACTAAAGGAGTCTTTTTCCCAAAGGAGGATTGATCGTTGTTTTGAAATAGTGCCATATAGATGGGGAAAGGGAATGTGCTTCCTAGAAACAAAGGCACATGTAAAAAAAAAGTGGCTAGGACACAAGTGTTAGTATAAATAAAGACAAACACTCATGTATAAGATAAGTGTAGAAAACGTGTAAGCTAAGATGGAAAAAGATCATGTAATGACATAAGAAGACAATATATACCCAAAAAAATTGTTGCAAACATGGGACATCACTCATGATGTTGCAAGACAATCAAGGTAAATGAAACCTAAATAAGATAGTAAACACACAAGACAAAGGAAAATCCCATAAAGAGTGGAAAACAATGAAAAGTAGTATAATATAAAATCATGGTGGAAAACAGACCTCCATAACAAATGTTGCACATGAAGCACACGTTAGCATGTTAAAAAGTTAAAAATTATTTCAAGGTGTGTGTAATCTCATAAATAAATGTGTTATGAAACAAAATGAAACAATATCACATATAGTGTATAAAAGAGGATTCCCCCAGGAGCTTAAGTGGGACTTGTAATAGTTATTCACCAAACATCCATGCCGCGTGTGTGTATTTGTAGAATCTACCATCACAACTAGATAGGACAATGAATGCACATGTGTCTATGATAAAGATAATGAAATATAAGATATCTATATAGTATGCATAATAAAGTGAACATTTAAAATCATAAGTAAGACAAAATTTAACCAAGATATGAATTATGCCATGGATGAGATGGAATGGAATGTAGTGTGAATGATAGGATTAGTGTTACCCCAAGTAGATGTGTATGCATGAAATGATGTTCATTTATTTATCCTCCCTTAATAGTAAAGAATGAACCATAAAAAGAGCGCATCATCAAGAAATGGTTTGAGTTATGTATATTATGAAGATGTGATCATTAAAGTGCAAAGTGTAGAGTGAAAAAACGTGAGTGAGCAGTGAATTGATTAAACACACATGAGTGTGATGAGGTCCATTTTAGATGTATACCCTTAGCAGTCGAGTATGGAACATGGAACTAGATTGCGTCATATGGTAGTGTGTCATGTTTTATGCATTGAAGAGATTGTTGAAGGTGTAGTATCTAATGTTAACAGTTTACGAAAAAGGATTGATTGTAGACATTTTGCGTGTATATTATCAAGATGTGTAGATGTTGGATGTGTCATTAGTTGTGTTGATCATATGAAATAAATAAAGGTGGTGTGAGTGTGTTGAATTTATAGAAGGATACATGAGATAGATATGTCGTGGGAGTGCCGAATGGGTAGTATGTTATCGATGTGTAGATTGTATAAGATTTTTGTATCGATTACGCACAAGATAGAAGTATGTTGTAGATATGTATTTTTTGTTGAAGATGTGCATGGACTATGTGTTTCTTTCTATTGTGTTGAGTTATTATTTATGATTAGTTATGAGAGCTATGTATTGTTTGGATGTTTATTATAAGGTGATGAGAAGTATGTGTCGCAAGTAAGTGTCTGGATTGTAGAGTAATGAAAAGTATATTTTGGGATTGTGTTTTGTTTGGATAGAGGTGTGAGGAGGTTAACTATGTAAAGTATGTGTAGTGTGTTAGGTTCATGTGTATAGGTTTCCCTCAACAATCAAGTGTGAACAAATTCATACAAAGTGTGTCATCGAATGATGATACTAATGTATGTTTTTAAAGCTATCGATGTCATGTGCGAGAGTATAAAATGTGAAGCAATGTTGGGGAGAGATATAAGTATTATACCCACCAAGTGTGTGTTAATAACGAAGCTCAAATGTCATTGTTTAGAAGATCATCATTATCTGATCGAAGCCAACTCGAGTTGCATTGGAAACTTGATAGGTAATGCTATGAGGTGGATCATATAAAGAGCCATTGTGATGCAAGGTATACATGGTCATTACATATTCTTCATCGAGTGAAAGGTGTTAGTGGAAACCCATGTGCATACCAATGAGTAGTATTTTGAGAATGGCTAGTAGATAAATCACTACCAATACAAATACTACCTAATGACATGGTAAAAGTTATGGAAGTGTGACTAGAGTCTACATTGCTCCTAATATAGTTAAGCTAATATTGTCTAAGATTCGGGGGATAAGTATGAGGGGTACATGCAACAAAGACTACTAAATGAAATACATGAAGACCATTGGCAGCATTAATTCAAAAATATCCATGATAGAGATTAGGTGAGTGAAGCGGTGGAAGGATTCCATTAAGTGTAAATCTAAGCCTAGATAAGTTATCATATGTACAAATAGTATCGGAACAAGTGTGATACACAAGAATATGATTCCAATAAGAGTTTTTAATTAAGATCTTGCATGTGAAAGGATGAGGTGTAGATGTAGACTATCAAGGGGAGGGTTAAACAATGTCCATGGTATGGACACACTTGATAAAGTACCATGGAATTAGTAGAAAAGGGGTATTTCAGTCATATTCACCAAGATCATCGGCCATAAAAGTGTCATTAAATTAGGCATCATTTATATCGATAGGATTGAAATTAAGTTCACCCAAGGTTTCATCAGTAATTTCAATAACATCAAATTCATCACAAGAATCCTCAAAATCATATGTTTTGGAATTTTCATGCTCTATAGTTATGTCAAGAATATTTCTAGGATTCATACTAGATGTAGGGGTGATAAGAGCCTCAAAAAGTTGAGAAGTATTTATTAGTGGAGTAGAAATGATGGGTAAGATGATTGCAATAGTATGAGTAGAAACAATAGGAGTTCTTAGAGCCACGAGAAAAAGACTATGAAGTGCTACATTGACCAATGTCATATGTATCAATACTAATATATGGAATGGGATGTGAAGGATCAATAAGCACATAATAGCAATAAGTTCTATGAAACATAATTTGAATGGCTCTGGATTGGCAACAAAAGTATGTTCATATCCATCATGTAAGAATTTAATATATTGGTGTACAATGGTTTTAATTTCTTGCAATACATGAATCCAAAGTCTACCTAGTAGTAGATTGAACTAGAATAAAGCATCTATAACAAGGAATTTTGTGAGGATAGTCTTAGACCTGACTTGAATATGTAATTAAATAGTTATGAGGCATGTGCGAGTAGTTTAATCATATCCCCGAAGAAGAGTATAATTATTATAAATGAGATTATTGTGAATACCCAATTGTTTGAGAAGGGAATGAGATCATACATTAACGAATGATCGATTATAAATAAGTACACATTTAATGCAAGTGGTATGGATAATAACAATGATAAGAAAAGGCACACATGGATTGAAAATAACAAATGGCCATATGTCCTCATTAGTGAATGATATAGCATGTGGAAATTTTTTGAGAGACTAAATGAGGTGTGTAAAGGATCTTGAAGAATTATAGCTTTCTAAATGAATAGAACAAAGGGTAGCCTCTAATGTTGAAAGAAAATTAAGTGCACTACACAATAAATCATAGAGGTAAATTTTGGCTGAAGTATTCTTAAGTTGTTTAATGATATCATAGCCCTTAGAAGTAGTAGGAGGAGCCGAAAAAGTGATAGGAAGTAGAATAGAAATGGGTGGAGTCGTAGAAGTATTAGTGTAATGAGTATTTACTACATTGATAGAAATATCAGCTTGAGGCATAATAAAGTGAGGAGGATCTTTGAGTACAAACTTGTATGAAATAAATAGTGGTAGTGACTATGTCTAATTCCTTAGTGGGTGAGAATCAAGGATACAAAGATTCAATCATGACTTGATAATGTGAAGACATACTCGGAAGAAAAGCATTTGATCGGTGGAGTTCACCGAAATGATTAAGCTAAATGTAAATTCATATTCCTAATTTGATTTTTATTGTAATAAGAAAAGAATAAAAATCGAATACATAAATAGAACCAAGAAAATTAAGATACTAAATATGAAACCCTAAATTTAAAGAGATGGAAAGACATCTTAGATGATTTGTAGAAACCATAGACGTGTGCGAGCTGAAAATTTAATAAATACAAAGCACTAACCTTAAATCAAGCTCGAGAAAACTAAAGATCTAGAGGAGTAACCTAGGCGGGGCACCTAGGTCTACTGAAGTTCTTATAAAACCTCCTCGAGAGGGATTTTTAGTTGTTCATTGTTATTCACCTTTGCTCACTCTAAGGTAACACAATGATAACTAGACTCACTAGAAGCCTCAATGAATTATAGACTTGTAATTCCCTCAAATAAACATCAAATCCTAAAAATGAAAGATGTAGAATGAGGGGTCACACTATCCTCGGTTGTCACAATCATGATCTTATGATTGAGACATGCACTACATCTTAGATGTAGTGTATTTATATGTGTGTCTGTGCATGGGTAAATAGTGCCCTAGGTATCTCCTTTTCATTTCACACTTGATACCGAGAAAGTAAGATAAATGTAAAGAATGTAATAGATGTGTGTGTGGAATAGAATGAACATCCCTCCTATGAAATGTATGCAGAATAACCAACTTGTTATACAATTTCGCCCCAATGTAAAAATTAAACAAACAAGAACTTGCACGCAAAGCAAAAATGGAGGAGTTGATTCAGTCATGGGACGCTTGCATTTTAGAGGTGGGCAAATAAAGTTAAAATGGGATGAGAAAATTGTAGAGAATTTCAGGAAGGAAGAATCTCCGAAGTCCAATTTTTTGGACTTTGGAGGTGGAGCATTTTGGAATTTCAGAGATTCTTGTGGGTAAAAAGGGATCGGCAAAGTCTGAAATTTTGAAGTGCAAAATTTTGGACTTTCAGGATTCTGAGTTTCGGACTCTTTTGCGAAAAAAATAAAAAGTGACTAAAAATGTCCAAAATCTGGAAATTTTGAATCCCGAAAGGATTCGGATTTCAAAATTCAATGTAGGTTTTGGGGTCAATGCGGCAAAGACCTTTGTTAGGTTTGAGTTTTGGAACTTCGTGTTTTGGGGTTTTAGAACTCTCGAGGTGATTTGGGCGATGATCAATGAAAAAGATCCAAAAGGAAAAATGTATGAAAGTCCAAAATTTTGGACTTTCAGATTTAGAGTTTTGAAACTTTGGGTTTTGGGGTTTCATAACTCTTAAGGTGATTTGAAGGATGAATAGTAACCCAAACTATGAAGTTAAAATATCTGAAAGTCCAAAATTTTAGACTTTCGGGTTTGAGTTTGAGTTTTTGTGCACCCAAGAAGGATGAACAATGTTTCAATATCCGAATGGAAAGATTCGAAAGTCGAAGATTTGGACATTCAAGTTTGGTAATGTAGCCAAATTCTAAACAAATTTGAAATACTACAAATAATATGAACTCCAAAATAAAATAGATCTCCTTCTTCGTTATTGAATCATGAATTATAATGTTTCCTAAAATAGGAAAAGAACTCCCAACTTGAGTTGCCAAGAAAACTCTAACTAAATTTGACTAAATCTACTCTATGTGGCGAAATTACTATTTTTGCGAGTTTACTAGAAACTCCGCTATTCTTATTAAGTTCACATGCTTATTCATATGGGAAAAGAAATCGTCACACATCTTATTCATTCCTAAATTAGAGGAATTTCCAAGTATCTAACTCATGATGCAACAAATAGACTAAAATTAACTAATGCCCAAAACTAGGAAAAAAGCGAACTACAACTTAAATCCTAATTTTCGGCCTCAAGATGGCAGACTTATGGCCCAAAAATGTGCCAAAACTTGCTCCAACTAGTAGGGCGGGTTGACTACATTCCCAATGGATGCTTCAAGGATACTTGTCTCTTCATCTAGTAGGAAGATGTCCTCGTGAGTTGCCAAATGGTTATCCCAATTTTGCCCCTCGGTAAAATTGATCAAACACGACCCCGCACAGAAAATCTAAGGGTCACTTTCATCACAAGAGGCCACATTTCAAATTTAGCAATTAGGTTACAAGAAGACTTGAAAATGGAGGAGTAGGGTCGGCTAAGGAGGAAAATAGTGTCAAAGAAACTAGAGTCTCAAAGGAGGGAAATGGGGAAACGATTGAAAGTATTTGGGCTTCACAAACAATTCAGAGTGGGCCAAAATTGGCTAAGTATGGAAGAGACAGTGAAAATTTCCAAGTATCTCAACGGTGCATATCCAATGATCAAGCCCAAAAGGTAGTCCCCAAGAAAGCATGGAGCCTCCACGTGTCCAGAGTCCCCTAAAAGTCACATTGACCATTGAAAATTCTTTGACTCACTAGAAGGTGCCAAGTGTCGACTTGACACTACTTCAAAGGTAAAAATCCTAGGTAAGTTTCCAAATGAGCACAAGGATTCCATGTGTCTATGGTCCAACAGAGTCAAAAATGGTGCGAGAAATCCATCGGCTCCAATTGGCTAAGTATAAAGAGTTAGTGGATGGCGCCACATGTTGCGATGATGTAAATTAAAAGGTGCAACCCAAAGTGGAGACTCAGATGAGCGTGGGCCTTCCACATGTCCTAGGTCCAAAAGGGGATAGAGTCGGGGTTGAATAGTCAAAATGGGGTAGAGCAAGCAGATGGAGCCAAGTGTCACGATGATGCTACTTCAAAAGTAAAATTCGTAGCGAGGTTTCCAAACTAGCAGCAACTCTACATGTGGCCATGTTCCAAGTCAAGGTGGGAAGGTGGGTCGTTGGGGGAAATTCAAACTTTTTGCTTGAAGGGTGTAAAGTATAAAAGTTAGGCACACATCTGTTGACACCCAAGGAGCCACATGTCAATCCTAAATCACATGTTGGTCAATGAACCTAGGGAGGAATTTTCACCCAAATGGAAAATGCGGACCGGTGGGCCCGAAGATGGTTTTTTGACAAAGTGAATTGCGGGGCTATGGGACACTTTTCACATTTTTTGTTTTTGGTTCCAAAAGTAGCAAAGTGAATTTCAGGCCCGCAGACCCGTTCTCCTAAAATGGTTTTCACCATTTTTGTACAGACTCGACTCAAACATTTAAATGGACATATCTTTTGATCCAGTGCCCAAAATTCAACAAATTTGGCACCGTTGGAAAGGTCTCGACCTCTTCTATGCCATGGGAGCCTGAAAATTTAATTTTGATGAGGTTAGGTGGGTGAAAAATGGGAAAACGTCTTTTAGGCCACTAATGCAGAATCTGATTGCTTCAACTACATGATCTACTTTTATTTGATCCATCGTTTTCCTTCTTCATCATGCCAAATAAAAATAGAGAACTAGACTTGAAATATTATACGCAAATTAATGGTTGGCATTGATGGTTGGTGGTCAGATTTTAAGAGAAGAGTCAAGTTTCTCCTATCTCTTTTAGGTTTTCATCATTTATATATTGTAACATTTCTCATTTGAGAAGGAGGAGACATGCAGGATGTGGGGAAACTCTCACAAAGTCATTTCAGACTCCATTTGAGCTAAAAGCCTTCTCGTATTCTGGAGAGTGTATTTTTACCTCTAAGAACCCATGTAATAGTTTTTGCACCTTATAGAGCAATAAAATCTTTTTCGTGGCGTCTTTCAACCCTTGGAATTGTTTTGTTGTTTCTTTTTGCCTCTCTATCTCATGTTTTCTCCCTATGTATGTATTTCACGTTTGTAGGTGTAAGATGTCATGCTTCATGGAGTTTCGATGGTGGATTTGGATTTGGGTCTATGTCACTTTTGTTTGACCTCCCAGTTCCCTTTTCCCTAGTTCATTCTCCCTCAGCAGATTATCTTGCCACTTCCTTTTCTTGTGTATCACCGTTAATGTAGGCTCTTTCACCCTCTCTCTCTTTCCCTATCCACTTGGAATGGTTAGATTAGGACTAGTTAGATTCTTCCCTACGGTAGTGTAGCTTGTGGTAGGTAGATTAGGAGGCAAGAACCGACTTTCTCTGGAGGTCCATCTCAAGGTTTGCAAGTCCCACAGCTTGAGAGATGGTCCCATGTTGTACAATCACACCAAGTGTCACACTCACACTCAGGCCATTTGGGGGTGCTTGATATTACGCACTAACAAAGTAACATTTCATGCTTTCCCAAATGTTTCCATTATGTAAAATATTATTGTTGTAGATTTACCTCTTTACTTTTCTATATGTTTATCAAGAGATTTCATAGAAAAAATAGGAGGTTATCTCTCTTCAGATTAGTCTTTCTATTTTTTACTACTCATTATGGGACAAATCTTACTATCAATTTAGAACTATTGGCAAGATTTCACATTGAGCCTCACTCTTCTGATGCATTAGCTAATTATGTAGCCTTAGACGATTCATATTTTGATAATACATCTCTTATTTCAGCATTGGATGGTGTTTCTAACCTGTTTATGGATGAAAAGACACATGAATAACACGCTCATGATCCTTTCAAAGAATTTGAAGAACATTTGTTTGGTGTGTATTGCTTGCATGAAGAAAACACACCAATTCCCTTGTTGTCCAAAATAGAAAATGCAACAGAAGGGATTTGGAAGCTTCATTTTGATGGAGCTAAGAATAAGAAAGGACAAGGAGCAGGTTTGATGCTCACTTCCCCAAAAAATGAAAGGTATTTCTTATCTTTGAGTCTCCAATTTTCATGCACTTGTAACATAGTTAAATACGAAGCATTAATTCATGGCTTACTTTGGGCCAGAAAGAGAGGTATTAGCATGCTACATATTTTTGGTGATTCTGAGTTGGTTATCAATCAAGTAAGAAATTTTAATGTTTGTAAGAATCCATTAATGAAGTCTTACAGACATAGAGTTTCAGACTTAATGGAATATTTCAAAGCTATTAACATTCAGTCCATTCCTAGAACAGAAAATAAGCATGCAGATAGACTTGCAAAGCAATTGGTGCTAGTTTTGAAGTGTTGGAACAGATTGAAAATAGCAAAATTCAGCCTCATATAAAGTTGATTGTCAGGCCTTTGATACTTGATAATGATTTGAAATGACAGTTTTCATCTCGGTTTAACACAACACACTATTGAATTACAGCCGAATTCCAAGCTAGTTAGGCAAAAACAGAGGCTTGTAAATCCCAAAATAGAGCCTCTAATGAGGAAAGAGTTATCTAAGTTGATCGAATAAGGTATTATCTTTCCAATTAAGCATTCAAGTTGGGTAGCCAATCTTGTTCCTGTTAGGAAAAAGAATGGAGAAATTAGATTATGTGTGGATTTTATATATCTTAATAAAACTTCATTAAAATATCACTACCCACTTCCAAATATGGATAAGATTTTGAGAACAATTTCTAGTTCAGATAGACTATCTCTTCTAGATGGCTATAATGGATACAATCATATTTTAGTCCGAGAAGAAGATAGGTACAAAACAACTTTCACCACTAAGTGGGGTACTTATGCTTACAAAAGAATGTCTTTCGGCCTTTCAAATCTTTGGTGCAACATTTCAACGTTCAATGGACATGGATTTTCGTAGCTTGTTAAATAAATGCATCCTTGTTTATTTAGATGATGTTACTGTATTCTCAAAAAATTCTAAAGAACATCTAATACATCTAAGGCAGAATTTTTAGTTATGCAGACAATTTGGAATATCTTTGAATCTGCTAAAGTCTATCTTTTTAGTACATCAAGGTAAATTGCTTGGTCATATTGTTTCTAAACAAGGTTTGGCAATTGATCCTTTTAGGATCGAAGCCATATCATAGCTATCATTATTACCTCACCAAAAGAAGGCATTACAAAGTTTTATGGGAAAAATCAACTTTGTTAGAAGATTTGTTCTAGATTTTGTAGCATTGGTGAAACCATTGACAGCTATGTTAAAGAAAGAGAAAAATTTCTCTTGGACCAGTGAAGGGAGAGAAGGGTTTGAAGCAATTAAGGCAGCCATCTCTCAAGTTCTAACTCTTGCAAACAAAATTTTTGAAAAAGACTTTACAATGTATGCACTTACAGGAGTTGAAGCAATATCAACCATATTAACTCAGGTTAATGATGAAAATGTTGAGTAGCCAATTGCTTTCTTTGGACAAAGCTTGCATGATTATGAAACAAGGTACACATTTCTTGAAAAAAATTACTTTCAGTAGTTAGAGGGCTAAAGAATTTTAAGTACATGCTTTCAAACAAAAAAATCCATGTTCTTGTTTCTCATCCAAGTGTGAAAGCTTTCTTGTTAAATAAAGAATTGAATGAGAAAAGAGCAATCTGGATAATGAAGGTCATGGAATATGATGTTGATATTCGTGTTGCAAAGACAGTTCGAGGAAAATGTTTGTGTGAACACCTAATTGCTGATATGGAAAAACAACAAGCTGCAAAACCAAAACATTCAAAACAACATGCTGAAATTACGTATCAACAATCAGACATCATGGTTCAGCCAGAAAATCAGTAACCTGAACTTGTCCAAGAAGTTCAGGAATCAAGATGGATGACTGATTTAGTTAACTATCTACATCATGACATCTATCCGGAAGGTATGGACAAGAACAAACGAAGGTATTTCAGATTATAATATGTACCATATATTTTTATTGATGGCATTTTATTCAAAAAGGATATAAATGGAATCTTGTTGTGATGTGTCAATTATGATAGAATTTAGAAATTATCATCGGAATTCCATCAAGGACTTGCAGGAGATCATTTCTTAGCACGTACCACAACCTTAAAAATTATGAAATCTGGTTACTATTTTCCCAACATATTCAAGGACTGTTTTGAATGGATTAGAAAGTGTAAGAAATGTGCTTTCTTTGCAAGAAAAGAACGTTTATTTTCGCTGCCCTTATTGCTGGTTTCAATTGATAAAACTTTTATGGAGTGGGGCCTTGACCTTATTGGCATGATCAACCCACCTCCGTCACAAGGAAACAAGTGGATTTTGAATTCTATAGATTACTTTACACATTGGACTAAAGCAATAGCCTTGAAAGATGCTAATGAAACTTCGACACTATCCTTTTATGAAGGTATAGTTTTCATAATTGGTGTTCCAACAACTATCATATAATTTAATGCTTTAACATTTCTTAGTGTAAAGGTAACAGATTGGGATGTCAACCATGGAATTTATTTAAGTTCTTCATCTAATTATTACCCACAAGGTAATAGGTTAGCTGAAAGTACTAACAAGAATATTTTAAGGATCATAAAAAGAACACTCAAAGATAACGAGAGAGCTTAATATCTTATGTTGAGTTCATCACTTTAGGCTAATAGAGTGACTCCTAAAAGATCAGTTGGTAATTCACCATACAAGCTTGTTTACGTAAGAGAAGAAATAATTCTTATTTTAGTTTAGTTACCCGCATTAGATTTTACGCATCAATTGAGTTGCTTGAAAATGAACCTTTGTAGGTTCATTATGCAGAATTAATGGAATTACAAAATCTAAGAGATCAAGCTCATGTAAACATGGAAAATAATCAGAAACAGATTAAGAAGACGTTTGATAAGAAATCCAAATTTAGAATCTACAATGAAGGATATATTGTGTTAAAATGGGATGCTAATCGTACAAAGACAGGAAGACATACAAAGTTTGATACAATCTAGAGTGGTCCTTACATGATTTCAGCTTGCAAAGAGCATAATGATTTTCATCTTTCAAGGTTGAATGGAGAGGAACTTCCCATTCCTATGAATGGTATGTTTCTCAAACACTGTTATTGAAAATCCTACAATGTCTGTTTAGAGTAGGATTTCCCTTCAATAAGTGTAGTTCCTACACATTGTAATGTTTTTCAATTCAATAAGTGCATTCATGCATGTGATTTGGTTTACCATATCTTTTCCTAGTTTTAGTTCATTTTGGAAGGGTTGGACCTTCAAAAAGGTATTTTTGGTTACATTCTTTAGACTCCATGCCCAATGGACAAGAGCAAGGCACTAGTTTAGAAGCTAACATGCAGATTTCCCCACATGATCACAAGAAATGTTGAAAATTTCTACACTCGTGTAAAAATGGGCAACTCAAAACTTTGTTACGATGGACAACATTAGTGAAGTATACCAAAACTAGGGAGTTTCTTTCGAGACATTATTGTTTTTTTGAATTAATTAATGATTACATAAAATCTATAGTTATGTGTGCTGTTACAAAACATAAAAGATCACATAGTCTGTAATTTCATGCTATCTTCAATAAAAGAACACAAAGCCCCAAAGGACAATTGTGTTGCCTTGATGAAGACACCAAATTACAGAATAGATGAAGTGTTAGGTTTTGGAGCAGCAATCATGACTACAAATTACATAAATTAGAGTTCATTATTGGATGTTACAGGTATTCTTTAATGTTCTTTCCTTCATGATTAAGACATTCAATTATATTATTGGGTTGTTTAGTTCATCATACAATCCATATCAGAAAGCAGAAA
Source organism: Taxus wallichiana var. yunnanensis (assembly GCA_018340775.1). Classification (NCBI taxonomy): domain Eukaryota; kingdom Viridiplantae; phylum Streptophyta; class Pinopsida; order Cupressales; family Taxaceae; genus Taxus; species Taxus wallichiana. The sequence continues at coordinate 69,296,869 of CM031233.1, forward strand.
TGTAGAAGAAATACACAACTCAATTTCATAATTCAATGTTTTATTCATAAGGAATTTCAAATGTTCCCACACAAGCCGTGGGATGTAACTGAAAAGTAAAGTACAACTACTGAAATAAGAGGTACACATGCATGAAAGAGAAAATAAAGGAGTATGAAAGAACCCATCATTTCCTTGGGTTTCTCCTTCGATTGATGCATCTCCATCTCCAACTTTGTTCCATCTCCATCTTCATTATTGAAAGCATTGTACCTAAAAATAGAAAAGTAAAAACTATCAGTTAAGAGCTCAGGGTTAATCCATATTCCTATATTGTCCTAATTCATGCATATGAATCTCTTAATAACAGGAGATATAGATTACTTGAAGATCAAACGCATACATGATTTACTCACTCAGAAATAAGGAGAGAGAAGAAAAGAAAAAACATGGACATAAGAGAGGCCAAAAAGCCTAAATATTTTCTAACTATTTTCTCAAGTGTGCAGTAACAAGTTGCAGCCAAGAAGAAATAAATCATATCTTACAGTCCTCACTATAGATAAATATTGTAGAGTTCAATAACTTCTATCCTATGGTACATGAAGCAGATGAGTCATAAGTACATGCTGGAATGAAGGAAGAATGCAACTCAAAGTTCAACAGCTATTCTAGGGATAAAAGAAGTTGTAGTATAGAATAAAGGAGAGAATTACAGACAAAAGTACATGTTTCAGATTGCAACTGAAGAAGAAGAATCAAAATTTAAAGGTTGAAGTTAAATCAAGATAAGATTACAGCTGAAACAGAATGAGAAGGAAATCGAGAAAATTTTGACAGGGCTTTGCCATGTAAAATGGACATTTTACGTCTTTCCATCATGCTATTTTAAACTAATACATGCTTTAAAGGCTATATGTAAATCAAATAGTAATGCAGAAAGTAGATAATGCATGGCATGATCAAAGATAATAGTTATCAGATTTCAGCCCCAACAACAAGCCATGAAGCATCTAAATGAACTATTACAGTGCTAGTTTAAGTTACAAGTGAATAATTTTAGACTCGCATCGTAACATAATATAAAATACAACAATGGATATGTGATTTCTTGTATAAGGATGTGTTCCACGATTTAGAAATCATGCTTGATATGTCTTGTATTGTCTTTGCGACAGATTGCGAGATCTTGGTAGTCGAGAATGTGATTAGACTCTTTTATCTATTTCATTTTGTATACGAGTTTAATCGATCTCGGAATAAATTATAGAGTTATCCATCTATAAGATCTAGTCTTGGATCAGTGGAATTGATCCAAGTAATGCTTTAAGTTTGTTCATGATGAATTAAAATCACAGACCTTGAACAGGTTGCAAGGTTTAGCAGCATTGAATAAGCTAGTCAGGAGTATGACTCAGGCTGATCAAGTGAAATGGATTGGTTCCCGATATCGAAGAATATCTGGAAGGTCTCGATCGTGGACCAGGTAATAATTCGGTTACATACGATTCTGCAGCAGAACAAGAGCTAACCCTGTTCAAGAAGGTATGATATAGGTCTTTTTCTGAGTGTACAGAATGTAGACCTAACTGGAATTATTAAATGATTAGTAACCTAAGACTAAACCTAACCTAGGGGTTAGATTAGTGTCAATCTAACCTAGACCTAGGCTATGTGTTAATGTCCTAAGTTAGTATCTATGTTATGGAAGTTAGATTAGGTATTAACCTAAATTCTAACCTAAGATACTAACCTAACTATGAGCAAGAATGTAAAGGGGCCTATGGAGGGGTGCGAACCATGGGCGGCATTTTCTATGACATTTAATGCATGGGATAAGGATGAAGGACAGGTTTTGGCGGAGGTTTTAGCAACAGCTAAACTAAGCCGACGTGGCAGTTCGCCAAAAATGGAAATGGACTTGGGATTTTGTTTGACTATCGCCAATTCTGGTGGTCGGTGGAAGTGGAGTTTTAGCGGGAAAGTTGGTTTAATTGCATTCAATATTCTCGGTAGTCGAGCTCGGAACTCGCGAGAAGGCATGCAAACAGGAAGTTTGTTGGTTTGTTTGGCTTGTCGCGATTTTCGGGTTCTCTCTGCCTGTTCACTGGTTCTTCGCACCAGTCTTCTTTGTGTTGCATGGAAAGTATGAGATTATCTAGCTCTTTTCTCTGGCAAGGAGAATATATATGCCATGGAGATAGCAAAATTTTGTTGGTCGCTCTAACTTGGAAAAGGAAAAGGAAGTCTGAGCTCTTCCAGTGGTCTGCTTCGGAAATTTGAGCAAAAATCCAGGCATGTTAGGCCCTAACCTTTAAAAATCTTGCTGTCTTTCAAGTGATTTCATTAGAACAACTCTGTTCAAATGTTTTGAGAAAATAGATGATTTTCTATGGAGGTCTTGTTTGATTTTTGGTACTGTATCTCTTCTGGTTCGATTTTTCAATTTCCCCTTGATGGGTGTTTATTAAATTCGAATTGTGGCTCTATTTCTTTGTGTATTCATTCTGGCTTAAATATGTGAGATATATTATATATATAAAAAGTATGAATACTCGGCCTGTTCGGCGAGAACCCATAGAATATACCTGTGTTAGGTATAGGCCACTGTTATGTTGTCGATTTTTGGTCGCCGTTTCTTGTTGTGGAAACTGTATGAAGGGATACTGATGGATATTGTATGATTGATCAGTTATATTGATCCTTTGGAAGCTCTGTCGTGGTTTTTGGTGACAGTGGCTAATGATACTTTTTGGGTTTCGTTTTGTCTTCTAATTTGTTTGGGAGAAGAAGTAACTATTGTGTTACCATAGTCTTTACGACCAGTGGAAGTTGTTTTCCTTGTTATTGTGGTAACGAGGTTTAAGCAGATTAGCTTGTATACAATATTGAGATATTTATATTTTATTTGAACGACTCAGTGGAGTCCTCTGAATGAGTCGTATATTACTATCCACTGCTGAGAATATAGATTCATCCTTGAGTTTTGTTAATTGAATTTCGTGGAAGTCTTGTAGAGGTTACAGGTCTTTTGACCTCTGTTATTTGTAATAAATAATGGATATAGACTCCCTAGGTATGCATTTGCATTTCTTTTGTGTATTTGTTCGAGAGTTTTGACGAGGCTCAGTTGAATTCCTTGCTATGAAATGGGTATTTGATTTGCTTACACTTGATTTGTTCTGAATGCTTGCCATAGATGGCATAGAAGGATTCATCAACTAATTTTATCTTACACTGTTGTTGGGTTCCTCGGTTATGGGTATAAACCCGTTAACAGTATGCAATGTGTATATATAGATTTATAATTGTTGTAACCTGAACGACTCTGAGGAGTCGATTGAATGATTTATATTTATATTTGAACCGCTGTTCAGGTTGAATATAATTGAATGATGGTAATTGTTGTGCCAGCGACTTAAGGGAATAACATGTATTTCGATCTTTGTTATTTTGATAAGATTCCTTCGCGTCGCAGGGATTTTGTGATACAGATTCTTTAGGTGTATATTTACGTCTTCAATCATGCAAATTTTTGTGTAAAAGATTGGGAAGTATGATCGGATTTCTTGTTTTGAATTCAGTAATCGGATTTGCTTGCCTGATTTTTATAAAGCTCCGTTGATGGGCTCAGATGGAATCGTATGCAACTATTTGACTTATTACTGTTGTTCGGATTTATATGAACTCTTGGAAGGTATCCTGTATTGTTTGAACCTTATTGAATCTGATTTTTGGGACACTGTCGTTTTGTCACTGTTCCTTGAGTATGAATGATTATCTTGTATCCTGGCTCTGTTGAAGTGAGTCGTGAATACCATACTTAGGTTTGAATGCGCCCTGGTGAGAATAGATATGCTATGTTCCTTTCCGTTTACTTCAGTCCGATTGAGACTGAGCATGTTTCGGAATTACTGTGTGGTCGTCTTGGCATAGTCTTTAGGAAACCTCAAATTGCTTAATGCAATGAAGTCTGTTGTTTACAGCGTTATGCTAAAAGTTCCTTGATTTCAACTTGTGTCGAAAAGCCATACTGTGTATAAAAGGAACTAGTATTGGGCTTAAGGTTGATATATGGGATTGTTGATGTGTTAGCTGCTGTACAGGAGTTTTGTTGTGTTTTATTTCTTGATTTAAAATAGTGATTCTTCCTGTGGCTTGTCGGACTTGTTCGTATACATACTGGATGAATGTTTTCCATAAGTGGAGACGGTACAGTAGTGAACTTGTGTGAAAGGAAGTATGAATGATATGTTTCTTTCTCTTCAGTTATTTAATATTTGTTGATATCTGTCTAATAGTGGGAATTGTTTTGTAACATATTGGTAGAATCACGAATTGTTATGATATTTTCCTTTTTGGATGAATGAAACGATCTGTCCAATGTTGTGATTTTGGATTCAATGATTGTTTGTGCACATTCGTTCCTTGATTCTTAATATTCGATGAAATATTTGAGAAGTGTTTAGGACTATTCTGTAACGATGATAAAGTTACATATTTGTAGTCATTTTGGATTACAAAGGCATAGTCTGAATCATGTTTACTTGTTTGGATTATTGATTTCATTTAAACAGGGTGTTTAATGAAAACAATTGATGGATTGCAATTGTTTTAAAAGTTAGTGCTTATCATGCTCAGTTCATCGAACTGACTCATGTTGACTATTTTTGCAGATGGTTGCCGTAAGTGGTAAAAGCAATGCAGATCTGACAGGATGATCAGATTATTTAATTGTTTATAATGAATTACAGCTTGATTTTATAAATGTACTATATGTGGAAAGAGGTTTCTTTTCCGTTAAGCATTGTATCAAGTATGTTGTTTGCATAAAATGTAATTGTATAGTTCTGAAAGGAATGGAAATAAGTATTTGATACTTGTGTTGTATTCTTATTCTGATAGTTGACCTTTTTCGGTTTATATACCTGAGTGGCAAGGTTATCTTTGTGTAATTTGGATGTTTTTGTGATTGACAATGAAAGCTTACAAGAAAAGTGGTTGAATTCATATGAGTGTTTAGCAGATCTTATTGTTCTAGCAAAAGCAATTTTTAATTTAAACAATTGTCTTTCTAAAAGATAGGTTAAAATGAACCTAAGCAGAACGCTAAACAAGTTGAATTAAATTACTGATCCCTAGTCTTGAATATGACAGGACAACACTTATTTGGATTCTTAATCATTTACATCCTTATACTAATAAGTATGATATAAATTCGATTAAGAGCTGATATAATCAAATGGAGTTCATATGGCAATCTCATGTGAAGGTTATGAGATATTGTCCAATTCTGTTGTTTTAGAATCAGGTGTATTCTAATGACTCCTTGATGAGAGCTTGACCTTAATACCTCTACCATGTAATGGGCTTTATAGAGGAAGGTCTTCTTAAGATGAAGAATCCGAGGGGATCGGGAAAGGCTAACCTTAGGAAAAGTCTTTAAAGTAATTTAAACTCAAGTGCGTAACGCATGTTGTTAAGTAGATCTTTTCGAGGTGGATTTAAAGGTTGACGACACAAGTCAACTGCAGGGTTGTACCTCGAGAAGATTAGGATCTTCTCGAAGATACAACAATGCAGGTGACTTATGGCGACACCCTTTGCATTGATCGCTAAGATTTACACTTAGTTTTCGAACGAGTTACTCAGGGTCCGATTAAGAACGTGGTCATGTTATAAGGCTGCCTAGGAGATTCGGGGTATCATGACACACTGGTTGAACTGCAAGGTTGAACCAGTATGTCACCATATCCCTAATCCTCGTGGGCATCCATATAACATTATCACCTTGTTAATCTACCTCCGAGTGATTCAGTTGTGAAAGGAAGGACTGACAGTAGTCAGAATAAGACATTCTATATAACATAAGAATGGGGTGAAGGCGTATTCAGTTGCGAGTATGTTGTTAAGGAATACGAGACATAAACAGTATGTTTCAAATCTTTGGCCAAAGTATCGCAAGCTGCTGATTGCGTTGTCCTAATTCACCTAGTCTAAGGGATGAGATGCCGATGAATAATAGTAATGATTATTCAGTTAGGTTCCTTGGACAGAGAATTCTGAATCCCAGAGTAGGGAAGAGAACCGCAAGAGTAAAGTGTTATCTAAAAACACCAACTCTTTTTACTCATGAATAGATCGGTAGATTACCGAGTCATGGAATGAATAGATCGGAAGTAATCCGAGTCATTACAGCTGCATATGGTTGTCCGTTATATGAATGGTTATTTGATTTGTGAGTTCTAAATTATGTATTTAGAACCAGAATGCATTTATCAAAAAAAAAAAAAAAATCGACTTGTTCTATTGTCTAAAATGAGGATGTTACATCTTGGTATCGAAGTGAAGGTTGTAGCTCTTGGACCTATTGAGTCCATAATCGATAAAAACCTAAATTTTTCTTGTGAGAAAATGGTTAGAACAAGGGGAGCGTTGCGGGTAATGCTCCACACGAAGGAGGAGCGGCAGCAACCGAAACTTGATGAGATCCTTGCTGCCCTGTTGGACACAAGAGATCGCTTAGTTTGTATTGAACAGCGAGGTGATGGGAAATGAGGAGGATGAAGAAGTGATAATAATAATCAGCCACCTCTCGAGGACAACCCCAATATGGGTGTTGATGTTAATCTTTGTGAATGCACTGTCCAACTAGAAAACAAAAAGGCAGTTAGCGTGAGAACTCACTAATGATATAAAAAGGATAAGTCCACCTAAGTATGATGGCACCACATTAGGAGATGGAGCTGATAAGCGGCTCGGTGAAATGGAGAAGTACTTTGCAATAAGGAACTTTTCGAGAGGAAACCAAAGCTATTTGGGAGCCTATCGGCTTTCACACGAAGCATCTTCGTGGTGGGATAGCCGTAAAAGTGAACTAAACATTGATGAGACCAATATTACTTGGGATCAATTTAAAGGCTATTTTAGGCAACGTTGGCTGCCACAACTTTTCTATGATCGAGAAAATGACAGAATTTCAGAACTTAGCTCAAGGGAAGCTAACAGTGGCCGAATCGGGGAGCGGTTTACAAAACTCCTTAAGTATGTACCGCATGATATCGGTGACGAAAAGTTGAGAATACGGAAATTCATCATGGGATTGAATCTGTGATAGGGGAGAGGTCGATGTTCACAGTCCAACCACTATGGAAGGAGTTGTTGAAAAGGCCATTAGGCAAAACGAGAAATTAAAGGCTATTTACGCTCATAAGGAGGAAGTGCGGAAGAAGACTGCAAACCCTTCTTGACCTCTCTTGCACCCAGAAAAGGACCGTGGAAAAAGTTTGGAAACAAGAGTAAGTTTCCAGGGGATAACAATAAGAAAGCAGTCAGTAAATAAGCCTGCTGGAAATGTAAGGGATAATTTTGTTAAAAATTATAACAATGGGCCGAAGCCCTATGGAGGACAGCGTGACAATTACAAGGCTGGAGGTAATTTGAGCCTAAGAAGGGACCTGTAGGAGGCTGCTACAATTGTGGCAAGGACCACTATGCTAATCAATGCCCTTTGAAGAAGGATGATCGTGTCAATGACATAAGATACATCTTTGTGAGTAGAGACAAAGCAAGGTGAAAAGCAAGTGACACCTATAGAAGTTAGGGTAAGTTCGGCATACCTGTCACTATTCTTTTTGATACGGGAGCTACTGAATGTTTTATTTCTAATAAACTTGCTTCTAAACTTAAAAGAAAAGCTAGAAAAATGGATAAATCTTGGACTGTAGAGTATGGTAATAACTCTGTTCATACAGTGAGTGAGTGTCTTTTTGGGGCAGTCCTTGACTTACCTAACTTTTCCACGGAAGTTGATCTCTATGTTGCACCTTTGGGATCGTATGACATTGTCATCGGTGTCAATTGGTTAGCTGACCATAAAGCAAAGGTAGATTGCTATGAAAAGAACATAAAATGTTTAGATGATCAGCTAGAATCAGCAGAGATTCAAGGTGTGAAACGGGAAATTTCAGTTAGAAGACTGTCAGCTATGCAGCTTAAAAAGGCTAAAAATAAAGGATGTACTCTTTATGCGGTAAAGATATCGAATCTTGAGAAGAAGATGATGATTACATGAAGCAAATTCCCTCTTTTACAAAGTTTTGAGGATGTTTTCTGAAGAATTACGGGGTTACCACCCAAGAGAGAATTTGACTTTACCATTGAAATCAAGCACAGGAAGCGGAACCTATTTCCAAAGCGCCTTATAGGATGACTACTACGAGTTAGTCGAGCTTAAGGCACGATTGCATGAAGCTTTTGACAAAAGGTTTGATTAGACCAAGTGTTTCACCTTGGGAGCGCTGTAATATTCGTGAAAAGAAGGATGGAACACTAATTTGTGTATTGATTATCGGATGTTGAACAAAGCAACAATCAAGAACCGATATCCACTTCCGAGGATCGGCGATCTGTTTGATCGAGATGCGTGGAGCAGCGGTTTATTCTAAGATAGACCTTCGATCTGGTTATCATCAGTTAAGGATTAAAGAAGAAGACATTCATAAAACAACTTTCCGAACAAGGTACGGACATTATGAATTCACAGTTCTACCCTTCGGGTTAACTAATGCACTGCAACCTTTATGAATTTAATGAACAATATTTTTCAAGAATACGGACAAGTTTGTACTTGTATTCTTGGGACGATATTCTCATTTATTCTAAAAGCGTTGAGGAGCACAATGAGCATTTGAAGATAGTTTTGGGAATTTTGAGAAAGAGGAAGTTGTATGGTAAGTTATCCAAATGTTCTTTCTTTGATTCAGAAGTTCACTATTTGGGTCATGTCATAAGTAAAGAAGGAATTGCTGTAGATCCTTCAAAAATAGTGGCAATAACTGAATGGCCTACGCAAAGAATGTACATGAAGTAAGAAGCTTCATGGGTCTTGCAGGTTACTATAGAAAATTTGTAAAGGATTTTTCTAAAATAGCTGCACCAATAACTTCTTTACAAAAGAAGGATAAGAAATTCATGTGGAATGACAAGTGCGAAGCGGCTTTCAAAAGTCTGAAGGACCAGTTGACTTCTGCACCTATTTTAGCTGTACCAGACCCTAATGGGAATTTTACTGTTGTAACGGATGCTTCTGGGGAAGGCCTTGGAGGTGTTTTGCTACAAAATGATCAAGTCATTGCTTATGAAAGTAGAAAACTTAAGATACATGAGCTGAATTATGCCCCTCATGATTTGGAACTTGCTGCCATTGTTCATGCACTTCAAGTCTGGAGACACTACTTACTTGGGAAACCTTTTGAGTTGAAAACTGATCACTTGGGACTGAAATATATTTTTACTCAGCCCAATCTGAATGCCAGACAGAGAAGGTGGTTAGAATTTTTATCACAATATGACTTTGATATAAGCTATATCAAAGGGAAGGAGAATAGAGTAGCTGATGCTCTAAGTCGTAGGAGGCACATTTCTACTCTTATAACATTAAGAACTCAGTTTAAAGATGAGGTAAAAAGTGCCTCAGAATCAGATGCATACTTTCAGCAAGTAAAAGCAGCGCTTGCTGCAGAACCTAAGGATATAAGGTATAAAGGTTTTCATTTTGATAATGAAGGAATCTTGCGTTATGAAAACAGGGTATATGTACCTATGCAGAATGAATTGAGAAAGAAGTTGTTAGTTGAATTTCATAATTCACCTTTCTCTGGACACCCAGGTATCACAAAAATGCTAGCTGATTTGAAACAACAATACTTTTGGAAAGGTATGAAAAAGGATGTGATTAATTTTGTGACTCATTGTCTGGAATGTCAGTGGGTGAAGGCAGAACATATGCACCCTTTGGATTTGCTATATCCTCATAGCATACCGTAATACAAATGGCAAGTAATAACCATGGATTTTGTACAAGGACTACCTATGTCCAGGAATAAACATGATGTTATCCTGGTAGTTGTAGATAAACTGACTAAGGTAGCTCATTTCATCGCTGGAAATCTAAAGGATGATTCACCAGTGCTAGCCAAAAGATTCGTGACACGAAATTTTCAGATTGCATGGTGTACCAGAATTGATTATATCGGAGAGATCCAAGAATGGCGTCAAGGTTTTGGCAAGCGCTTAATACAGCTCTTGGAACAAAACTAAACTTGATTCGCATATCATCCGGAAAGCGGATGGACAAACTAAAAGAGTAAATCAAGTGTTGGAGGACATGTTGCGGATGTATTGCATGGATCAACAGTATAAATGGGAAGAGTATCTTCCATTAGTTGAGTTCGCATACAACAACACTTATCATTCATCTCTCAAAATGGCACCATTTGAAGCACTTTATGGAAGAAAGTGCAGAACTCCTGTTAGTTGGGACAGTGTTGAGGATAGAGTGGTAATTGGACCAGAGATTCTCACAGAAATGGAACAGCAAGTTAAGCTGATTCGTGAATGATTAAAGGAAGCAGCGGATAGACAGAAGAGCTATGCTGACCTTAAGCGGGTTGATAAAATGTTTGAGCTTGGTGATAAGGTTTTCTTCGTGTTAAACCCAAAAAGAGTTCTATAACTTTTGGCAAGGCTGCCAAGTTGTCACCTCGATTTGTGGGACCTTTGAAATTGTCGAAATAATCAATCCTGTAGCTTATCGTTTAGCATTGCCACCTACTTTATCTCGCATGCATGATGTTTTCCATATTTCTTTGCTTAAGAAATACGTTTCAGATCTGTCACATGTTTTAAATTGGAATTCCTTGCAGGTCCAAGACCCAGGAATAATCGTGGTTAAACCCACACGAGTGCTGGAAACTCGCCATTTGCATTTAAGAAATCGTGATATACAGCAATGTAAGGTCCAGTGGGACCATTTTAGCGAAGAAAGTGCAACTTGGGAAAATCTGGAAGAGATGAAAATTGCTTTTCCTTCTCTTTTTCAACAGAATGAAATCTGTTGACAAAACATACTTTTATGAACTGATTGTTTTTAAGTATTTATGAAAGCGATGAAGAAGCGAGACTTTATTGAGTTGAATAAAATGTGTTGTGACATTGATTTTTGGAACTATTCAAATATGAAATAGGCACATTATTTGTGTACTGATAAATTGATTGACCTGAAGGTTAATTTAAATATGTAATTCATCGGGACGATGAATCTTTTTAGGAGGGAAGCATGTAACACCCTGAACTGTTGTTACTTTCTCCTGAGCATACAAGTGTTGATATGTGATTTCTTGTATAAGGATGTGTTCCTCGATTTAGAAATCATGCTTGATATGTACTGTATTGTCTTTGCAGATTGCAGATCTTGACTGAGTCAGAATGTGATTAGACTCTTTTATCTATTTCATTTTGTATCTGAGTTTAATCTGATCTCGGAATAAATTATAGAGTTATCCATCTATAAGATCTAGTCTTGGATCAGTGGAATTGATCCAAGTAATGCTTTAAGTTTGTTCATGATGAATTAAAATCACAGACCTTGAACAGGTTGCAAGGTTTAGCAGCATTGAATAAGCTAGTCAGGAGTATGACTCAGGCTGATCAAGTGAAATGGATTGGTTCCCGATATCGAAGAATATCTGGAAGGTCTCGATCGTGGACCAGGTAATAATTCGGTTACATACGATTCTGCAGCAGAACAGGAGCTAACCCTGTTCAAGAAGGTATGATATAGGTCTTTTCTGAGTGTACAGAATGTAGACCTAACTGGAATTATTAAATGATTAGTAACCTAAGACTAAACCTAACCTAGGGGTTAGATTAGTGTCAATCTAACCTAGACCTAGGCTATGTGTTAATGTCCTAAGTTAGTATCTATGTTATGGAAGTTAGATTAGGTATTAACCTAAATTCTAACCTAAGATACTAACCTAACTATGAGCAAGAATGTAAAGGGGCCTATGGAGGGGTGCGAACCATGGGCGGCGTTTTCTATGACATTTAATGCATGGGATAAGGATGAAGGACAGGTTTTGGCGGAGGTTTTAGCAACAGCTAAACTAAGCCGACGTGGCAGTTCGCCAAAACTGGAAATGGACTTGGGATTTTGTTTGACTATCGCCAATTCTGGCGGTCGGTGGAAGTGGAGTTTTAGCGGGAAAGTTGGTTTAATTGCATTCAATATTCTCGGTAGTCGAGCTCGGAACTCGCGAGAAGGCATGCAAACAGGAAGTTTGTTGGTTTGTTTGGCTTGTCGCGATTTTCGGGTTTCTCTCTGCCTGTTCACTGGTTCTTCGCACCAGTCTTCTTTGTGTTGCATGGCAAGTATGAGATTATCTAGCTCTTTTCTCTGGCAAGGAGAATATATATGCCATGGAGATAGCAAAATTTTGTTGGTCGCTCTAACTTGGAAAAGGAAAAGGAAGTCTGAGCTCTTCCAGTGGTCTGCTTCGGAAATTTGAGCAAAAATCCAGGCATGTTAGGCCCTAACCTTTAAAAATCTTGTTGTCTTTCAAGTGATTTCATTAGAACAACTCTGTTCAAATGTTTTGAGAAAATAGATGATTTTCTATGGAGGTCTTGTTTGATTTTTGGTACTGTATCTCTTCTGGTTCGATTTTTCAATTTCCCCTTGATGGGTGTTTATTAAATTCGAATTGTGGCTCTATTTCTTTGTGTATTCATTCTGGCTTAAATATGTGAGATATATTATATATATAAAAAAGTATGAATGCTCGGCCTGTTCGGTGAGAGCCCATAGAATATACCTGTGTTAGGTATAGGCCACTGTTATGTTGTCGATTTTTGGTCACCGTTTCTTGTTGTGGAAACTGTATGAAGGGATACTGATGGATATTGTATGATTGATCAGTTATATTGATCCTTTGGAAGCTCTGTCGTGGTTTTTGGTGACAGTGGCTAATGATACTTTTTGGGTTTCGTTTTGTCTTCTAATTTGTTTGGGAACAGGTAACTATTGTGTTACCATAGTCTTTACGACCCAGTGGAAGTTGTTTTCCTTGTTATTGTGGTAACAGGGTTTAACCGTTAACTGTATACAATATTGAGATATTTATATTTTATTTGAACGACTCAGTGGAGTCCTCTGAATGAGTCGTATATTACTATCCACTGCTGAGAATATAGATTCATCCTTGAGTTTTGTTAATTGAATTTCGTGGAAGTCTTGTAGAGGTAACAGGTCTTTTGACCTCTGTTATTTGTAATAAATAATGGATATAGACTCCCTGGGTATGCATTTGCATTTCTTTTGTGTAAGCTGTTCGAGAGTTTTGACGAGGCTCAGTTGAATTCCTTGCTATGAAATGGGTATTTGATTTGCTTACACTTGATTTGTTCTGAATGCTTGCCATAGATGGCATAGAAGGATTCATCAACTAATTTTATCTTACACTGTTGTTGGGTTCCTCGGTTATGGGTATAAACCCGTTAACAGTATGCAATGTGTATTTATAGATTTATAATTGTTGTAACCTGAACGACTCTGAGGAGTCGATTGAATGATTTATATTTATATTTGAACCACTGTTCAGGTTGAATATAATTGAATGATGGTAATTGTTGTGCCAGCGACTTAAGGGAATAACATGTATTTCGATCTTTGTTATTTTGATAAGATTCCTTCGCGTCGCAGGGATTTTGTGATACAGATTCTTTAGGTGTATATTTACGTCTTCAATCTGTGCAAATTTGTGTAAAAGATTGGCAAGGGTACAGTCGGATTTCTTGTTTTGAATTCAGTAATCGGATTTGCTTGCCTGATTTTTATAAAGCTCCGTTGATGGGCTCAGATGGAATCGTATGCAACTATTTGACTTATTACTGTTGTTCGGATTTATATGAACTCTTGGAAGGTATCCTGTATTGTTTGAACCTTATTGAATCTGATTTTTGGGACACTGTCGTTTTGTCACTGTTCCTTGAGTATGAATGATTATCTTGTATCCTGGCTCTGTTGAAGTGAGTCGTGAATACCATACTTAGGTTTGAATGCGCCCTGGTGAGAATAGATATGCTATGTTCCTTTCCGTTTACTTCAGTCCGATTGAGACTGAGCATGTTTCGGAATTACTGTGTGGTCGTCTTGGCATAGTCTTTAGGAAACCTCAAATTGCTTAAACAATGAAGTACATTGTTTCTGACGTTATGCTAAAAGTTCCTTGATTTCAACTTGTGTCGAAAAGCCATACTGTGTATAAAAGGAACTAGTATTGGGCTTAAGGTTGATATATGGGATTGTTGATGTGTTAGCTGCTGTACAGGAGTTTTGCTGTGTTTTATTTCTTGATTTAAAATAGTGATTCTTCCTGTGGCTTGTCGGACTTGTTCGTATACATACTGGATGAATGTTTTCCATAAGTGGAGACGGTACAGTAGTGAACTTGTGTGAAAGGAAGTATGAATGATATGTTTCTTTCTCTTCAGTTATTTAATATTTGTTGATATCTGTCTAATAGTGGGAATTGTTTTGTAACATATTGGTAGAATCACGAATTGTTATGATATTTTCCTTTTTGGATGAATGAAACGATCTGTCCAATGTTGTGATTTTGGATTCAATGATTGTTTGTGCACATTCGTTCCTTGATTCTTAATATTCGATGAAATATTTGAGAAGTGTTTAGGACTATTCTGTAACGATGATAGAGTTACATATTTGTAGTCATTTTGGATTACAAAGGCATAGTCTGAATCATGTTTACTTGTTTGGATTATTGATTTCATTTAAACAGGGTGTTTAATGAAAACAATTGATGGATTGCAATTGTTTTAAAAGTTAGTGCTTATCATGCTCAGTTCATCGAACTGACTCATGTTGACTATTTTTGCAGATGGTTGCCGTAAGTGGTAAAAGCAATGCAGATCTGACAGGATGATCAGATTATTTAATTGTTTATAATGAATTACAGCTTGATTTTATAAATGTACTATATGTGGAAAGAGGTTTCTTTTCCGTTAAGCATTGTATCAAGTATGTTGTTTGCATAAAATGTAATTGTATAGTTCTGAAAGGAATGGAAATAAGTATTTGATACTTGTGTTGTATTCTTATTCTGATAGTTGACCTTTTTCGGTTTATATACCTGAGTGGCAAGGTTATCTTTGTGTAATTTGGATGTTTTTGTGATTGACAATGAAAGCTTACAAGAAAAGCGGTTGAATTCATATGAGTGTTTAGCAGATCTTATTGTTCTAGCAAAAGCAATTTTTAATTTAAACAATTGTCTTTCTAAAAGATAGGTTAAAATGAACCTAAGCAGAACGCTAAACAAGTTGAATTAAATTACTGATCCCTAGTCTTGAATATGACAGGACAACACTTATTTGGATTCTTAATCATTTACATCCTTATACTAATAAGTATGATATAAATTCAGTTAAGAGAACTGATATAATCAAATGGAGTTCAGATGGCAATCTCATGTGAAGGTTATGAGATATTGTCCAATTCTGTTGTTTTAGAATCAGGTGTATTCTAATGACTCCTTGATGAGAGCTTGACCTTAATACCTCTACCATGTAATGGGATTTATAGAGGAAGGTCGTCTTAAGACGAAGAATCCAGGGATCGGGAAAGGCTAACCTTAGGGAAAAGTCTTTAAAGTAATTTAAACTCAAGTGCGTAACGCATGTTGTTAAGTAGATCTTTTCGAGGCGGATTTAAAGGTTGACGACACAAGTCAACTGCAGGGTTGTACCTCCGAGAAGATTAGGATCTTCTCGAAGATACAACAATGCAGGTGACTTATGGCGACACCCTTTGCATTGATCGCTAAGATTTACACTTAGTTTTCGAACGAGTTACTCAGGGTCCGATTAAGAACGTGGTCATGTTATAAGGCTGCCTAGGAGATTCGGGGTATCATGACACACTGGTTGAACTGCAAGGTTGAACCAGTATGTCACCATATCCCTAATCCTCGTGGGCATCCATATAACATTATCACCTTGTTAATCTGCCATCGAGTGATTCGTTTGTGAAAGGAAGGGTGACGTGTAGTCGAGAATAAGACATTCTATATAACATAAGAATGGGGTGAAGGGCGTATTCAGTTGGCGAGTATGCCGTTAAGGAATACGAGACATAAACAGTATGTTTCAAATCTTTGGCCAAAGTATCGCAAGCTGCTGATTGCGTTGTCCTAATTCACCTAGTCTAAGGGATGAGATGCCGATGAATAATAGTAACGATTATTGGTTAGGTTCCTTGGATGAGCATTACGAATCCCGAGTAGGGAAGAGAGCCACAAGAGTAAAGTGTTATCTAAAAACACCAACTCTTTTTACTCATGAATAGATCGGTAGATTACCGAGTCATGGAATGAATAGATCGGAAGTAATCCGAGTCATTACAGCTGCATATGGTTGTCTGTTATATGAATGGTTATTTGATTTGTGAGTTCTAAATTATGTATTTAGAACCAGAATGCATTTATCAAAAAAAAAAAAAAAAAAATCGACTTGTTCTATTGTCTAAAATGAGGATAACATTATTTCACATAGTCTACATGCTTCTAAAAGTTACCACCATGAGTTATGAAAAGGACAGAGTTATGATTGCCATGAATATACAAACTACAGTTACTACAATTGATGACTGAGAAAGCATACAACTGTAACACTATGAACTCAAAGAGCAGTGATTTTAAGTGATACAAAAGATATTACCACAAGAGAAGAACAATATTCAAAGCTCATCAAATTCAAAGATAGTGTTTTTAGAATAAGCTACAACAACTCGATGCTAGCAAAATATGTAAGGAAGAAAATATAACTTCAAAATTCAATGCACAGTCATATGGTGAGACCAAATAGATAAAATCTATGTAGAGCTTTGAACAGGGTCTTGAGTCACTAATAAATTCTTCACGAGTTTCAGAGATCAAAACAATGAAGGTCTAGGGTCCCAGAGAATGAAGAACAGGATGAAGAATGCTCCAAGATCATTCTTAGAAGGAACCCAAAGGAGCTCAAAATAGGAAATAGAGAGTCCGAGATCGAAATATCAGGTCATGGCCGAGCCGTTCAAGTCTTTCAGCAAGTTCAAAGAAGATAGAATGCAAAGCATAATCAAGAATATCCAGGGTTTCCTAAAAGGCTCAAGGATTGACCGAGAACAAGCTTCGAATCAGAGACACATGCATACCTGGGCCAATGGTCATAAACCCTTGAAATATCATCAAGAAAGAGAGTTTTTCGCAACATAAAGTATAATAGTCTAGATTCAAGGGATAATTTTATAAGGAATGAAAGCGAGTAGCAAGTAAATAGAGATTTAAATCATATTCAGAACACAAACTCAAGTGGAGGAGCTTTGAATCAGAAACACATTCATATCCAAGTTAAAGAAATATTGAATTATTTCAAAAATTTGTTATTCCATTTGAAATCAGTTTCCAGTTGTAGTATCAGAGTGAGAAGGGTATAACTCTTGGCCAAAAATCACAAAACCCATTAATGGGTATCAAGAAATTAGAATAAGAGACAAGAACTCACCATTTATAATCAAACAGTCATAAATTTCAAACAACTAAATGATGAAACAAGAAATCCATATGCTCATGAGAAGTTTGAATTTGGGAGTCAAGTAGGAGAAAGAAATCACAAAACCCACAAATATTTTCAAGATTTTCAGTGACATATCCAAGGAAGAAAATGAAAATAGAAGTGTACGTGTGCAAGAGAAAAATTAGCTCACCTATAACCACTCATGGCGGCCGGCATCAACTATGATTCACTCACAAATATCAAGCAGAGGCATAAAACCGAAAAAAACTCATAGAAGCTCAAGAAAACATCCATGGCGATAACAGAGCTTTCAGAACTCAAGATGACAAGAAAATACATGTGTTCAAGCCCCAGAATCTTGCAGACCAAAATAACGTAAAACCGAGCTCAAAGTCTACAAAAATGGTGGAACCTCCCCAAAAGGCTTGCTCAAGAAAACTCTAACAGATCAGAGACAAAATATATAGATGCTTGAAGGCTAAGAAGGCTGAAAAAATGGACTTAACCGAGCTTTAAAAATTCAACAATGGCGTCGAGCCAAAACTTTTCAGGGCTTCACCCACAAGACAAAAATCCAAAATGAAGTGATCATTAAGGTCAAGTGATCTTTACCATGCAAACTTGAGAGATGAGTTAAATGAAACTCAACCATAGTCAGAGAATCAAAGGTAGAGAAGAAAAAGTACACAAGATCAATGTCCTCAAGTCGATCTCCAAAATCAATGCAAACCACCATGATCAAGATGCCACCGACCACTTTAATTACAGGGTTGAAACCCTAACCATGGATCAGAGATCAATGACCTAAGATTCAATGGATCGAGATCAATGATTAAAAAATGATCAACAATATTCAAATCAAACTATGATGATTAGAATATCACCCACAATATTAAATGCTAAGGTCAGAAACCCTAATCATGGGTTGGAGATCAATGGCCACGAATTGAAAGGACACCGATCAATGCTTAGAAATTGATCACCAAAAACAAAGAAAACTCAACCCAAGTTAAAATACCACCGACGAAGCATAAGGAAGGGGTGACTCATCATCACGAAGGGGTCAACCCTTGTCATTAAAAAATTATTTGCATTTTGACTTATCAAACTATAGTCCAAGCTCCAAATGAATCAAAATCGATTGAATCATGTTATGCAATGATCACCCAAAAAGGTAAGGTTAAACCATGGTCTATGTCCAATCAAATGCAAAGGTGGGGCTAACAACTATATAATATAATGATAATAAAAAAGGTGGCTAGACCTTATAATATGCCTAGTCCACAAAGGTGGCCAAGTGTATTGTGGTGACTTTTTAAAAAAACAAAGTGCCCCTTATCTTATTTCAAAACCAATAATGTGCTAAGTCCATCAAGGATGGCCAAACCAATGGAGACTAATGATTAAGTGCAAGGGTGGTCCCCACTGATTTGATGAATTGGTTATGACTTGGACTGAAAATTTTCATGTGATCACAAGATTAGACAAGGAATGTCAACATCAGAGCCTAAGCTTGGAGGTGGTCCCCATCAAGTGGATATTTGGATGAATTATTTTTGTAAGGTATTGCAAATAATGTAATTAATTTTGCTCACTCACAGGGAGTATTTTTGCATGCCTTCACAAGAGGACAGATCAACAAGAGGACAAAATCTGCATGCACTAGGAGAAGACTTGCTCATCAAGAAAGATTTATTATTAGCAAATTATTCACCCATGATTTTCTTAAAAATAGAACAGTCAACTGCAGTTTGACTGTGATGTAATCAAAGGCTATTAATGCCTCTTGTATTAGTTTTCTTTATTTTATTCCTTATTTATTATTAAATAAAGGATAAAAATAGAATGCATGGGCGAGTACAACCCTAGTCTATTTTTAGGAAGGGTGGGTGAATCAATTTTGCTATATATTGTGTGCCTTAGCAAAGCACAAGGAGAGGATTTTTAGATACGGAGTGCTGAAGCAATTTTCTATCAGTTTTCCTTTGAATGTGAAGTATTTTCTGCCTTTCCAATTATTTTCAATCTTGTGTATGTTCCCATTAATATTGTGAATGTTAATTCCCGATTAATCATCTTACCCTGTTGCAAATTTCAGTAATTTTTGCTTGATATTAATGTGCATGTTTAACTTAATAGTGTTGTTGTGATTATTTTCCCTCAATACATCCAAGTGTTTTCCTTTAATATTCTACAGAAAACTATTGGCATGTGCATCAGAAATTCATTCCATATCAATTATGCATGTACTCAGTCAAAGACCTCATACAAGTTTGGTGTATCACCTTAGTTTTTAATTTCATTTACAGTCATCTTTTACCCTTAAAACCCTAAAAATCAGTTTAGGATACATCAATAAGGAACCAGCCTTGATACCAAAGACTCACCTCAAAATAGGTATACCCACAGACCTGAGGTGTTTCCATTGTATCTATGAAAGAGAGAGATAAAATCTTCCAGCTTAGAACACCTACATCCATCTCTCTACAAGGTGCACTTTCGAGAGATAACAACATTCCTATCTAATTAAAGACTCTCAGTTATCATAGGAACCATTTATGTCTAAGACTCATTCAATGACTTCAAATTACTTTATTATTTCTTCCAAAAGTTACTTTCATGGTGACATGCTTCTCTCAATATGGAAAAGATGAATAAATTTCTTACCCTTTAACTCTACAAGTTCTTCCTTGTAGCCCTATGAAACATTTAATTTGTTAATAAATTTTAAAAGAATTAGTTTCATGGAGAAAAAAATACTTTTGAGTCCCCATTAAGACCCTTTTATTTCCACAAAAACCATGAAAATGAGTTATTAAGGGTAATATACCAATTCTAAAAATGCTTGTTCCAAATTAGGTTTATTTACCCTTCAATCAAGTAATGTATAGAAAATATATGGTTTTACAATGAAAAATAATCTTAAACCTCAAAAATATATTTCTTAATCATGCTCAAATAGTATTTAAAAATTTTCTATAAGTTTCATCCATAAATACAAAAATTATACTCATTTTAAAAATTGTGTCCTAATATAGTATTTCATAGTTCTGAGAGAGATTATTTCATAACTTTAACAAATCAATGAATCAAGAATTAAAACATGCCTTGTAATATCTCTATGACCATCCTCCAACATTATTATCTTTGTATGAAACACCTAGAAATATACCTATCATTCCCAACAACAAGCTTTATAATAACTTTCCTTAAGAAAACTCTTTTTTCAAAGGACATTTCATCAAAATGTCACTCAATATTTTTATAATATCATTTTGCAACTCTAGAATGAATTTTCATACCTATAAATGCATGAAAAAACTCTTCAAATCATCAAATTGTACATTTCATAACCTATTTACTCCTTTTTCTCTATACTACACAAAAGAACAAACCTAATCTACTCCAAAATGAGAAATTAAATCTTATTTATTATTAAAAATCCTAGGAACATTGCTTTTGACATTATAAAATTTATTTAACATGTGTTACACACCTATAAATTCATTTGTTTCATATAATAACACTTAACCTTACTTTATCACCACAAAACCAACAACTTATCACTTTATTCATAGAAATAATCAACTTATAGACCATTACAATTTTTGGTACCTTCATAGAATGAGAATACACTTTAAAACATCTTTTAAATTCGTAAAAATTCTCTTACAAACATATATGTGTGTGTGTGTGTGTGTGTGTGTGTGTGTGTGTGTGTGTGTGTGTAAGAGAATTTTTATGAATTTAAAAAGATGTTTTAAAGTGTATTCTCATTCTATGAAGGTACCAAAAATTGTACCTTATTCTATGAAGGTATATATATGTGTGTGTGTGTGTGTGTGTGTATATATATATATATATATATATATATATATATATATAATAAGAAGATCCAACTTATTCATATTCGCAAGTGTGTTCCATCTATGTATAAGGGAGAGGAGCCAATAGTGGAGCATGGACTAGTAATGGTGAGGGTATTTGTGAAGTGAGTGACTAGTACATGTACATTTGTCATTCAACATTTGAAAAAAAAGTAGCTAATAAAATGTGTCACATCAAATCACATCAAAAAATCACCCAATCACATGATGCCACATAAGTGGAAAAAAATGCATGACATAATGCCCTACTAATGGTCCACCCTTTTTTCCTTTGTATGAAAAACTACTTGATTTAAATCCATTTAAAAACCACTTTCCATAAAATAAAAATGCTCAAAAAAATATATTTAGATTAAGAAAAAAAAATCTTTTAAAGGGTAATTTTTTTTTTCAAAATTTGATGTAGTTAAATGTGTGTTGTACACCCCTCAACTTGGGTGCACAACCACTGGCTCCTCTCCCTTACTTTTCTACAAATGCCTTGTGCTTAACCATATGGGTTCTTTCCTTGTTCACATCCTTCACACTAGTTTTGGACCTTTAAACCATCTTCTTAGTCTTATCCTTATTCCCATTTGAATATATCTTTATTTGTAACCTAAAAGGTGAGATGGAAAAAAAAATCCCTCTAAATTGTTGGTTAGAGAAAATGGTTAAATACGGCCATGTAAAAAATTGGAACCCAAGAGTGGAAGTGTACGAAAGGAATAAACAAAGAATGCGTGAAATTGTGTGCATCACAATGGAATAGAATATTGTGCAAGGGGTCCGTGCACATGTAGAGAACTTGGGGCTTATCCGATTTGTGTGTAAGGACTAAAAATAGACAAAAACAAGTTGGCGTCACAAAGAAGAAAGGTCTACAAATAAGAAAGCACATGTAAAAAAGGGAAAAAATGTCACATGGAGATGAAATAATTATAGAATAAGGAAAGTTGTTAAAATCATCAGTTAATAATAAAACACCTATTATTAGGAATAACACATGTAAACGGTGAATGGAAAGTCCCCACCATGTATAAATAGGTCTATTACTCCATGTAATTAGTACTTTTGGATATAGTCCGATAATTGGAGGAATGTGTGAATGCATGAGAGATAGTTTGTATTCGGTCATGGTCTAATACATGGATGTAATAGAGTATTTATGTAATCGGATTATTCATTTTATGATCAATTTGATTTTGTAATGGATAATTATGTTTTGATTGCTAAAGTAACTATGTATGAATTTGATATATTGGGAATTGAAGTACTATTAGTAATTGTATAAGTTAATTAATCTTCCTTATTATATGTGTTGTCAATATTTTATGTTGTATCTCCATTTATGCATAATATAACGATTGTGTCTACACTAACTAAATATTCCGATAAAAAAAAGGAGGGACTAGGTGACTATGAGCAATTTGGGTGAGCATTCAATTTTTTTGGATTAAGTGCTATCACACCTAGCTAGGTAGTGATAAAAAAACTACATCCTGGTTCTGTTGGCGGGACGTTTTTAATTTTTACTCTCAGGATGTGGCATGTACATGGCATTATGGATTTCCATGAAGAAAATTGAGCTTTGGGTATGTGATGGTAAGGACAAGTTTTCTCGGAGATACAACACGAGACCTAATTTTAATAGGTGCAATTGGGTTGAAGACAACCTCTACGATTTCTTATATGAGAATTTTATCACTTTCTTCCTAGTAGAGTGATACCGGTGGTTGGTGGCTTACACACAAAACATGGGTGTCCGAGATAGGTAGAAAGCAAGTGTGGAGATATAAATATTACTAAGAACTCTCTAATTTGGATGCACCATCAACTAGAGATGTAGATCATTAGTGGAAAGGTGTGTTAGGTAGTTATACCTTGGAGTACGTGATTTTTGACATACTTGTTCCTAGAGGAAGCAAATTTTTGGTAATTATGTAAGCCAATAGGATCATTTTTAAATGTTACAACTTTATCTATCAATATATTTATGATTGAGCTAGGAGTGGAAAACCTACCTATGGAAGGATAAAACTCCACGGGGTTAGGAATCAGATTTGGAAAGGATGGATTTATCCTAGGTGGATGAAAGGGAGAGAAAGCAAAGATTACTCCATTATAATGTTGTGTGAAAGAGGACAGTTTAGGAAGCGCTGAAACTAGGGGAAATGATGACTTTTGAAAGTTATGAGAAACCAATTGAAGGTGAAGGACCACAGGATCATGTCTTAGTTATTTTTTTCAAGCACAATAGAGAGACCCCATTTGCATCTGATGACAATGAATATGTGGAGAGAATAAGAATCACAGATGAACACGTGACCCATCCTGGACACCTAGCCCTTACATCTAGTGTTTAGAACCCGAGATGTCGTTGTAAAATACCATCATAGTGAAGGCTAGTAGGAAGGTAATAGAGGTTAAATGTTTAGGTTTAGAAATATAGGTAGGCAAGTTTTAGTATCAACACAAGAAGCAAAATAAATTAAGGATGTACATATGGATGTGCAGAATGCACCCATGTTTGGACATATTTTAGTTGGAACCAATTTGGCACACACGTTGTTAGGACATAGAAGTGTCATGCTATGCATTAGAAGTAGCACTATTGGTTGATTCATTGGAAAAATAGTTGGGGTACAATTAATCATTACTATGGGGACAAAAGAAAGTTCATCTATAGGTCCCTAGGTCATAGTATGAGTTCAAGAGGATAAGTACCCCAATCATGTGTAGGTAATCGTAATGGAGCATCAGGTTCAATATCTAGCCCCACTCTAAGAGAATGGCCACAATAACATCTAAAAAAAGAACCTAGAAACCCATACAACAACAACAACAACAAACTCATGAGATTTAATTTGAAATGTCTCTTCATCTCCCAATGTATAGAGGTGTTTAAGACACAATGAAGCATGTGCATACGTATGAGTTATTATGGAGGGATAAGGTGATAAAAACTCTTGATAGGAAGTCATGTCAATTTTCCACCACTCTTAAAGGTTTCTCACAAAGCTGGTATAGAAAATATGACCCACACTAAACACCAAAGTGGACTATGATGCATTGTGAGCTACTTTCTTGTTTGATTTTTATATACGAGTTTGATTACAAGAGTATTAACATGCTTAAGGATATCAAATATGTATAATTTGACCAAGTTAGGGAATATAATTCACATTTCAATACCTTAGTTTCTAATCTCTCCTATGATATTAATCATAGAAAGCATGCATTATGGTTTGTAGGAGGATTTTTGACACCTTTCTCAAAAGTTCTTCAACATAAAATGTTCACTAATTTGTGCGAAGCCTTTGATGCAACAATGTGTCCAGAAGTAGTTGGAAGAGCTTATATAGGGGTAAGTCTAATCCTTAAGGCTCAGAATGTAGAAATCACCTCTCAACTAGAAATTCTTTCTACCAATTCAAAGCATGAGATGCGCAATGGGTTTTGGTGTGCAAATTTTGAGGTTGAAGGACATATAAAGGATATCTACCCACGCAGGAGTGTGCGTGTGTTGTTGACATCTTGTGAGATTTTCCATAAGAATCATGATGTTTATAAATGTCAACTTTTATAGCGTTGCCAATACGAAGACTATATCTCGTGTATTGAAAAATATCCGATTAGCACACCCATGATATAGTTGATCGCCATTAAAATCATCATATTTGTAAGGCTTGTCAAATGGTGTTGCATCAGACTAGTGTGGAAAATTGCTCGCAAGAACATAAAGGGAAAAAAATGACATAATAATTGCAATTGATCCTTCATAGGTGGATTTATGAGTAGAGGTCATTATGGTATTTGAAGGTTTGACGAGGGACATGTTATACATGTGGGTCTCCTGATCATTATCAATGTGAGTGTCTAAAGAAACATGTATGTGCATATTATGGAAAGTCGCATAAGGCTAAGGATTTTCTTGACTTATATGTAAACATGTCGAGTTCATTTGAAGACACTCTTAAAAATCGAGGTGGAAAACACTGGTGAATATCCTCGGAACCGATTTCGCGGGAAGGTGAATTTTTTGGGGGTCTGACAACAAACTTTTCACCTGATTTTTAAGTGGTGTGATAGAAGGCTGCAGATGTACGACAGGATATTTTCTATCATGCGTCAACAAATCTTCTGTCGCCCATCGCAGCCTCCGCCTCCGGTCGTGTGACAAAAAAATTCTATTTCGCGCATCAACAAACCCCTTGTCTTGTGTCTACTTCCTCCATGCTCCTATCATGCGTCAATAAACTCTCCATGTCACGTGTCAACAAACTCTCTGTCATCCGTCTACAGCCTCCACCCTTTTGTCATGCATTTGTAGCCTTTTCCCTCCTATCATGTGTTTACTTTACTTGATAATACATATGCCCCCTGTGTGGTATGAGTGATCTAGTAGTGTTCTACCTAGCGAATAATCTAGGATTATATAGGGGATAGTTTCAAGTGTAGGTGAAGCCGACGCATAAATAAAATAAAACTATAATTTTTAGGTGAGCAGTCACCGACCGTGCGAGAAAATTCACCTTTTCAATTTTTTGAAAATGGAATATTGGCCATCTTACGAATATTCGCCACTAAAATTATCCCGACACATGCGTAAAAACAAAAATAAGGAAAATGGTGTAGCAATGATTAATGTAGAATGCACCAAAAAGGTACGATGGGTGCCTAAGAAGATGGTTAATCCACGAACTCCAAGATGTATTAGTAACTATGCACAAAGAAGTAGCATGCACATCGGAAGAAGGGAAAGACCAATCATCATAATGGAAGAAGTTTTGCAAAAATGTATCTAGACTCAGCCCAAAAGAATGAAGTGTATCGGGAAACTATTGGCATTGTTAGAGAGCTTTAAGGAATTACTTAGAACCTAGAATAACAAGCATGTGAGAGGAAAAGTGCACCGATACAAAGGTCTCCAATATTGTAATTATCATCAAATTAATGGAAATAATGAAAGTGATTGATATTCTCTAAAGCGACAAATTAACCACTTTAAGTATTATGGTTTCTACAAAATATATTGATACATGATCATCTATAATTGGTACATCCCACTTCGGGTCACTAAATCTTATTAATCTATGTCTAGTGAGCATCATTGTCAGAACTCCCAATTTTGCAACCCAATAATATCATCAACTATCCAATAAAAATTGGAATAATTTATTTATTTATTTTTAATTTTATTATTATTAATATTTTTATAACATTAAATAACAATTAGAAGCAAGTGAATTTTTTTGAAACAATTATAATTATCTCAAACAAAATGAACTAAATATCTCTCACACTCGATTCCAAAGTTTGCATGAGTAAGGACTTGTCGGGTTTACAACTTCGACCGCCCAACAAAAAAATGCAAGAAAGCCGAGAAATATCGTAAATCTAAAAGCCATTAATTTTTAACCAATATTTATCTTTTTAAACCAAGCATATTCAAACTTGTTTAGTAATTCAAAAATTGAAATATTCCCCTTAATATACCATTTATAAATTTTAATATTTTACTCATGTTTAAATGAATTCTATTCACTCAAACATTAGGACTCCTCCCTAAAAGTGATTTGCATCCTTTAATATTAATAAAACCCATTCTCTTTTTTCTAACGTGGAAGAGGGAAAATCATTATTTAACCTTTAAAAATAGACATATTGAAAGCTAACGTATGAGGAAATTTAAAGAGCCATTAGATTCTTCAGCTAATCATAGCTGTAGGATTTCATATGCCCTAATTCAATATAAAAAGCCTAACTTTTCTTATAATTTTTATTTTCTCTTGGAATGTTTCTCTCTTTTTGTTTTCTTCTCTGTAGGTCGACTACATTGGCTCAAATGGAAGGTCTTACTGATTCATTTCAACCCATGGCATCCATTGAGGGAGTATATACCCTTTTATGTATTTGGAGGCTAAAAGAAATCCTTATTTGCTTATTTGTTTCAAAAGTCTACTAACCGCGGAAGTCAATCAATATGCAGGATTTTGCTTGAATTTGTTTTTGTTTTGTTTTGTTTTTTTCTTGTACAAAACCTTTGAAGATTATAGAATCTCAGCACTTATACTATACTGAATATTTTATGAACAATGAAGAAAACAAAACAAAACACACAGAAATTAACAGTAAATCTGCTCACAAAGTGAGCGAACAGCAAGGCTAATGAAGTTCTGTTTTATTCAACTTAGAACTGTCTTCTTTTCCCTTCTGTTGTGCGTTGAATCTCAAAGAAAGGAAATGATTTAAAGAACAAACTACTGCAGTTTATTGGGCAGTCAAGAGGAGCAGAAAACTGAACTATCATCACATGACTGCAGTTACAAACACATTAACTGAAATTACAAACAAAAGATGACTGCACATCATCACATGACTGCAGTTACAAACACATTAACTGAAATTAAGAACTAGTTAAAGGAAACTATAGAAGATGAGCTGCAGTGGTGGCGGTGGAACTGCAGAGGAACTGCAATTTGAACATGCATCCTTCAATCTCCCCCTGCATGTGAAATGGAGATGAGTCCCAACTGATTCCTCAAAGCAACAAAACTGGATATAGGTAGAGCTTTGGTAAAAATATCAGCAACTTGCTCCGTTGTAGGGCAAAACTGTAATTCCACTATCCCATCTTGAACTAAATCTCTGATGAAGTGATGCCGAATCTCAATATGCTTCGATCTAGCATGAAACACATGATTCTTTGTCATTGCAATGGTACTACTGTTATCACAGTAAATAGTGGTTGGATGTTCCTGAACCAATTGCAAATCTTCCAAAATCCGTCTAATCCATATGGCTTGACAACTAGCTGTTGTTGCTGCAATATACTCTGCTTCTACGGAAGAGAGAGCAATGGTTGCTTGCTTTTTACTACTCCATGAGACAACTCCAGAACCAAGTGAGAAAATATAACCAGATGTGGATTTTCTATCATCCACTGAACCAGCCCAATCAGAATCTGTGTAACCACATAGCTCAAACTTATGTGTGGGAGAATAATGAATGCCAAAATTGTGTGTACCACTCACATACCTTAAAATTCTTTTTGCAGCACGCCAATGAGACTCATGTGGATCCTGCATGAACCGAGAGATAAGGCTCACAGCATACATAATATCAGGTCTCGTGGTAGTGAGGTACATGAGGCTTCCAACCAAACTTTTGTATAAAGTGGCATCTACTTTGGAACTTGCATCTTCCTTGGTTAATTTTTCACCAAGGGCAACAGGAGTGGCAACTGCAGTGCATGACATCATTCTAAACCGCTTCAATAGATCAGCCACATACTTGGTTTGAGAAATGGATATACCTTCAGATTGTTGTTGCACCTCCACTCCAAGAAAATAATGCATGAGTCCCAGATCTGACATCTCAAATTCTTGTTTCATTTCTGCTTGAAATTTCTCCATGAGAGATGGGTTGTTACCTGTATAAATGAGATCATCAACATAAAGGCAAACAATTAGAATATCATTACCAAGATGTTGGATATAGAGGGTTGGCTCTGAGGAACTTCGAATGAATCCTTTCTTCAAGAAGTAACTGTCAATCCTTGCATACCAAGCACGAGGTGCTTGCTTCAACCCATAAAGAGCCCTTTTTAGCTTGTAAACCAAATGTTCTTTTCCTGGAATTTCATAACCAATAGGTTGTTCCACATAGACTTCCTCATCAATAAAACCATTTAGGAAGGCTGATTTTACATCCATCTGATAGATTGGCCACTTGTGTTGTGCAACAATAGCCAATATAATCTTGATTGTATCAAATCTTGCAACTGGAGTGAAAGTCTCTGAATAATCTACTCCAGGCATTTGTGCAAATCCCTTGGCAACTAATCTTGCCTTGTGTCTATTCATAGAACCATCAGCATGATATTTCACCTTATAGATCCATTTGACACCAATCACTTGCTTATCTTTAGGAAGTTGCACTAATTCCCATGTATTGTTTTTATCAATTGCATGCATCTCTTCATTCATAGCATTAATCCATACTTGTTCTTTCACGGCTTCTTCATACACTGAAGGTTCAACTTGAATGGTACTAAACAAAGAAAAATTGGAAACTGGATTCAAATTAGAACTCCTTTGATAAATTTCATTTAAACTTCGTACCTTTCGTGAAGAGCTTGGACTTGATTGTGGACTAGAACTATCACCTGAAGAGGAACTTGGTGAACTTAGTGAACTGGGGCTTGAACTTCCACTTGAGCTTGTGGGGAGAGGAGGAACTTGTTGAACATCTTCTATACCCATGATGAGTGGTGTAGTTTTTGAACTCCTTTTTGCCATTGCCATACTCCCCCTTCATCAAAAACCACATCTCGACTAATAATCCATTTCTTTGTGTCAGGATTATAGAACTTGTATCCTTTCGTGAAATCTGAATAGCCCACAAAGATACAAAGTTGGGATTTTGCATCCAACTTCTTCCACTTCTTTTCTGGAACATGAACATATGTAGGGCAACCAAATACATGAAAGTGAGCTACTGAGGGCTTGTGTCCACTCCAAGCTTCCTTGGGAGTGATATTCTGAAGCAATTTTGTTGGGCTTCGATTCAAAATATAAGTTGTGGTTGCTACTGCAACTCCCCAATAGCAATTAGGAAGGTTTTTGAACTGCAACATACTTCGTGCCATCTCCATAATGGTACGGTTCTTTCTTTCTGCAATGCCATTCTGTTGTGGGGTATAAGCTGCCGTAAGTTGTCTCTTAATTCCATGAGTATTACAAAAATCAGCAAACTCATTGGAAGTGAATTCTCCCCCTCTATCTGTTTTGAGTATTTTGAGAGAATACCCACTTTGATTTTCTGCCATAGCCTTAAAATTCTTGAAGCATTCAAATGCCTCAGATTTCTGCTTAAGAAAATAAACCCATGTGTGGCGTGAGAAATCATCAATAAATGTCAGAAAGTAAATATTCTTACCCAAATATTCCTCTTGCATGTCACCACAAATGTCACTATGCACAAGCTCTAGAGGATATTTTTCCCTCCATGATTTGTTCATCGGAAAACTATCTCGATGTTGCTTGCCAAGTGCACACCCTGAACAAACTTCTTCTTTTGCCTGAATTGCAGGAAGTCCTCTCACCATGCCTTTCTTATGAAGCAAACTTAATCCTTGAAAATGCAAATGACCAAACCGTTGGTGCCATAACCATGAATCATCTGTGGTTGCCTTGAGGGCATGCATCTTACTGGACTCCAAAGTGAGAGGAAATAATCGATTCTCTGTCATACAAGCCTTTGCTACAAGATAATGATTAGCTGATTTATCAAATATTTTGCAGCAGTTATCTTCAAACACAACCTTGTAATTTTTTGCTATAAGCTACCCAATACTTAAAAGATTATGTTGTAATTTGGGCACATGCAAAGTGTCATGAATAAATGTAGTTTCTCCTTGCTTAGTTTTCACTGCAAGGGTACCTTTTCCCATTACATCAACCTCTTTATCATCACCAAATTTTACTTGACTCCTTACAGATTCATCTAATTTGACAAAGAGATCAGATTTACCTGTCATATGATTTGAGCAACCGCTATCCAAGAACCAAACATCCTTTTGAGGTTCTTTTTCCAAATTGCAAGCGAAGAATGTAGAGTGGTTTGCTTCTTCAAAAGACTCTTCAGTATAGTTGGCTCTTGACTTATTTAAATCAGATTTTTTCTTTCTACATTCAGATTCATAGTGTCCATACCTTTCACAATACTGGCACTGGATGCTTCTCCGATCCATTGAACTTCTTCCTCTGCCTCTTTTGTTTCCTCTTCCTCTTCCTCTGCCACGTCCTCTAGATGTAGAAGATTCCCCTTCAGATTTGCTTGATTGAGAAGGGGTTGTAGATTTTTCTTCAATTCTTACAGTAGACTGGAAGGCTTGAATGAGGTTCACTGTAGAACGTTGCATACGCTCCTCATGAGATTGCAAAGAACCTATCAACTCTGCAACTTTGAATGTGGTTAGATCTTTACTTTCTTCAATGGCTATGACCACTGGATCAAACTTTGGAGGAAGAGATCTCAAAATCTTTTCTACAATTTTTTGCTCTATGACACTTTCCCCTTGAGTTTTAAGATGGTTCACAATACTTTGAGCCCTAGTAATAAACTCTTGAATAGACTCAACGTCCTTCATACTTAAACTTTCAAAATCTCTTCGAAGGGTTTGAAGTCTTACCAACCTTATTTTGTCAGATCCTTGGTATGCAGTTTGTAGGGCCTCCCATGCTTCCTTTGACTTTGTCATACCAGCTATATGGGGAAAAATTGATATATCCAATGCAGATTGGATAGCAAAAAGAGCTCGATTGTCCTTCTTTTTGTCTTCTTTCAATTGCGTTCATTGATTTCTTTGTTAAAGCATTTGAAGCATTCTGATCTGCAGGTTCCGTGTATCCTCCTACTAAATCCCAGATATCTTGGGATAATAGTAGGGTCTTCATCTTTATACTCCAATAATCGTAGTTGTCTCCGGTAAACAGCGGAAGCTGGAATGAGAAATTGCCACCATTTGACATTCTGGTAATTCTTGGAGAGAACCGTTAACCTGCAACTTTTGCAAAAAAGAATAGTCCTACATATTTTATGAATATTTTATACTATACTGAATATTTTATGAACAATGAAGAAAACAAAACAAAACACACAGAAATTAACAGTAAATCTACTCACAAAGTGAGCGAACAACAAGGCTAATGAAGTTCTGTTTTATTCAACTTAGAACTGTCTTCTTTTCCCTTCTGTTGTGCTTTGAATCTCAAAGAAAGGAAATGATTTAAAGAACAAACTACTGCAGTTTATTGGGTAGTCAAGAGGAGTAGAAAACTGAAATATCATCACATGCTATGATTATAAACACATTAACTGAAATTACAAACAAAAGATGTGATTGTAATTACAAACACATTAACTAAAATTAAGAACTAGTTAAAGGAAACTGCAGAAGATGAGCTGCAGTGGTGGCGGTGGAACTGCAGAGGAACTACAGTTTGAACATGCATCCTTCAACCACGAGTCAATTCTTTTAAATCTTTATATAAATAGATGTCTATATATTTTTTGTTATTAATCTAGATGAACAAACTGATACACTGTTTTTGGATCTATTGATTTTGTAATATTTCGCAAGAAAAATGGCGGAGTTTGAAGGGTCATTTAGGTGGTTGTATAGAATGATCTCGCTTAGGGTTTTGAATGGCACCTAAACCGTTTTATGGGTTTGTTTTTGTTTGATATGGGTATATATTCTCTCTCTCTCTCTCTCACACACACACACACACACACACACACACACACACACACACACACACACACACACACACACACACACACACACACATACAAAAGGATTTCACTTATATGTATTTTCTTAATCCTTATTCAATTATTAAATAAATTCATATATATATATATATATATATATATATATATATGTTTATATATATAAACATATACTTTATATACATTCATATATATTTATATATATATATACATATATATATATATATATATATATACATATATATATATATATATATACATATATATATATATATATATATATATATATATATATATATATATATAAAGGGAGACTAATTCCACAGTCTTCTCATTTAAAATCATTTATTCTCATATATATCTCTATGTGTGTGTAATTACTTAAGTTTTCGAGATGTAACAATATGAT
The DNA here is from genome assembly GCA_018340775.1 of Taxus wallichiana var. yunnanensis. Lineage (NCBI taxonomy): Eukaryota > Viridiplantae > Streptophyta > Pinopsida > Cupressales > Taxaceae > Taxus > Taxus wallichiana. Next base: position 69,329,842 of record CM031233.1, read on the forward strand.
ATAAAAATCTCAATAAAATAAGATTTAGTTTAAGTTTTCTCATCATTTATTTTTGTTAAGATAAACAAGTCTTCTCACACATCTCAACTAATAAAGAATTAAACTTCCTATAAAACATACCACATATTTTATACTAAGACAAGAATTAGATTTCCTTTAGACTATACAACACCACTTATATAACACTCATGAACAACCAATAATAATACATATGTGTTTATTTTTTTGAACACTCATGAAGAACCAATAAATCTTAGATAACTACTTACTCCCAAACTCCATTTAAGATTAACAAAAATCTTCTAATAGATTCAAAACCATTCACTAAATTTTCTCAAGCTAATAGTATATCCAATAAGCCTTTCTTTATTTTATCTTCCACAATAAATTACAAAAAGAAAGCTAAATTTTAAATTAAAAAATAAAGGCCACAAAGTAACAAGAATTGTTTTTTACAACCTACTTGCATATAATGAAGTAACTTCTCACCTAAAAACTTTTGCAATCCAAGAATATACTTCTTTATTACAACTTCAACTAAATATCCTTTTCAACTTTTCCATACATCCTAAATGGAGATAAAACTTAGAACAAAATATAGGAAAATAAAAGCAACATTCTTTCAAGAGAGTAGTATATTACAATGCTTCATCTATAACAAGGATTACATGAATATTACAATACAAGGTTACAAATCTTTCCCTTAAGAGAGGAAATACCATAACTTGGATAACCATATCCGTTACAAAACAACATCTTAAAATGCAAGTGTACAAGCCTCCCCAAAAAGGGGAACAACATGGCCAAAATTTAAAAAAAAATTCCTCCATGCTCCAAAACATGTTTGCAAGATTCCCCTACATATGAAAGTCTTAATTGAACAACAGGATAAGGCCCGGTTTCTAGCCAACCAAATGGAATCATCACATGTCATCTCCACAAATGGAGGACATGCTTAGCCTCTCTGTACAATCCCATGGGAGAGAGAGAATGCATGTCTAAAAATGCACAAGTATGGTGAAGACAAGGGGTAAAAACACACACATAAATACTCAAATACAAAGAAACTAAAACCACACAAAGACAAATAACAAGAGTAGAAATCCATGTTTCCTCAAATGGGGAGGAGTGGAAAGAAGCCCATAATAAACCATTTTTTGATGCAACAATAAGAACAATAAAAATATCCAATCGCAATCTCCTTATCACTCCATCGCACAAAACTCCATGCCTCATCCTTGTAAGGATTTACAAACCAAGCATGGTTTCGTTAACAAGGATTGAAAATGAGATTCCAACCATAACTTCCACATCAAACCATATGAGGGGAAGAATATATAAATTCCATCATGGATTACCCATCAAGTCATGTGGGTGTAGAAAGGATTTTCTCCGTCTTCCGTTAAAATTAAAAAATCCACCTCAAGTGATATGGATGGAGAAAACAAATGCTAGAAACAAACTATACAAAACAATCAACATACATACAAGCAAAGGAATCCACAATAATGATTATTATTTTTTGAACAATATACTATAGAGAACAATATAGGAGGTATGAAGGCCTACCTTAAAAATATATATCCCACTCTTAACAACCCAAACACGTCAAGCTCCAAGCTCCTAGATCCAATCTCTCTCCAACTCTCAAAAGTAAAATAAGAAGCCAAAAGTCCATACCCCTCTCCAAAAAGAGGTATAAGATGGAGAAAAAATCACAAATCCTCACAAATGAGAGGGTGACATGCATCACCCACATCATTATCCAAAACAAGATTCCCAAAATCCCATTAAACATAAAACAAAACACATTTTCGAAGAAAAATCTAAAATTTCTCAAAATGACAATAGGTTAAATTACGTCAACTTTTAAGATATCACACAAATCAAACATAGTTACAATATGGTGATAAGATAGGGTCGAATGGGAGTAAAAATTCAAATTTTACCTTGAAAATAGGCCCCCTACCCGTAAGTAGGGTCAAAGGGGTCCATTTCAGTTTAAGGAGACCCCGAATGTGAAGAGAGACTCTTACAAATTCCACATTTAGCCCAAATTCGATTTTGGGTAATGTAGCTCAAACGTGGACATGGTGAGGCCCACCCAGATGATTATTAGGTGATTCCAAATCATAAAAAAACAAGGTTAATTAACTTAAAACACTACTAATACATGTAGGGACCATAAGGTCCTTAAACAAGGTTAGCACAAGGTTTAAAAGAATTAAAATAACGTAGGTCAATTACGAATCACCAAGGGTGTCCAAACATATATATGTCCAAACACACAATTTCAAACAAGGGTCATTCATGTCTTAAGATACCCAACCCAATAAGGCACTTGTGCAACTTGAGGTGGAACTCTAAAACCCATGTTCTATTATCGACACTGTAACTTGCACACTGAATTAACACATCAAACATATGTGCTTTGGATATACTAAAATAATAAAAATGATACCACACACATCAATAATTATTTCAATTATGACTAACAATCCGAATCAAGAAAGCAACTAGTACCCAAATGAGATAATTATCCAAAATGTCATATATATTTCTATAGTAGACCAAAACATAGAATTCATCTAATTTATTCCATGATAACACCCAAAGTAGTATCATCATAAATAATGGTCACAATATGTAATAGATTCTTCATTCATCCATCATATATCTATTAAAAATAAATTTGCATCTTTCTTCTATCCATAATAGCGCAAGTACAAGAAACTAGTAATATGTATCACAACATTTTATTGGCGCAACGTGCCTCAAACACCACTTATGTCATAAGAGTAATTTATGAAAAAACCATATAATGTCTAAATAGTACTATATCAATGTCAATAATCCAAACAATAAGATTATTCAACAATAAAATAGTGCAAGAATATGGGGCACTTTGCATCCCCTCCCTAGAAATAGACTACCACCTCAAAGTCACAATAAGGGGTAAGTATATTGTCCTCTCAAAGTTTTCACATCATACCACACTTTTTTGTGGGTCACAAATGATTATATTCATCATTGTTACACCATATTACTTGTAATTCCATGGGTCAACACTAGTGTTGGTTATACCATCTCGTCCCCACCAAAAGAGAAATTTAAACTAAAGTTATTTATCTTTTTGTAAGAAAGAGAGTATGGGATAACGTTCTTATTTTTTCATATTCATTGTTCTTATATTTACGATATAAGGTAAGATGGAGAGGGTGATTCCATTTTTTCTACACATAATTCCTGTTGTCATAAATTTTATTACTAAAACCGTCCTAACCAATTTGAGAAGGTTCATTCTCACAATTGCACCTTATAAGATGAAATGATTTAATGAAGTTACAATTGCACAAAAAAATTGTAATTAATCATAGTGGTAAAATAATCCTCTCAAGATCAAGAAGGGTTAACTAGAACATTATTTAAGATAATTCCAAATGTTATACTGAAGCCCTTGATGAAAAATTTAAGTTGTGAAAACTAGATACGGTTTCCAATAGTGCAATGCATTCTTAGTTTACTAGAATAATATAAAATAACTATGATAATATCACTTCGTACAAAACCATGATGTATAAAGAGACACAAAAATTCTTTCCCCGTAGCATTTATTGATTAATGGCAAGTTGGAGAAGTATACGTTAAAAACATTTTCATCCAAGTATTCTTAATTTAGACATACACATTTTAAATGAAAGGCAATGTTATAGGTTTTCTTGGTAAATTTTATTATAAAGAGGGTTATACAATAGCGATTAGAAACATATAGATGAGGAGCATAAACTATTATAATTTATAATAATGGAACTTTATGATGTGGAAGACAAAGTTCTTATCTTATTATTTTTCTCTAAAGCGTGATACAATTATTTATTTCATGCCCATATCAAAAGGGTTTTGTTAGGTTTAAACGTGGTGCCCTTAACATTGCGAGTAAGTATCGTAAGAAATAACAGATCACTCAAAGAGAAAAATCAAACTAACCAAACACGAAAAATGCAGTCCTTAGATTTAGGTACCAATTCGACACTCTCATATCCAAAAAAAAATTATTTGTGAAATAACCATGACTTCATATGATGTCTAAAATGACCAAAGTATACCAATGAAGTTAGCACCCAAAATTCCTCATATTATCAAAATTGTCAAGGTCATAACATTCATCCAAAAACACATGTAAAACATCAAGGTAATCATAATCTAAAAGCCTTCAACCTCAAAGGTTCTTCTAGAACGTTAAACCGGTAATTAAGACCCGGTTCTACTATTGCATGGACTAGTCAAAAAGGCCACAAAAAGGGTCTACCAAACAACTACCAAATATTCAAATGTTAAAAATACATCCAGTAAATTCAATCTAATATATGGAGTATAACGAGACATAGAAAACCTAGAATTGGTGATTGCATATCAAACTGGAAGCATCTCGCTTGGCTAATTATCAAAGTTTTGCTATTACATTTAAATAAATTTAGAAAAAGCTATGAAGAAATGGGTTTCGAATAAAAGATATCACAACATCACATCTCATTCTCTCAACTATCATCTATTCTCCTACATATTAAAAAACAAATGTAAATTACAAAATATAATTTTGATAACCAGGGCTCTAATTATGATCTCGTTTAAAGAGTTAATTAACGTGATTGACTAGATTTTTTGTGATAGAATAACAAGAGGCTTCAAAATATGATTTAAAAACTATTTCCTAAATTCATTTTCACAAACCGATTGTTGCAACCAATTGAGATGGTGAAATACTAAATGTTAGAAGTGCTAGATTTTTGTTTCCTACTAAATCTCTCTAAACCATGGTCCAAATCGAAACAAATTTATAGGATTTCAATTGTTTTCCCATAAAGTAATGCGATCATATGGGCTCAAAATTCCTTCAGCTAAACAATAAAATGTTCTTATAAATTGGGTTTAAATGTTTTTGTAACATCTCATGTCACTAGAGAACATGACCATCCTAAAGAGATATCTACTATGTGAACCAATTATCCATTTTTCACGTTTTTATAGGAATGGATTTTCCTATCTTTTACCAAGTGTTTTAAATCATATAAAGTGATCAAAATTTGTGTTCCAATCACCACCATTGCTTCCATTTCTTGAATTTACTCATCCAAACCAAGTAATCACTAACCAAACATCTTGTTAGTAGAAACATTTATCTAATGTGGTTTCTCTAGAGGTGATATGACCTATGCTTTATTATGGTATTCATCAAACATAGGAGGAAACCATTCAATTTTACAAAAATGTTATTGTTATATGGGTAAACAAACCAATCTATTTTTTTCACTCAATCAATCCTAGTATGCCCGGTGTCGCAACCGAGATGTGATACCAACTATAACGTCCAAATTTTGTGACCCAAAAATGCTATTAACTATCCGAAAAAAGAAACATTTTTAAATTTTTTTATTAATAATAATATTTTATAACATTAAATAATAATTACTAGCAAGTGAAACTATTTTTGTAACAATTAAAATTCTTTCAAACAAAATGAACTAATTATTACTCACACCCTATTCCAAAGTTTTTGTGAGTAAGGAAGCTGCAAGGTTATATACGACTTGATAACCCAACGAAAAAACGTGACAAAGGAGAGAAATATCGTAAATCTAAAATCCAGTTATTTTTAACCAATATTTATCTTTTTAAACCGAGCATATTCAAACTTGTTTAATAATTCAAATCTTTAAATCTCTCCCTTAATATGCCATTTATAATTTTTAATATTTTACTCATGTTGAAATGAATTCTATTCACTTAATGATGTGAATCCAAGTGCAAGAGGTTGAAATACCTCCAAAACACATATAACAAACTTTGCAAATAAAAACCAAGAGTTTAAAAATATATTTATTCTTATTTTGGAATCCACACTAATCTTTTACATCTTTACAATCCACCTTTTATTTCACATCTACTCTAAGAATCCTAAAATCGAAAAAACACTAAGTTGCCAAAAAACCCTAAAATGCCAATAATTAAATACTAGAAAATAAACTTGGATGGGCCCTAAAAATTTGTTCTGAATATTCCTTAATAAATTCAGTTTCATACATTTTTTAGATTTATTTTAATAAGCACCACAAAAGTTATTAAAGTTCTAACACCTACTCAAAAGTGAAAAAACATTCAGAGCCAATTTTAGGCCACTATATGAAGGAATCGAGACAAAAAAATGTTCCTAAATGCAAAATAAATTGCATTAATATTTGACCCTAGTGAATTACTAATGTATATATACCACCCTGTACAATTTCAAGACAATCCAACAGTCAGATCAAAAGTTATGGTCTCTGCAAGTTATGCTCTCACATCATTCTCCCCTGGTTGAAAAGAATCGAGCTCCTACGAATTCAAAGTAGACAAAATTCATATAATTTTTCACTTTCAATCTTATTCAACACCCACTCAAGAATCCAAGTATTTTCTTATTGTTGTAATCCTTCCTACTATACCAAATATCGTCATTGTAGCTCCCATGTCTTCTAGTGGTTTTTTTGGCCCAAAACATGCATTACCCTTTCTTTTTTATTCTTCAAACATCTCCTACTCCTAGTTTATTTCTTCCTCCTCCAAAATAATTTCATCATGGCCTTGAAACTTATATAATTTAGAAACATTAAAAACTTATGAGATAGAAAAGTTTTCAGTAGCTCCACTTTGTAGGCATTATCACTCATTTTCTTCAAAATCCTACACGACCCAATATTCTTATACTTGAGTTTATTATATGTCCCTTTTCAAAACCTCTCCTTTCTGAGATGAACCATCACCATATATCCTTCTATGAATACACTTACTCTCCTGTTGGCATCTGCAGCTAATTTACATTGTGCATTACTCACTTACTTCATTTTCAATTGTTGTCAAAATTACTACACGCCTACTCAAGGCATCGAAACTTGATTCTACTTACCCAAATTATGCTTTAAGACAAAAGTATATTCTTATAAAAATGAAACCCATTTTTCATGCCTACTATTTAGTTTCTTCGTGTGTTTACATGCCTCAAGGCTTCAGTCGATAAAGAGTACAAATTATTTTTCTACCAAGTAATGTCTCTAGTGCCTTAATGCTTGAACAATAGCATAAAATTTCACATCATAAGTATAATATTTCCTCTTGAATTCATTTAACTTATCAATTAATAATGCCATAGGTCATCTTTCTTGACTCAAGAAAGCTCTAATCCCGACATGTGATGCATCACACTTAACCTCGAAGACCTTGCTATAATTTGGAAATACAAAACAGTGCTTCGACACTTTCTTCTTCAAAAATTCAAAACTATTTGTTATTTCATTGCTCCATAAAAATCCCTCCCTTTTTACCCTCTATTTTTGTACAACAATGCTACTAAAATTCCTAATGAACTTCCTATAAAAATTTGTCAATCCATGAAAACTAAGAACCTCTCGTGACATTCCTTGGAATATGGAATTATAAAATTTCCATTTTTTCCACATCCATCCTCACCCCATCCTCCGATATGAAAAATCCTATAAAATAAGACTCTTCCGAGGAAATATACACTTCTTTAAGTTTGCATATAGGCCCTCTTTACATAACAAGACTAACACAAGTTTCATATGTAATAATTGTTCCTCCATTGTCTTAGTATATATCGAGAATATTATCAAAATAGACAAAAAATACTTACAATTATATTCTCAGTACTCTGTTCATCAGTCTCATGAATGTACTGGTTACATTAGATAGCCCAAATGGCAGCACGATCCACTCATATAATCCTTTTTTTGTTTTAAAATTCATTTTCCATTCATCCCCTTCATAGAACCGTGTCTTGTAGTACCCACTCTTAAGGTCAATCTTACTAAAATATCGTGATCCCACTAGAAAATCCATCATATCATCCAATATTGGAATTGGGAACTGATAGTTAATTGTGATCTTATTTATGGCCATGTTGTCTACACACATTCTCCACTCTCCAGATTTTTCAAGAGTCAATAGTGCTTTGGAGTTACACATGGACTCATGCTTTCTCTCACTAACCATTTATGTATTAGATATGTCACTTGGATTTTTAACTCTTCACTTTGTGTTGGACCCATCTAATAGGTTCTATGGTTTAGAAGGGATGATATTGGGATAAAATCAATATGGTTTCTAATATCTCACTTTGGAGGTAACCCATCTAGTAGCTCATCCGGGATGACATCTTTGTATTTGTTTAGTACCTTTTCCGCAACAATAGGTATATTAAACTCATCTATTTACACATTCTTTGACATTAGTTCATAACATCAGCCAAATTCTTCCATTTCTATAATAATATATGTTGTAGCCAAAAATCCTTCACTCTTCTCATCTTCCTTGAAGGGTAACAAGATGACCTTTACACCATCCTTCCAAAAAGTATATGTATTTTTCCCTCCATCATGTGTAACCTTTCTAATGTATTTCCAAGGCCTTCCCAGTAATATATGGCATGCATCCATTGGGATAACATCACATCACACCTCATCCTTATAGGTATTCCTAATCGAAAAATTTATAACAAATATTTTATCTATGGTTACCTCCTTCCCTTTCTTGAACCATGATATATGATTGGGATATGGGTGTTTCTCACAACTACCACCATCAATAATAATTTTACATACCTTTCCTCTAGAGGTGCATATTTTTGAAATATATCTGTTTGTAGCCGTGAATAAGCACCAACAACATCATGTTATTTATCCTTCCTTGGGACAATCATCATCCTCCTTATCATGAGGGTTTCACCCAAGTTTGTAGCAACCTCCATTTCCTATTCCTCTTCAGCTTCAACCATATTTACTTGTGGTTGTTCCACTTGCCATCTATCCTGTGTAGGATAGTGTGGACACTAAAAATATTTATACCCCTCTTCACCACATCTATAACATGTATATTTCATTTGGGGGCTATTCTAGCCTCATCCTCCATTATAAAATCTTCCCCTTTGAAACCCCATACCTCTTTTGTAGTTACAGGATTTGACCAGAATATTCATACCCTTATGTATTAGAGGATTCAAATCTTGTAGATTCAAATCTACCCCTACCTCTCATTAAAGACAATGATGGACCTCTATTCACACCTCTTCTAAAGTTATATCTCTTGTTATTTTCTTATACCTTTAATGTGATTTGATAAGCACCATCTAGGCTATGAACTGGAGCATACTCAACTCATCTTGTATAGTGTAACTCAACCCATTTATATACCATGTAGCCTTTTGTTCTTTAGAATATCCATGTTCCACATTGATTAACAACTTGTAAAATTCATTAGTATACTCCTCAATGGTGAGATCCTTTTGTCTTAGGTTTTGGAGCCTTCTAAAGAGTGTTTAAGCATAATCTACGGGAAGAAAATTTTATTTTTACTTATTTACCATTTTATTTGAGTTTCGGATCTTTCCCTTTCCATCCCTTTTTCTTTCATTTTGTAGGTGATCCCACTAGATCAATGCATTTCCGAAAAACTTCGTGCATGTAAACTTAACATTCTTCTCCTCTCGAAATATTTTTCCACTCAAATAATTTTTCCATGCGATTTACCCAGTCAACCAACTCCTCTAGTAATAACCCTCTACCATAACCAAGAACATTAATCTTGATGTCATCATTCTTTCCCTCTAAAGCCTATATCAATCTCTCCTCAAAGTGTCTCACATTAAAGGTTTCTTCATCTCCTCCTTCATTCATTAATGGAGGTACTTCTTCAAGATATCACTATCTAGGTCTACATATCCATTTTCATGTATCCTTATAATGTGGGTAACATCTCTTATGAGATCAGTAACTTATGTCTGTAGCTCCTCCATATGCCTATTCATCTAGGCATAACCTCCCGTCCCACGTCTAGTTGTGATTATATAGAATAGAGGTAAAAATTACATAGAAAAATTTAATATGTTACCTTAACTATTTCCACAAGATCAAAATCCGGCTCGATACCAATTGATGTGAATCTAGCTGCAAGAGGTTGAAATACCTCCAAAACACACATAAACAACTTTGCAAATAAAAACCAGGAGTTTCAAAATAGATTTCTTATCATTTTGGAATCCACACTAATCTTTTACATCATTATAATCCACCTTTTATTTCACGTCTACTCTCAAAATGCTAAAATGTCAAAAACCCTAAAATGCCAAAACCGTAAAATGCAAAAATTACCTACTAGAAAAACAACTCGGATGGGCCCAAAAATTTTGTGCCAATATGCCTTCATAAATTAATATTCTACATTATTTTTACTTCATTACTTACATATTTTTCCCCATATCCTATAGCGCACAAATTGATATTCTAAATTATATCTTCCTACAAGATGAAGGTTATAGGAAGAAAAGGGCAATTTGTTTTAAATCTTAACAAGAATATAAAATGGAAGCCATAAGATATTACTTCTTACAATATTCCCAAGTATACAACACAAAACTATATTTCAGATTTGAGCTAATTGTATGATACAAATTTCATTTCAGATATAAATTTTCATTTAAAATTATAGATACTAAAATAGTCCAAACTTACAATATTTTATCAACTTTCAAAAAAATCCGGATCTACACTAAAACCATAATACTACAACAAAATAAAGAGCATTTCTTTCAATAATTACAACTCTAGATGCAGCCACACTTATTGTAGCCTATTATAATGCAAAGTAAAGGATTTACAATGCTTCTAATGAATTACATGTTTGCTTTTAGAATCAAAATTTGTAATGACATAAATTTAGTTCCTTCCATATTCATGAATTATGAATAAATACATATATTTACATTCTTTACCACATAGGCTTACAAATTAAAAAATTCAATTATTAAAATCCCTCCACCCAAAATGGTGGAGACAACATGCCCATTTTTTCTTAAAAACATAATTCCAGCAGCTCAAATTCTTTATTTAAACCTGCAACTCCTTCCCTTGTGTTCGTAACACACAAACGAGGGCAGGAAGCTAGGGAACTCTCTCCTCTCATCCTAATTCCAATCAAGGGGTGAAGAAAACCCCCTCATTGGCCCCAAGCTCCAACTAGGTAGCAATGTAGGGTGTTCAAAACCATTACAACTATAAAAATGGTTTCCACATACAAAACATACAAGTAAGATTGTAACACATAACCATCAAACACAAAAATAAATATGAAACTTAAAAATAATCACATCAGCTCAATCTAGAGTCAAAGGAGAAGGAACAATGGTGTACACCTCCTTATACCTCCCAAGTGGGTTAGGGGTCCACCCAAAAACATCTAAGGTGCACATTACAAAAACTCTCATGATCTCTTTATCTCTCAATAATTTAGATACGAAAAATTGTAGTAAGATTATCCTTTTATCTCCCCACGGGTGTAGTACCCTCCCCACACTCCCTCCTCAAAACCTCATAAACTAGCTTTTATCTCCTAGTGTCCCCATATTCCCATCTCCCCACACCTTTCTTAATGGAAAAACTACCCAAACCCAAAAAACACACATATATACTTTCAAATTGAAAAATCATACACAACAAAAAAACAAGGAAGAAAATAAGTTAAAATCCTACCCTTCAATTCATCACACCATCTTATTTTAAGAAATTATACTTCAAATCCTCTCCATAAATAAAACACAACAAAAAAGATCTTCCAAATCCAAAATCCAAGTGATTGAGTAAGTAACCCCAAAATTCCCAAAGGAATGCACATAAATAGACTTGGTGGAGGGAGAGGTGATGTGGATCCATGTAGACTGCCACCTCATCCTCATCAAATCCACCTCACATTCCCCACAAACAAACTAAATTCTCATAAAGAGGTGAGTAAGGATATGACACTACTAATCTTGCACACAATCTCCCTTTTGCACAATTCAAAATTGAATTTAGAGGATCAAGAATATGAGGGAAATAATTGCCTCTTTTCCATATATTTTTTTAATTAAAGGATAGATATGACCCCTTAAGTCATAGATTGGGTTGTGAGGAAGTTTAAATAGTGTGGGACAAGAAAAACGTGTCCCAAAAGCCTTCAAAATTAGACTCAAAGCAAAAATCCGAGATTTGAGGTAAGGAATGGCACAAAAACAAATACCACCCAAAATTTAAATTAACCAAAGTAAAATACTAAGGTATAACCACATACACATTACTACCTAATCACCAAATTATTACACTAACTCATAATAAAAATTTACATAGTTAATTACCGACACATTGACAACATAGGAACATAAGGGTACAAGGGTACATTACAATTTTGAAAAAAATCACAACATCCACAAAATAAATAAAGAACACAAAAAAAATTACACCATTGGTCACATTGTGAGGTGCTGCCCCATGATGATATCCTAAAAAACAATACACAACATGATGACACATACATACATACATACATGCAGCTTCTAAGTTGACCATGTTGTGAACATGTGACATTCCTTCATGGTTGGCCTTCCTAGTACCTCCTCATTCTATGTGATTTCATTTCATACAACCACAAAATAGTACTAGCTTCGGCCTCAAGGATGAATCAATACATCATGGAAATCAAAACATATATAAATCATCCATCATATAATCATCATCATACATCATAGTTATATCATTGTCAAGGTTACACAATTCTAACATAAATCAATCATTTACAATTACCAATAATCACCATTCCTATTTTACGACAACCATGAAATTCACATACTTGTTGATCACCTAATATCATCACAAAATTAATAAACCATAATATCAATGTACACATGGTTAGATGATGCATCTAAACATAGTCACAACTACTATGAATCCAAGATGTCAGTATATAAGTAAAGCAAGACTAAATCAACATGTGTTGCAATATCTAATAGTGTCAACTAGGCATCCATACAATCCATGATAAGGGTCAAATCACAATAATCATCAAATGTCCATATAGTCTATCAACATGCTAACCAAAATACTATATCAATATCCATGTCTCTAAACAACTAATGAACATGATCATACCAGAGATGAGTGTCAAAGAGAAGTGGGTACTACATCTCGCCCCTATAAACTCCCCTTCATTCTTGAAGTCACTAGAACGAGTGTTGAAATTGGGCTCGTAGCAAAGTGGTATCATCCCATGTAGCTGATGACTCATCATATCGATCCCATTGGATGTACACCTTGTGAATTTCACACCTCGAAGGCCAGTGGTCCTATGCTCTATGATCCACACGGGATCCATAGCCACCTATCCCTAAAAGCGCATCTACAAATTGGTCCAATCTAAGAATGAGAAGGGTCTTGTATATATCTCTGTAATACATAAACATGGAAAACATCATGGATGCAAGAAAAGCTATGTGCCTATGGGACCGATCCACTCCAAAATCTCAAAAGGACCCACAAATCTTGGAGATAGCTTAGAGCCTTTTCCATAATTGATGGGGCTCTTGTGAGGTCTGACTCTAAAGAAAACGTGTTAGCTTAGGTATTTACCTTAGCTTGTGCTCACCTAGGTAATTTATTTACCTTTATTGTATTTATCCTCACCGAATTATGTGTATGGATATTTCTTTTTATTTATTTAGATATTAGGAGATATGATTGATTTGTCGGGGTATAGTTCCCTCCTTGATTAATGGTATTTACTAGTTCTTTCCTTGAACTATGGTATTGAAAATATCCTTTGATGACTAGCTCTTTCCTTGATTTATGGCTTGATCTACGACCTTGACTAGTTCTTTGATTGTTATTCATTGCCTATATAAGAGAGGCCGATTCTCATTATATTTCATTGACTTCCATAATAATATATGATATTTCAGCTCATTTGTTTGCAAAGGTTTATGTAAAGTTATTATGGAAAATTAATTTCATCATATAGATCATGGAGTTTGATTAGCATATGTGTTCTTATCTTGGTATGATCTAGTTATCGTTCCTTTTATGGTATTAGAGAAATATATTGTAGTTGACAATCATTTGTAAGTTTTGTTTTTCAAACATTTTTTTATATATTAATATATCCAGGATTTATCCGTATTTTGTTGTTAAATGAATTTTTATGCGAAACATAGGATTCCATTAGACCGAGAAGGTGGAAAAACCTTTAGATTGACTTTACCTTTGGACAATTTAAGAAGGCATTCATTTTTTTCTTTTTGTTGTTAAAGAAAAATGCATTGGTTCACCTAGGAGTCACGCCACTAGGAAAGAAAACTAGAAAAAAATTCTCTATTCGTTCGGTTTCTCAACATTTGAGATGGGTATTTTTCTATTTTGGTGTAGCATTTTTCCTTTGCATACAAGAGATTTTTCTTGAAAGGACAGATATTCCTTTGTTGCAAGGTACTAGGACGACCAAGCATGAATTTTTGGTATTTTGGGAAATTCCATGTCCTACTATTTTGGGCAATACAGGTCTTATGGTATGGTCATATGAGGGCTTAAAGCTTGTTATTCCTACTAGTAGGTCCTTAACTCCAGGCCCCTTTCATTTTTTTGTGGTGAACGTAAGAGCATTTTATTTTGTTTTAGTGGCAATTAAAATAAATAATAGAGCATAATATTGAAAAGCTTGTATCTTTTGATCGGTGACTTAGTTTTGAGTGTCATTTTTGTGAAAGTGATTTTATTTGTGCCATATTGTAACATGCACTTATTATAAAGCACCAAAATCTTGGGGCCTCTTATTGCATTACTTGGGGTCTTGTTAAATTGCTTGGTTCTTGCATTTCTTTTTATGATTTTTGAGGATGACATCTTTATCTACTTTTACATTAGATCATGTTGAGCTATTAACAACACATAATTACCACACATGGAAACAATAATTAAGAAGAAAGGATTATGGGCTTTAACTTCTTCTAAACAACCAGTGTTCACTAAAGAATATGAGAAATTTAAGTACCAGTACAAATTTGATGAGTGTATGGGTTGGATAGGAACTTATGTAAGTGATAGTATTTTGTGTCATTTGGAAAAATGTGAATCTCCTTTCAAAATATGGGAGAGTTTTGAGGATTTATTTGGTAAGGTGTATCATATGAGATCCATGCAACTTGAAATTGAAATCACCTCTCTTAATCCTAAATATTTTCAAACAATTATAGACTATCTTACTAAGTTCAAGCATCTGTTGACATAGTTGAAGGGTAGTGGAAGAGATAAGAAAGATGAAGAGTGTGTTTACTTGATTCTATCCAAGTTGAGAGAACCATTTCAAATATTTTCTTCTACATTTTTGTCTAGCATGGATGACCTAGGTGACACATTCAAAATTCTTGACTTAGAAACATTTTGTGAAATACTTACTAGGGAAGAATAAAAATTTTCTCACCTTGAGTCTTCCATCTCTCACAAGGAATTAGTTGCATCTAATCCTAAGGAAAGGGAAAACTAAAAAGAAAAATAAAATTCACCCCTTATCCATCTCAAATTTCTCTTAAACCGAAAGAAAATAACTCTAAACCCAAGGATTCTTCTAATTCCAAGAATAAGTCTAGCCTTTCATTATCTTTTTGTTGGGGTAGTGGTCATGAAGAACATGGGTGTTACAAGAAAATGCAAGCCTTAGAGGATGCACTCGAGAGAAAAAAATTCAATCTACACTCCAACTCCTTCTAACCAGCATGGCAACACACTTAATGTTGTTGGGAGAACTCATTCACCACTTGCATATAGTTTGGTTATAGATTACGGTGCTTTTCATCACATGACTTCTTCCAAGGAGTCTTTTATTTCTCTAGGTTTGAGTTCAAATTTGAAAATTGAGGTTGGATATTCGTTCTTTCTTTCGTTGAGGGTAAAGGTGATATACACATTGATGGTTACTGGTATCAAAGATGCTTTGTATGTTCCTAACATTACCATAAATTTTCTTTCTTTATATCAAATTGTCATTCTAGTAAAGGAAATAAAATGACTTTTACATGATATGGGGTAGAATTACAAAATTTATAAGAGCCTCATTCACTTTTTTCTCAAGGTATTGTTGATCATAATTCTAGACTATATCACTTTGAGGGTTTTGATGACACGTTCTCTATAGGGACAAGATTGGTTTCTCTTATGATTTAGAGAGTAAGCTTTGACATGAAATATTTAGACATGTCAATTACAAATATTTAAAGGAGTTGAGCACTCATTGTATGGTAGATGGTCTTCCTAGAGTTTCTTGTCTTGAGGGAGTTTTCTCTATTTGTGCATTAGATAAAAAAACAAAGATCCATTTACTAATAATTTTTCCAAAAGAGTTTCTTCACAACTTGAGCTTGTGCATAGTGACTTGATTGTTTTCCTACTCCCTCTTTCAATGGAGCTAAGTATGAACACACCTTTATTGATAATTTATCAAGGTGTACTTGTGTTTATTTTCTCAAGCACAAAAGTAATTTATTTTCACACTTCAAAATATTCAAGGCTTTGGTCGATAAACAATCATCTATTTGCATAAAGAACCTTCACACTAATAATGGGGGAGTACTTCAAAGAACGAGTTTTACGAATTTTGGAAACGCAAGGAATTATTCACCGGCATTTTTTTCCTCATACTCCACAATATAATGGCTTAGCGAGAAAAGAAGAATAAAACTTTTAAGGAAATGGATAATTGTATGATGCATTTTAGATATTTACTTCCTATCTACTAGGCAAAAGCGAGATAATTGTGCTAACTACATTGAATCGCACACCACACACAACACTTGAGAATTTGACTTCAAAGGAAGCTTGGTCGGACATTAAGCCGGACGTCTCATTTTTACAAGTCTTTGGGATCCATGCTTTGGCCTTTATGCCAAAGAAGAAAAGGAAAGCTTTGGACAAGAAGATAAAACCCTTGATCTTTATAGGGTATTGTGAGGACATGAGAGCTTATCGACTTCTAGATTTTGATACTCATGATTTTCTTTTTCAAACACATGTTTAGTTTGATGAGTGCTTCACTCCTCATGATTCTTCATATTCTTCCATGCCTCCTTCTTCATCTCATCTTGAGGATCCTTTCTTCGAGGAGGTTGATGAGGTGGTTGTAAATTCCATTGAGGATCTTATTCCCACTAATATTTTCATTATTCCTAAGCTGGCCTTGTACTAATGTTTTTGAGGAATCACCTTTAATACAGGATCTTCCACCCACTAGGAATCATCACACACATTATACCAGTTACGTACATTTATGTCGGGTAGTTTCTAAGGATCCATAAGCTTTTTCACGAGGCTCATGGGATATAGGAGTGGAATGATGCGATGGCGGATGAGTATTATTTTTGATGAAGAATCATAATTGAGATTTGGTATCTCTTCCAAAAGGAAGAAATGTGGTCAGGTGTAAGTGGGTATACCGAACCAAATACTTAGTTGATGGGTTCATTGAAAATTATAAGGATCGTCTTGTTGCGAAAGGGTTTTTCACAAGTTCCAAAGAAGGATTTTGTACACCTTCTACTTGTTATTTCTACATCACTTTGGGTGCGTATACCATATAGATGTGAAGAGTGCCTTTTTACATGGAGATTTACAAGAGGAAATAAATATGGAGCATCTGCTAGATTTGTTCAGATTCTTCTCTTATTTGTAGGCTCAGAAGGTCTGTACGGTCTCAAACAATCTCCTCGGGCTTGGTATGAGAAGATATATATTTTTCTTCTATCTACTGGTTTTGTTCATTTCCACTCGATCATACAAAGTGTATATTGAGCATGTTGTTGAGGATATTATGATACTTATCTTCTATGTTTATGATCTATTACTTAATGGCAACTCTTTTTCCCACATTTAGAGTATTCAAAGGGCTCTTTCTACATAGTTTGACATGATAGATCTTGGGTTATTTCATTATTTACCTGATTTGTAGATTTTTTAGATAGATTCACGGATTAATTTGAGTCGGCAAAAGTACAACCATGATCTTCTTCGGCGATTTGATATGGCTGAATGTAAGACAATTCTATCTCCTTTTTAGTATGGGGTTACTCTTACTTCCACATGTACCACACCATTTTATGATCCTACATTTTATAGATATTTTTTTTGGAGTCTCATGTAATTGACCCATACTCACCCTGATAGTCCATTTACACTAGGGCTTGTATCTCGGTTTGCACATTATCCTCATAGTAGTCACCGGCATGCTACTAAGCAGATTTTGCACTATTTGTAGCACACTTCCCACTTTGTTCTACACTACGGTAGGGGTTTTAATAAGTTGTTTAGGTATACAAATTCAGATTGGGAAGGTTATGTTGATGACATGTGTTCCACTTTTAGCTATATTTTTTGTTTTGTTTTGTCTCAAGTTGCTTGAATGTGCAAAAAGTAATGAGGCTATTACAATTTCATCTTCGGAGGAAGAGTTCGGGGTAGATGTTACAATGAGTCAGTAGATTCTTTGGCTTCGGTCCAGTTATTGTGATTTTGGATTACTAAAAGATTCACCAACTGTATTTTGGTGTGAAAACCAAAGTGTAATTCACATTTCTCTCAATATAGCTAAGCATAAATGGATAGAAAAATTGAGATACATGTCCAATTCATTCATCAAAGCACATTCGGGATATAGTTCTTTGCTTGGAGTACATTCGACTCAAGTATAAGGTTGTAGACATCTTTACGAAGCCTTTTACATCACCTCACTACCTTGAGTTGCATGGACTACTTAGGGTTTTATAAGTTATTCTTGGGGGTGTTCGTGACAACATATTCCTTATTCTTCTTCTTTAACTTTCCTTGTAGAAGGATTTTTCCTTCTTTTGGTTTGACATTTCTTCATTGATATATTGTACATGAGTATCTCATTAGGCCTAGTTGTCGGGACTCATACTATGGACATGTCACTTCTATTTTGGCCCCTATATTCACTTGAGGGGGTGTTAGAGTAGGTATTTACCTTATCTCATGCTCACCTAGGTACTTTATTTACCTTTATTGTATTTATCCTCACCCACTTATGTGTGTCGATATTTATTTTTATTTATTTAGATATTAGGAGATATTATCTAGTTGTTAGGTATATTTCCTTCCTTGATATATGGTATTGACTAGTTCCTTCCTTGATCTATAGTATTGAGTAGATTCTTGATGTCTAGTTATTTCCTAAATCTATGGACTTGACTAGTTCTTTGATGACTAGTTCTTTCCTTGATTTATGGCTTGATCTATGACCTTGATTTATGGTATTGACTAGATCATTCATGTCTAGTTATTTCCTAAATCTATTGATTTGATTAGTTCTTATATTGTAATTCCTTTCCTATATAAGCAAGGCCTATTCTCAATGTATTTAATTGAGTTCCATAATAATATATGATATTGCTGCTCATTTGTTTGTAAAGGTTTATGTAAAGTTATTTTGCAACATTTCTTTCATCTTATTGATCATGGTGTTTGATTAGCATCAATGTTCTTGGTTTGCTATGATCTGGTTATTATTATCTCTCAAAAATGTACCCTATAGAGAGACGGCTGCAGGTTTTCTAAGCTTGCAAATTTTATCTCTCTCTTTCATAGATATAATGGAAACACCTTAGGTCTGTGGGTATACCTATTTTGAGGTGAGTCTCTAGTATCAAGGCCGGTTCCTTATTGATGTATCCTAAACTGATTTTCTAGGGTTTAAGGGTAAAATATGTTTGTAAAAAATGAAATTAAAACGAGGTGATACACCAAAATTGTATGAGGTCTTTGACTAAGTACATGCACAATTGATATGGAATGAATTTATGATGCACAGGCCAACAATTTTTTGAAGATAATTAAGGGTAAACACTTTGATGTATTGAGGGATAAAATCACAAAAATACTACTAAGTTACACATACACATTAATATCATGCAGAAATTACTGAATTTTTGACAGGGTAAGATGGTTAATCAAGGAATTCAACATCCTCAAGATTAATGGAAACATACACAAGAATACGAATAATTGGAAACGTAGAAAATACTTCACATTCAAAGGGAAAAACTGAAGAAACTGCTTTAGCACTCATGTATCTAAAAGTCCCCCTTTGTGTTTTACCAAGGCACACAATATATAGTAAAATTGATTCACCCACCCTTCCTAAAAATATACTAAGGTTGTACGCGCCCATGCATTTTATTTTTATCCTTTACAAAGGAAAAAAATAAAGAAAACTAATAAAAAGAGGCATTAATAGCCTTTGATTACATACAGTCAAACTGAAGTTGACTGTTCTATTTTTAAGAAAATCATGGGTGAATAATTTTCTAATAATAAATCTTGCTTGATGAGAAAGTATCCTCTTAGTGCATGAAAATTTTGTCCTTTTGCTGATCTATCCTATTGTGAAGGAAAAAAATCATCTCCTGTGAGTGAGCAAAATTAATTACATTATTTGCAATACCTTGCAAAAATAATTCATCCAAATATCCACTTGATGGGGACCACCTCCAAGCTCAGGTTCTGATGTTGACATTCCTTGTCTTCTAGTGGTCACATGGATAGCATACTGTAAATCATCTCCAACCCCTCCAATAGTGGGGACCACTTTTTACTTCACCATTTGATGAGTACGAGGTAACTTTGTAAGTATTAAGGTAAGTGTTCTTTGATTATTGGTTTGGATGGCATATTACATAGTTTAGACCTTATACAAGGTCAATACAAACAATGCCATTCGGCCACCCTTTGATAACACATGCTATATCATAGTCTACCACCTTTTGGTCTTGGTTATCATTGTGAGCATGTATAGTTTTCAGCCCCCTTTTGATTTTCTTGGACATAGACCATGGTTTGAACCTTACCTTTTCGGGTGATCATCGCATAACATTTTTATTAGATTAGGTAAAAAAATAGATGTTGAAGGGATCGGGAATAGTGTACAACCAAAGGATAAATATTTCAAAGCCCAAGAGAGAAACAACAAAACTAAGAGCCCATAAGGTGTAAAAGAAACAAAATGACAAACCAAACCCCGGGTATTAGGAAGCACCAAAAAGGAGGGAACACAAGGTATGATGGTCAAAGCAACTTGGCCAACCGGACCACGAGACTCAACTTCCAAAATCTTTCCCTTTATGAGATCTAAGGCTCATCTTGAGAGGCACATTTCCATCTTTTCCCCTCTTTTTTTTTGTTCACCATCTTCCATCCCTCCCCCAATTAGGATCCACATTCTCATCCGGGTTAATAGGAAGGCTAATTTCAAGAGACGCAATGTTTAGATTAGGAGAAAAAAAGGATACAACATAACATGATCACCGTATAACATGATTTGGTCAACACTTTTGGTATATTCGAGCTTGGACTATAGTCGCTATGTCAAAATGCAAATAATTTTAATATAATAAGGGTTGGCCCCCTCGTGATGATGACTCACCCCTCCAATACTTGGTCGGTGACATGACTAACTCAGGTAGAGTTCACTTTGATATTGGTGATTGATTTCTGAGCATTGATCTGGCATCCTTTTAAATTGTGGCCATTGATCTTTGACCCATGATTAGGGTTACCGAATTTAGAATTTAATGTGGTCAGTGACATCCTAATCATCGCAGATTTACTTTGAATATTGTTGATCATTTTTCAATCATTGATCTCTATCCTTTTCATCTTTTGTCATTGATCTCGAACCTATGATTAGGGTTTTAACCCCACAATTAATATGGCCGCTAGAATCATGATCATGGTGGTTTACTTCAAATTTTGGGGATTATTCTGGAGACGTTGATCTGGCATGGTTTGATTTTTGATTGTCAATGCTTCAATCATGGTTGAGTACTGTTGAATCACCTATTGAGTGTGCATGGTAAACGTTAACTCAACCCTAATGATCACTTCATTTGGATTTTTGGTCTGTGGGTGAGGCTCGGAATTTTGAGCTCGGCCCATTTACATTAATGGTTTCCTAGGCTCGGTTGTATCGTATTTCGTAGTTTTTCTTTTATTCAATTTTTTGAGTAGTTGTGGTTATTTTTCGCCATTATCTTCAACTTTGAGCTCTGTGTATCTGTGAATTCTCTTATTTATTTTCCCAGAGGTTTCAAAGTGAAGCATTGTGGTCGTCATTGTTTTTTTCTTGCCGAGCTCGGTTAATTTTTTTTCGAGTAAGATTAGAGCTTGGTTTTATAGTTCTTTGCCTTATATGGAGCTATGTAAGGTTTCTTGGTAGACACTATTCTCTACACTCAAGCTCTATGGAATTTGAATTTTAAACCTTTGTTGGAGTTCAAGGCTTTGAGTTGTATTCGCTCTATTGAAGTCCTTTGAGCTCAAACTGTGTAAGCTGCCATACTATTTGACAAAGAATTTTTAAGTTTTGATCTTCTCGTACACAAGTGTTAATTTATCTTTTTCCATTTCAATTCCAAAATATTGATGCTCATTTTTCCTTTGCATTTTTATGTTACCCCTTGGTTCAACCTTGGCCATTTTGAGTTGAAACTTGTTTCGAGTTGCTTGCTCTTTAGCTCGAACTAGATGAAATTTTGAGCATTTTATCAACTTCAATTTAATCAGTAAGTCCTTGTTTCATTACTCTGATTTGGATATACCCATTAATGGGTTTTTACGATTAAAGCTAGAAACTATATTTTTCTCTCTCGGATTTGCAACGCGAAACCTGACTTTCAATGGGAATGTTGACTTCTGAAAGAAAAATTCGAAACTCTCTTTATCCTAGATGTGCATGTAATTTTGATTCAAGTTTTTCTATCTGAGTTTGTGATTTGAATGCTAGAGGGTATTCCTTTTTCTCGAACTCGATTAGACACAAGGCTTATTGATCCGGGTGTTTGGAATTCTTCATTCTTTCTCGATTCTAAAATTTGTTATTTTAAGGATTATAACGAAATACATGTTTATTTCGATCTATTTCCTGATCCTGTGTGTATTTAGAGCCAAAAATATACTTTGTACTTTGAAATTTGAAAACTCCCTTCTATCTTGGAAATTTGAACTTGAAGTGATTGATGATGTTAATAGAAAAGTAGAGGTGTGAGTATTGTTATATCATGCTTCAGTGCAAGTTGAGACTATTATTATGGAACTTGATGTTGGACCCTCTTGGAGACTTGAGCTCTTTGATAGATAATCTTTACTAATTAGATTTCATCTACAGTCTTTCTTTTATATTCCAAACTCCATTATTCCTTGTTTTGGAGCCTTATGTTCAACTTGTAGACACCGTTGCTAAGGGTTGTTTTCCTGAATTGAATCATTTCTGTAATTTCTCTATTCTAGAGCTCTATTCAAATATGGAATTTTCTTTTACTTATCTTTCAGAACTGGAACAATGGTTTCACTTTGATGGTTGCCTTTACTTTCCTTTCTCTGAGCTTGTATTGTTGCCTTTAAACAACCCAAATCTAGGTATTCCTCCATTCTTTTTCTTAGAGATGAATATTTTGTGTCCTAAAACTGTAGATGCCTTTTCTACTGGGTTTTCTTCTTCTTGAGTTGTTTCCTTTTGTAGCTTCCTTGGTTAATTCACCTTGGCCCTTTGTTGCTTGGAAATGTGTATCAGAGTCATCTAAACTTCTATCTCCTAAACATGTTTACTTAATTTATTTTTATATTCATAACAAATTGCTTAAGTCTTGTAACTGAACATTAACTCTAAACATGTTGAAACAATGTTTTTGTTCTTCAAACCATACCTTATTTGATTCTGTTGGTAAAACATGATTGTTTAATAAATTGAGCTCTATTCTTAGTTTACTATGATGAACCTGATTTCTTGATCTGATTCCTTGCTTAAAAATTTGTACTTCTTTGTTATGGTAGCATTTATGTGCACTCATACTTGCTTCATTTGAAAGTTGAACTTCATAGAAAGGCTGCACTTTGTAAGATTACTTTAAAAATTTACTTCCTTCAGCTATTAAGCTATAATGAATGCTCCAAAGTACTTCAATTTGATGACTGAAAGTGCATTCCATTTCCTTTCTGCTCAAATACTGCATTTTCTTTTATTAAAGCTTTAATATGCATGTTGGAAAAATTTTAAAAATCCATTTTACATGGCGAAGCCTTGTCAAAATTTTCTCACACCTCTTTCTCATTCTGTTTTAGTTGTAATCTTCTTTTCCAGTTAACTTCAGCCTTTAAATTCTGATTCTTCTACTTCACCTTTGAATTGTATTATGAAACATGTACTTCTATTTGCAAGTCTCTCTTTTGTTTTGTAATGTAACTTCTTCTATATATAGAATAGATGTTGAACTTTGAGTTGCATTCTTCCTTCATTCCAACATGTACTTATGACTTATCTTCTTCATATAACATAGGATAGGAGTCATTAAACTGAAATCTTTATCTATCGAGAAGCGTAAGACATGATTTATTTTTATCGGATGCAACCTGTACTGCACACTTAAGAAAATAGTTAGAAAATATTTAGTATTTTTGGCCTCTCTTATGTCCATGGTTTTCTTTTCTTCTCTCCTTCTTTTTGAGTGAGTAAATCATGTATGTTGTTTGATCTTCATGTAATTATATCTCTGTTGTTAAGAGATCCATATGCATGAATTAGGATAGTATAGGAATATGGATTGTACCCTGAGCTCATAAACTAATAGTTTTCTCTTTTCTTATTTTTAGGTACAGTGCTTTTAGTAATGAAGATGAAGAAGGAATAAGATGAAGATGAAGATGCATCAACCAAAGGAGAAACCCCAAGGCAATGATGGGTTCATTCATACTCCTCTATTTTCTCTTTCATGCATGTGTACCTCTTATTTCAGTAGTTGTACTTTACTTTTCAATTACATCCCATGGCTTGTGTGGGAACATTTGACATTCCTTATGAATAAAACATTGAATTCTTAAAATTGAGTTGTGTATTTATTTTTGCATTTCAACTTTCTGTATGAATTGTATGATGAACTAAACAACTCAGTAATATAATTGAATGTCTTAATCATGAAGGAAATAACATTAAAGAATACTTGTAACATCCAGTAATGAACTTTGATTTTTGTAATCTGTCAGTCATGATTGTTGCTTCAAAACCTAACACTTCATCTATTATGTAATTTGGTGTCTTCATCAAGACAACACAAGCTGTCCTTCAGGGCTTTGTGTTCTTTTGTTAAAGATAACATGAAATTACAGACTATGTGATCTATTATGTTTTGTAACAGCACACATAGCTGCATATTTCATGTAATCATTAATTAATTCAATTGTAAAAATATTGTTTAAAAGAACCTCCCCTAGCTTAGGTATATTTCACCAATGCTATCCATCGTAATGAAGTTTTTAGTTTCCCATTTTTGCACAAGTGCAAAAATTGTCAACATTTCTAGCAATCCTGTGGGGAAAGCTGCTTGCTAGCTTGTAAACTAGTGCCTTGATCTTGTCCATTGGGCATGGAGTCTAAATAATGTAGCTAAAATACGCCTTCCTGAAGGTCCAACCCTTCGAAAATGAACTAAAACTGGGAAAATATCTTGTAAACTATATCACATGCATGAATGCACTTATTGAATTGAAAAACATTGCAATGTGCACAAACTACACTTATTGAAGGGAAATCCTACTCTAAATATTCAAAGTGTAAGATTCTCAATAACAGTGTTTGAGAAACATACCATTCATAGGAATGGGAATTTACTCTTCATTCAACCTTGAAAGCTGAAAAGCATTGTGCTCTTTACAAGCTTAAATCATGTAACGACCACTCGATTGTGTTGAACTTAGTGTGCCTTCATGGATTTGCACGATCAACATCCCATTTTAACAAAATATCTCCTTCATTGAAGAATTTAAATTTGGATTTCTTATCAAATGTCCTATTCATTTATTTACGATTTGTTTCCATATTTACGTGGGCTTGATCTATTAACTCTTTTAATTCCATTAATTCTGCATAACGAACCTACAATGGTTCATTCTCAAGTAGTTGCATTTCATGCAGTAAATATAATGAGGGTAATTCAACTTAAATAGGAGTTCTTTCTTCTCTTTTGTAAACAAGATTGTACTAAAAATTGCCAAGTGATCTTTTAGTAGTCACTCTATCAGCCCAAAGTGTTGAATTCAACATTAGATTCCAAGCTCTCTGGTTATCTTTGAGTTTTCTTTTAATGATCCTTAAAAGATTCTTATTATTACATTAAGCTAACCCATCACCTTGTGTGTAATAATTAGATGACGAACTTAAGTAAATTCCATAGTTAAAAACCCAATCTATTAACTTTGCACCAAGAAATGCTAAAGCATTATCTGATATGATATTTTCTAGAACACTAAATCTGGAGATTATACCTTCATAAAAGGATACTATCAAAGTTTCATTAGCATATTTCAAAGTTATTTCTTCAGTCTAGCATGTAAATTAATCTTTAGCAGTCAAAATTCACTTGTGTCCTTGTGACGAAGGTGGGTTTATCATGCCAATAAAGTCAAGGGCCCACAAAGCATAAAAGGTTGGTCAACTAAAATAGGTTGTAAGGGCAGTGAAGCTAAACATTATTTTCCAATAAATAAAACACATTTCTTACACTTTCTTATCCATTTGAAATAGTCCTTGAATATGTTGGGATAATAGTAACCACTTT
Source organism: Taxus wallichiana var. yunnanensis (assembly GCA_018340775.1). Lineage (NCBI taxonomy): Eukaryota > Viridiplantae > Streptophyta > Pinopsida > Cupressales > Taxaceae > Taxus > Taxus wallichiana. Next base: position 69,356,354 of record CM031233.1, read on the forward strand.
CATAATATTTAAAGTTTGTGGTATGTGTTGAAAAATGACCTCCTGCAGGTCCTTCATGGAATTTTGATAATAATTCACGAACTTTATCATAATCAACACATCACAGAAGATTCCATTTATATCCTTTTGAACATTACACCATCAATAAAAACATAGGGTACAACTTGTAATCTTAAATACATTCATGTATTCTTATCAATACCTTACGGATATATGCCATGTTGTAGATAGTTAACTAAATTAGTCATCCATTTTGATTCTTGAACTTCTTGAACAAGTTTAGGTTGCTGATTTTCTTTTGCACCATGATCTCTCGATTATTGATGCATAATTTCTGAATGTTGTCTTGAATCTTCTTGTTCTACTGACTGTTGTTTTACCATATTAGAAATTAGATGTTCACACAAACCTTTACCTTGAATTTTCTCCGCAACACAAATATCAATGTCATACTCCATGACCTTTGTTATCTAGCCTGTTCTTTTCTCATTCAATTCTTTATTTAACAAGAAATATTTCACACTTGGATGAGAAACAAGAACATGAATTTTATTTTTTGAAAGCATGTACTTAAAATTCTTTAGTCCTCTGACTATTGAAATTACTTATTTTTCAAGAAAAGTGTACCTTGTTTCATAGTCATGCAAGCTTTGTCTAAAGAAAGAAATTGGTTGTTCAATGTTTTCATCATTAACCTGAGTTAATATGGCTGAGATTGTTTCAACTCCTGCAAGTGCATACATTGTAAAATCTTTATTAAAATTTGGATTTGCAAGATTAGGAGCTTGAGAGATGGCATATTTAATTGCTTCAAACCCTTCTCTCCCTTGAGTAGTCGAAGAAAAAGTCTTCTCTTTCTTTAACATAGTTGTTAATGGTTTAACCAATGCTACAAAATTTGGAACAAATCTTCTAACGAAGTTGATTTTCTCCTGAAAACTTTGTAATGCCTTCTTATGATGAGGTAATGATAGTTGTGATATGGCTTCGATTCTAAAGGGATCAATTTCAAACCTTCCTTAGAAACAATATGTCCAAGTAATTTTACGGATGTCCTGAAAACATATAATTTTTGGGATTTAATGATATTCCAAACTGCTGCATAACTGAAAAGTCTACCTTAGATGTATTAGATGTTCTTATGAATTTTTTAAGAATACGGTAACGTCATCTAAATAAAAGAAAATGCATTTATTTAAAAGACTACAAAAAGTAATGTCCATTGCACATTGAAATGTTGCACTAGCATTTGAAATGCCAAACAACATTCTTTTCTAAGCATAAGTACCCCACATGGTGGTAAAAGCTATTTTGTACCTATCTTCTTCTTAGACTAAAATTTGATTGTATCCACTATAACCGTCTAGAAGAGATAATATATCTGAACCAGAAATTGTTCTTAAAATATGATCCATATTTGGAAGTGGGTAATGATCTTTTAATGAAACTTTATTAAGATCTCTGAAATCCATAGATAATCTGATTTCTCCATTCTTTTTTCTTACAGGAAAAAGATTGGCTACCCAACTTGAATGCTTAACTAGAAAGATAATACCTGATTTGATCAATTTAGATAACTCTTTCCTCATTAGAGGCTCTATTTTGGGATTTACAGGCCTCTATTTTTGCCTAACTGGCTTGGAATTTGGCTATAATTCAATAGTATGTTGTGCTAAACTAGGATCAAACCCTTTCAAGTCTTGGTATTTCCAAGTGAAAACATCTTTAAATTCCTTACAAAGATTAATAAATGAATGTTTTTCAGCTAAAGAGCATACCTTTCCGAGAAACAAATTTTTCCCTTCATCAACTGTGATCTCTTCATAGTTATCAGCATGTGTTGACATCTTAGTTTTGTCCTTCCTTAACTGGTCATCAACACTGAAGATGTCTTCTAATGTGACCAAGCCTCGAGGTAGTTTATTTTTCTTTAACTAAACAATTTGGTCACCATATAAGTGTTGTAATTTATCTTGATTTATTGCAGAAAATTTAGCTTCTTGTTGTAAAAACCTACAGATTTGATCATCATTTTCAAAAACCTACCAATTTAAATCATTATCAGGTATAGAAGGCCTAACAATCAGCTTTATATGAGGTTGAATCTCGCTATTTTCAATTTGTTCTAGCACTTCAAAACTAGCACCAATTGTTGTAAGTCTATTTGCATGCTTATTTTCTATTTTAGGAATGGATTGAATATTAATAGCTTCGAAATATTCCATTAAGTATGAAACTCTATGTCTGTAAGAATTCATTATTAGATGCTTACAAATATTAAAGTTTCTTACTTGATTAATAATCAACTTAGAGTCACCAAAAATCAGCATGCAATACTCTCTTTCTGGCCCATAGTAAGCTATGAATCAATGTTTCGTATTTGACCACATTACAAGTGCATGAAAATTGGAGACTCAAAGATGAAAAATACCTTTTGTTGTGTGGGAAGTGAGCATCAAACCTACTCTTTGTCCTTTCTTATTTTTAGCTCCATCAAAATGAAGCTTCCAAATCCCTTCTGCTTGCACTTTTTATTTTGGACAACAATGGAATTGGTGTTCTTTCTTTGTGCAAGAAATACAAACTGAAAAAAATGTTCTTAAAATTCTTTGAAAGGATCATGAGCATGTTCTTCATGTGTATTTTCATCCATAAAAAGGTTAGAAACACCTTCCAATGTTGAAATATGAGTTGTATTATCAAAATAGACTAGTCTAAGGCTACATATTTAGCTAATGCATTAGAAGCGTGAAGGCTCAATGTGAAATCTTGCCAATGGTTTTGAATTGATACTAACCTTGGTCCCATAACATGTAGTGAAAAAACAAAATTACCAATGTAAAGAGAGATAACCTCCTATTTTTTCTATGAAATCTCTTGATAAACATATAACAAAGTAAGGAGGTAAATCTACAATAGTAACATCTTGCAGAATGGAAACATTTGGGAAAAATTGTAATGTTACGTCTAGATTTATGATGACACTAACTATATTGGTTGCATATCCATCAAGTTTGTAAAACACTATTTTCTTTAGGTTCATATTACAAGCCTAATTTTTCTACAATTGCTATTGGCATAAAGCGTATTACTTGCACCATTGTCCACAATACAGTTATGAACAAGATGTTCTCCAATAATCAGTGATAGATAAAATGGTGGTGTCTTCTTGATGTCATGAGCATTTAAGAATTTATGAACCACCCATTTATCCTCTTTGATGTGGTCTTGTTCCATTGTTCCAAGGACCATGTCTATTTTATGGACTTCCTTTTCTGTTGTTTTAGAAGAAATCTGTAGCTTATCAAGTTCATGAGAAAGTAAATCTTGTTGTCCTGGAATACTTAGAGCGTCCCACATTGAGATGTTAACATTATGATTTTTCATTACATCAACAATGTTAAAAGGAACAAAAATTTTAGAGATAGATTTTACTGTTTTAGCATATGCTTTGGCGAAAAATGATTCTGCTTCAGCTGATTTTGATATCTGAGGTATAAAAAACCTTCTTAGATCAAGATGTAGCTATTTTGTCTTCTCTTTACTAGCTAAAATAGTTTATTTTTTTGAGGAAAAATGGTATTGTTAGTTGGTTTTGGGCCTATAGTTGTTATTTTATCATTGACAATGGAAGAACACACATATTTTGTTGTTTTTTATTTTTTGCAGCCTTTTCTTGAGCCCTAGTAGTAACTATAATGAAATCATCCTCACTAAAACTGACTAAGTTCTATTCAGGTGCCTTCTAAACCTAAGTATCTTGTTACCCACCCTCCATTTGAGGCATGAAAAATGTCTCAGATTGAGGTTGTGCAACAAGAATTATGTTCAGAAAAGCATTTGGGCAACTTGTAGTTAAATGAGGTTGATTACAAGGTTGACACCACTCTTTCATAGCCATATTAACTAGAACTAAAGCGTTAGATGAACTAGGAGCTTTGGGTCAAACTGCCTTTGTTGATAAGGCTACCTATAATTTTGATTATGTTGGTAAGGCTGCCTATTTTGCTGGTTTTCTGATAAGGAGCCTGATAAGGTCTACTAGGTAATGCAAGCCTATTCTCAATTGAAGTCATCTTGTTCCCCATAGTTTGTAAAGCTTTAAATATGTCATCTGATGGGGCTGCAACAACAAGTTCTATAATCATGATAGGCTGAGGGATAGGTGTTAAATCTGCCAGAAAAGGCATCGAAGGCCTTGGTGCTAATTTTCCGGCTTGAATAAGGCTATTTTCAGCTTAGATGGTGATATCATAGGCTGTTGGGAGAGTCTCTCCTCCCATAGACTAAATCATAGTTGAAATATCACGATTAATGCCCTAAGATAATAAAGAAAAGCGTGATCAGCTTGAGGCTTGACACTTGTTGGAATTATTTCCCAAGTTCTAGAAAAACGGATGTTGAAACTAGACATAAATTCATTGGGAGCTCTTTTAATGGTAGACAATTGTTCTATGAGAGATAAATGATTTGAATTATCTTGAAATTGTTTCAAAAATTTACCACCTAAATCATCCCAAGTTCTTATGCATCCAATCTCTAAATTTCTATACCATTACAAGGATTTTCCTTTAAGGGATGCAACTAAAAGTCTCAAAGCTACATCTTCATGAGTGATATTATGAACTACACATAAGGCTACAACATCTTTAATGTGCTCTGTAGGTGTAACTTGATTTTCACCAGTGAATGATGGCAAACTTTTCATGGCAGCATTAGGGATGTCATGATAAACTGGGATTACTAATGGGTTGCCATTAGTAAAGGTCACAAAATTCCTAGGTGGTTGAATAGCCATTTGAAAAACTAGGATCTGAATGAAAATATTGACACATGGTGAAGGAATATTGGGAGGAGGATTACCAAATCTAGGTCTATTATAAGGTAAAGTATTACCAACTCTTCTCCTTCTTGCAAAATTCAAAGGTAAAGAAATAAAATCAGAAGGAATTCCTCTTACTGATGATCTTGTAGTCACTTTAGGCATGGAACATGCTACAATATTGGTCTAAAATCAATTTTTACAGAGTCGCCAAATAGATCTTTAAATATTTAGAATAAATTATTGCATCTTGTTGTCCCGATAGTAACTTTTGCTTGTTGTAAATTTGTTGTAAACTATAGATTTGTAAATATTGTAACTGATTTGATTCGTTGTCCCACCGAGCATGCCAAAAACTATTCTCTTGAAAGTGCACCCTGTAGAGAGATGGCTGCAGGTGTTCTAAGATTTACAAATTTTATCTCTCTCTTTCGTAGATACAATGGAAACACCTCAGGTCTTTGGGTATACCTATTTTGAGGTGAGTCTTCAGTATCAAGGCTGGTTCCTTATTGATGTATCCTAAACTAATTTTTTGGGGTTTAAGGGTAAAAGATGACTATAAAAAATGAAATTAAACTAAGGTGATACACCAAACTTGTATGAGGTCTTTGACTGAGTACATGCACAATTGATATGGAATGAATTTATAATGCACATGCCAACAATTTTTTGAAGATAATTAAGGGTAAACACTTTGATGTATTGAGGGATAAAATCACAACAATACTGCTAAGTTACACATACACATTAATATCATGCAAAAATTATTGAATTTACAATAGGGTAAGATGATTAATCAGGGAATTCAACATTCACAAGATTAATGGAAACATACAAAAGACTACAAATAATTGGAAAGGAAGAAAATACTTCACATTCAAAGGACAAAACTTGCAAAAACTACTTCAGCACTCCTATATCTAAAATTTCCCCTTTGTTCTTTGCCAAGGCACACAATATATAGCAAAATTTATTCACCCACCCTTCCTAAAAATAGATTAAGGTTGTACTCGCCATGCATTCTATTTTTATCCTTTATAAAGGAAAAAAATAAAGTAAACTAATAAAAAGAGGCATTAATAGCCTTTGATTACATATAGTCAAAATGCAGTTGATTGTTCTATTTTTAAAAAAGCATGGGTTAATAATTTGTTAATAATAAATCTTGCTTGATGAGCAAGTATCCTCTTAGTGCATGCAAATTATGTCCTTTTGTTGATCTGTCCTATTGTGAAGGAAAATAAAATCATCTCCCCTGAGAGAGAAAAATTAATTACATTATTTGCAATACCTTGCAAAAATAATTCATCCAAATATGCACTTGATGGGGACCACCTCCAAGCTCAAGGTTCGATGTTGACATTCCTTATCTTCTAGTGGTCACATGGATAACATACTGTAAATCATCTCCAACCCCTCCAATAGTGGGGACCACTTTTGCACTTCACCATTTGATGAGTACGAGGTAACTTTGTAAGTATTAAGGTAAGTTTTCTTTGATTATTGGTTTGGATGGCATATTACATAGTTTACAAGGTTAATGCAAACCATGCCATTCGACCACCCTTTAATAACACATGCTATATAATAGTCTCCCACCTTTTGGTCTTGGTTATCATTGTGAGCATGTATAGTTGTCAGCCCCCTTTTGATTTTCTTGGACATAGACCATGGTTTAAACCTTATCTTTTTGGTGATCATCACATAACATGATTTGGTCGACAATTTTGGTATATTTGAGCTTAGACTATAGTGGCTATTGAAAAATGCAAATAATTTTAATATAATAAGGGCTGGACCCCTCGTGATGATGACTTACCTCTCCAATACTTGGTTGGTGACATGAATAACTTAGGTAGAGTTCGCTTTGATATTGGTGATTGATTTCTGAGCACTGATGTGGCATCCTTTTAAATTATGGCCATTTATATTTGACCCATGATTAAGGTTACTGACTTTAGAATTTATCATGATTAGTGATATCCCGATCATCACAATTTTCTTTGAATATTGTTGATCATTTTTCAATCATTGATCTCTGTCCTTTTCATATTCTTTCATTAATCTCGAACATGTGATTAGGGTTTTAAACCCACAGATTAATATGGCTGATGGAATCCATATCATGGTGGTTGCTTCAAATTTTGGGGATCGTTCATGAGATGTTGATCTAACATGGTTTGATTTCTTATCATCGATGCTTCAATTTTGGTTGAGTCTTGTTAACTCGTCTATCGAGTTTGAATGGTAAAGGGTAACTTGACCCTAATGATCACTTCATTTGGATTTTTGGTCTGTGGGTGAAGGCCTGGAAAAAAATTCTTGACACCATTGTTTAAAATCTTTCGAACTCGGCCCCTTTGCATTAATGGTTTCCTGAGCTCGGTTGCATCTACATTTCGTTGTTTTTCTTTTGTTCAAGTTTTTGAGTAGTTGTGGGAATTTTCTGCCATTATCTTCAACTTTGAGCTCTGTGTATCTCGTGAATTATCTTATTTATTTTCCCCAAGCTTTCAATGTGGATGATTGTGGTTTTTGCCGAGCTCGGTTCATTTTTTTCTAAGTAATATTAGAGCTCGGTTTTATTTTTCTTTCTTCTATAAAGATATGTGAGGTTTCTTGGTAGACACCATTCTCTAACTCGAGCTCTATGGATTTGGATTTTGAAACCTTGGTTGGAGTTCAAGGCTTTGAGTTGTATTCACTCTGTTGAAGTCCTTTGAGATAAGATTGTGTAACTATCATACTGTTTGACAAAGAATGGTAAGTTTTTATCTCTTGTGCACCACTGTTACTTTGTCTTTTTCCATTTCGATTTCAAAATATTGATACTCGTTTTTCCCTTGCATTTTCATGTGACCCCTTGGTTCGACCTTGGCCATTTCGAGTTGAAACTTATTTTTGAGTTTTCTTCTCTTTAGCTCTGAACTAGATGACCTCCGAGGGTTTTCTCAACTTCAATTTAATCAATAAGTCCTTGTTTCTTACTTTGATTTTGATACCCATTAATGGGTTTTTCAATTAAATCTAGAAACTATAATTTTCTCTCTTGGATTTGTAACTTGAAACTGATTTTCAATGGGAATATTGACTTCTGAAAGAAAAACTTTGAAACTCTCTTTATCCTGGATGTGCATGTAATTTTGATTCAAGGTTTTATATCTGAGTTTATGATCTGAATGCTAGAGGGTATTCCTTTTTCTCTAAACTGATTAGACTTGAAGGCTTATTGATGTGGGTGTTTGGACTTCTTCATTCTTTCTTGATTCTACAATCTATTCTTTTAAGGATTATAATGAAATTCATGTTTATTTCGATCTATTTTCTTATCCTATGCATATTTAGAGCCAAAAATATAATTTGTAATTTGATAGTTGAAAACTCCCATCTGTCTTGGAAATTTGAACTTGAACTAATTAATGATGTTAATAGCAAAGTAGAGGTGTGAGTATTGTTGTACGATGCTTTAGTACAAGTTGAAACTTTTATTATGTAACTTGATGTTGGACCCTCTTAGAGACTGGAGATCTTTGATAGATAATCTTTACTAACTGCATTTCATCTAAAGTCTTTACTTTTTACTTTGAACTCCATTATTCCCTGTTTTAGAGCCTTATGTTCAACTTGTAGACACAATTGCTAAGGGTTGTTTTCCTGAATTAAATCATTTCTGTAATTTCTATATTCTCAGAGCTCTGTTCAAATATGGAATTTTCTTTTACTTATCTTTCAGAATTGGAATAGTGGTTTCACTTTTTTGACGAAGCTTGTTTCCCTTAAACAAGCCAGATCTGGGTATTCTTTTGTTCTTTTGCTTGGAGATGAAGATTTTGTGTCCTAAAACTGCAGATGCCTTTTCTACTAGATTTTCTTCTTCTTGAGATGTTTCCTTTTGGAGCTTCCTTGGTTAACTCACCTTGGCCCTTTGTTGCTTGGACAAGTGTATCAGAGTCATCTGAACTTCTATCTCCTGAACATGTTTACTTACTTTCTTTGTATATTCATAACAAATTGCTTAAGTCTTGTAACTAAACATTAAATATAAACATGTTGAAACAATGTTTTTGTTCTTCAAACTATACCTGTTTGATTTTTCTAGTAAAACATGATTATTTAGTAAATTGAGATTTGTTCTTGATTTATTGTGATGAACATGATTTCTTGATCGATTCCTTTCTTAAAAAAATGTGCTTCTTTGTTATGGTAGCATTTTACGTGCAGCAATCATTCTTGCTTCATTTGAAAGATAAACTTCATATAAATGCTGCACTTTGTAAGATTACTTTAAAACATTGCTTCCTTTAGCTGTTAAGCTATAATGAATGATCCAAAGTAATTCAATTTGATAACTGAAAGTGTAGTCCATTTCCTTTCTGCTCAAAAACTACATTTTATTTTATTAAAGCTTTAATATGTGTTGCTTCTCGATTCAATCGATTACTGTTTGTTCAAAAGAAAATCGGTGTGCATGGTTTGAAGTCTTTTTGTCTCCTTATGTTGATGCATGAAGTAATATCTTTATTAGGTTTTGTCATCAAATCATTTTCTATGGCCGTGGATCATGTCATGTCTAGAATTGTTATTGGTGTCTTTCTATTCGAGACCGGTTTGTAATTAGGAGTAAATGTTGGAGTTTCCCCTTCTTTTTATTTTTCCATAGCCATGTTTTCCTTGTCAAATTTTATCCCAACACGAGGAAATGTTGTCTTCTTTTATTGGACACAACACGGTGGGTCTCTTTGGTGAACTTGTCACTTTTCTCACAATTGTAAAAACTACCCAAGTTGTCCCATGGCGATGAATTATAATTGGCTACTAAATGATATGAAGCGGTGGAGAAATCTCTTACTTTATCCCTAAAAGTGTACACGTGTCATAAGTTGAGTAGTTGTGGGAAGGCGGGACCTTTTTTGTTTTGAGGCATTATGGTGAAAGGAATAAAAATATAAAAGGAATGTCGAAGGCCCGCCAAAGGACATGTGGTGGTTTGAAAAGTCAAAGGCGGAGAGGCGGATCGTCGGACAAATTTGAAGATTTTGGCCTTTTTGTGAAAAGGAGAAAAGTTATAAAATGAGCCATGATTCTGCTAGGGACCAAATAATGTCACATGTTTGAGTCAGCATTGAAAAGTCAAAGTGGGGAGGTGGGTCGCCGGAGCACTTTGGGAATTTTGGATTTTTGTGAAAATGAGTATAGTTATAAAGTGAGTAGTTACCCCATTGGCACCAAGGTAAAGCCATGTGTTGAGCCCATATAAAAAGTGAAGGGGTGGGCCAAAATGTCCAAAAATACACATTTTCTTAAAATATCTCAAAATATAAAAAAGTACCCCAGAACCACTTGACTAAGATATTTTTGACATGGACAACTCAATTTTGAAGTTGTGAAAGAAAGATTTAATGGCTATGATACAAAGCATTTATTTACGCCACCATTAACATTCGAACCTCAAGATATTCGAATGCATTTCATCTTTTATCTTTAATTTCATGGTCTCTTGTCATTTTTATCAGTGATTTGTAATCAGAATTGTTGTGGATCTCAATTTGGGAACCTGAGAAGTGTGAAAGTTGTTGTTTTGAATTAGAATTACTCGGGCACCTATAGAAAACCACCAGGATGAAGCGAGTAATATACGCAATGGAAAAGGATTAAGAGACGAAAGATGAAGGTGAAAAGGATGATCAACAGGCTTATGCACATTCTTCCTCTTTTTGTGTGTGTCATGTTTTCAGAATCAAGAGGGAATGCTCTGAATAATTTTCCAGAAGAGACAACCGGATGCCCCAGTTAAACACAACCGGTGGAAATAATTGAAAAGGCTTATCTTTTATACAAGCTGGCAACTTTTGGGTGTAAATTTGTTAATTATCACTTTACGGAACAAATATGTAACAAACAAAGTATTCGTCAGAATATTCTTGTTTTTGGAGGAAAAAGCTTTGATTTAAAGTGAGTGCTATAAAAGGCATGAGTGAGTGATGCCAAAGGGTCGGGGTTAACGTTTCTTAGAAAGTTTGAGAAAAAACCATTTTCTTGAGAGACTATCGAGAAACATGTTTATTTCCCTGTGTTTGTAGATCTATTTATGTCAATATGGTTACAAGTGTACAACCATTGAAAAGATTTGATATTATTGAATAAAATTTCCCCTGCTGGTGAATCTAGTGAGCCTTGAATGAATTTGTGTTGATCATGAGGATAATTGTGTTTTCTTTTATTTCAGAATGTTTTCAAATAGTTTTTCATGTTCCTGTTGTAGTCTTATGTTAAAATCTATCTAAATCACACAATATCTTATCCTTTTTGTAGTATTGTGGCATTTTCAATTTCATTATGAGAAGAGCTTTCATCTTGTAATGAAATAAACAATTTAAAATCATTTTACTTCCCTTTGTGTTGACAAATATTGTTTGTTATCCTATGAGTGTATCTTAGGTGTGAGGAAACAAGGATTTCCAACATTTAATTAAGTCTTTAACACAAGCCTTTGTGTTGATTTATTGAAGAGTGTTTGAAATTGTGCATCTCTGGGACTCCATTGATACACACGTTTTGGTTGAAGAAATATTTTGGCTATTTTGAAGAATTTTGTTTGTGAGTGTTCCAATAGTTGTAAAGGCTCTCAAATGTCTAGTATAATCAACTTTATCTTTCTTAACTTCCCACCAAAAACTTCTCAAATGGTAAATCCTACATGAACTAGCCCTTTTTATATTGTGTATCCACAAAGATTTAAAAACTTTCATTGCCAAAATATGTAGAGACAATCAGATTTAAATTATTGTCTTTAGTAACTCGAACCTTTCCAGAAACATCTCCACTCTCTAGTGTGACAACTCGTGAGAGTTAGATTGTGTTGTATTGATCATATTTTCCCAAGGTTTTCATGAAAATTGTGCAAAGAAGGATCTCTTGATATCCTTCACCAACACGGGTTACATAACGGGTCCTCTCACCCTGGTTGAATTCACAACGTAAAGTAGTGTGGGTAGATAAAACCCTTAGTAAGGTGCTATCCATTTCTCCAATTCCTAAGTAACAAAGAGTCAGTTGAATCCCCTCCCCACCTACAAAATGACTTATATCATGATTTATCTATCTCTAAGTATCCTTCCAGTTTTGTGATGCTACTTAGCCCTCGCAGGAGAATCAATTTGGATACCATCACCAAAAGGTGTCGTTGTTAGGGACTATTTGAATTACAGGAGGATTATTTGAACTTTGAGACCTATTTGTGTGGAAACAACACCAATATGGTGTCATTCTGGGATTATTTTAATTGCAGAAGATTATTTGAACACCAATACCTATTTGTGTAGTAACAACACCTAAGTGGCACCATTGTCAGGGAATATTTTTATAAATACGTACACATACCAACCCTCGTAATGTTCCTTACATGGTTTAATTACAAATAAGTTGTTTAAATTTCATCCTTTGTTGATATTTGTAAGAGTTTTGCAAGATTACAAGTTCATTGTGCAATATTTCTAGTTTCTAGTGGTTATTACACTAAATTTGCATCAATAGTGGTAAATTTTGGTAAAGGAAGGTCAGATCTATTAAGATTTTTTGAAGTTAAGCATTGATAGACACTTGGAAAGTTACTTATAGTGCATCTACACAACTAAGGTGAAAATCCTTAGTGGCGACTCCATGTTGAATTGAAATTTTGATGATTACTAGTGTCTTAACCTGTGTCAAGTGAAATTTGTCATCGATATTTGCAAATATGGAGGGAAGAAGGTATTTCTTCACTAAGGATCCTACTAAAAGGTTTTTTCAGAACTAGGAAAAACAAATTCAAAAGGAAAAAAGTCTAGAAAGTTGTTGGAAATCAAGAATCAAAAAAGGAGATATCAGTTATGAAAGGTGATCAATATGTGGTTGAAGATTACCATACATCTTCAAGTGATTCGAACCAAGTAATCTTTATATAAATTTGAGTTCTCCAACTAGAGAGGGGCCATTATTTACATCTGAAAAGTGTGCTTCTCAAGTTTTCCCTGTGTCCTCCAAGGTTTATAGGGTTTTCGACTAATATGAGTCATTAGAGAATATCTATTTTGAAATATATACTACTATGCTCCACATGACCCTCGTTCCCTATCATTTTGTTTTCTTTATAAATTTCTTGCCTCAAGACAATATGGCCCAACCTCCACCTAGACCTCCTTTTGTTGTCAACACTTTTATACCTATAGATTTCATAGGTATGGATGGATATCCTAATATGGTGCCACAAGATATCAGAAATAGGTTGCCAAAGTTTCAAAGGAATAATGTCATCACTGGTGACCAAAGCATTTGAAACTCTTTGTCAACATGATGGAAGATTTTGAAATTGACTTTGAAGACGTGTATGTAAAGTTGTTTATTCATACTCTTGAGGAGGATGCACATGACTAGTACATGGATTTACTAGGTAATTCAATAGATTCATGGTGAGATTAAAATAACCTTTAGATTGCACTATGGGGATAAGACAAATCTTAGGTTCCTTTTATCTGAATTTGAAAATATAAAGAAAAATCCAAATGAATATTTCCATGATTTCAATACTTTGTTCAATAAAACCTTGAATAGGCTACCTATAATCCTAAGGCCAAGTGATGAGTCCTGTTTGATAAAATATTCTATTTTTTTTGATAAAAAAGGCTTCTTATTAGTTGAGAGATAAGAACTCGAGAACATTAAGGCGGGATTTCACCATGGCCTTACAAATATAAAATAACATCAAAGAAGTTGGAAAGCCTCTTAATTGAGAGGGTGTCAAGTTAATCAATCCGAGAGAGGCCTCAATCAAACAAAGTTGTGGATCGGAAGAGGTTGTAAAAACTTTGCATTTGGAGCAGCGATTAAGGAGATATCCTATAAAATAGCTAGAGTAGAAAAAGGGATATGACAAAGTTCCGAGGGTCAAAGCCCACAAGCCACATGGTCATGATAGAGTTTGAAATAATCCCGAGAGATGATCACGAGCCCGGATGATAGAGGAAAGGGCCCATGGGATTAGGAAATAAACAACCTTAACCTAGGGATAATACATTGGTCTGATCCTTTTCCTACTAGGGTTGCTTCTTGTGGAGGAGGCCAATGTTATCAAGTTGTGTGATAGGTCTTTCTTACCACACTTCTGTGTGATGTAGATCAAGAAGTTGAAGAAGAAGATGATGATACGACGTATGATGATGTGTGCATGATGGAATTCCTTGTAAAATCATGGCGGGGAAACCTCATTGAATTGATAAGTGCGAAAACTATTGAAAACTTTTGGGATTGTGTTCACTTTGGGTATTACCTCTTCCTCCTATTAATATTTTTGAAACTGATATGGTGCAAGCATTTGATCTGCCTAATCATGATTTTGAATACTTAAGGGCCTTGATGATTAAAAAGTATGATGGAGGGATTCCTTCTGAAGAGGACATACTGTTTGTTGATGAATGCGGTAGTTTCTCGGAGAAAGAATATAACACGAATTAAGGTTGTCAAAGGGGAATGGCCATAAACCAAGCCAAAGGTTACAGTTATTACTAATATCTCAAGGAAACCCCTAAGAAAGATACATCTGGCAGAGGCCTAATTACCCACAACAAAACTTGTACTCCTGCTCATGCCCAGACTCTAAAAACACCTATATTATCAAAGGAAGTGGTGAATCTACGTCCTAATAGATCCATACCCAAATATGTTCCTTATGAAAAAGCCCAAATCTTGACTTAGATTAAGGTCATTATTCCCATTGTTGAATTACTCAGGATCCTTGAGCATAGGAAAAGGGCATTCAAATATTTGGGATTTAAGGAAGAAAATATTACTCAAGGAAAAAGTATAAATAATGTACAAATTCCTCATATTATTGCAGAATTAGAAATACCACAAGAATTGGAGGAAATGGGTGAATCATCGATGTGTATTTGGGAAATTCTTTGGTTGAATCTCGTTTGGATGTAGATCCATTTTTACCACTTTGATTATTAAAAATAGGCTGTTACATAACTGCATGTTTGATTCAGGAGCCTCATGTAATGTAATTCCTCTTGAGGTAATGAATGAGTTAAATATCAAGGTAACAACATATTTTGGGAAATGTACTACTATGGATTCAAGAGAAGTGCCAATAATTGGATATGTCAAAGGATTAGTAGTGCAACTGGCAGCTTATCCAGGAAAGTACTTAACCTTGAATGTAGTTATTGTGGATTGTCCTACCAAATGGGGGATGTTATTATCCAGAAAATGGGCAGCTAGTGTGGGTGGAAGTGTGCAAATGGACATGTCTTATGCAACCATACCAATTGAGGGAAGCCTTGTGAAGTTATATGGTGAGAAGAAAATGTTACATCTCATTGAGGACCCTAATAATGCTTCTTATGAAGTATTGTACATATATGTTGATGTTGATAACTTTGTGGGATATGCTGATTGTAAGGAGCATAAAATTGATGAGTGCAAGTATCCTAAGTAGGTAGGTTCTCCTTGGACTATGATGTTTGATGGAGCATGTTCTAGATTTCGTAATGGCACGTTGGTGTTGTTTTGATATCTCAAGGAAAGAAGTTTATAACTTTTCTTTTAAACTCAATTTTTAGTGTACAAAAAATATTGTAGAGTATAAAGCACTTGTTGTTGGGTTTAAGGATTGCTTAGAAATATGGTGTCAAGGATATTATTGTTAAAGGGGATTTGGAGTTGATAGTCAAGAAAGTTAGAAAATTGTCAAGTAAAGAATAAAAGAATGCAATAACATAAGCATGTAGTTTGGGACTTCATTGAAATGTGTGATTATTTCAATATAATACATCATGATAGGAGTTATAATCTTTGTAGTAGACAAATTTGTAGTATCGGGATCTAGGTTTACAAATTGTACAATGTCTCCCTATTGTGAGTATGATATTAAAATATTGACTAGGCCGTCTGTCCCTGACAATATCAAGCAACTTGACAGGTGTTTGAAGATGATGCTCAAGTCCAAAGGTTTCTATAGAATAAAGGAGAATTTTCCAATCAAAGTATGGACTGGGAACCAATGGTTTGTGCAGGTGAAGGAAAAGAGACCTTATTTGGTAAGGACATTATCCAATTTAAAACTAATACTATTCCCATAGGTTTGGTTGCACTCGAATCAAATTTTGACAATGTTTCCTAAATTATTAATAGACACATGTCAGCTTGAGGGATTTTGAGGACCATAACTTGGGCACAAAAGCTAAACCTCAGAAAATATGGTTAGGAAAAAATTTGAATAAAGAAGAGAAGCAATCATATATCTAATTATTAAAAAAGTACCAGGATTTCTTGGCATGGTCATATTAAGAATTGAAGGCATATAGGGAATACCTTTTTCAGCATGAAATACCTCTAGAAGCTAATGCCAAAACATTTAGGTAGAAAAAAAGACCAATTAGAGGGATGGAGGAATTATACAACCTAAAAAATACTCCTCATGGGTATCAAACCAGTACTGTTTGAAAGAAAAATGGGGATATAAGATTATGTGTTGACTTCATAAATTTCAATAAGGAATCAATCAAGGAAAACTATCCTATGCAAAATATGGATAACATATTGTAATTATTTCCTGGTTATGAGTTGTTATCCACTTTGGATGGTTTCTTTAGGTATAACCAAGTGGTTGTGAAGCAATTAGAGACAATCAAAACCAATTTCACCACTCCATGGCGAACATATGTGTAAGTCGAATGCTAAAGTCACATTTCAAAGAGCAATGGATATAGCATTCTCTAGATATATAAATGATTTCATTATCGTGTATCAGGATAATGTGACAGTTTTTTCAAGAAAAATAAGTGATCACCTGTAACATTTAGAAAAGATGTTGTTAAGATGTAGGGAATATGGTATATCACTGAATCCCAAGAAGTGCCATTTTGGGGTTCAAAAGGAAAATCTGCTTGGACATATTGTGTCAAAAGAAGGGGTCATGATTGATCCCGAGAGAGTGGAAGCCATTAGTAAAGTTCTTATTCCAAGAACCAAAAAGGTGATTCAGTCCTTTTTCAGGAAAATAAATTTTATTATGAGATTTAATTATAACTTTGTTGAATTCACTCTCCCAATCACTGTATGTTGAAGAAGGATAATAATATCATATGGGAAGAAGCGGTTATTCAAGCCTTTACTGGGATTAAGGAAGCATTAAAGAATGCCCCTATTTTAGCAGCACTTTATTATAAAAAGGCTTTCCAAATGTTGTCGTTTTCTCCAGAGAATACTATTGCATCTTTGTTGTTATAAAAGGATGATGAAGGAGCTGAAAGACCAATTTCTTTCTTTAGTAAAGCATTACAAGGAGCATAATTGAAGTATATTATCATGGAGAAGCAAGACTTTTCTTTGGTCAGAGCCAAAAAAATCTTTAGGCCATATATTTTGAGTTCTAAAGTCATAGCTTATGTTCCCCATACCATGGTTAAGGATATACTATCATATATGGAACTTTCAAGTAAAAGATGTTGATGGGCAAATAAATTGCAAGAATATGATATGGACATCCAAACTGAGGATTGGGCCTAGAAAATCTAATGGCAAAAAACAACCTACAAATAGTTGAGATAAATGAGGTTGAAGAAGAAAGATTGAATATTCTTGAGAAAGTGACAAATTCTGAATGGTACAAGGATATTATTTTTTATCTCAAACATATATAGTGCCTTGAGTATTTAAGAAAGAATCAAAAGAGAGAACTTAAGTTAGCCTCCCAGAAATACATCATCACTTGATTATGGGTTATCTTGGAAGAACCCTGAGGGAGTTATTTTGAGATGTATCACTGAGGATGAAGCCCCAAAAATATTTGATGATTTCCATGGAGGAGTTTGTGGAGGTAATTTTGTTGGAAGATTCATAGCTCATAAGATGTTGAGGGTTGGTTCTTGGCAGCAAACTCTTTTTAGAGATATAACCCTTATGGTAAGAAAGTGTGAGAGTTGTAGACATTTTTCAAGAAGATTAAAAGATTCGGTCTCCCTCCCTTTACAACATGTATCAATAGAATCCCCATTTAAGCGGTGGGAATGGACTTCATTGGTGAGATTTCACATTCTTCAAGTACAGGCCACAAGTGGATATTAGTGGCCATTGATTACTTCACCCACTGGGTGGAGGCAATCCCTACCAAGAAAGCTACCCACCAAGTTGTTATGGACTTCATTCGAATCACATAATTTACTGAGTTTTGAGTGTCTACTAAAATAGTTGCTGAAAATTCTATGCGTTTTCGAGCCAAACGTTTGGTAGCCATGTGTCATGAGTATGGGATAAATTTAGCATATGCTTTAAATTATAATCCCCAAGGTAATGCACAAGTAGAATAAAGAAAAATTAATTTGTTGAAGATAATCGAGAAGGACTTTGGAATTAAACAAACAAAAATGTGGTGAGCGGTTGAAGTTTTCTGTTTGGGCTGATAGAATCACTATTAAAAGAGCTACTAGAAAAATTCCATTTGAGTTGGTTTATGGAACTCAAGCTCTACTTCCTTGTATATGAAATTATCATCTTATCAATTTATTCAAAAATTGGAGGACCAGTGAGGTTAGTCCCTATGATGCTCATATCAATCAAATTGTTGAATTAGATGAAGAGAGAAGAGAATCCCATCAAATACATCTGAATTTTAGGGAGAAATTATAAAAATTGTTTGATAAAAAGGTAACTCCAAGATTTTTAGTGTTGGAGATCTTGTGCTATTGTGGGATAGTAGACACGAGGATAAGGAAAGCACATAAAGTTTGATGCATTATGGATGGGCTTTTATTCTATTGACATTCGGATTGGTGAGCACACATTTTTCTTAAAAGACCTAGATATGGAATTCTTTGAGTTTACTGTTCATGGAAGGAACTTGAAACATTTCCTTGATTGATTTCTCAACATCAAGATGCACATCATTGTACGAGTGTGTAGTCTTTGGTTTTGTTTTTTTTTTTTTTTTTGTGTTTTTTCTATTTTAGTTTTCTGGTCCTTAGTGACGAGTTTTTGTTGGTTTCTCGGTTCATTCTTGGGAGGTTTGGTTGTTATTTATTTGTTTTGGATGTCGGTTCTTCTCGGTTCATTCTTGGGAGGTTTGGTTGTTATTTCTTTGTTTTGGATGTCGGTTCTTAAGTTTGTTGCCCAATACATTTTTGGCACATGGTCTATTATGTTGTTCTTGTGGCACTCGATGGGAGTTCCCATCCTTGAGTTGGAGCTGATGTTGGTGCTCGATTCAATCTCACCCAGTTTTTTCAAAAAAATTCCAGTCTGCATGGTTTGAAGTCTTTTTGTCTTCTGTGTGGATGCATGAAGTATTATATTTATCAGGTTGTTGTCATCAAATCCTTTTCTATGGTTTTGGATCATGTCGTGCCTGGTATTGATTCTGTTATCTTTCCATGTGGACCAGTTTGTAATTTGGGAGTGAATGATGGAGTTTTCCCTTCTTTTTATTTTTCCATGGTTGTGTTTTCCCTGTCAAATTTTATCCCAACACCCACGGATACATGGTATTATTTGATTTGACACAACACGAAGGGTCTATTTTGTGAACTTGTTACTTTTGTCACAATTGTAAAAAAATCCCAATTGGTCCCATGGTTCCGATGAATTCTAATTGGATATTCAATGATATGAAGTGGCAGAGTAATTTCTTACTTTGGCCCTGAAAAGTGTACACGTGTCATAAGTCGAGAAATTGCAGGAAGGTGGGCCCTTTTGTTTTTGAGGCATTATGGAGAAAGGAATGAAAATATAAAAGGAATGATTACAGCCCATAAAAGGACATGCGGTGATTTGAAAATTCAAAGATGGAGAGGTGGATCATCAGAGCACTTTGAAGATTTTTTCCTTTTTGTGAAAAGGAGAAAAGTTATAAAATGAGGTGCGATTCCACTGGGGACCAAATAATGTCACATGTTTGAGTCAACATTGAAAATTCAAATCGGGAGGTGGGTCGCCAAACCACTTTCAGAATTTTGGTTTTTGTGAAAAGGATTAGAGTTATAAAATGAATTGTGACCTCATTGTCACCAGGTAAAAGCCACGTGTTGAGCCCGTATCAAAGTAGAGGGTGGGCCAAAATGTCCAAAAGTACACATTTTCTTAAAGTATCACAAAATACAAAAAGTAACCTCGGGCTCGCTTGACTAAGATCTTTTCCATGTGGACGGCTCAATTTTTAAGTTGTGAAAGAAAAATTTAATGGCTATGATGCAAGGCATTTAGTTTTTCCACCATTAATGCTCGAGGACCATAAGAGATTCAAATGAATTTCATATTTTATTGTTAATTTCATAGTCTCTTATCATTTTTATCAATGAAGTGCAATCGAAATTGTTGTGGAGCTCAATTTGTGAACCCAAGAAGTGTGAAAGTTATTTTTTTGATTCAAGATTGGTTGGGCACATACAGAAAACCACCAGGATGAAGCAGAGCAAGATGTAGTGGAAAAGGATGAAGATAATTAAGATGCATGTGCAAAAGATGATCAACAAGATTACACACATTCTTCCTCTTTTTTGTATGCATCATGTTTTTAGAATTACAAGGGAAGGTTCCAACAAATTTGCTAGAAGAGACAACCAAACACCCCAGTTAAAAACAATTGGTGGAAATAATTGAAAAGGCTTATCTTTTGTACACCTAGTAGCTTTTGGGTGTAAATTTGTTAAATATCACTTTCTGGAAAAAATATTTAACAAACAAAGTATTCCTCAGAATATTATTGTTTTTGGGGAAAAATATTTGATGTAAAGTGAGTGCTATAAAAGGCATGAGTGAGTGATGCTAAATGGTCAGGGGTTAAATTTTCTGAGAAATTTTTAGAAAAACCATTTTCCGAGAGAATGTCCGAGAAACATGTTTATTTCCGTGTTGTTGTAGATTTAGTCATGTCAAGATGGTTGCAAGTGTACATCCATTGACAAGCTCTAAGATTGTTGAAGAAACTTTCCCTGTTGATGAATCTAGTGAACCTTGAATGAATTTGTGTTGATCATGAGCATAATTGTGTTTGCTTTTATTTCAGAATGTTTTCAAATAGTTTTCATGTTCTTTTTGTAGTCTTATGTTAAAATCCATCTGAATCACACAAAATCTTATCCTTTTGGTAGTATTATGGCATTTGCAATTTCATTATGAGAAGACATTTCATCTTGTAATGAAATAAACAATTTAAAATTATTTTACTTCCATTGTGTTGACAATGATTGTTTGTTAGCCTATGAGTGTATCTTAGGCGTGACGAATTAGGGATTTCCAATGTTTAATTGAGTCTTTAACACGAGCCTTTGTGTTTAATTCTTGAAGAGTGTATGAAATCATTCATCTTTGGGCCTCCATTGATACACACCTTTTGGTTGAAGGAATATTTTGGCTATTTTGAAGAATTTTATCTATGAGTGTTCTTATATTTATAAGGCTCTCAAATATCCGGTATAATCAACTTTATCTTGCTTAAATTCCCACCAAAAATTTCTCAAATGATAAATCCTACATGAACTACCCCTTTTTGTATTGTGTATCCACAAATATTGAACAAATTTCACTACCAAAATATGTAAAGATAATCAGGTTTCAATTATTGTCTTTAGTAACTTGAACCTTGTCCAGGAAACATCACCACTCTCTAGTGTGACAAATCGTGAGAGTTAGATTGTGTTGTATTGATCATATTTTCTCAAGGTTTTCATGCAATTTATGCAAAGAAGGATCTCTTGATACCCTTCACTAACACGGGTTACAGAACGGGTCCTCTCACTATGGTTGAATGCACAACCTAAAGTAGTGAGGTTAGATCAAATCCTTAGTAAGGTGTTGTCCATTTCTCCAATTCCCGAGTAACAAAGAGTCATCTAAATCTCCTCCCCAGCTACACAATGACTTATATCATGATTTGTCTATCTCTAAGCATCCTTCCAGTTTCGTGATGCTACTCAGCCCTCACAGGAGAATCAATTTGGATACCAACAATATGCATGCTTGAAAATTTTAAAAAATATGTTTTACATGGCGAATCCTTGTCAAAAAAATTTCAGACCTCTTTCTCATTTTGTTTTAGTTGTAATTTTCTATTTCAAGTTAACTTCAGCCTTTGAATTTTGATTCTTCACTTCACCTTTGAATTGTATTTTGAAATATGTACTTCTATTTGCAAGTCTCTCTTTTGTTCTATATAGTAACTTCTTCTATCTCTAGCATAACCGCTTAACTTTGAGTTGCATTCTTCCTTCATTCCAGCATGTACGTATTAATTATCTTCTTCATCTACCATAGGATAGGTCTCATTGAACTACAATCTTTAACTATTGTGAGAACTATAAGACATGATTTATCTTTTCCCACCGCAACTTGTACTGCAGACTTAAGAAAATAGTTAGAATATATTTAGGCTTTTTGGTCTCTGTTATGTCCATGGTTTTTCTTTTCTTCTCTCCTTCTTTCTGAGTGAGCAAATCATGTATGTTGTTTGATATTCATGTAGTTATATCTCCTATTGTTAAGAGATCCATATGCATGAATTAGGATAGTATAGGAATATGAATTGTACACTGAGCTCATAAAATGATAGTTTTCTCTTTTCTTCTTTTCAGGTACGATGCTTTTAGTAATGAAGATGAAGAAGGAACAAGCTGAAGATGAAGATGCATCAACCGAAGGAGAAACCCCAAGGAAATGATGGGTTCATTCATACTCCTCTATTTTCTCTTTCATGCATGTATACCTCTTATTTTAGTAGTTGTACTTTACTTTTTAGTTACATCCCATGGCTTGTGTGGGAAAATTTGACATTCCTTATGAATAAAACATTGAATTCTGAAAATTGAGTTGTGTATTTCTTTCTGCATTTCAGATTTCGTATGAATTGTATGATGAACTAAACAACTCAGTAATATAATTAAATTTCTTAATCATGAAGGAAATAACATTAAAGAATACCTATAACATCTAGTAATGAACTCTGATTTCTGTAATCTGCAGTCTTGATTGCTGCTCCAAAACCTAACACTTCATCTATTCTATAATTCAGTGTCTTCATCAAGACAACATAGCTGTCCTTTGGGGATTTGTGTTCTTTTTGTTGAAGATAACATGAAATTACAGACTATGTGATTTGTTATGTTTTGTAACAGCACACATAGTTGTAGATTTCATGTAATCATTAATTAATTCAACAGTAACAATATTGTCTAAAAGAACCTCCCCTAGCTTAGGTATACTTCACCAATGCTATCCATCGTAACGAAGTTTCGAGTTGCCCATTTTTGCACAAGTGCAAAAATTGTCAACAATTATCATTCCTTTTATAAGCTTCGAGCCCACCTCATAACTGCGGTCAACTCTCCTCTTGTCTCGCATACTTCTTCTACATATCTAATGCCTCTTGTAATCTCTATCTACTCTAGATGACCTCCTTCTTCGTATACTATAACATAACTTTCCCGATAGAAACCTTGTCCTCTAATTTGTCCTAGATCAAACAACTCATGCACTCTCTCGCCATATAATGCATGAAATGGTGCCATGCTGATGGAACTCTAAAATTTGTTATTATATACATTCTCTACTAGATATAGATACTCCTCCCATCGTGACTGATGATCCATAACATACATGTGAAGCATATCCTCTAGTATATGGTTTACCAAATCAGTCTAACAATCTATTGTGGGGTGATAAATTATAGTGAAATTGATCTTTTCCTAATGGAAAAATGAACGTTGGTCCTAAAATGAGATGTGAACAAAGGATTTCAGTCACTAAGTTTCTTATGTGGAATCCCATGAAGTCTTGCTATTTCATCCAAATAAACTCACACCACCGCACTAGCTATCTAGGTGGTCTTCACGAGAAAACTCATCCACATTTGTCAATCTATCCACCATGAAAATCATCGCCCGTGGTCGTATCTCAACATAGGTAGCCCCACTACGAAATCTATGGAAATGGTGTCACATTTCCACTCTAGTGTAAAATGAGGATAAAGAAGGCCGGATGGATTTTGATTCTTAGACATTCTAGACAACGAGATACAATCGGGCTATATCCCTCTAAAGACCACTTCAATAGAATAAGCGCCTCAGTTAGGAGTGCATCTTCTTCACCACTTGGGTGGGATGGATAAGGCGCATGATGAGCCATTGGTAAGGTATCTTGTTGCAACCCTCCATCTCTAGGAACATAAATCTGACCCTTGTGTTGAAAAATCCCATCGAATCCAATGATATCCCTTCAAACTTCCCTTTAAGTGCTCTATGTGACTCAATATCTCCTCTCGGATGAAAGGTAGAACCTATTATGGGTAGGCTAGTGCAAGATCCTCATTTTCAAATCTAATACAAGTGTTGTACCCATGGAAAAGTGTCTTTTCAACTCAAGATGTCCGCTAAAACATTATCCCCCCCTTCACATGCTGAATCTCCACATGATACTCGCATCGAAGCTCTATCCAACTCCATTGATGGGTGTTAAGATTGGGTTGTGTGAAGAGGTTTCGTAGGCTCAAATGATCTATCCTGAGTGTGAACCTCCTGTCCAACATATAATCTCTCCATAAAAAAAAAGCATGAACCATTGCTGCAAGCTTAAGGTTATGATTCAGGTAATTGAGCTCATTATCCTTTAGTTTGTAAGAATCAAAAGCAACAATTTTTATCAGTTATCATGCATCAATACTCTTCCTATCCTTACTAATGAAGCCTTTGTGTAAATAAAGAAGTCTATCTATGGATGCGGCACTTTGCTAGGATAGGTGTTGTAGTAAGGCATTTATTTAGAGTCCTGATGGGCTGCTCACATCTCTCTAACCATATAAAATTCTTCCCTTTCCATTGCATGGAAGTGATGGGATGAGGAATACGTGAGAAATCGTGCATAAATATCATGTAATACCTTGTTAATCCTGTGAAGCTCCGTACCTCAATAACATTGGTCATTATAGGACAATCAATGACTACTCTAATCTTTGAAGGATTGATTCTGCAATACCTTCCACATAAATGATGTGACCCAAATAGTGAACCTATAACTAAAATAACACACACTTCTCTAAGTTCCCATAAATTTATTTCTCTTGAAGACATTGCACTGACTGTCAAAGGTTCTTCTAGTGCTCCTCACACGTGTGTGAGTATATCAATATATCATCAAGGACTATGAACACGAAATAGTCTATGAAAATTTTTAATACCCCATTCATCAAGATCATGAACATTGTGGGGGAATTTTTCAGATTAAAAGGAATAACTATGAAATCATAGTGGCCATATCTCATGTGGAATGATGTGTTGTGAATATCTACCTCCGTAATCCTCAACTGATGATACCCTTACTTAATATTTATCTTGGAAAACATGGTAGCCCCCTTCATTTGATAAAAGTAATTATTAATGCCTGGAAGGGGGTAATGATTCTTGATCGTTACTTTTTTCAGTTGTTTGTAATAATTAAAAAATTGAATGAATGTTTCCTTCTTCTTCACAAAAATCACTGATGCACCGCAAGGAGATACACTAGGATGGATTAGGCCCTTATCGAGAAGGCCTTAAAGCTGAAGCTCTAGCTCACAAAATGTGGAGGGTAGTAATCATATATGGTGTGATTGATATACTTTGCTCCTAGAACAAAATCTATATGAAAATCTATCTCACATGGGGGAGGTAGGCCAGGTAACTTACCAAGAAAAACATCTTAAAATTCTCTCAAAATGTGATGATCATCAAGTGAAGACCCACTAGTCTCATCCTCTGAAATGTTATTGAATATAATAGCATACAACTAAATCCCACAACCCACCCACCATTCATACCTTCATAGAGACATGATGCACAGAGAGGGCATAATATGGGGCCTCCCGCTAGGTGACCCATTAGGACACATGCTCCATCTAGAGCCCACTCAACCATAGCTCGTCTACCATAAAGCAGCAACAATCTATAGCGATATCATCATGGTCTATATCATGGACTATCATGGAAATAGGAGGGGTTTCACTACATTGGATGCGATGTAAAGGGGCATCATTGGAGATATTATCTGCAGAACCATGGTAACAAGGGTAAGGGCCCCATTTCAAAGATGATAGTTAGTTTTATGGCACAAAACCACTGAATTTATGTAGGAGTTGAGAACCACCAGGAAAGCACCAAGACACAGTTATCGAGGCTTTAGGTAGAATTTTTGGTAATCCTACCTCTATCTTGCTTGATTTAGGCTCTTATGATTCCTTTATTTCCCCATCTTTAGTAGAGTGATGTAGGATAGTGGTAGTTAGGTAGGGTCATAGTTAGGACATTGAAATTACTTACGGAGCCAAGGTCACATTGGAATCCTTGGTCAAGGAGTGTGTAGTAAACCTAGGACCCTTCACCATGACCTTGAATCTTTGTATCCTCCCCTTGGGTTCTTATGGATTCATTTTGGGTATGGACTGAATTTATACACACAAGGATGTAGTGCCCACTCCTCTTTGACACTTATGTTTGTTATGATCATGTTTACTAGTTGTTAGAGACATGGATATTGATATAGTATTCTAGTTAGCATGTTGATAGACTATATGGACATTTGATGATTATTGTGATTTGACCCTTATCATGGATTGTATGGATGCCTAGTTGACACTATTAGATATTGCAGCACATGTTGATTTAGCATTACTTTATTTATATAATCACATATTGGATTCATATAATTTGCATGGTGTGTTTAGATTCATCTTCTACCCATGTTTAAATTGATATTATGGTTTAATATTTTTTTGATGATATTATGTGATCAGAAAGTACGTGAATTTCATGGTTTTCATAAATTAGGAATGGTGATTATTGGTAATTCTAAATCTTTGATTTATGTCGAATTGTGTAACCTTATAATGATACAACTATGATGTATGATGATGATTATATGATGGATGATTTATATATGTTTTGATTTCCTTGACGTGTTGATGAATTCTTGAGGTCAAATGTGGTATTATTTTTTGGTTGTAGGAAATGAAATCACACAAAACGATGATGAAATAGGAAGGCCAACCTTAAAGGAATGTCTTGTGTTCACAACATGGTCAAGTTGGTTGTTAGATGTATGTATGTATGTGTCATCATGTTGTGTATTGTCTGTAAGGAGGTCTCCATGGGGAGCACCTCACAATGTGACCATGGGTGTAATTGTGGTTGTGTTCTTTATTTATTTTGTGGATGTTGTGATTTTTTAAAGTTCTAATGTACCCTTGTACCCTTATGTTCCTATGTTGTCAATGTGCCCCTAATTAACTATGTAATTTGTTAGTATGAGCTAGTGTATTAATGTGGTGAATGGGGGGCAATGTGTATGTGGTTATACCTTAGTATTTTACTTTGGTTTATTGAATTTTTAGGTGGCATTGGTTTGTGTGCCATCCCCTTACCTCAAATCTCGGATTTGGGCTTTGAGCCCAATTTTGAAGGCTTGTGGGACAAGTTTTACTTGTCCCACACTCTTTAAAATTTTCTCCCAACCTAACCTATGACTTAAGGGGTCATATATAGCTTTTAATTATGAAAATTTGATGAAAAGAGGCAATTATTAGCCTCATATTTTTGATCCTCTGACTTGAATTTGGAATTTTGCAAAAGGGAATTTCTGTGAAATATTTGTAGTGTCATATCATCACCCACCTCTTTATGAGAATTTGGTTTATGTGTGGGGAGTGTGAGGTAGATTTGAGGGGTATGAGGCAACATCCTTCATGAAGCCACATCACCTCTCCCTCCAACAAGTCTATTTATGTGCATTCCTTTAAGGATTGTAGGGTTACTTCCTTGATCACTTATCTTTTGGATTGGAAAGAGCTTGTTTTGGTTTTCCTTCTTTGTGGAGAGGAGTTGAATTTGAATTTCTTGAAAGAATAAGGTGCCATCAATGGAAAGGTAGGATCTTAACTTATTTTATTCCTTTTTTTTGTTGTGTATGATATTTCAATTTGAATGTATGTATATGTGTTTGTTGGGTTTGGGTATTTTTTTTCTTAAGAAAGGTGTGGGGAGAAGGGAATATGGGGAAATTAGGGAGATAAAATGGAGTTAGTGAGGTTTGGAGAAGAGATTATGGGTATGGTGCTCCACCATGGGGAGAAAAGGATAATCTACTTGTATTTTTATCAGAATTGAATTTGTTGTGAGATAAAGAGATCATGAGAGTGTTTATAATGTGTACCTTGGAGGTTTTGGGTGGACCCCTAACCTACTTGGGAGGTATAAGGAGGTGGCCACCATTTTTCTTTCTCCTTTGGCTCTAGATTGAGCCTCTGTGATTATTTGAAAGTTACAGATTTTTTTTTTGTTTGATGGTTATGTATTGCAGTCTTGTTTGTATGTTTTGTATGTCGAAACCATTGTTTTAGCTTCCTGGTTGTGAGCACCCTACATTACTACCTGGTTAGAGCTTAGGGTCCAATGAGGAGGTTCACTTCACCCCTTGATTGGAATTATCTTTGGGAGTCAGTGTTCCTTTGCTCCCCGCCCTCATTTGTGTGTTCCGAGAATGGAGGGAAGCGATTGCGAGGTTTAAATAAAGAATTGGAGCTGCTGGAACTATGCCTTTAAGAAAAAAATGGGCATGTTATCTAGAAGCTGTTTTGGGTGGAGGGATTGTAATAGTTGCATTTCAATTATTTGTTAACTTTGTATGGTAAAGAATGTAAATATATGTATTTCTTTTGAATTAATCACTATGGAAGGAACTGACCTTTATGTCATTACAAAGTATGCTTGTAAAAGTAAGCCTATAATTTTTAGAAGAATTGGAAATCCTTAAATTTGCATTATAATAGGGCTGTAATAAGTCTACCAATATCTGGAGTTGTAATTATTGAAAGAAGTGCTCTTTATTTTGTTGTAGTATTATGTTTTAGTGCAGATCTAAATTTGTTGAAATTGCTAAAATATTGTAATTTTGCACTATTTTACTATCTATATTTTTAAATGAAAGTGTATATCGAAATGAAGTTTATATCCTAGAATTAGCTCAAACATGAAATATAGCTTTGTGTTGTAAACTTGGGCATATTGTATGAAGTAATATCTTATGGCTTTCATTTTATATTCTTCCTAAGATTCAAAACAAGTTTACCTTTTCTTCCTGTAACCTCCACTTGTAGGAAGATATAATTTAGAATAAAAATTTGTGCATCTCGTAGGAAATGGTGAAAAATATAAACCAGACAAAGTTAATATCCCTTCACATTAAAATATGACTTTTCCCTACAAATTTGGTTATGGAAATCAGACTTAGATTTATATACAATTATATAATTTATATACATACCCATACATGTATATATATAAGTATATAGGATGATATAAGCGTATTTTTATCAAATGTTAAGTATTATGTGTGTGTGTGTGTGTGTGTGTGTGTATATATAGTACACACACACACACACACACACACACACACACACACACACACACACACACATTATTGAAATGTAAAATTGAGTTATGTTTCATTGAGAAATTTTTAATAAAAAAATAATTTTTAGGGGTGGGTGGCATGGTCGACCCACCCCAATCTTACCAATGGAGGGTGGGTCGGCCATGGCACCTAACCCATAAACCTAAAAAACAACAATGGCTAGGCCACTATGGTTAAAACGTGTCCAACCCTAAATCTTGCCTATATACTCTACAAAATACACAAAAATATATATTAATAAGTATATATTTACACACACATGTATGTATATATGCATATATATTTATTTCTTGATCTAATAAAAGAAATTTGCATATAATCGGGGTATATGTAAATACCCACGAATAAAATTATAGAATAATTAAACTTGGGGAGATTATATATTAAAAAAATGAATATGAGATATGGGAGAGACAATCCTCCCATTAAAGTCCCCGAGCTGTCAAAGCCAACATAGTTTCTTCCCAAGCTCTCTTTCTCTATTCTTTCCTTCCATGCAAATCTACTTGTGCAAATGGAGGCACATTAGGGTTAGAATGAGAACAAAAGAGATCATAATGATGGTTAGGGGTCAAAAGGGGGAAACCTAAATATCCAGGGTGAGAATTAAATCAATCATACGACTATGATTTATTCCTCATCCCTTTAAGTGATGGGTGAATAGATTTTATTAGTATGGGTAAATTAAACTATTAGAGCCCTAGGAATTTTTGTTCACGAGGAATTTAAAATTATATCATGTTAGGAATAGTTTAGTTATAGATTTTATATAAAAGTGGTGCATTGGGATGTTATAATTTATTCTATGGGAAATTAGAAGATGAAGGGGTAAGAGTATACCTTATTAGTTAAAGGCGGTAGCATGGGTTTTATTACAATTGTTTAGGAAATTAAATTAAAATCTAACTTAGGAAATGCCATTAAAAATTTAAACATGGACCTTAATGGGAAATATTACATGAAATAAAATGGGTAATTACGATAATTACAATTGGATTAAAATTATTATTAACCTAAGAAGGAAAATTAAATGGAATTTATACGGGATTAATTAATTAATTAAATTAAAGTAGGAAGTAATGAATCCGAAATTCTTGAGGGTAAAAAAATAATAGTTCGAAATAAATAAATAAAATTAATTAAAGGAAGGTGGTGTATTAAATAAATGAGTAAACATTTTATTAATCATAATAAATGTATTTGAGAATTGTCACTTGTAATTTAATTATAAAAATAATAGTCATAAACTTTCAAGTTAATGTTGTGATTCAAAGTGTGGGATGACGTGGCATATTTTGTAGGCATCGAGAGAACCAAAGTGAAGAAAATATATATAATGGGCGCAACTACTCCATTATTCATTTGAAGAATTTATTTTGAAAAAACAATCATAATGTTTTTTTATATATCTCACATAAATGATCATATCTTTTTCATTTCACAACAAAATTAGGTGATTCAAATTGTATTGCAAAGATGAATATAAGGGAAACAACCCAATAAATTGTGTGAAAAAATTCTTCACATCTAAGGAGTTGTTTGCAGTGGAAAATAGAAATTTAAGTGGTTTTTTTAGTGTGTGATGTCCTTGTTATCTTCATCTAAGGAGCTTGCGGGATCCTCGAATATCTCAAGAATTTCAGTTCCAACCTCTTTAAGTCTAGAAAAATTTAATTCGTAGCACTTAGATGGAACCTAAGGCACTTCAAATCATCCATTTGTCATTCAACCAAGGGACAAGAGACTCGCATTTTCTACATACACAACAAAGGAGGGGGAAGTTTTTATTCCATTCACACAACTATTTACATTGCTACATCTATCTACAAATTGCTATCAAGTGCACTTGGATGAGGGAATCGTTTGACACGATTCTTTCAGACAATCACTAGAACTAGATGGATTCGACATATAGTGCATCACTCGGTTGTAAGCCCACTGCCCATGGTGACCTCTAGGTCCATTCCGATTCGCCATATTAAATCTTTATTTTTTTATTTGATGTGGTCTTGTGGGTTTCACAGTGAATATTTTTCTTGCATGTTATAGGTACATTGTTGGTCATATTGCGGCACACAAAACATTAACACAACATCATTTCAAAACTTTTGTGAAACTATCAAAATTATATTCCGACCCTCTTTGTATTCATAGGTGCAAAGAAGAGGTCTCTAGTTCCCATAAACCCATGTCCATCCATGGGTGACCGTACTAACTATATTTCTATACTTTGTAATTTATCCAAAGTATTGATGACATTGTTTTATTTATGTTCTTTTGTTTTCTCACCACATAAAAATCCTTGATCAAGCGTTAATCAAATAATTTCATCCCCTCTCTCTCTTGCCTTAGGTTTTCTTATTTTATTAGCTTATTATTTTTTCAAGTTTAAACATTTATTATCTTATGTGACTCTAAAATGAGGGTTTAATAAAAATCTAGTTTTTGTAAATTAGGAAGAATAATGATGTAATTAGGGTGATAGGTGAAACATCATGGTCTATACCTTACAAGTAATAGTAGTGTGCTAGTTGTATGCACACATATACAATTTACTTGGGTGGCATGAGGTAAGATTAGCCATCTTGATGAGGTTTATTGGGTCTAATCATTCTTATTTGGTGTAAAATTATGACATGAAGACTTCTCCATTGTCAAATTTTTAAAGTTATGAGATGCATTGAGTGCAATGGCAATACGATTTACCACCATCTCTATAGATACACAAGTTTAAATATGTTTTGTGTGGATGTGCACATTCTTGACATGTGCATGATGAATTGAAGAAAGAAAAAATGAGTTGGCACAACTGAATGAAGGTATTGTTCACACCCTTAATTATTTTTCTACTAAACCACTAGTTCATGATGTCTTATAGATTATTAGGTGCATCATGTTGATGGATAACATGAAGGATAAGGAGCTCATGATTTTTTTACTTGGAGAACATGATAATGAGGCACACGAGAATGTGGTAAATGTAGAGGAGATGTCATTGGGGCACACATGGAAGAAAAAAGAGAAAGGGAAGATGGTTTACCAAATAGATGATGAGAATATTAAGACCTAGATTTTAAGGACTCATAAGCTACGTGTTACGTGTTAGATCCTTTAGATGAGTAGGTGTGTGCATACCATGTTCCTTTAAATACTAAGATGGTGAATATTGAAGCTGAATATGGGCCTAAGAAGGTAATTATTGGATATTACTAGTCTGAAATAGAGGTTGTAAATATTATTATGTTTTGATGTGACATTCAAGATCTATTTCCTAGAGGATATAATGAATTGAAGGGCATACATATAATATTATGAGAGATGAAAATTAATTTGAATGATGGTGCACATCGGGTTTAGAAGAGGCATTACAAGATAAATATGAATTTCTATGTCAAAGTGAAAGAAGAAATAGACAAGATGCTAAAGTAAGAAATCATTGAGCCTATTGAGTAGTTTAAATGGATAATCCCTATGGAGATTAGGATTAAGAGGGAAGGTTGGATAAGGATCTGTGTTGACTATAGGTTACTTAATGCTTCATGTTTCATAGATAATTTCCCCAAACCATTCGCTAAAGATATATTGGAAGGAGTAGTACAACACAATATCTACTCATTAATGAGATGGGTTCTCAAGTTATAATCAGTGCAGTTGTGCACAAAGACCATGAAAGGAACACCTTCATAATAGATTGGGGATTTTTCTCCTATACCTTCATGACATTTATCTTGAAGAAGTCACCAATATAATTCTCACGCATAGTTCTTTAGGAATTCCAAGACTTCATTCACAAGTTTTTGCAAGTATACTTACATGATTAGGGAATTTATACATTGGTAAAATATAATTTTGATCAATTGGGATTGTAGTTTTAAATATGTAGGTAGTTATCTATCTCTTTGAACATAAAGAGATGTATTTTTCCACTCTTTTTGGCATGTTACTTAGACATATCATTTTCCGGGAATGATTGTTTGTGGACCCATCCGAGGTTGCGGTTATCTTGGGGGTGAAGGAACCTACCGACCAACATGAAGTGTGTGGTTTCTTCGGAGATACTTCTTACTACAAGAATTTTATATAGGGATACACCAAAATTTTTGTTCCTCTTGGATAATTTGTGAAGGAAAAGTGATGTTTTAATGGGGAAATAAGCAAGAACAATATTTTGATACCTTGAAGGAGAAGCTAACCACCATGCTTATCTTACGCTTACCTTCATGGAAATAGAAGGTTCATGCACATGTAGATTCCTCTAATATGGCCATTTGTGTTGTCTTGGAATAACTACAAAAAGGAAATGGGTATCATACTATAAGATTTGCAAGTAGGAAGATGACGCTAGTAGAAAACAATTATAAAACTATAGAGTGTGAATCCTTATCAATGATATACACATTTCATATGTTCAAACAATAAATTTTCAAATACAAAATTTATGTTTTATATCAATCATATGACATTGAATTACTTGTTTAATAATTTGGTTTTACAAGGGTGAATCTAATGTTGGATCATTCTTTTTCGTGAGTTTGATTTTTTTAGTTATAGTGAAGCTTGGTAAGAGAAACTTAGGACCTGATCATTTGTCAAGTATAAACTCTTGAAAATACACATAAAGAATAGAAGATACTATAATATGAAGAGTTATTTTTATTGAACTATGCAGCAGCTGATTTAGAAGATATCCTAGTACTCTTACGCAATGGACTTGCACACTGAGGGTATGAATACTTTGGAAAAAATCATCTTGTTATTCGAGCAACTCCATGTCATCTCATTGGAGGAGACCAATATAAGATGCGTAGGGATGAGGTCTTACATAGATGTGTTCTACAACATGAGCACAAAGCTATAATTAAGGAATCCAATGGAGGAATATTTGGGAGAAATTATGTAGGAGAAGCAATAATACACAATGTCCGATTAGTTTGTATTATGATGGGAAACATTTTATAAGGATGTTAAAGAATTTAGCAATGCATATGAACTTTCTCGGTGGATAGGAAATAATTGAAACTAAGATGAGATGTCATTACACCCTATAGAAATCACGAATCCATTTCATAAGTGGACAATTGAATTTTTAGCTTTCATTGTATCACCTATGCGTAGGACAGTTGTGTGCTATATCATAACATGTACAAATTACTTAAAAGGGTAGGAAGAGGATGTACCCTTAAAGGATTGTAGTGCAATAATATTAGGTAGTTTTATATATGAAAATATCATAAGTAGGTATGCATTTCAATTGAGTATTACCAATAAAAAGGGAACACATTTTTTGAATGAGACAATAAAGATATTATTAGTAGAGTATATATGGTGGAACATGATAATGCTATACCTTATAACCCACTTGAAAATGGAACATCAGAGGCCAAAAATATTTTTGTTAGAAATTGACAAAAATATGTGATGTTGGAAGGAAGGATTGGGATGAAAAGGTATCCTCAATACTTTAGGCATATAGAAAAACATACAAAAGGTTGAATAATTACACACCATTTCAGTTGGGGTTTGGTGTAGAGGCATTTCTACCAAGTAAAATTTATGTTACCATCCTTGTATGTTGCACGCACATGAGAATCGAATGATGAATAGGAAGTTGATGGGCACATTGAGAATTGATGCGGTTGGATAAGAGATGCCCTATTGCACACTAGAGTCGAAAGACAAATAAAGCTATACGAAGGCATTACATGATAGGAATATCAAGAATAATTTTTTAAAGTGTGAAATATGGTGTTTGCTATATGATTTAAATTTGTGCATCATCTTGTAAAAATCAACATGAATTGGTTAGGACTATTTGTAGACACCAAGATATTGGAATCATGCACATGTCAATTAAAGGTGTTTGATGGTACTATATTTCATGATTACTTTAATGAGAGTCAGATGAAGCAATACTATAAATAATATTCTTTTATATTTGTAATAATGTAGTATTATTAACTATATTAGATTTCCTTTTTTCTTCAATTTTTTTATGTTTTGTTATAATTAGCGCATTCACATGCAAGAGATGATTATTCTATGTTAGAATGATGCATAGAGGACCATTCATAATTTTAGTGTGGGGTAAATCATGTGCAAATGGAAATAATAAAATGTGTGATGCTACTACATATTAAAAAGTTTTTTTAGGAGTATGTATCTGTATGAGACAGGTGTGTGATGAAAAAGACATTGGTGTGGAAAATATGGCGAAATGAATGGCTAGATGTTGTGAAAAGGTTGTTGAGATGTTAGTGTGAAAAGGGTATGAAATTCCTCAAATTTTTAAATCACTTGAAAATATGGACACATATTGTAACGTGAGAGAGGCTGCATTTAGGTGGAAACTTGGCAATTGACATAAAAGAATATCGGGTACAGCGTAGGGAGTTACACGCAACAACTAATGGAGCATGGGAGGTATTATCACTCCCGAAGGATACACCTATCCATCATGGAATAAAAAATCATGAGGAAAAGGAAAAATATATTTTTACCTTTTTGATAAATTGGGGAAAACTATAACTAATGCATAGGAAAATTCATTTTTACCTTTCCTTTGAAAACTTATGCATTTGAGAAATTTAAAGTGTGATTAAGTGTATAGAGTTAGTATAAATAATGAACAAGGGAATTGAGATGAACTAGACTAAAGTGGATACGACCCTTTTTTAGGATCTCGTTCGATGGAAGGGGAAGCATGGATAGATTTTTGGATGCGATAAATGATAAAGGATTTGGGTTTGCAAAGCTTGAAATTGTAGTGCCGAGGGTTATGAAATTTGAAGGTCAAATAATTAGGGCATGAAGTCATGGTATACTATATCAAAAGAGTTGAGAAAAAATAAGAATTGAAAAATAATATTGGATGCTTAGAACCAAGGAGTAAGAAACTAAGTTGATTCAACACCTAGGGCACATATTTTCTAAAAATTAAAAGTTTGAGCATTTGCAAAATTAAGAAATGGGACCAAATAGGGATCCCTCGATAGACACCTATATCTAAGAAACACTAATTTCTCTATCCGCATGCACTAACCCCTTAACAACATAAAATTAAAATTAGTCACCTAACCCCATACAACACACATCGTTTAATCTATTAAACCATCATCCTATGTTTTTCCCCCATAGTATTTACTACATGTCAATATTATCTTATGCCCATAAATATCATTTCACGCCTATAAAATGCTACTTTAACCCTTTTACAAAACCACCTAACCACTTTAAATCTACCCTAACCATCTTAAAACCACCTAAACCTATTTTATCAACACATCTCAACCTCCACACCTCATCCATAACCTCCTTTTAACCATTTACCCTCATTAAATATGTGATAACCCTATTTGTAAGTGTTTTTAACCCCTTCCCAAATGTTTTCCTAGAAAAAATTAGATCATTGGAAATCCTAACCAATTCCCAATTATTATAAATAAGATTTTGACCTCCTCTCTTAGGGATATATATAATTACTTCACTCCTCACACTTTATTTTTAAACTTCTCAATGATTTTAGGTCATTCTAGAGATCATCAAGAGTTAGTATCAATCATCAACAACTACCTACGCATAAAATTAATAATTTTTATCATCAGTCAATCATTAGGAAGCTCAAAAACAAGATATCAGCATCAATCAACACCATTTAATTATTTGAGGCATATATTAGAATTAAAATTCATATAAACATCGAAAACACTCAAAAACATCACTTTTATAACTTTGAAAATCATTTTTATCAAAATTGTATCTTTTAGTAAGTAATCGCTAGGGATTATCGAATCGCTAGCAATCATCTGAATCATCGACATTCCCTATCAAAACACATACATTTATCAATTTACTAGCTTATTATACTTTTTATATTATCATTTTTTCCTTTATCTTGTTGTTTATAAGCACAAATTTACCTTAGATGGAATTAACTTACCATTCTCATCTAAGTACAATTGTTTACAACCTTCGCATAGTTTAGAAGCCCTATTTTGGGATAAATACCAAATTTTTCACGAGTTGAAATTGTGTGTAATATGATTTTCAATTGAAAAAGAGGATATGGAATATCAGTTAGAACTCCTCCATGAGATCGAGAAAGAGATCGAGGACTTTTGGTACAACTACTTTGAGTTTTTCTAGATTGCATCCACGTTTATATGGGCCACCTTCGAAGATGCACATGACTTACCCTTAAACATTTAGTTCTAAAGGTTGTCATTTATTATCCAAATATTTTTTGTATTATCTATCTTATTATTATTTATGTATATTTACTTAATTTTTTAAAGTGAGTTGACATCCTCCAAGGAATTCCCTTACATTCTGGGAATCGGCCTTTGTTGAGTAGGTCATTTACCCATTTATCTAATTATTTTTTTAAGTGTATTTGATCTGTAGGTTTCTTCGTCGGTGAAAGAATAAGGAAATTTTATCCATCAAGTAGTGTCATTCATCACCACGGGTATTGGTAAACCCTTCCTTCCTCCGAGGTTGTTTTTTTCATTATTTCACATCATTAGGTTAAAGTTAGAAAACATAAAACTCTCTAGTATACCCATGGTGAAAATTTCACTTTGAAGGGAAAAAGTAATAAGAAAAATGTTGTTGATGATGCACCCAAGGATTGGTTTTCTAGAATGTAATACCCATAATAAGTTCTTTTTTAGAAAGCCATGGGTCTATCATTTAAAAAATTAAAATTAAGTGAGTTCAAACATTTTTAAGAGACCCATGAAGGATAAATAAGGAAGGAGGCGACGAAATAATTATATCAAAGTACATCAGACATGAAAATTGTCATTGATGACTAGGTGAAGGACTGGAGAGAGAAAGAATCATATAGTTCTATGAGCTACCTTACTTTGGGAAACCTAAGTTCTTGTACTAGTGGTTAATGTCTAAGGTACATGAAGAGTTATGTTTCTTCAAAGGAAAGAGAATATGCATCATCGCACAATTAATTGGAAGCGTGACAAACTTTTTGTAGTACTAGTGAAAATATTGAGTTCGACATGGAGGATGATGCTTTAGTGGAGGCCATAATAGTTAAGTAAAATTATAAAGGGCGAAATTACACATTCAAAATAATAAGAATTACTTATCCAGAACAACGGTTGCATTATGTCTTATAAGTTGCAAATTATGTGCATTTTAATGTGTTGGTAACTAAATTGATTCTCCTACGAGGGCTAAGTAGCATCACAAAGCGACAAAGTATGCTTAGAGATAGAAAAACCATGATATGAGTAGTTTTGTAGCCGAGGAGGGGATACAACTGACTCTTTGTCATTCGGACATTAGAGAAATGGATAACACCTCACTAAGGGTTTGATCTACCCCCACTACTTTAGGTTGTGCCTTCAACCAGGGTGAGAGGACCCGTTCTATAACCCATGTTGGTGAAGGACATTGAGAGATCCTTCTCTTGCACAATTTTAATGAGAACCTTGAGGAAATATGATCAATACAACATAATCTAAATCTCACGAGTTGTCACACTAGAGAGTGGAGATATTTCCTGGGAAAAGGTTCGGGTTACTAAAGACAATAAATGAATCCTAATTTTCCCTACATACTTTGGCAATGGAATTTGTTCATTTGTGGATACATAGTAAAAATAGGGGTAGTTCATGTAGGATTCGTCGTTTGAGAAATTTATTGGTGGGAAGTTAAGAAAGATAGAGTCAATTATACCAGATCTTTGAGGGCCTTTACAAAAATTGGAAAAATCACAGTCAAATGCTTCAGGACA
Source organism: Taxus wallichiana var. yunnanensis (assembly GCA_018340775.1). NCBI lineage: Eukaryota > Viridiplantae > Streptophyta > Pinopsida > Cupressales > Taxaceae > Taxus > Taxus wallichiana. The sequence continues at coordinate 69,395,395 of CM031233.1, forward strand.
GCTAAAATATTCCTTCAACCAGAAGGTGTGCATCAATGGAGGCCCAGAGACGCACGGTTTCACACACTCTTCGAGAATTCAACACAAAGGCTCATGCTAAAGACTCAATTAAATGCTAGAAATCCCTAGTTTGTCATGCCTAAGATACACTCATAGGCTTACAAACAATCTTTATCAACATAGTGAGAGTAAAGTGATTTTAAATTGTTTATTTCATTACCAGATGAAGGATCTTCTCATAATGAAATTGTAAATGCCACAATATTGACACACAGAATGAGATATTGTGTGACTCAAAGAGATTTTTACGTAAGCTTGCAATAGGAGCAAGAAAAACTATTTGAAAACATTATGAAATAAAAGCAGACGATAATGCACATGATCAATCACACAGAGTCATTGAAGGTTCATGTGAGGAAAATTTTCCTCAACAATCTCAGAGCCTGTCAATGGTTGTACACTTACAACCACCTTGATGCGATTGAATCCAAAGACACAGGGAAATGAAATCATCTCTTAGACAATCTCTCGGGAAAATGGTTTCTCTCAAAATTTCAAGGAAAATTTAACCTTCGACCATTTGCAAGAGTATACTTAGTGCATTTATATATTTCACTTGCTAATTCATCCCAAAAAGAACAATATGAGAGGAATCCTTTTCTTGTTACAAATTTGTCTCAGAAGCTGATGTTTAACAAATTTACACCCAAAGCTTCCAAGTGGATAAATCATGAACTAATCACATTTCTCAGACCCTCACTATGAATGGGATGCCATATCATAATTTTTGATCAGTATTCTTAATCATTATTTCATTATGTCATGTGAGAAATCCCCTTTTTAATTGTTTTTAGGTGGCTCCATATGGCTAGACATGACAAGTAATCCTTTTCACCCTCGAGAATACACCTTGAGAAATGAGTGCCCTTGGATGGATACCTGCATTCATGCACTGCAACTCTAAGTTGGCCAAGTGCAAAGAGGAGTCGCAGGAAGCCTCCACATGTTTCCTTGGCATAACTACAAAGTTAAAGTCTAGAGATAGGTTCCCAAATGAGCACGGGCCTTCTACATGTTGAAGACCCTAGAGAATTACATCAGTTGCTGAAAAGTCAGAGTATGGGAAGGCCTAGTGGAAGCTTCCATGTGTTTGTTCGATGTAATGTCAAAGATGAAGTTTTAATGCCGGACATGAAATGAGCACATGCTCTCCACGTTCCCTGGGCCTAATAAATTTGCCTTGGCCTTTAAAAGAGTCTCTGTATCAAGAGGAGCTAGTGGAAGCCTTCATGTGTCTCTTTAGTGCACTTTTGATATAGTGCCCAAAAGCGAAGACCCTAAACAAGTACCCACTCACCATGTCTCTCAGCCTGACAAAGTTGTTGAAAGAGTTTAAGGACCAGTGGAAGGTGCCACGTGCCTAGGGTCCGAGAAAGTCTCCTTGGCCATTAAAAAGTCTAAGTATGGGTAGGACCAGTGGAATATTCCACATGTCTCTTCGGAACTTTTTTGGTATGAAGCTCAAATGAAGGATTCCCAAAGGAGAGCGGGCCTCCCACATGTCTAGGGTTTTACAAAGTTACACTAGACACTTAAAAAAATTTAAGTATTGGAAGATCTAGTAGAAACCTCCACGTGTCCCTTCGGCGCTCTTTCAAAAGTAAAGTTTAGGGGCAGGTCCCCAAATAGGCGTGGGCCCTCCATGTGTCCAGGCATTAAAAATTTGCTTGAGAAGTCTAATTATAGAGAGGAGCTAGCGGAAGCCTCCACGTGTCTCTTGGGTGCAACTGTAAAGGTAATGGCCAGAGATAGATCCTCAAATGAGTGTAGGCCCTCCACATGTCCATGGTTTGACAAATTTTTATCGGCCGTTGAAAAGTCGAGCATGGGTAGAGCCAAAAGAGAAACCTCCACGTGTCTCCTTGGTACATCTCCAAAGGTCAAAATGAGACATGAATCCTCAAATGAGTGCAAACCATCCACATGGAAAATATTTGAGTTGAAGTAGTCCTGAGAATCTCAAAATTACCCGGTGACCTGCCTCTCCACTTCTAAATTTTGATGTGGGCCCTAGTGGAGTTGTGGATCACTTTATAACTTTTCTCCTTCATACCAAAATGAAACAATTTGTAAAATCTTCTGGTGACCCACCTCCCCACTTCTAACTTTTTATGTGGGCCCTAACGGAGTTACGGATCATTATACAACTTTGATCCCTCGCATAAAAAGGAAAAAATATGTAAAATTCCCAAATGTGACCTACCTCCCTACTTTTAACTTGAAAAATGGCCGCTTCATATTTGTTGAATAGCCAATCAGAAACCATCGGGGCCATAGGACCAATTTGGCATTTTTTACAAATGTAACAAAAGTGACAAGTTTCACCAAAAAGCCTGTTGGGTCACATTCAATAAAAAGGACCACATTTCCATGGATTTTGGGAGAAAATTTGACAAGGAAAACATGATTGTGGAAAAATAGAAGGAAGGGGAAACCCCGAATTCACGCCCAAATTACAAATTATTTCTCATGGATAGAGAAACTATAAACAATACCTAGCTCAACATGATCCATGACCAAAGGAAAGGACTAACAAATGACATCTGGTGAAGGAAAAGAGTTTCACGCATCCATACAGGGAGATAGAAAATACTTCAAACCATGTGGACTAAGAAGTTTTGAACAAACAGGGTGAGATTAAATTTATCACCAACATCATCTCCGACTCGGGAATGGGCACTCCTCGCGAGTGTAGCAAGAACAACAAATGAGACCATGTGCCAAAAATCCATTGGGAAATAGAATTAAGAACAAGCTTGCAAATCAGAAAAACAATAACCAAGTCCCCCAAGAACAAATAGAGAAACCAATAAAAACCAATCAGAAAGGACCATGACACACCGAAACAGAAAAATGTGAAAATAGATAAATAAAAAAATAATATACACTGTACAATGATGCATGCCTTGATTCTAAGAAATCAGTCAAGGAGATGTTTCAAGTGCCTGCCATTCTGAGTACGACCAAGCCAAGAAGTATTGATACTTCTTTAACAACTGGATATATGCTTGTTTTTCTTCTCTATCCAAGTTGCTATCTATCCATATTTTTGAGGTTTATATTTTGGGCCATTACCAAATCTAGAACAAACCCCATCAAACATCAAAGTCCAGGGAGAACCAATCTTCTCAAGATACTTGCACTCATCAATCTTATGCTCCTTAAATTTAGCATAAACCATAAAGTTTTCGACATCGACATTTGTGTACAACACTTCATAAGAAGCATTGTTAGGGTTCTCAATGACTTATGACATTTTATTTTTACCATACAACATCACAAGGTTTCCCTAGATTGGTATGGTGGCATAAGACATTTCCATTTGCACACTTCCACCCACACTAGTTACCCATTTCCTAGATAATAACATCCTCCACTTGGCAGACAGTCTAAAATAACCACATTTATGGTTAAGAACTTTCTGTAAAAGATGCTAGTGCACTACTAATCCCTTAAAATTCCCAACTACTAGCACTTCTCTTGAATCCATAACAGTACATCTCCCAAAAGTTGTTGTTACCTTGATATTTAGCTCATTCATGACCTCAAAGGGCATTACATTACATGAGGCTTCTTAATCAAACATGCAGTTATGTACCAACCTCTCTTTAATAATCAAAGTGGTAAAAAATTGATCCACATTAAGTTGAGATTCAACCAGAGAAGTTATGAAATATACCTTAGATGATTCACTAAGTTCCTCCAATACTTGTGGTATTTTTTTCTTCTGCAATAATGGGAGAAACCTCTATATTTTTCACACTCTTTCCCTGGATAATTTGATCTACTTTACATCCCAAATATTCAAATGTCCTTTTCCTATGCTCAGGAATTCCAAGTAATTCAACAATAGGAAAAATAATCTAGATCTAACTCTAGATTTGGGCTATGTCACAAGGAACATATTTGGGTAGGGCAATCTTAAAGGGAGATTCAATACTTCATATTATAATATATGAGTATTCACAGTCTAGGCATAGGCAGGAGCACAGGTTTTATTTGGGGTGATTAGGCCTTTACAAGATGTATCTTTCTTAGGGGTTTCCTTAGGGATACTGGTAAGGGTTGGAATATTTGGCTTGGCTTGTGGCCCTACCCCTTTTGACAACCTTAATTCTAGTCTTATATTCTTTCTCCTGAGCAACTACTGCATTCATCAACAGTTTCCTATCCTCTTCGGAACGGATCCCTCCATCATAATTTTTAATCATCAAAGCCCTTAAGTATTAAAAATCATTATTAGGCAAATCAAATTCTTGCACCATATCAATTTCAAAAGTATCAATAGTAGGAAGAGGTAATACAGTGAACACAATCCCTAATCTTCAATAGTTCGGCACTTATTAATTCAATTGAGGTTTCCCCCTATCGTGAGTTTGTAAGAAATTCCATCATGCACACATACTCATATGTATCATCACCATCATATTCCTCAACTTACCGATCAAAAACATGGGGAATGTGGTAAGAAATAGCTATCACACCACTCGATAACATTGGCCTACTCCATAGTATCAACTGGACGTCAAAGGATCGGGAACCAATATATTATCCCTAGGTTGAGGCTGTTTATTACTTGATCCCATGAGCCCTTTCCCTTTTTCATTTGGTCTGTGATCACCTCTGGAATGATTTCTAGATATCTCCTAAACGTGTGGCTTGTCTTTGAACTAGGAAATTTGTCCTATCCCTTTTCGGCTCTAGCGAGTTTAGAGGATATCTCTTTAATTTCTCCAACCAAAGTTTTTACAACCTCTTCGAGATCCACAACTTTGTTTGATTGAGGATTTTTTAGGATTGATCAACTTTACAGCCTCTCTCTTAGGAGGCTTTCCAACTAATTTGATGTTATTTTATATTTGTAAGGCCATGGTGAAATCCCGCTTCAATGTTCCCAGTTCTTATCTCTCATGTAATAAGCAACCTTTTTATCAAAAGCGTCAAAATATTTTATCAAACAGGACACATCACTTGGCCTTAGGATTATTTTTTATCCTATTCAAGATCTTATTGAACCTAGTATTGAAATCATGGACACATTCATTTTGATTTTTCTTTATATTTTCAAATTCAAATAAAAGGAAACTATGAATTGTCTTATCCCCATATTGTAATCTAAAGGAATTTTTCATCTCAGTCCATGAATCTATTCAATTATCTTTTAAATCCTTGTACCAATCATGTGCATCCTCCTCAAGAGTATGAATAAACAGTTTTATATACACGTCTTCAAACTCAATTTAAAAATCTTCCATCATATTGACAAAGAGTCTTAAATGGTGATCACCAGTGATGGCATTATTCCCTTAAAATTTTGGCAACCTATTTTTGACATCTTGTGGCACCATATTAGAATATCCATCCATACCTCTGAAATCTATAGGTCTAAAAGTGTTGACAACAAAAGGAGGTCTAGGTGGAGGTTGAGCCATATTTCCTTGAGGTGGTGAATTTACAGGAGAAACAAAATGATAGAGAGTGAGGGTTCTTTTATGAAAATGAGTATAAATCTCAAAATATATATTCTCTATTGACTCATTTTCTTGGAAAACCCTATCAACCTTGGAAGAAACAAGGGAAAATGAGAGGCATGCTTTTCAGACACAAATGATGGCCCCTCTCCAATTGGATAACTCAAATTTATATAAAGATTACTTGGTTCAAAATCACTTGAATATGTATGGTAATCTTAAACCATGATTGATCACCCTTCAGGACTGATATCTCCTTTTTTATTCTTGATCTCCAATAACTTTCTAGACTTGTTTTCCTTCTGAATTTTCTTTTCCCAGTTCTAGAAATAACTTTCTAGTAGGGTCCCTAGTGAAGATAGATCTTCTTCCTTCCAGATTTGCACAAATTAATGACAGATCTCACTTGACATAGGTTAAGGCACTGGTAATCATTAAAATTTCAATTCAACACAGAGTCACCACTAAGGATTTTAACCTTAGTTGTGCAGATACACTATTAGTAACTTACCAAGTGTCTATCAATGCTTAATTTATACAAATATTAACAGATCTGACCTTCCTTTACCCAAATTTATCACTATTGATGTAAATTTAGTGCAATAACCACTAGAAATTGGAAATACTACACAATGCACATGTAATCTTGCACAAATCTTATAGATCTCAACAAAATATGGCATTTAAACAACGTATTGTACTTGAATCATGCAAGAAACATTACCAGGGTGGTATGTGTACGCCTTTGTAAAAATAGTCCTTGGCAATGATGCCAATTCGGTGTTTTTCCACACAAATAGGTCCTAGAGTTCAAATAATCCCTACCAACGACACCAATTCAGGTGTTGTTTCAACAAAAATAGGTGCTGAAGTTCAAAAATACACTGCAATGACGATAATTCTAATTCGTGTTGGTATGCAAATGGATTCTCTTGTGGGGTCTAAGCAACATCACGAAACTAGAAGGATACTTAGAGATAGATGAACCATGATATGAGTCATTTTATAGCCGGGGATGAGATTCGTCTAGCTCTTTTTCACTCGGGCATTGGAGAAATGGATAACACCTCACTGAGGGTTTGATCTACCCCCACTACTTTAGGTTGTGCCTTCAACCAAGGTGAGAGGACCCATTCTGTAACCTATGTTGGTGAAGGACATCGAGAGATCCTTCTCTGCACAATTTTAATGAGAACCTTGAGGAAATATGATCAATACAACACAATCTAACTCTCACGAGTTGTCACACTAGAGAGTGGAGATGTTTCCTAGGAAAAGGTTTGGGTTACTAAAGACAATAAATGAATCCTGATTGTCCCTGCATACTTTGGCAATGGAATTTGTTCATTTGTGGATACACAATACAAATAGGGGTAGTTCGTGTAGGATTTGTCGTTTGAGAAATTTATTGGTGGGAAGTTAAGCAAGATAGAGTTGATTATACCAGATCTTTGAGGGCCTTTACAAAAATTGGAAAACTCATAGAAATAATTCTTTCAAATAACTAAAATATTCCTTTAACCAGAAGATGTGCATCAATGGAGGCCCTAGAGACGTATAGTTTCACACACACTTTGAGAATTCAACACAAAGGCTCGTGATAAAGACTCAATTAAATGCTCAAAATCCCTGGTTCATCATGCCTAAGATACACCCATAGGATTATAAACAATATTTATCATCATAGTGAGAGTAAAGTGATTTTAAATTGTTTATTTCATTACTAGATGAAGGCTCTTCTCATAATGAAATTTCAAATTCCACAATACTAAAATACGAGACAAGATTTTGTGTGACTCAGAGATATTTTAACATAAGATTGTAATAGGAACAAGAAAAACTATTTGAAAACATTCGAAAGAAAATCAGACACAATAATGCACATGATCAACACAGAGTCATTCAAGGTTCATCCAGATTCATTAATAGGGGAAAGTTTCCTCAACAATCTTAGAGCCTATTAATGGTTGTACACTTGCAACCACCTTGATGCGATTGACTCCAAAGATATAGGAAAACGAATTGGTCTCTCAGACGGTCTCTTGGGAAAATGGTTTCTCTCAAAATTTCTTAGAAAAGTTAACCTCGACCATTTGCAAGAGTATTCTCATTGCATTTATACATTTCACTCGCTCACTCATCCCAAATTTCCCCTCAAAAATAATAATATTTGAGGAATCCTTTTCTTGTTAAAAATTTATCTTCGAAAGTGATGTTTAACAAATTTACACCCAAAGTTTCAAGTGGATAAATCATGAACTAATCACATTTCTCAGACCCTCAACCATGACTGGGATGCCATATCATAATTTTTGATAGTATTCTTAATCATTCTTTCATTTTGTCGTGTGATAAATCCCCTTTTTTCTTATCAATTTTAGGGTGTCTTCATATGGCTTGGATCTTATAATCAATCCTTTTCACCCTCGAGAATATACCTTGACAAATCAGTTCCCTTGCATGGATATCTACATTCGTGCACTACGAATCTGAGTTGGCCAAGTGCAAAGAGGAGTCAGCAGAAGCCTCCACGTGTTTCCTTGGTGCAACTACAAAGGTGAAGTCCAGAGGTAGGTTCCCAAACAAGGACAGGCCTTCGAAAGTTCGGGACCCTAGAAAAATTACATCACTTGTTGAAAAGTCAAAGCACGGGAAGGCCCATCGGAAGCTTCCACGTTTTTGTTTGGCATAACTTTAAAGATGAAGTTTAGAGGTGGGACCTCAAACAAGCACAAGCTCTCCATGTGCCTTGGGCCCAAGAAAGTTTCCTTGGCCTTTGAAAAATTCTTAGTATAAAGAGGAGCCAACGGAAGCCTCCACGTGTCTCTTCAGGGAACTTTTGATCTAGTTCCCAAAAGCGGAGACCCTAAACAATTGCGGGTTAACCACGTGTCTTAGCCTAAAAATTTTTATGAAATATTTTAGGGAGTAGTTGAATGTGCCATGTGCCTAGGGTCCGAGAAATTTTTCTCAACCATTGAAAAGTCTAAGTATGGGTAGGAAAAGTAGAATCTTTCATGTGTATCTTCGGCACATTTTTGGTATGAAGCTCAAAAGAAGGACTCCCAAAGGAGCGCGAGCCTTCCACGTGTCTAGGGTGTGAAAAAGTCTAAGGATGGGAATATCTAGAGGAAACCTCCACGTGTCCCTTCAGTGCTCTTTCAAAATTAAAGTTAGGGGCAGGTCCCCAAATACGCGTGAGCCCTCCGCATGTCCCAAGCCTTAGAAAGTTTCTTGAGAATTCTAGGTATAAAGAGGAGCCAATGAAAGCCTCCATGAGTCTCCTTGGTGCAAGTGCAATGCTAAGGCCAAAAGGAGGATTTTCAAATGAGCACAGGTCCTTCACATGTCCATGGTCTAACAAAATTGAATCGGTCGTTGAAAAAGTCGAGCGTGGGAAAATCCGGGAAACCTCCATGTGTCTCCTTGGCACATCTCCCAAGGTCAAATCGAGAGGTGAATCCTCAAATGAGCGTATGCCCTCCATGTCAAAAATATTTGAGTTGAAGTGGGCCTAAGAATCTAAAAATGCCCGGTGACCCACCTCTCTACTTCTTACTTTTGATGTGGGCCCCAACAAAGTTGCGGATCATTTTATAATTTTACTCCTCACAAAAAAAGGAAAAAATGCAAAATCCTCTAATGACCCACGCCCCTGCTTCTAACTTTTATTTTGGCCCCATTGGAGTTGCAGATCATTTTAAAACTTTGCTTCCTCACACAAAAAAAAAAAAAATTCCTCGGTTACTTGCCTCCCCGCTTTTAAATTGAAAAACAACCACGTGTCCATCTTCGGGGTCAAAGTAAGAATTATACCCTGCCACTTCATATTTTTTGAATAACCAATCAAAACCATGGGGCCGTGGGACCAATATGGCATTTTTTATAAATGTAACAAAAGTGAAAAGTTTCACTAAAAAGACCCGTCTAGCCGCATTCATTCAGAAAGGACTGCGTTTCCTAGATGATGGGACAAAATTTGACAGGAAACGTGACTATAGACAAATAGAAGGAATGGGAAATCCCGAATTGACACCAAAATTACAAATTCTTTCTCATGGAAAGAGAACTGTAAAAAAATACAGCTCGGCGTGATCCACGACCCAAGGAAAAGACTGATAAACGACATCCCTGGTGAAACCAAAGAGTTTCACACATCTATACTGAGGAGACAAAAATACTTCAAACCATGCAGACTAACAAGTTTTGAACAAATGGGGTGAGATTAAATTCAGCACCAACAAAATTTTTACTAAGGTGAACAATAACTCAGTAGCATGTATCACGAGAAGATGGTGGAGAAAACACTTTTCAACATTTATTCATTTATTTTTGATGAAATTGTCGAGGAGATGAATGTCAAGGTAAGTAAGGTTTAAAATATATCCTTGCATAAAATTATGCTTGTAGTGCCCACTTCCTTCGACACCTTTTCTTGTTGATTTTCGACATGTCGCCTAAACTTATGGATATTATTGTAGATTGTTTTATTTAGCATGATGTTAGATGTTAGAAATACTAGATTGTTGTTTATTTTGATTCATATATGATGCATTGGATTGTTAGAGAGATTTTAATATTGATGTTGATATGTTTTTTACTTCATTATATATATATGTATATGTATACTTTGACATGCGATATTTCGTCACACTGAGTAGACCTTGATAATTGAACTAAGTTTGTGATCCTATTGATATTGATGAAATGTAGAATCGAGATGTTGTTAGAAATTGTAAATGATATCATAATTTCCTAGATGATGATTTGATGCATATATAGATAATTGTGGATTTATATTACATATTTTATCTTGGATGTTTTAATGCGGCCACGAGGCTGAAGGAGGTATTTATGTGTTTTGTAGGTAAATTTATTCACAACAAACAATGGGGTGATTGGAGACCAACCACATTGGAATTCTAGGTGAATTCAACAAGGGTCACCATGGCAAAGCATGTGTTTGTGTGTGTGTTTGAATTATTTTTAGGGGAAATTGTGACCATGGGGTTATGTGTTGTACTTTGTTTAGTTTCCTTTATTTACTTTGTAATATGTGATTTTTAGTGATGTAATTTCCTTGTTTTAATTATTTTTAAAATTATGTATTATTTCCCTTTATCTTAATGTGTTCAAGTGTTTCAATTAAAGTAAAATTAATCTTTTTATTAACTAATTATGGATGTGAAAAAAATCATTTATTAGACTAGATGGCTCTTGGGTTTTGTGTTGTAAGATTGAGTGCTTGTGATTTTGAGTCTTGTACAGTCTACCCCCTCATGGAAATTCGAATTTAGCCTTAAGAGCCAATTTTGAAGACTTGTGGGACAATTCAAAATTGTCCCCACCTCTTAAATTGCTATTCAAACCCTACCTATGGGTTAGACGGTCAAAATTATACCCCATTATGTGTTTTGGGAAGACAAATTGTAAGTTTTTATTGCACTTTATTACATGTATTTATTTTAGTCCTTAAGGGGCGTGGGCTTAGATTTTGTGTGTAAGTAAAATGTCATTTATTTAACGACTTATTAATTGTTCTTTTGAGTATGGGGTTGAATAGGGTGATATGGAGTGGAGCAGAAATGAGGTGGCATCCTATTTGGAGCTGGATCATCCTCCGCTCTCCCTTTTCTATTTATTCAAGTTATTTTTCTTGTTTGGGGTTACTTCATTCTTTTGTACTCTTTCATTTCTTGGAGTTAGAGGATTTTGGAGAGCTTGTTGGCGATTGCTTGGGTTTTAAAGAGCTTGGAGTTTGACTCTCGGAACAAGCTCTACTATGGAAAGGTATGAGATTTACTTTTTCTTATGTTATTCCTTTATTTTTGTGTTTGTGTGATTGTTTTGTTGAGTGTTTGGAATGTTCGTTGGGTGCTTGGGTAGACTGCCTTAGTGTGGTATAAGAGGGGACTATGAGGAGAATTTATGTAGGGAGGCATAAGAGTTATTTCATGTTTTAGAGGGACTTCGGTTGGGTACCCCACCTTTGATAAGGAATGCTTGCATTTCTTACTTGTTCTTGTATGAGGGAGGCATAAGAGTATATAGGGATTTGAGATATGTATTGGAGGTTTTCAAGGTGGGCCCCCATTCCCCATTAGGAGGCATAAGAGGCATCCCCATAGGTTATTGCTCCTTTGGATCTTCATTTAGAAGCCTTATATATTTTTTTGTTTTTCCTTCTTGTGTTTGTAGTTTGAGTTTAATGTGCATTTGGAATGGTTGTGAAATACTTGGTTTGTGATGTGGAATCTTGTTGTTGTCATGCGTTGGAATCACCTCTCATTGTAATGTGGTTCGGTCTTGGGGCTAATTAGGAGGATGTCACCCCCTCATTAGATATTTTGGTTGGGTGGAGAGTGTTTCCTTTCCCTCCATTTTTGGATCAAGAAAATCATGAAGGAGCTCTCTTGTTTGTGTTGTGAAGCTTGGAGATTTTGTTGGAATCCTTAAGAAATTCATTCTTTTGAAAATCCTTTTGTTGTTCACACTTAGGGTGGAGGAACTTGTAACCTTGTATTATTTTATCTTACATTCTTGTATTATTTCCCACTTTAAGTGGAGGACATTGTAATAATCTTGTGAAGAAAATTTTCATTCAATTATTGGATATGAAAGTTGTATTATATATTGAAAAAGAGAAAGAAAGATATGTGTAAGCTAGTCTTGTGAAATAGAAAAGAAAGTTTATTATCTTTGTTTGAAATTTGTATTGTAGGAAAGGAAAATTTTCCTTCATTGTTGTATTTGTATTATTGAAGATGAGAAAGAAGAAATATTAAAGTTCATTATATTACTCAAAGGCATGTAGTGAAGTAAGTTGCATTGGTTCATTTTCATGTAGTGGATGAAATATATTTTAAACTTTATTCCCAATAGATGGAAATTACTTAAGTTTTAATTAGTCTTGGAATAGGCCAATGAAGTGATCTAAGTTCTAACTTTAGTATGTTATCCTCATTTAAAATTTATTGTAAATCCATTACAAGTTAGTAAGGGAAATGAAATAAAATGAAATCTATTTTACCCCTATACAAGTTTTATCAAATTGTTAAAGGAGAAAGCAAGTGCAAGTATTTATTTGTCAATAGTGCTAGTTATATTCCATTATCACTTTTGATAGTAGGGTTAATATTTTTTTTATATTATTAACAATTAAATATTTAATATTAAGGAACTTATTAATATAAAAATATATTAATATTAATGTACTATTAATATTATTATGTTTATAAAATATACCATTATAAGCTATAGTCAAAAGAAATAATAATAATATTACCATATGATATATATATGTATATGTATATAAGTATACATATTAATACGTATTAAATAAATCCAATCCATATTAAGGTTGAAAACTAAAACAAAAAAATCTATGTACTAAAGTAAACCATTTAAAAAAGAGGATGTGTGGACAGGCCTAGGCCGCGACCTTTGTGTAGGGGGCATAAGGATTAAAGTGGGGTGGGTGGGGTCGGTTACCCCACCCCCATAGTTTTAACTTACCAACCTTACCATGTATTCTTTGGGTTACCATGGGTTTCCAAACCCTACACACTGCGCGCACGGCCTGTACATAACCAATGCGGCCCGCACTTTTATCGTACGACACACACACACACACACATTACCTCTATTCCTATTTTGGGTTATTTAACAGTAATATATATATATATATATATATATATATATATATATATATATATATATATAAGATTAATAATAATATAAAATCAATAGACATATATATATATAATCAAAATGAAATTAATTATCAAATGTAACTCTTTAAATAAAATCGGTAAAAAACCCACAAGACCATTTGGGTGAATCAAAGGAAATTAAGATAAATAAATAAAATTAATGCTTTTAAAACCTTAGGAGAGGGTGTGAAAAAAGAGAGAAAGAAGCATTCACAAGCATGCTTTTGGGTTGGTTGCCCTTTTTCTTCATCAAGGGCCCTAATTGAATCCATACAAGGATGAAATTCATCCCTACTGAGAAAGTAAGTGGAGAATGGGTGAGTGGAAATTACCTTTTAATTTAAATGTTTTAATTTCAAAAACATGGGTTGACTTTTTAAGGGGTCACCTTTGGGGTAGTAATATGTTTATTAATTCTAACCCCATGTCAAATGGGTACATTGTTAATGGTTTAAAACCTTGTGGGATTAATTAACTTTAGTATTTATTTATAATTAGCCCCTTTACCCTTGAGACTTAATTGTGGGTTATTTAACTATAGTTGGAATTAAATTGGTTATTAAATTAACACTTAAGGAGATTAAACATGCTTAGCCAATTCAAATGTATTAAAGTATAATGTAGATTTTAAACTTTTTGTTATCATGCGATATTATTTATTAGAAATTATTTCCTTAGAAACATTATTGTGGCAACTGATGTTTTCGAAACATTTTGTGGGCACACTTTAAAAAAAATTATTCCATAATTTTTCTAATTTTGTCCTAGGTTGTTCTTGGGTTTCATGTGTGGGTGTTTATAGCGGGTGTTACACTTGGCTTTAGAGTCATCGATTAAAATCTTGGACCCTTGGAAACACAAAGAAACATGAGACATGAACATCAAACCTAGCACAATATTAAATCTAAACCTACTTAAACCTAGAAAACAAACTTATTTGAAAATTGTATATTTTAGTAAGCATGGAAAATTGAATAAAAACTTGAATAATTAACTAAATCTATCCTTGGTCCGTGTAAGAGGTACATACCACATGAGGGGTCCTTTTACATAGACCTAGAATCGCCACCTCCAGAGCATGCTTTGTCAGAAGCTACGATTCTACCTCAAATTTTACAAATGCTTGAGGACGTCAATGCCATTATACACGGAGGGTCCTTAAGAAGATGATCAAACAAGCATGATAGGGAGCCATATTTTGAGGCTCTTACATCTCTTGGACAAAGTGAGGAGCATAGGTTAGAGAACTCTCATGTGGAGTTGGCGAGAAGAGTCAACCACGTAGAGGGATAGGAGATAAGATTTAGGTCATGGGGATAGGTCTCAAGCCCTAGAGCTAGAGAGGAGCATGCAGAGGGGCCTAAGGGTCACCGGCTGATAGCTTTAGACCATATCAGGGAGATCCTGAAGCTATGACCATCTCACTATTCTGGAGATACAAGTGGTTTTAAGGAAGAGGACTGGTTGGTGAGATTGAGCGGGTTACGCAAGCTCTACCCTAGTACTAGTAACATGAAAGCTCGTGTTTTGATCCATATTCTAAAGGATGGAGTAGTTTTCGGTGGATGACTAAGGAGCGAAGCTTTCCATTTATTTAGAGACCATTACCTAGGAGCTCTATGAGGAGCAATTCAAGAGTAGTTACTTACCTTAGAGATTCATTCAACAGAGGATAGACGAGTTCGATGACCTCTGTCAGGAATCTACGACTGTATCTGAGTATGAGATTAACTTCCTGGACCTACTCCAGTATGTCGACTATATACAGGATGAGAAGGTATGGATTCACAAAGTTCAATACGGGCTTGAATTTAAATTTGGGAGGTGCAAAGTGCACATCCACTATCCATAGATCTTAAGAAAGGCCGTGGAGAAGGTGTACATAGAAGAGGGACTCGGGAAATGTGAAATAGGCTAGGGATAGAGTTTGGAGCCTCATCTAGCAGATGTAGGATAACAAGGTGAGGGGGTCATCCCCTCCTCCTCATAGTGGAGAGGGTTCAGTATAGTCTTCATTCAAGCCACCACAAAAGCCACCTCAGCAGCAGCAGACCCACCCACCTTATGACCGCCGAGATATTAGATGCATAGAGGAGGAAGAGTATGGGGCCTCCTCTTAGGGGTCCCATTAGGTCATAGGGTACACCAAAAGCTCATCAAGAGGAGCTCACTAGAAGAGACTTGAGTATTCCATAGTAGGATCATCAGCATAGACCTCTAGAGTTCTAACTGGAGCTGCATCTCATTAGAGAGGACCGGGAAGTTACTATGGTTGTGGTTTTTCTGGACATAATTAGAGAGAGTGCCCATAGAACCCTAGCAACAAGGGTAAGACACATATTTCTTAGCCTAATGTTGGTGATAAGGGGCATAACCATCAGATTTATATAGTGATCGAGAACCACTAGGCTAAGCACCAAAGCACTGTGATCAATACAATAGGTAGCATTGGTGGTATTCTTACCTCCATTCTATTTGATTCTAGTTCATCTGATTATTTTATTGCCCCATCTTTAGTAGAGTGATGCAGGTTGGTGGCAGTTAGGTAGGGTCTTAGCTGAGACGTTGAGATGGCTTCTAGAGTAAACATCTCTCTAGACTCCTTAAAGAATGTGTAGTGGATTTGGAACCTTTCACCACTACCTCGGATCTTCGCATCATTCCTATGGGTTCTTATGGAGTCATCTTGTGTGTATATTGGTTGTCGCACACAGAGCTAGATTGGATTATTACCATAAGACTATATCATGTTCAGATGATCTAGGAGTTGAGTTAGTGATTGAAGGAATTAGAGGCCCGTTTATTTGCACCATCTCTACTATGCAGCTTAATTGGTGTGTGCGACGAGGTTGTTAAATGTATGTTGTTACAGTTAGTGACAGATCAAAGGATTAGTCTAGTGGGCCATCACTTGATGACCATCACATCTTGAGATAGTTTTTCGATGTATTTTCAGGGGAGCTACCGGGGTTACCTCCCCCACGTGAGATAGATTTTCACATAGATTTTTTCCCAGGCGTAG
This sequence comes from Taxus wallichiana var. yunnanensis, assembly GCA_018340775.1. Lineage (NCBI taxonomy): Eukaryota > Viridiplantae > Streptophyta > Pinopsida > Cupressales > Taxaceae > Taxus > Taxus wallichiana. The sequence continues at coordinate 69,411,660 of CM031233.1, forward strand.
AGTCTATCTCATGAGTACCTTATTAAATGACTACTCCTAAGCTATGTGAGCTCAAGTTGCAGCTTGAGGGCCTTCTGGAGAAAGGCCTAATCCATTCTAGTGTATCCACTTGAGGTGCACCTGATGATTTTTGTTAAGAAGAAGGATAGATCCCTACGGTTTTGTATTGATTACCGCCATCCAAACAAAGTAATGATCAAGAATCGTTACCCCCTTCTGTGTATTGATGATTTATTTGATTAGATGAAGGGTGTCACATTTTTATCCAAGATAGATATTATGTTGGGCTATCATCATCTAAGGATCACGGAGGTAGATATTCATAAGACTGCATTCTGTACAACATATGGCCATTACAAGTTCACAGTAGTGCATTTTGGTCTGATGAATTCCCCCATAGTGTTCATGCGCTTGATGAATGGGGTGTTAGGAAATTTTTGGATAGCATCGTGCTCATTTTCCTTAATGAAATTTTTATTTACTCACGTAGGCATGATGAGCATGAGGAGTACCTTCACCAGGTTATTCAGTGTCTTCATGAGCAGCATCTTTACGGGAACCTAGAGAAGTGTGCATTCTTTCAAACAGAGGTGTAGTATTTGGGCCACATCATTTTTGGGGAAGGTATCATAGTCAATCCTTTCAAGATTCCATCTATTATGGATTTTCTAACACTCACTAGTGTGACTGAGGTGTGCAACTTCATTGGTTTAACATTATATTAGAGGATATTTGTTCAAGACTTCTCTCAGGTTGTGCACCCGATCACTTCCCTTGAGTGGAAAGGGAAGAAGTTTGTATGGTCAGATAGATATGAGTAGGCCTTCAGGATACTAAAGGAATGCCTCATGAAAATGCATATCCTTGCAGTATCAGACCCTCGGGGAAAGTTCTTCATTTACACAGATGTTTCTTTGGCAGGACTTGGAGGTGTGTTGATGCAGGAGAGCAGAGTAGTTACTTTTTAGTCTTGCAAACTCAAATATAATGAGATCAATTATCTGACTCAAGATCTTGAGCTTGCAGCAGTTGTTCATGCCTTAGTTTGATGGAGACACTTCCTTCTTGGCCAGATAGTTACACTCACGATTGATCACTTGAGTCTTCGCCACCTATTCACACAGCCCAATCTCAACACTTGTTAGCGGTGTTAGATGGAGTTGTTTTGTGAATGTGACATGGAGATAGAACATGTGCGGGGAAGGATAATGTGCTTGCAGATGCCCGAGTAGATGGCGACACATGGTTATTTCCACTTCGAGTGGGTGGGTACAAATTTGTGGAGAAGGATATTACAAAGCTTCCCCACGATAGCTTCTACCTTGCATCCGGACAGTAGATTGAGTCTTAGAGATCCCTTGAGGGGAAGTTTGATGTATTTTCATTGGAGATAGATAGTTTTCTCCAACACATAGGATAGATATATGCACATAGAGTGGGAGAATTGAGACAAGTCATTTTGACATAGACTCATTGTGTACCCTATTCAGCCCATCTCGGGTGAAGAAGATGCACGCCACCTTGAGCAAGTTGCACCATTGGAGGAAATATTCAAGAGACGTGGCTCACTTTGTGTCACATTGTCAAAAGGTGAAGTTTGAGAATTAGCATCTAGAGTGGAATTGGGACACCATTTCCATAGAATTCATTATTGGGTTACCGATGTTGAGATACCTCCATGACGTCATCATGGTCATGGTGAACAAATTGATGGAAGTGGCTTATTTTTCTCGAGTTAAGACCACCTACACATCTAGCACAATGACACATGTATATCTTAATGAGATCGTTAGGTTTTACGGGATTTTGTAGAAGATCATTCAGGATCTGTGATCCTTTGTACACTTCCAACATCTGGACTATGATGCAACATGCTCTTAGGACGAAGATCAATTTCAGCACATTGTATCACCCGAGAGACAGATGGAGATACTAAGCGGGTGAATCATATCTTGGTGGACATGCTTAGGATGTACGTTATGGATCATCGGTGGAGATGGGAGGAGCATTTGTAGTTGGTTGAGTTTTTGTACAATAATAGTTTCAGAGTTTGATAGGTATGGATCCTTTTCAGAATTATATGGCGGGGAGTGCACGACACCTTTAACTTGGGACAAGTTAGAGTACAAGGTTTCTCTGGGGCCGGTGTTACTACACGATATGGAGTATCAGGTTGTTATGATCAGGAAGAGATTACAAGAGGTGTAAGACATGTAGAAGAAGTATGTGGATCAGCATAGGACAGATCATAGTTATGAAGTGGGCATGAAGGTGTTTCTTTGTGTCAGATCAGATAAGAGCCCTATCTATTACGGAAAATTTTCTAAGCTTGCTCCTAGATTTGTGGGTCCGTTTGATATCTTGGAGCATATCGGCCATTTGGCTTATCATCTAGCGTCACACCCTTTGACTTGTCTTACGTCCATGATGTGTTTCATGTTTCTATACTTAGGAGATATATTGTATAACCTTCTCATGTTTTAGATTGGATCTCCTTACAGGTGCATGATCAAGGGAAGGTGATGGTGGAGCCTGTCTGCATTTTAGAGCACAGGACCCTGGGCCTTCGAGAAAAAGAGATTGACTAGGTTCGAGTCCAGTGGGACAGAAATGATGAGATTGTGGCTACATGGGAGGATGCTAAATTTCTACGAGTCCAATTTCCACACCTGTTCTAGTGACTTCGTGAGGAGGAAGTCGAGTCTAAGGGGAGTGGGATGTAGTGCCCACTTCCCTTCGACACCTTTTTTATTCATTTTGGTATTGTTGACTATACTTATGGATATTATTGTAGCTATTTTTATTTAGCATGATGTTAGATGTTAAAGACAATGGATTTTTGTTTAATTTTTATTCATATATGATGCATTGGATTATTAGAGACATTTTAATATTGATTTTGATATGCTATTGAATTGGTTATATATATATACTTTTACATGTGATATTTTTCACACTGAGTAGACCTTGATAATTGAACTAAGTTTGTGATCCTATTAATATTGATGAAATGTAGAATTGAGATGTTGTTAGAAATTGTAAATGATATCGTAATTTCTTAGATGATGATTTGATGCATATATAGATGATTGTGGATTTATATTACATATTTTATCTTGGATGTTTTAATGCGGCTACACGAGACCTGAAAGAGGTATTTATGTGTTTTGCGGGTAAATTTTTTCACAAAAACAAGGGGATTCAAGATCAAGCACATTCAAATTCAACTTGAATTAAACAAGGGTCACCATGAAAACATGTGTTTGTGTGTGTGTTTGAATTATTGTTAGGGGAAATTGTGGCCAAGGGGTTATGTGTTGTATTTTTTAAGTTTCCTTTACTTAATGTAGTATGTGATTTTTAATGATGTAATTTCCTTCTTTTAATTATTTAGAAAATGATGTATTATTCCCCTTTATCTTAATGGGTTTAAGTGTCTCAATTAAAGTAAATTAATCTTAATATTAACTAATTATGGATGTGACAAAAAAATTTGTTTATTATACTAGATGGCTCTTGGGTTTTGTGTTGTAAGATTGAGTGTTTGTGATCTTAGGTGTTGTATAATCTACCCCCTCATGGAAATTTGAATTTAGCCTTAAGGAAAAATTTTGATGGCTTCATGGGACAAGTTAAAATTTTCCCACACCTCTTAAATTCTTATGTCAACCCTAGCTATAGGTTGGTGAGCCAAAATTAGACCCCATTATGTGTTTTGGGAAGACAAATTGTAAGTTTTATTACACTTTCTTACATGTATTTATTTTAGTCCTTAAGGGGTGTGGGCTTAGATTGTGTGTGTAAGTAAAATTTCATTTCTTCAACCACTTATTAATTGTGCTTTGGAGTATGGGGTTAACTAGGGTGATGTAGAGTGGAGAGGAAATGAGGTGGCATCCTACTTGGAGCCACATCATCCTCCTCTCTCCCTTTTCTATTTATTCAAGTTCTTTTGCTTGTTTGGGGGTTACTTCATTCTTTTGTGCTCTTGCATTTCTTGGAGTTAGAGGATTTTGGAGAGCTTGTGGTATTTTTGGAGCTTGTTGGTGATTTCTTAGGTTTGAAGGAACTTCAATATTGACTCTTGGAACAAGCTCTACTAGGGAAATGTAGGAGCTCTACTTTTACTTATGTTATTCCTTTATTTTTGTGTTTGTGTCCTTGTTTTGTTAAGTGTTTGTAATATTTTGTAAGTGATTTGGTAGACTACCTAAGTGTGGTGTAGGAGGGGAATATGGGGATAATTCATGTAGGAAGGCATAAGAGTTATTTCATGTTTTAGAGGGAGTTTTGGTTGGGTGCCCCACCTTGGACAAGAAATTCTTGCATTTCTTACTTGTTCTTGTATGAGGGAGGAATACGAGAATGAGGGAGGCATAAGAGTGTTTGGGAGGTATAAGAGGTACTTGAGGGAGGCTTAAGAGTATATAGGGGATTTGAGATATGTATTGGAGGTTTTAAGGTGGGCACCTATTCTCCATTGGGAGGCATAAGTGGCCTCCCATAGGTTCTTGCTCCTTTGGCTCTTCATTTAGAAGTCTTATATATATTTTTGTTTCTCCTTCTTGTGTTTCTATTTTTAGTTGAATGTGCATTTGGAATGGTTGTGAAATACTTGGTTTGTGATTTGTAAGCTTGTTGTTGCCATGTTTTGGAATCAACTCTAATTGTAATGTGGTTGTGGCTCGCGGGCCAATGAGGAGGATGTATTCTCCCCTCATTGGATTTTTTTTTTTTTGGGTGGAGAGTGTTGCCTCTCCCCCATTTTGTTGTGGATCAAGAAAATCATGAAGGATCTCTCTTGTTGGTGTTGTGAAGCTTGGAGCTTTTGTTGGAATCCTTAAGAAATTCATTCTTGTGAAAATCCTTTTTGTTGTTCACACTTAGGGTGGAGGAACTTGTAACCTTCTACTCTTTTAGCTTACATTATTGTATTATTTCCCACTTTAAGTGGAGGAAATTGTAATAATCTTGTGAATAAAATTTGCATTCAATTAATGGATATGAAAGTTGTATTGTATATTGAAAAATATAAAGAAAAGTATGTGTTGTAAGCTAGTCTTGTGAAATAGAAAAGAAAGTTTATTATCTTTGTTTGAAAGTTGTATTGTAGGAAAGGAAAATTTTCCTTCATTGTTGTATTTGTATTATTGAAGATGAGAAAGAAGAAATATTAAAGTTCATTATATTACTCAAAGGAATGTAGTGAAGTAAGTTGTATTGGTTCATTTTCCTGTAGTGGATGAAATATATTTTAAAATTTATTCCTAATCGATCGAAATTACTTAAGATTTGATTAGTCTTGGAATATTTCATCGAAGGTGATATGAGTCCTAACTCTAGTATGTTATCCTAATTTAAAATTCATTGTAAATCCATTACAAGTTAGTAAGGGAAATGAAATGAAATCTATTTTACCCCTATACAAGTTTTATCAAATTGTTAAAGGAGAAATTAAGTGTAAATATTCATTTGTCAATAGTTCTTGTTATATTCCATTATCACTTTTGATAATAAGGTTGATATTTTATTTATATTATTAACAATTAAATATTTAATATGAAGGAACATATTAATATGAAAACATGTTAATATTAATGTACTATTAATATTATTAAGTTTATAAAATATACCATTACAAGATATAATTAAAAGAAATAATAATATTACCATATTACCATATGATATATATAGATAGATAGATATCAATACGTATTAATTAAACCCAAACCTTATTAAGGTTGAAAACTAACACAAAAAAAGATATATACTAAAGTAAACCTTTTAAAAAAGAGGATGTGTGGACAGGTATGTTTAAAACTTACCCCACCCCCATAGTTTGAACTTACCAACCTTACCACGTTTTATTTGGGTTACCACGGGTTTCCAAACCCTGTGCACTACTCACGGCATGTACATAACTACTGCGGCCTGCACTTTTATCTTATCACACACACACATACTATATATATATATATATATATATGTATATGTATATATATGTATATGTATATATCTGTATATATATATATATATATATATATATATATGTATGTATCTATATGTATCTATATATATATATATGTATATATATATGTATATATATATATATATATATATATATATGTATATATATATATATATATAAATGAAATTAATTATCAAATGTAGTTATTTAAATAAAATGGGTAAAAACCCACAAGCCCATTTGGGAAAATCAAAGGAAATTAAGATAAATAAATTAAACTAATACTTTTAAAACCCTAGGAGAGGGTGTGAAAAAATGAGAAAATAATAAAACAAGTAGGCCTCTCCAAAAGCTTGAGATGGCCTCTAATGGCTTCCCTTCCTCCTCCAACAACCTACAAAACAAAAGAGAAAATAATGAACCAAATGAAAAGAGAAAGAAGCCTTCATAAGCATGCTTTAGGGTTAGTTGCCCTTTTTCTTCATCAAGGGCCCTAATTGAATCCATCCAAGGGATGAGATTCATCCCTACAAAAAGTAGGTGGAGAATGGGTGAGTGGAAATTACCTTTTAATTTAAAAGTTTTAATGTTAAAAACATGGGTTGAATTTTTAATGGGTCTCCTTTGTGGTAATAATATGTTTATTAATTCTAACCCCATGTCAAATGGATACATTATTAATGGTTTAAAACCTTGTGGGATTAATTAACTTTAGTCTTTATTTATAATTAACCCCTTTATCCTTGAGTGTTAATTGTGGTTCACTTAACTATAGTTGGAATTAAATTGGCTATTCAATTAACACTTAAGGAGATTAAACATGCTTATCCAATTCAAATGTATTAAAGTATAATGTAGATTTTAAAATTTGTGTTATCATGGGAAATTATTTATTAAAAATTATTGCCATAGAAACATTAATGTGGTAACTATCGTTTTCGAAACAATTTGTGTGCACGCTTTTCTAAAAAAATTATTCCCTAATTATTCTAAGTGTGTTCTAGTTTGTTCTTGGGTTTTGTGTGGGTGTTTTTAGTTGTCGATACAATTCTTTTCATTTTATTTTGAGAGATTGAGGTATGTGATAAATCAGGGAACAATCTGTGGATATTTATTTTTTAAATTAGTTTAACACAAAAAGGTTTGTAGAGTTCACATGTGATGGGGAATTCGCAAGACCTTAAAAAATATGTGTGGGTAAGTTATATAAGAGCATACGTGAAGCATTTGAGAATTAATTCCACTTACCGATGGAGCTTCCTTCATTACTAGATGGATACAAATTACTTTTTATATGCCAACACTTTACCTCGGTAGCTATGTACTTAGCAATGAAGAGATGTACCCATGGTGTAATTTTGAGTGTGTCTTTAAAAATAATACTTTTAGGATATACTAAACAAGATAAAGGACGGACACAAGTTAAATTTTAATACGAGATAATGTTGAATCTTAATATCATAACTTGCGCCGATCTATGTATAGACATCCAAGTCAAAATACATAGTGGGTAAGGGTACATACTGTATATATATCTTATCCCTATGTTTAAGGATGGAAAATATATCTATCGAGAGATATTCATCTTGAAAAACCCCCAGAGAAGGAAAAAATAGTGGGAATTCCAAATAAAAGGAACAAGGAGACACCTCCTCAAGAAGAAGAATAAGATGTAGAGGACGAATGGGGAGAAGATGAAGGTGATGAGGAAGTAGAAAATACTGCACTTTACTAGATCCAAAGAAATAAAATACAATCCCAGATAACGAAAAGAGAAAGGGTGTGAGAACCTTATAGGTTCCCAAGAATTCAAAGCATCATTCAAAAAACCAAGCCTAGTCTAATTAAGAAGAAGTCGGGTCCATAAAGGAAGAAGAAATCGGGGGTGGTTTTGATGAAGAAGATGAAAAAGACTTGGAGAAGAAGGTGAATGAAGATGATTTGGTGTAAGAATAAGATCCCATGGTGATCTATAACTTCGATGAAGATGTTGAAGAGCCAACTCATGAGGAAAAAAAGATATATGATAATCAATAGATGCGGGATGCACATAAGGAAGGCTCCAAGTGTGGCAAGGAGAGAAAAGAGCAAGGCCGCAAGGGAGATGAAGAAGAGGAAAAACGATATGGATAACAACTAACTAGGGATGACTTAGGCACTACTAGATTTGATTGAAGAAACACCATATATGTGTCTCCCACTTGGTGGTAAAAAATATTTTAAAATGTAAATAGAAAATAAATATGTTAACATATGTTGTCCACTCAAAATTCCCTGCTCTGATGAAAGTAAAAATTTCAAGATTTTGAGTTTAAGTGTTTTCTCTAATGTACCGAAGTCGTGAAATTGAGAAAAATCTGCGTTTTGGGTCATTTTGTATGTATTTCGGGCCTGTCGGACATTTTTGTCCCACGTGTCCCAAGTTATGAAGTTCGCTCTACTCCCCGATAGGCCAAAATCCCCGAAGTTGTTCCATTTTCAGGCCTGTCGGAACTTTTCGTCCCAAATGTCCCAAAGTCAATTATGCATCATGTTGTTTCATTTTCTAGAAACACCGAACCGCGTACTTCACTCTTTCATGTTCCAAATGTCCCAAAGTTAATTCTGCAAGTTGTTCCATTTTCGGCCGAAACGCCTGAACCACGTACTTCGCGTACTTGCGTTCCAAATGTCCCAAACTTTTCCGGACTCATTGTCACCTTTTCGGCCGAAACGCCCGAGTCGCGTGTTTCGCGCGTTTTCATCCCAAGTGTCCCAAACTTTTCGTGCGAGTTGTTCCATTTTCGGCCGATTCGCCCGAACCGCGTCCTTCACGCGTTTTCGTCCCAGATGTCCCAAAATGCATTTGTGCGTCTTCTCCCTGTTTCGCCCGAGTCGGCCGAGCCGCGTGTTTCGCGCATTCGCGTCTCACATGTCCCAAGCAAACCAAATGCCATTCATACTTAGTTTTTCCCGCTCTACCCGAATATGCTGTTTTTCAAACTAATAGATATGAATTTAATGTGCATTGATCACCTTTCTCTCTCCTCAATGGCTATATAACGGGCAGACCCCCTTTTTGCATTTCTCACACTGCTTCCTTGCTATCTTTTGCTCGAACATCTTGCTGGCGAATAAGGTTTTCGATGACGTCAAGGATAATCTATCAAAATCCTGGGAAGATCAGAGTCTTGGAGGAGGCTTGGGAGAACTGAAGAACAGCTGGCAGAAGGATGAAGTTTTCAAGACACTGGTCATCTCTGCTTTCAAAGACATACACTGTCATCTTCAGGATGAGACTTCTGAGACATAGCTGAGGCGTTAAAGAAATTCAGGCAGTGGATTCTGAAGTCGGTGGGTCCCTCTCAGTGACTGGCCACCTGTCTTCTTCTCCTTGTTCTTTTCTCTTCTTCCCTTTCTTTTTCCGTTTTCTTTGTAAGAAGTTAAGGTATTGCGATTGGCGGTCCTTAACTGTTCTTGGTTAAAGAAGCGGTTACGAAGAGTAACTGATTTGTAAGCTATATAATGGCCTTCCTTACGCCATTCTGAAGGAGGAAGAATTTGGCATATTTTCTGAAAGTGTAAATAGATCATAAAGAAATCAATACAGAAGGACTTTCCATTCTTTGTCTATCTGATCTCTGTTACTCCTAAGCTTTCATTTATTTTCTTTGTGAAGATCATTTGTCTCAAGTTCATTAGTCTTGCCGATTGCATACTCTTCGACTTTGCAAGCACGGTGATCTTGTATAACCAAGAAGGAACTTTGTGTCCTTGATTAATGAGTCTGTATTATGTTAAGAAACTTTGTGTTCTAGCAGATGTTATTTACAGAACTTTGTGTCTTTGAATTCCATCTTATTTATCCGATACAAATGATCTTGCTTCAATTTACTGTGACTTCGCATACATAAAGAATTACTCTGATATCTATAATTCTGCATGTTGCCTTTCTGCTATTTCCCGTACTCTCATTTCCTCAGTCCTTTTTGTAATTGATGATCTTCATAGAAAACACTTTCGTAATATCCAAGTTTAACCAACAAATCATGTCTTGTACATTTGTAAATAGGTTCGTTTCTGAATAAGGGAACCTCTCCCATTAAAGAGGAGGGACTTCTTGTCCCCTGACTATTGCTCTTCGTAAAGTCCTATCTAACGACCAACAGTTTTTGGCGACTCCGCTGGGGAAAATCATATTCCAGTTCTGTAATTTTTCGATCATCCTTTGATCTGGCGACTCCGCGTTTTACTCGAGGGAGGAGGGCCCTTGGTGTTGAAGATTCTCAGTTTCAGCTTTTGGAGCAGCAGGGTTTTCCTTTCCCTTCAACAAATAGAAGGACTCGTTCGACAAGCACTCCACCTGTTCAAGACAGAATTCCCATGGGTGGTTTTTCAGAGCCAGCTAGCCCTAATCTTCTAAGCTTTGATTCTTGCTGGTGTTGCAGTCCCTCTCCAAGCCGTTTTTCCAAGAATGGTGGCACCATTACCATGGGGTCATCGTGTCGGGCCCCTAGCCCTCACTCAGCCTTTGCATGAGTTACCCAGAGGTAACCGGAAGAACTTTCCTAAATTCAAAGGCGATGGAAAAGTGCATCCTGATGAACACATCGCAGCCTTCGTTGTTGCATGTGGAGTTCTGGGAGTCGAATATGAAGACGTCTCCGTAAGGCTGTTCATCGAGACGTTACAAGATAATGCTGCTGATTGGTTCTACCACCTTCCGGCTGGCGCTATCACCGACTGGGACACAATGAGAACTCAGTTTGAAAACCGTTTCAAGCCGGCAGAAGATGTACATGCCTTGCTAGCCCAAATCTCTCAGATAAAGAAAGATTCACAAGAGCCCATGAGAGAATTTGTGGCCCGGTTCAACAAATTGATCAATAAAATTCCGCAGCCTACCCGACCTGTTGATCAAATTCAAAAATGTTTCTTCCTAAATGCTCAATCGCCCAAAGTTAGTTATGCACTAAGAAGGGCTAATCTCGCAACATTGGTCGAGGATCAAACTCTCGCTGTTAGTATCGAGGATGACTTGATCATGTCAGGGAAGTTGAGAAGAGACCCTCCCAAATCTAAGTCTGCTGCTTCTTCCTCTTCCACCCCTGGACCTAATACTGATCCATTAGTTCAGAAACTTGCAAATGATCTTATTGCTATAAAGAAACAATTGGCTCAGCACGCTCCTTATGCAGACGTTCCAAGGAGAAATTTTCAGCCCGGAAAATTTTTCCTGCTTCTCAAACAAGATTAGCACTTGAAGGACCTCCTGTTAAAGTCCCTGTCAATGCGACCTGCGAGGTGGAAGAACCAGATGACGATGAAGATAACGAAGCTTGCGAAGAGTTTGCGAGAGAAGTTGATGACGAAGCAGACGAACTTGAGGGATCTCGAGTAAATTTCTTCACCACTGAGGGCATTGATGATGGAGATGACTATGATGAAGTAGTAGCGGACATGAATAGCGAATCATTCGCTGTCATGACTCGAGAGCAGACAAGTCGAGAAGGAGAAAGTGACACAGCCCATCAAGAAATCTAAGGAGCAGTCGACAACTATTCCCGTGATTGCAAAAAGAGGATCTCCTATCCCTACCTCATCTACACCAAAGGTGAGTCCTATTAATCCTACTACTAAAATTGCTTCTTCTTTTTCTCCTAAAGTTGATAAGCCTAGAGTACCAAATGATGATGGCCCGTCCACTTCTGGATCTTTTGATATTGTTGATCACCTGAAAAAGACCAAGGTCCAAATCTCAGAAGCCGAGTATTATCAAACCCATCCCAAAGCTTTTGCTAAAATGATCCACTTTGTCAATTCCCACTCTAAGACCACCTCTAAAGGCCTTTTGCCCACTCCTCCTTCTGCACCACAGCCTAGTCTGGTAGCCGCTGTCACCTCGCCTAATGACAAAATCAAGCCTTTTTATGTAACACTTCTTATAGCTGGTCATAGGCTCAGTAATTGTGTCATAGATTCCGGAGCCTCAGATAATGTGATGCCTGCTAAAGTAGCTCATGCTTTAGGCCTGACCCTCACACGCACTTATGGATCTTGTTACTCCATGGAGAGTAAAGAAGTGCCCCTGGTCGGGAGAATTAAAGATGCACAAGTAGCTTTTGCTGCTTTTCCCGAGAAGAAAGTGTTGGCTACCATCTTAGTGGCAGATATTCCCCCTTCATACGGGATGTTGCTAAGTAGGAACTTCTGTAAGGACGTGGGTGGGGAAATCCAAATGGACTGGTCACATGCACTCATGCCTGTCAATGGACAAATGAAGAAGTTGCTGCCTGAGAAGCAGTCTGAGTATATTGTGCAGAAAACGGATGATCCTAGAGCACAAATACTCTACGAGGATATGGGGCATGGTAACTACATGATTATGTCCCCTGATGAAATCCAACCCCCAAAGTGTCTCCTAAAGATCCTAATGGGGTTTGGATTTTAGAGTTTGATGGAAGTTGTTCCTCAGCTGGTTCCGGAGCCGGTGTCCTGCTGGTGTCACCTGAAGGAAGCCTACACCCCTTTTCATTTAAGTTGCAGTTCGAGAATACTAATAACACAGCAGAATACGAGGCTCTCATTCTCGGATTGCAAGTGGCCAAAGAACAAGGTGTAAAGAATCTTCTGGCTCGTGGTGATGCAGAATTGATTGTAAAGCAGGTCAGAAACCTTTTTCAAGTAAAAAATGGAAGGCTGAAACATTACCGGAATCAGGTTTGGGATTCCATTGAATTCCTTGATGCTTTCTCTATCGAAGCAGTACCTAGGGAAAAGAACAGCAGGGCTGATTCACTAGATGTCTCGGGGTGGTCGCCACGATTCCTCATCCTGATTTCTCTCAAGACAAGTTCACCATTGAGATGATCCATCGACCCAGTGTACCTGATAACACCAATAACTGGCAGGTTTTCAATGATGATCAACATTTGCTTTCCTTCCTGGAACTCAAGGGTAATTTCGAACAGCTGTATTTTGAGGGAAGTGACAACCTACCTCGTGAGAGTGTGCCCTTTGACAAAGCAGTCACCCAAGGGGAAGAAACAGGTCAGGAAGGGTGCATTAAACTCAAGGGGAATAAGATTCCTAAAGGATTGGTAAGCTTAGAGGAACTGTTTGATAAACATGACAGGTATGTGAAGTCTAGAGCTTCTACTGGACCTCAGCAATCAGCTGAGTATGACAAAATCAATATTGGGAGTTCTAATGACCCTAAGCTAGTGAATATTGGAAAATGTTGCACAGCAGATGAGAGGAGAAAAGCAATTGATCTTCTAAGGAGGTATAAGGATGTTCTTGCTTATTCTTATGAAGATTTGAAAGCTTTCAAACCAAAAGATATGCAGCACTCGATTCCTCTCAAACCAGGAATTAAACCTTTTAAGCAGAAACAGAGGCAGTATAATCCCAAAATAGCTGACACCATCTTTCAGGAAATTCAGAAGTTGTTGAAGGCTAAAATCATTTTTCCCATTCACCATTCAACATGGATTGCAAATATTGTGCCTGTTAGGAAGAAAAATGGTGAGATCCGCATCTGTGTTGATTTCAGGAACCTGAATCAGGCGTCTTTGAAAGATAATTATCCTTTGCCTATGATGGATCAGGTCTTGCAAGCAGTTACAGGGTCTGAAATGTTATCCATGCTCGATGGATTCTCGGGATACAATCAGGTAGAGGTTGATACTGCAGATCAACACAAGACAACTTTCACTACTCCTTGGGGTACCTTTGCTTACAAGAGGATGCCTTTTGGGCTCATTAATGCTGGTGCCACTTTTCAGAGAGCCATGGATCTGGCTTTTGGAAGCTTGAAAGGGAAGTGTATTGTCATATATCTTGATGACCTGACAGTGTTTTCCAAGACAAGAGCGGATCATTTTGATCACCTAGAGACAGTTCTGCTGAGATGCAGAGAGCATGGGATCTCTCTGAACCCTAAAAAATATGTCTTTTGTGTCACTGAGGGAAAGTTATTAGGGCACATCATTTCCAAGGATGGTATTAAGATTGATCCTGAATGAGTTCAAGCCATCCAACAAATTCCTCTCCCAACCAGCAAAAAGGGCGTGCACTCCTTCTTTGGTAAGATAAATTTCTTGAGAAGATTCATCCCTGATTTTGCAGAGTTAACTTTGAATATTTCTCAGATGATGAAAGGGAAGAAAACATTTGGTTGGTCTTCTGAAGGAAAGGAATCCTTTGAAGGTATCAAGAGAGCTATTGCTAAAACTCCTGTTTTAGCCTGTCCTGATTTCAGCAAAGATTTCATCATCTATTGCTATGCTACAGATAATACCTTGGCTGCTGTCTTAACTCAAGAAGACTCTAATGAGCATGAACTCCCAATTGCGTTCATGAGCTATATTCTGAAAGATCATGAGTTGAAATACACCATGATGGAGAAGCATGCTTTTGCAGTGGTCAAAGCTGTTAAGCAGTTTCATTTTTATATCCTCAACTCTCACTCCATGGTGCTGGTTCCAGATACAACTGTTAAGTCAATTCTCACACAACAAGAATTTGGATCCAAGAGAGGGAACTGGGTTGCTAAGGTCCAAGAGTATGACATTGACATCAAACCGACCAAGCTGGTTCGTGGAAAAGGCCTTTGTGAGCTCATTGCTGAAGGAGCTAAACATGAGTTGCTGGAGGAGAAAGCTGACATTCCTACCGTTCTGTTCCTTAGCTCAGTTGATGAATGGTATGCTGACATCACCCATTTTCTCACCTATGGGGAATGCCCCTCTCATTTAACTGCCAAGGAAAAGAGGACTGTTAAATTGAGGTCAGTGCAATATGTATTGTGGGAAAATGCTTTGTTCAAGCGTGGGTTAGATGGGAGATTTTTGAAGTGTGTGGACAAGGAACAACAGAGAAAGTTGCTCTCAGCTTTTCATGATCAGGCATGTGGAGGGCACTATTCATCAACGGTTACAGCTCATAAGATACTCCGTGGAGGATACTACTGGCCTTCCTTGTTCAGAGATGCATCCAAGTGGGTTGATAAATGTGAGGCTTGTCAGACTTTTGTGGGAAGACCTAAATTGGCTTCTTTGCCTCTCAAGCCAGTTGTGATTGAGGAACCATTTCAACAGTGGGGTTTGGACTTCATTGGTACACTTAATCCTGCTTCTAGTGCTGGTCACACTCATGTGCTAACTGCCACTGACTATTTCACCAAATGGGTGGAAGCTATTCCAGTCAAGAGTACTACTTCTGAAGTGGTGTGCAGCTTCATTAAAGAGAACATCTTGGTAAGGTATGGTGTACCTAATAAGATTGTAACAGATAATGCTTCGAATTTCTCTTCAACTGAGATAATGGATTTCTGCTACGGGTATGGCATCTCCCTGGCTCATTCTTCAGATTATTACCCCCAGGGAAATGGGCAAGCAGAATCCACTAACAAAAATCTGGTGACTATCATAAGGAAGTTGGTCAATGAGTCTCAACGAAACTGGCACAAGAAGCTCTATGATGCTCTTTGGGCAGACAGGATTACACCAAAGAGAGCTATTGGAATGTCTCCTTTTCAAGTGGTATATGGAGTAGAAGCTCAATTGCCAGTGACAGTGGAACTGCCAGCCTTGCACCTAATGAAGGCCATTGAAGATACTAGTTTCAGAGATGCTTTGGACAAGAGAATTATGTACCTGCACAAACTGAATGAGGACAGATTGATGGTTGCTGATAGGATATCTATTCACCAACAGAAGGTAAAGGTCCTGTTTGACAAGAAAGCTAGGTTCAGAGATTTCCAAGTTGGAGACACCGTGCTGTTATGGGACAAAAGACATGAACCTCGTGGCAGCCATGGAAAGTTTGATTCCCTGTGGCTCGGACCTTTCAAGATCAGACACTTTGCTGGTGAGAATTCCTTTTATCTTGATTACATGGATGGTTCTTCTCTCCCACTTCCTTATAGTGGGCAGTATCTCAAGTTGTTCAAGTCCTAGGTGATTAGGGAGTCCCTTGTATATTCTGTACAGCGTTTTTGCTTTTCTTTCCTTTTTGTTTTGGTGTGTTGCCCTCTGTATTGGTCTGTTTTTGACTCCGTTGCCCAATGGATAAGGTACTGGTCTGCTTCCCGAGTTTGTCTAAGTTCTTGCCTTGTCTCATTCCTTGAATTTATGCCAAGTCATCCCCAGAAGGAGCCAGCTGTTGTCCACTCAAAATTCCCTGCTCTGATGAAAGTAAAAATTTCAAAATTTTGAGTTTAAGTGTTTTCTCTAATGTACCGAAGTCGTGAAATTGAGAAAAATCTACGTTTTGGGTCATTTTGTATGTATTTCGGGCCTGTCGGACATTTTTGTCCCGCGTGTCCCAAGTTCCGAAGTGCGTTCTGTTCCCCGATCGGCCGAAATCCCCGAAGTTGTTCCATTTTCGGGCCTGTCGGAACTTTTCGTCCCAAATGTCCCAAAGTCAATTATGCAAGTTGTTCCATTTTCGGCCGAAACACCCGAACCGCGTACTTCGCTCTTTCATGTTCCAAATGTCCCAAAGTTAATTCTGCAAGTTGTTCCATTTTCGGCCGAAACGCCCGAACCGCGTACTTCAGCGTACTTACGTTCCAAATGTCCCAAACTTTTCCGGACTCATTGTCACCTTTTCGGCCGAAACGCCCGAGTCGCGTGTTTCGCGCGTTTTCATCCCAAGTGTCCCAAACTTTTCATGTGAGTTGTTCCATTTTCGGCCGATTCGCCCGAACCACGTCCTTCGCGCGTTTTCGTCCCAGATGTCCCAAAATGCATTTGTGCATCTTCTCCCTGTTTCACTCGAGTCGGCCAAGCCGCGTGTTTCGCGCATTCGCGTCTCACATGTCCCAAGCGAACCAAATGCCATTCATACTTAGTTTTTCCCGCTCTACCCGAATATGTTGTTTTTCAAACTAATAGATATGAATTTAATGCGCATTGATCACCTTTCTCTCTCCTCAACGGCTATATAACGGGCAGACCCC
Source organism: Taxus wallichiana var. yunnanensis (assembly GCA_018340775.1). Lineage (NCBI taxonomy): Eukaryota > Viridiplantae > Streptophyta > Pinopsida > Cupressales > Taxaceae > Taxus > Taxus wallichiana. The sequence goes on from CM031233.1 coordinate 69,428,573, forward strand.
CTTTTTGCATTTCTCACACTGCTTCCTTGCTATCTTTTGCTCGAACATCTTGCTGGCGAATAAGGTTTTCGATGACGTCAAGGATAATCTATCAAAATCCTGGGAAGATCAGAGTCTTGGAGGAGGCTTGGGAGAACTGAAGAACAGCTGGCAGAAGGACGAAGTTTTCAAGACACTGGTCATCTCTGCTTTCAAAGACATACACTGTCATCTTCAGGATGAGACTTCTGAGACATAGCTGAGGCGTTAAAGAAATTCAGGCAGCGGATTCTGAAGTCAGTGGGTCCCTCTCAGTGACTGGCCACCTGTCTTCTTCTCCTTGTTCTTTTCTCTTCTTCCCTTTCTTTTTCCGTTTTCTTTGTAAGAAGTTAAGGTATTGTGATTGGCGGTCCTTAACTGTTCTTGGTTAAAGAAGCGGTTACGAAGAGTAACTGATTTGTAAGCTATATAATGGCCTTCCTTACGCCATTCTGAAGGAGGAAGAATTTGGCATATTTTCTGAAAGTGTAAATAGATCATAAAGAAATCAATACAGAAGGACTTTCCATTCTTTGTCTATCTGATCTCTGTTACTCCTAAGCTTTCATTTATTTTCTTTGTGAAGATCATTTGTCTCAAGTTCATTAGTCTTGCCGATTGCATACTCTTCAACTTTGCAAGCACGGTGATCTTGTATAACCAAGAAGGAACTTTGTGTCCTTGATTAATGAGTCTGTATTATGTTAAGAAACTTTGTGTTCTAGCAGATGTTATTTACAGAACTTTGTGTCTTTGAATTCCGTCTTATTTATCCGATACAAATGATCTTGTTTCAATTCACTGTGACTTCGCATACATAAATAATTACTCTGATATCTATAATTATGCATGTGACCTTTCTGCTATTTCCCGTACTCTCATTTCCTCAGTCCTTTTGTAATTGATGATCTTCATAGAAAACACTTTCGTAATATCCAAGTTTAACCAACAAATCATGTCTTGTACATTTGTAAATAGGTTCGTTTCTGAATAAGGGAACCTCTCCCATTAAAGAGGAGGGACTTCTTGTCCCCTGACTGTTGCTCTTCGTAAAGTCCTATCTAACGACCAACAACATACTATAAACAATTAAAAAATCAAGTCAATTTGAGATTCCACGTACCTTTTTATTTATAATATCTTAAAAATACATGTTTGGTCATTTAATATGTGTTTGGTCATGTCTTGGTATTTACAAAGAATCTGTTGAATTTATAAAAATGTAAAAAGTTGGAGACAATTATATGCTTCAACTAAGCTCACCCAAAAACATTGTGTAGGAGATGACCAACAGAATCGAGGTATTAGAAGAAAGAATAAGGAAACTATATAGGCATCTTAAATGAGTTATATTTATGATCAAACAAAGGTAATAAGGGCTAGTTTCCAAATTAAGTGTTGAAGGAAGAATTGTTTGGTTCGTTGTTAATCAATCAATGAGCATCACTTATATGCATAAATAAGATGTTTTATAGGAGTATAATTATGAATATGGAGGAACCATAGTTTGAAGTAAACAAAGAATCATACTAAAAATGAAGATAAAAAGTGATCGAATTATAATCCTCACTACCATTAACCCCACCTACCTTATAGATGAGAGAGCCTACAATGTGATGAATACAATGGTCCCTGGAAGATAAGAAGGAAAAGGAGAAGGAAATTACAAATATCACACATGCATTGAGATATGATAATAAGCGCACAATAGATACATACAACAAATATGTAGACATAGTTTTAAAAATTAAAAGTGTGTGCCAAGAGTAAGCGAAAAGGACCAGGATGTATTTCACACGAGTTCGATTATTAAGAGAGACTGGTTGGAAAATGTTAATATAAATTAAGAGTGGAAAATTTCCAATGGCTGAAGAATTATTAGAGGTGAATAAAAAGAATAAGGAAGTAGTGGAGAAGAATATATAAGAATATGAGGAATCGATCATAGAGATCAAGGAGGCCAAAAAGGAGGAAGAACTTGCATTTGATAATTACAAAAACATTGACCCTACAATTAGCGTGCATGTGGCACATGAGGAGGCTTAATTGAGAAATATTCAATTCAATATGAAGAATAACAATGTTGAGTGGGAAAAATTCATGGCCGACGTAGAAACAAAGAGATAGTTAACCCAAACCATTAAGGACACACAAGAGGAAAGGCTCAAGGTCATCCACCCCATGATCATGCGAGAAAATGGATGCTTTCAAGGGTGTGGCTTAATACTTGGATGTGGTGGTGAAGGAGTTAAAGTAGAAAATTGATGAGCTAGCCTATAAAAAAATATCTGGTAATATTGACGTCACGCTAAACAAACCATCTAAGGAGCTCATGGGATGGAAGGAGTTAGAAAATATTTTACATAGGGTGTTCCCAAATCTACTCTAGCCACCTCAAATATATGGATGGATATGGCCATATGGTAGATTATTATTCGTTAATTCACTAGGTGAGTGCCCCTTCCCATTCTTTAATCTTTCATTCTTTAGTAATTGTTTTGAGGAAAATTCTTTGGTCATGATATATTTGAGGACATACAATACTCCAAGTGGGGGTAATGTCGATCATAAATAATGACTAAGTACTAGCCATGTGTAAAAGTCAAAGGCCATGCATGAAGGTGAACAAATGGAAAAATGAAGGAATACATAAAGGTATGTGAATCACAAGAGGAGCTTGTTAGTGTGCAATGGGTCCATGCACATGTAGATAATTCACAACATAGCTGATTTTAGAGAAAGGGTTAAAAATCGACAAAATTAAGTTAGAGTAAGAAACACGAAGGCTCTATAAATAAGATAAACACACAAGAAAAGGAAAAATATGGCATGTGAAGGTGAGTTAATAATATAAATAAAGTATGATTAAATAAGTACTATTTTTTCTCTCGTCTATAGATAACGAAAGTTGTAAAAATCATGCAGTTAAGAAAAACACACCTATCATCGGGAATACCATATGTAAACGGTGAAGGGAAAGTCCCCACCATGCATAAATAGGTATAGTACTCCATGTAATTAGTATTTATAGATGTAGATATGATCATTGGAGGAATGTGTGAATGTATGAGATTTGTTTTGTATGTGTGGATGGTCCAAAGCACATGGATGTAATAAATTATTGATTTAATGAAATTATTCATTATATTTTTAATTGGGTTTTATAATAGATAATATTGTTCAGATTTATAAAGTTGCTATGTCTTATTATGATATATTATGAATTCAAGTGTTGCTTAGCAATTATATATGTTTACAAAGATTCCTTATTATAAGTGTTTCCAATCTATATATGTGTATCTCCATTTATGCATAATATAATGATTGTCTTTGAACTAACCATATATTTCTAGTAAATAAAGGATGGAATAGATGGTTAAGTGCACTTTGGAGAAGGATTCATATTTTTTTGGATGAAGTGTCAAAACTCCTACGAAGGCTATTGATAATAAAAGATTACATAAACCATAATGGAGACTAACCAAAGATGGTGACTCAAGATTATAGCGTGAAAATAATATAAATACATTACATTAGGTTCTTTTATGACCTTTTATAACATTTCAATACTTTAAATAAGACATTACACCTTTTAGACCCTAGTTTCAAAATTCAAATATTGAAATTTTCATTTTGGATGGAAACTCCAAAATGGATAGTAAACACTCATGAAGGGACTCAAGATGGAGGAGAATGCTTCAAACACACCTTACATGAATCCGAGACCTAGTACAAGCCATAATTAATTGAAAACCAAGATTTCCTTACGTTCATGGATGTTTTTCTCCATCATCGAAACTTAGAAATATTAGAAGAATTAATTCTCTAATCTATATCTACATCAAAATACATTTTAATTACATTAAATACATACACAATGTCTCTAAAGTTTTCCTAGAGGATTTATGTAAAATGGAACGTGATTAAATTAAGTTTTGGGTGGAATTTTTACATGGAGAAATTTTTGAAACCCCATGTAACGCCCACATTATGACACACCAAAACCATGTTAAACTCCAATAATTACTTAGGAAAAGTTACAGATTCTTTTTTTTTTAAAATACATTTATCGTGTTTAATAATTTCTTCTCCGTTTAATACAATACTCCTCTAATTAATTTAAATTTATTTTTAAATTTTTTTCAAGGGTTTAAAATCCCCTTGCTTACATCAAGTATTGAGTTTATTTGATTATTTCTCGATTTTATAGTAGTTATTTTAATTCACTTACATACCTATCAAATCTATAAAAACATTTCCTAAGATAAGTTTATTCCTAGGTAAATAATTTCCATGCCATACTCTAATTTAATTATGTACACTCTAACTTTATTCCTCTTTTAACACCGATAAATAATTTTTAAAAAATATGCTCATGTCCAACTTTAATTTTGTTTCCTAGAAAAGAGAGGACATACCACAACATTACCTCACCGACTATTACCCATGTATATAGCTCCCTATTGTGTCCCCAATAATTAAATAGCTATACACATTAATTTTAACACAACCATGCACATAATGGCCATATGATTGATTTAATCTTCACCCTAGATTCTAGGTTTGACTAAAAATCCTTAAATATCCTTATACTTTCCTTTTATTCATTATTTACCCTAATTTTTTTGGTTGCACATTTGGATTTTGCGGGTGGAAGAGGATAGAGGCCATTCAATCCTAGAGGAACTATCAATATTTGTCTTGTGTTCAAGATCTAAATGGAGAATTTTCTTCCCATACAATCTTTTGGTTTATTTTCACAGTCCCTTTCTAGGGTTTGAAATATATAATATTTCTCTTTTTTGTTTGAAAGATTTACCTGTGTTTACTAATTATGGGTATATGATTAGCCTCATTTTATTTTATTTAGAAATATAGGTATATTTGAGTCAACGTACACACACACACACACACACACACACACACACACACACACACACACACACACACACACACACACACACACACACACACACACACACACACACACACACACACACACACACACACATGGGTCGTGCAGCCGTCCAGCCTTATAAAAGCCAAACCAAGTTATTTTTATTATATTTGTTTTCTTTACTAAAAAACCTAAGTCAATTCCTTTATATAAACCTTATTTAAAAATAATTTTTTATTTATAAATATAAATGTATATATATATACATATTATATATATATATATCCTAATTTTGTTTTTCCAAAGAAGATATTAAGGAAAATATATTGTTAGAGATAGTCATTACACACACACACACACACACACACACACACACACACACACACATATAAAGCTAAAGTGGTGGGTTTCATTGTTTAAAGGAGAGTTGCATAAGTGAAAATAAAACAATTTCCTCATCTGTTAAAAAGGGATATAATTGTAGGCATTTTTGCAATATTGATGAAAGTATCACAACAATACTAAGATTGTACATTAACAAACTCATTTTAAAAAAGAAAACAAGTGTAAACAAGAACCATACTTTTTCTTATAAGAAAATAAGGAAGAACAAGAACATTTCTAATCCAAACTATATTAAAATACATTCTTTTTTGAACTAACGCATATTTACATGAAGAATAGGATTAACAAGATGAAACTTTCCAATGCATTTCTTTCATCCATATGCATTCCTATTTCAAGAGAACTATTATATATTTTAATAAAATGTAAACTTTATTTAAGTTGTAGATTTAGAACACAATGGAATGTAAAGGAAATTTGATTTCAATGAGATGTAAATTTCAATCATACCCATTAAATGGCATAATAAGTCAAGACAAGTTTTTAAAAATTCATTTACCAAAGCTTCAAATTTAAATTTACAAGAATAAAAATCCCTCCACACAAAGTGGAGACAACATGTCGTTTTACAATGAATCTCACTTTCTTTTTTCTCAAACACGTATGTATCTATATCCATGAAACCAACTTGTAACTCTATTATCTTTTCTCCATTCAACTAAACAACCAAGGAAGGGAACATAGGAAACACTCACCTCCCAACCTTAATCCAATGAGAAGGTGAAACCTACCTTCTCATTGGCCCCGAGAGCCCCAACAATGGAGAAATAAGGAATATTTACAACCATGGAAGATCTTCAAAAATGGCTTCAACAATACATGCATACACACCAATAAACTTGCAACACATACAATAACAACAACACTAATAATAAAATCTACAACTTTCCAAAACACATAGGCTTAAAAGCTAAGCCAAAGGAGAAGGGAAACATTGTATCCATCTCCTTATGCCTCCTAAGTGGGATAGGGGTCCACCCAAGCCTCCAAGTGCACAAATCACACACACACAAGTCTCTTATCCCCCTCAAGTCTCTTATCTCTCCCTCATGCAAGATACACAAAGATATAGCAAGAATTTTTCCTTATACCTCCACATAGGTGGAGCACCCTACCCACACTCCCTCCACAAAACCTCACATACTCCATTTTTCCTCCACAATGGCCCCCATTTTCCCTCTCCCAACACCTTACTTAAGGCCAAAATATACTCAATCCCATATAAAATCACATACATTCATACAATTAACAAAACAACATAAATACAAGGAAAATAAAATGCAAGGTAAAATATCATACCTTTCCATTCTAATCTCATTCAATGTTCAAGAAAAAAATTCCAACCTCTTTCTAAATCCAAGACAATCCCAATGCAACATCCCAAAGTTTCAAGGTAAGTAACCCCAAAACAACAAAGAATTCAAAATTAATAGAAAATGGTGTGAAGGATTGTGAGGTGGCTCCATGTAGGATGCCACATCATTTCCTTCCAATCCACTTCACAATTCTAACACATAAACCACGACTCTATAAATGAGTAAGGTGAGGGTACGAATCTTTCATTCTTGCACACAATCCACCATTCCACACATCAAAGACATAATTAAGAGAGTTAGGAATAAGGTGAAATTAATTACCTCATTTTACTTTAAAAACACATAATGAGGGATAAATTCTACCCCTCATATCATAGGCTATGTTGTTGGAATATTTTAAGTGGTATAGACAAAGTGTAACTTGTCACTCTAGCCTCCAAAAATCTGCTCAAAGCCCAAATCCGAGAGTTGAGAGATGGGGATGAGTACACAATCAAAATCAATTAAAACCTATTTAAAATTCTGAAGAGAACAAGGAATATCTACCACATTCATTTCCCCATTTTTCACATATCCTAATTAACATTATCGACATAGTTAATAAACTAAATCAAGGGAACACTAATTAAGTACAATAAAATGAGACGGAATTATAATTTAAAAAAATCACATAAACAAATAAGGTAATAAGACAAAAGATAAAATACAACATTCACACCCATGGTCACTTTTGAGGTTGCTCCACCATGGATATCTCCTAAAAAATGTGCCAATAAATACAAAAACAACACATAAACACATACAACTTCCAAGTTGACAATGTTTTAAATAGTCGGTATTCTTCCACAGTTAGTCTCCTAGTCCCTTCTTTGTTTATTGTGATTTTTTTCATGCATACAACCAAGAAAATACAACCTTCTACCTCAAGGCCATATAAATATGTCAAGAAATCAAAACACATATATTATCATCACATAATATCATAATATAACATAGTTTCATAATTATCATGGTTAGACAATTCTATTCCAACTCAATTAGTCACAATTACTAATCATCTATCACAATTCATAATTTACGGTAACAATGAATTTCATACATAAACTGTAACTTATAAATATATTTTGATGCGTTCAATGACATACTACTAGTTACCAATTATCATCACATTATCAATAAAACATAATATTAATATAATATTTTGTTTAGTCCAATCGTCAAACATAATCATAGCTATCCAGATTCCAAGATGTCAACATATAACAAAATATAAATAAACCATCATCATGTACCGTGATATCTATCAATGTCCTCCATATACCCATACAGTCCATAATAATAGAAAAAGACAATAATAATCACAATGTCCATAGTGTCTAAAAACATGCTATCCAAAATATCATAGTAATGTCCATGTCACTAAGAATTATAGAATACACACGGGCTCCACAATCACCCGTCCCTCCTCCTACAATTGCAAAGTGGTCCAATCAAAGAAAAGAGATGGATCTGTTATATATATTTGTAAAATAGAAACATAGGAGACATCGTGGATGTGAGACAAGATAGGTGGAACGGTTAAGCAAAGAGGCTATGGGACCGATTGGATCCAAGATCTGAAATGGATCCACAAATCTTGGAGTTATCTTAGAGCCTTTTCCGTAACAGATGGGGTTATTATAAGGTATGACTCTAATAAACTCCTTCATGTCAACCTCAAAACGGTAATTTTTCCTCCTTTAATCTGCACATTGCGTCTTCCTAACTTGTGCCTCTTGTAATCTATGCCTAACCAAAGTAATCTACTACTCCATATCCTATAACATAGATGGTCCCATAGTATCCATGTCCTCTAACTTATCCCCTAAAGGGATTCCTGCACTTTTTCCATACAATTTCTGGAAATTTATCATACCAATAGAACTCGAAAGTTATTGTATGCAAACTCAACCAGATACAAGTACTCTCTCCAATCGTGACTAATGATATTGTTATCCAGCTTTTCCCCTCGGGAAAATTGAGCAAATGGGAACTAGCATGCATAAAAATGGAGAGGGTGATTCATTCATGCAAGGTCACATCTCTACTTTGAAGATCAAGTTGCAACCAAGTTCATTAATGACAATGCAAGATCAGTAAAAGGTGACGAAGTGAATGATGAAGGAGGTTAGAGCTCGAGGAAGAAGAATGGAGAAAAGGCTCGAAGTTTTCAAGTTTTTGCATTTTTTTACGCTTCGGAGAACAGGGGTAAAAACATGGCCGGAATGTCCAAACCCAAAACCCCTAATGTCCAAAATTTTGGACTTTCAGGTTTCATATTTTTGGAACTCTCAGGTGAAAAATTGGAAAATCAGCCATAAAAGTCTAAAATCCTAAAGTCTGAAAGTCTGAATTTTGGACTTTCAGAGTTTCGTGGACCTTAGAAATTATGCCGAGAAAAGTAGCAAGTGAAAATCTGAAATACGAAATTACGAAAGTATCAACAACATAAATTATGAAATATGAAATATGGATGAAAGTATCACAACAATACTAAGATTATCCATTTAAACACTCATTTTAAAAATGAAAACACGTGTAAGCAACAACATAAATTTTTATAAGAAAATAAGGAAGAACAAGAACATTTCCTTTCCAAGCTATATCAAAATGCATTCTTTACTTTTTGAACTAATTACAGATTTAAATGAAGTATAGTATGAATAAGATACAACTTTCTAATGCCTTTCTTTCAACCATATCCATTCCTAGTTGAATAAAACCATTTCAGATTTTAATAAAATGCAAACTTGATTTAAGTTGCAGCAAGATTTAGGACACAATGCAATGTAAAGGAGATTCCACTTCAATAAGACACAACATTCAATCATACCCATTCAAAGGCATAATAACTCATAACAAGTTTTGAATAATTAATTTACATGAGCTTCAACTTTAAAATAAAATAATTAAAATCCCTCCACATAATTTAGAGACAATATGTCAGTTTTAAAATGAATGGATCTTTCTTTTGTCTCAAACATGTATGTATCTCTGTCCATGAAACCAACTTGCAACTTCATTAGCTTTTCTCCATCTTTAACAAAATAGGAAAGGAAGGGACCATAGGCAACACTCACATACTAACCTTAATCCAATGAGAACGTGATGCCTACATTCTCCTTGGCCCCCGAGTGCCAACAATGGAGAAATAAGGAATTTTTACAACCATGACATATCTTCGAGAAAATGGCTTCAAAAACCGGATACACACCAATACACTTGCAACACATACAATGACAACAAAACTAAGTATTAAATCTACAATTTTCCAAAACACATACGCTTAAAAGATAAGCCAATGGAGAAGGGAAACATGGTAGCCATCTCCTTATGCCTCCCAAGTGGAATAGGGGTCCACCCAAGCGTTCAATTGCACAAATCACACACACACACACACACACACACACACACACACACACACACACACACACACAAGTATCTTATCTCTCCCTCATGCAAGATACACAAAGATATAAAAACAATATTTCCTTATACATCCATATAGGTGGAGCACCCTATCCACATTCCCTTCACAAAACCTCAAATAATTCATTTTCCCTCTATAATGGACATTTTTCCTTCTCCAAACACCATGCTTAAGGCCTATTTATTTGGTTCAGATTGTATGTATATAAAATAGAGATTTAAACTAAATAACACTGAATACAAATATAATTCACACTAGAATTCATTCAGGATGTTGTATTCACATAGAGATAAATTCTTATATAAATGTTTGATCCTATAATCTAGGAGTAAAGTCTTATCACTTAGTCTGCATCATATCTCTCTCTTAACTCTACATTAACTCTAACAAGATTTTAATCTCTCCATAATCGTAATAGAAAGTTGAGTTGTATAATAGTACAAATTCACACATTACAACAATATTATCTTACTCACAAATAATATATCTACATGAGTTGTAAATACAACTCATATTACAAATAATACTAACCCATAGTGAGCACTAAGCTAATTTCCTAACATTCCCCACCTTAGTGCAAACATGGTGGAAAAATATTCACGTACTTATATACAAGTATGATCACCCATATGGAATTCCTAACTTGGCTCATGACCTTAATCAAAAGCAAGGCTCTCTCCTTCCATGGTTTTAAACATGTTTACCACAAACCTTGATGTGACAGGAACTATCAACTGTCCACCTCATGTGGTTTTCTTGATCTTCCAAAACCTTTTAGAGATCCACGAATTGACTTACATTGGTGCTTATAATATTGTACAATGTTCTGACATCAAGGGAAAATGTAAGAAATATAACTCACTCAGAATTCACTTATTACAATAGTTGAACAACTAAGATCAATTTGTTCTTATTTACGTAAAGAAAACACACTACGATATAAAATGCCACAACAACATTGTTACGCCTAGTCACTTGCGGTTGGTGAGAGGTCATTGATTGACCTCCTTCCTCTGTTTCCTCTATCCTCCATTGAAAGTACTTAGTTTCTCAACAAATTTGAAAATGAAGCTCAATATAAAATGCCCCCCCTAGATTTGAACTTGGTCGCTTTTAAACAAGTGAAAATGTGATAATGACTATTTGATAGTGACACACAAAACAATAATAGAAAAATGTCAATTACAAATTTTAAAATTATTGTGACTCCATACTTAAAAATATAATAATTAAAAACTCAAAACCAACATTTCAATTTAAAACAAAGACTCCAAGATTTGGAAAATAAAATAAATTCACAGGGGAGGTCTTTGGAGGATCATTTAGTGGAAAAAATATCCTTTCAGAGTTACACACGAGTTTGTAGCAGGGAAGAATCCCTATGGAGACTTAAATCTAGGGCTATATGGCTGAAAGAGGGTGACAGAAATATGAAGTTATTCCATATGACCACTTTGAAGCATAGATCTTGTAATAGGATTATAGAAGTTTCTAAAGGTAACAAAATCATCATAAAAGATCCACAGATCATCAAGGAAGAAGCTCTCAGATTCTATGAAAAATTTCTCAATGAGAAGAGTGTTATTAATGATATGGCTGACTCTTTTATGTTAGAAGCTATCCCACAAGATAAAATTGAGGAGCAGAGATTTAAATATATTACCAAATTTGTTACTTTGGAGGAGCTTCAGAAAGCTGTTTTTACTCTTGAAGGAGATAAGGCTCCGAGGACCAGATGGCTTCTCTGTCAATTTTTTTAGAAATTTTGGGAAATTTGCTCGGATGATCTCCTTAGGGCTGTAAATGAATTCTTTAGAACTGGAGATTTACTGAAAGAGCTTAATAATACTCACATCTGTTGGCTCCCAAAAAAATGGATGCTAAATATTTCAAAGATTTCGACCCATTAGCTTGGTTAATGTTGTCTACAATTTTTACTAAGATTATTGCCACCAGACTGCAGTTTATTTTGAATGTGTTAATCTCATAACAGAAAAGTGGGTTCATCAGAGGAAGGATAATTCAAGATGGTGTAATCATGGTGCATGATATTATTCATTCTATGGATAATAATAAAAAAGCAAGCATGGTCCTTAAACTTGACATGAATAAAGCCTTTGATAAAGTCTCCTGGTCTTTTCTTAACAAAGTTCTAGCCAAATTTGGTTTTCTTAACAAATTCAGAGTAATTAATGAGGCTTGCATTTCTACTGCTAGATTCTCTGTGGTGGTTAATGGTGAACCGGTGGGGTACTTTACCAATAGTAGGGGATTAAGACAAGGGGATCCTATATCCCCTTTTCTCTTCATTATTATGGTGGAAATCCTCAAGAACTATTACCAAAGATGTTAATGATGGTCTTCAAAAAGGCACTAAACCTACCTCTACAAATTAAATGGCTTCTCATCGTAGTTTGTAGATGAAACTATCTTTTTTAGTGGAATCTATCCCGGAAGCTAAGGCGATCAAGTCCATTCTAAAAGTTCTATTTTCTTTTTCAACACTCCCTAGCAAAGACATAATAGAATTGCTAAAGTATTGGGATGTAAAATCAGTTTACTTCCCACTACTTATTTGGGGCTCCCTCTTTGTAAAAAGTCTCCATCAAAGTATGGAATTATTTACTGGAAAGATTCCAAAAGAAAATGGCTAGATGGAAAGGAGCCATTCTTTCCAGTGCTGGTAAATGTCCGCTTATCAATATCACTCTTCAAAATCTTCCTATCTACAGTATGTCTCTCTATAACATCCCTTACGCTTTCGGAGAAAAAATTGAAAGGATCTAGAAACACTTTTATAGCAGGGAATGGATGAAAAATTCAAATATCACCTGATTTCTGGGATCAAGTGTTCACTCCTAAAAGGATTGGGGGATTGGGCATAAAAAATATTAGAAAAATGAATATGGCCTTAATTGCAAAAATGGGTTGGAGAATGCTCTCGGAGGAACAACCATGGATTGATCTCATTAAGGCTAAATATCTTGAACAACAAACAACTTTCTCTTTCCTTCATGATGAACAACTTCCCCATGGTTCCATTTTCTGGAACAACTTGATTCTAGTCAGGAATTTTATCAAGCAAGGTTGTAGATGGAAAGTGGGAAATGGTAGAGACATCAATTTTTGGGGAGATAATTGGTCTAATCTTAGCCTTAATGATAGATTTGGTGCAGCAAAGGATAGTCTTGAACATAAATATGGTACTAAGGTCATTGACTACATGGAAATTGATGGAAATAAGAAGAGATGGAAACAACTCTCAGTGGATAGAATTGAATTGAAATCCATGTTGTCCTCTCTTCAGAGCAATCTGGACCTCATCCCCTTGAATCAGTTGGAAGTCAAGGATGAAATTGTCTGGCAAAAATCTAGAGATGGGGATTATATGGTTAAATATGGATATAATTATTACTTTGAGAATATCCAGAGTGAGTTTAATTGGAGCAAGATTTGGATGACTGAGCTAACCCCTAAAATTAACTTTTTCTTTTGGTTTGTGCTCAGAGGCATAATTCTTACTAATGATAACTTGATGAAGAAAGGATTCATTATGCGTAATAGGTGCCACCATTGTAAAAAAGATGCTGAAGATATAAAGAACCTTTTTGTCTATTGTGAGTATGCTTAAATGATTTGGAGTTATGCATTTTCTAAGTTAAATGTTTTCTAGACTGTGCCTAAGGATTTCATTCAATTTTGGATCCAATGGAATCCTCCTTTTAAGCATTGTGTTGTGAGAAGACTTTGGAAACTAGTCATGCCCCATATTATCTGGAGGATTTGGAAAGATAGGAATGATATCATTTTTAGAAACAATAAACAGCATTGCAAGCTCAACTTTGTTAAGATTGGTCATGCTATTAAAGATAATATTGGGAGATTCAAACCTCCCAAAAATAAGAAATATCCTGAGAATGAAGAATATATTCTTTCCAACTAGAAGATAGGAGCTGCAAATTTGTAGATTAGGAATACCTCAAACATTGATAGGTCTTTGATTCATTAGATCCCTCCTAAGATTAATTGGCATAAACTAAACTTTGATGGTGCCTCCAAGGGTAATCCTAGTTTTTGTTGGGGGAGGTGTAATTCGGGATCATAAAGGTTGTTTAGTTGCTACTTATGCTGGTAAAATGGGGATTCAGACAAATCATTATGCAGAAGCCCTAATTTGCTCTATGGGGGCTAAGGGTTACCAAAGATTATAATATATATAACTTGATTTTGGAAGGGATTCATTAAATATCATAAATCACCTAAATCAAATTTCTCCCGTAGCTATACTATTAAGGAATTTATTATGGAATCTAGAAGTATTTGTCAAAAATTCATGAATATCATCATTAGACATACTTATAGGGAGGGGAATAAGGTTGTGGATACCTTGGCCAATGTTGGTATCAATAATAATCTAACCATATGGGATAATGAAAATTACATCCCTAAAGAGGTACATAATAGCATTAATGTGGATAAATATGGGCTTTCAAATGTGGAATAGAAATAATAATGGTATGGAGTGAGCTTTAGCAGAGGTGAAAGATCACACATGTGAAAATTATCATTCTAATTATGTCCACATTAACACCATTGAGCCTTTAAGGTGGATGGGTTCTTAAAAATCGGGATAGACATAAGGAAGAAATAGATTCAAATGAGGGTTTTGAGAAAAATGTTTGCAGGAATAGCAGTGAGAAGAAGAAAATGGGAGGTGCACCGTGCCAATTGGATCCCTACAAAGTGATCCATCCTAGAAGAATAATGACAAGCTATGAAACCTCTTACACAAGGGCAAGTATTTCAAAATTTATAGAACGCGTTCTGTGGTCATGATCAAAATATTTTAGTTTATTTCTCAATGGACTGGAAGGATAGAAAGGTGAAATATGGTGGCCACTGTGTTACTATCAATGAAGAGTTGATTGCTAAGGCTACAGGCCTCGAATTAGAGGGTTACCATTTTTTCAGCAAAAGGATTGATAGGGTCGCCAAGGCTAAGAAATTCTCTGATGAGGGAGAGGAGCTTGAATTTGTTTCTATGGGCATTAGGGTAAGTTCCATTCCCAAGCCATTTGATGAAGTGAAAAATATGATGGTTAGGTATATTTCTCTGGAAGGGCGATACAAAATTGTCCCTATTAAACATCTGGTTTTTCTAAATCATTTTAGAAGGCAATTTGCGGTCTGCTTCCCACACTACCTACTTAATTCCCTTTAGTGCTCCATTTTGGACTTTCAGAAGCACTCTTGTGCTATCCCTCTCCATGAGGGCCTCATCTTTGTGATCCATAAGCTTTGTGTCTCCAAATTCCTTAGCTTCCCGACCACATCCAGTGAACCACACGTCATTACCTCCACTGCTCCCACTCCCATACTGGACACCCCTTCCAAATCCAAGACCAAGAACCCCAAGCTTCCAAAAACTGACACCCCTCACTCTGCCCAGGTTCTTAGAAGCACCAAAGAGTTGGAAGTTACACAAAATTTGTTGCATATCAGCAATCTTTGAGTCTGGATATGGCCTTGCATCAGGAGGGGAATCATGTGCCACATAGATTGGAGTCTCTGGAGAAAGAGATGAAGCAACTTAAGAAGGACCTACAATGCATGGACAAGTAGAAAGGCAAAAGAAAAATTGATGATGATAATGACATTGGGAAGGATCAAATTGTTGACATTTATAAGAAGTTGAACTCACTGGACATTAGATTAGCGAGAGCTAAAGATAGACATGATCATAACATGGCTATTTTCAAATCCATCAGTGAATTCTTAGAGTAGCAAGTTCGAAGCATTACCATGCTTAGTGGGATCCCTGACACTATTTGGGGGAATGAAAAAGAGAGGAGCTAGACCATCTCGCAGTTGAATGCTTCTAACCCAACGCACATCACCACATTGGTGTTGTTCACCTTGCTGCAAACTATCCAGTCCAGAATCGACAGAGCATCCAAGAAGTAAACTCACTTGGGCTGGAGGGCATCGTTTTGGCTGTTGTTCTTTTTTGGTCTTTTTGTTGTGACTTTTCTACTTTTTTGTTGTTTTGTTGCATTTTATGTTCTATTTTGTTTCTTGCTTGTAAATATCTTTTGGTTACTACTGGACATAGTGTTTTATCTAGATTTAGATCCTCTTTTGTAGCTCCTTTATATATATATCTGGTTGTTGAGCCCTTTTTGTAATAGGGTATAGTCCCTTTAAAACTATTTACCAATACTAAAAAAACTTTTCAATTTAAGATTTAAATAATAAAATATCATCTAAAAGCTAAAAATTTAAAACACTATACTTAAGTAAAAAAATTAACTTTTGAATTACAAAACTTTATAATGACAATAACTATAGATAAACACTACAAATAAACCTTAAATATTCCTTTGACCACATTTAAGTAAAAAAAGAAATATGACACGAAATTTCATAACCTACAAACTCTAAAATATGAAAAAGAGAAAATATTTAAAAATTAAACACAAACTATTACTTTTTATATACTCACCACTATAATAAGACCCGACACACAAAGAAGATTAAATTAAAAAATGAATATATATAAAAATACCAACAACAATAAATCCCAACGTTGAATATATCATTGACTTCACCTTTATGTTATCTTGACAAAGAACAAGATTCAAATTTCAGATTACAAAATTTAAAAGTAAATGTGCATGTGGCTCATTAAATGAATACATGGATGGAAGACTTCAACATCTTTGATTCTGCATGCATATATTTTGTTTATGCAGTTTTCTTATTGTAATTGGAATGCACATAACATAAATTATGGCATACTGATATCAGATCTGTAGTTAAATACTCATGAGTAATGCTCCATTGTTGTGAGAAACAAATATTATGTAAAATATCACTATGCAATGATTATGCAACATTCATCTGAATTGTGGTCTCAAATTCCAGAAATTTCTTCGAGACATAAGAATCTATTTCACATTCTCTCTTAAACCATGATGTGGGCTCAACTAAAATTTGAACAAATAGTTTCCCTAGATATAAATCTTCAAACCAATTAAAATCAAAGAGATCCGGATCATGAAATAAACCCGACATTTACATGAGAATTATTGAATTCAAAGCAACAAATGAGCATCCACAATATTATAATACATCTCTGATACCAAATATTAATTTGGTTTATATTGTACGTATATAAAATAAACATTTAAACTAAATAACACAGAATACAAATATAATTCACAATAGAATTCATTCGGGATGTTGTATTCATCTAGAGATAGCTTCTTATACAAATTCTTGATCCTATAATCTAGGAGTCAAGTCTTATCACTTAGTCTTCCTCATATCTCTCTCTTATCTCTAGAATCACTCTAACAAGCCTTTATTCTCTCCATAATCCTAATAGATATGTGAGTTGTATAATAGTACAACTTCACATATTACAACAATATTATCTTACTCACAAATATTATATCTACATGAGTTGTAAATACAACTCATATTACAAACAATACTAACCCATAGTGAGCACTAAGCTAATTTCCTAACAAGGCCACAATCTACTCAATCCCATGAAAAATAACACACATTCATACAATTTACAACACCACACACGAGAAAAGGAAAATAAAATGTAAGTTATAATACCCTACCTTTCAATTATAAGCTCATTCAATGTTCAAGAAAAAAACTCCAACCTCTTTCCAAATCCAAGCCAATCCCAATGCAACCTCCCAAAGTTTCCAAGTAACCCCCAAAACAACAAAGAAGTCCAAATAAATAGAAAATTGTGGGAAGGATGGTGAGGTAGCTTCATCTAGGATGCCACATCATTTCCTTCCAATCCACTTCACAATTCTAACACATAAACCAGGAATTTGTAACTTGGTAAGGTGAGTGTATGACTCTTTCATTCTTGTACACAATCCATGATTCCACATATCAAAGACACAATTAAGAGAGTTAGGAAGAAGGTGCAAGTAATTAAATATTTTTCCTTCAAAAACACATAATGAGGGATAAATTTTACCCCTTATACTTTGTAGGCTAGGTTGGTGGAAGATTTTAAGTGGTTTGGACCAAGTGTAACTTGTCCCACAAGCCTCCAAAAATGGGCGCAAAGCCCAAATACGAGATTTGAGAGATGGGGATGAGTACACAATCAAAATCAATTAAAATCCATCTAAAATTATGAAGAGAAAAAGGAATATCTACCACATTCATTACCCTACTTTTTCACATCTCCTAGTTAGCATTATCCACATAGTTATTTAACTAAATCAACAACACACTAATTAAGTACAATAAAATGAGAAGAAATTACTGTTGACAATTTTTGCACTCGTGCAAAAATTGGAAACTCGAAACTTCTTTACGATGGATGGAATTCGTGAAGTGAACCTAAGCTAGGAAGATTGTTTCGATTCAATATTTGTTCTGTTGGATTAATTAATGACTACATGTAATTTACAGCTATGTGTGCTATTACAAAACATAACAGATCACATAGTCTGCAATTTCATGATTGTCTTCAGTAAAAGAACACAAATCCCTAAAGGAAAGATGTGAAATCTTGATGAAGACTAAAAATATAGAATATATGAAGTGTTAAGTTTTGGAACAACAATCATAGTTGCAGATTATAGCGCTATAAAAGTTCATTACTAAGGTTATAGGTATTTTTTAAGTTCTTTCCTTCATGATTAAATACATTTAATTATGTTATTGAGTTGTTTAATTCATTATACAATCCATATACAAATCTTAAATGTAGAAGTACGTACACAACTCAGTTTTAGAAATCAATGTTTTACTCATAAGGAATTTCAAATGTTCCCACACAAGCCATGGGATTTAACTCAAAAGTAAAATACAACTACTGAAGTACCAAGTACATATGAATGAAAACTAAAGTAAAAGAGTATAAAATAACCCATCATTGCCTTGGGTTTATTTCATTTCAGATTGATGCGAGTTATAGCTCTAGATTTTCTCCATCTTAATCCGCGCTTCTTAAGAATGGCAATGTACCGAAAACAAGAAAAGGAAATATTGTCAATCAAGAGCTCAAGGCTGATCCATATTCCTATACTATCCAATTTCATGCAAGTGGATCTCCTAGCATTAAGAGCTATAAGTTACATGAAGATCAAAGGCATAACTAATAGAAGCACTATTCGTAGAAGCATACATGACTCACTCACTCGAGAAAGAACCAAAAAAAAACTATGGAATAAAACAGAGGTCAAAAACCCCGATGTTTTCTAACTAGTTTAGCTAAATGTGTAGGTACAAGAAAGATGAAAGAAGTGTCACATTTTGTAATTTGAATCACAAAAATACATTTATTTCAGTTCAAACTAAAGTCTGAAATATAAAAATATATGCCTATTCTAATACATAAAAGAAATGAAAGTTTAGTGGTACAAATTCTAACAAATAGAATGAGATAGTATTATAGCTGAGACAAAATGGACAAGGGAATCGAGAAAAATTTCACAGACTTCGCCATGTAAAATGGAGATTTTACATCTTTCCATCATGTTATTTCACAACTAATACATGCTTAAAAGTTCTAACAAAAGATAAACTATTGTATTAATCAAATATTATGCAAGGAAGGAGATAATACATTGTATAGTAAAACCTAAAGATTCAGATAAATACAAGTTACTTCATGAACAACTTCAGTTATAGTATAACTAAGGATGCATAATGTAATTCATGATACAAGATACAATGCAAAATGCAATCAGCTCAAGGGACATATATAGGATCAACTTCAGAGAATCATGACATGACAAGGAACAAAATTCCATAGTCTCAAGAAAATTTTTTCAAACACTACTTACTTTGAAACATTCATATCAGAGGGTTCCATATTCTATAAAGATAAATCAAAGTAAATGCAATCATTGCAAATAAATAAAGAATATTTATATTTTCCAGCACAAAAGTATACTTATGCTTTTCCAGATCAAAAGAAGAAGTACATTATATACTGAGACTCTCAATTTTAAAAGTGTAAAAATAGAGATCAAGATAGAATTATTATGCACATTTTCTGATTCTCGGATATAGATATAAAAAGGTACTAGGAATGAAACCTTGTGTTTTGAGAGATAGAGAGTTTCACTAAAGAATCATAGCTACAAAGTATCAATTTTCCAAGGTAAATCAGATGCAAATAGAAGCATGGCCAAAGAAATATCAGGTAGAACTTTTAGAAAACTTCAGAGCATATAATGAAATCCAAATACGATCCACAATCAACTACAAAGTTGTGTATGGAACAATACAAGAAGAGAAATGACTTTAAAACAAAGAAGGAGCAAGATATTTTTTGAATTTGTACAGAGCACAAGCTCCTAAAATATCTTCAATATCAATCAGGATAGATTTGATATGTGAATTTCTAGAGAGTCATGTTAGAACCATTAAATGAAACCTACATGAAGGTATTATATACATGAAAGAATATATTCAACAATCCATACCCATCTCGGCTTAACCAGAGCTTAAGCAAGATAATGAAATCAATTTCAGATTCAAAGTTTCAAGATTCAACTATGGCGTACATAGACCAAACCTCTAATGCATAACAAGATGAAAATAAAGACAAATTTTAAAGAATTTCCATAATTTCTAAAAATATTTGAAAACCCACATGGCTGTTAAAAAAGAAAACACAAGGAGGTCATACAGAGAAAAAGTAACTTGAGGATCAAGTCAATAATGACTCGAGAATGCATAAAATATTTTACAAAGCTCTCAAATCTAGAAAAATAGTGGGGCGAATACTCAGGGAAACCAATAATAACAAGGTAATGAGCTCGACATTTGTGTAGTAATGGCTTCTCGAATAAATGCTGATCCATGAAAGAGAAATTGGGTTAAGCAAGCCAGACAGATCTAAAAGGCATGGCTAAATTTCTCATCAACATTAGAAAGTACAAGATGAAACCCTCGCAAACTATTAAGAAGAAACAACATTACTTTGAGTTAAGAAAAGGAAATCTAGATGAAAATATTCATGAAGAAGGATAACTTCAAAATGAGATAATTCTTCAGGTTGATCATTACATACTACACGTGGACAAAGAGAAGTTGTAAAAAAGAGGAACCGAGAAAGATAGATAATAGTCTGCATAATGGCTCACAAATCAAGCTCAAAACTCTCAACACAAATATAAAATTATTTTTCAGAGCTACAAACCCTCAAAATAGATATAATTTGAGTTGCAAAGAACAAGGAAAATTATGCAAGATACAGATACGTGTCCAAACAATGTCATGTCACTATGGATGCCATCACAAAACATTGAGCAATAAATAATAGACATGAAAATCATCTTAGGTATAAATGGAAGTATCATGTATTAACAAATAAATTCAAAATGAGAATACAAAGAAGGAAAATATCACAAAGTCTAAAAAATGAATTCTTGTCTTCTAAAAAATGGTGACCATGTAACTCATAACGGAAGGTATAATATACAAAGCACGATACTTTATTTCATGTCCTATCAAAATTTCCATATCCAACTGAAAGCGGCGAGTCATTATAGGTGGAAAAAAAAATCCAAGTCGTGTGAAAAATAACAAAATGGAACTATCATCAACTTAACCAATAAGTTCGAATAGAATTTTTTTCAAAAGGACAAAGCTAATGAACATAAATTAAGGTGTGCAGAATTGAAAAGGGCCAAATAGTGGTAAAATAATTGATATAAGTAAAACCCAAACATTGGGTACATTCTAACTCTAAAAATTTCATTATATGTCATGGCCACTCAAAACATTACAATTTTTCGCAAAATATTTCAAGGCAAGAGTCAACGACTTACCAAGGAGGTCAAGTTTGCAAAAACCACTACTCAAAGAGATCAATGAGTGAACAAAATGAGTTTTCCAGATCTGGGATTGATCACCATTCATAAAAACACAAGAAAATATAGGTATTAATGGAAGTATCAGTGTATTTAGAGGAAGAGAATGAAAACAAAAATATTAAGGTGCTTGAATATCAAGAACTCACCATCTTCTCATTTAAGGAAATATAGAGCTACATAAAACTACACAATGCATGTGTGGTGTCTCCTAATAACCATATATTGTGCTTAGAAATATGAAGCAGAGAGCTAGAGAGAATTTCAATGGTGGTTGCTTCAAAAGATCATAGAGAACTAAAACATCGACAATGGCTGAATTGAAGCACATGAACCTCATAAGATTGCTTTTCAACGTTATTATTCACAAATAACTAAGATCAAGAAAGAAAAATTATGGCTTCCTAGAGCAATTTGGCCAAGGCTTCTCCGCTCCGAACTAGCAAATGACAATGACAAGTGATAAGCTTGATGAGATTATAACCGACCTAACTCATCTGGAGTTATCATCAGTGGCCAGGATCAAATCAAGTAAAATTGAATGGTCCACATCATTAACTCCACAAAGAAACATGATGAGAGAGATATGAATGTAAAAATTAAACGGCCATCATTCACTCACAAATCTCCATATAAACTTTAGGCCTGAAATGTAAGTAAACCCTAACTCCACAAAGGGTACAAAGATCAACCAGAAATGATTAGGGTATGTAGATCAATGGGCTAAATTGGCTTGTAATTAAAATTTCCCAACTACCCAATCTAACCAAAGTTTAGATCTCAACGGGTAAGGTCAAAGCATGAAGATCGAAAGGAATACATTGCATGCCCACAACCGCACTATGGGTTAAAAAATTAATCAAAGTTAAATCCACCAAAAAAATGAAGGGGCGAGTAATCATGGCAAAGGGGACCAACCCCATTGAAAAAATCATTGCATTGGCCTTTGGTTAAGGTCTTATAATATATACCGAAATAATCAAATACTAACAATATGTACAATGAAATGAAATCCAAAAAGGTGGCTGAGCATATGATATGGAAATGTTTTAAAAATACCCCATGTTATCCTAAATCATAATTTTATACCAAACAAGGCCAAGGAGTGGTCGGTTCAAAACAAGGGGTCAATCCCACATAAAAGGGGAACTCCCTTTATACGTATTTGCATCTTTTGACCTTCTTAGGTCTAGGAAACTAAAACAAGATAATTATTATTAACAATCATTTAATTATGATTATTATTAATAATTATTATTCATTAAAAATTTGCAACCAAATTAAAATATCGTAAGGCATGATTTATATCCCCTAGACGTGGAGTTGTTATTTTTCAAGAACCAATTATATGCTAAGGAAAATGAGATTATCTTCAGATAGAGAAGTGACTTGGCAGCAGATGAGGTGGCATGTTCTTCATACAAAGTGTCAATTTTGCATGTTTCCATTCAAGGACAGTAACAAGAGTATCACCTGGATCATGTAGAGTTATCAGAAATAGAGATTGTGTGTATTGGAGGAGGCTTACACATCAATCAAAGACTATTGTTAGCCAAATTATTCACCCATATTTATTAAAAATAGAATAGTGAACTGCAGTTTGTGAGTTGTATTTTTGTAAACAAGGCTATTAATGCCTCATTGTATTAGCATGCTTATTTTTATTCCTTTATTTATTTAGGATAAAGGATAAAAATAGGATGCATGGGTGAGTACAATTTTTAGTCTATTTTTAGGAAGGGTGGGATGAATAATTTTTCTATATATTGTTTTCGTGGCAACGCATAAAGAGAGAGAATTTTCGAACAAAGGAGGGACTTTTGGACATAGGAGTGTTGAAGAAATTTTTTCCAGTTTTGCCTTTTGAATGAGAATTATATTCTACCTTTCCAATAATTTACAGTCTTGTGTATGTCTTATTAATCCTTTTGAATGTCAAATTCCCTGGTTAATCTTCCTACCCTATTGCAAATTTATAAATTTCTACATGATATTAGTGTGCATGTGTATGTTATTGATGATTGTTGTGATTTTATCCCTCAATACATGAAGTGTCTACCTTAATATTCTGTTGAAAACTATTGGTTTGTGTATCTAGAATTCATTCTCATATATTTTTGCATGTACTTAGTCAAATCCCTACAAAAAATTTGTGTATCACCCCAGTTTTCATTTCATTTACAATCATCTTTTTTTTAATCTCAAAACCCCAAAAAATTAGATTAGGATACATCAAGAAGGAACTAGATTTGATACCAGAGACTCACCTCAACAATAGGTATACCCACAGACTTGAGGTGTTTCCATTGTATCTACAAAAGAGAGAGATCCAGAGAAATCTTAGAACACATGTAACCATCTCTCTACAGGTGCACTTTCAAGAGATAACAATTTTTAACATGCAAAAGTGGACAATGAATCAAATCTGTGAGTAGATTACAACAATTTACAATAGATTCACAACAAAGAAAAGTTACTTTTGGAGCAATAAGCTGCAACAACTTATTCTAAAGATTAAAATATTTATTTGGAAACACCGTAAGTCTGATTTAAGACTAGTTTCGCAAAGCATGTTCCATTCCTAAAGTTAGTACAAGATCATTGGTAAGAGGAATTCCTTCGAGTTTATTTATTTACCTTTGAGTTTGCAAGAAGAAAGAGAAGAGTTAGTAACACCCTACAAGTTTTAACAACACTCATCCTAATATTCCTTCACCAAGTATCAATTTCTTTGCTCGATTCCAATTTTTCCCATGGATATTCAACCACCGAGGATTTTTGTGACATTTACAAATGGCAGCCCATTAGTAATTCCAGTTTAGCATGATATTCCTAATTCTTCCATGAAAATTTTTCCTTCATTCACTGGTGAAAATCAGGGTACACCTATTGAGCACATCAAATATGTTGAAAGCCTATGTGTTGTCCATAATACTACTCATGAAGATATATCTTTTAGACTTTTAGTTGCATCCTTTAAAGGGAAAGCCTTACAATAGTGTATGAACTTAGATATTGGACACATAATAATTTGGGATGAGTTAGGTGGTAACTTTCTGAAATAATTTCAAGATAATTGAGATCATTTATCTCTCATAGAACAAATTTCTACAATTAAAAGAGCCCCTCATGAATTTATGGCCAGTTTGAATATCCGCTTTTTGCTAGAACTTGGGAAAGAATTCCAGCAAGTGTCAATCCTCAAGATGATCCTGCTTTTATTTATTATCTTAGATCCCTAAACGGTGATATTTAAACTCTGATTCAGTCTATGGGAGGAGAAAATCTCCTAATAGCTTATGATATAACTATTCGAGCTGAAAATAGTCTTATTCAAGCTAAGAATTTAGCTCCAAGGCCTTTAATGCAATTTTTGGTAGACTTGGAACCTATTGTATAACATATCACCATTATGGTACCTACTATTTCATCCCAATTAGATGATGTGTTTAAAGCTTTGCAGACTATGGGAAACAAGCTAACCTCGATTGAAATATACTCACATTACCTAGCAGGACTTATCAACAAAACCAACAAAATATGTAGCCTTATCAATAGAATCATATTTATTGATAGCCATATCAGCAACGGTAGTTTGACACGAAGGATCCTAGTACATCTAACATTTTAGTCCAAGTTAATATGACTATAGAAGAATAATGTCAACCTTGTAATGAACCTCATTTTGCTACAAGTTGGCCAAATGTGTTCTGAATATAAGCCTTCTTGTACAGCCATAACCTGAGACATTGTTTATGCCTCAAATGGAGGGTGGGCAGAAAGAAACTCATGATCAGAAAGCACCTGAATAGAACTTGGTCAGTTTTAGTGAACATGATTTTATTGCGATTACGACTAGAGCTCAAGAAAAGACCCGAGAGAGAGGAAAAAAACAAAATAAGCTTGTTCTACCCACAGTCACTGATAAAACAACTCTAGGTCCAAAAATAACCAGTAGTCCTTCCATGCCTAAGAAAACAACAAGTGTTACAATTCAAAAGGTCCAACCAAATTCATTAAAACTTGATCCAAGAAGGATTTTAATACCCTAAATCTAAAAGGCTGCGAAGCGAGAGTCAATCTTTGGTAAAACATATGTTAAAACTATGGAATTTGTTTCTAAATCTTTTGCATCTTTTAACATTGTTGATGTAATGAACTCCTAAGCTACAAATTTCTCCAAAAATAGTAGAAAAGGAAGTTCAAAAAATAAACATGGTCCTTGGAACAATGGAACGAGATCGTGTTAAGGAATTTAAATGGATGGTTTAAAATGTCTTCAACACTCATGATATCAAGAAACCACCACCATTTTATTTGTCTCTAATTATTGGAGAGCATCTTGTTCATAAGCGCGTGGTTTGTCGGCGGTGAAAGTCACCGAGTTATACCAAAAGCAATTGAAGAAAAGTTAGGTTTGCAGTATGAACCTATAGAGAGGAGCGTGCTACAACTTGATGGGACTGTAACTAACATACTTGGTGTCATCATAAATCTTGAGGCAACATTACATGCTTGCCCAAACATTTCCATTTTGCAATATGTTATGTTGGAGATTTACCTCCTTACATTGCTCTATCCTTATCGAAATGATTTCACAACAAAAATAGGAGGTTATCTCTCTTGATTGGTACTTTTGTTCCTTACTACACGTTATGGGACAAAATTTACAATCAATTCTAAACCATTGGCCAAATTTCATATCGAGCCTCATGCTTCTAATGCATTATCTAATTATGCAGCCATAGACTAGTCTCGATTTCAATAATACAACTCATGTTTCAACACTAGATGGTTTTTCTAATCTGTTCATGGACAAAAAGACACATGAGGAACATGCTCATGACCCATTCAAATAAGTTAAAGAATATTTCTTTGGTGTGTATTTCTGCATGAGGAAAACACACTAACTCCCTGTTGTCCAAAACAAAAAATGCCGCAAAAGGATTTGAAAGATTCATTTGATGGAGCTAAGGACAAGAAAGGAAAAGGAGCAGGTTTGATGCTCACTTCCCCACGAATGAGAGGTATTTCTCAGCTTTGAGTATCCAATTTTTGTGTACTTGTAATGTAGTTGAATACGAAGTGTTAATTCATAGATTACTTTGGGCGAGAGAAAGAGAGGTATTAGTATGTTATAGATTTTCGGTGATTCCGAGTTGGCTATCAATCAAGTAAGAAAATTAAATGTGTGTAAGAATCCATTAATGAAGTCTTATAAACATAAAGCTTCAAACATAATGGAAGGTTTTGATGCTATTAATATCCAGTCCATTCTAAGAATAGAAAACAAGCATGCAGATAGATTTGGAGCAATTGGTGTTAGTTTTGAAGTGCTTTGGAACAAATTAAAAACAATGGGTTTAAGCCTCACATCAAGATGATTGTTAGGCCTTCTATACTTGATAAATATTTGAATTGACAAGTTTTTGAAAATGACGAACAAATTTTTAGGATTTTACAACAAGAAGCTGAATTTTTTGTGGTAAATCAAGAGAAAATGCAACACTTATATGGTGACACTATTTTTCAATTGAAGATGAATAAACTACCTTAAGGGTTGGTCACATTGGAACACATCTTAAGCACTAATGATCAATTAATAAAATATAAAATAAAGATGTCAAGACATGAAGACAATTATGAAGAGATCTCAGTTGATGATAGAAAAATTAATTAATTTGAAAGGTATGTTCCTTAGCTGAGAAACATTCCTTTATCAATGTTTAAAGGAATTTAAGGAGGTTTTCGCTTGGAAATACCAAGATCCGAAAGTTTTGATCCAATTTTGGCACAACATACCATTGAATTATAGCCTAATTATAAGCCGAGTTAGGAAAAAATAGAGGCATGTAAATCCCAAGATAGAGCCTTTAATGAGAAAAGAGTTATCTAAGTTGATCGAATCACATATTAGCTTTCAGTTAAGCATTCAAGTTGGGTAGCCAATCTTATTGTGTTCAAAAAAGAATGCAGAAATCTAATTATGTGTGGATTTTAGATATCTTAACAAGGCTTCATTGAAATATCGAGTGTCCACTACCTAACATGGATCAGATCTTGAGAACAGTTTCTGGTTCTTATAGACTATCTCTTTTGGATGGTTATAGTGGATACAATCGATTCTAGTCCAAGAAGATGATAGGTATAGAACAAATTTTAACACCAAGTGGCGTACTTATGCTTACAAAAGCATGCCTTTTGGCTATTCAAATCTTTGGTATAACATTTCAACATGAAATGGACATGAATTTTCGTAGCTTATTAAATAAATTTATATTGGTTTATTTGGATGATGTTACTGATTTTTTCAAAAAAATCGATGAACATCTAATACATTTAAGGAAAAATTTTAAGTTGTGTAGATAGTTTGGAATATCATTGAATCCCAAAAAGTCTATCTTTTTGGTACATCAAGGTAAATTGCTTGTTCATATTGTTTCTAAATAAGGTTTAGCAATTGACCCTTTCATAATTGAATCCATATCACAACTATCATTGCCTCATCACAAGAAGGCATTATAGAACTTTACAGGTAAAATCAAATTTGCTAGAATATTTGTTCCATTTTTGCAACATTTATCAAACCATTGACAACTATGTTAAAGAAAGAGAAGAATTTATCTTGGACAAGAGAAGGGAGAGAAGGGTTTGAAGAAATTAAAACAAATATTTCTCAAGCTCCTACTCTTGAAAATCTAAATTTTGATAAATATTTTACAATGTATTCACTTGCAGGAGCTAAAGCAATCTTAGTCATATTAACTCAGGTTATTGATGAAAATATTGAGTAGCCAATTGCATTCTTTCAAAAAAGTTTACATGACTACAAAACAAGGTACAAATTTATTGAAAAATAGGTACTTTTAGTAGTCGGAGGAATAAATAATTTTAAGTACATGCTTTCAAAAAATAAGATACATGTTCTTGTTTCTCATCCAAGTGTAAAAGATTTATTGTTAAATAAAGAATTGAATGAGAAGAGGAAGGAATTTGGATAAAAAAGGTTATGAAATACGATGTTGACATTCACATTGTGAAAATAGTAATAGGAAAAGGTGTATGCGAATACCTAATTACGATATGGAAAAAAACAACAGATGTAGAATTAGAAGATTTAGAAAAACATGCTAAAGTTACGTATCAGTAATTAGATAGCATGGTTCAACCATAAAATTAGCAACCTGAGCTTATTTAAGAAGTTTAGGAATTAAGATGGATGACTGATTTAGTTAACTATCTACAACATGACACTTATCTGGAAGGTATGGACAAGAACAAATGAAGGTATTTTAGGTTACAAGTTGTACCTTATGTTTTCATTGATGGTGTGTTACTCAAAAGAGATATAAACAAAATCTTGTTGCGATGTGTTGATTATGATAGAATTTAGCAATTATTATCCAAATTCCATGAAGGACTTGCAGGAGGTCACTTTTCAACATGTACTATAGCCTTGAAAATTATGAAAGATGGTTATTATTGGTCCAACTTATTCAAAAATTTATTTGAATGGATCATAAAATGTAAGAAATGTTCTTTCTTTGTTGGAAAATAATGTTTAGCTTCGTTGCCCCTATAACCAATTTCAGTGGATCAACCTTTCATGTAGTCGGGTATTTATTTTATTGGTATGATAAATCCACCTTCTTCACAAGGAAAAAGTGGATTTTGACTTCTAAAAATTACTTTAGATGTTGGACTAAAGAAATAGCTTTGAAAGATGGTAACGAAACTTTGATACTATCCTTTTATGAAGGTATAGTTTATAGATTTGGTGTTCCAGCAACTATCATTTTAGATAATGCCTTAGCACTTCATGGTGCAAAGGTAACAAATTGGGATATCAAACAAGGAATTTATTTAATTACGTCATCTAATTATTTCCCACAAGGTAATGGGCTAACTAAAAGTACTAATAAGAATCTTTTAAGGATTATCAAAAGAACACTCAAAGATAACCAAAGAGCTTGGCATTTAATGTTAAATTCGGTAGTTTAATGACAGAGTGACTACTAAAAGATTACTTAGCAACTCACTATACAAGATTGTTTATGGAAGATAAGAAAGAATGCATGTTTTAGTTGAGTTACCTACCTTACGTTTTCTACATCGGATGGAACTACATGAGAATGAACCATTGTAGATTTGTTATGTAGAATTGATGGAATTACAAGAGCTGAGAGATAAAGCTCATGTGAACATGGAAAAGAATCAAAAATTGATGAAGAAAATTTTGATAAGAAAGCTAAGTTCATGGTCTTCAATGAAGGAGACATTGTGTTGAAATGGGATGTTGATCGTGCAAAGACAGGAAACCACTCAAAATTTGACACACTCTAGAGTGGTCCTTATATGATTTCAGCCTGCAAAGAACACAATGCTTTTCATCTTTCAACCTTGAATGGAGAGGAACTCCCCATTCTTGTAAATTGTATGTTTCTCAAACACGTTATTGAAAATCCCACAAAGTGTCTAGTTAGAATAGGATTTCCCTTTCAATAAGTGCTTCATGCACATTGCAATATTTTTCAATTCAATAAAATGCATTCATGCACGTGATCTAGTTTACCAGATCCTTCCCAGTTTTAATTTGTTTTAGAAGGGTTGGACCTTCACGAAGGTAGATTTTTATTACATACTTTGGAATCCATTCCCAATGGACAAGAAAAAGGCACAAGTCTACAAATTAGGATGCAGATTTCTCCTAAGGATTGCGAGAAATGTTGACAATTTTTACACTCATGCAAAAATGGTCAACTTGAAACTTCATTATGATGGATGGAATTGGTGAAGTGACCCTAAGCTAGGTTATATTCCTTCGGTTCAATATTTGTTCTATTGGATTAATTAATGACTACATGTAATTTGCAGCTATGTGTGTTGTTATAAAATGTAACATATCACATAGACTACAATTTCATGATTATCTTCAGCAAAAGAACACAAAGCCTCAAAGGAAAGATGTGAAATATTTATGAAGATTACAAATACAAAATAGATGAAGTGTTAATTTTTGGAAATACAATCATAGTTGTAGATTACAAAAATATCAAATTTCATTACTAAGGTTACATGTATTTTTAAAGTTCTTTCCGTCATGATTAAATACATTCAATTATGTTATCGAGTTGTTTAATTCATTATACAATACATATAAAAAGCTGAAATGTAGAAGGAAATACACAACTCAGTTTCAGAAATCAATGTTTTATTCATAAGGAATTTTAAATGTTCCCACACAAGCCATGGGATGTAACTCAAAAGTAAATTACAACTACTGAAGTAAGAGGTACGTATCCATGAAAAAGAAGGTAAAGGAGTATGAAAGAACCCATCATTGCCTTTGGTTACTTTTGTTTTGGTTGATGCATTTCCAGCTCCATCTTTGCTCCATATTCATCCTTTCTTCTTAGCAATGGCATTATATCTGAAAACAAGAAACAAAAATATTGTAATTCATGAGCTTAGGGTTGATCCATATTCCTGTACTATCTAATTTCATGCAATTTGATCTCCTAGTATCAGGAGGTATAATTTACACTAAGATAAAATGCATAAGCGGTAAAATAACTATTCTATAGTAGCATACATGACTTATTCACTCATAAAGAACCAAAGATAAAAATATGGAATAGAAGAGAGGCCAAAAAGCCTAATGTTTTCTAACTATTTTATCTAAATGTGCAAGTTTACATTTTGGAATTTGAATCAAAAAAATACATTTATTTCAGTTCAAACTAAAGGTTGAAATACACAAAGATATGCATGTACTAATCCTTTAAAGAAAATGCAAGTTTAGTAGTACATATTCTAGAAAATAGAATGAGATAGTATTGAAATTGTGAGACGAGAATGGAAAAGGGAATCGAGAAAACTTTGATCAGGATTCGCCATGAAAATGGACATTTTACATATTTCCATAACGTTATTTCACAACTAATACATGCTAAATTTTTTTGACAAAAGATAAAATATTGTACTAATCAAATAGTATGCAAGGAAGGAGAGAATACATTATATAGTCCAAGCTACAGATTCAGATAAATAGTGGTTACTTCACGAACAACTTCGATTCTGATGATAATTAAGGATGCAGAATGTAATTCATGATACAAGATACAATACCAAATGCAGTCAGCTCAATGGAAATCTACATGATCAAATTCAAGGAATCATGACATCACAACGAAAAAACCTCCATAGTGTCAAGAAAAGGGATCCAAACACTGCTTACTTTGAAACATTCAAATCAAATGGGTCCATATTTTGTAAAGATAAATCAAAGTAAATGCAACCATTGCAAATAAATCAAGAATATTTATATTTTCTAGCATAGAAGTATACTTATGATTTTTCAAATCAAAAGAAGAAGTACAATATATAAAGACTCTCAGTTTTAAAAGTGTAAAAATATAGATCAAGATACAATCATAATGCACATTTTACATATTCTCAACTACAGATAGGAAAAGGTACTAGGAATGAAACTTTGTGTTTTGAAAGATAAAGAGTTTCACCAAAGAATTAGAGCTGGAAATGATCAATTTTCCAACGTAAATCAGATACAAATGGCAGCATGGCACAAGAAATATTAGGTAGAAATTTCATAAAACTTCAAAGCGTACACTGAAATATAGAGATGAGCTACAACCAAATTCAAATCTTTGCATCGAACAATACAAGAAGAGAAATGGATTTCAAACAAAGGATTAAGATATTGTTTGAGTTGTACAAACCAAAGGTTTGCAAATAATATTTAATATCAATCAAGATACATTTGATATGTGAATTTCAAGAGATTCACGTTAGAACCATTAAATGAAACCTACATGAAGGTATTTCATACATGAAAGAACATATCCAAGAAGCCATACCCATCTCAGCTTAACCACAACTCGAGAAAGATCACAAAAATCAATTACTAGGATTCAAAGTTTCAAGATTCAACCATAGGAGACATAGACTGAACCTCTAATGCATAACAAGATGAAAACAAAGACAAATTTTACAAAATTTCAATAATTTCTAAAAATCTTAAAATACCCACATGGCTGTTAAAATAAACAAAGCACAAGGAGCTTATATAGCGAAGAATTCAGAGGATCAAGTGAAGAATGACTCAGAATGCATAAAATCTTTGACAAAGCTCTCAAATCTAGAAAAATAGTGGGTGAATACTTAGGACACAAATAATAACTAGGTAATAGAGCTCTGAATGTGAAGTAATGGCCTCTTGGACAAATGCACATTAGTCCACAAAAGGTAAATTGAGTTAAGCAAGCCAAACAAATTTAAAAGGCATGGCTAAATTTCTCATCAACACTAGAAAGTATAACATTAAACCCTCTAAAGCTATTAAGCATAAACCACATTACTTCAAGTTAAAAACAAGAAATCCAGGTGCAAATATTCATGAAGAAGGATAACTACAAAATAAGATAATTCTTCAGGTTGATGATTACATACTACAGGTGGATAGAGATAAGTCACAAAGGTAGAAACAAGCAATATTACTCACAACCCTGCAAAATGGCTCACGAATCAAGCTCAAAGGTATCAACACAAATATCAAATTATTTTCAGAGCTAAAAATCCTCAAACCAGATATAAGTCGAGTTGTAAATAATGATGAAACTTATGCATGATACAAATACGTGTCAAAACAATCTCAGGTCACTAAGGATGCCATCACAGAACAATACACAATAAAGAATAGACATACAACTCAGCTTAGGTATAAATGGAAGTATCAGGTATCAACAAATGAATTTAAGAGGATAATACACAGAAGTACAATATCAAAGATTCTGAAAAAGGAAGTCTTATCTTCTCAATAATGGTGACCATGTAACTCATAACACAAGGTGTAGTATACAGAGCTCGAGACTTCATTTCATGGCCTGTCAAACTTTCCACAGCCAACTGAAAGCACCGAGTCATTATAGGTGGAAAAAAACCCAGGTCATGTGAAAAATAACAAAATGGAGCTATCATCAACTTAAACTAGAACTTTGAATAGAACACCTTTTTAAAAGGATGGGCTAATGAAGTTAAATTCAGGTGTGCAGAATTGAAAAGGGCCAAACAGTGGTAAAATAATCGAGATAAGTAAAACCCAAATTGTGGGTACATTTTAACTCTAACAATTTCATTATATTTCATGTTTTCTCGAATCATTACAATTTTCTACAAATGATTTCAAGGAAAGAGTCGACAACTTACTAAGGAGGTCAATTTTGCAAAACCCATAAGTCGAAGAGAGTAGGGAGTGAACAAAACAAGTTTTCCAGATCTGGGATTGATCGCCATTCATAGAAAGAAAATAAAATATAGGTATTAATGGAAGTATCAGTGCATATAGAGGCCAAGAATGAAAAATGAAACATTACAGTGCTCAAACATCAAGAACTCACCATCTTCTCATTTAGGGCAATACAGAGCTTCATAGAATGACAAGATGCATGTGTGGTGCCTCCTAATAGCAAGATATCATGCTCAGAAAGATGAAGCATAGATCTATATAATAGTTCAATTGTAGTTGTTTATGAAAGATCATAGAGAACTCAAACATTGAAAATGGCTAAATTGAAGCACATGAACCTCATAAGACTGATTTTTAGAGTTCTTCTTCACAAATAACTGAGCTCAAGAAAGAAAAATGATGGCATCCTAGAGGAATTTGGCCAAGGATTCACCAATTAAAATGAGCAAATGACAATGAAAATTGATAAGCTCGATGAGCTTATAACTGACCTAACTCATCTGGAGTTATCATAAGTGGCTACGATCAAATTAAGTAAAATTGAACGTTCCACACTGTTAACTCCACAGATCAACATCGATGGTGGAGATCTTAATGTATAGAATCAAACGTCCACCATTAACTTGAAAATATCCATACAAACTTCAGGCCTGAAATGCAAGTAAACCCTAACTCCACAAAGGGTACAAAGATGAACATCCAAAAATGATTAGGGTACGTAGATCAATGGGCCAAATTGGCTTGTAATTAATACTTCCCAAATACCCAATCTAATTAGAGTTTAGAGCTGAATAGGGAAGATCAAATCATGAAGATCGAAAGGACAACATTGCAAACCCACAACCACATTGTTTCTTAAAACAATAGTCGCAGTTAAACCCACCGAAAAAAGGAAGGGGTGAGTCAACATGGTGAAGGCAACCAGCCCCATTGAATAAATCATTGCATTGACCTTTGGTTAAGGTCTTATAATATATACCAAAATAGTGAATTACCGAAGATACGTATAATGACATGATATCCAAAAAGGTGGCCGAGCATATGATATGACAATGTTTCAAAAAATTCCCCCATGTTATCCTAAGTCATAATTTTATACCAAACAAGGCCAAGGAGTGGTCGGTTCAAAACAAGGGGTCAAGCCCACATAAAAGGGGAACTCCCTTTATATGTAATTGCATCTTTTGACCTTCTTAGGTCTAAGAAACTAAAACAAGATAACTATTATTAATAATCATTTAATTATGATTATTATTAATAATTATTATTTATTCAAAATTTGCAACCAAATCAAAATATCATAAGGCATGATTTATACCCCTCAGACGTGGAGTGGTTATTTTTCAAAGACCAATTATATCTTTGAGAAAATGAGTATATCTTTAGATAGAGAAGTGACTTGGCGAAGATGAGGTGCCATGTTCTTCATACAATGTCATATTTGCATGTTTCCATTCACAAACAAAACAAGAGTATGAATGGATCATACAAAGTTATCGAAGTAGAGATTGCATATATTGGAGGAGACTTACATAGAAAGAAAGGGATATTATTATCCAAATTATTCACTCAACTTTATTAAAAATAGAATAGTCAACTGCAATTTGATTGACTTGTATTTTTGTAAACAAGGCTATTAATGCCTCATTGTATTAGCATGCTTATTTTTTATTCCTTTATTTATTTAGGATAAATGATAAAAATAGGATGCATGGGTGACTACAATTTTTATTCTATTTTTAGGAAGGGTGTGATGAATAATTTTTCTAAATATTTTGTGCATTGGAAAAGCATAGAGAGAGGGACCTTTTGGACATAGGAGGGACTTTTTGGACACATTAGTACTGAAGCATATTTTGTCATTTTTTCCCTTTGAATGAGAATTATATTCTTCCTTTCCAATAATTTACTGTCTTTTTGTATGCCTTATTAATCATTGTGAATGTCAAATTTCCTTGTTAATCATTCTACCTGTTGCAAATTTATTAATTTACTCATGATAGTAGTGTGCATGTGTATCTTAATGATATTCTTTGTGAATTTTTCCCTAAATACATCATGTGTCTACCTTAATATTCTAATTAAAACTATTGGTTTGTGCATCCACAATTCACTCTCAAATATTTTTTTTTGTACTTATTCAAAGCCCTAAACAATTTTTGTGTATCCCCCACTTTTCAATTCATTTACAATCATATTTTTTTAACCCTAAGAACCCAAAAATATTAGTTTAGGATACATCAAGAAGGAACCAACATTGATACTGGAAACTCACCTCAGCAATAGGTATACCCACATACTTGAGGTGTTTCCATTGTATCTACGAAAGAGAGAGATTCAAAAAAATATTAGAACACCTGCAACCATCTCTCTATAGGGTGCACTTTCTTGAGATAAGAATTACAATTTAATAAATTCATATACAAAAGTAAGGCAATAAGATAAAAGAGACAATACAACATTCACACCCATGGTCACTCGTGAAGTTACTCCCCCATGGATACCTCCTAACAAACATTTCAAGAAATACAAAAATATCACAAAAACACATACGACTACTAAGGTGACCATGTTGTGAATACTCGTATTCTTCCAAAGTTACGCTCCTAGTCCCTTCTTTGTTTATTGTGATTTTATTTCCGCATACAACCAAGACAATATCACCTTGAACCTCAAGGCCATATCAATATGTCAATAAATCAAAATATATACATCATCATCATATAAGATAATTGCATCATTATTGTGGTTAGACAATTCTATTCCAACTTGATTATTAACAATTAATAACCATCTATCATAGTTCATAATTTGTTAGCATAGTCTACGTACTTAATTTTTATTATTAGACTAGTTCCTATCTATTCCATTATTCTCTCATTCTTGTTTGAAACTTATCCATCCATTTAGGGGGTTCTTGTTTATTCACATACCTATAAATATTGTATGTGGTTCCTTTTTTAAACAAAATAAGAAGAGATAGAAAATCTCTATTCTCTCTCCTTTATTTCTACCTCACAATTTGGTATGATAGCATTAAAAAATTCCTCCGGAGTGTGGAAAAGAGAGGTAGCAGCTGTGAGTCCTAAGAAGTCGAGAGATACGTCCATTTAAAGACAAACCAATCTCTTGAATTGGAGTGGCAAAGATCAGGGAGGATGTGGAGTAGTGTAGCATCTTTCCCTTGAGTTGTTTTCTATTGTTGCTACGTGGTAGAATTGAAAAGGATCATTCTGAAACCCACATGTTGATCTTCAACCTTCTGTTGTGGTCTATAGAATATCTAGATGTGGAAGAGGATAGAGGCTGTGTAGAGCTCCTCAAAAACCTTTGTGTAGAAGAATGTTGTGTGGATACCTCTACGTAAAGGACTTTGTTGATAAGAGACAAATTCCTCCTTCTACGTGGAAGAGTGGAGTTTTATATTATTCAAAAGCATCAACAACCAATACAATACCTATGTGGAGAGGCAGAAAACTTTTACACAAGGTGCATGGAGTTTGATACTAGTGCATGAAGATTTGCTTCCCTACGTGAAGGAGGAATAAATCAGAAGCTGTGAGAGACTTCATGGGAAAGAATTCCCAAGCCTGTGTGGAAGATCTTTAATGCATGTAATTTTTCTCGTCTCGAGTATAGAATCAGTTCCTACATGAAGAATTTAACTTATTCTTTGTGGCTACGTGGAGGAAGCTCAAAAAGAGGAGAACTGCGTGAAAAGGTAGAGTGGCACGAGGAGAGGAAAATTTGGCTTCATGAAAGCCTGAAAGTCTCTTAATATAATTAAAAAAAAGTGCCCAGAGAAGAAACTTGGAGTCTCTCAAAGTGATGTTGAATGTCAAGCGTAAACGAAACAATCGAGACTACTTGAAAGCCATAACGTTTACTGCAAGCCGAGAACACCGTGAAGAAGCTCCTAAGAGCTCCGGGTTCTACTTTGCATTGCTCAACGAGCTTTGCAACACTAGAAACCTTTTCTTTGATGAACTAGTTTGCAAGGGACTCTTGGAATTTTTTATTTTTGACGTAATTTGTCAAACGAAGCAAGTTTGAAAAGAATTAGAATTCGGGAATGACTCGACTCTGAAGATGAAGAAGAACACCGCACCAAGTTTCTTCATCTCTCAACATGTGAGTATCGAAGGCATCTACTGATAGTACTTCACAAAGCAGTGAGTCAAAGTTGTAATCTCTCCGAAATAAATATGTTTTTTATTATTTTATATAAAAAAATTATCTTCTCTGAAGCTGCTCCTCTTTGATGCACTGATTGCTCAAAGGGCCCAATTTTTAGCTTGGAAAACAAAAATGAGGACAATCCTTCAGTTTGAAGGATTATGGGGCATTGTGACTAGATCTCGTGATTGCTCCCACAACCCGTAATGAATTAATAAAGTATGAAATATCTAGTGCCAAAGCCTTGATGCGATAATGCTCAAGATATTAGTGCTGATGTGCAAACACATGTTCGAGAATGTAGAAAAACCAATGGAGGCACAGGGACAAGCTCGACAACATTTTATGAAGCCAAAAATAAAACTAAGATCCTCCATCTTTAGTCAAATCTGCACACCCTCTCTATGGGTTCAGATGAGAAATTTGAGGAATTCTTAAGTTGCATGGCTGAGCTACGATCAGATTTATTAGCACTCGATGAAATAGTGGATGGAAAAATTCTCATACTAATCACCTTAAGTGCACTCCCTTCTCAATTCCGAGTGTTCGTTACAACATTGAATGTATCTAAAAAAATATTGGCATTCGAAGAACTTGTGAATTTGCTACAACAGGAAGAGGTCATCAATTCATCCCAAGAGGAGTCTCAGGATAAAGCCATGTTCTCAAAGCCATATCGTGGCCAGAAGAATCGAAAGGGTCCCCAGAGAAGACAAATCAAGTGCAAAAAAAAACAACAAGCAGAAAGATCAAAATTCAAATAGGTGGTGTCACATTTGCTTGAACCAACACTCATGACACCGACCACCGCTTTGGTACAATATCTTGAAACAAGGTTCTTCAAGTCAAACAAGCACATGAGGGCATGAAGATTTTAAAATTCCAAATGAAGTCCCCAATGGAGAAATCACAAGGGGCATATCATAGCCCAAAATGATAATGAGCCTAATGAGGAGACATCCGAAGGAGAACATTCTGGTAAGAATATTGTACTTGTCTCTCAAACTTCACAACCCATGAAGAGAGTCTAACTGATAGACTCTAGTTACAAGTAAGAACATTTCGGTGACAATGTATTGTTTGATTCACTAGACGAACAACCCACTAGTGATCGAGTTCGAGATAGCCGATGACAAAGAGTACGTTGCAAAAGGAATAGGAAGAGTCACCATTCCTCTGGGACCACAAAAATGTATGCTTACAAAGGTATTATATGTTCTGGATTGACTAGCAACCTCTTGTCAGTGACTCATTAATAGAATCATCACTGAAGGTAGAATTTATTGTCCAAAATGGCATCAAATCATGTTTGATATCACGACAAGGTAAGATTATTGCTAGAGCATTTCTAAAAGAAAATTTATTTTCTTTAGATATTGTTTCATCTTCTGCAATAGCTTTATCTGCATCAACAATACAATCTACTACACTCTAGCATTTTAGATATGGACACTTGTCAGCTAGTTCATTGCATCAGATGATTTCAAAATAAATGGTTCATGGACTACCCAAATTGTCCAGTTCCTTGCCTTTGTGCCTTAGTTTTCTTGAAGGAAAACAACACAAGGACCGAGCCAGAAAGCACCTTCCATGCCAAGAAGCATCTGGAGGTAGTTCATATAGATCTAAATAGCCCTCTACCTACTTCGTTGCGACCTCTCCCAAAAATGTGCGTGTTTCTTCTCGAAGAAAAAAAAGTGAGGCTCTTCAACACTTCCAGAACTTCTATCATCGTGTTGTGAAAGAGACCAGATAACATCTTCTTCTACTTTTCTCGAGATCTAGGGGGAATTCACATCAAACAAGTTCTTGGCATTCTCGAAACCAATAAGGGATAAAGTAGAACTGACTGCTCCCTACACACCTCAGCAAAATGGCATTGTTGAGCGATGCAATTGCACAAGTGATGGAGATGGCTCGCTACATCCTAACAATAGCAAGGCTAAAGGAACACTATTGGGTGAAGCAAGACAAACTGCTATATATCTTCTCAACGAGGCATCGACAAAGATTCTAAAAATACAAGGCTAGAAGAGGTAAGTAGTCATAGAAATCCATCAATTTATCATTTGTGAGTACTTGGTTGTACAACATACATACATGTCCCAGCTCAAAAGAGGAAGAATATTGAGCCAAAGTCACTCCCGTGTATCCTACTTGACTACAACACTATCTCAAAGGCATATCGTCTCATGGATCCTGAGACAAATAAAATATATGAGAGTTGGGACATGGTTTGTGACGAGTCATCCTTTGACTCAGTAGTGACATTAGAAGAACCATTACCAACCACCTCTCACCGACTAGTCTCTGAATCAGATGAACAACTAGAGGAGACTACTCAGAGAAAAGAAATGCTGCCAGGAGAGCTATTTGTTGACCTTGGATAACTAGAGAATGTGACTCTACATCAATCCACATGGAAATGTCACAGTTCTTCTCAAAAGAAGCCAAGTTCTTGTTCAAAGTGGGTACAAATCACCATCAAGCACTCGCATTTGCAATAACTCCTAGATACATCATCCAAAGTCAAAACAAGGATTCAAAGAAGAAATGAGGTAAAATTTTCACTCATGATTTCACCGATTAATAGCTACGATCCAAACAATGTTTTTGAAGCACTAAGTAAACCTCAAAGTGGAAGGAATCCATGGATACAAAATATGACTCACTTATGAAAAATTGGACATGTGGGAACTTGTCGATTGGCCTACTGAAAGAAACCCATAGGCTACAAATGGGTTTTCAAGATAAAATATAGGGAAGACGGATCCATCGACAAACAAAAATAACGTCTTGTAGCAAAATGATATGCTCAGAAAGAGGGCATCGAATATGAAGAAACCTTTGCACCCACTGCGAAGATCAAGACCATCAGAGTTGATTGTGCACTAGCAAGCACAAAAATGATGAAGAATTCAACAAATGGATGTCAAGAGTGATTTCCTAAATGGTGATCTAAAAGAAGAAGTGTACATCATCCCGACACTGAAGTATTTGTTAATGAAGAGCATCCTAAGAAGGTATGTTGTCTCATCAAATCACTGTATGGACTGAAACAAGCTCCAAGGGCATGGTATATCAAGATAAATGATCACCTTTTGCAGCATGGGTTCACTCATTTCCCCTCAAATTCAAATTTTTATATAAATAAGGTAGGCAAGGAAATTGTCATTTTTGTTATATATGTAGATGATCTTGTGATCACTAGAATTTTAGAAGATCAGGTTTATATTGTGAAGAATGATGTCAAAAGAACCTTTGACATGAAAAATTTGGGGCTACTACATGACTTTCTTGGCTTGGAAATATGGCAAAAGGAGCGTCACATTTTTTTCTCCCAGATAAAGTACGTCAAGACACTCCTGGAAAAGTATAGAATGTCTGATTATAAACCTATATCCACTCCCATAGAAAAAGGCTTGCAACTTTCAATATTCCAGGACTCACCTCAAGTAGATGCTACACTCTACAGGCAACTTATTGGATGGCTCATCTACTTGACATATACCAGACCAGATCTATGCTTTTTCATTAGCTATCTTTCCAGGTTCATGCACTAGCCAAAGAAATGTCACTAGACAACAATACAACATGTATTGAGATATGTCCGAGGAACATTTGATTATGGTCTGGAATATAATAAGAATGATCAATTCTTCTTATAGGGATACGTCGACTCAGACCACACTAGATCTCGTTGTTGAGAGGAAGTCAAATATAGGATACATATTTCATCTAAGAGCTGGACCCATCTCATGGATAGACAAGAAGCAGAATTTTGTTTCTATCTCATCCACAAAGGAGAATAGCACTTTGCATGAAGATCTGCGCATGAAGAAATATAGTTACGTCACATTTTAGATGACATCAAAATTCTTGAAAAATAGTCACTTGTTCTCTATT
Organism: Taxus wallichiana var. yunnanensis; assembly: GCA_018340775.1. Lineage (NCBI taxonomy): Eukaryota > Viridiplantae > Streptophyta > Pinopsida > Cupressales > Taxaceae > Taxus > Taxus wallichiana. Next base: position 69,470,895 of record CM031233.1, read on the forward strand.
GCGATAATCAAAGTGTGTTGAAGCTCGTGCAAAATCTAGTATTTCATGAATGAACGAAACATATTGAAATTGATTGTCATTTCATTTGAGAGCACATCTTGAACCATCATATTTAGCTCTAGTATTGTCCTACAGAAGCACAAGTAGTTGATATTCTCACCAAGGCTCTTGGAAAAGTTAAATTTGATCTCTTCAGAGGTCACATTTGCAATAATAATGTAATAAGGGGGAATATTAGCATAGTCTACGCACTAAATTTTTATTATTAGACTAGTTCCTATCTATTCCATTATTCTCTCCTTATTGTTTGTAACTTCTTCGTCCATTTAGGGTGTTATTGTTTATTCACATACCTATAAATATTGTATGTGTTTCCTTTGTTTAATAGAATAAGAAGAGATAGAAAATTTCTATTCTCTCCTTTATTTCTACCTCACATAATTGATGGCAACCATGCATTTCATACATCCATTGTAACTTATAAATATATTTAGATGTATTCAATGACATACTACTAGTCACCTATTATAACCACATTATCAATAAAAATAACATCAATATACTCATATGGTTAGTCCAATCGTTGAACATAATAACCACTACCTAGAGTCCAAGAAGTCAACATATAAAAACTAACAATAAATCATTATCATGTAGTTCAATATCTATCAATGTCCTCCATATACACACGAGTCCATAATAAAAGTCAAAACACATTAATAATCACAATGTCCATAATGTCTAACAACATGTTATCCAAAATATCATAATAATGTCCATGTCACTAAAAATTAATAAACATGATCATAGAAACATAAATGTCAAACATAAGTGGTCTCTACACTCCATGTGTCTAGGAAGGAATACTTATGGTTCCATTAATGCTTCAATAAATTTCAAAATAAAATTTTGGGAAAAGGTTTGGGTTTAATTAGTGGTCAAGTTATACATCCCTATGGGTGTGGTGGCCACATGAGTATCATTTTGTGTTAAATAATAAGTGGGGAGAGGTTGTGATGTATACTCTCTCTATATTGGTTTGGCACTAACTTTTGGTTCGGTTTCCAACTCAATTAGTACCAAAATATTTGTCTTAGTCCTTTTGTCTAAATTTGGAGAAACCTAGGCACACTTAGAAGTTGAGGGTTCATTTTCCCGGGTTCAAATAGGAATAAAATTGTCCATATTTAGGGGATTTACTTTCTCATATTTAAGGAATTTAGGGGATGGATAAAAAAAAATTCACACGTTTAAATTTGGAGGAAAAACAGGTCCCATATATCCTAATTACTAGGACAAATTAGGGTTCCCTAGGATTATGTATATGAATAAATATCACTAGTCTTCCGGGATTGTCTAAATTAACATATTACATTCTCTAAAATTATGTGAAAAATGACCAATAACATGGTGAAATCCACAAAAAAATGGATTTAATCCCTTTGAATTTGGTTTGTATTTTTTTCTTGGTTAAACCTTTGATTCTTATTATGGCGTTAATTGTTAGAAGTATAACTTTGTGCCACACTTGAACAAATTTCTAGTATCTGTTTTATCATGGTTGTCACCCTCAAAATTCCCCTCATTTTTAAGTCAAGTTTTGAAAATTTTGAGTTGGTGCCTTTGAGAGATGTTTGAGCAGAGTGAGAAGTCTGGAGAGATAGAAAAATTTGTGCTTTGAAGAAGTGGGTGCTCATTTGCAATCTCGCCCTGTTAATTTAGAATCTTGCAGTCCGCATGGTTCCTATCTGGATGCTTGAAAATTGTTTCCTCCATTTGAATGAAATTTTCAAATCCTTTTTCTATGGCCGTGGATCACATCAAGCCTGGTATTGTTTACAGTTCTTCTTTCCACGAGGAGAAGTTTGTTTTTGGGCATAAATGGTGGAGTTTCCTCCTCTCTGCTTTTTTTTCTACATTCGTGAATGACGGGCATATATTCCCTGTCAATTTTTGGCCATGACATCCATGAGTACATGGACATCTCTATTTGGATGTGGTATGGTGGGTTTATTTAGCGAACTTATTATTTTTCATTATTTTTACAAAAGTGCCAAATTGGCTTCGTGGCCCCAGGATCCAGTTGATTGAATTGGTCTAATTTGGGAAGGTGGATCATCGGGGAACTTTGGAAATTTATTTTTGTTTCCAAAAGGGAAAAATTCAAATGATAAGCTTGCATTGAAAGTCAAAATGGAGAAAAGGTGTTCAATCGAGGCCCAAATTGGCTAAGTATAGAAGGACTGTGGAAGGTGCCACGTGTCTCTTTGGCACACTTTTTGTATGGTTGACAAATCGAGACCCCAAACCTATACGGACCATCTATGTGGTCGAGTCCAAATAGAAAACTCTAGCCATTTAATTGGATAAGTCTAAATAGCCAGCAAAAGCCTCCACATGTCCCAATGGCGCACCTCTAAAGGCCAAGTTCGAAGCAAGATTATAAGTGAGCGTAGACTCTCCATGCACCTCATTGGCACAACTTCAAAGGCACGGCCCAAAGAGAGACCTTGAACAAGCGCTAGCTTTCCACTTGTCCCAGTGTCCGAAATGGGACATAACCGATCATTTAATCGACTAAGTATAAGAGGGTAAGAAGAAGCCTCCATATGCCTCATAGGTGCAACTTCAAAAGTGAGAGCCAAGAAACAGACCCCAAATGAGCATCATCCCTCCATGTGGTCATAGCCTCAAAAAGTTAAATTGGCCGTTAAACATTCCAAGCGTCAGCAGGAGCCTCCACATGTCTCTTCAAAGACAACTTCAAAGGAAGAATCGGGAGCGGGTCCCCAACGTGTGTGGGATCACCACGTGGTCAGAGTCAAAGAAGGGGCAGAGATAACTGTTGAATCGGAGAAGTATATAAGGTTTTTGAAGCGTCTATGTGTCTCTTGGTGAAACTTCAAAAGAAGAATCGGGAGGAAGGTCAGAAATGTGCATTGAGCCTCCACTTATCTAGAGTCGGATATATGGCCCTACCAAACAAAAGGGACTTAGCCAAAAAAAAAAGAAAGAGAGAAAATATGTGGAAGGAGCCACATGTCTCTTGGCACTCTTTCAAGATGTGAATCCAAAAGTAGGTCCCAAACGTGGCCCATCTCTCCATGTGTTTAATCGGCGCACCTCACGAAGGTCAAGTCCAAATAAAGTCTTTAAATGAACGGAATCCTCCGTGTGTCTGGGTCATACATAAAGCCTTTGTCAAATAGAGAAACTTAGTCAAAACATAAAAATATAGAATGCCTAAGGCACGAAAAATGACACGTGGCTGTTTTTAAGTTCGAAGCCGGGAGGCGGGTCGTCGGAACACTTTGAGATTTTGAGCCTTGTTTCCATAAGAGGTGTAAAGTGATAAAGTTAAGCTGCGGCCCTACTCATGCAATGGGAAAAATTCAAATCTTGAGCCCGCATTGAAAACTCAAAACAGGAAGCGGGTCGGTGGAGAACTTTTAGATTTTGAGCCTTGTTTCCAAAAGAAGTAAAATTATAAAGTAAGTCACTACTTAGTTACCACTCGGGAAAGCCACATGTCGACCGATATAAAAGAAAAGTTATCAGCTTGTGGGGCTATGGGAGACTTTTTCACTTTGTATCTTTTTAGCTAAAGGCACAATTTCAACATCGGTCCCGCGGATCCATTTTACGAAAATTGCATTTTTTCATTTTTGTGCGGATTCGATTCAAATATTCAAAAAAGCATAACTTTCACTCCAGGTGCTTGAAATTCAAATTTTTTATATTGTTAGAAAGGTAATAGTTTCTTCTATGCCATGGAAGCATAAAAAAAAATTCAGCATGATTTGATTGTTGGAAATCTTGAAAACCTCTTTCATGCCATTAATATGTGATCGGATTGCTTTAAACAGATAAGATTTGATTCGATCTTCATCCTTCCTCCTCCAACACGCCAAAGCAGGACATGGAGAATTGACTGGATATCTTGATTTGGGTGAAAATATTTAAAATGTCTTGCAAGCCATCAATATGGGATCGATTGCTTCAACTACCTGATTTGATCGATTTGCCATCTTTCCTTCTCTCGATGCACCAAACAAACATGCGAGAACCGGACTTGACATATTGTAGGCAGATTTTTAGGGGCATTGATGGTTGGTGGTTGAGCTTCCAAATCATATTTTATTCCTTCTCTTATTCTCCTCTCTTCGCTTCATCTATAAATATAATATCTTGGCTCATTGAAATTTTTTTACTCGATACTTTTGAAGTGTAATTATAGTCGAAATTAAGTCAAGAGAGAAGGATTTTCCCCTTTTCTCTATCTTTCTCCATTGTCCCTTCTTGCTGACCTAAAATTTGTGGATCATTTATCTTTTGTATAAGAATCTTTGTGTTCTTATTGATATGATTTCTAGAAATTTGTGTCTATGGAATGATATCTTATGTTGTGAATGTGAATGATTATGTTCTGTATCATTCTTGCTCAGTATGTATAGGGTTATACTCTGCTATCTATATTTCCCAAAAGTATTGTTATATTCTTCTCTTTCCTTTCTTCAGTTCTTTCATTCGTTTGTATTGATAATATATTTTGGTATAAAATCATTTCAAGATGGCAGAGGTCCATCCTTAAGATGAAAGTTATACATTTGTATATAAGCTTGGTTGTTTGCTTTCAATAAGGGAGCCTCTCCGATAAAGAGGAGGGACTTGTTGTCCCCCTGACCTTGGTTTTATCAAAGTACCATTTTAAAACTCAATAAGTTTTGGTGATTCATTGGGGATTTCATTTCAAACATATCCCTTTCAAAAGAACAACTTTAAGATCATTTTTGATCTGGTGACTCTATAGTATACACCGGGGATCGAATTTCTTTTATGTTCATTCTCTTGATCTAGGAACCTTCCCAAGAATGAAGGATAATGAAAAAAACTTTTGGCCCACATCACCAAGTGATAGTGAGGATGATGATGTATATCTCCTTATTAAACGTTTTCAAGCTCCGGTCAATCCGAGAACATGCTCGGTTCTCGTAGAACTTCTACAGAGGTGTAAATCCAAGTTTTTTTCCAAAAGATTGCAGTAGCTTCTCAAACAAGCTAAAGAACACTTAGGAAAAAAATTGAGACACCTTGTAACAAAGAGGAGAACCTTCATTTTCTATAAGCTTCTCATGATCAGGTATTCATTCCTCGAATTATCTCAATTCCACTAGTGAATGTCTTCTTGTTGCTCCACATGATGCATGTCAATTTAATATTCCTTCAAATAATGAAGAATAGAAATAACTTGAGGCTTTCATTCAACCTGAAATAGGGTGTGTAGAAGATCTGTCGTGTACCAAGGTTGAATGTTCTTATTTTGAAAGAAGTTTCCCTATGCAGGTGGAAGTGGATGTGCATCATAAAAAAATGGACAAGATCCCTCTCTCTCCTAGGATTGAATAATTTCAATGCACTGAGATGAAGATCATTATGGACCGTTCTCTTTTTGTTTTAAGTTCTCTCAAATATGAACAAGTGTTGGTACCCAAAGAAGAAGAAATCAATGAGATCATTAGTTCCCTATTATATTTATGGATAAAATGTGCACACATGAGACTTTTGCGAGACCTTTGAAACAAATAGAAAATAGAGAGCCATGTCTAGAATCTTTTCTTCACAACTATGATAGTCATGTCTCATCTCACCCTTTGGAGTTCAAAAAAAGGAAGAGGATGATGTTGTTGATCAATCTTTACTTAGTATGACAGAATTTCAATTCCCTACTAATCATGAAGACAAATCAACAATGTAGCTTGTACCTAAGAGTCATGATCTTCTAGAATCAGGTGCTGATTTTGCAAAAACAATAGGTATGTTTTTCAGAAACATGGTCAAGATTACACCTAATGGTAAACCATCTAGTACCTTTTTCCAAATTCCTCTTGAAGATGATTACAAGGAAAATTCAATGGAATTTTATGTTTCTCATGAGATGTTCCATGATGATAATTGCAATCTTCATTCATATGCTAGCATCATTCCATCAAAACAGGGAGTTGACACTATTGGGATTGGATTTTCTCATGGATCTAGTTGTCAAAGTTTGGTGATGTGTAAAAATTAGTATGAAGGCAGTCGAGGGTCGTACAAGTCTTTGTATGGCACTATTCATCCACATAAGAGGAGCCTCAGGAAGATATTTAGTTCTTCACAAGGACTGAATGTTTTTAGTATGGAGTATCACTATCTGGATGGTCTTCTTTCCTCAATTTTTATTTTCAAGCCACATAGTGTTCCCATGATATTTTGGTACACCCAACTGCTCATCTTCAATTCACGGGTGCCTCATACTTTCACCAAGTTATTCCATAAGGGTACTATTTTTCTCATCCCGGCTCTGGAGTTGTGTAAGTTTTATGTAGTCCTTGACTCCCCTATAAATATCCTCTTCTTTATTTGTATATACTTTCCTTGTTTTGGCTTGTTTCCTTTCCTGTTCCTTGTTGTGTGCGGTGTTTTTGTTTTCTTTCCTTTTTGGTTTGTTTCCCTTCCGTGTGTGTTGTCTTCTGTATTGCTTTTCCTTTGACTCTATTTTCCCAATGGATAAGGCACTAGTCTGCTTTACTAGAGTTTTTCTATGGTTCTTGATCTTGCCTCGTTCCTCTATCCTAGCCAAGTCATGGCGAGAAAGAGCCATCTCTTATCACCCTCCAAAGTCCCCTCATTTTTTAAATCAAGTTTCAATTTTTTTGAGTTGGTGGCTTTGAGAGATGTTTTTGCAGAGTGAGAAGTCCGTCGCAGAGAGATATAAAAATTTGTGCTTTGAAGAAGTGGGTGATGGGTGTCATTATTACGTTCATTTAATTATCTTCTTGTTGATGTCATATCAAACAAGGGGTGTGTCTAAGGCTATATGCAATAAGAGTAATATTATCAATCTAGTTGTTGACTATAGTTATTTTTGTATTTTCCGGGGATCTTTTCAATGTCTTAAGGACTTCTTGGTAAGACATTATTTAAATCATACTTTGAACACTTGCTGAAAGAAAATGTTGTATATATATTTCCCCCCGGGTAGATATAGACAAGCAGAAGAATATGGAAATCAAAGAAACTCAAAGCCCGATGTTTATTGCGCAAGGCGCAAGCAAAAGAGTGTCGACATGTAAATGGATGCGCCAAGGCGTAGGTTAAGGGCACACAACAAAGGATGTCGACACGAAAATGGATGCGCCAAGGTGTAGGTTAAGGGCACAGGAAAAAGAGTGTCGACATGTAAATGGATGCGCCAAGGCATAGGTTAAGGGTGCACAACAAAGGATGTCAACACAAAAATGGATGCGCCAAGGCGCAGGTTAAGGGCGCACAACAAAGAGTGTCGACATGTAAATGGATGCACCAAGGTGCAGGTTAAGGGCGCACAACAAAGGATGTCGACACAAAAATGGATGCGCAAGGCGCGAGTTAAGGGCGTAGGCAAAAGAGTGTCGACATGTAAATGGATGTGCCAAGGCACATGTTAAGGGCCTAGAAAAAGAGTGTCGACATGTAAATGGATGCGCAAGGCACGGAGTTAAGGGCATAGGAAAAGAGTGTTAACATGTAATTTTCAGTGCCTATGGTGCATCTTCGGGAGGCACAACATTTTGAGTGCTGACAGGAAGCAAACCATGGCGCAGATACTTAGATGGCCATAACTTTTCACATGGAGCTCAGATTCATGCAAGGTTAGAATTTTCGGAAAGCTTACGAGGTCCTCTATCCAACTACTACTAGATATCTTTAATTGGGTGGGAACAAGTTCTTAAAAATGCAAAATACAGTTTGCACTTTTTGGGTTTGCTAGGGTTCTCACCTACCACCATAATGAGATGAATTAAATGCAACCTATAGGTGATTGGGGTAGATTTGGATTTCTCTCTCTTCCCTCTCTCATTCTTCCTATAAATTGTAAGGAGGGGCATCTTTCTAAAGGTTAGACATTCTTGTTTTTCCCCTTCCTTCTTCTCTTTGGCAGGTGAATTTGTGGAGTTCAAACCTCCCATCTAAAACTATAATGCAACTTTGCCTCTTGGCATTTTGTAGTGTATTGTATCATCTTTGGAGAAAATAATGCATGTCTGTGGATGATTCTCAACCCTCTCTGTGTTCATTTGCATCCTCCTAATCTTTCACTACAAATTTTTTTATATGTGCATGATCTTGCATTGCATTTTAATGGTTTGTGTTTATTGGCAAGACAGGTGTTCTTCATTCCTCGGTGCATCACCTTTGTAGTTTAGGTTTTATTTTATGCATCTTCTTACCCTATCTCCTTGGAAAGTTAGTTTATATTTTTGAGTAAACCCTCTGCATTTTTACATGTGCATCTGAACAGAGGAATAGGAACCGACCTTCATCAGAGAGCTTTTCCAATTCGCGAGGTCCCACACTTGGGAAAAGCTCCATGTTATGCAATCGCACTGAGAGTCTCAACCCATCGAGTTGCAGACATTCAGAAGTCTTGTGATTCGCCATCAACAAGTAAACACACTTTGAAAGCTTTCTTTGAAAGAAAAACACTTTGCAAAATGGAAATAAACATACTCGAAAGTAAACACACTTGCTTTTGGAAATAAACACGCTTGCTTCTGAAAGTAAACACACTTGCTTTTGGAAACAAACACATCAAAACCAATGGAAGAAATATAAGAATCTATCTAAACACACTGCACAAACAAGTATACAATAGAGTGAGTAGCTATTTTGAGTTTCTTTAGGGATTTTTGTGTTTCACGACACTAAGAATTAAATTTATTGGAGATGGACATGTTTCTTTTATTTTCACCAACCTACCCTCATTAAAAAGTCCATTTTTGTAAAAATTGGTACTGAGGATCAAAATTCATACCCATTTGAAGTTTGGCATCAGGATATTCTTAAAATGTGGGTATGACAGGTTTTCATGTCCCATGTGTCCTGGGACATTCAGGCCAAGATTATCCACCTTTTCCAATTGCTTCTTTGTTCCATGAAATTGGCTATTTTAGGTTCAAGCTACACAAGTGTCCTGTGGGCCATCCAGCCTCTTTTCTACATGTCACCCAACATTAACCGGGTTGATTGGGTTGTTGACTCCCACCTTACTCGCATGGCATTGAGTGCAATGATTTTTGGTTTTGGGTTTCTGCTTGTCCATATGTGACACGGGAAAAAATGTTTTGCTTTTTCTATAATACATTGGGCCCACGCCTCAATCGGATTCTTCGGATTTTTGTGGCCCGATTTGTCCTAAAACAAAATTTTCCACCATACCCTCAATACAAGGACTTACGACCATTTCGGATTTTTAGTCCCGCACATACTTTCATCCCAACTATTCCGTGGACCGCACGGGACATTATTATCCTCCTTTTCCATAATACAAGGGCTTGTGGACATTTCCACTTTTCATGTCACGCACATACTTTCATCCCAAATGCCCCGTAAGCTGCGTGAGACATTTTTATCCACCTTTTCCATAATACAACTCATTCGTTTGTATTTCGGTGAGTTTGGCAATGAGGGGAATTGATGGCCCAAATGAACCTATGTTTCCTAGGATTCTAGGAGTTAGCTTAGCCATAATACATTTCCTCCTTTTTAAATCAGACCTGAACTAGGTATGATGAACCATGGTGCAATCTGTATTGGTTCCATCTCGCAACCCGTAGACCCGCTTTGCACTAGAATAGGCCCTCGACTTAATTTTTAAAAAAATTCACAAATTTTTGCTAACTCATTCGATTTTTCTTTAGATAGGGAAGTTAGAGGAAAGCTAAGGGATGTCCCAAAACCTAATTTTGGGCCTCGAACCATTTCTGTTTGCTCGATCCTGAAGAAATTATGTAAGATATCAAAATTACCTTAGGGGTGAATTTTCGATAACAAAACCTTGGAGGTTCCTTATGAAATTTGTAATTCCAAATAAGAACCTTGGAGGTCCCTAATGAAGTTAAAAAGTGAACGTAAGAAGCTTGTTGTTCCTTATGAAGCTCAAAAGTGTATCTAAGAAACTTGGAGTTCCTTATGAAGACCAAAAAGCTCCCAATTCCTTTCCCACTTTAAAAGTGTGCTTTGCACCCAAAAAGAATATGAAAATAACTTAACATTCATACCAATCATCCAAGAAACAATCAAATAGAGAATTTATTGATGGATGAGGAGGAGGACATGGTGCATATGAGTGACAAAGGGCTCTAGGAAACAAACAGAGAACAAAATGCGGTGAATGGACAGAGGAACATGGAGAAGGATGTGAGTAAGACAGAGATCCTTGGGAGGGGCCTTCTAAGCATAAATCATAGGCAGCTTGATTGTTAAGCTTCAAACACCATGCACCCGGTGAATATTTATCTCGACCTAGAAGGTGGATGGACCTTATTTATCCATCCTTGAGATAGTGGTGAGAAGGGCTAAAGAAAAACTTAAATTTTTGGTTGTGGGTAGTTTTTTTGGAATAAGACCAAATATTGACCTGGTTAGAGATTGGTGCAGAAGAAAGTGGAACTGTAAGATGGATGTCGAGCTCTGCGCAGTTGATGCCTTCCTTTTTATCCTCCGGGAATAATCAGATTTTTGAAAGGTTGTATATGGGGCACCTTGGTTCTTCGAGAGGGCTTCGCTTAGTCTACGGCGTTGGTATCCTGTGTTTTTGCCTCAGGTGAAATTTGATAAGATGCCCATTTGGATCGATCTACCAGCCATTCGTCTCGAGTTTTGGGAACCTGATGTCTTCCTTGGGATCACCCAAGCCATGGGGGTTCTGATCTCTGTTGATCCCGCGAAAAAATCTTGATCTGGACTATCTTTTTCTTTCCTTTGGATCAATATTTTTATAGGTTTTGATGTACCCTAAAGAATTCGTTTGGATTTATGAATATATATTTGGGAGTAATAGATTGATTTGAGAGCTCTCCCATTATTTTTTATAAGTGCAAGATAGTCGGTTGTAATGGGAAGAGTTGTGGGGGTGAGTCTCATAAAGTAATGACCCATGTGACTATCACCCAGATTGATGATGAATCAACGTATAAGGAATCAAACGAAAGTGGAGAGGAAACATATGTGGAGGAGGTGGAGGTTAGTGAGTCATTGTTGGCATCGCACAAAGGGTAGGTTGATGAGAGGGTGTTGGCTTATTTTTCTCGGATAGGGCAGGGATCTGTCTCGCTACTTGAGGAGAAAATGGTTTGAGTGGGCTTCAGCTGTCACGAAGGGCTGGAAAAAAATTAAAAAAAAATTCAATTTTGAAGACAGTTAACTCAGTAATTATTACGGCTAGTGGTGGATGTTTGTAGTTGATGGATATAACATCCCACAAGGTGTCGTGGATAGCTACATGGAAGTGTGCCTCGGTGTGGGGGATGAGGTCCCCTCTTGTCTCAATGCCACCTCAGATATATTGCACAACGTCAAAGGTAAGGATCAGGTGGTGGCCATGAATGGATCTACCAATAACAATCTGGGTCAGACTACGGTCCAACACAGGAAACACAAACTCATCTCGTTGGATCATGTTTTATAGAGTCATGATTTAGCAGCTCTTGTTGGTATGGCATTAGGTGGAGCTCTATCTTTGGGTCGGGTTAAGTCTTCTTTAACGGTCCTTGGATATAGCTTTCCTTTGTGCTAGTTTTTATTTTTGACCACTGGTAGAGGTCGCTCCGCTTGATCCTAAATGCTTTCTCCATCTCTTTTCCATTATCTCATGATGCATTTTTATTGTAAAGTTTCTGGGAGCCTTTTTCCCTATCTTCATAGCTCATCTAATAAAAACTACCAATCATCCCAAATTGATATTATATAAAACTTTCACGTCCATTTCACTCCATGAACTTTTCTATTTCCTTCCACTCCTTTGTGAACATTTGTCGATACCATAGTTTTGTAAAAAAACCTTTGGCTCATATCTTAGGCTTCCATTGGCCATAAAATTTGACATTTTTCATGAATTTCCTCAATGAAAACACATTTAAGATGATCTAAGAAACAATCAATATAACAAATTTTATTCTTTTATCTTCTCATTTTAAATTTTCAGATGTAAACCCTTATTTTTATATAACTCTAATTTTTTTCCAATTTCTCATATTTTGCAAACTCGAGGACAATATCTATGAAACATTTCCGTGAATTCTAATCCAGTAGACAATTTAATTTATCTATTACTCACATTATTTAGTAGAGGGATTCATCCCATGTGATTTGGTTATGATTTTCTTGGAAAATCTATTAAAACACTAATATTCCACCTCAAACTTCTTTTACAATTTCTCACGAATACCAATTTGAGATCTACACAAAAATATTTAGCACTTATTCCTATAAAAAGCAATTCCAAAAATCTAGTCTCATGTTATTTTGAATATTTTTCTCTTGAATTGATCTAATCTATATTTCTTCCCAATTCACATTAAAATGTACTAAGTTGTGATGCCAACATTTTTCATTGCACAAAACCAAAGATAAATCGTAGTAATTAATTAGGAAAATTACGAACGATGTTTTTTTGTTAAAAAAGGTTGCACCGGATAAATAACAACTCGATTAAATATTTCTCATTTACTAAGTTCCACGTATGTGTTAGGTTATTACAACTAAATTAATAAAAATATTATTAATTTGTTCCTAACCAATTTGGGTTTAAATCCCCTTCTAGGTTCTCGTTAATTCCCATTAATTAACTCTTATAATTCATTATTTAAATTACCCCTTTTCACCAAAAAAGTTGTTATATCGAAATATTTCCAATGCCATTTATTTACTTAATAACCTAAGGCTAAAGTCACAACTTACCCTAACCATTAAGTGGCCCCATTCAACCCATTACCCATACCTTTTATTTAATTTTCCATTCCCACAAAAATCACATCACTTAAAGTTGTAGGGAGAAATCTCATCCCTTAGATTAAGTCATTTTGGGCCCTTGGATTAGAAATGCCCTAAAATCCTTATGAGGTCTTCTTATTCATTCTTTTACCCTATTTTCTCATTTTCACTTTGCAGGTTTGGGAGAAAGAGGAGGATGGAGGCCATGGAAGGTTGTTCAAGCTCTTGGATGGATACACACATTTTTGGTTGCTTATTTTCATTTACATCCCTCTCCTAGGGTTTTCCAAGAGTATTATTTGTTTATTTGTATTATCTTTAATTTTTTTGCTTACCCTATTTGGGTATGGGCATTTTTTCCCATTATTAATTCTATTTTTTTAAACGGTGATATATACACATGTGTGGTGGTTTGAGTTTATATATATATATATATATATATATTTCCTTTTAAAGATTTAATTGGATTAAAATCTATGCTAAGAAATACCCGATCTGGGATCAAAACGACCTAGTTATGACTAGATTTTGCATGCATACATACACATACATACATATATATATATATATATATATATATATATATATATATATACATACATACATACATACATACATACATATAGATACATACATACATACATATATATATATATATATATATATATATATATATATATATATATACATATACACACCACATATACACACACACACCACACACACACACACACACACACAAAAATCTATGACCACAAATATAATCTAAAACACAATGTGTTTTTATATTGGAGCAGTCGTGACATGCATTAGTTTGCAGGGTTAAAACATATATTACGGTCCACGATCATAGTATTATTGTGTAAAATGGGTGGGGGCGGTGCCCTACCCCACTATATATATTAGGGTTTGGGGTGGGGCTAAACCCCCACCCATTTATTTATCAAACAATTCCAAAGGAGGAGTGCCCAGGCCAAACCCAATACACTTAACAAATTTTATTTTTATATATATAACCACTTTTATTTATTAGCCTCTTGGTTTTAGCAAATTTTTCATATATAGAATATATTTTTCATATATATATATATATATATATATATATATATATATATATATATATATATATATATATATATAAATAAATAAATAAATGTATATAATCAAATTTTTGTATTTTTGGTTCTTTCCTTAATTTAAACATTGAATTCAAGTATATTTTAAAATGAAGATAAGGTGTATGTAACTCATTGAATTTCATTTCTAGCCATATATGTGGGAATACAAGTAACAATTTTTCCCTTATAAAAATTGATTTTAGATTAACTCAATCATTCCTTTTTCATATTCCTTTGAATGGAATGAAAATAAAGCATTCATAGTGAAACTTATTCCTTTTCCTTTTAATCTAGTTTACCAATAATGCAAGAAAGAAAATAACATATACTTCCATACAAGAACACTATCCTTTCAAAATCGATTTACAATACAATTTTTAAATAAAAGGTTAGATTCAAGAGAATTATATTTTCAATGCAAAAATATTTTAAAGTCCATACTTTAATTAAAATAATACAAGTCTTAATAGTTTCATTTTATAAGAAACTAGCCCAATAAATTACAAGATTACACCAAATTCACTCTTTGTGAGATTTTACAAGTTTTGAAGGAATATACATAGTTAACGAATGAAACTTCTCTTCCCTCGTTTGCAAGATACAAATTTTTGATAATCAATACAAACCAAACTCACGTAATACATATACAAGAAGTTTGAATCCTTAAAATGCAAGTTACAAGCCCTCCACTTAGGTGGAGACAACATGGCAAAAATTTACAAAAGAATAACTATTTATTTTTCTCTTGATCTTCCACAAAACAACTCTTCCAAGATGACAACTTGAGATCCTACATTCATCAAAAATCCCACCACAACAATAAAATAAGGGGAGAAGAAAAAACTCTCCACCCAACCAATAATTCAATGACAAGGAGAATCCTTCCTCCTCATTGGTCCCCGAGCCTCAACAATGAAGCAATAAGACGTATAAGGAAATCATTGGAAACTTTTAAATGGATTCAACAACAATCATTCACAAAAACTTTCAACACAATAAACACAATAAAAACTAACAACAAACATACCATTTTTCCCAAGCACAAAGGCTCAATGTACAAGCCAAGAGAGAGAGACAAGAAATATGGGGATGCACTTATTCCTCCCTCAAAACTATTATGCCTCCCTCAAGAAACATAACAAGATAAATACGAATTTTTTTTTATTATCACAAGGTGGGATACCCAACCCAAAATTCCATCCAAATTCAAAACATAAACTCTTATATCTCCCTCAATAGATCCCCATTTTCTTTCTCCTAAGTAACCTTAAGGACATTCTACTCCATAAACCAAAACATACAACATACATTCATTTACAACGATTTGCACAATAATTAGAAATAAAAATGCATGGGTGGAGTCCTTACCTTTCCATTACAAGAGTTTCCAATCCACAAACCCAAGATCCAAATTTTTTTCCAAATCCAACACAAAAAGAAACCAAAATTCCAAGTTTCAAACAAAGGCTCAAAAAGTAAGCTCCTCCAAAATGAAAGAATGAAAATAAAACATGTAACCCCAAAATCATCAAAAAAACTTGAATAAATAGAAAAGGGAAAAAGGAAAGTGAGGTGGCTCTATGTACGTGTTTTACAATTTTGGCCAACAATAAAAATTGAACAAATATGAATTTGTGCCTTTGTGAAAATGGGAATGACTAAGTCAAGAGATCTTGCATTCGGAGAGAACTGAACACATTGCAAAGAAGCTCGGAGCTTGAGCTATTTTAAAGAATCAAGAAGTTCCAAAAGTACGAAGAAAATGGACATCGAGAGAAGGAGCTTTGGGGGTAGGCTAAAGATGGATTTTGGTTCCGAAGTCAAAAGTTTTGAAAGTACAAAAGTCTAAAATTTTGGACTTTCGGGGTTTCAGAGAGAGAGAATGGCCGGTTGGAAAAGAGCGAGAAAAAAAGCCCAAAATCTAAAACTATGAAAGTCTAAAATTTCTTACTTTCGGGTTTCGGAGTTTTAGGATTCAGAGTTTTGGAGTCTTTGGTAAAAAAATCGGAAAAGTGACCAAAAATGTCTGAAATTCCAACATTCGAATCGAAAGGGTTCGGATTTCAAAATTCAATGCAAGTTTTGGGGTTAATGTGGTGGTACTTTCGGTTTTCATAGTTTTAGGCTTCCGGGTTTCATATTATTGGAACTCTCAAGGTGATTTTAGCGTATTTGAAGAGTGAAAAAGTTTCAAGTCAAAAGTTTTGAAATTCTAAAAGTCTCGAAATTTCAAACTTTCAGAGGTTTGGGTTTTGGAGTTTCATAACTCTCAAGAACATTTTACACATGAACATTTTTTCAATATCGAAATGGAAATGTCTCGAAATTCTAAATTTCAAGATTTCGTAGTTTGCATGGATTTGGACTCTGTAGAAGGAAGATTAGTAGTTCACCATTTCGCAAAATGACACCTCGACCTTGGATGGCCATAAATTTTTTTGGTGGGAGATCAGATTTGTACAAGAAAGGACAATTTGGAAAGCTCTCGGCGTCTTCTACTCAACTACAACTAAGTTATTCAAAATTAATAAATATGGTTCACCATTTTAGAGGATCTCCTAGGTTTCTCACCTACCACAATAATGAAGGTATGGGATTCCTTTCTTGCCCAACAAGGCATAGTACATGGAGGCATGGGTTTTGTAGTGGAACCCATCATTTTTGTAGGTGAATTCAATGCATTTTTGGGTGGTTAGAGAAATGATTTCAAATTATTCTATCTCCTTCTCTCATTCTTCCTATATATTATAAGGAGGGGGAATTTTATAATGTTGGACAATTTGGATTTGCACCCTCCCTTCTTCTCTTGTCTATAAGTGGATTTATGGATTTAAAACCTCCCATCAAAACTTAAATGAAAATCTTCCCTCTTGGCCATTGTAAGTGTCTTTGTATCAAATTTTTGGATTAAGAATACATGTCTATGGTTGATTTTCAACCCTCTCTTGTGTTCATTACACCTCTCTAATATCTCAATGCAATTATGATTATCTATGTATGGTTGTATTACTTTTTAATAGTTTGTGTTTAATGAAAAGTAAGTTATTCATCATTCCTTTCATGTATGATGTCTCTTAGTTTAGATTTAATTTCTTTGCAATCTTCTTAACCCCTGTCTCCTTGGCAAGTTAGGGTGGATTTTAGAGTAGATCCTTTAGAACTTGAATGCGTGTATAAGAATAGAGGAATTAGAAATGAAATTCATTCAGAGATATTTCCGATTGCAAAGTCCCACACTTTGGTAAAATCTCCATGTCATGTAATCACACTGAGAGTTTAAACCCATCAAGTTGCATACATTCAGGGGTGTTGTGATTACACATCAATAGTAGGATGCCACATAAATTCTCCTAAACTCCACTTGACATCTCAAACCCCAAACCCAAAGCTCATTAAATTGGTGGTTGATGAAATGAAAAGCGTCTTACACACACCAACACTTACCCACACCTATAAAGTACAAAATTAAAATATCATGTAAGAAATTGCAATAAATATCACCTTTTACCTTATAAATCACATGATGGAGTCTATTTCTGACCTCTTAACTCATAGGTATAGTTGGTAGGTGAAATTAAGAGGTGTGGGAAAATCTTAACTTGTCCCATAAGCTTCCAAAAATGTCCGTTAAGACCAAATCCGAGTTTTACATGCGAGGTTGAGTACAAAACACTTAAAACTAGTAAAATCATTTCAAACCCAACATAAAATCATGGAAAATCTACCAACATTAAATACCCATTGGTCACCTCCAAAATTATTTTAATTAATCAAGATTAATAAGCTTAAATGGAGCACATTAAATAACAATAATAATTGTGAATCAAATTACTGAAATAATTCACATACTAAAAAATTAATTAAAACAAAAGGGAAAACAAAACATTTACCCAAGGTGACATTTGAGGCCATCCCCCATTGGTGACCTCCTAATAGTTTATTAACATCAAAAAACATACAAATATATAAGTTGTCAAGGTGACCTTTTTCCAATACTCAAAATTCCTTCACTATTGGTCTCATATCCCCTTTTTTGTTTGTGGTGTTATAATATACTACAAAATCGAACCAATACCTCTGTGGCCTCATGGTCATATCAATGACATCAAACTAATAAAACGTACATATACATATTAATTGACATGATCAAATAATATAACTAAATCATTACTAGAATAAGACAATTTCACCAATTGTTCACAATTTGTAATATTTTGATTCTATCATTTCTTCAATTAGCAATAAGATCACAAGACTAACTAGTTCGTCTAACAAAATCTATGTATCAAAATCCAATGTGTTAATACATATATAAAGTAGTAACTCTAGATCATCATCTATACTGAAATGTCAATCCATGCATAAAATTTGCACTATGAGTCACCACATATCTGTAATAAAATATCCATAATATCTATCTATCAATGTCTAATGATAAAATATGATAACAAAGTCCATGTCTCTAATCCAAAGAAAGAAAAAATCTTAGTAAGATCAATATCAAAGAGGATTTGACACTACATAAGTCATGTCGAGAACTTGTTTCCTCATTTCCTTTTGATTGCCATAAGATAAATACATCAAAATTGTAGCATAAACCTCATATTCCATGTGTCTCAAATTAATTAATCCATGCATATTTCCATTAGTTATTGCTCCTATTTTTTTGAATCTATATTTCAATTGTTCATGTCATTAAAATTGTGCTAAACTCAAATTTTTCCTTATCAAAGTAGCAATTTGAAATTTTTGAAGTATCGGGTTACCTATATCGAATATGAAGTTCAAGTATGAAATATATGATCCTCTCTATATCCCGGTCACCGATCCAAACATCACAGTAACAATGTAAATTTGACGGAATTTGCTGACTTTAAAGTGAGTATTATAGAGGGTAACTTAAATGTTATGGTAGATAAAAATATTTTTAGATGGTATTTCTTCCATGCATCAAATGTATATATTGGGTATTAACATTTTTTGATCACTATGATATCATAAAATGAAAGATAAGAGACGATAACATCTCACTATTAATTGATTGGACCTAGTACACATCTTCACCTCCTTTGGGATACAAAAGAGATAATTATTGTTTTTACCAAAGATAAATGTCCGGATGAATATAAAAATCAATAATCTAATATTCAATATATGTTGTCTACCTCATGGTTTAAATTGTATAGAAGGTCCTTCCAAGCTCTTTAAAATATATGGTGATAATAGAAATTCATAAACATGATGTAGGAGTGTAACTTGTGAAGGCCATAACTTTTGATCCGACCGTTGGATTGTGTTTAAATTTTCCATGGTGGTAGATACTCATTAGAATTATGCTAAAAAAATTTGACGAAAATATATTTTTCCATTTCGGCATAATTTTAGGGCCGGATTCCTTCATCTAGTGGTCTAAAATTGACTCGAATGTTTTTTTCACTTTTGACTAGGTCTTAAAGTTTTAATAACTTTTGTTGTGCTTTATAGAATAAGTCAAAAAAATTGTGAGCCTTAATTTATAAAATCATTTTTGCAACGCAAATTTTGGGGCCCATCTGAGGTGTTTGGCTAGCTGGTAATTTGTGGCATTTTAGGGTTTTTGGAAATTTAGCACTTTTGGCATTTTAAGGTTTTTTAGAGTATATGTGGAATAAAAGGAATAATGTAACGATGTAAAAGATTGGTATGGATTCTAGAATGAGAATAACACTATTTTGAAGCTTCTAGTTTTTATTTGCAATTTTTTGTGTGTTTTGGAGGTATTTCAACCTCATGCAATTTGATCCACATTAATTCATATCGGAGCAGGATTTTGATCTTATGAGAATAGTTAAGGTAATATTTTAATTTTTAAAATAAATTTTTCCTCTATTTTACATAGGCATGTAGAAATGGAAGAGGGAGGTTATGCCAAGATTAATAGTCATATGTAAGCTCTACAGAGGTAAGTTGTTAAGCTTAGAGGAGAATTTACCCGCCTTAGAAGGACACATGCAAATGGGGATGCGAGACCCAGATAGTGATACTCAAGAAGTACCTCCATTAATACATGAAGGAGGAGATGAATAATAGAATGAGATTTATGATGTAACCTTGAATCCGAGAACATTTGAGGAGAGATTGATTCAAGCTTTAGAGGGAAAGAATGACAACATCAAGATTAATGTTCATGATTATGGTGAAGGGTTATGACTAGAGGAGTTGATTGAGTAGTTGAATCATATGGAAAAATTATTTGAGTGAAAAACCCTTTTCGAGGAGAATAAGGTTAATTTTACATGTAATATGTTGTCCGAACATGCATTGATCTAGTGGGATCCCTGCAAAATGAAAGATGGAGGAATGGAAAGGGAAAGATCCAAAAATAGAATAAAATGGTAAAGAAACTAAAAGAAAGGTTTATTCATGTATATTATGCTTAGAAACTCTTTCTAAGGTTTCAAACCTAAGACAGAAAGATCTAAGCATTGAAGAGTAGACCAATTAATTTTACAAGTTGTCAATCAAAGTTGAACAATGGGAGTCTCGATGAACAAAAATTTACAAGGTATATAAATGGGTTGAGTTATACATACAATATGAGCTAAGTATGTTTTAGATCCATAGTCTGGAAAATTATTATCAACATGCATTAAAATCGAAGAAAAGATCAAGAGGAATAAAATTATTAGAGGTGTGAAGATAGGGCCATCATCTTCTCTAATGAGAGGAAGACGTAGATTTGATTCTACAAAATGTGACTCCTCTAATGAAGAAGGGCATGAAAATTATTTTCAAAGCCATAGTAACTACCAAATAGGTAGGAAGTTTAAGAGGGGAATAGGCTATAATGGAGGACTGGGATAGAATAGCCCCCAAAAGCAATATACATGTTAATGATGTGGTGAAGAGGGCCATATAGATTTTGAGTGTCACCACTATCCTACACAACCATCAGTAAATATAGTTGAAGCTAAAGAGGAAGAATAAATAGAGGATGCTACAAACTTGGGTGAAAGCCTCATGATAAGGAGGATGAATATTGTCCCAAAGAAGTAATAAATACAAGATAGTGTTGGTGATGATTCTTGGCTCCAGATAAATATCTATTGAAAAAGATGCACCTCTGTAAGAAATGTATGTTAAATTATTATTGATGGTGGTAGTTGTGAAAATATGGTTTCAATCATGATGGTTGATTAAATAAATCTAAAATGTAAGATGCACCCTTATCCCTATCGTATATCATGGTTCAAGAAATGGAATGAGGTAACCATAGATAAAAGGTGCCTTATAAATTTTTTGATTGGGAATACCTACAAGGATGAGGTGTGTTGTAGTTTTATTCAAATGGTTGCATGCTATATGTTATTGGGGAGGCATTTGCAATATGATATAAATGTTACACATGATTCAGGGGGAAAATACATATACTTTTGGAAGGATGGTGTAAAGGTGATCTTGTTACCCTTCAAGGAAAGAAGAGAAGAGTTAGATATTGTTGGCTACAAAAGAGTTCATTACAAAAATGGAATAAGTTAGCTGGTGTTATACACTAATGTAAAAGAAGGTTAAAATAAAGGACTTTAGTATACTTGTTGTAAAATAGGTATTAAAATAATACAAGGATGTCATACAAAATGAGATACCATACGGGTTACCTCTGAAGTGAGATATACAACACCATATTTATTTGATCTCAGGATCAACCCTTCCAAACAATGAATCCTATTGGATGAGTCCAACACAGAGTGAGGATTTGAACAAGGAAGTGACAAATGTAATACATAAAGGGTTAGTGAGAAAAATCATGAGTCCATGTGCAACTCTAGTGCTATTGAATTCCAAAAATGATGGAAACTGGAGAATGCGTGTAGACAATACTGAGACATAAATAAAATCATAATTAATTATTGGTTATCATTTCGAAGATTAGATGACATGATGGATGTGCTAGTGGGAGCCCGATATTTTGGCAAGATTGATTTGCGAAGTGGGTACTACCAGATCGATTCTTGGAAGAGGATGAATGGAAAACAACTTTCAAAATAAAATATGGATTATACGAGTGGATGGTGATTCCATTTGGGCTCTCTAATCCACGTAAAAAATTCATGAGGCTTATGAACAAAGTACTACAAGAATACAATGGTAAGTTTTTTTTTTTGGATGATATTCGATATTCAAGTAGACAAAGTGGATGATCACTTGTTACATATGAAATTGGTGTTAGAATTGTTACGTAAAGAGATTTTATATACAAACATAATGAATTGTATATTTATTCGAAAGAGTCCTATTTTCTTGGGGTTTGTCATCCATAGGATGGAGTTAGGATGGATGATAAAAATATAAAGGAAATTTTGGAATGACCTATTCTAAGGAAGGTGACAGAGTTTAGTAGTTTTCATGGGTTGGAAACTTTCTATAGGAAGTTCATTAGGAATTTCGTAGTATCAATTCTACGCCCATAAAAATGTGTACAAAGGGGAAGGAGTTTATATGGACCATGTCATCAAAAATAGTTTTGAATTGTTTGGATGAAAGTGTTAGAAGCACTGTTTATGTATTGCAAAATTTTAGAAAGGTCCTTGAGATTGACAATGATGCTTCACATGTCATGATTGGACATGTATTGAGACAAGAAGGATGAAGCGTGGCATTATTCGGTGAAAAGATAAATGAATTCAGAAGGAAATATTCTACTTATGATGTTGAATTTTATATTATTGTCCAAGCACTAAGGCACTAGAGACATTTTTGTTAGCTAAGGAAGTTTTACTCTTTACTAACCATGACGCCTTGAGGTATGTAAACATACAAAAAAATAAATAGTAAGCATGAAAAATGGGTTTCATTTATTGAAGAACGTACTTTTGTATAAAATCACAAGTCGAGTAAGAAAAATCAAGTTGATGATTCCTTGACTAGGTGTGTAGCACTTTTGAAAATAATGGAAAATGAACTAGTAGGGTTTGATGCAATCATGGAATTGTATGAAGGAGATCCAAATTTTTCCAATGTTGTGAGACAAATTAAGAAGCCTATACTAGGTAGTGGTTCTTATGATTATTTGATGCATGATGATTATTTATTCAAGGAAAAAAAAATTGCATCCTTGTTGGTTCAACTAGAGAAAATATTATAAGAGAATTACATAGTGGGGGTTGGTTGGACACTTTGGTATAAGTAAGACATTTTCTATTGTTGTCAAAAATTATTATTATCCAAAGGTAAAGAGGGAAATAAGTATGATTTCAGAAATATGTAGAGTGTTCCAAATGGCTAAGGGACATAAACAAAATACTCGGTTGTATATGCCATTACCTATCCCTACAGGGCCATGGGTTGATTTGAGTATGGATTTCTTGTTAGGAATTCCTAACACACATGGAGGTAATATTTTTATATTTTTTGTGGTTGATAGATTCTCTAAGATGAAACATTACATTTCTTGTTAAACAACTAATAATGCTTCTAGAGTTGTGGATTTGTTTTTTTTAGAAGTTGTTAGATTGCATGGAGTTTCAATAAAGATCATTTCATATCCAGACAAAAAGTTTTTTAGTTACTTTTTGAATACTCTCTAGAGGAAAATGGGGACACAATTATAGTTTAATATTTCATATCAACCCCATACTAATGGGCAGATGGAAGTAGTGAACAAAATCTTGGGAAATATCCTACATTGCATAATTGGAGAAAAGTTAAGACAATGGAACTTAGCTTTACCATAAGTTGAGTTTGTTTATAAAAACTCAGTAAACACGTCAATAGCGAGGTATCCTCTCTATATTGTATATGGTAGGAGTCCTAAGGGGTCATAGATATGATTATGTTACTCAATGAAGATAAAAATAGTGATTATGTAGAAGCATTTGCAGAAACATTCTATAGTTATAGGATGAAGTGAGGGATAAGATGAAAGTTAGTAATGCACAATATACAATAGGTGAAAATGCCAGTAGGAGAGTAAGTGTATTTTAAGATGGAGATATGGTGATGGTTCATCTTAGAATGGAGAGGTTTCAAAAGGGATACATAATAAACTAGAGTCCTAAGAAGATTGGGCCATGTAGGATTCTAAATAAAATGAGTGATAATTCTTACAAGGTGGAGCTACCTAAAAATTTGCTATCTCACTAGTTTTTAATATTTCTAACTTATATAAGTCTCCATGTCATGATGAAAACGTCTTGGAATGGGAAGAACTAAATTGTAAGCAACCGATAACGAAGA
Source organism: Taxus wallichiana var. yunnanensis (assembly GCA_018340775.1). Taxonomy (NCBI): domain Eukaryota; kingdom Viridiplantae; phylum Streptophyta; class Pinopsida; order Cupressales; family Taxaceae; genus Taxus; species Taxus wallichiana. The sequence continues at coordinate 69,495,020 of CM031233.1, forward strand.
AGAAAAAGGAAAGGGTAATGCATGTCTTAGACCGAGAAAACATTCCCTACTAGACATGGGAGCTAAAACAAATATTTGGTGCAATGGGAAGGTTTGCAACAAGAAGAAAATACTTGGATTCCTGAGTGGCAGCTGAAAAATATTCACAATGCAAAATTAGATGAATTCCATCAATTGAATTTGCAAGAGTTGAATTCTTTTCAAACCAGGAGAATGACGCGGGAGCGTAACTTGTGAAGGCCATAACTTTTGATTTAAATGTTGGATCATCTTGAAAGTTTATAGGGTAGTATATATTCATCAAGTATTATGCTGAAAATAATAATGCAATTGATTGTGCCCATGTCGACATAGTTTTAGGGCCGGATTCCTTCATCTAGTGGTGTAAAATTGGCTCTCAACATTTTTTTCACTTTTGACTATGTATTAGAGTTTTAATAACTTTTGTTGTTCTTTTTAGAGTAAGTCAAAATTTTGCGTGAGCCTTAATTTATGAAGTCATATTTGACACGCTATTTTTGGGGCCCATCCGATGTGTTTTTCTAGTAGGTAATTTGTTGCATTTTAGGGGTTTTTAGAGTAGATGTGGAATCAAAGGAAGAATGCAATGATGTAAAATATTACTGTGGATTCTGCAATGAGAAGAAAGCTATTTTGAATCTTATGGTTTTTATTTGCAAATTGTTTGTGTGTGTTTTGGAGGTTTTCAACGTCTTGTAGCTGGATCCACATCAATCTCTCAAACATGATCATTAATTTGTGCCTAATTCATTGGAGAAGTAAAAAAAAGAGTTCAATGGTTAGATGGTGGAGTTCATGAATACAATTTGTGAAGTATTACAAAATAATGACTTGTGGTAGATCATCACGATAACATGTATGATGCCTTGTTGGGTGTGGCCTCAAGAATTAAATATTGCATCACGTCATAGCTTGTGTATTAGGTGTTGAAAATAGGATTTGGAATGGGATGTCTATTAATGGAGATGTGGGAAAATACAAGATGATAAATGAATGCAACTATTATATTTAAAGAGGAAAAATAATATTGTTGTATTTAAAAAAACTATTCAAGAAAATAGGTTTTGCATCTTCATTATTGATCGGAGCATTAACTTCTACTAGTTTCCTCATGATTGATTTGAGATGATTTATATGACTATACATAGTAGTTCATTCACTTATTTTTAACTTGAATAAGTATTAACTTGATAAAAAAAAATTACATTAACTACTTTATCAGTAAATAGTTTATTCAGATTGTCCCTGTTAGGAAAATAATGAATAGAGATTCAATTTATATAAAGAGTTATGATATTATGAGTGAGTTTCATAAAAATACACAAAAATAGTGTAGTTTGTATTTTGAATGGTTCACCCAATATCGTGGGGTTTGTAATGGGAGTTAAGATAGAATTCCTTAAAATAGGAAATTTTCCTCCTCTGAATTTATATGTTGTATTAGGTATTTTGTATGAAATGAAAATAGAGTTGACTGTAGGTTTATTATGTATTAAATACGATCCAAAAAAAAAAAAATTGGTTTCAAAGCACACAAGTTTTCTGTAAACAATTAGACGGATAATAAATTAGTAATGGGAAATTGCAATATTTGTTTGGCTGCCCAAAGTATGAAAGTTTTAGAAACAATAGTTTAGTTTCTAGATTACTGAATTATTTATATTTTATTAGATCATGAGGGTAGATATGAATAATATCACGAGAAGTTTCTAACTGGAATGGAAGCATATGGTGAGTCACTATGGGAGATATTGAAGAAAATGTGTGTTTATAACTGTGACGTAGGTCTATTCAAACTGTGATATATTTTATGTTTTCTTAATGAATTTAAGAAATTTAAAATGTTTTAGAAATCTTGTGCAGAGGTGAAAAAACCAAGAATTTATTTTAATGTATTATTGAAAAGCTGAAATTTTTTACAGAACAAAAATTAACTTTTCATAACATTCTCATGAATGTAGAGTTGTATGGGCTTACAGAGATGTCTTATTCGACGAAAAATACTGGACCACGTTGTGAAAAATCTATCTCGAATTAACTTTTTGTTAAAATTGATGTCCCTGATACTTGTTTCAATTAAAGTTCATTGCATCATAAATAGTTTTGTGTCGACTTCAGGCCAATAGCCTAATGCGTAGACTACAATTTTTATTTATTTTCGTATTAAATTTGTTTAGAAATTGCTGCATATTCACTACTTGTGTTTGCGTATCTTGTAGTGCCTGACACAAAATCCAGAATAATAATTTTAAAAAGAGAGAGAGAAATAAATGAAATTAATGCGTTTGGTTTTAGAAGTGATGGTGGCATGGAGACGTGATGGAGTGGGTGATGGTAGGAGTGGTTGGGAGGTGGCATGAAGGCATGGGAAACTTGTTAAGGCACATGGGCAGGTTGAGGAAGTGAGACATGTCATTATTCTTGGACAATAATACAAAAAGAACATTATTTGTATCTAGATGCAAAAACCATATTGAAACCAAAGTTAACTTTATAAATTTACAAGTAAGTGGATGGTTGCAGACGTGGGTTCAACACTTTTGCAATGGCGGACTCTTTCATAGCTACTATTGCTACAATCTACACCACTCCCTTCTCAAATACCCATTTCAAAAGAGGGCTCGATTCTTCATCAACCAACAAAATTACAGTCACGATTAGGGGTTACTGTGCGATGGCCATGTGGGTGTGACAAAACAACATTTGGCTTTGGAAAAAAATCATAAAAATAGACAGAGAATCCACCAATCTTCATTCATGCGATTGAAGGAAGCAATCACAACTTTGCAGAAGGAACGTCTCTCTCCTCCAAACGTAGTCACTGTGTGCACTCTTCCCAAAAAAACACTGCTCTCGCTCTACAGATTTTCGATTGGGCACCAAGATAGAATAATTATGAACATGATGATAGGATTTTCTCTATTTTGTTTTTTTTATATACTCAGTGCTTCCATAAGGCCCGAGGAATGTATGGATGCAGTTCTTGATGGGAAGACTGTGAGGAGTGAAAAGGCCAAGGAGGGAGATGGGTTTCCATCCAAACCCATGTATTTGTATGCCTCTATGTGGAATGCAAGATACTTTGATGAGGGAAGGTGGGAAGGACCTTATTTTGGTCATCATGTTCCTTAAATTCACAAATACAAGGATGTTTATATCCCTGTTGGCTCACAAAAATAGTTGCGCCTGTGGAATAATTTCTCTGGAATCTCCCTTCCAGTCCAGGATATTGTGAAGATAACATTCTTCAATCTCACTCTTCTCATCTCCGAGATCACTAGTGAGACTAACAATTAGCTCTCTCCACTCTTTACAGTCCCGCCTTATTAAGATATCATAATGTAGGTCGTGGTGTGCACAAAATGGGTTTGTTGAAAAGGCCTTGAAAATTTTAAGCAAATACAATTGGAAGGTGTAAAGCGAGACTCCACAACATTTTTCCATACTCCCTACTTGTGTCAAAATGGTGGGATCATCGGAGCAAGGGTGTTTGGTAAGGCACTTCACTACCTTTCCATTTGATGCCTTGAAGAGACCTAGTCTCATGGGTTTTGTTGGTTGCAAGACGTGCACAAAGTGGAGTTTTGAAAAGAAATGGGAATTCGAAATCAAAGTGCATCTAGCAAGTGTATCACCAAACTCTATAGCGGCGAATGCTAATATTTTTCTAGGCATGGTTCATCTCTCCATATCTTTCATAATTCTTGTTCTTTAGTTTTCATTTGCAATGAAATAAATCTAAAACTTTGGAATATCTCCCATTCGATTATTTTTATATAAACTTATTTTTCAAAACAATAAAATGAAATATGGCACTTATGTAACCCAAATAACACTTGGTAGCTGAGCATAAACTTAAACCCCTCCGAACAATTTGGAAAACTTCGTAACCAAACTATTAGCGCAAAACAACAAAAATCCTTATGTTTTACATTACCGACTTGTAGTTTGATCATCATCCGTGGCTACAACCACAACCTTCTACATTGCTAGACCTTAGGTGTCAAACTTAGGTGTTCGTGTCCATTGGTATTGGTGAGAACTAGAAGATTCACCAACTAAAACAACCCTTTTCATGTCTACCTTGCAAAGTTAGAAAATGTAATTTTGAGAGACTTGCAAAACAACACTCTGAGCCTTGTAAAGGATATGTCAAGTGTCGTATGTGTTCTTTGTTATGTAGAGAGTTGCGTCAAGTAATAACTCAAAATCAATTGATCATTTGCACTCTCTTTGCAGCTCTTCTAGGAGCCATGGTTCTTTGTTTTACACTTTTAGGAAGCTGTCAAAATGGAAAAGTTTGCTTTCATTTTAAACTATAGTTTGGATCCTAAGAAACAAAATTTATTTCCGCCTTGGTAAACCTTTAGTATATTTACTAAACAATTTCTTGCAACCTCCAGTTTGGGGAAAAAATCTCTTTTAGATACTTTGGAAAGGGCATTTTGTATCCCTTCTGGTCATTATTTGACTAGGTCGACCAGCTCATCTACTGACAGTCAGGTTGCTCTAGAAAACTCATTGCCATTTCAATCTGTTTACCAGTTCTCGTTTAAATCAACTCTATTGTAAGATTCATATATAGGAGGACTTGTAGGAAATTTCTCGTTCAATGTTTTTCCATCAAATGTTAGCTTTGGATGTGGTTTTCTAAGCCCTTGAGAAAACTTTTGATCGTTTGCATCTAGGCCGATTACGCCCGATAGCCTCGAAAATTGGTCATCAATCGTAAATTTTTCACCAATTCCTGTGAATTCTTGGTGTATAGGAGGATACATAGAAATTTACCCATGGTGTGTTTACTCATTGGATGACAACATTTGAAAGTGGGTTCTCAGCCTCCAAGCATTAATTGAATGTTTTTGCAACTAGTAGGAAAACGTAAAAATAGAGTTGTAGGACCTCAATGGGTAACCAAACCATCGTGGAAACTTGTTGACACTTGCAAATAACTGTTTGAAAATCTATCATGTGACTTGGTCTCAAAAATTGATTTTTTTGCGAAATAGTGTTCCTCTCTCTTCCCTATCTCTTTCTCACTACTTGGTTATGAAATAAGGTGAAATGAAAAGAAATAAATATGTGTCTCCAACCTTCTCCTTTCAAATATAAATTAGTATTATTATGTAAATAGAATCTAAAAAATGTTAATTATGCTAGATCTATGTTGATGCCATGCCAACAATTTATCGTTGATTTCTTGCTCACATGGTTTTGCAGGATGCAAGAAGATGGCACAAAGGCATGGTGTAATTCATTATTTATTATTGTAATTTATATATTTTATTGGAAAATGTATATATGTTTAATGTAATTGCAATGTAACGGATAATTTAATATTTGAAATCCGGTAATATACATGAGATGCTAGTTTTACGAATGACTTGGGAAATTTGCATTTAATCATAGGTGCGATTTGATTCATATTTCCGTATGTAAAAAGAAAAGAAAAATGGGTTGGATATGTATGTTAAATGAAATCAAATTTAATATTTTATAGTGCATTTCCAGTGTACAATAGACGATTAAATAATTCGTGTTGTGTCTCTTACCTTGAAAATGTAGTAAAGGAATCTAACCACAATAGTCAACCCTAGTATAAAATTCGTGTATAACTACTCTTCCTATGTGATTTCTCTTAGCATAGAAAAATAAAACCTTAGGACAAACTAAAATCCTTATGCTTGATAACACCTTCTAGATTAAATAAATAAGATCACAATTATGATTTTATCGTCATATCTTGTATGCTTAGAGCCATCCGTGCAAACTCAATGAATAGGCATGACACGTTCCAACATTCTCCAGAGTATGTGGTTCCCTTCCAGGATTGGAAATCGTGTGTGTAGTAAGGAGAATGATATTTTCTTAAGGTAGCACTCATGGGAACCAACATTAAACATAGACCAAAACCCTCTTGGACCAACACAAATGGAGCTAGTGAAATAGTTATCCTATGACTTAAACTCTTGTTAATGATCTCTTTAGTTCCTCACTAGATAAATGGGTTACCTTGGTTACTAGCAACATAACACCTTGGTATTTCTTGAATGTCATTTAACATAAATTTTGTCCTCTCACCTTAAAATCATATTTTAGTTGGGCGGTTATCCTTAAGTACAATTCGAATTAAACTTGTCCTTAGTTGATTAAGGGGTTAACTTATGGGTGGAAATTGTTCATAACTCTTAGCAAATGTAATTGTATTTTAAATTAAGTTGACTTAAGAGAAGTGTAGAAACAAAAAAAATAGTCTCATTACCCCTTATGCCTAGTTTCCCTTTGTACCCTAGTGAGTGGCCCAAAACCGAACAAAGGTAGTAGGTGATATTCCTATGATTGATCTCATGGTGGGATTTAAATGACACAAGTGGATGTCTTGGTTGCAGCATGTGTTTAATATTGTAGTGTATAAGAGAAAAGAAATGGGATGTCTCATGTTAGGTTACACTCCTTGTAGTAGTGAAACTATGTGTTATTTTGTTTACAAATTTTGTAAAACAATGCTAATAATGAGACCATAGTGCCATTAAGAGTAAAGCATATAAGAGTAAAATGAGATTTGAAGTTAGGAATAATGTCACTCTTGGAGTCCTTGTAGCTCAATTAGACATTTTCATGTGTTAAAAAGAATATGAATTGACCTAGTGAGATCAAACTTTGAGAAAATTAAAGATATATATAAATCCAAATAAAATTTCTTGATGTGGAAATGTTGAATGGATTAAACAAGTTATTGAACTATATTAACTATGATAGGGAAATAAAGATACCGTGATCGAAGAATGTTTGTGGGAACATGTATCTTGAATCTAAATCTCCCTTAAGTCCTAATATTTCTTTCTCGGCATCACATCAAATTCACTTGTGTAGCAAGGGTAAAATTTAAACATTGAATAAACATTTGAGAAGCATAATATTAACATAAGAATGAGAGAATTAGGAACTTTGTATGCAATTTGAAATATGGAAAATAATTAGGTATGTTATGGAGATTTTCTTAAGGGATTAAGAGTCAAATTAAAAGGTCAAAATGTATGTTGAATTTGAAATGAATTCAAGAATTTGTAGGTAAAAAAAAAGAGAAAATTATCATTGCATAATAATATTTCTTGGAATGTTAATCATAGATAAGATGTAATAATGGTAATGATGTGTTATCGGTTTTCCATTAATTGGGTCCCTTTTCATGCTTGGGTCATTCCTAGCATTCCTTCATTGGGGAAAGTGTGGCATGGATATGTATATAGAGTTGTCATGCGTCTATGAGAGTTGATGACTTGTGTAAGTGTCTTATGTGGGGTTAAGTTTACCTATTGGAGCCCATGTGGTGTTGTGTAATGAGCATTTAAAGTAAAAAAATTTTATTCTAGTATTATTACCGTTCTAGTTGTCTATCCAAATTGTGGGCATTACATTTGGTATCATAGTAGAGGTTCATGCTCTCGAACGTCTAGGAAAGATTGTGTTAGCTTAGTTAATACATTGTCTCCACGTATCACATACGGTTTCTCCATAACCGTGTAACTGCCTACACCTACCGTGCCGTGCGCCTATATATTGGGCTTGTTGTTTTGTTATAAGATATAGAAATCATTTAATCTTCTTCAAGTGCCATCATTGGTATCAAAGCCTCCCGTCCTCTACCTGCGTGGAAGGTTGGAAAAGACTGTTGATCTCTGCCTGCTTGGGCATTTTTACTTGGGCGTTTTTGTTTGTTGTGCGCTGGAAGAGGCGACCAAGGAAGAAAGCAAACATTGTTGTGCGTGGATAGAAAGAAAGGGGGAAACCTGCGTGGAGAATTGTTTGCGCACTACCTGAAGTTTGACACATATGTTTTGGCATTTTTATCTCCTTGCTGGCGTGGAGGATTTGGTGTGCTACTCTGTGTGTGGAGACTCAACCTGTTTCCTTGATAAAATGTATACATGCTGGAGATTGTGCACAACCTACGTGAAAATTTGGAGGACAAGTGTGGGTTTGCTGAGTTGCTGTCAAATCATTGACTGCAAACCATAGTGTTGTGCAACACAATTTCTTCCATCACTGCCGTGAAGATTGATGCCACGACCAAGGAAGTAGCAGTAGGAATAGAGATTGTCATTCTTCTACTGTCTTGATTCATTCAAATATGGCACATACGTTTTGACCTGCTTTGCTGAGCAAACGTGTGTAAGCAAAACGTGGAGAATAAAAGGAGCGTGGTAGAAGAAAGAAGAGTGCCCAGGAGCCAAGGAGAATGTCAACACCAGCAAAGCGATCTCGAATCGAGACCAGCCGCGTATGTCGCAATTTTTGGATGCACAAAGCACCGCGAGAAATGCACCAAATATTTGGGCATTGAGTGACAATGAAGACACCACTGGGTTGTTCTTTGCCTTGGTCAACGAGCTACACAACACTGGGAACATTCTCTTTGACGAGATTGTGCGCCAAGGACTGTTGGAATATTTTTGGTTTGACGTTTGAAGTCAAGCACAATGGATTTGTGTAGAACTTGAACGTGGTTATAATGCAGATGATGGACGTGAAAGAGAACACCCACAGGAGCATCGGTGTCTCACTGCATGAGGCTATAGAGCCCATCTTCGGGATAGATTCCTTCAGTAAGCATTGTAGCCATTTTTGAAAATAAAAAAATAAATAAAATACATGTTTGAGTTTTTGAAAATGTCTGCTCCAAAAATATTGCTATCTCGATGCCCAACTCTTGAAAGGGCCAAATTTTTCCACATGGAAAACCAAGATGCGAATGATTCTTTAGTTCGAAGATATTTGGGGGATCATTTCTGGAAAAGACGCCCCTCCCATAGACACTGATCTATTGGAAAAATATGAAAAGGCTGATGCAAAAGCACTAATGCTTATCACCCTGAGCCTTTCTGATGAGGTGCAGCCATACATTCGGGAAGCAACCACTTCTTCTCAAGCATGGAGTGCATTGTGTACCATCTACGAAGCTAAGAATCTGACGACAAAGTTGCATCTTTAGAAAAAGCTTCATACAATGAGTATGCATGATGGCGAATCAGTAGAAGCCTTCTTGCAGCGTGTGGCTGAGTTACGTGCGAACTCTCTGCTCTCGGTGAACCAGTGGACGACAAGTTGCTAGTCCCGCTCACCTTGCGAGCTCTTCCTTCCCGTTTTGGAAACTGATCACCATGTTGACCATCACTCAACAGGAAGTGAGTTTTTCCACCCTGGTGAATTATCTCCAGCAGGAAGAAGCCATGCAAAATGTACAAGAAGCCTTCGAAGACAAGGCTCTCATCATGAGCCAAAAACATAAGCCTCAGAAAGGGCATCAACCCCAGAATCGAAGCAACATCCTCAAGAACCATCTTCACACGGCCACCACAACGGCCACCCTGCATAAAGATAATCACAAAGCGGATCGGTGGTGCCAAATTTGCTCCATGGATACGCACATGAATGTGAACTGTTATTACAATGGTCGCAAGTAATGAAACTCTGGTGAAGAGAGCACTTCAGGCCAAGGATATTCCAAGAAATCGATGGCATGCTCATAACGAGAGGCAGAAGGGCCACATAGCTGCTCAACAGGATGCCACCTCCAATGAAGAGGTACCGGACACGACTCATTCTGACATTATTCTAGTCTCACAGACTTGCATTGTCGAAGATGTCTCGGTTGATTGATTGAGCACCAAAGAAACACATGACCTGGGCAATAAGAAGTTGTTTCATACTCTAAGTGACCGGCCCACTAGAGATCGGATCACCATTGCAGATAATCAAGAGTATATTGCGGCAGGGATTGGTGATGTCATCATTCCTCTTGGAACATGAAGATGTACACTCACGAAGGTGCTATATGTTCCAAGTTTGACCTCAAATATTTTGTCTGTGATTCAACTTCTTAACCATCCAATGCAGTTGAATTCTTTGTTGAGAAAGGGGTCAAGTCCTGCATCATTTCCCAAGGAGAGTCAGTCATTGCTCAAGCATTTCTGAAGGGCCATCTATTTGCACTAGATGTGGTCACTTCATCTAGCGTTGCTCTCTCTACTTCAACGACGAAGTCCACTGCACTATGGCACTTTCGATATGGTCATCTTTCTGCCGGGGCTCTACATCAGCTCAGTGCCAAGGAAATGGTAAGAGGGCTTCCTCCACTCTCCCATTCCTTACCTGTTTGCTCGGGATGTCTTGTGGGAAAACAACATAGAGGTCCGTTCAAATAGAGCTCTTATCATTCTACAGAGCATCTTCAGGTCATTCACACCGATCTGTGCGGACCCTTACTAGCTAGCTTCCAAGGTTTTGAGTACTTCCAACTTATCATTGATGATTACTCACGGAAAATGTGGGTATATTTCCTCCTGGAAGAAGAGTGAGGCATTTGAAAATTTTTAAACCTTCTACCAAAGCAAGCCACCAGCAAGCGATGCTGGGAAGCCTCTTCTTCTCCTCCGCTTAGATCGAGGGGGAATTTGTGTCAAAGAAGTTCTTAGCATACCTGAAGTAGCATGGCATTCAAACAACATCTGACTGCACCCTACACACCCCAACAGAATGGGATTTCCGAGCGCCACAACAAGACTGTCATGGAGATGGCTCATTGTATGCTCTCGACCGCCAAGTTGGAGGATCAGTTTTGGGCAGAAGCATTCCAGACAGCAGTGTATTTACTCAACCGGGAACCCACAAATATCTTGCAGAACAAGACACCGTAAGAGGTATGGACCGGTCGTAAACCTTTATTCATCTATGTGCATGTACACTTTGCTTAATGCTAAATCAAATGAAGAAAGAACTACCACCTAAAATAGTTCTACAATTTAGCTAAAACAAAGCATAAACACCATCATGATAAGAATTAAACAAGGGTTAGATGCTAGCATTCATCAATACAAACTTTGAAACTAACAATGCTAAACATCTAAACTCCTCTATTCTCTAACAACAAATAAATGAATGGACCTAAGTAAGCTCCATGACTATCAAAATAGTTGTCCTTAATGTTCCAAGAATCTAGGAATGGGGGCTAATCAAAGTTGGGCTACAAGACCCTTTTGACGCCTCCCATATGACCCAAGCACTTTAAGAAAGAGGCTTAATTCTTCAAGATGATGAACTCTCAAAATGCAAGGTGCAAGCTCTTAGTCTCTTTGTTATATGCTTTGCATTTGCTCTCTTAGAAAGTTTAGATGTAAGTGAAAAGGTAGGTGGAGGGCTATTTATATAGCCCAAAGGATAAAGGATTGAACACATTCTCATGAATGTGGGATAAAGGTGAAACATGGTTAGCAATGGATAAGGTTTCTTTATTAAAGGTAACCTTACTTTAGAAGGGTTTAATACATGTATATCAAGTCATGGGAGTTGGGGTATTTTAATTAATCAAAGGTGATTAATTAATAGGTAGGTGTAAGCTTATAGAAGCCAATTAGAGGAATATTAGTGCGATTTAGGCTAATATAAGGGGATTAAATCAATTAAATATTGATTTATTGGTTAAATGGAAGGGAAAGCTAATTAATTAATAATAATTAATTAGTCTAGGTAGAAGGGGTGATTTATTAACGAAAGGTCATTAATTAGGGTATTTGTTGGATAGGAAACTTAATTAATTAGCTTAGTGTAATTAATTAATGATGATATGAGGGAAAATGAGTGCTTTTGACAATATGTCATTGATTTGTGAGAAAGGGGATAATTAGCACAATTTAAGTATTTAAATTGCTTGGGCATAATTATAGGTGTCTACATTTGCCCCTCTTTGGGGTGGCGTAAGTGATGCCACTTCAAAGATAGTAGACAAAAGAGATTTTGAAGGGATAGAAGAAAAATTAGTAGGAGGGAGAGATGCCCCCTCGAGTGTCGATGGGGTGATGAAGGAAGCCGATCGACGATCGAAAAATATGAGAAGTAGGCAGAAGAATGGGGACGAGGCAGGATGCCCCGAGGAGAGGGAGAATTAGGGGTGAACGGAAATTCGTGTACAAGAAATATGGATGAGGGGAGAGAAGAGCTTAACTTCTAGCTGCTTATTTGTTTGGAATAAATATGATTTCATCATATTGCCATGGGAACTACATCATCGGTCCTTATGAAAAATATAAGCATACGACAAAGGTAGAATGACATGAAAAGCCATACTACGAACAATTGTCCATTGGTGAAAGTACCAACTCCACGCAACATACAATAATGCAATGCAATACGAGAAGGAAAGAAGCTCATATAACAGGAAAACTAGTACGAACAAACATATCTAACCCAACAACGGTCAAGACATTTGACAAGTGTTTTGTTATCGGCTACTGAAGAGATCCACAAGTTCGTGATTGACAAGGATTAAAAATGATGCCCCAAGCAAGGATAAATGCAAGGGGAAATGAAAATGGACACGGGGTCCATGAAAAGTATTTGTGCGCAACTAAAAAGCACCAGCAACCAAAAGTTCCCAGAGTACGCAGAAGCAAGCAACTAGCTTTTTGTGAATGGTTGTGAATCTAGTGATCCACGAGTCGTATTAATCAGGAAGATGTGAGACAAACCAACAGGATATGGAGAAAATACCATGCGCAAGACACAAGTTTCAGCCGTAAGAAGCAAGTTACCATTTTGTAGGGTGTTTTACTTTTTAGGAATTTTTGAAATTTTTGCCTTGTTTTTAGATTTTATATATATATATATATTGTTTTTGTTGTTTTCTCGAAACAATGTTCTATAGTTTTTGTGTTTTTCTCGAAACAATTTTCTATTGTTTGTGTGCATGTATACTTTGCTTAATGCTAAATCAAATGAAGCAAGAACTACCACCTAAAATAGTTCTACAATTTAGCTAAAAGAAAGAATAAACACCATCATGACAAGAATTAAACAAGGGTTAGATGCTAGCATTCATCAATACAAACTTTGAAACTAACAATGCTAAATATCTAAACTTCTCTATTCTCTAACAACAAATAAATGAATCGACCTAAATAAGTTCCATGGCTATCAAAATAGTTGTCCTTAATTTTCCAAGAACCTAGGAATGGGGCTAATCAAAGTTGGGCTACAAGACCCTTTTGACACCTCCCATATGACCCAATCACTTTAAGAAAGAGGCTTAACTCTTCAAGATGATGAACTCTCAAAAGGGCAAGGTGCAAGCTCTTAGTCTCTTTGCTATATGCTTTGCATTTTCTCTCTTAGAAAGTTTAGGTGTAAATAAAAAGGTAGGTGGAGGGCTCTTTATATAGCCCAAAGGATAAAGGATTGAACAAATTCTCATGAATGTGGGATAAAGGTAAAACATAATTAGGAATGGATAAGGTTTCTTTATTAAAGGTAACCTTACTTTAGAAGGGTTTAATACATGTTTAACAAGTCATGGGAGTTGGGGGTATTTTAATTAATCAAAGGGATTAATTAATATGTAGTGTAAGCTTATAGAAGCCAATTAGAGGAATATTAGTGTGATTTAGGTTATTATAAGGGGATTAAATCAATTAAATATTGATTTATTGGTTAAATGGAATGGAAAGCTAATTAATTAATAATAATTAATTAGTCTAGGTAGAATGGGTGATTTATCAACGGAAGGTCATTAATTATTGTATTTGTTCGATAGGCAACTTACTTAATTAGCTTAGTGTAATTAATTAATGATGATATGAGGGAAAATGAGTGTTTTTGACGATATGTCATTGATTTGCGAGAAAGAGGATAATTAGCACAATTTAAGTATTTAAATTGCTTGGGCGTAATTATAGGTGTCTACATTTGCCCCTCTTTGCAGTGGCGTAAGTGATGCCACTTCAAAGATAGTAGATAGAAGAGATTTTAAAGGGATAGAAGAAAAATTAGTAGGAGGGAGAGATGCCCCTCGAATGTCGATGGGGTGATGAAGGAAGCCGATCGACGATCGAAAAATATGAGAAGTAGGCAGAAGAATGGGGCGAGGCAAGATGCCCCGAGGAGAGCGAGAATTAGGGGTGAACGGAAGTCGTGTAGGAGAAATATGGAGGAGGGGAGAGAAGAGCTTAACCTCTAGCCGCTTATTTGTTTGGAACAAATTTGATTTCATCATATTGTCATAGGAACTAAATCATTGGTCCTTATGAAAAATATAAGCATACGACAAAGGTAGAATGACATGAAAAGCCATACTACGAAAAATTTTCCATTGCTAAAAGTATCAACTCCACACAACATACAATAATGCAATGCAATACGAGAAGGAAACAAGTTCATATAAGAGGAAAACAAGTACAAACGCACATATCTAACCCAACAACGGTCAAGACGGTTGTACAATTGTTTTGTTATCGCTTCAAGAGATCCACAAGTTCGTGATTGACGACAAGGGTTAAAAATGATGTCCCAAGCAAGGATACATGCAAGGGGAAATGAAAATGGACACGGGGTCCATGAAAAACATTTGTGCGCAACGAGACATCACGAGCAACCAAAAGTGCCCCAGTATGATGAAGCAAGCAGCCTAGCTTTTGTGAATGGTTGTGAATCTAGTGATCCACGAGTCGTATTAATCGGGGAAGATGTGAGACAAACCAACAGGATATGGAGAAAATACCATGTGCAAGACACAAGTTTCAGCCGTAAGAAGCAAGTTACCATTTTGTAGGTGTTTTACTTTTTAGGAATTTTTGAAAAATTTTGCCTTGTTTTATAATATATATATATATATATATATATATATATATATATATATATAGTTTTGTTGTTTTCTCGAAACAATTTTCTATTGTTTGTGTGCATGTATACTTTGCTTAATGTTAAATCAAATGAAGCAAGAACTACCACCTAAAATAGTTCTACAATTTAGCTAAAACAAAGCATAAACACCATCATGATAAGAATTAAACAAGGGTTAGATGCTAGCATTCATCAATACAAACTTTGAAACTAACAATGCTAAATATCTCAACTCCTCTATTCTCTAACAACAAATAAATGAATGGACCTAAATAAGCTCCATGGCTATCAAAATAGTTGTCCTTAATGTTCCAAGAACCTAGGAATGGGGGCTAATCAAAGTTGGGCAACAAGAGCCTTTCGACACCTCCCATATGACCCAAGCACTTTAAGAAAGAGGCTTAACTCTTCAAGATGATGAACTCTCAAAAGGGCAAGGTGCAAGCTCTTAGTCTCTTTGCTATATGCTTTGCATTTGCTCTCTAAGAAAGTTTAGGTGTAAGTAAAATGGTAGGTGGAGGGCTCTTTATATAGCCCAAAGGATAATGATTGAACACATTCTCATGAATGTGGGATAAAGGTAAAACATGATTAGGAATGGATAAGGTTGTTTTATTAAAGGTAACCTTACTTTAGAAGGGTTTAATACATGTTTAGCAAGTCATGGGAGTTGGGGTTTTTTTTATTAATCAAAGATGATTAATTAATATGTAGGTGTAAGCTTATGAAGCCAATTAGAGGATTATTAGTGCGATTTAGGCTATTATAAGGGATTAAATCAATTAAATATTGATTTATTGGTTAAATGGAAGGAAAGCTAATTAATTAATAATAATTAATTAGTCTAGGTAGAAGGGGTGATTTATTAACTAAGGTCGTTAATTATTGTATTTTTGGATAGGCATCTTATTTAATTAGCTTAGTGTAATTAATTAATGATGATATGAGGGAAAATGATTGTTTTTGACGATATGTCGTTGATTTGCGAGAAAGGGGATAATTAGCACAATTTAAGTATTTAAATTGCTTGGGCGTAATTATAGGTGTCTACATTTGCCCCTCTTTGGGGTAACGTAAGTGATGCCACTTCAAAGATAGTAGAGGCAGTAAGAGATTTTGAAGGGATAGAAGAAAAATTAGTAGGAGGGATAGATGCCCCCTCGAGTGTCGATGGGGTGATGAAGGAAACCGATCGACGATCGAAAAATATGAGAAGTAGGCGAAGAATGGGGACGAGCGGGATGCCCCAAGGAGAGGGAGAATTAGGGGTGAACGGAGAGTCGTGTAGAAGAAATATAGATGAGGGGAGAGAAGAGCTTAACCTCTATCCGCTTATTTTTGGAACAAATTTGATGTCATCATATTGCCATAGGAACTACATCATCGGTCCTTATGGAAAATATAAGCATACGACAAAGGTAGAATGACATGAAAAGCCATACTACGAACAATTATCCATTGCTAAAAGTACCAACTCCACGCAACATACAATAATGCAATGCAATACGAGAAGGAAACAAGCTCATATAATAGGGAAAACATGTACGAACGCACATATCTAACCCAACAACGGTCAAGACAGTTGTACAAATGTTTTGTTATCAGTGCTGAAGAGATACACAAGTTCGTGATTGACGATAAGGGTTAAAAATGATTCCCCAAGCAAGGATACATGCAAGGGGAAATGAAAATGGACACGGGGTCCATGAAAAGCATTTGTGCGCAACGAAACAACACCAGGCAACCAAAAGTGCCCCAGAGTACAGATGAAGCAAGCAACTAGCTTTTGTGAATGGTTGTGAATCTAGTGATCCATGAGTCGTATTAATCAGGGAAGATGTGAGACAAACCAACAGGATATGGAGAAAATACCATGCGCAAGACACAAGTTTCAAATCGTAAGAAGCAAGTTACCATTTTGTAGGGCGTTTTACTTTTTAGGAATTTTTGAAAAATTTTGCCTTGTTTTTAGATTTTTTTGATATATATATATATATATATATATATATATATATATATATTTTTGTTGTTTTCTCGAAACAATGTTCTATTGTTTTTGTGTTTTCTCAAAAAAATTTTCTATTGTTTGTGTGCATGTATACTTTTCTTAATGCTAAATCAAATGAAGAAAGAACTACCACCTAAAATAGTTCTACAATTTAGCTAAAACAAAACATAAACACCATCATGATAAGAATTAAACAAGGGTTAGATGCTAGCATTCATCAATACAAACTTTGAAACTAACAATGCTAAATATCTAAACTCCTCTATTCTCTAACAACAAATAAATGAATGGACCTAAGTAAGCTCCATGGCTATCAAAATAGTTGTCCTTAATGTTCCAAGAACCTAGGAATGGGGGCTAATCAAAGTTGGGCTACAAGACCCTTTTGACACCTCCCATATGACCCAAGCACTTTAAGAAAGAGGCTTAACTCTTCAAGATGATGAACTCTCAAAAGGGCAAGGTGCAAGCTCTTAGTCTCTTTGCTATATGCTTTGCATTTGCTCTCTTAGAAAGTTTAGGTGTAAGTAAAAAGGTAGGTGGAGGGCTCTTTATATAGCCTAAAGGATAAAGGATTGAACACATTCTCATGAATGTGGGATAAAGGTAAAACATGATTAGGAATGGATAAGGTTGATTTATTAAAGGAAACCTCACTTTAGAAGGGTTTAATACATGTTTAGCAAGTCATGGGAGTTGGGGGTGTTTTAATTAATCAAAGGTGATTAATTAATAGGTAGGTGTAAGCTTATAGAATCCAATTAGAGGAATATTAGTGTGATTTAGGCTATTATAAGGGGATTAAATCAATTAAATATTGATTTATTGGTTAAATGGAAGGGAAAGCTAATTAATTAATTATAATTAATTAGTCTAGGTAGAAGGGGTGATTTATTAACGGAAGGTCATTAATTAGGGTATTTGTTGGATAGGCAACTTAATTAATTAGCTTAGTGTAATTAATTAATGATGATATGAGGGAAAATGAGTGCTTTTGACGATATGTCGTTGATTTGCGAGAAAGGGGATAATTAGCACAATTTAAGTATTTAAATTGCTTGGGCGTAATTATAGGTGTTTACATTTGCCCCTCTTTGGTGTGGCATAAGTAATGCCACTTCAAAGATTGTAGACAAAAGAGATTTTGAAGGGATAGAAGAAAAATTTGTAGGAGGGAGAGATGCCCCCTTGAGTGTCAATAGGGTGATGAAGGAAGCCGATCAACGATCGAAAAATATGAGAAGTAGGTAGAAGAATGGGGACAATGCGGGATGCCCAGAGGAGAGGGAGAATTAGGAGTGAACATGAATTCATGTAGAAGAAATATGGATGAGGGGAGAGAAGAGCTTAACCTCTAGCCGCTTATTTGTTCGGAACAAATTTGATGTCATCATATTGCCATAGGAACTACATCATCGGTCCTTATGAAAAATATAAGCATACGACAAAGGTAGAATGACATTAAAATCCGTACTACGAACAATTGTACATTGTTGAAAGTACCAACTCCATGCAACATACAATAATGCAATGCAATACGAGAAGGAAACAAGCTCATATAACAGGGAAAACAAGTACGAATGCACATATCTAACCCAACAATGGTCAAGACAGTTGTACAAATGTTTTGTTATCAGTGCTGAAGAGATCCACAAGTTCATGATTGATGAAAAGGGTTAAAAATGATGCCCCAAGCAAGGATACATGCAAGGGGAAATGAAAATGGACACGGGGTCCATGAAAAGCATTTGTGCGCAACGAAACAACACCAGGCAACCAAAAGTGCCCCAGAGTACAGACGAAGCAAGTAGCTAGCTTTTGTGAATGGTTGTGAATCTAGTGATCCACGAGTCGTATTAATCAGGGAAGATGTGAGACAAACCAACAGGATATGGAGAAAATACCATGTGCAAGACACAAGTTTCAGCCGTAAGAAGCAAGTTACCATTTTGTAGGGTGTTTTACTTTTTAGGAATTTTTTGAAAAATTTTTCCTTGTTTTTAGATTTTTTGATATATATATATATATATATATATATATATATATTGTTTTTGTTGTTTTCTCGAAACAATGTTCTATTGTTTTTGTGTTTTTCTCGAAACAATTTTCTATTGTTTTTGTGTTTTCTCAAAACAATGTTTCTATTGTTTTTGTGTTTTGTGAAACAATTTTCTATTGTTTTTGTGTTTTCTCAAAACAATGTTCTATTGTTTTTGTGTTTTCTCGAAACAATTTTCTATTGTTTTTGTGTTTTTGAAACAATTTTCTATTGTTTTTGTGTTTTGTGAAACAATTTTCTATTGTTTTTGTGTTTTCTCAAAACAATGTTTCTATTGTTTTTATGTTTTTAACAGTTTTCCACAGCTATGTGCAGGTAACCAAGAAAGCATGGATGCCCCTAGCGTTAGGTGGGGAATATACAAGGGAAGAAGCCATGCGCTTATGAACAAGAAGTTGAAGTCATTGAGTTTCCCCCAGTGTAAGATGGGAAATAACGAAAGACCACGTATCTTACAGACAAATAGAAGAAGGAAAAGCTAGATCAAGGGTGCACTAGATGGTGTGCACAACGAAACGCGAAGGTAGAACCAGTCCAGAAAAAGACAACTACCCTTCTAATACAGAATGCTTGTGAACAACAAATCCTCCCGAGGTGCCGGAAACTAGTTTTCACCCAAGGACTTGTCCAAACTACCACAATTGCATGGTTTTCACTAGTGGATGACCTATTTTCTCTTTTTCTTTTTCTGATTTTTTTTTTTTTGATGTTTTTATATTTGTTTGTGATTTTTATGACTTTCTTGTGCCATGTTTAGGCATAAAACCTCTTAAAGTGCATGGAATTCATGGACTCCCTGAGCTCATCACCATTGGGGTGAGCCAGTTTGTATGCCCCTGTGCCATACTTGGAAACTATGACATAGGGTCCTAACCAATGTGGTTCAAACTTCCCTTTCTTTTCTCGCTCTGCTCTGGTGTTGAAATGGTTCTCCTTCATAACTAAATCACCCACCTCAAACTGGTGAGGGATGATTCTCTTATTGTAGTTGCGGGAGATTCGTGTTGATATACCTTCAGTGATTAAGAGCGTGAATGCACCTCTCATCCAAGAGCTCTAACTCGGCCCAATCTTGCCACTCGATAATCTTCATCCTTATCCAAATAGTCCCGAAGAGAAATTCATAGGGATGATAGATTCTATCCCGAACACTAGGGAATATGGCGTCTTTTTGTAGGAGTGCGAATTGATGTTCAAGAGAGGCCCGTGAGGGTTGGGTGGATTTGTAGGTGCTAGTTTCGACCGGTTTCTGCTAACCATCTTCTCCATTATCCTTACCAAAGTCTTGTTTGTTGCCTCGACAACCTTGTCCATTACCCCGAGGGTAATATGGCGTGGACCATTTCAATCTAATTTGGAACCGTTGGCAAAAACCTTTCACAATTTTGTTCTTAAATGACTTCCCATTATCTATGACAATGGTCATAGGATACCATATCGGAAAATAATGTGATTCATGATGAATTTAGAAATCATTGCTCCGTGACATAGGTTAAAGGGAAAGCCTCCACCCATTTTGTAAAGTATTATGTAATCGTGATGATATGTGTATGACCATCGATGAGGTAGGAGTAAGCTTCCCTATTAGATCAAGTCCCCACTTGGAGAATGGCCACGGGGTAGTGATTGGTTGCGAATGGTGCGATGGAGCATGGATGAAATTTCCATACTTTTCGCAAAGCACATATTTTCTAACATAATTACAACAATTAGTTTCCATGGTGGGCCAATAGTAACCTACTCTTAACAGTTTCTTAGCCAAGCTCATTCCATTTGTATGTGCTCCGCATACTCCTTTGTGTACTTCTTTAATTGCTGGATTGACTCCGTCACGTCCGACAACGTAATGCATTCCCATCGTAGCCATGATGATAAATTGTACCTCCTAAAAGGGTGTAACGGGCTATCTGGCGAATCAGGATTTGCTTTTCAGAACAGGAGATATTGGGAGGGAAAGTATTATCCTTAAGATAGGTGAAAATGGGTTTGTACCACGGGGAATAGGGACCAACAACCTCACAAGCTAGGCAAGATTCTGGTACGTCATACGCGGGCTGGTGTAGATTTTCTACGAAAAATGGCATATCATTGTTCCCTGGTGGAATACGAAGCATAGATCCCACCGTTTCCATAGCATCTGCTGATCTGTTCTGCGCTCTTGGGATCTGCTCAAAGGTAATGCACACAAAATACTCCTTCAGAGTTTCCACCAACTTCTTATAAGGTATGAGCTTGTCATCCTTAACTTTATACTCATCATTAACCTGTTTGATGATTAGCTGTGAATCACCTACAACCTTAACATGTTGAATATTCCACTTGATGGCTAGCTTCATCCCTGCAATGAGTGCTTCATATTCCGCAATGTTGTTCGTGCAAGGGAAGGCCAGGTGGAAAGCCTGTGGTATAGGATCACCCGAAGGAGTAATAAGGACCACTCCTGCACCTGAACCATGAAACGTAAAAGATCCATCAAAATGTATCTGCCATACGATAGATTCTTCAATGTAGAGAAAAGATGCATCTGGCAGATCCAGACTCAAAGGTTCTGTGCTTTGCAAAGGTGCTTCCACTAGCTAACTTAGCAAGTACTCATCCTTTAATTGATTTTTGATGGAAAAATTCTATATCAAACTCACTGAGTAGAATGATCCAATTAGCCATTCTACCTGTGAGGGTGGGTTTGGACAACAAATACTTGAGTGGGTTGACCTTGGATATGAGCTTGGTCTTAGTATTTAGCAGGTAATGGTGAAGTTTCTGAAAGGTAAAAACAACGGCCAAGCAAGCCTTTTCAATCTAAGGATAATTACGTTCATAGGCGATGAGGGTGTGACTCAGATAGTACACTACTTTCTCTTTATGGCTAAGGTCATATTGGGTGAGAAGTACACCAATAGCGTATTACGTAGTAGAAATATAGAGCAAAAGTGGTTCTCCGGAGTGGGAGGCATGAGGACAGATGGATTTGTGCATCTTGTTTAAGCAAAGCAAAGGCTTGTTGTTGCTCAGGTCCCCAGATGAAAGCGATGTCCTTCTTAAGAAAATGAGTGAATGAGTGACATTTATCTGCAAGCTGGGAGATAAAGCGGCGAATGGCTTGAATTTTCCCTTGCAAGCTATGCAGTTGCTTGATATTCTCAGGTGGAGGCATTTCTGTGATGGCAGACACTTTAGCAGGGTCTACCTCAATACCTCATCTTGACACGATGAAGCCTAATAGTTTCCCAGATAGCACACCGAAGACACACTTCTTTGGATTTAGCCTGACTTTGTATTCACGTAGGCATTCAAAGATACGCCGTAAAATGATAGGATGATCCTCTCTTGTTTTGGACTTTCCTAGGATGTCGTCTATGTAGTCTTCCATGATGTCATGAATCATATCATGAAATATTACTGTCATGGCCCACTGATAAGTTGCTCCCGCATTCTTAAGGCCAAATGGCATCACCTGATAACAGAAGGTGCCCCAAGGAGTTGTGAAAGTTGTTTTGTGTTGGTCTTCCTCAGCGATCTTAATTTGATTATAACCCGAAAATCCATCCATAAGTGATAGCATTTCGTACCTTGCGGTTGAGTCAACAATCATGTCAATGTTGGGCAATGGAAAGTCATCTTTAGGGAAAGCTTTATTGATGTCCCTAAAATCTGTGCAAATTCAGATACCAATAGGTTTCTTCTGGACAGGAACAATGTTCGATATCCATTCAGAATAATCAATTGGCCTGATGAATCCTACTACAAGCAACCTTTCCAACTCTTCTTTAACTAACAAGGCCACTCTTGGGTGCATCTTTCGAAGCTTTTGTTTGATAGGCTTAGCGTCTGCATGCACAACCAGGTTATGCACGACCAAAGTTGGATCTAAGCCGGGCATGTCTTTGTAAGACCATGCGAACACATCAATAAACTCTCGCAGTAGCATAGTGAACGTCTTTTGTTCTCTGGCTGAGAGTGATGCTCCCAATTTTACTATCTTGGGATCTTCTTCAGTACCAATATTGACATCAATGGTTTCTTCAACTAACAATTTTGATAAATCCTCCATACGCGTGGGATTGGGAGGTAGGTTGAGATCTTCATCCAAGGATGTCTCTACGAGATTTTCATCCTTGGCGTGGTCACTTTGTTTGTCCTTTGATTTTCTTATTTGTTTGTCAGCCAATGCCTCAAAGAGGTTTTCACTGTGTGACTTGGACTTCGATTTTTGCCGAGGATTTTCTTTAGAACTCTTGCCCTCGCTTTTCTTTAAATTTTGCTGACCACGAAGTTCAGCCTCCTCGCCGAAGTAGGCGTAGGTGTCTAAGTTGATAAAGAAACCCTTCTTGTGATCTCCAATGGGAATTGTATCCCTTATGCCCATGAACTCTCCAATAGCCTTGTCGTTCTCGAATAAATCTAGTGGAGCGTGACGTTGTTGGTCCCATTCAACAAGGGATGGGTATACAAGGTCAAGAGTTGGTTCAGTGGGGGTGATGGTTAGGACAACATTATTCATGAAAAGGTTCATGGAGGCCAGATCCTCATATTGGCTACAACAGGAATCCGTATCACTGTGTAGATAATCGGAGCTATCCTCATGCTCAGAACAAGTCGCATCTTGATCGTTGGGGTGTGCTCCATAAGGGCGAATCCCAATGCCATATCTTTCTGTTTTGGAATGTGGAAGAAGGACTAGTTCTCTTTGTCCTTATTCATTCCTCCCACATCCTAGGCCTTTGTAGCCTATGGAGTACATCATTCTGCTAGATTTTTCATATTCTGGGGTTTGATAACAAGATGGCTAAGTGTCCTCAGGGACCCAAGTAGTAGGTGGATCAAGTAATTTTTCCTCAGCTAACAAGCCTCCAGGTAGGAATGACCCAATAGTGTGTTCCTCTCTAGGTCTCCTGAAGTGGTAGTTGGGTCGACCTCTAGTCTTGGGTGACAAGGAGAGGTCAGAAACCAAGAGTACTTATTGTACATTATACTCCCCATAGCCATATTCTAGAATTTTCATCTCCCATGAATTAAATGGAGATGTTGAAGTAGATGCCCCATGAGTGCAAGAACTAAGAGAATTTGAATCTACTCGAGATTCCATGGCCTCAGAATGAAGAGGGACAGCTATATCTGTGGAGGGACATGCGTATGTACCCTTTCGTGCAAAGCTATTAAGAGCTCTACAATGAGCAAAGGGCTCTGAGTCTCCTGGTATTGTTACTGTATGTCCCTCATGCTTCAGCTTGATGCATTGATGAAATGTTGATGGCACTGCTTGCATGGCATGGATCCATGGTCGGCCTAGAAGCATATTATATGGAAGTTCCAAGTCTAAGACGTGAAACTTTGTCTGATGGCAAGTGGGGCCCACCTCCATTGGCAGCGTAATGGTGCCTGCTGACTCTCTTTCCACGTTGTCGTATGCGGTGATAGTGATGATATGGGACTCAAGATCTTCTTCCGTATGTCCCAATTGTTTGACTAATTTAAGCATGCAGATGTTCAATCCAGATCCGTTATCCACAAGCACTCGTTTGATTTTCCTGCGGGTAACAACTACCTCAATGTATAAGGGAAGATTATGTGTAGGATTCTCGGTAGGGACCTCCCTATGGTTGAAAGTGAGATGCTCACTTGGTGCAATATTTGCCACCGCGGCTTGAAGGTATGCAGGATTGACTTCTAAAGGCACTCCCGACCCCTGAAGAGTTTGATACAGGATGTCCTTATGTACATTGGAAATCTTGAGAAGGTCTAAGATCAAAATCTTAGCAGACGTCTTCTCAAGTTGTTCTAAAAGGTTATACTTACCAGTATGCAGGGTTGACGGAGAGGGGTCCAGAATTACGAGGCGGGCGCGCCTTGTTACCGTAAGCACAGTCCTTTCCCTTAATCTGGATGGTGTTGACGCGGTCAGCAAGGGAGAAAATACATTCGATAAGAGAATCTTAATGATTGTTATCTCTCTTAGTATACAAGTAATTCATGTCTTTATAGGTTTGGGATGACTCTCCCGATCTGGTTTTTCCTTTTCCGACTTATCATGCTTGGGGAATGGTTCCTTATAAATCCCCATTTTCTCGTTAGGTGTTTGCATGTGGCTAGGGTTATTCACCTCTATCTCCCCGTTGTCAATGAGGTCTTGAATATAGTGGCGAAGTCGCAAACATTTGTCTATTTTATGACCTTTAACATGATGCATTTCATAGTATTCATGCTCCTTATACCATGAAGGTTTAGGAGCATTGTCATCAAATGGTTGCATTGTAGGATAGGTCATCATGTGGGCCGCATCCAACTGTTTTAGTATGACGGACAACGGTTCATTGAGGGAGGTGAATGTTCGTCGCTTTGGTGGTGGTTGAATTGGGCCCTTGGTCAGTTTAAAAGGTTGATTGGTTTGGACTGTTTGAACACGTTTGGAATCAATGATTCCATCTCCCACCATGTTTTTGTTTTTGTTAAAGATCTTCGGATTTTCAGCGGGTTTGACACTTTGGTTGTCTTTAGATTGGGTTTTGAGGGTGCCTTTGGCAATGAGAGCCTTTTCTATTTGAATCCCTTTCTCAATAACCTCCTCAAAGGTGCGGACACAATGCATTTGGAGGTGGAAAGCTATATCTGGGTTGAGATTAGGGATGAAAATACCGGTTACTGCTTCTCAGGGAAAGTGCAAGGGAAGCGACTAGCTATCCCTCTCCATCATTGGAGGAAGCTAGCGAAGGTCTCATTTGGGCGTTGTTTTGTGCCACACAAGTCTGCCATGGTGATGTCACTCTCTATGTTATACGAGAAATGACGCACGAATCTTTCCGCCAATTCTGGCTAGGTGAAAATTGATCCTCGTGGTAAGCGCGTAAACCATTCCAATGCTTGACCTCCGAGACTCTTAGGAAAAAGTCTGATGAGGTAATTATCACTATAAGACACCTCTTGACATGCCATGTAGAAATATTTAACATGATCCCTTGGGTCTCCCTTTCCTTTGTATTTGTCAAACTTTGGCATATCAAATTTATTTGGAAAGGGTTGAAGGGTCATTGTCTTGTCAAAAGGATAGGGGCATAGTTCTTCATATTGGTATTTCCTAATACTCCCTATATTTCTTTCTTGTATGCTCGCAAGTGTTGCTTTCATAGATTGCACTTCTTGTGCGAGCAATTGTTCTTTAGTGGGAGAAGCGGGGATGTGTACACGATGATACCCTGTGTCTTCTTCTCCTTGGTTTTCTCGATGGAGTTCGTGGATCCTAAACTTAGGCTTTGACTTTTGAACATTCTTGTTTATGTCTTTCTGTACCTGGAAAGTAAGCAAAGCTAGTTGTCGGCTTAGGTTACTGAGTTGTTGTTGGATTGTGACTTGGTTTGTGTCTTCTTCTTCTAAAGGTTCTTCCTCTTCGTATTGTGGAGGTTCTTCCCCTGTCTCATGTTCTATCTTGTTTCTTCGTGGCACTTTGATGAGGGGTATTCTATGCCCTACCACTTTATCATTTTCTACGTAAGAAGTGGAAGCATGCCCACTGTTAAAATATCTTCCATATTGATAAGGGGGCGTTCTTCCTTAGTAGTGTCATTTGTAGGTAATATTGGTTCATTCTCGGTGGGCAATTTGGCCCCTAATTCCATGACCCGTGCCAAAAATCTATCTTTATTTCTAAGGAGAAACTCATCTAGTAGAGTGGGGTCAAAATCAAAGTCTGCGTGTGGTGATTCTAATTCGTTTCCACTATGGTCGACCATTTCTTCTATTTCCTTTTCTATAGAAAATAGTGGTCCTAGATCATGTCCGATAAATGGGTTTGACCCTTGTCTATTAGAGGTTTCCCAAGCTTGCACCTGTTGTTCCTCATATGTTTGTTTCTTTAAACCTAGACATGTCTTGGGAGCCATGTTTTTGTGATAAGTTTCACTAAGGTAAGTTGTAGATTTGTTCAAAATTCAATGACTACCCCCAAGTAAAACACAAGATGTACGTGTTAAGAGTAAATTAACCGTGTGAGAATACCAATGTGATAGAGTGATAAAGTCAGCAATGAAACAATCATTTGGTATCAAAACTTAATCAAATGAAGTACCTCCTAGACTACGTTTTAAAGTAATTTGTGACGCCAGATGATTAACAAGATGTCTCCACTTATGCCAAGTTCAAAGGAATGAACAAGACGTAAGTAAATACATGAAGTTAAATGCGATCTCCCAATCAAGATATATGATGAGCAAGCTCAAGTCTGATTAAGACCTATATCTCAAAAAGTGTCAATTACGATTTGTGAATGACACAACAATATCACCAAGATATGTTAACCCACTTTGCAAGAAAGTGAAGTATTGATATCGAGGTGTTATTGATATAACATGCACAAATGGTAGTGCCTAGCACCTTTTAAAATTGAGGTAATAATATAACTGAACAAAAAAATGCTCAAAGTATAGCTAGGAATACTTAAGAATGTGTGCAGCGTAATTGTACAATATAGGTATTTATGTCGAGTTTACAAGAAACAAGACGTAAATATCAAAATTGTAATGATACGAGACAAACAAGCTAACTCCTCTATGGAAGTCCGCAGTGATGAACCATGCCTAACTACAATGACGATCTTGACGTGGGTATCAAAATCACAATGGCTACCAAATGACGTGAAAATGCCTCCACTCACTTTAGACGTTTAACTAACCCAGCCGTAAACATGGATGGGCGTAAATGGACATAAAAGTGAGAGAAACAATCGAATGTCAACACAAAGGTAATCACACCTCTTTTGAACAACAAAGTGTCAAAAGAATATGAAGGAAATAAATCAAGAAAAAATGACAAAAAAATGCTAGCCTCACTTCGGCAGAGTTTCACCTCGCCCTAAGGCAAGTAAAAACTAGGTAAAACTAATACGTCACACGTTTCTCAAAAATAAGGTTCGCAACTCAACACTATTTTAAAATGGTCAAAGTGGGCTCCTGGCCAAAGTATATTCTCCTAGGTGGTTCTCTTTCCCTAGGTGTTACAAATTTTCCACGAGCGAACACGATTTACCCAAAAAGTCACACTGACTAGGTTGGGAGTATCTTGGCTTTACTTTACCCCCTTCAAGAAAAGTATGCAACTAGTGCATCTACGTGTACTATCACTGGGGTCACCACAATAGACAACTTGTAACGCTATCTCACAAAGGAATCACTAGTCAAGTAGGTAGTGCGGAGCACTTCCCGTTTCGTCCACAAGGTTCCCTCTTGCGTGGACTACTTTGGGGTTCCTGGAACCACCCCCATTATTGTAGCTTAAGGTGTTATGCCAAAGGGGTTATGTTCCAGTTGAGTGGAGAGGGACGTACCCTTTTTCCGAAACCTGCAATACAATGTTTTGAATATGTTGTTCTTTTTATCTTGTTTAATTAGGTGTGGTTTGATTGAACACCTTTTGGCAACCTGTATAACAACTGTATTAGTAGTTTTTTATTTCGTTTTGATTCCTCCTTTATTTGACAAGCGTTTTTAGGTCCCCTGCACTTAAGCGTTAGTAGTTCTTCAAGAAAATCACATTATTTAAAAAAAAGGATTAAGAGTTGCTTTTGATTCTCAAGATCATCCAAGGATGTAAGAGAAGAGCATACACAAGAAATAATCCAACTAAAAAGTAAAAAAAATCTTTTCAATCAATGAACCATACAAAATTCTTGATAAATGTTCATTCCTTTAAACCAAAAGTGAAAGATGAAGTTTCCAATTTACCAAATGTTATAAAATGAAGACTAAATTTGCTTTTGATTCTCAAGATCACCCTAAGGTGCAAGAGAAGAGCATACACAAAGTTTATCCCAACTATATAGAAATGAAAAACTTAAAATCAAAGGACCATTGAAAAATGCTTTGTAAAAGGTTCATTCCCTTAAGCCAAATGAATAATCAAGTTTCCAAGTTTAATCCCAATGTTAACAAGATAGAGATCAAAGTTGTTTTTGATTCTCAAGATCACCAAAAGGTGCAATAGAAGATCATACACATGCTTTGTTATAAATCGAGTAAGCATGGAAATACATCATTCATCAAAACATTAGACATGTTAGAAAATGACCAGTTTTAAAATAACAGAAAAACTTGTAATTTTTATAAGTATAAATCCTGAATTTATGTTTTCACTGCATAGTTAACTTCAATACCTTTCCAACGCAAAAAAAATGGAGTCATTTCGAGTTCGGGAGCAAAATTTATGGCCTTCGGAAGATGGGTTACGCATATGCTCTTATGCTCATGGGTGTGCACTTGACATGCACTCAAAAAATGTCAAAAAAAAACGTCCCTTAATCTACAAAATGGGAAAAAATTTCCAACCAAGATTCAATTTTGACAACAACCCATCACATTAATATATGAATAGAAGACTCAACACTATCAAATATTAACATACATGCTCAAGAATATAAGATTTTCAAGAAATTGACAAAACTAGCATGTAGAATGATGAAAAAGTAAGCTCTAAAAATGAAAACATGATGAAATCTTGAAATTTTCTCACCAAGATTTAAATTTTGACAGCAACCCACCACATTAATATGTAAATAGAAGACTCAACACTATCAAACACTAACCTATATGCTCAAGAATTGAAAATTTTCAAGAAATTGACAAAACTAGCATGTAAAATGATGAAAAAGTAAGCTCTAAAAATGAAAACATGATGAAATCTTGAAATTTTCTCACCAAGATTAAATTTGGACAGCAACCCACCATAGTAATAAGTAAATAGAAGACTCAGCACTATCAAACACTAACCTACATGCTCAAGAATTGAAAATTTTCAAGAAATTGACAAAACTAGCATGTAAAATGTTGAAAAAGTAAGCTCTAAAAATGAAAACATGATGAAATCTTGAAATTTTCCCCTCAATTCCAATTTTGATAGCACTTCACCTCCTTCATACCTACAAGGAAGACCCAACACATGCAAACTCAACAAAACATGTTAAGAAAAACAAGTTAGATCAACATGTGTAAAAGGGGGTCAGTAACCAAAAATAAAACTTAACTACAAAAACTTGAAATTAAGTGCAAAGGACAATGGAGTATGTCCCACCGGGCATGCCAAATGTGTGCATGTATACTTTGCTTAATGCTAAATCAAATTAAGTAAGAACTACCACTTAAAATAGTTTTACAATTTAGCTAAAACAAAGCATAAACACCATCATGATAAGAATTAAACAAGGGTTAGACGCTAGCATTCATCAATACAAACTTTGAAACTAACAATGCTAAATATCTCAACTCCTCTATTCTCTAACAACAAATAAATGAATGGACCTAAGTAAGCTCCATGGCTATCAAAATAGTTGTCCTTAATGTTCCAAGAACCTAGGAATGGGGGCTAATCAAAGTTGGGCTACAAGACCCTTTTGACACCTCCCATATGACCCAAGCACTTTAAGAAAGAGGCTTAACTCTTCAAGATGATGAACTCTCAAAAGGGAAAGGTGCAAGCTCTTAGTCTCTTTGCTATATGCTTTGCATTTTCTCTCTTAGAAAGTTTAGGTGTAAGTAAAAAGGTAGGTGGAGGGCTCTTTATATAGCCCAAAGGATAAAGGATTCAACACATTCTCATGAATGTGGGATAAAGGTAAAACATGATTAGGAATGGATAAGGTTGCTTTATTAAAGGTAACCTTACTTTAGAAGGGTTTAATACATGTTTAGCAAGTCATGGGAGTTGGGGGTATTTTAATTAATCAAAGGTGATTAATTAATAGGTAGGTGTAAGCTTATAGAAGCCAATTAGAGGAATATTAGTGCGTTTTTAGGCTATTATAAGGGGATTAAATCAATTAAATATTGATTTATTGGTTAAATGGAAGGGAAAGCTAATTAATTAATAATAATTAATTAGTCTAGGTAGAAGGGTGGTTTATTAACGTAAGGTCATTAATTAGGGTATTTGTTGGATAGCAACTTAATTAATTACCTTAGTGTAATTAATTAATGATGATATGAGGGAAAATGAGTTCTTTTGACGATATGTCGTGATTTGCGAGAAAGGGGATAATTAGTACAATTTAAGTATTTAAATTGCTTGGGCGTAATTATAGGTGTCTACATCATCATTTGAGAGTTTTTGGTTGTACTGCATATATGCATGTTCTAGATAAGAGAAGGAAGAAGATCGATCCAAATACACTGCCATGTCTTTTCTTGGGGTATAGTACTACCTCAAAGGCATATCGTCTCATGGATCCTGAGATGAAGAAGATCTATGAGAGTCGAGATGTGGTGTGTGATGAGTCATCCTTTGACTCCCTACCACACAATGGAGATCTAGTACCGACCTCATCACATAGATTGCTCACACATCCAGATGATGGGCAAGATGATTCTTCTTAGAGAGAAGAAGAGTTGAGTGGAGACTTGTTCGTTGATCTTGGCACACTGGAAAACACATCTTCACATCAGCAGCACCAACGTCCAAAATGGGTCCAGAGTACTATTAGGGATGCACACCTGAACTCACTTCCTGGTACTTCTACGGGAGTTAGAACACGAAGTCAAGCTAGACATGAGGTAAATTTTACACTCATGAGTTTAGTTGTTGAGAGCACCGAACCTGACACTATTCATGAGGCATTAGACCAACCACAAAGTGGAAACAGGCTATGGATGCTGAATATGATTCCCTGATTCAGAATCAGACGTGGGAACTTGTCGATCTGCCTCCAGGTAAGAAATCCATTGGCTGCAAATGGATTTTCAAAACAAAATATAAGGTAGATGGTTCAATTGACAAACACAAAGCACGACTTGTTGTAAAGGGTTATGCTCAACAAGAAGGAATTGACTATGACGAGACCTTTGCACCCACTACGAAGATCAAAACCATCAGAGTTGTCTGTGCAGTTGGCAAAGACAAAATGGATAGAAACTTCAGCAGATGGATGTCAAGAGTGCTTTTCTAAAGCGTGATCTACAAGAAGAAGTGTACATGCCCTAACTCGAAGGGTTTGTAGACGAGCATCAACCACACAAGGTATGTCGTCGATAAAGTCTCTTTATGGACTCAAATAAGCACCTAAGGCATGGTATATAAAAATTGATGATCACCTATTGCAAAGCATGGATTCACTCGTAGCCCCTCAGATACAAATTTGTATATCAAGAAGGTAGGAACAAAGATTTTCATTCTGGTTTTGTACGTAGATGATCTTGTGATCATAGGAAGTTCTGACAATCTTGTAGATGATGTAAAGAATGATCTAAAGAAATCCTTCGACATGACTGATTTGGGGCTACTTCACTATTGTCTTGGCTTAGAGATATGGTAGAAGAAGAATCATATCTTCGTCTCCCAGATGAAATATGCCAAGACACTCCTGGAAAAATATGGAATCTCAGATTGTAAAACATTTTCCACACCTATGGAAAAATGTTTGCAATTATCTAGATTCCAGGATTCACCGCAGGTAGATGGCACTCACTACAGCAGCTTGTGGGGAGTCTCATTTACTTGACTTATACCAAACCAGATCTTTGCTTTGCAGTGAGCTATCTCACCAGATTTATGCAGAGCCGAAGAAATTTCATTAGATAGTAGTAAAGCATGTGTTGAGATATGTCCAAGGTACAGTTGACTTTGGTCTGGAGTATCAGAAGAACACTCAGTTCTTCTTACAGGGATATACAGACTCAGACTATGTAGGATCCATTGATGACAGGAAATCCACTTCAGGGATATGTTTTTCATCTTAGATCTGGACCTATCTCGTGGATTAGCAAGAAGCAAACTGTTGTTTCTCTCTCATCCACTGAGACTGAATACCGTGCCGCACAAGGATCTATGTGTAAAGTAATTTGGTTACGTCGCATTCTTGCAGATATAGGGATTCCTGAAGAGAAACCTCCCATCATTCATTGCAAAAATCAAGGTGTGTTGAAGCTTGTGAAGAATCCTATTTTCCATGAACGAACAAAGCATATTGAGGTCGAATGTCACTACATTCGTGAATAGGTCTTGAACCACCAAATTTAGCTCCAGTACTACCCTACTGATTTTCAGGTTGCAGATATTCTCACCAAGCCTCTCGGCAAGGTGAAGTTTGATTTGTTTAGGGGGTACATTTGTAAGAGCAATGTATTAAGGGGGGGAATGTTAGCTTAGTTAATACATTGTCTCCACGTATCACATATGGTTTCTCCATAACCGTGTAACTGCCTACACCTACCGTGCCAGTGCTTATATATTGGGATTGCTGTTTTGTTATAAAAGCAATCATTTAATATTCTTCGAGTGCCATCAGATTGGAGTAGTTAGGATGTTGCATGATAGTGGTGGATATTGGAAGATTAATTTGATATATGTTGTAATGTGAACAATGTTGTAATTGTGATATTATTAACACACATGTTGTGCATGTCACGTAGTGCATATTTGTTATCTTGTTGGTGTGCTTGTGATGAGAGTATTCAATCTCATTTTCATGGATTCTATGAATATTTCATGTGTGATGTACCACCTTGTTCGTTTAAAAATAATGTTATTGTGGATTGTAGATTGTTGGATCATTTTGGCATTATGTGATATGAAGGTGTATTGATGTATTGCATGAAAAAATTGGTGTAAAGTGAATTGGATTGTATCGTGATGTCATCACCATGTTGTGATGAATCGTGTGTGTCACCATGTTGTAATTGCAATTGAATATATGTTGTAATGTTAGACATTGTGTTCATCATATGTATAATTCGTGTAATATGTGATGGTTCATGTCGTGATTTAGGGGCATATGGTCAGTGTATGATCTATATTATACAATGATTACACTTTGGGTGTAGTATGTGGCAATTGTTATCCATTATTTCCCCTCGGAAAAATTGGACAAACATGACCTTGCTTATAGACAAAATGGAGAGATTGCTTACCTCTTAAAAGGCTAGCTCGCAATGGTGATGATGATTGAAAGCAAATAAATTGAAGGAAGCTTAGAGTCAAGATGAGAAAAATGGGGGCCCTTAAGTTCAAAGTTTTCGAATTAAGATTTTAACCGAAACCCTAAAGTCTTATAAGGCTCGGGGTTTTTGGGGTAAACTCTCTTTTAGGGTTCAATGGCACAATGGATTGAGGATTTAGTTTGAACTATGAAAGTCCAAAATTTTGGATTTTGGAGGTTCAAGGGTTTGAAGGTTTGTGGTTTTCACCAAGAAAAATGGAAAAACGTGAGCCAAAGTCTAAAAGCCCAAAATTTTGAAGTTTGAAAGGGTTTGGGTTTTGGGGTCAAACTTGACTTTACGGCCAATGCGGTGGGGATTTTGGACTTTCGGAAGGTCTTAATTTCATAATTTCAGAGGTTCGTTTTGGGATTGAAGCAACAAGAATTCCAAAAGGCGCAAGGTATGAAACCCGAAGTCCAAATTTAAAACTTTGGGGTTTCTGAGTTTCTTAAAATTGGAGCCCCAAAACACAAATATCACAACTTGAATTCCAAATTTCAAACTTTGGGTTTTTAGAGCTTTAGAGTTTTCACGTACTCAAATGGATGAGTAATAAATTCAACCTTCAAAGTCGAATGCCCAAAAGTATGAAATTTGTGATTTTAGATGTTGCGATGCATTTCAAAGTTTGGAGAAATAGAGGCAACCACTCGCCATTAATGAATTATGGAACCCTAATCTTGAGATGGCCATAAGTTTTGACTAGGATCTTGTATTTTCACAAGAAAGGAATTTTTAGAAAGATCTTAGTTTCCTCTACATAACCGTGATTAAGTTACTCAAAATGAAGAAATAAAGTCTACCCTTTTAAATGGTGTTTCCAGATTTCTCACCTACCTAAATGATGAACATGTGGAATTCCTTTATTTCTCAACAAGGAATAGTACATGGAGATATGGGTTTTGCGGTGGAAATCATCATTCTTGCGGGATAGTTTCATGCATTCAATAGTGGTTGGAGAAAGATTTCTAATTCTACTCTCTCCTTTTTCTCATTCTTCTTATATATTGTAAGGAGGGGCATTGTTCCAATGTTGGATAATTTTTCAGTAGCCTCCCTTCTTTTCTTGTTTATGAGGAAATTTGTGTAGTTCAAACCTCCCATCCAAGTTGTAATGCAAGTTTGTGCCTCTTGGATGTTGTAATGCACCGCATCAAATATTTGGAGTAATAATATAATTCCGTGGATGAATTTCAACACTCTATTATGTTCACTTGTTTCTTATGATCTCTCATTGCAATATTGGTTATTTGTACATGGTTATTATATTATATGTTTAACGGTTTTTGGATTCTCATTAGTGGATTGATCGTGTTGTATTTTCATCCTTTTTAATCTAATTGTGGTTTCCATCTCCATGCAAAGCAGGTTTTGAACATTCCATTTGTTGCATCACCTCTAATAGTTTAGGTTTAATTTATTTTAACCTTCTTAACCCTTTCTCCTGGTAAGATAGATTATATTTTGGAGTAGATCTTCTACAATTTTTATGTGTGTAGTAGGATAGAGGAATAAGAACCAACCTTCATCTGGAAGGTTATACCAATTGCACAGTCCTACACTTTGGGATAATTCTATGTTTGACGAATCACACCGAATACCTTAACCATTCATTAGCGAGAATTCAGAACTGTGATTTTTTCATAATAGTAATGTGATGTATCACAACCCGTGAAAGTAATGATTCTATTATACCATGTAGATTTATCATGTGTAATACGTTATGGTTAATGTGTGTGAATCACCATTTTGTTAGTGATGTAGTTATGTGTTATGTTGTGGACCCTACACTAACCGACCCTACGGGAAATTGATAAAAGGTGTATGTTTGGAGTGAGAAAATGTGTACCATTGACCATTCACTTGAGCTAAGTACAAGATAGGAAGTGGAGTCTTACATAGGCTGAAA
Source organism: Taxus wallichiana var. yunnanensis (assembly GCA_018340775.1). Classification (NCBI taxonomy): domain Eukaryota; kingdom Viridiplantae; phylum Streptophyta; class Pinopsida; order Cupressales; family Taxaceae; genus Taxus; species Taxus wallichiana. The sequence goes on from CM031233.1 coordinate 69,530,635, forward strand.
ACCCACTTTTGTTCATTTGGTAAGTATTGTACTTTCGTAATAGGTGTCATACATATTTTGTTTCATGGACACCTTAGGATTGGTAGATGGAGACTTGTACTTATTTCTATCTCCCTATATGGTTATCATATGGATTCAACGTAAGTGTAGTTTTGAATCATGAAACTTGTGGAAGTGGTGACAGGATGATTAAGACAAAAATGATGACATTTCTATTATTTGATATGTTATTTTATGAGATGAGGCTCGATGTTTGAGTGCCAAAACTTGTTGAGTACCCCTTTAGTGTCCTTATAAGGCCACATAGTTATTATAATGTGTTATTTATCTATACGTATTTTATTCATAAATTGAACATTTTCTCTTTTCTTGTAAGAACCAACAATTTTCTTGATTGACATGTTCTTATATTTTGGGAATTTATTTGGTTGTTACACTAACATGTGGATTTTTGCACTAACTATGGCTAATTAGCCATTTACTTTTCTTAGTCTTAAATTTTTGTATCAAGTTTAAAAATTTTATAGCCTAGCCAAGGCTTGATATTTTTTCCACTTGGCATTTGAAATGGATTTTTATGTTGGTTCTAATGTCGTAATGTGTTGGAATAGGGTCATGGGATTCACCATGGAGTGGTGGAACCTATGGACACACTTCATTGTTAGGGGTATGCCCCAAGGAGTTACAGATAACTAGTGGGTTGTCAAACCATGAGTTATTATGTCACTTGGGTTAGAGGTATTTGGACTCTATGTGCCTAGGTCCATAGGGTGACTAGCCTCTTTTGGGGAGCAAAAAGGAAAATTTATCTTTATTTTATTGCTTGAGGGAGCCATAAGAGACTTGAGGGAGGCATAATAGATTTGTGTGGGTGTGATTGATTCTTTGGGAGGTATATGGAGTTGTTTTGTGATGCTTTGGGAGGTACATGTAGTTGTTTTATGATGCTTTTAGAGGTATATGGAAATTATGTTGTGATTATTACGAGGTATATGTAGTTGTTTTGTGATGTTTTGGGAGGTGTATGGTGTTGGTATTATTATTTATGTGTACTCTTGTGAGTCTGGTTGTGTTTTGATGTTGAGGATTGATGCTCCTTAGTGTTGGTATGATGTTGTTTCCATCTTGACCCTATATAGCTACAATTATGGTTTTGAGTTGTGTGAAACCTTTATATGTGTACATGTTGGGAATTCCATGTTGAAGTAGTCTACTTATGTTATGGGTACTATTGTGTCAAGAGCACATGTGTGACAAGTACTATGTTGTGAGAGCTATGTATGTTTTGTCCATGGGTTAGTTGAGTTCTTCTAATGTGATACAATCATGGAAGTATGTAGAAATATGTCTTGTGAACCATTAGTGTTTTGTTTGTCCCTGATGTGGTATTGTGATGTCAGTTTTGTTGGGCACCTATGAACATAAGACAACTAAACTCTTAAATAGTGAAATACTAAGAGTTGAGATTAATAAATACTTTAAAGGAAAATACTAAGTAATAAAGTAAAAGAGAACTGCCAATCTTCACAGAACATTAAAATTTAAGATATTTCTAAATTTAGTTTGATCCCTTGTCATCGTGATGTACTGACCAATTGTTTTATAAAGCGATGTGTGTCCTTATTGAATTTATTATCTGTCTACCCTTCGAGCTTTGGTATTGTGTCACATTGAGGACGATGCTCTTATAAGGGGAGAGAAATGTAGTGCTAAACATAAATTATAGAATAATAATTTTTTTTAAAAGGAGAGAGAAATAAATGAAATTAATGTGTTTGGTTTTAGAAGTGATGGCGGTGTTGAGATGTGATGGAGTTTGTGATGGAAGGATTGGATCAGAGGTGGTGTGAAGGCATGGGAAACTTGTTAAGGAATGTGGGCAGATGGAGGAAGTCAAAAAGGTCAATATCCTCGAAAAATAATACAAAAAGAACTTTATTTGATATCTAGATGCATAAACCATGTTAAAACCCAAGTTAACATTGTGAATTTACTAGTAAGTGGATAGTTGCAGACATGGGTTCAAGGCTTCTAAAATGTTAGAATCTTTCATAACTATTGTTTCTATAATCTACACATCTCCCTTCTCTAATACCTATTGACATTTTTGCACTTGTGCAAAAATGGGCAACTCAAAACTTTGTTATGATGGATGGCATTGCTGAAATGGACCTAAGCTAGGGGAGGTTCATTTAGTTTAATATTTGTTCCATTGAATTAAATTAATGATTACATGTAATTTGCAGCTATGTGTGCTATTACAAAATGTAACAAATCATTGAGTCTCCAAATCCATGTTTATATTTTGTAAGAGAACACAAAATCCCTAAGGACAGATGTATTAGCTTGATGAAGACCAAAATTACATAATAAGTGGAGTGTTAATTTTTCAAACAACTAGATAGAGTTGTAGATTACATTAATTGAGAGTTCATTAATAAATTTGTAGGTATTTTAAATTTATTTCCTTCATGATTAAATACATCCAATTATGTTATTGAGTTGTTTAGTTCATTATACAATCCATACATAAAACTGAAATGCAGAAAGAAGTACACAACTTAGTTCTAGAATTTAATGTTTTATTCATAAGGAATTTCAATGTTTCCCACACAAGCCATGGGATGTAACTCAAAATAAATTCATAACTAATGAAGTAGAAGGTACATGTGCATGAAAATAAAAGTACAGGAGTATAAAAAACCCCATAATTGCCTAGGGATTCTCTCATCACCGTTGCTCTACTTTTAGCTCCATCTTACTCCATCTTCATCTTCGCTATCCATAATGGAATTGTACCTAGGAAACATAAAAATAAATACTGTTAGTCACGAGCTCAAGGTTTTGATCCATATTCATGTACTATCTAATTTCGTGCAAATGGATCTCCTAACATTGAGAGGTATAAGTTATAGGAAAGACAAGTTACAAAATTTGTAAGAGCATTATTCTACATCAACACATATGATCTGGAAAATCATTTCTAAGAAGAAAAATAAAATAAGAAAAACTATGGAAATAAGAGAGGCCAAAAATCCTAGATGTTTTCTAACTATTTGTTTAAGTGTGCAAGTACACTTTGTAGATGAGAAAGCAAAAATATTTTGCAAAAAAATATTATTATATTATTATACACAAATGAAATACCCACTGAAAGAATCTACTTGATGCATATTTATGAAATGTCCCATAAAAAGGAACTATAGATGGAATATTAAAAATAAAGGTACATGTAGCAGATGAAAAGAGAATACTAACTATTGTATTTACAAGGACAAAAACAACTTTCCAAGAAGCTAAATATTGATGAGGTCATATAAGAGGCAATCATTGCATGTCACATTTTGAATAGTCAAAATAAGGAAAAAGTTGCATAGTAATGAACTGATCAATCACATTTACAGTCTATGATAAGGATAGAAAGAGTTTCAGTTCAGATTGAAGGTGCATCTAGGCAGAAATGGAGTAAAGCTACAAAACAATAATGCATTTATCTATGTAGAATGCTACCTAGCACAAGTAAGGATTCATCAAAAGTCAGGTATAGACAAAGGAAAACTACCATTTGTTTCAGCTTATGGAGGTTCATCACAATGGATTAATTATACCTTTGAAGCTAAGATCAACAGAGTGCATACATCAAAGCAAGTGTTCTACAGACATCACCAACAAAATCAACTTACAATAGTGTCTTGATTTAATAAGTTCAACAACATTGATTCACTAATAAATGATTAAGTACAATATTTGAAACAATTTGGTAATGGAGCTACAAAAGAAAGAAAGTGAACTAGTTCAAAAAGTGGAAGCTTTTCAAATGAATTTAATACACTTTTCTAAGAAGCAACCAATTCAGATATATGGAGGTCTAACAAGCAGAGCTCAAAATTCCAACTACCATGTAAAGAGTTAAGCATATAAAGCTTCAGGAGGTGATTTTAGTTAAGTTGATCTTGCGAATGCACCATAGTTACAGAAATGCAAACCCAGTTTGGGTATGAATGGTATGTTAAGTAACTATCTTAAGAGTAGTTGAGGAGCTGAAGTACAACAATATAATGATAAGACAACTCAAAAAGCTTCATCAAGCCTCAAGGGATCAAAGAATAACAGATTCTCAGAGAGTTTTCAACATCTGTATTAATTTCTCATCAAAATCCAGAATAGAGCATGAAAGTGAGAACATCATATCAAGTTAAAGTTATAACAGTCAATAGAAATTCCACTATGCAACCTCATCAACAAGTTATCATGATGCAAACCAATACAAAAGAAGCAAGTCATTATCTTTCTTACAAGTAATAGTAGAAGGTAAGAATGAATGCAAAGAAAATAAGATAGCTACAGGAGCTCAAGAAATGGTAATAGAGGATCAAAGGGATATAATTTTTTACTATTTTATAGATCAATAAAGGATGAAATCCATCAACTAAGTGGTAGAAGTTCAGAAAGAAATCCACCATTCCAAAAAAAATTCAACCCTAACCTACAATAGAATATTCCAGGGTAATGAGAAGTAAGTTCAAGTACTGAGCTAATGATTATATAAATCCAAAATATAAAATCTTCTAATACATTATGCAAAACATGTGGAATCCATGTACAATCCAGAGAAGAGAGCTCTGAATGAAAATTTTGGCAAGTACAAGGCTTCTAATAATGAACATCTCTTCAACAAAATCTTGTGTGCAGAGTTGCAGGGGATTCTTTTGGAGAAAAAAAACTTGACCAATAAGTTGAGAATTAAATCTCACATCAAGTAATGAGATTTTGGGTTTTACCTTTTCAAAATGACACACAACAAATCCATGGCATTCAAACCATAAAAAACATGGAAACCCTAATGGTGAATAATTAGGTCAAAACATAAAGCACAAACCCTGATGATAAAAATAATGTAAATGGAGATACTCACCTTGAGGTTCGAGGGCACTCGTCCGACATCGTGGCCTTTAGCTAAGGAAACTCTAAGTTACATGTCAAATAAAACAAAATGAGCTAAGTAAAGTTTGATGCCCAGTCAAAAAATGAATTTTTTTTTCCAGAGCTTCAACAATGAATACATTTACACAGGGGACTGTCAACGTTCAAATATTCACAAACAAGGGATAAAAGTACAAATTTCTTCTACTAACAATAGTGTTCATATTTATCCAACACCTCAATCATATGCATAGTACAAGCTTCAAAAGTGACAAATCTAAGAGTAATAACTCACTATTTCAAAAGGATATTATTGAAATCCTCAAATTGGGTTGAATGGAGAGAAAAAATGATGACTACAGAGGCTTTCAAGCTCATTTTATCAATGGTCAAGCACGAAAAGCATGGAAAATACAAAGAAATATGAAAATACATGTATCAATGCACAATGAAACCAAACATTTCAACTAGTTATAGATGCTTTCTAATCATAAATGGAGGACACGAAGAAATCATCGAGGTTACAACCACAACACAAAGGACTTGCCACTTTGGAAGAGACTTTTTTGAAACCTTCAAAATATCTTGAAAAGGAAGTGAAAGAAAGACAACACCCAGATCTCAACCAAGTTTGAATGCATGGTAATGAGTATCTACAGTGAATAAAAATCAACCAGATCCATGGTTTTGAACTACTAAGCCAAAGGTCCATATGTTTTCCATGGAATATTTTGAGTGACAAAAAGTACACAACTACGTATTAAATTTTCAGAGAGATCAAAAATACTAAAAATATCACATGAATCATGGGCAACCTCCAAGCTCGAGAGATAAATTATGAGTTTGAAACAACAAAAACACAAACACCTTCATCAAAATCATGTTCTCACCCCACAGAGTAAAAATGAAAGTAAGTTTTATGATAAAAATTCACCATGAAATAGTTTCAGAGACGAAAATGAATCTCGAGTATGCATCAATGATGACCTAATTAAAATTTTCCGTAGTTTCGCCTCCAAAATGGGAACAGATATGAAGTGATCGATCTTGGTTATAAATAAAATTTTCATTATGAACTCATGATAACCTAACTCAACCAAAGTGAGTTAAGGTTTAGTAGTGTTAGATCAACCATGCAAAAAATCAACGATGCGATGATAACCCGAGCCAACTACTAAGCTACAAATCAATGTTTCAAGATTAACAAGGGTCGAGATCAAATGACCAAATAATCAAGAATAGAACCACATAGTAAACCAAATCAATGTAACCCAAATCCATTACAAATATCAATAGTTCAAGATAAGCATAGTACAATGATTAATGATGCCAAATCAGCTTACAATTAAAACCTCGCAACCACCCACATCTACCCAGATTGAGCCTGCACAAGGATCAATGTTAATGGATCGAGCATACAAGGATCAACGGTCACCATTGGTTCGCAGATGCCAATGAAATAAATGCAGATTAGCTAAAGAAGGCAAATATATGGGTTGAGTCATCATGCAGAGAGGGACGAGCCCCATATTAATTAAACAAAATCATTTCCACTCGACCAATAAAGGTCTAAACCATATACTTTGACAAAAAATCAACACCGATAAAATAATCAATCAAATGATTATTAATCAAAATCCAAAAAAAAGTATGCCTTATGCCATACAAATCAAGAGAAGCCCAAAGTAAACTATGTATTTGCTATTTAATTCAAGGTGGGTCAACATAGTATTTATTCAATGATTATGCAAAGGGACCCATGACCTATCTTATCACAAAGATACTATTATTGTTTGAATAAAGTGACATGAGTAAAATAATACTTTAGCTTATATCAAAATAATAAAAATATAGGTCATGTATGCCAAGTTCAAAGGAACCCCTTATGAGGTCAAGGTTTGCACACACCACTGGTGGTCCCGATACAGTGGGAGGGTTTGAAAATGATCCAATTATATTTTATTAGCGTTTAATTCTTCATGTAACCACAAGAAGACAAAAAAATGTCATCATTAGTGCGAAAGGTGGTCCCTATCAAGATGGATGCATGGGTGAATTATTTTGCCAAGTATTGCAAATAAAGGAATTATTTTTGCTCATATGAAGATGTTTTTTTGCATGTGCATCCAAAAAGTTAGAATTAAAGAATGCCAAGAATATCATTCAAAGGATAAAACACTAAGGAAAATGTCACATCAATCAGTTGAAGACAAGTTGCATGTATTGGAGAAGACTTTCTCATCAAGTAAATCTTATTATTAGCCAAGTTATTCATCCCTTTTCATTTTAAAAATAGATCATTCAACTGCAGTTTGACTGAGTTATTTTTGTACTCAAGCCTTAGTAGCCTCATTGTAATTAGCATACTATTTTTATCCCTTTATTATTTATGATTAAAGAGTAAAAATAGAATGCATGGGTGAGTACAAATCTTAGCCTATTTTTAGGGTAGATAGGATGAAGAAACTTGCTATATATTGTGTGTAATTACAAGGCAAAAAGGAGGAATTTTTGGACAAAGGATTGATGAAGCAGATTTTGTTAGCTTTTCTGTTTGAATGAAAATTGATTCTTTCCTTTCCAATTATTTGCAGTGGCGTGTATATCTTATTAATCCTTGTGAATGTTAAAATTCCCTGATTAATCATCTTACCTTACTGCAATTTAGTATTTTCTCGTAATATTAGTGTGTATGTTTTCTTTTTGTATTGTTGTGACTCATTCCCTCAATACACCAAGTGTTTTTCCTTGATATTTTGCTGAAAATTATTGGTTTGTGCATTAAAAATCCATTCTCAAATTGATTATATATACACTCACCAAAAACGTTAGAAATTTTGTTATATCACCCTATTTTTCAAGTCATTTACAGTCATCTTTTACCCTCAAAACCCCTAAAAATTTGTTTAGGATACATAAAAAGAAACTGTCCTTGTTACCAAAGACTCACCTATACAACGAGGTATACCCATAGACCCGAGGTTTTTTCCTTGTATCTATGATAGAGAGAGATCCAGAGCAATCTCAAAACACCTACAGTCATCTCTCTACTGTGGTGCACTTTCGAGAGATAACAATACCCATTTCAAGAGAGGGATTGATGCTTCATCAAAAACAAAATTATATTCACGATTAAGGCTTACTATACGATGGCCATGTGCATGTGAAAAACAACATTTGGCTTTGTCAAACAATCTTAAAAAAATGACAAAGAATCCACCAAAATTTATTCATGTGATTGATCGAAGCAATCACAACTTTGTAGAAGGAATGTCTCTCTCCTCCAAACATAGTCAATGCACACTCTTCCCAACAAAACACTGTCATTCTACATATTTTTAATTGGGCACCAAGGCGAGAATAATTACAAACATGATGATATGATTTTCTCTATATTTTTTTTTGTTATATGCTCAAGTGCTTCCATAAGTCCCAAGGAATGTATGGATGCATTTCTTGATGGGAAGACTATGAGGTGTGAAAAGACCAAGGAGGGAGATGGGTTTCCATCCAAACCCATATACTTTTATGCCTCTGTGTGGAATACAAGCTACTTTGATGGGGGCAAGTGGGAATGACCTTATTTTGGTCATCATGTTCATTAAATTTACAAATACAAAGATGTTTATATCCCTATTGTTCGAGAAAATAGTTGTACCTATGGAATAATTTCTCGACATCTCTCGTCCATCCATGCTATTGTGAATATAAATGTTATCACCGAATCACAAGTATTCTATGGTTTGCACAAGTGTGTATGCCTAAGCTCATAGTGTGATTGGATAACATGGGTATTATCTCCAAGGTTTGGGACTTACTACTTGAGATAGACCTCCAGAGAAAGTTGGTTCTTGCTCCTAAACTACCTACCACAATCTACTCTAATGCAGGAAAAACTATCTATCCTAATCTAAATTTCTAAGGGACTAGGGAGAGATAATGCATGAAAACAAATCCTACACTAAAGTGGTGATACACCAGAAAAGGAGAATGAGAATAGTCTTCCAATGTGTGAAAAGTAGAAGCAAAATGCAAACTAGAAGGGGTGATAACAAGTTCTCCACAATCTAGCAACTGCATTCACAACAATATTTCATGCACACATAATGATAATGGATCCCTGCAATAGCATAAGATAGACACAATATATATGCAATGAGATTGAAAGGGCAAGAGGAATGCAAACAAACACAACATGGGAAGATACATCCACAAACTTGCATCTATTGCTTCATAAGTATGCACAGTTCAATCTATTACAAGATAAGGGCCTGGATCACCATGCAAGGATTCCACTACAAGGGCCTACAACACATTGGCTTCATAAAGAAATTTTGATAGAGCTTTGCTATTCAAAACTACCTCCTTTATAATGATCCCAACACTCCAATTTATAGAATTCTGAGAGGAGAGAGAGAGAGAGAGAGAGGGAAAATGAAAATCCCAAAAATTTCATCTCACCACTTGCAAGAGGTATTAAATGAAGTGAAATGATGTTTTGTTTCTTGAAAAAGGCTCACCATGTTGTCCCATGACTTGCAACAGTGAGAAATGTCAGCCCATGCTTCATTTAATGCACCCCAACTACCAAATAAAACATTATTCTAAACTGGGTGTGTTTTCTATGAAATCACCATTAATCCCTTGTCAAATCCTGAATTTCTTGATTTCTATGTGTTAGTCTTGGATTCACAATTCCAATGGTGCCAATTTTGTGTGATTTCGTTAAGAAATGCAAAAGATATGGCATTCTGAGTGAAGGAAACTATTTTGGATTTGCCAATGATTTATGTCATTTGATGGGACTGGATGTTTAATTGACTAGAGCTAGATACAGAGGACGTTGTGCATGTTTTGAAAAGTCCAATTTTGTGAAAATCGAAGCTATGGATCAAAAAATGTGGCCTTTTGAAGTTCAGGAGTCAGGCGCGAGGTGTAGAAGGGAAACAAAGGGAAGGCGCACGCAAGGAGGGAGCATGGGACAATAGGGTGTACGCAGTGTGCAAGAAGAAGAGAAGGGATGGCCAATTTTGAGGCATTTTTATAAGGGCACGCGAGGAGGGTGCAAGGGGATAGAATAGAAGGCACGCACGTGGGAAGAAGGGAAAAAATGAGGGTGCGCGGGAGGAAGGTACAAATGGGGAAAAATGGAAGGGGATCATAATGCAAAGGGAGAAGCAATAATTTTTGTGAGGGCATGTGGAAAGAAAGTGATAAGCAAGAAAGGCACATGTCAAAATGCAAGTGCGTGAAAGGGAAGTGGAGGGAAATCACAGCACGAGATGCGCCCATAGTAGAATAGCACAAATGCTTACGAAAGACAAGTATGGAAGCAGGGTATGAATATCCAACTGGGAAGGGCCCACGGTGGTAGAAAGAAAAGAGGTCACGCGACAGAAAGACCTTAACTTAACTAATTTGGAAGGCATGTAGAAGGGTGCGTGGTGGAATTGCAAGGAACAAGGAGGGTGCGGTAGGAATATAGTATATGCAAAGTGCCAAATAAGCAAGCCTACAAACGCACGACCTAAAATGAGAAGCATCAGAGTCATAATGAAGATATAAGTTATCTTAAATAACTTGGAGAGTTATTTGGATAACAATAACATTCTTCAATCTCGGTCTTCTCATCTCCGAGATCACTAGTAAGATTAAACATTAGCTCTCTACACTCTTTACAAATTCCTGCCTTATTAATATATCACAATGTAGGTTGTGGTGTGCACAAAATGGGTTTGTTAAAAGGACTTCATACCTATTAAGAAAATACAATTGGTAGGTGTAAATCGAAACTCCACAAACATTTATATCATACTCTATGCCCATGTCAAAATAGGAGCTTCAGGAAAGGGTTTTTCGGTAAGGCACTTCACCGCCATTCCATTTGATGCCCCAAACAGACATGATCTCATGGGTTGTGTTTATGGCAAAACATGCAAAAAGTGGAGCTTTGAAAATAAATTGGTATCTGGAAATCAAAGTGCAACTACCAAACGTATCACCAAACTCTTCCATGGAGGATGCTAATATTTTTCCAAGCATTTTTTATCTCTCCATATCTTTCATAATTCTTTTTCTTTAGTTTTCATTTGCAATGAAATAAATCTAAAACTTTGGAATATCTCCCATTCAATTACTTTTATATAAACTTGTTTTGCAAAACAATAAAATGAAATATGGAACTTAGGTAACCCAAATAACACTTGGTAGCTGAGCATAAACTTAAACCCTTCCTTTGGACACAATTTGGAAAAATTTGGAACCAAACTTTTAGCGTGAAACAACAAAACACATTTTGTTTTAAATTACGAACTTGTAGTTTGATCATCATCTATGGCTGCAATCACAACCTTCTACGCTTCTGGACCCTAGGTGTAAAACTTAGGTGTTAGTTCTTATTGGGATTGGTGAGAAATAGAAGATTCGCCAACTAAAACAACCTTTTTCGTCTACCTTTCAAAGGTAGAAAATGCAATTTTGAGAGAGTTGCAAAACAAAAATATGAGCTCCGTAAACAATATGTCAAGTGTCATATGTGTTCTTTGTTATGTAGAGAGTCACATCAAGAAAAATCTCGACCTCAATTGATTAGTTACGCTCGCTTTGCAACTTCTCTAGGAGCCTTATTGCTTTCTTTTACACTTTTAGGAAGTGTCAAAATTGAAAAAGATGGCTTTCATTTTAAACCACAGTTGGAATCCATAAGAACGAAATATCTTTCCACCTAGGAAAACCTCTAGTATATTTACTAGATAATTTCTTCTAACTTCCAGTTTACGTAAAATGTCTCTTCTATATAGTTTGGAAAGGTCATTTTGTAGGCCTCGGGTCGTTGTTTGACTAGGTCAAACTGGCTCAACTACGACCGGTGGCTCAAGAAAACTCATCGCCATTTGCAACTTGTTTACCAGTTCTTAGTTCCATCACTCTATTGAATTATCCATATATAGGGGGACTTGTAGGAAATTTCTCGTTGCACGTTCATCCATCAAATGTTAGCTTTGGATGTGGTTTTCTGAGCCCTCGAGCTAACTTTTTATTGTTTGTAACTAGGCCAGTTACGAATGATGGCCTCATAAAATTGGCCATCAATCATAAATTGTTCTCCAGTTCTGAATTCCTCTAGTTCCGTGAATTCTTGGTGTATAGGAGGATACATAGAAATTTACCCATGGTGTGTTTACTCATCGGATGACGACATTTGAAAGTGGGTTCTCATCCTCCCAGCGTTAATGGAATGTTTTTGCAACTAGCAAGAACACTTAAATGGAAATTTGTAGGACCTCCGCAAGTAACCAAACCATTGTGGAAACTTTTTGGCACTTGTAAATAATTGTTTGAAAATTTATCATGTGACTTGTTGTGTGAAATTGACCTTTTGGAAAAATAGTGTTCCTCAGTCTTCCATATCTCTTTCTCATTCCTTGGTTACGAAATAAGGTGAAATGAAATGAAATAGATCGATGTCTCTAATCTTTTCCATTTGAATGCAAATTATTATTATGATGTAAATGGAAACTAAAAAACGTTAATTATGTTATATCTAGGTGGATGCCATGCTAGTGATTTATCATTGATTTCATGCTCACATGGTTTTGTAGGATGTAAGAAATATGGCAAAAAGGCATGGTGTAATTCATTATTTATTATTGTAATTTATAGATTTTATTGGAAAATGTCTATATGTTTAATGTAATTGCAATGTAAGAGAATTTCATATTTGAAATCCAAGAATATGCATGAGATGATAATTCTAGAAATGCCTTGGGAAATGTGCATTTAATCATAGGTTTCATTTGATTCAATTTTTTTTGTGTAAAAAAAAAAAGAAGGAAAAGGGGTTTTAAATGTATGTTAAATGAAATTGAATTTATTATTTTATAGTGCATTTCCAGTGTGTAATAGATGATTAAATAATTGGTGTTGTGTCTCTTACCTTGAAAATGTAATAAAGGAATCTAACCACAACAGTCAACCCTAGTATAAAATTTGTGTATAAATACTCTTCCTGTGTGATTTCTCTTAGCATAGAAAACTAAAACCTTAGGAAAAACTAAAATCCTTATACTTGATAACACCTTCTAGATTAAATAAATAAGATCAAAAGTATGAGTTTATCATCATAGCTTGTATGCTTAGCGTCATCCTCACAAACTCGATGAATAGGCATGACATGGTGAAAAATTCTCCACAATATGTGGTTCCTTGCATGTTTGGAAACTATGTGTGTTGTAAGGAGAATGATATTTTCTTATGGTAGGGCTCATGGGAACAATCTTTAAACATAGACCAAAAGCTGTCTTGGACAAACACAAAATGGAGCTAGTAAAATAGGCATCCTATGACTTAAACTCTTGTTAGAAAACTATTTAGTTCATCGATATAAATTGGTTAGCTTGGTTACTAACAACATAACACCTTGGTATTTCTTGAAGGTCGTTTAGCATAATTTTTTCCTCTCACCTTAAACTCATATTTAGTTGGGGCATTGATCCTTAGGTACAATTGGAATTAAACCAATCCTTGGTTGATTAAGGGGTTAACTTATAGGTGGAAATTGTTCATAACTCTTAGAAAATGCAATTGTATTTTAAATTAAGTTGACTTAAGAGAAGTGTAGAAACAAAAAAATAGTCTTGTTACCCCTTATGCCTAGTTGCCCTTTGTACCCTAGTGAGTGGCCCAAAACCGAACAAAAGGTAGTAGGTGATATTCCTATGATTGATCTCATGGTGGGATTTAAATGACACAAGTGGATGTCTTGGTTGTAACATGTGTTTAATATTGTAGTGTATAAGAGAAAATAAATGGGATGTCTCGTGTTAGGTTACACTCCTTGTAGTAGTGAATCCATTAGTGAAAATTATGTGTTATTTTGTTTACAATTGTTATAAAACAATGCTAATAATGAGACCATAGTGTGATGTAAGAGTAAATCATATAAAAGTACAATGAGATTTGAAGTTAGGAATAATGTCACTCTTGGAATCCTTGTAACTCAATTACAAATTTTCATATGTTAAAAAGAATATAAATTTCCCTAGTGAGATCAAATTTCAATAAAACAAAAGATATAGATAAATCCAAATATAATTTCTTGATAAGGAAATCTCGAATGTATTCAAAACTTTATTGAACTATATTAACCATGATAGGGAAATAAAGATACCATGATCAAAGAATGTTTGTGGGAAAAATTATCTTGAATCTAAATCTCCCTTAAGTCCTAATATATCTTTCTAGGCATCACGTCAAATTCACTTGTGTAGAAAGGATAAAATTTAAATATTGAATAACATTTGATATGAATAATCTTAACATAAGAATGAGTGAATTAGGAAATTTGTTTGTAATTTGAAATGTGGCAAATAATTACGTAAGTTATGGAGAATTTCGTAAGGGATTAAGAACCAAATGAAATGGTCAAACGATAAGTTGAATATGTAAATTTTTTTAATGTTAATCCTAACTAAGATGTAATCATGGTAATGATGTGTTGTGTGTTTTCCAATCTTGGGGTCCCTTTCCATGGTTGGGTCATTGCTAGCATTCATTCATTGGTGTAAGTATGACATTGACATGTATATGGTGTTGTCATGCATTTATGAGAGTCGAATACTCATGTAAGTGTCTTATGTGATGTTAAGTTTACCTATTGGAGCCCATGTGGTGTTGTGTAATGAGAATTTAAAGTGAAAAAATAAATATTCTCGATATTTTTTACCGTTGTATTTGTGTGTCCAAATTGTGGACGTTACATATCTTATCTCGCCATTATTAGACTCATGTGATCCACATTTGATGTAAACATTCTAATCCATAGCCAATATCAAGATGTACTCACATGTGGTGATAAGTATCTCACCTATTATTATATCCCATCCATTCTTTTAGTTCACATTTTACAAAGAATTTACTTTCCAACTATTCATTGAATTTGAACCCCTGTGTGTTTAAAATTTCAAATACTTTTGTTTTAATCAAAATTCAATTTGTGTTTAATGTATATTAATAACTAGTGGTTAGGTATTTTAATAAATTCATTTATAATAATTTTAATAGAGTTTGTTTAAAATCCTAAATTATTAGTTTTGTTTAAAGTGATATCATGTTGTAATTTATTTTCTTATAAGTGTAGACTATATAACATTTTATCCATTTGTGTAAATGTCAAGAATATTTTCATCCATATCACATTATTGAATATCATCCTTTTAATATGAGAATCAAAGTTTTCATTTTGTTATCATCAAGATTTTTTGAGTTATCATTAATATAGCCTTGGAATATTTTCAAAGTTTGATGTCAATTGTCAAAACTAAATCCCACTTGTCTCATAGATATTGATTACAAATCGTATTTGTCATCAAAGTCTTGAATTCGCATTATTGAGTGACATGTTGTCAAAATAAGTAGTTTTAGCGTAAACAAGACATTTTGTCTAATTTATGATTTGTTTTCAAACAAAATTTCTCACGCATCCATTTTTGATATATCCCGATGTCCTATACCATAACGTGTTTCAAATTGTGGGGAAGGGATACAAATAAATTAAAATATTGAAACTAATGAGCTTCGACATCCAAGTTTCTAAGTGAGAATCGTGAAACTATAAAATGGAGGCAACATAAAACAAAGGAAAGAGGATAATAAGTTTCCTTTTTCTATCCACAAGCAACATGCCTACGCAATTATGTTGTGGGATATGTGTTTAAAGTGGTATTTCAGCTAAATATCTTATTTCCATGGTTGCATTTCATTTTCAGATTTTTTTTTTTTTATGGGTTCACAAATAAGAATCATTTAAATTTCACATTGTGGGGGAGGGGAGGCAAGGGGAGGCTTTCACATTCGAATATAGGACCAATATAACATTTTTTCCTGTAAAAATCATCTAAATTCTAGGGTAACATCTAATGGCGGTGAAAATTTCCTATGATGTTCAAGATCGAGTGGCAATGGTCGGTTCCTCAATGGCTGCCAATCGAAGATTTAGGAAATTTTTCATGTGATGTTTTATGAAAATATTCATTTTCACATGTAATGTGGGAACATGATTCCTATGTAAATCCCTAACGTAAAAGATGTCGTGGAGAAAAATAAGAAATTAATACATATCGTTAATCTTGAAAAGTATCATGGATATCAAGAAAACCATACGGGGTAAATAGTCGATGAGTGCCTATTCATGTCCACCATAGAAGATGATGTAAACCTATGGAAAACCATAGAAGGATTATTAGAGATTAATTTCATATAGATCAAGATCAATAGCCATGATCATGGGCATGCCACAAGAGTCAGGAATATTCTGTTGAAAGTGTAAATGTTTTTCCCATGTTCCCACTAATGGGGAATGTTTGGAAATTAATGATTACCACTCCATTATGATTAAAGAGTTATGAATTTTTTTAATAATAATAAAATTAAAAATATTATTTTATCGTATGAAGGACTTACCAATATTGTGAGATCGTTATTCGAGTTGAAATAACATTGCTTATTATTAGGAAATTCTTCTCCTATAAATTTGTATATTGTATTAATATGTCTTATGAAAGGTAAATATGTTTTAATGTGTGTTTATTAAGTATTCAATATGATGCAAAATTTTCATTCCCAATTCTATATGGATGATTTTTCTATATCTTCATAGTGTGGTTGAGAATCAAAATCACAAGGCTAATGGTAGATTAATCCTTACCACTATCATTTTATATTACAACTACTTATTTTCATCTACAAGTTCTTTTTCTTTTCCATTGACTACTCCGGAAAGTTTTTATTCATTAGTTTCATATCAATTTCATCTTTCCAAGTGTGAAAATTAGTACTAGTGATTTTTATACCATAATTCGGATTTTAAGAAATGAACTATAACCATGACCCAAGACATTGGTTTCCACTAAATATGTCCTTCGAAAATGAATTTTAAAGTTAAATTTTAGAATTCTCCCCCACAAGGACACCACATAAGAGTGATAATGCATTTTTTTACAATGAAGATGTGACTATTTTTTTAGTTTTTTCTATTTTTCATTAAAAATATGTTAACTATAACTTAACAAATGATCACCATGGGCCATAATGACTATAATTTTTTTCTATAATTGGATGCAAGACACATGATAATTTTCAAAACTATATAACACTAATATTATAACTCATGTTTTATATTGTACAAACAAACTATAAATATATAATTATGCCATAGGAATTTTTATGTGGGAGGTACTCGATCTTGTTTTCATCATCGGCATCTCAACGCAGCTTGATGTGGATCTTGTTTTGTGTCACCAAATCTATTTCTCTTTGCTCTCTTTATCACCTCCATTTTTTTGGTTTCGGAAGTGGTTGGTTGTTCGGTTGATGAGTAATCTTCTTGCATCTAGCATGCAGAGTATTTTTTCAATGTTAGTTTGTTGGTTCCTATATTTGGGAATCTCGGTTTCCATGGATCTCATATTTTGTCTCGTTGATATTTGGATTTGCTTTGGGTGTTGCTTTCTAAACATAATACTATAATTACATATTCTTCCTACTCTTTTTTAGTTTACATTACCAGATGCCTTCTTCCCAGTTTAAATGTTGTAGATAGGCCACTCAACCTAGATGCATCTATACTTTGAGAAATCCTACTTTCAATGCTTCTTTGATTATGTATCTATTAGTTTGATATGTCTGTGTCATAAACTTTTCCTTTTAGTCCTAGTTTTTAAAAATCTTTCCATTGAAAAACACATTGAATATCTGTTTGTAAGAAAGTTTAGGATTCCATTTTTTTAATAGTTTGGGTGAGAAACTTATTCATCTTTGTTTTATGGAATTTTAATTGTTATTTTTTAATTTTCCCCCTTTTCTACCATATTGAGATACATTTAGCTTTATTGCAATAATTAGGAACTGCAATAATAAGTATTTTATATTACTCTTTTACTATTATATAGGAAAATATTGGAATTGTAGTGTCATCTTTCCTTTTTCTCGGTTAAATTGGTATTTCCATATTTATTCTTACATGCCCTACCTTTGCATCCCAAGAGAGAAATTTCAATTGCTAGGTAATAGTATTACTTCAAAATCGTAATTACTCTTTGAATTGAAAGATTGAAACTACATTCACAACAACTCTATTTGTATTATTAATGTTATCACGGCCAAAAGAAATGATTTGGAATCCCACATGATTTCATTCCAAAATGCCACTTTGTCTTTGTATTTGAATGGTTTTGATTGGGTCATCATTTTCATTTATGTGAAAAGACCGAATGTTTTTCTTGGCATATTTTGAGATTAATCTTTGTAAAGTTTCCTTCAAAAAAATTATGATCCTTAACTTGTGATTTCGATTGTAAACATGCTAAAAATGTTTATCATTTACATGACTAAAATGAGAATTGCTACCATGGAATTCACATTTATCTGATAATCACAGGCTCACTATTTTATCTCCTGCGAAGATTCTTGTTCTATTTTCAATGGGCTTTAATAATTTATTATTTAATAAATCCTTTGAAAATTATACTCAAATCCATCATTTAAATTCATCGCATACAAGTGCAAACGTGTTTTTTTTAATGATGTAAACTTTCTATTATGTTTATTATAATTCCCTGACATAAAAATAAAATAGTATAATAAGCATTCAGAGAATTTGAGAAAGGTGTAGAAATTAGGCACATAAAAAACAACTAACAAAAATAAAATAAATAATTACAAATTATTGCAAACTCGAGATAAACACTTACGTACATATATTTCTTCTTCCTTGTCAGAGATTTGGCTCAATACAATCTCTCTGAATGTGTTATATGAAAACACTTACAGTTGCCTCTAATAAATAGATGGCTTTCATCTAACAATAAAACACTCAACTCTCCTAAAATTAGCACATGATTTTGTGCAATACGAATCTCTTGATTTATTTTATCTTCCCTAAAAATAGAGACACCTATTTAAAACTAAAGTATGCATAGAAAAACAACTTGCTTTTTACTTTTCCTAAAAATAGCAAATGCATACATGGGAGAAATTATCTATTTCCAACACTCCCCCTTAATTTCAACCTTCAAACTTTTATTATTCTACAGTCTTGTGTGCACTTCCAAATATAACATATTCTTGATGGAAAACTCTTAAAAAATTTATCAAATACTCAAAAACTTCATTTCCCAAAGCCTTCATAAAAATATCAACAAATCGATCTTCGGATCAAGCTCTAGGTGCTTTCTTGAAACCATAGAGCGATTTTATCAACTTGGATACCTTTCCTTCATGATCTTGAATCTCATAACATTCTAGCTAATTAACATAAACTTCATTTTCAAGAAAACCATTGAAGAATGTTGATTTTATATCCATTAAATCAGCCATTTGATTTTAGCTGAAATTGCTTAAACCATTCTTACCATTTCCAAATGTGTTACAGTGCAAGCATCTTGTTGTAATCTATTCCATATTGTTGTGTCAAACCTTTAGCAACCAACCTTTCTCTATGTTTTTTTACTTTACCATCAATAGTATATTTGGTCTTATAGAGCCACTTCACTCCTATCATGTCATTTCCTTACGGAAGATCTAAAAATTCCCATGTCTTATTCTTCTCTTTATCTTCAATCTCATCATCCATGGATTGGATGCAAACTTCATTATTTATATCCTCAAAGTATATTGGATCTGCATCTTGAGCAAAAATGTAAAATCTACAAAAGCATTGGTTGTATCAACATTATAATTCTCACTAAGACTTCTTGTTTTCTCCGCAAAGGGCTATCTAATTATGAACTTTTTCATACGTAATCCATTACTTCGGTTTTATTTGTGGCATTTGTTTCATGGTTAAAGATGAATGAAATTTTGGATACCTCATAGATGTATATGGAGGTGTGGATTGTTCTACAACTTGTGGTGCATGTCCAAGATTCAAAGAAGATACAATACCTTTCGTTCTATTCTTTCATCTACCATATCATCATGAGGAATAGCTTCTACTACACTAATTATTTTCTCAATAGTTCCTTCCCATGCCTCATTTTCAACAAAGTGTACATCTCTTCTGATTATGACCTTTTTGGTAACTAGATTAAAAAAATTGTAAGCTTTTTTATTCTCGAATATTCAACAAATATGCACTTTTATCCTTTATTTTCTAACTTCTTCGTTAGCTTATCGAGGCACATGTGTGTATGCCACACAACTGAAGATTCTAAAATGAGAAACATTGTGTTTCCTCTTAATCCAAGATTGTTGATGAACTATATTTTGAATGATTTTCGATGGACACCTATCTATGATGTAAACAACGATTTGCTACTACTTTTTCCCAATACTTATTTGAAAGATTCTTTGCCTTTATCATTGTTTTCACCATATCCATGATGGTTCTATTCTTTCTCTCTTCCACATCATTTTTTTGTAGTGTATACTTGGAAGTAAATAGCTTTTGTATATCATGATATTTGTAACAACTCGAGAAGTATTGGAAACATACTCATCTCTTATGTATGTCCTCGAAATTTTATGTAGTACCAAATTTTCTTTTCCACTAAATCCTTGAAGCTGCTGAAATATATCAAAAGAATCTTATTTATGTCTCAAAAATTACACTCATGTCTTCCTGTACAGTCATCAATGAATGTAATAAAATATGAGAAACCACCAATAGAAGTTTTTTACATAGGTCCACATAAATCTTAGTGAAATATTTCAATAAGTGCACTTATTCTTTTGTTTTACCAACCTGGGAAGGACTCTTTGTGTTGTTTCCCCAAAATACAACCTTCACAAACTCTATCTAGTTTCTAAATCAAAGGAAAAACTTTCACCATATTTTTTGTATGTAATAAATTCAAACCACCAAAGTTTAAATGACCAAACCTGAGATGCCATAGCCATGATTCATCTTTTTCATTTGACTAAAAATATGATTCAAACTCCTTAGCTCCGAACTGATATGTAGTATGAACTCCGAACGTGGCTGGTATAATCTTCAAAGAAAACATTATGTTGCTTGTCATCTTCACTTTAGCAATCAATTGGGTACTTGGAGATTTATCCACAATCACACATTTGTTTTCTTCAATGTAAACTATGTATCCATTTTGTACCAATTGACCAATGCTCATAAGATTATGATTCAAAACTACAACATAATAAACATCCTACAAAATCGTTTTCTCCCCTTTTTAGTTAGAATATTGATTGTTCCTTTTCCTTTTACAAATCACTAAATTATTATTCCCAAGGGTAAATTTTGTCTTTTGGCTCATCCAAATTATAAAATAAATCTAAGTTTCTTGACATGTGATTACCTAACCCGAATCCAAATACCACATATCACTAAAAGTCTCTTGTGATAGATTACACTAAATAGATGATTGAATATTTTTGCATGCAATAAACATGGAGCTTGAAGTATATCTCCCAAATTTATTTTGATTCTTCTTGTTTTGATCATATTGTTTTTTCCTCAATTCATAAGCATAATGCCCATATCTCTTACAATAGTGATATTGCAAATGTGAATTATCATGTCTCGGCCGAAAAATGATTATGATTATTATCTTGAATATGTCCTCTTCAACTTGAGTTTGATGGAGTCCTACCGCATCGTCTAGATGAACTTATTCCTCTTCCATGATTTCCTGATACCTGTGATGACAAAGCCTTATCTACTGTTTGCATGTGATTTATTCAGCCTATGTTCATGAATTATTAGTGATGTGTGCAACTCATCAATTAAAATTTGACTTAGATCCTTAGTTTCTTCAATAGAAACTACCAAAGCATCAAATTTCACAGGAAACATTCTAAGAAATGTTTCAATAATCCTTCTATCATCAATAGTTTCATCATACGATTTTATTTGATTGACTAAACAAACTACAAAAGTAAAAAATTATTTTATGGAATGTGAATCTTTCATTGACATATTTTAAAAATCTCTACGAAATAACTGTAGCTTGGTGGTTTTTACTTTCTCTTTACCTTGATACGCAACTTGGAGAGTTTCCCATGCAATTTGTGCTTTATGGCTTTTACCACTCGTGTAGGATGTTTTCATGCATGGATTGATAAATTAAGAAAAGAGATTTTCCATATTTATTTCTTAATTCCTTAAAAGTCTCTTTCTCTACCTATGAGATTGCATTATATGTTGTTTCATACATAGGATTTATGTACCCATTCTCTACGATTTCCCACACATCCTGGGATATAAATAGTGCCTTCATGGTTAATGACCAATATTCGTAATTCTTTCCTATAAATTGTGGTGTTTGTAGACCGGATATAGAATCCATAACCTGTTGTCAATTAGAAACCTACTGAAAAACCCCATGCTCGATACCAATTTGTAAAAATTAGGAACAAAAAATAATAAATAATAGAAATAAAATAAATAATTGCAAATAAAATAGATTATTGTAAACTCATATCAACACTTTTTACATATATTTATTCTTTATGGCAAGAGCTTCGACTCAATACACTCTCTCTAAATATGTTATATAAAAACACTCATACTTTCCTCTAATAAATAAATGGATTTCATATAACAATAAAACAATCAACTCTCCTAAAATTAGCTCATGCTTTTGCATAATACAAGTGTTTTTATTTATTTTCTTTTCCTAAAAATAGAGACACCTATTTAAAACTAAACTATGCATAGAAAAGCAAGTTGTTTTTTGTTTTCCTAAAAATAACAAATGCATACATGGGAGAAATTATCTATTTACAAATATAATTTTATCCGATAATCATGACCTCACTATTTCATCCCCTATGAATATTCTAGTTTTATTTTATATGGGATTTAATAATTTATTATTTAATATATCCTTTGAAATGTATACTCGGAGATTGGATCCATCATTTCAATTCATTGTAGGTTTTGGAACCTTCAAAAGAGTGTTTGAGCATAATCTATAGGAAGAAAAATTTCTTTCAGTTTCTTTACCATTTTATTCTAGTTTCATATCTTTCCCTTTCCATTCCTTTGTCTTTTATTTTTAGGTGATCCCACCAGATCAATGCATGTCAAAAAAAATTAGTGCATGTAAACTTAACCTTCTTCTCCTCTAAAAGGGTTTTCCACTAAGAGAATTTTTCCATGCAGTTCAACGATTCAATCAAATCCTATGGTCGTAACCCTCCACCATAATCAGGAACATTAATCTTAATGTCATCATTCTTTACCTCTAAAGAATGGATCAATCTCTCCTCAAGAGATTGATCCAAGCACTAGCCTTACCAACTAAAGCACGAAGGGAATTCATTCATTCTTTGGAAAGGTAAACTTCCTTTGTCATTTTTTTCCTAAGTTTTTGAACTCGACTAAGCATATAACTTAAATGATGAAGTCTCAAAAAAGTTTCAAGTTGAAAAAGGAAATAAAAATAGCATTTGTGGAGATAAAGAAAGCCATTGCCAAAGCTGCAACTCTTGTATCTCTAGATTTCAACAAGGAGTTCATCATGTATTGCTACGCATCGAACATATACTCTCTACGGTCCTCGTTTAGAAAAATGATGAAGTTTTGGAAGCACCCATTTCTTTCATGGGCTATCCTTTGAAAAATCATGAGCTAAAGTACATATAATTGGAGAAACATGCCTACGCAATGGTTAAAGCTATTAAAAGTTTTAGATTGTACATTCTCAATTCCCATACAGTGGCGATGGTACTTGGAAGTGAAATCAAGTCCATTTTGACTCAACCTTGATTCTAGGGCTAAGAGAGGAAGTTGGATTGGAAAGACCCAAGAGCATGACTTGGAGACTATAACCTCTAATATGGTAAGAGGAAATGGTTTGTGCAAGTGATTGTTGAAGATGAAGCTCTCAAATCTCGGTAGAGAGAAAAAGATGGTGTTTTCTCAACTGTTCAAGAGATAGTCCACAAGCGCTCTTTGTCACTACTACTGCGATGAGTGGTACGATTACATTCCTTACTACCTCACTTATATAGAATGCCCTCCTCGTCTTGATTACAAATGAAGAAAGACACTCAAGATAAAGGAAGCCAAGATTGTGATATGGAATCATGCACTTTACAAGAGAGGCCTAGATGGTTGTTTCTGGGGTGTGTAGATAAGGAGCAACAAGAAAAGTTGCTCAATGCATATCATGATAAAGCTTGTCCTGGACATTTCTCAAGCAATGGTCACTACATATAATATCCTCGAGAGGGAGATATTATTGGCCCTCCATCTTTGTAGACACTTAGGATTGGGTTTCCAAATCAAAAGCATGTCAACAATTTGTTGGAAAGGCACAACTAGTTGTATTGCCACTAAGGCCTGTGGTGATTGAAGAACCATTTCAGCAATGGCGGTTATATTTTATTGGTGTTCGAATCCTCATTCTAGTTCGGGGCATACCTATGTACTCACTATAACATATTACTTCACTAAATGGGTGGAAGCCATCCCAGCCAAGTAAGCCTACTCCAAAATAGTCTACAAATTCATCAAGGAGAATATCATTGTTAATTTTGGAACACCATAGAATATTGTTGTAGACAACGTGACCTATTTCTCTTCCAAGGAGCTCACATAATTTTATTATTGCTTTGGAATCTCCTTATCTCACTCTTCGACTACTACCCACAGGGGAAATGGAAAGCTTGAGCCAAGAAAATAAATATTGTGACCATTGTTCACAAGCTAGTAGATGAGAATCAAAGGAAATGGTGCAAGAAGTTATAAGATGCATTGTGTTACGATAGGATCACTCCTAATCAGCAATACATATGTCACATTTACAAATGTTGTATGGATTTGAGGAAGAGATTCCCCTCACAATTGAGATGCCGGCTCTCAAGTTTCGTAAGAATAGAATAAAGTCAGTAAAAGGCTCCATGGACAACTAGATCCTCTTCCTAGAAATCTTTGGAAGAAATTAGATGCCAAGTGGTGGATAAAATTAAAGAGAATCAGTTAAAAGTGAAGAAAATTTTCAACAAGAAGACCAAAGCAAGGAATTTCAAAGTTGGAGATTTTGTTTTGCTTTATGGGACAAGAGAAGAGAACCAAAGGGCATCCATGGAAAGTTTGATTCATTGTTGCTGGGCCCATTCCAAATTCATGGATCTTGTGGTGAGAATGTTTCTCTCCTCTCATACTTGGATTCTCAAGGTACAACCAAATCAAGGTGGCGAAGAGGATTGCAACAAAACAGCCATCACAACACCTTGGGAACTTTTCTTACACAAGAGAATGCCTTTTGGCTTGATTAATGTTGGATCCACTTTCAGAGAGAAATTGACTTGGCCTTTAAAAATTGAAACATTGCATTTTCATTTACCTTGATGACGTCACGGTTTATTCAAAAAGGAGGGAGATCATATCATTCATTTGGAGCAAGTCCTTCGCAAGGTGTAGGACACATGGCATTTCTCTAAATCTAATGAAGTGCATTTTTGGAGTCATGAAGGTAAGTTGTTGGGACACATTGTGAACAAACATGGAGCACCCATTCATCCTAAGAGGGTTAGAGTTATCCAAGCACTAGCCTTACCAACTAGTAAGAAGGGAGTTCTTTCATTCTTTGGAAAGGTAAACTTCCTTCATCATTTTGTGCCTAAGTTTGCGGGACTTCCATGATGAAGCCTCACACAGTTTCAAGTGGAATAAGGAAGGAAAAATAACATTTGAGGAGATCAAGAAAGCCATTGCCAAAGCTCCAACTCTTGTATCTCCTGATTACAACAATGACTTCATCATGTATTGGTATGCATCAGAACATATACTCTATGTTGTCCTTGTTCAAAAAAATGATGAAGGTTTGGAAGCACCCATTGCTTTCATGAGCTGTCCTTTGAAAAATCATGAGCTAAAGTACAAATAACTGGAGAAACATGCCTAAACAATGGTCAAAGCTATCAAAATTTTCAGATTCTACATTCTCAATTCCCATATAGTGGTGATGGTCCCTAGAAGTGCAATCAAGTCCATTTTGACTCAACCAGATCCTGGCGCTAAGAGAGGAAGTTGGATTGCAAAGACCCAAGATTATGGATTGGAGATTAGACCCTCTAATCTGGTAAGAGGGAAGGGTTTGTGTAAGTTGATTGCTGAAGATGAAGCTCTCAAAGCTCAGCAGGGAGAAAAATATGGTGTTTGCTCAACCTGTTCAGGAGACAGTCCACAAGCACTCTTTGTTACCACTCTTGATGAGTGGTACACCGACATTACTTACTACCTCACTTATGGAGAATTCCCTCCTCATCTTGATTACAAACAAAGAAGGAAACTCAAGCTAAAGGTAGCCAAGTTTGTGATCTGGAATCATGCACTTTCCAAGAGAGGCCTAGATGGTTGTTTCCTGAGGTGTGTAGATTAGGAGCAGAAGAAAAGTTGCTCGGGGCATATCATGATCAAGCTTGTGGTGGAAATTTCTGGCAATGGTCACTACACATAAGATCCTCACAGGAGATATTATTAGCCCTCCATCTTTGTAGACACTCGAGATTGGGTTTCCAAATGGAAATCGTGCCAACAATTTCTTTGGAAATCTACAACTAGTTGTATTTCCACTCAGCTGTGGTTTTGAAGAACCATTTCAGCAATGGGGGCTAGATTTTATTGGTGTTATGAATCCTCATTCTAGTGCAAGAAATACCGATGTACTCACTTTGCAGTGATTACTTCACTAAATGGGTGGAAGCAATCCCGACTAAGAAAGCCTGACTTTGAAACAGTTACAACTTCATCAAGGAAAATACTATTGTTCATTTTGGAACACCATAGAAAAATGTTGTAGACAACGTGACCTATTCTCTTCCAAGGAGCTCACAAAATTTTGTTATGGCTTTGGAATCTCCTTATATCACTCTTTTGACTACTACCCAAAGGAAATGGTAAAGCCGAGTCAAGAAACAAAAACATTATGACCATTGTTTGGAAGATGGTAGATGAGAATCAAAGGAAATGGCACAAGAAGTTATATGAGGCATTATGGGCCGATAGGATCACTCCTAAGAAGGAAATAGGTATGTCACCTTTCCAAATGTTTTATGGAGTTGAGCAAGAGATTCTCCTCACAACCGAGATGCCGGCTCTCGAGTTGTTGAAAAAAATAGAAGATGATCAATACGTAGACTCCAATGACAACAAGATCCTCTTCCTAGAAAATTTGGAAGAAAGTAGATGCCAAGTGGTGGATATAACTAAAGAGCTTCATTTGAAAATGAATAAATTTTTGACAATAAGACCAAAGCAAGGAATTTAAAAGTTGGAGATTTTGTCTGCTATGGGACAAGAGAATAGAAGCAAAGGAAGCCATGGAAAGTTTGATTCATTGTGTTTGGACCCATTCCAAATTCATGGAGCTTATGGTGGGAATGTTTCTCTCCTCTCATACTTGGATGGAACACCATTGGAATTTCATCGAAGCGGGCAATACTTGAAACATTATCATCAGTGAAAGAGGGTTATCCCTTGCCTTATACCATAGGTATTTTCTGGTGTGTTTCCCTTTTCGATATGTGGTTTGGCTTGTGTGTTTCCTCCTTCTTCCATTTTTTCTCAGAATTGTACATGACTCTGCAAGGCCCAATGGATAAGGCACTGGTCAAATATATATGTTTTGAAACTTGAAATTCTAGATCCTCATGTCACGCCCTAGTCATGCCCAGTTCACGCCATGTCCCTAAGCTAGATCCAGTTGTTGTCTCCTGAAAACAGCTCTACGTTTTCATAGCCAAATTCAAATTTTTTGATCTCATGCCCTTCATTGGTGTTTAAGCCAAATTATAGATTCAAGAAATTAGCAAAAGTCGTGCCCTAGAGTTGTTTAAACCTCTCCTCTTCTCATTTTTAGAAATTCTCCATTTCCGATTTGTGCACATAATATCCTCTTTCCAACCTCCACTTTTGATTGAAATTTTTCATGTTTTCTATGTCCTCAGTCATCAAATCATTGTTTTACCTCCATGCCTCTGGTTCGTGAAGGAAAATCGAAAATTGGACTCAAAAAAGTGAA
Source organism: Taxus wallichiana var. yunnanensis (assembly GCA_018340775.1). Lineage (NCBI taxonomy): Eukaryota > Viridiplantae > Streptophyta > Pinopsida > Cupressales > Taxaceae > Taxus > Taxus wallichiana. The sequence continues at coordinate 69,558,543 of CM031233.1, forward strand.
GTTTTTTTCCTCTACGTATTTTCCACATCGGGATGATGGGTGTATTTTCCCCATCAAAAATTTACCTTATGAATACGGGTATGTGGTCATATCCAATTTGATGGGGAGGTATGGGATTTTGGTGAACTTAACACTTTTGGTCACTTTTTGCAAAAATAGTAAATTTTCCCTCGGCCCCAATCAAGCTATAAAGGTAAAAGTCAAATTTTGAGCCCTTGTTAAAAATTCAAAGCGAGCGAGTGGGCCATCAAGGCAATTTATGAAATTTAACCAAATTCCAAAAAGTGAAGTAAAATTTCTAGAGTGCTCCGATAAGGTCTCAGGCCCACCGTTGACAATTCAAATCAGAGCAATGGGTCGGTGAGAGAACTTTGCGTTTTTATCCTCTTTGATAAAAAGGTGAAAATTTAAAAAGTGACCCATAGCCCCGATCAAGCTTTAAAGAGAAAAATTCAAATCTCGAGCCCCATGAGGAAAAGTCAAAGTGAGAGAGCGGGCTAGCAGAGGAATTTGAGTTTTTAAACCTTTTTCTAAAAAGGTTTAAATGTTGACAAAGGGCCACGACCCCATTTCCAATCGAGAGGGTGCCACGTGTCTAAGTTGAAAATTCAAAGCATGAGAGTAGGTTGGCGAAGGAATTTGAGCTTTTGAACCTTTTTCTAAAAATGGTTAAAGTATTGAGAAAAGGGCCACGATCCCATTTCTAATAAAAATGTGCCACATGTCTAAGTTCAAAATTCAAAGCGGGGTTGTGGGACAATTTTTTCCAAATTTTCAAATCTCATGAAAATCCATAAATGGTCTATCCAATCCCATCCTGTCACTGGATGGCCCAATTTCGAGTTAGAGGAGCAAATCAAATGGTCTATATTTAAACTGACAAATCAAATGTAATGGTTGCTTTGCAAGATCTAGTTCTTAACCTACCATGAGCGTTTTCTTCACAATGAGAGGAATTTGAAAAGGTGTTGAGGATTTGTCAAGTTGTAACGGTTTCTTGCGAAGAATATAATTCCTTCTCCACATCATTCTAGGGTGGCGATTGATTTCAAAAAATACTACGGGGCTATGTACCTAGAAGAGCAGAAAATGCCATACTTCATCTATTTTCCCTTCTCCTCAGATTTCCCTCTATCCTCAAAGCTCTGTACAAATGTTGCTTTAGCTTCAATAATAAAAGAAGGAATTTTTTCCTTTTTGATTGAGAGATTGATTGGTACCTTGCAACTAATGAATTTCATTCGGTCTTATAGCTTCTCCTACGGATTTTTTTTCTTCTAACTATAAATGCATGTAAATGAAATATCTAATTAATGTGTGTAGGTATCTGATATTCTAATCACAACATTAGTTTCTCCTATCTCCATTCCCACTCCCTTTCCCATTCTCAGACAAAGTTTCTTCCCTAGTGAGAAATTGTTAGCTTTTCCACAGGGTCAGTGGAGTGCCCCTGTTGGATCTCTAGTCGAAAGGCCACCATTAAAATCTACTTTTTTCTTTTTTACATGCACTGCGAGAAGCTGCTTTGTTCAAGTAGAGGGACTTAGATTCCCGTAGTGTTGTCTTCAAACCCACCAATTTTTCCACAAGACAAATTTTCGCCAACAAAGAAGTTAGGGTTACTTTGAGGTTGCATTGATTTCGGTGTTCGATTGTGACCATCGTTCTTAGTACCATTGATTTGGATCCGTCAATTTTCAAACTCAAGTTGGCAGTGTGTTTTGTTGGAATTAGCATCTTGCATCATTGGATCCTATACCGTGAGATCTCATCCATCCATTTTTGACTCACCTCTAATCTGAAGGAGTTAGGTTTTGTAAAAATATCATTGATCTTGTCACTTGGTCATTTCATTTGCTCACTGTGAGTGGTGAAGCCATGCAAAATTTTTATCAAACTAACATTTTTGATTTTTAAAGCTCATTTTCTCTTTGTAAATCTGTCTTTTGGGGCTCTATGATTTTGAGTATTTGTTATTTCATGTCATTTTTTCACTCTTTATGAGCTTCTAAGCAAGATTTCGGTTATGATATCCGTCATTAACTTTCTTCCACTGAGTTCTATGAGCTTTTATTTTGAAGTGATGGAACTATTGATCCTTTGTTATTATGGCCACCATTGTTTTGAAGGTAAGTTACTAGTTTCTGATCTCTGTAACTACTTTTTCCCTTGTCGTTTCAACTTTATTATCATTGACTCCTCAAAATATTTTCATTTATGTGGTTCTGAGCATAGTAACGTATATGCGAGATCAAAAGGTCACTCATTATGGTAGACCACGTGGTTTGCATCTCATTTTATGTTAAAGGTTTTTGAAACTAGTGAGTTTCTCCCTACTTTGAAACTTTGTTTCGTTTATGAATATTATGCAAACAATAACTCTACCATTTTCCATATTTTTACCATCTAGGAATAAAGCTCATGATTTTGCTTGAAACCTTTTCTTTCTTTCTTCGCATAGCTTCTATTATTGGTGATCTTTTGAGCTATCTTCAAGCTACATGTGGAGGGTTTGAACGGTTATTTTATTTTGTATTTCCTGAAACTTGGCCTAAACTCATTCACTTTGATGGCTTGAGCTCTTTTCCATTCATTGTAACTTTAAATTTATTTAAAATGGTTGATTGGTATAGCCACTTCTGGTGTATTTGAGCTATTTCACCCAAATTTGAACTGTAGAGTTGTATTTTTAGTGAAATCGGGTGAATTGCTATTGTGTTGAAATATGAGATGAGCTTTTGTACTTATTCTATATATTGTAGATTTCTTGTGTACATGCTACAATACTTTGTATTTCAAGAATTTTTGTTTAGCTAAATTGTTGTTCTCTTATCTCTAAACTTTATGAGAAGTCCATATAGATGGCTCATTACTTGCTAACAACAACCAATCTATAGGAACGCTATAAGGCTGAAGTAGTACATAAAACCGTATATCTTCTCAACAGGGCACTAGAAAATATTCTAAAAAATAAAATTCTAGAAGAGGTATGGAGTGGTAGAAATCCATAAATTTCTCATTTGTGAGTATTTGGTTGCACAACATACATGCATGTCCTATCTCATAAGATAAAGAAGGTTGAACCAAAGATGCTCTCGTGTATCTTACTTAGCTATAGCACTTCCTCAAAGGTTTACCATCTCATGGATCCTATGAAGAAAAAAATATATGAGAGTCGAGACGTGGTTTGTGACGATTCATCCTTTGAATCAGTAGTGACAACCAAAGAACCATTACTAACCACTGTCATTGACTAGTGTCCGAATCGGATGATTATGAGGAGACTACTTAGAGAAAAGATGTGTGCTGCCGGGAGAGCTATTTGTTTACCTTGGAGAATTGGAGAATGTGACTCAACATTGATCCACACAAGAACGACATAGTTCTTCTCAAAAGCAGCCAAGCTCTCATCCATAGTGGGTTCAAATCACCAAAAAGGACTCATATTTGCAACAACTCCCAAGATACATTATCTAGAGTCAAAACAAGGAGTCAAACAAGAAATGAGGTAAAATTTGCACTCATGAGTTCACTGATTAATAGCTCCAATCCTGATAATGTTCATGAATCACTCAGTCAACCTTAGTGGAAGGAATCCATGGATATATAAATTGACTCACTCAAGAAAAATCAGACATGGGAACTTGTCGATCTGCCTACAGGAAAGAAACCCATAGGCTGCAAATGGGTTTTCAAGACAAAATATAAGGCATATGGATCCATCGACAAACATAAAGCATGACTTGTAGAAAAAGGATATGCTCAGAAAGAGGGCATCGACTATGAAGAAACCTTTGCACCCACTGCAAAGATCAAGACCATCAATTTTTTTTTTTGTAGTGGAAGCATAGAAAGTATGGAGACTTCAGTAGATGGATGTCAAGAGTGCTTTCCTAAATGGTGATATGAAAGAATAAGTGTACATGACCCAACCTAAAGGATTTTTTGATGAAGAGCATCCTAAGAAGGTATGTCGTCTCATCAAATCATTGTATGGACTGAAACAAGCTCGAGGTTATGGTATATCAAGATCAATGATCACCTTACGCAACATGGGTTCACTCATAGCCCCTCGAGATTCCAATTTGTATCCACTCCTATGGATAAAATATTTCACCTTTCAAGATTCCAGGACTTATTTCAAGTATATTCTACTCTATACATGGAATTTGTTTGAGGATCATCTATTTGACATATAATGAGACCGGATCTATGCTATCTTGTTAGATGTCTTTCTAGATTCATGGGAGATGAAGAAATTTCATTGGGCTCTAACAAAGCATGTTTTGAGATATGTATGAGGAAAAACTGATTATGGTGCGGAATATAAGAATAATGATCAATTCTTGTTACAAGGATATGTCAACTTAGACCATATTTGGATCTATTGATGATAGGAAGTCAACCACAGGATACATTTTTCATCTTGGATCTGAACCTATCTCGTGGATAAGCAAGAAGCAGAATATTGCACCGCATGCGGAGCTGTGTGTGAAGCGATATGGTTACGTCACATTTTGGATGACCTGGGAACCCTTGAAAAATAGTCACCTATTCTCTATTGCAATAATCATAATGTGTCGAAGCTCATGCAAAATCTAATTTTTCATGAACGAACAAAGCATATTGATATTGATTGTCATTTCATTCAAGATAATGTCTTGAACCATAAAATTCAGCTCCATTACTATCCTACAGAAGCACATGTACTTGATATTCTTACCAAATATCTTGAGTACGGTGAAATTTGAAATTTTCGGGGTTAGATTTGCAAAATTGATGTAATAAGGGGGATGTTAGCATAAGGATATGTAGCACTAGTTTTATATAATTTGGAGAGTTTTTTTAATATATTCTATTAATCTCTCTTAGTTTATAGTTTACCATTATATATTCATCTTGGTTTATATTTATTATATTTCGTAGTTTACCATGATGTTTAAATTAGGGTTCATTTTAGCGGTGAATATTAGGAATTTTGAATTTTGAATTTGGTGATTTTTTTACTACCGTATGGTAGCACGTTCACCAAAATTTTATGGGTCCTAAATAAATTTGAATATAATTTCACCTTAGTGTTTCCACTAAGGGCCGACCAATGTTAGTATATTCACCTTCATGTTATAATATACTATTATATATATGATTAATTCACCATAATATAGTAATACAATTTACTTTCAAAATTTGTTAATAAGCGTATGAAAAATATGAAAGTATAAGCATAAAATCCAAATGAATAAGAGAAATATGTAAGCGAAATAGTGTTCATTGTTTGTCTATCAAGTTTTTTTGTAAAAGCTGTTACAGGATGAAAATATTAATTTGTTGTTGTCCTAATCTTTGGGTGATTTCTTAATGTCGACCAATAAGAAGAACATGTTACCACCCTTTGACATTATTTTTATTTCAATTTGACATTATTTTTTTACCATTTAGAAATAATTATTTTTGTTTTTTTGCTTGGCAATGTTAGTTTCGTTCTTGTATGGTAGTATTAATTTGTGTTGTTGTTCCATAGCATGATATTTATTCTTGCATTATTATTATTTTTTAAATATCATAATTGAAACTTCTATATTTTTTCAGATTTGTAGACTCCAAAATCACCCATCAATGACCCTTGTTACAAATTAGAAAATAAATGAAGCAAAAATAAAATGAGACATGGACATTTCAAAATATTTCAGTCAAGCAACAATAACCCCAGTGGCAAGAGGTAATTTTGACTCTTATTATGTTAATGTTACTTTATTTTTTATTTACTTAGGGATGTTGTAAGAAAAAAAAATATTTCAAATGCAAAAAAACCTAGAAATGACCTTAATCTAGATGAAATCCCTAAGCAACAATGAAATTTAATTCAAATTGATAGAACTGATAATCACATTTTCCATAAAACTCAAAGTTATGATAAACATTCTAGAAACACACATCATAAATGTAAGAGTGGGAAGTGGACTATAGGAAGGACTTATAAATTTGAATGGTCAACCAAATATCCATTCATTGAACATGTTGAAATTGAAAATAGTACTGATACTCCTACAAAATGTAGATGTACTATATATAGTTGGAAACTAGGTAGAGACCACAAAATTCAATTGAAGTTGGACACAATAGAGAAGCATTATGGGAAGGTATATGAGTCTAAAAAGAAAAATAATTTAATAGTAATAAAAAATTAAATAGAAATTTGAGGAATATTTTTATATACAAGATATGCAATAGAATATGATAATCATCATAAACATCCTCAAGACCTAATTGAGAAAGGTGGAGCGATAAATGATAAATTTGAAAAATCTATCGATGTAAGTCTTCAGGAAAAACTTATACAATTAAGAAAACTATTTCACAATTTAATAAATGGAAGAAAAATTTCAGATCTCCTTGTTTATAATATATTACTTCAATCTAATGGGTTTCAAACATTCCAACATCACACTAGTCAATTACCGGTGCATGGTAAATTACAAAGTTTATGGGAGAAATTGAAATCAGCGATTCGAGAGAGAAGGTAAAATATGGGAATGTTATCACATTATCGATTGACGATGTCAAACAAGTAGAAAATACATCTCTTGGGTATGCATACATGTATACATTGTTAGTTTCAATAACAATTTCAAGGATACTCATCTCCTAGCTATGCACAAAATGATGTAGAAGCTGCAATTCTGAGAACCTCTGCAAACTTGATATTTAAAAAGTGAAGGAAATAGCTCCTATGGATGATAATTAAATCTCTTCAAATCTGATTTTTGTAGGATATGATGGCACAATTATCATACAAGGTAATAAATAAGGGATTTGTATTCTCCTTTACACAATTGTATCCCCTTAAATGATACATATTCGGTGTATCGCTCATAGAATGAATCTCTCTAACTAGATTGTAAGTAATTTTTGAAATGTTTCTAAAGTGGAGGAGCTTATACGGGACTTGAATTCATATATGTCAAGAATTTCAAAATATTATTTGAGTTTGAGATTTTTTGTTGCAATTAAAAATGATAGAGAAGTTGACAAGGCTAAAGATATACTATAGCACTTGAAACATTTAGAGATATTGTTAATTTTATATCGTATTTTTCCAATGCTAAAGGAAATAAATAGCTTGATGAAACAAGATCCAAAAAGATCTATATACATTTTTGATTTTATAAAATTAAGGAAACAAGTATGTACGATTTTGGATACCTTACATTCCACCCAAGATTGGTTTCATAAGTCAATTTTCGTAGCTACAAGGTTTTGAAAAATATAAAATATCCCAAAAACTATTTAAAGTTCAATATCAATTATCATATTTGTATTTTAAATGATGGTAACAATTTTCAATGCACACTTTCTACACAAATCCTTATGTAATAGGTTCTTAAACCGAGGAAGTACTCGTCACTGAGGCTTCTTTTTATGCTACATTTTTCGATACATGGAAAAAATTGATTATGATATTTGAAACATTATCTTCGATATCAAAGAGAATTTCAAAAATAGAGATCTTCTTGAGGCCATTGGAGTTTTTTTTTTCTCATTTTCTAAATTCGATGATTTGTGAAGAAAAAAAAGAGTTACAAACTTTAAGAAATCTATAGCGCACTTATGGAGCAATTTTCAAATCCAAAGGTGTTAGGGAATTGAATGGTATATTGGATGCAAAATTTCTCATATCACAATCACAACATTTTACGTTTACGGTGGTGATCAATATCGAGAATCTTATTGAACGAATAGAAATGGAAGCTACTACACTATTATGGAGAAAGATATATCATAGTAACATTCTAAGATAAATTATAAATAAATAATTAATAATATATGAACTCATATATAAAATGATTAAGTCTCATTGAAAATGAAAGGTTATTTAGTGCACTTAATTTTGTGAAATAAAAAATTCTCAATAGATTGGACAATAATTTGAAAACTTGTTTGAGACTTTATGTTTAAAGATATGGAGTGGAAAAATTTCCATATGAAAGAGCACTTGCTATATGGGCATACCTTAAAGAGTGTAGAGTTGTTAAGCGAGATATAAAACAATGGAGTCTCTAATTATGGTGAAATGACTTGGAATCTTACGGATCATAAATTGCAATAGGATAAAATAGGTGATTGAGTACCATTAAGGTGTTAGCATAATTTAGCATAGGAATATTTATTGCATTTTATTGCATTTTCTTTTATTTAATAATGTGTAACATGTGCACTCTAGTCTAGTGACTTGCATTCAATATTGTTATGTTGGATAACATTCAATATTGGTATTAGTAGTAATTACATGTGCATGTGAGATGGATCTTATCATCTCGTAGTTGGTGTCGATAGGGTGTCATGTCTATCCATATGAGGCTATCTAATATCTATAAATATTACACTCTTGCATTGTTATGTAATCGATTTCATGATCAATAATATTTGTGAGGCTTATGTCCCCTGTTTGGTCATTGCTGATCTTATTCTATTCTATCATTTGGTATCAAAGCTATACCATTATTATCATTTGGTATCGAGCGGGTTCTATCCAAGCAAGGTTGAAGAGGAGCACTATTGGAGAGGATCCATTGGAGAAAAGATCTGTATCAAAGGAGAGCCATTGAAGCATCCATGACCTCCATTCCTTCCGAGCATCCCTCAACTAAAATTTGGCCTATCCACTTATTTGGAAGATAATTTTTTTATTAGTCATTGGCATAGCCAATTGATCCAACATATTGGCGGAATATTTCAGATTTGGAGATCTTTAAAAAAAAAGGAGAAAGATCTTCAAAAAAATTGCAGATCTAAAAAAAAGATTTGTGAAAAAAAAAGATCTTAAAAAAAAAGGAGAGAGATCTTGAAAAAAAAATTGCAGATCTAAAAAAAAAAAAAAAAAAAAAAAAAAAAAAAAGATCAGATCTTAAAAAAAAAAATCAAATACGAAAGTGGAGGTGTGAAGAATTCGGGAGAAAAGGTTCAAGCAGTCCAAATCAACAAAATTCCAGCAGATATATCTTATAAAAAGGGACGTAACTTTTTCATACAATATTGGATTGATGTCTTTTTTTCTTTTTTTTGAAAGATAAGAACGAGGTGCACAACTTTGCAGTTTACATCATCTTCAGATTCCGCCTCTACATATGACGAAAAGTCTATACAAGTCGGATCATGTTTTCTGAAAAAAAAATCAGATCTAGTTGGTAAATTGGTAAGATCTCAAAAACCAAGATTCCAATTCTTCTGAAATTTTGTGGGTTTCAAGAAAAATATTGCATGATGACGTTGTTAAATTTTTAGAAAAACCCAAATCACGGTTTGCGAGAAAAGTGAAAACAATATTCAAATTGTTTGTTTGGATCTTGGGAACAAACAGGTCAACGGTTCAATTCCCACTCTCTCCATATTTTTATTAAATTATTTTTTTGAAAAATTTGGAGAAATTACTAAATTTTGGGAGATTTCCAAATTTAGAAGCTCACCAAACACATTTAGAGCCACCACTAAATTTAGCGAGAAAAACACCTATTGGGGGGTAAAAAATATTTTTGGCCTAAATTGTGTATTTTGTGATTCTAGACCCTTTTTTCTAAAGAGGGGGGACACAAAAACTTCATTTTGATGTACTTTTGGAGAATTTTGTACTAATCTTGGTGCATAAAGTGAAAAAAAAGGTGCAAATTTTTTATTTTATGTTTGGTTCTATCACACGAGATCTTTGATCTCATAGCAGCGTTCGGTATATACGGTGCCTCTGGGAAGCGCTTACGGGTGATGTCGTCACAACTACTACTGCACTTAACATCTAACATAGCTGCCTAAACATTTTCGGGCATCGACCCTATAAAATCGACGGGGAGTAATAAGGACACAATACACACACATTTGAGCCCTCCCATCTGTTTGTGCTTGCACAAACCCCTCTCCATATTGTCTACGTACCACGTACTAAATTCTTTCATGTGCGTTAACACCTCTTTCCGTACTGACGGGTATATTGAAAGGGTGATCTTCTTCCACGTACCGAAGGGTGTATCGGAAGGGAGCGTATATACAAAGGTTTGGTATATCGTCTGACAAGTATATTGATAGGAGACCATAAACCTGGAGTGATAAGAGCCTTACCTTTTGTCAGAAATTCAGATTGCAGAAATAGGTGCACAAGCATCAAATTTTTCTTTCAGATTCACAAGCGCTTAGAGGAGACAACTATACTACATGGAAACCGAAGATCAAGATGTTACTTGAGTTTGAAGACCTATGGACAGTTATAGATGGAAAAACAACAAGATCACTTGATGATGGAAGACAACAAGTTCAATTTGACAGGGCCAATCAAAAGGCCAAGTTGATCATCTTGTTTAGCGTAACAGATGATGTGCAACCCCACATTAGAGATGCCACATCGGCCAAGGATGCATGGGATAAGTTGAGCACAGTCTATGAGGCAAAGAACAAGAATGCCATCCTCAACCTACTATCACTGCGCATACTCTCAAGTTCAAGCACACTAAGAAGGTTGAAGTTTTTTTTGAGACGAGTCTGCTACTTTAAGGGCATCTCTATTGGCATTGGGAAAAGAGATAAGTGATGAAGACCTCGTACCAATTGTATTGTGAGCACTTCCTCATTCCTACTGAGAACTTTTGTGACAACTATCGGTATGAGTGAACACAAAGTCACTTTTGAGAAGTTGCTCAATCTACTCCAATAAGAAGAGGCAATGAACAACAAGATCATGAAGATGAGCAAGCACTATCTTCCAATCATAAAAGAAAGGGGAAATTTCAATCCAATAACAAGAAGTCCAAACAAAATCAAAGTCAACAAAGGTACCAGAGTCAACGAGACAACACCAAGAAGTGTCCCATTTGCAATAGAGGGGGACATGACATCAAATATGGTTGGTACAATTCCTACAAAAAGGTTTCATCAAGCAATTCAAAACCCAATAACCAACAGGGTAACAATAATTCAAATAAAGGGAATTTCAACAACAACAACAATCAAGGGAAAAAAATGGTAATTGGTAAAGAAAACCCAAACAACAAGGGTACATTGCGAACATGAGGATGATTCAGATGAAGGACACCACATGTATTCTACTCAATTTGATGAAGAAACCAAGTCCACACAAGATATCTGGTATGTTGACTCAGGTGCAACTTGACACATGACTGGATGCAAGGATTGGTTCTACACACTATGTGACTCACCTAACAAGAACCATGTGTCATTAGGTGATGGCTCATCATACGATGTCAAGGGGATTAGAAACATTTCACTACCTCTTGAAAGCATGACTGCAAAATCACGAGATGTATTGTATGTACCTAGGTTGACCAAGGATTTGCTATCAGTTAGTCAACTCCTTGATCACAACTTGAAGTTGGATTTTCATAGTAATAATGGAGAAAAAGTGTGCTTGATAAGAGATAATTCAAGAGGTTCCAAGATTATAGCAAGAGCCTCCAATGTGGGACGCATGTTCCAACTTGATTTTTTCCACAAGGATGATCAAGCTCTAGTGGCCAAAGACACACAATTTGCAGAACTATGGCATCGCAGATATGGTCACATCAATTTTGGCTATCTCCAAACACTTCAAAAGGGTAACATGGTGAAAGGATTGCCTACACTCAAGCACAACACTGAAAAGTGTCACAATTGCCTAGCTAGAAAGCAACACAGAGTACCCTTCCAGAAGAACACATATAGAACTAAGGGAAAGTTTGATTTGGTGTACACCGATATTTGCGGGCCCATGCAACAAAGTCATTCGGATGTCAATAATTCATGGTTTTTGTTGATGACTACTCAAGAAAGATGTGGATATATTGTCTAAGAAACAAGAGTCAAGCCTTTGAGACATTTCAGAAGTTTAAAGCACTTGTTGAGAATGAAGTTGGTCGCAAAATCAAAACTCTCCGCTCAGATCGAGGGGGGGAATTCACAAGCAATGAGTTCAAGACTTACCTGGAAGCTCATGGGATTTTTCAACAAATGCCTCCTACTTACACACCACAAAAAAATGGTATAGTTGAGAGAAGGAATCGTACTATCATGGAAATGGTGCGATGTATGATTGGCGACTCGAGCTTAACAAAGAAATTTTGGGCGAAGGCTGCAAGCTGCAGTCTATTTGTTGAACAGAGTGCCCACAGTAGCTCTTGAAGGAGTGACACCTCAAGAAGCATGGTCAAATCGGAAACCATCAATTGCACACCTAAGAGTATTTGGGTGTAAAGCTAGCATGCACATACCCAAGAAGAACAGGAAAAAGTTGGATATGAAAGCCGAGAAATTGATATTCATTAGATACGGTGAAGAAGCACTTGGAGTGCAGTTATGGGATCCGAAAGTAAAGAAAGTATACATAAGTAGGGATGTTGAGTTCTTTGAGAAGAAACAAGTAGATGCTCCTTTGAGCGACTCAACAAACATGCAGAATACACCTCTTGTGAAGACAGAATTTGATGTTCCCACCGAAGATGTGGTGATGAATTGGATGATGGTGAAAACTTGGATCCATCACAAGCCAACGGAATAGCTAAGAAGTTACCTAAATGGTATACTCAATTAATAAGAGATGCAAATTTGGATGAAGCACCTAGCACATCATCCAATCCTTGACCTAGAACTCACAATCAAGCTCGTGAAGAGGTCAATTATGCCCTAATGAGTAGAGTTATTGAAACATTTGAGCCATCTACAATTCAGGAAGCCCTATAGTCAAAATCTTGGAAAGATGCCATGGATTCAAAGTATCAGTCAGTGATGAAGAACATCACATGAAAACTTGTCGACCTTCCACCAAGGAAGAATCCAATTGGATGCAGATGGATATTCAAGACTAAGTACAAATCAAATGGGACTATTGACAAGTATAAAGCAAGGCTTGTAGCAAAGGGGTATGTGCAACAAGAAGGCATTGATTATGAGGAGAAATTTGCTCCCGGCCAAGATCAAGACAATCAGGATGATCTTTGCTTTAGCTGCACAATTTGGTTGGAAAGTCCACCAAATGGATGTGAAAAGTGCCTTTCTTAATGGAGATTTGCAAGAAGAAGTCTATATGACTTAGCCAGAGGGTTATGTAATACCAGGAAAAGAGATGATGGTATGCAGACTCATAAAATCTCTATATGGCCTAAAACAGGCACCCCGGGCATGGTACATCAAAATTGATGAGCATCTCATAAGTCATGGATTCGAAAGGAATCCTTATGACCCCAATCTCTACCTCAAAAAGAAAGGGGGAGATTGTCATTGTGGTTGTTTATGTCGACGATCTAGTCATTACAGGTAGTTCTATGAAGATGATCGATGTAACAAAGAAGGATTTTAATCGATCGTTCGACATGACAGATCTCGGGCTCATGCACTATTGTCTTGGGTTAGAAGTATGGCAAAAAGAGAATCATATCTTTGTGTCATAGTTGAAATACACCAAGACAACACTCGAGAAATTCAAGATGATGGACTGCACTCCTATTTCTACACCTATGGAAGTGAGACTTTAGTTATCTCGTTCCGATCCATCACCACCGGTGAATGCAACTCTCTATCGGCAGTTGATCGGGAGTCTCATTTACCTAACATATACTAGACCAGATATCAGCTTTGCAGTCAGCTATTTATCACACTTCATGCAAGAAATGAAAATATGTCATTGGAAAGTAGCAAAGAGAATACTGAGATATCTAAAGGGTACAGTTGACCTTGGTCTAGAGTACAAGAAGAATGACAACTTCTTCTTGACAGGATATTCAGATTCAGATCATGCAGGAAACATGGATGATAGGAAGTCAACATTAGGATTCGTCTTCTTTATGGGTATCTGGACCGATATCATGGGGAAGCAAGAAAGCAGAAATTTGTTTCCCACTCTTCTCTGAAAGCGAGTATCGAAGCTGCAGGTGAAGCTTTTTGTGAAGCAATATGGCTACGCCGAATCTTTGGAAGGAATTGGTATACCACAATGTAAATCTACTCCAATATATGTTGATAATGAAGGAGTTTCGAAGGTTGTTCGCAATCCAAAGTATTTCATGAGAGAACCAAGCATATTGAAGTACGAGGTTCATTTCATACATGAACATGTCTTGAAGCACAACATATAGCTCCATTTCGTCCCTACAAATTGAGAAGAAGGTGGATGTTTTCACTAAGTCACTTGCACGTGACAAATTCACATTGTTCGAGATTTCCTCTCCACTTCACCGGAAACTATGCAAAATTAAGGGGATAATGTTAGCATAATTTAGCATAGGCATAATTATTGCATTTTATTGCATTGTGTTTTATTTAATAATGTGCAACATGTGCACTCTAGTCTAGTGACTTGCATTCAATATTGTTATGTTGGATAACATTCAATATTGGTATTAGTAGTAATTACATGTCCATGTGAGATGGGTCTTATCATCTTGTAGTTGGTGTCCGATAAGGTGTCATGTCTATCCATATGAGGCTATCTAATATCTATAAATTATATTACAGCTCTTGCATTTTTATGTAATCTAATTTCATGATCAATAATATTTGTGAGGCTTTTGTCCCTCTTTGGTCATCAGTAATCTTATTCTATTATATCATTTGGTATCAAAGATATACCATTATTATCATAAGGATAGGGTTGTTTGAGATACCAAACCATTGAAATTATTCGTTTACTAAAATATATATTGTGATTTGATATTTTTTCAATTACATTAATTGCATCTATAATGTTTGGAAATGTTTAAATCCCTTCTATGTTTTTTATAATGTTTGGAAATAATAAATGGTAGATATTTGTGCAATCTACAAAATGGATGATGTAATAAAATTAAATTTCATTACTAGGAAAGTATGTTCAATATTTGATTTCTCACTATCAATTCCATAGGAACACGTGTTTGCAAATATATTATAATCCATATATCCTATCATGATTATTAGGATTAATAAAAACATATAATTCTATATCCCATCATGATTATTGGAGATAATCTTTATATGATGAATCAACTAGAAAGATTCGATAACACCATGCACGTACAAGTTTTAAATATTGAGTGCATAGATGTTTAAAATTAAATTGAAGAATGTTAATGCAAATCTCAAAATCCACATATAATATTCATCAATTGTACAAACTTGAAAAAATAAAACCTTTCATTCAACAACATGCATGAGACAACTAATGTTTTTTTGACAATTTCACATAAATAAAATGTTTTCAAATTTTATTTGTGAAATACAATTATTTACATCAATAGTTTTAATTCAAGTTCATTTGGACCCTTGTCTTGAACATATCCTATAACATAGACAACATTTGAACTATCTTTTATTACACAAAACTCTACTAATTTTTTTCTTGAACTGCATTAAGATTTTCTAGAAAAATTCTATCTTCTCTAGCTACATCTTCTCGCTAAAACCAGAGAAGGATCCTTATCATTTTTTTCTTCAGAATAATATCCGAACCCAATCCATTCTCCTTTATAATCCTTTACATTGTATTGTTATTCTTTTTAATAGAACAATCTTTTAATTAAAACTAATTTCCTCGCTTACACTCTCTATCGCATTTTCGGGTGATCATCTAACACCTTCACCTCCATCTTCGAGAACATATATTTTGAATGCAATTAAAAATTGAATTATTAGACTTTATAAGAAGATAAATGATAATAATATATATAATAATCTACAAAAAATAGAACTTGCCACGGCGGTATTTTCTGCATTAACAATATTATCAAGTTTCTTGTCTCTATTCCAATTAATGTAGTAAGAATGATCCTCGACATTCAAATTAGCTTGATCTATTAATCATTATAGTAAAAACATTATGTGTATTATAAATATTTATTGTGACGACATTACCTAATTTTTCTTGAGAAAGTAAGACATCCAATCTCACTGGTTCCTTTTAATCAATGAATTTTTTTTTGTGTGTTCAAACTTATGATATCTTTAATTAGTTTATTTTATAAGAGCTTTGTCTCTTATCTCCAACATCTTAAGCTCCTTAATTACAGGAATAATATTTTCCATCACAAGGGTTATAGCATTATCATGCAAAAGGATTTCTACCGAATATTTTATCTTCGCATCATCATCCAAATTTTCCTCCCCAGTTGGGGAAGGAAGTTCGAAGAGGATGGCTATATTGGAACTTGCACCTCTTTATGTGTAGATTGATTCAGATCTTAGGTATGGTTCCCCAGTACTGAAATGTCATAAATGTTGTCAAAACTATGATAATCCTCATCCACATCAGTAATATTTAAAATATAAGTTCCCTTGGCACTCTACACATACCAATTGGAAAATTGGGGAAATATGAAGTTGTAAAATTCTTTGTACCCGTACTCATTCTAGGAAGTAAAATATTGTTTTCCATACCATAAGATAGAAGGAGGTCAAACTAATGTATTCCTTAAGCACGAGTTGGAGCAAAGTGGGGGTGGCCACAACCGCGGGTCGATTTTGAGATTGAATTCCAAGAGATCTATGAGCATCGATAGTTTAATAATATCAGATTAAGTATGTTGATATTATAAAGACAAACAAGTGAATAGTAAGAAATTCAAATTAATAAGAATGAAATCAATCGATATTTCTTACATTGTGAATTTTGTTTTCGGTGATAAACTGACTATGGAACCGAGTAGAACTATATTACCCACAAATTTGATGTTCTGAAACCACATTAATCCTTAAACAATTATCTAGAAAGTTGTGGCAATTTTTTGTGTTTGTTTCAAGTTATAAGGTTGCAAGGGTGTCAAACCCTAATGTACGTTAAATTAATCTCCACCCATATTTACTACATTACAAGGATGGACCAGGTCTAAGTTAAATGATTAAATATTCTTAATTTATCTCTAAGGTCAAATTAATTACAATCAACTAGGAAGGTGTCATAAATTAATTTACTTGGTTAAATGTTATTCCCCTTCTTAAATTAACATTCAAACCCATAATTAATAAACCTTATACATAGTTACTTTAGTTCCATTATCTTAATAGCTTTAAAGTCCATTTAAATAATTACAAAAACATACTAGGAACTAAATAAATGACTTTACATACAAGGGTAATTAAATGGCCCCATTCACCCATTTACACATACCTTTAAAATTATTTAAAACACCCATAATAATCATTCTTACCTAAAATCGTAGGGTTGATCCTCAACCCTTTGATCAAACCAATTCTAACCACTAGATCTTACGGTTCTATACTAATCGTAACTATCCTCATGGGTTTTTATTAAAACCTTTTTCTTTCCCTGAGCCTCCTCAATTGGTCACTTTTTTTTGTTAAATTTGCAGGTTGGAGAAATGGAAGCCATGGGAGTAAGGAAAGGAAGAACCATGGAGGAATTTACAAAATCAAGCTTAGTTTAGTTTAGGTTGTGGATTTATTATTGTATTGTCTTTCATTTTAAGATTAAAGGGTTTTACACTCCAAATATGGAGTTGTTATAAAGTTATTTCCATTTTGAGTTCTCTATTTGGGCCAAACGCTACCTCAATTTTTATGTATGAGAATGAGTCTTGTTATCGAAAATCACCCCTTAAGGTAATTTTGATAACACGCATCAGATTATTCGATCTGAGCCAGTAAGATTGATTCGAGGTCCAAAATCATGTTTTTCGGGGTCCCCTCGGTTTTTTTTAACTCTCCCCATCCAAGAAGAAATCCCAACGAGTTAGAGAAAATGGAAAAAATGCAAAAAAATAAGGTTTTAGGACTGTTTTGAGGCATTTCGGGTCTGAAGGGCTCGGGTCATACCAGTTCGGGTTGAACTGAGGTTAAATGTAAGCATGGGGCCGAAAAAGTAAGAAAATCGGCTAATTCCTAGTCCAGGCAGTCTGCGGGACAATTGGGATGTCGGGACGTGTGGGACGCGAAAAGTTGAATCGTCCCAAAGATGGAAAAAATTTCCTAAGTCTTTTGTTTCACGTGGTTTGGGATAGGCCAGGCGAAAAGTACGCACGGAACACGGATCGGCGGTTTGGCACAAGTCGGTCCATTTTGGGCGGATTGAGATATTTGTCCCAGGGCAGGTTTGGGACATCTAGGCCAAAAGTACGTGGAGGACGTGAATCGGCCGATTCAGAAACACGGGAATTTAAATGCAGGGCAGTTGGGCCAAAAGTATGTGTGGGGCGAAAAGCTAAAAGAGCCGCCGACAAATGGAATCTCGCCACGTGTCTTCACCTCAAACAGAATAAAGAAGCCCAAATCGTAAGGCAGGAGATTTTAAATGCAGGACATCCGGGCTAAAAGTACGCATGGGACGCAAGGGACGCGAAAAGCGAAGCAGCGGTGAAGGCAAAGAAGAAAGGTCAACGTTTGACCCGTGAAACTTGACGGCCATAACTTTTGACTCGAGCTCGATTTTCACAAAATTGGAATTTCGGAACGAGCACGACGTCCTCTACGCCAAAAAAACTGGATTTCTTATTTTCAATAAGGGTAGATATATTTAACTCGAGAGAAACATATTTGGCTCCGGTCGGTTAATGCTCATTCCCGTGAAATGACAAAAACGCCCGCTACATCCAAAATAGCTTCCCTTTCTCACTCGAAGGCCATAACTTTTGTATTTCTCAACGAAATCACACAAAATTGGTACCGTTTGAATCATGGCTCGAGACCGATACATAAAAATCAAGAAATTCTAGATTTGATGATAGATTAATTGATATTTTTAAGAAAACGTGGCTTGGTTCATATGAGTGTTTTCTTTGGTGGTTGGGAGTGCAATTAAGAGGAATGGTCATCATTATTTCTCTCCGCAACACGGGACAAGTATGGGAAGCCTTTTGCAAGTAATATATAATCATTTTACTCCATTTAATGCCTCTTACAAGTGGTTGAAGGACAAATTTCGGGATTTCCATTTTTCCCCCTCTCTCTTCTCATCTTTTCTATAAATTGGAGTGTTGGGCTCATTGTAAAAGGAGGTAGTTTTTGTAGCAAAGCTCTACCAAAATTGCTTTGCGAAGCTAATGTGTTGCAGGCCCTTATTGTGGACTCCTTGCATGGTGATCCAGGCCCTTTTCTTGTAATAGATTGAACTGTGCATATCATGAAGCAATAAAATATAAGTTTGTGGATGTATCTTTCCCTGCTGTGTTTTTTTGCATTCTTCTTGCCCCTTCAACCTTGATTACAAGAATATTTTGTTTATTATTATGCGCTTGCGAGGATCCATCATCATTGTGTATGTTTGAGATATTTTTGTGAATGCATTTTGCTAGATTGTGGAGAACTGTCATCACCCCTTCTAGTGTGCACTTTGCTTTTGTGTCTCACGCATTTGAAGACTAATCTCACACCCTCCTTTTACGGTGTATCACCGCTTTAGTGTAGGATTTCATTTTATGCATTCTCTCTCCTGGTCCCTTGGAAATTTATATTAGAATAGTTAGTTTCCCTGCATTGGAGTAGATTGTGGCGGGTAGTTTAGGAGCAAGAACCAAGCTTTCTCTCGGAGGTCTATCTCAAGTAGCAAGTCCCAAAACTTGGAGATAATACCCATGTTATCCAATCACACCGTGAGTTCAAGTATCTGCGCTTATATAAACATAGAAGTCTTTGTGATTCGGTGATAACAAGTACATTAAAACATCTATTTAAATATTTACATGCTTCAAACAATGAATTTTTTCCCCTTTAGTATGTTGGTGGTCTTGTTTTTATATTTAATAGGCTCAGATTTTTAATTTCATCAAGTTTAAATTTGCCTGAGATGCGGATCTATATTTTTTCACTGCAAGTGATGAAACCGCCGCCCAAAGCAGGCCGGTGGTCCAAGGACCTCAGCGCCACTTGGGTGACAATTCAAAAACTACCACCTTGTTTGAGCAATGGCTCAGAGACTACCACTTTGCATAGGGCGGCGGTCATGTTCTTTAAAAATAGAACCTTCATTTGTGCAACATAAAAAAAAATTACTAGAGTGTTCTAAAGATCATCCTTATCTTGAATTTATTCCTAAAGTCAATAGTTAAATAGTTTAACCATTTATTCATTCCATGCTTAGAATTACTACATTTAAATATTTATTATTTCTATAGTGACAAGAAACACATCTATAAGATTATTTTTCCCACAAAATTATTTTCAACTCAAAGTAAGAAATGAAACTTAATCTAATTCTCATTATCATTGTTTTCCCTTTTTACAACAAAATGCAATCTATCAACAAGGTAACTTATTATACTTAGTGCATCTTTTCATTTCTACTACAACCATTTACTCAAGGATAACACCACAACTATTATACATTTAAGATTTACCAAAAATACATTATTATTATTTTACACTTCTATGTTCTTCCTTCACTCTTACAAAAATATAACTTCCACAAAGAATAATGAACTTTCTCTTTCTTTTTCATTACAAGTAAAATTTTAAACATGATATCCATTCTAATCCATTCCTTTACATACAAAAATTTGAAGAGAAAGGAAAATACACATTCTTTAATGAAATTCCTTCAAATATAATAATATAACTTGGTACATGAAACTTACAATGCAACATTTCTTTTTAAAAATACAAGTCTACAAGTCTTCCACCTAAGTGGGAATTACAAGAAAGATTTTCTCACAAAGGAGGATTTCTTTTTGGACTTCAACAAATACTCCCAATTCCAAATCACCAACAAGAGCTCCACCATGTATCCACTTGATCACAACAACAAAAATGGGGAGAGGCAACACTCTCCACCCAACCAATAATTCAGGGAGGAGAAGAAGCTATCATCCTCATTGGCCCCCGAGGCCCAACCCCAATGCAATACAAGATGGATCCAACTCATGGAAACTAAAAAATTCTTCAACATCACAAAAAAATTTCACAACCATATAACAAACATTCAACAAAAATACAACTAAAATAATGTAACTTAACATAATTCACAAGGCTTGAAATACAAAGCCAATGGAGCAAGGATCTATGGGGAGATCACTTATGCCTCCGAATGGGAATTAGGTGATCACCTTAAAAACCCTCCAAAATACATCTCAAAACCCCTACACAACTCTTATTCCTCCCTCAAGATCATCTTATGCCTCCCACATTCTCTTATGCCTCCCTACAATCTCTTATGTCTCTATCAAAAGAACCAAGTAAGAAATGCAAACATTCTCTTATCCAAGGTAGGGGCACCCAACCCAAATCATTCCAAAATATGAAATAAAATCTTATTCCTCCCTACATAGAATATCCTCATATACTTCTCCTACACCATACTTAGGAAATCTACCCAAGAACCCAACCAAAGATACAAAAACACTCAATAACATACACATATAAAAGAAAAAAATTAAAACAATGGTGTAACTCCTACTTTTCCATGGTAGAGCTTGATCCAAGAGTAACAAAAAAGCTCCTTCAAGCCCCAATCCAACACCAACAACATCCAAAAAATTCCCACAAGCACTCCAAGATCCTCCATTCGCATAAATACAAGAGCACCATGAAATGAAGTAACCCCCAAAAATAAAGAACTTGCATATAACTAAAGGAGGGTGTGGTGGCTCCATGAAATGAATCTTATCCCCCAAAAAATAAAAGAACTTGCGTATAACTAAAAGGGAGGGAGGAGGGTGTGGTGGCTCCATGTAGGATGATACATCACTTATCCTCAAATCCACATCACAATTAAAACCTCAACCCCAATGCATAATAGATTGGTGGTTGAGAGGAATGAAAAAAACCTCTTACACACACAATCCAAACCCACAACCCCTTAGGACAAACTTTAAACCTATGTAAGAAAAGAGAAATTAATATCACTTTTTGTATTACAAAACACTTAATGGGGTAATAATTTTACTCCCCAATCCATATGTAGGGTTGGTATATGAAATTAAGTGGTGTGGGACAAGCTTAGCTTGTCCCACAAGCCTCCAAAAATGTCCCTTAAGCCCAAATCCAAAATTCCAAGGTAAGGTAGAGTGTACAACACTCAAAGTCACTTACACTCAATCAAAATCACATAGACCAAAAGACCAAAAACTCTAATAAATGACCCATTTTTCACATCCCAAAATAACTTAATAATAAAATTAAATTACTTGACGAAGCACATTAATCAACTGGGATTAAAATAAATTACATCACAAATAAACCACATACTCTTCAATAAATAAAATAAAAGGGAAGAATTACAGACATGCCCATGGTAACAATTGGAGGTCATCCCTTGCATAGGAACACCCCTAACAAAATTAAAACACACAAACAATAACATAACAGAAGTTTCTATGGTGACCTTTGTTGATCCATCTAGTTTTCTGTCGTGGTTGGTCTCTAATCCCCCTTTTGATTATTGTGATATAATTACATGGAAAATCGCACCATACCTCCTTCGGCCTGCGGCCACATCAAAAACATAAAGGAAAAAATGTATGCATATCAATCAATATATATCCACATACAACTAAATCATCATCTAGACTAAACAATGCCACATCTAAAATTTTAACAACATCTAACAATGCCATTCATCTAAAATTTTATCTCAATTTATCTTTTATCAATTTAGAAAGATCACAAAATTAGTTCAAAATCTAAACCCTACTCAATACTACGATAATTCGAATGTTGGTAATACATATATCAACAACACATCATCATCATCAAATATAATATGTTTCTCTTTATATCTAAGAATCCACACAATCATATTATGAATCACAATCCATCAAAATCAGAATATATCTATCATCTAATATCATGTTAAACGAAAATGATATAGTAATATCCATGTCTAAAGTCAATAAGTGATGAAAATGAAATCAACATATAACAAGTGTGGAAGAGGATTCTTCAAGTATAGGAACGTGGCTAGTGGTACTACAAAACATGAATTTAATGAAAATCAATTAAAAGGAATGATAAATTCCTACAAGAAAGACTAATATAAATAAATTTTAATTTGATATTTATTAATACCATAACTTTAAGGGTGACAGACAAGTGTAAACTAAATATCTTCATGCTCATGTGTGTATATAGTGGCTACACATAAGGATAATTAAATATGTCATTAAGAATCAAATTATCATTAGTTTATAAAAAAAAATCAAAATTAAAAAGATTGTTCATTATGGATAAATTAAAACCTTGATTGACCAAAGAAGGAGTTACAAATCCATAAAACTAAAGGGCTCTTGTTCAAATATGTTTTTTTCAGTGACATGAGACTATTATATCTAGAACCCCGAGGACGAATAGGTTTATGTAAGAGAACACCTGCTTTTCAATCCCTTATTTTTCATGTTGATAATAGATTTATAGATTATAGATTTTTAGAATTCATTTAATTAAATGAGTTTGTATTTGAAAATAATTTATAATAATTTTAAAACAAAATGCTAATGTTAGTCCAGAGGAAATTACATGTTTATCCATCTTCTTGTGTAGAGTAGTTGGACCAGATGTTGATTTGATTATGTAACCCTCACAAAGACCCTTAGAAAACTTAACTCGAGGTAGCCCATTGACCCTTTCATTTTGGATGATTATTGTTCATTAAGTAACGATAATTTAGATGCCCAAAATGCTCATGCCAATTGAATCTAACATGCTAACCTCATTTGCATAAGAATTGTTTTTTTATCTACCCTAAAACGATGTAGGATTAGAAAAATTTTACCATCTTTAGAAAAGGTGTCTTTGAGAGAAGTGGATTAAAAGGTATCATTAGAACCGTGAATGAGTGATCTCACGGTAGAATTTCCCTTGATACAAACAATGTGTTATGATGGTGTATGCATCGTTAGTTGAATAGCTCACTAATGAATAATTAGTGGGATGGACCAAATTCCACTTATACATTTGCATTAAATTATTTAACAAATTGTGTGGGTGATTAAGGCATGTCAATAAGCCCATCAAACAATAGGAGATTGGCTCATTATTTGAGAGAGATTGTAATAAACACTCAATATTTTGATTGAAGTTAAATGGAATTTTTCACCTTCTTTAGTATCTCTTGATGTTTAGATCTTACTGAAAAAAGAGGTTAGTAAATGGAAATTCTTGTATGAAAAGATCATGAGTGTCTTTGGATCAGAAGTGGAGTAGAAGCATTGAAAACATTTGATTTGGGAAACACATATCCACATGGTTAAAATGAATGGGGATATGTATAGAAAGGAATTCAACCCCAAAGATCGTGTATATAAGAAGAAGCCATGTGGTGCTAAAAATGCATAATTAGTGAAAATAAATATTAGAGCCATTATTAAATCATGGAGAAACCATCGAATGATAATCCAAGTTACAATCTAGTAACAAATAAATATTGACGAAGGTTAACTCATTTATTTTGATCACGAGATGATGATGGAGAGTTGATCTAGCTACGAGGGCCTTACCTTTCTTCTTTTCATTTTTGTCTCCTTTAGCATTTACTTACCAGGACTCAGTTTTTACCAGCATTTTGTTTAACGGATTTGGCCATTCAGGGAATAAATGAACACTTATTTTATTCTTCTCAAGTAAATGAGTTAAGTGATCAATTTGTACTTTCATCGGGACAAACAATGTAAATGCCTTCATCATTGTCATCACAAAACCATCCTTTCCTACATTGACCAACAATGTGAATTATTCTTACAATAGGAGCATTTATACTTTGCCACCTTCTATTGTTTTTGGCTCTTTAGGCTCATTTAAAGAAGTCGAAGTATATGAGTGATGGGCTTACTGAGGGGTTTGGTTGGTCTTGGTTTCTTTCTTTACTCGAAAGTCCTCAGTTTCTTTCTTCTTTTCATTTTCTTGCCCTTATGTGGGACACAAGGGCATGTGACTTTGGAGGAAGAGATTTTAGAGTCCCCATTTGAATGAGTTTGTCTTTCTTTCTCGAATGAGTTGGGATGAAAAAGCTCAAACTCGAGTCAAATAATTTGTTTTCCCAAAGGGCATAGTCCAAGTTACTACCCAAGGCGTCTTCGGAAAAAGTGGCGTGAAAGTTGAAACACAAAACATGAGTATTAGGACCTAACTTAGAAAGAATCGAACAAGATCAACGAGAGTCGGGATTTTCTTATCCACTTTACATTCCTTTAGAAGCATTGAGAAACTTATTTTGTGAAAAGTTTTTTGAGAAGAAGCTCATGCCATAACTTGTTAACCTCATTTGCATGAGTAGGTTTTCAAAGTCAGGTATACCGGGTTTAACCTAGAAGTTCGAATTCTCCAAAACTCATGCACTCTCATGTCATCTTGCTTCCCAAACATATCATCGAGCATGAGTTTCCACGCGTGATTTGACATGGTGTTGAGGAAGTTTCGATGTGGAAAAGAATTGATAAAAGTTGATGAGAGAGCTACGACATCCTTTGCATATAGAGACCTAACCTTTCGAGCTTCATCACAACGGAACACTTACCAATTAAATTTTTGGGTTCGAAAAATCATCATGGCCAATATTCTTACAATAGAGTTATACTTCTCCTAACCCCATGGTAGTACATGATGGGCTTAATTGGGGGTTATAACCCTTTCTTAGGTTAGTCCTTAAAACCAATATAATTTTAGATTTCCATTCGAAGAAATTAAAAGGTGTGAATAATTTTAGTTTTTGAGAAGAAATTAAAAGGTGTGGTACAAGTTTAGAGATATCCATAATGAAGTGATAGAACCAAGGAATGCGAAAGAAGGAAGGAGAGAGAAAGAAACAACCACCCCTAGAAGAACAAAATTACACCCCCGAGTTTGGCACTTTATAATTTGAGTGCGTTGATTACAATACATATGACCTAAGATGTAATTGTCAGTTTCGAGAACTCGCTATAACCCTTTTTGTCACTCATCTTGCAATTAGCATAATAATAACATGCGCAATGGTGGAGACAACAATCAAGGTTCGTGGGTGCGTTGATTAACAGATGTCGAGAATGTCACTCAATTAGCATAATAAAGCGTAACAGAAAGAAGAGAGAAAAGAGAAGAAGGGAAAGAAAGAGCTTTTGAGAAATAGCATCTCACGTCACACGAAATAATCCCTTTGTTGTAAGACTATGGCGGGACGCGCTCACAAGTCCACCAAAAGGAATAAAACAAAGCTCAAGAAAAAATGAGTTGAAATTAACCAATACAAAGACACCCCCAGAATGCGGCACTTTATAAAATTAGTGTGTTTACAAAAATAATGATCCCATCATGAGTGTGAAAAAACATGCAACTTTGACTAAAGAAGTGCTCAAAACCGAGCAACGAGTCAAAAGTTATAAGAAACACTAATTCCGCAACTTATGAGTAAAAAGCCAATAACCCCGCAAATGGATTTTAAAAAGTGCCCTAAATGCATGAAAAAGGTGTCGTATGTATGCTCATTGGAAAAAGGCATGGAATTTTGAGATAGGGTTTGTTTGTATTGCGAGGGGGGATTAGCCACCTGCCAATCTTGGACCTCACCCTTCGTCTTCGGCACTCGAGAGAAGGTTAATAAAACAAGCCAAAAAACTTACAATGCCAATAAAATGTAATGTTTTTACCTTATACCTTTTAAAAATAATGAAAAAAACGTTTTAAGAAGATTCATAAAATAATGGAAAAAAGAATGCAACCACGTTTTTTTAAGAAAAGTAAATAAAAAAACTTATTTTTAGAAAGATATTACAGCGAAATGGTGAGAAAGCCACGTGGGGATGAAAGGCAGGAAAAAATAGATAATGCAGTGACTTTCCACTATAAGTAAATGCCAGAACAGTCCAAAAAATGTCAGCTGAAGGAAAAAACGCCTTACCAGTCCAAAAAAACGCCTCAACAGTCCAAAAACGCCAGAACAGCGTGCAAAAATGCAGCCAGCTGAAAGAAAACGCCTGAGGACAGGGAAAAACGGCCAGAGAAGCTGGGAAAATGCAGGAAAGGAGAGAAAAATAACTGAGGACAGTGCAAAAATGCCTGGACAGTTGAAAAAATAGCCAGAGGATAGAAAAAAACGGAACAAAGTTAAAAACGCTTTGGACAGTTGAAAAAACAACGAAAGGATAGAAAAAAACACGGACAAGTTAAAACTACACTGGAAGTCATAGAAGGTTGAACGTTGAAGCTGGGGAATGCAGCAAGGCTCAAAAAAATGTGAGTAGACTCCCAAAAACGTGAGAGATCAGGAAAAAACGTGAGAGGTTTTGTTAGCTCACAAAAACAAAAAAAAACGCGTTGACACCAGGTAGAGGTAATTTTGACTGCGGTAAAAGACGCAGAGAACCAATGCGATGAGGAAAAAGATCGGAATAGTCTGAGTATACACCGGTGAAGAAAAAACAATGATTCCAACCAGTAATCACAGGTCCACTCCAAAAAATGAGCTCTTCTTTTACCCTGCAGCTGAATCTGAACACAACCAACAAGAAATAACCCAGAAACAACAGCCACAAAGATCTAGAAATATCCAAATATGAACTCAGCTGATAAGAAAACCAACCAAATACCTTAACTTGCAACTGCTGAAACCTCAATACGAGGTGAGCAATAATTCCAAAATGATAATCGAAAAAAACTTGCACACAAGGAAATGAGAAGAAACCAGAAGTAATAAACGACTGAGAAATGAAGAGTGCACGTTTATCGAAACCATCTCTGATACCATGAAAGAGGGATTCACGAGAACCGATGTCGAAAAGTGATGCACCACAATGAAGTTGCACTCGATGGTAATGTCAAGCCAACGCAATACGCAAGATTCAAAACAATGGAAAGAAGATTGCAAGTAAGAAGAATGGGTCTGCTCATGCTCATAGATCGAAAAATAGGAAGTACAAATAGGGGTGTTGTGTAACCCCCATGCCTAAACATGGAAAGAACTCAATGATGCCACTGACGCATATGACATTGACTGATGCATATGATGCCACTAGAAGAGGAGTTACAATTCCAAATAAGGAATGTAACTCATGATGACATGATGACATAAATGAAAATGTCAGATTCTATGATAAGAATCGACACTTGTCATTTGACTTCCTAAGACCTATGACTCTCGCAAGGTGAGATGACTCACCTAGGTGATGTGGACGATGACTAGATAGTCACACACACCAACACCCCCCCTTCATCGAAGCGAGGAAGAGGTCAAGGTAAGCCAGAACAGAAAAAGAAGACTCCCCTAGACAACTAAGAAAGATGTGTCAATGGGCCCCGGCAACTAAAGGCCTGATAAGGTGCCCATGTACAAACAACATCTTTCTGGAAAGAAGAAGAGGAGAAGAAGGAGGACTATATAGCCCGAAGAAGATGGGCGGCTGCAATGAGACCTCACCCCAAGAAGAGACCGCAAGTGAAGAAACTTCACCTCAGTGAAGGGCTTGGTGAAAATGTCTGCAACCTGATCAGTTGTTTGAACATACTGTATGTCGATGATGTTTTCATGTATTAGCTCCCATATGAAGTGCATATGAATCTCAATGTGCTTCATCCGCGATCTTTGAGCTGGATTTCTACAAATTGAGATAGTGCTCATGTTGTCATAGTAGATAATGGTAGGCCACCGAAAGTGGATGCCAAACTCTATCATAATACCCTGTAACCAAACAACTTCTGTGGCAGCGTTAACTACTCCTCTGTATTTTGCTTCTGTCGATGATATGGCAATGGCATTTGTTTCTTCTTTGGACCAGTGACGAGGACCTGAACCAAGAGTGAAAATATAGCTTTGAGGTAGACTTCGATGATCTAGATCACCGGCCCAATCGAGTCTGTAAATCGACCAAGTCAATCTCGGTCCCTCTAAGTAATGAATACCATACGTGTGAGTGCCAAAAACATAGTGAAGGATCCACTTTGCTACTTTTAAGTGCAGCTCATGAGGCTCCTGCATAAATCTGGACATGATCAATGACGATGGCATACGATAGATCTGGCTGAGTGTGAGTAAGGTAGATCAAGCTTCCCACCAACTATCGATAAAGGGTACCATCAACCAAGGGGGAAGAGCAATCAGAAACCAACTTAATCCCGGAAAGAAAAGGAGTAGGTGAGGACTTGCAATCGGACATGTGAAACCGAGAAAGCAAATCAAGAGAGTACTTAGGCTGCGAGATCATAATTCCTGAGTCAGATTGTGAAATCTGGATCCCAAGAAAGTAATGAAGCAATCCTAAGTCAGACATGGAGAACTTGTTGGCCAAGGAGATCTTCACAGAATCAATGATAGAGGAAGAGCTACCGGTGATCAACAAGTCATCAACATAGAGAACAAGAATAAGCATGGAGTCATCCTGTCGCAGAATATACACATTTGGGTCAGAGTGACACCGAGTGAACCCCGATGCAAGTAAAAAGGAGTCCATCTTGGCATACCAAGCCGAGGGGGCTTGTTTAAGGCCGTAGAGAGACTTCTTTAATTTTAAACGAGGGATGGATCATGGACATAACCGGAGGTTGTTCCATATAGATCTCCTCCTCTAGGTCCCCATGAAGGAAGGCACTCTTAACGTCCATCTGGTGGACTTCCCATCTGTTAGCGGTAGCGATGGAAAGGGTCAGTCGAATGGAAGTCATCTTCACAACCAGAGAAAAGGTTTCTGAGTAATCAACCCCAGCTACCTAGGAGAAACCCTTAGCTACAAGTCACGCTTTATACTTCTCAACTTCTCCATCAGCTCCATACTTTGTTCGATATACCCACCTACACCGAACAATTTTTCTTCCTTTCGGAAGAAGGGTAAGATCCCAAGTGTCATTCTTTATGAGTGAGGAATACTCCTCATCCATGGTAGAATCCCACTCAGGAATCCCAGAAGCTTCGTGGAAAGATGGTGGATCAGAAGCAGAGGTGAAGAAGGAGTGAGGTCAGTGAAGTCTGAGCGAGTACGTCTCTCATCCAAAGGATCTCCAACTAAATCTCCAGCACTCTGTAAAGTTTTCTGGCCCAAAGAGGTCCCGACGGCTCAGGCTCAAGTCGGAAGATTCTTCACTTGAGTGAGAAGGGACATAGTCCTCATCATCACTACTGTCAGAATCAGAAGACTCAGAAGTTTGAGGATCGGGAGGAGCAGGGAGAGGTGGAACTCGCTCAACAACATCATCATCTGAAGAGTCAGAATCTGAATCAGTGGGAAAAAGGACCTCAGTGGAAGTTGAAGTCAAGGATGACTCATCAAACTTCACACTCCTCTCAATATAAAGCTCATGGGTGGTAGGGTTCAACAATCGATATCCCTTCACGCCATCAGGATACCCGACAAAGATACAAGGTTTGGATTGTGGATCCAATGCCTTGCGTTTCTTTTTGGGAATCCGAGCCATAGCCTTGGATCGAAGACTCGAAAGTGCTCGACATCAGGCTTGTGTCCAAACTAGGCTTCAAAGGGTGTCATCCCTCTTATTGCCTTGTGTGGAACATGGTTCTAAATATAACAAGCACAATTCACTGCTTCACCCAATACTATGGAGGAAGAGATTTTGAGTGAACCATACAAGTAGCCATCTCCTTTAAAGTTGGTTCTTTTCTTTTCTGACTCCATTTTGGGAAGGGTTGTGTAAGCAAATCATGCGTTGCAAAGCAATCCCCTCAGAAGTGCAGAAATCCTCAAACCTGTTGCTCACATACTCACCTCCATTGTCGGTTCGAAGAACCTTGATAGACCATTCCGCTTGTTTCTCAGCAAGAGCCTTAAAGTTTTGAAAATGCTCAAAAACTTCAGACTTAAGCTTAAGAAAATATACCCAAGTATAATGTGAAAAGTCATCAATGAAGGTTAGTATATATAGAGCTCTAGTAAAAGAAGGAGATGGAAAAGGGCCAGAAACGTCACTATGAACAAGATCAAGGGATGAGTAGCTCTCTAGGATTTTCCCTTGTCAAAGCTTTTTTTTAGGGTGCTTTCAAAAGTCTGACCCTCACAAAGACCCTTAGAAAACTTAACTCGGGGTAGCCCATTGACCATTTCATTTTGGCTCAATTGTTCAAGGTAACGATAATTTAGATGCCCAAAATGCTCATGCCATAACTTGCTAACCTCATTTGCATGAGTGAGCAAGGCATTGGGCGTCGAATCAGAAGAGAAGTGGGAAAAGGTATACAACCGTGAATGGTGATCTGCCTTTCCCTCAGCCACAGTGCAATCAGAGTTAAGCTCATGAATAATCACCGAGTTAGGACCAAATTCCACTCGCATTCCTTCACCAAGGTGGGTGATTTGGTAAACTGATAGGAGATTGGTAGAGAGATTGGGAACACTCAACACTTGGTTAAATGTTCCACCTTTAATCTCTACCGATCCACTACTGGAAACCGACACATGAGTGTCATCACCCAACGTGATTTGGGACATGCCACATGGTTCAATGCTAGAGAATTCAACCTCTGAAGAAGCCATGTGGTGCGAGGCACCGGAATCGATAATCCAAGTTGATGATGGAGCTGATCTAGCTACGAGGGCCTTACCTTTCTTCTTTTCATTTTTAGTCTCCTTTGCATTAGAAGACTCACTTTCTGAGCATTTTGTTTAACGGATTCAGGAACACTTATTTTATTCTTCTCAAGTAAATGAGTTAAGTGATCAATTTGTTTCCGAAAACAATGTTGCTCGTCATGGCCATATTCTTACAATAGGAGCATTTATACTTTTCCTTCTTTGCTTTAGGCTCAGAAGTCGAAGTATGAGTGATGGGCTTAACTGGGGGTTGGTTGGTCTTGGTTTCTTTCTTAGGTTGGTCCTTAGTTTCTTTCTTCTTTTCATTTTTCTTGCCCTTATTTGCCACAAGGGCATGTGACTTGGATTTTAGAGTCCCCATTTGAATGAGTTTGTCTGTTCTCGAATGAGTTGGGATGAAAAAATGTCAAAGGAGGGCATAGTCCAAGTACTACCCAAGGCGGCTTTCGTGGCGTGAAAAGTTGAAACAAAAATAGAGTATTCAGGACCTAACTTAGAAAGAATCGACAAGATCAATTGAGAGTCTTTCTTATCCACTTTACATTCCTTTAGAAGCATTCTAGTGCGGACAAATTTTGAGAAGAAGGCCTGTAGGTTTTCAAAGTCACTAGGGTTTAACCCTAGTAGTTCATTCTCCAACTCATGCGCTCTCATGTCATCTTGCTTCCCAAACATATCATCGAGCATTTTCCACGCTTGATCGGGTGTTGAGGAAGTTTCGATGTGGAAGAGAAAGTCGGGAGAGACGGACATACAGATAAGACCTAAGGCTTCATCACAACGGTTGAACCATTTAGATTTTGGGTTCATCAGTAGGTTCGGTCTCTAACCCCATGGTAACTCGGTATAACCCTTTACTTCGCAAAACCAATATAATTTTAGATTTCCATTCGAAGAAATTAAAAGGTGTGAGCACTGGTACTTTAGAGATATCCATAATGAAGAGATAGAACCAAGGAATGCAGAAGGAAGGAGAGAGAAAGGAAACAACCACCCCAAAACAAAATTACACCCCCGAGTTTGGCACTTTATAATTCAGTGCGTTGATTACAACCAGATGCGGCGTGTTTCGAGAACCAGTTTGTCACTCACCTTGCAATTAGCGTAATAACACGCAATGGTGGAGACAACAATCAAGGTTCGTAGGGTGCAACAGATCGACACTGCAAGCAAGCACAGAAAGAGAGAAGCAAGAGGGGAAGAAAGAGCTTTGTGAGAAATAACGTCTCACGTCGCATGAAAGAATCCCTTTGTCGTAAGACTGTGGCGGACGCGCTCACAAGTCCACAAAAAAGGAATAAAACAAAGCTCAAGAAAAAATGAGTTGAATTAAGCAATACAAAGACACCCCCCAGAATGCGGCACTTTATAAAATTAGTGCATTTACAAAACTAATGATCCCATCATCTAGAGTGTGAAAAAACATGCAACTTTGACTAAAGAAGTGCTCAAAACCGAGCAACGAGTCAAAAGTTATAGCAAAAACCAATTCCCACAATTGATGAGAAAAAAGCCAATAAGCCTGCAAATGGATTAAAAAAGTGCCCTAAACGCATGCAAAAGGTGTCGTATGTATGCTCGTTGGAAATGGCATGGAATTTGAGATAGGGTTTGTTTGTATTGTGAGGGGGGATTAGCCACCTGCCAATCCCGGACCTCACCCTTCGTCTTCGACACTCGACGGAAGGTTAATAAAACAAGCCAAAAAACTTAAAATTACAATACCCGATAAAATGTAATGTTTTTACCTTATACCTTTTAAAAATAATGAAACAAACATTTTTTTAGAAGAGTGATAAGAAAAAAAAGAATGCAACCACGTTTTTTTAAGAAAAGTGAATAAAAAAACGTATTTTTAGAGAGATATTACCTGGCAGCGGACTGAGAAAGCCACGTGGGGATGAAAGGAAGGTAAAAATAGATAATGCGATTGGGACTTTCCACTATAATTAAATGCGAACAGTCCAAAAATGTCAGCTGAAGGAAAAAATGCCTTACCAGTCCAAAAAAACGCCTCAACAAGTCAAAAAAAACAAAAAGAGCAAGTGAAAATGCAGTGAAAGCCAAAAGAAAATGCTTGAGGACGAGGGAAAAACGCCGGAGAAGCTAGGAAAACGCTAGGAAAGGAGAGAAAAAAATCAAGAGAAGATAGTAACAATGCACGGGTCATTTGTTGAAAAAAATGCAGAGGATAGAAAAAGCGAGGCTGGAATAGGTTAAAAACGCACGGAAAAAAAGGTTGAGCGTTGAAAAAAAATGCATGAAAAGGCTCAAAAAAAAAACGTGAGAGTTTCCCAAAAATGTGAGAGATCAGGCAAAAACGTGAGAGGCAAAAAAGCGTGAAAAAAAAACGTGAGAGGTTTTGCAAATGAGTTTCAATGAGGCTCACAAAAAAGTTTGAGACCAGGCAGAGGTAATTTCGAGACAGCAAGGAACCACAGCGATGAGGAAAAATCGGAATAGTCTGAGTATACACCGGTGAAGAAAAAACAATGATTCCAACCAGTAATCACAGGTCCACGCCAAAAAATGAGCTCTTCTTTTACCTCTGCAGCTGAATCTAAACACAACCAACAAGAAATAACCCAGAAACAACAACCACAAAGATCTAGAAATATCCAAATATGAACTCAGCTGATAAGAAAACCAACCAAATACCTTAACTTGCAACTGCTGAAACCTCAATACGAGGTGAGCAATAATTCCAAAATGATAATCGAAAAAAAAACTTGCACACGAGGAAATGAGAAGAAACCAGAAGTAATAAACAACTGAGAAACGAAGAGTGCACGTTTACCGAAACCAGCTCTGATACCATGAAAGAGGGATTCGCGAGAACCGATGTCGAAAAGTGATGCACCACAACGAAGTTGCACTCGATGGTAACGTCAAGCCAACGTAATACGCAAGATTTGAAACAATGGAAAGAAGATTGCAAGTAAGAAGAATGGGTCTACTCATGCTCATAGATCGAAAAATAGGAAGTACAAATAGGGGTGTTATGTAACCCCCATGCCTAAACATGGAAAGAACTCAATGATGCCACTGACGCATATGATGTTGACTGATGCATATGACGCCACTAGAAGAGGAGTTACAATTCCAAATAAGGAATGTAACTCCTATGATGCATTGATGCAAATGACAATGTCAGATTCTATGACAGAATATGACACTTGTCATTTGACTTCCTAAGACCTATGACTCTCACAAGGTGAGATGACTCACCTAGGTGATGTGCGTCCGAAACAACGAAACATAATGGATATGTGTTATAAGCCAAATATATTTACTTACCTTCCGGAAACATATCAAGAACAAAAAAAAGTTTTTACCGCGGGAAAAAGTGAATTTTATTCTTGGCTAGTAAAAAGTGAATATGTTCCCAAACAACAACAATATAAATTTTGTGGCCATTCAGGAATAAATGAATTCTATTACCATCTAGTAACAAATAAATATTGACGAAGGTCAACTCATTTATTTTGATTTTTCGGTAATATTCCATACGTGTTGTCCAAGATCGCGTACGTACCCAAAATTGTAAGATGCATGCATCGGAGCAGATTTAACAAGTGCCCCAATGATGATACAGTCTCCTCACAAGGTGTTCGGGATCCGGAAAAGCCCTCGGAGTATGCGTTAACATCCCCAAGCCCCGCTTAGCCCCCGCCCTTTGTTTTCCCCTTTTTCCCTCTTTCCTTGGCCTCTTGACCTTGGTGAAGAAACCGCCGCCCGGGCAGGCGGCGGTCTCGCCATTGCCTTAAAAAGGGCGGCGGTCCTGTAACCTTCGCCCGCCTGCTCGGGCGGCGGTCTGTGTGCGTTTTCAGAACGCTCTTTTGGCGTGACCGCGTGAAATATCATGATTTACCAGCTTTTCTTTGCCGACTTGAGCATGCATTAATGTTTTGGTCCCTGGAGCAGTGTTTTCCTTTGTTTATTGTTTAGGAGTTCAATTTGGTTTTGGTTTTGGATGTTTGAATTCTATAAATGCATGGTTTGTCTACATGAAAATGGTCTGATTTTGGTGAAGATTTTGGTGAAGAATTTGATGAGTTTTGGTTTGAAGCATTTGGATTTTGAAGTTTGATCTTTGCTCTCATTCCCTCATTTTAGTGCTTTAGTTAGTTAGCTTGTTTAGAAGCCATAAGCTTGAATTCACTTGCATCTTTTGTTAAATTACTCGGTTTGTTGGTAAGCCACGAGACCCATCTTGTGCGGCGAGTCTTTGTTGTTCCACCCAATCCGGTTAGAAGCTTGCCTCACGAATTCCTCTTTCTTGTAGATTTGTTTTTCTTGTGACTTAGAGTTCTTAGTTCAATTCATTATATACGGTTAGTATTATTCAAATTTGTTGGTAAGCCACATATCCAACTTTGTGCAAGCGTTGTGTCTTTATTTTGGAGCGGAATAGCTTAGGAAGCCATTAAAGTTATAGGTTTTGCTCTTAGTATAGGATAGTCAAAGGTTACGGTGGCTTCACGTTGCATGACTCGCAAGTAAAATCCCGCATTAGGAATCGCATAAGCCAAGCTCTGTACTCTTGCGCTATCCCTCTCCTACTCGCATTCTCGAGTGCGCATTACAGAGCTGTCCTTGTCCCAAAATCTACTCCTATCGGTGCTAGCATTACATGCTTTTACGGATCCAGTGAACACGAAAAGCGAGAAGATCATGCTTTGAGGGGCGAGATCACATACACCATCGGATTCGCCCTTTGCATTACTGCGGAATCCGGGTTTTACATTTCAAAGTTCTAGTCAGATTCATATCAAATAGAGTAGTTAATCACTTTATTTCATTTCATTCTATTCTCGACATTGCTAAGGAAGCTGTGGGGATTGATAGTTTCTGAGAAACTATGATTCACTCCTCACTTTTGAGGTAAGGATCGAGAATCTTCTTGAGATAGATTAGAAAAGTTATTTTTTATTTAGAATAATTCTAAAATCGCATGAGAGCAAATAACCACACTCGGTTATCTTGTCTGTTTTAAATTATTGTTTAGCTATTATTTCTAGATATGCTTAAAATAGTTTGCTTTCCTTAAAATTATTAAATATTTCATAGAAAAATAAGAGTTATATGTAGTTAGATTTATTTCACTTAGTTAGAATTTGTTTCATCACAGTTAGATTGCATTTTGTTTCGTATGACAATCACGGGACCTCAAGAGCCCAGGGAATATATATTTGAGCCAATCGTGCCTCAACCAAACCTAGTCACGGCAATAGTTGACATAGACCAAAATCTCGGGATACAAGTATTCCGAACAACCACGCATTTACAAGCGATCGGTTCACGGTTAAGAGGATTAAACATAGAAGACGACCAAGCACATGCGTTTGGTCAAGTCGGCCAAACTCTGATTACTCTAGAAAACATCCACATGACTATAGAGGGCTCGAAGAGAACAAACATTCGGGTGCGATCCTCTAGTTCCATGCCGAGCCATTTGGAGACACCCTCGTAGATATAGATACCAGCTTAAGAATCGAGGTTGCGAGAACGCGCTGTAAGGTATTACGAGAAGATTGCACAACTATTGGTTCTAAACATAGAAGTTGAGAAAGCATATGATTATTGGATACTAGGGATTAGAACTTGATCTCGCGTATGACCATAACAGGACCGCAACAACCAAGAGTCTACGGTTGTGATCCACAGATCCCACAGCCCAACGAATCCACAAGTCAGTTAGATATAGACACTGGCCTACGCACACTAGTATTTCAGTCCACCCCACTTCCACCTATCATCATCGAACAACTGTCCTTACTAGATATAGCGGCTAACGAAGCTAGGGAATTCTGGACTAGGCCAGAAAATCATCCATAGAATCGATTGTATTCATCATCCACTATATGACCTTATCAGGAGATATACACGAAACAATCCTAGGTCATTTTCCATGTATTCCGCAACCCATAGATCGAATCATGCCAAAGCTCGATATTGATTGGAGCCTTCGAGCAGTCATCCTCGCTGATCGCTCTATCACACCAGTCCAAGTTAGAAGGGCCTTCTTTGCCTTAGATTCACAAATTCCACTAGTGTGTGTCGAAGACATTAGAGCTTGCCTAACTAGTTTTTTCGCATATTCTATCCCCCCCCATTTGTCTCGGCACGACCTCGGGAGGTCGGGTATGCGGAAGAGTCACTTGTAGATTCTCACGCTCGCTGTCGCTTTTTTTCCGCGTACAAAATTGGTGAACCCGACGTGAAACAAACAATTGTTTCACCTTCTGTACCTCATTAGCATTCACATCAGCTTCACCAACAAAATTGGTGAACCCGACGTGAAACAAACAACTGTTTCACCTTCTGTACCTCATTAGCATTCACATCAGCTTCACCAACAAAATTGGTGAACCCGACGTGAAACAAACTATTTCACGTTCTCTTTGAGAAGTTTCATCTTCTCTCATCCACCTTCGCTCCTTCCCATTATTCTGCGGGTATTCATATACCCCCCGAATATGTCAGGATTCGACGCATATGGGAAGACCCCTCCTGGGTCTTGAGGCATACTACGCCCAACAGAATAGGGAATCATCACCCTCGCTCTCGGTATGGGGCGACAACTATTCAACTAATCGATTGTTGTCAACACAAACCCCAAGAAACAGATATAGTTCGTCTTTTTAAACAGAGGAGTTAGATCAACTCCCTCGAACCCAACAAGTAGAGCCTTCAGGTTCGAACAATATGATGTTTACTAGAGAATCTGGTTCGTCTCCTCAAATACTACTCAGACCACATATTAGTAAACAATCGGATCCATACTGGTCTTAGATGATGGACAATCCAACACGTTATCCTAGGAGTGAACAACGCTCCGGGGTATGTACCCACCTATAGGAGTTTACAAATACAACCCGAGATCTCTTTTCAAGAAAATACCTCTATGCTCTACATACGGGAAATATTCTTGGAGAAACTTGGCAAGATAGCGATCGAGTTTCATGACAGGATATCACATGCCTATACAACACCCGAGGTATCAACAAATGCCGCTCGGGCAAAAGTACCGTGGCTTCACCAAATGAAGTCATTTCAACGTTAGTAGAAAGAGTGAGAGGGTTAGAACTTGCTCAAGAAAATCAAAATTCTCTGTTCATGCAAACGGGAAGTTCCAATCCTCCATACCACTCTGGCCAAGTAGATCTCCTCACAGGAGTAGGCACGTTAGGCATGCCTCCTCAATATCCACAGTAAACGCCAACAAGGCCTATCATCTCTAACACTACTCCTCCCGGTCTAGTGTCGAACAGTCCATTCCTCGACAATACCCCGTCCTATTTAAACATGTACTCTAAATCACCACAAGGAGATATGTTCTCCTCTCCTGGTATGTTTGCTCCAACGCAGGGACCTCCCTATGCCCCTGCCAACGCATACGCTGCACCGTATCAACAACCTATCCCACCACTCCCTCATCAAACACCATCAATGGTCGAAAGCTATGCGATAGGGATGTATTCAGAATATCTAAAGGAACCCTTAGATTTCACCATACGAAGCGTCATGCTTCCAAGACCTCTCCCTGATTTGCCCAAGTTCAAGGGTGAGGAGATCCAAACGCGCATATCAAAGCTTACGCTACAGCCATACGAGAATTACTCCCTTGGGATGGGGTTGTTGCTAAAATATTTCCCAAAACCTTGGAAGGCATCGCTCTCGATTGGTATTATAGAATACCTGAAGCTTCCATACATTCATTTAAACAACTCGTGTCAGAGTTCATCAAAGCCTTTGACATGAACAAACTATTAAGAACAGGAATCAGGGAATTCTTGCATATCAAACAAGAACACAATGAATCTGTCGCCCATTTCATCCAAAGGTGGCGTACAGTTCTTTATTCATCAGCAAGTGCTCCAAACATGGATCAGATGGAACTATGTGATTTATTCCTTCATTCTCTCAGTAGAGAAGTGAAGGAAGAAGTCCAGAAGT
The DNA here is from genome assembly GCA_018340775.1 of Taxus wallichiana var. yunnanensis. Lineage (NCBI taxonomy): Eukaryota > Viridiplantae > Streptophyta > Pinopsida > Cupressales > Taxaceae > Taxus > Taxus wallichiana. The sequence goes on from CM031233.1 coordinate 69,597,893, forward strand.
TCCCACTAAGGACTTATGATGAAGTACTTGAGAGCGCTCTGCGAATAGATCAAGCAGCGATAGATAGTGGTCGTAAGACATATGGAGCAAACGGGAGGTTAATCACCTCCACTCAAAATACTACAACTACCACAAATGTCAATCAAGGACCCAAAATCCTTAACAAAAATCGTGGGGTAACAACGGATGGGGTAATCGACCAGCCCCAAGAGGGTAAATGTTGTTAATACTCCGTCACAAACAAACAACAGCGAAACAACAACTTTACCCCAGCGGTCAATACATTGGATTTTAACCATCCACAACAACAACAACAACAACGGCGAAATCCCATACGAGGGCCAAGCCAAAACTCATTTGGTTACCAAAACCAAAGTGAAAACCAAAAACAACAATTCCAAAACTTTGGTCCTAATAGAAAGCAGTTTGATCGGAATTTTAGGCCACAATACACACCAAACCAACAAAGCGGGAATTATAACCCCAATTCTTATTGTGGTTTCCATAAAATTCGGGGTCACGATATTAGAGCGTGCCGTGACTACAATAAATTTATGCAAGCGCTTGCGGAAGAACAAAGATAGTTCTTCACGAGACTTATTTTGGCGGATCCGTCTCATCATCACCAAATACTCTCGCGGGCGGTTTCTCCTCGAGAATGCTCCCCTCAAGATCTTTAATGATCCGCTCCCAAATCATGATGGCAATAGGCTGAATCCAGCGGAACAAACAAAGGTGCGGTAATGGGAAAGCAATGATCATGAAGCTTCGACTTCATTAAATCCATCGGTTGCTCCACGATTGGGAGCTCAACCAAGACCTAAGATAGTTAGTTTGGTAGAATTAGGCTTTGAACTACCTATCGAAGCTATAACAAGAACACAGAGTATTTCTCTCAGCGAGCCCAAGTCATCTGCAGAGACGAGATAAGAGTCACAAATAGTTGAAAAACCCATCGGTGCGTATGATTTAATTAGTGACCTAACAAATACCTTCTCACACATTTCATTTTTGGACTTACTAAAGAACTCTCCCCCTCACAATTTGCTCTTTTAGAAGCATTAGGTCTAGGCCATCTAATTAACATCACTCCACCTCCTGAAACACAAGTAAATCACGTAGATTTTGATATCCACCCTCAGGGGCAGCCAGGACAAGGATGTCGAATTCATATTTGAAATAAGTAAAATGCCCACAGATCTTTGAGATCGCACGCCAAGGTGACCCGACCTTACACTTACAAGTGTGGGTTTATAATAACTATGTAAAATGGGCAATGGTTGTGATGGGGCGCGATTAACATAGTCCCTTTCTCTTTCCTCCAAAAACTTGGATATGGAGAAACAAATTGTTCCACTACGAAATACCTTGAGAGGCTATGATAGCCTTAAAGCCACTTCGATAGGAACTATAATCTTGCCGGTCACCTTAGGGCCCAAAACCATCTTGGTGAGTTTTATATTATAGATCGGAAACTAACTATAATATGATCCTCGGCCGACCTTGGATACATCGAATGAAGGTAATCCCTTCCACGCTATTTCAAGAAGTAAGATTCTTGCATCGGGAAAGGTATTTGTAGCAAAGGCGATCAAAACCTTTCGATTTGCACCTAGCTGATTTAAAGAAAAGACCGGGGTGTACTCGAGAATTTGAAGCGCCAACAAACCAACTTAATAAACCCTCGACCCAAAGCGGAGGAAAATTTGATACCTCTGACGGATCTTGAAACTACCAGCATATCCAAAACAATTCCAACCCCTAAAGGTAAAACTAAAGAAACAGTATCATTAGGGACTACTGCGAAAATCGTTGAGTTGATAGAACAAGATTCACCAATGTTCTTACCATTCGATTCAGTAGGCATGGGATTTTCCTAGGTGTTGGTTCCTTACGGCGGAGGATCTCTGTATGGTAGAAGTAGAGTGTGTGTAAAGCGGCGAGATGCCCCAACATCTACACTCCGGCTAAGTATTGGACTCTCCATTTCGATGGAGCTAAATGTCGTTATGGAGCGGGGGCAGGTATAATTCTTACTTCGCCCGAGGAGAAGGTCCTCCCATTCTCATTTAAGTTAAACTTTGAATGCACAAACAACGGCGCTGAGTACGAAGCCCTCCTTCTTGGCCTCACCTTAGCTAGAAGGATTGGTATTGATAACATCAGAGTCTTGGGAGACTCGTAATTAGTAACAAACCAAGTTTCTGAAGTATATGAAACTAAAGCCGAACATTTACAACTCTACAAAAATGTTGTATTAGATTTAAGCAAGGCGTTTAACTTCATATCCATTGAAGCGATCCCGCGAGAGAAAAATCTTCTCGCCGATTCAATAGCAACCTCGGCATCACGTTTTACTCCAAGCAATGAGCTAGAAGATACTCACTTCACAGTATCCATTCGTGACGAACCATTAATAAAAACAATGACAAATCCTCTTTTAAGCGGAAGTGAATCTACCATCCTAGACCATGTTGGAAATGATGTGGCTACTTTGGATTATTTAAATGCCTATGCAGCATTACATCTCTCTATCACATGCTTTAGATTTATCCACTGATCCACATTCGTCTTCTACTTGGAAATCCCATAACGGATCTTGCCTCAAAAAAGGGAACCTAACATATATACGCAATAGAAAATGAGGATGATATAGATTTACCACCAACACCACACGAGTTCGAAGAAGGTAACGCCTCTTTAATCGAAGAAACAATCGATGTCAACATTGGGACGAGAAGATGAACCAAGAATATTGAAACTAGGTTCTTCGTTGACCGGAAAAGTGGAAATACATACTCGGGTTCTCAAAGAACATCGAAGGTGTTTGCATTTAATTACTGAGGAGATGGGGAGTCACACCCCACATTGCGGTACACAACCTCGTCACTAGGTCGGATGCAAAGCCAATTAAACAAAAATCAAGACCCATGAAGCCCAAAGTAGCTCTCATGGTAAAGAGGAAGTAATAAAACTCCTTGGGTAGGATTCATCAAGCAGTTAGACTACTCCCAATGGGTATCTAATATTGTTCCCATTCTCAAGAAGAACGAAAGATACGCATTTGCATAGATTTTCGAGATATCAACAAAGCGTGTCTAAGGCGATTTCCCATTACCATCCATAGGCGTTATTGTTGATGCAACGGCTGGTTTTGAACTCTTGTCTCTCATGGATGGATTCTCGGGATATAATCAAATCAGAATATCCGAGCAAGATCAAGCTAAAACCACGTTTATAACTCCTTGGGAACCTATTACTATCTGTTGTCATGCCTTTCGGTCTCAAAAACACCGGTGCTACATACCGGCGGGCTATGACTTATATATTTCACGATTTAATTCATAAAATCGTGGAATCTACGTAGATGACTTGTTGGCTAAGGCTAAGAAGCTTTGTGACCATCCCGAAGTACTCGCATCATTCTTTCACGTTTAATAGAATACGGAGTTCACGCTAAATCGGAGAAATGTGTCTTTGGTGTAACGGAGGAAAGCTCTAGGTTACATCATATCATCACGAGGATCGATGTTGATCGACCAAAATTTGGGCTGTCCTCGAAATGGTCCCACCTTGAGTGAATGCGGAATCGAGATCATTTCTCGGGAAAGTGGGTGCAATCAAGATTCATCCGGACTTAAGCTTCATTATTCATCAATCAACAATTTACTCAAGAAAGACTATAGCATTGATTGGACCGAAGACTGCAATGAAGCTTTCAACGTAGTTAAGCGTTTCTTCTTTGTCACCACCTACGCTAATGCCACCTAATTTGGATCACCCGTTAATCCTATATTCGCGAGCTACCGATGTCTCATTTGGCTTTGTATGTTGGCCCAAGAAGGCGATGACAAGAGAGAGCGTGTGATTTATTTCATTAGCGAACACTTGCTCGACTATGAAACACGCTATACACAAGCGAGAGCGAGAATGTCTTGCCATAGTCTTTACTACTAAATGTCTAAGACATTACATCTTTGAATCAATAAACAAAGGTCATGGTAAAGACGGACCATTTACGGACTTTTCTCACACAAGGTTCCTTATCCAAAAAATTTGGACGTTTTATAACCTTAATGGGAGAGTTGAATTAACATTTGTAAATCAAAAGTCGGTTAAAGGACAAATCATCGCGGATTGGTTGGTGACAACCCATTAGACGGAGGCGATCTAGTAGATTTGGATTTTTCGGATGAATGCGTATACTACATCGAAACTCGACCTGCTATTTCGAGTGCCCTTGGTACACTTGATATCATTAATTATATCATGGACCATACGTGCCGGATGCGGTGACACCATGACAAAGAAGGCGATTACGCATAATCGTAGCCAAATATGTCATTATAGAGCGGGTGCTCTATCGAAAAGCATTCGATGGAATGCTCTTAAGGTGTGTCGACACGAGAAGAGTCAAGAGGATTCTCCATGAATCCACAGCGGTATATGTGGAGGCCACTTCGGTGGCCATGCCCTTTGCTCGAAAAATACATCGAATGGGCTATTTACGGCCCACTCTAGAACATGACGCGATAGAGTTTGCACTGCGAGTGTCATAAGTGCGAGGAATTCTCCCACGAGATCCACATGCAAGCCAAGCTCTCTGACCAATCGCTACTCCATGGCCCTTTTCTACATGGGGCCTAGACTTAATAGGAAATTCTCTCCCTCATCCAGACGGCCACAATTTTATAATCACAACCACTTTGAATATTTTACCAAATGGGTGGAGGCCATGCCTCTTACTACTCAGTACACTGGTTTTGTAATCGCTAAGTTCATTTTAAATCAAATCATTTGCGAGTACGGTATCCACAAATCATTATCTCGAGATAATGGAACTTCTTTCAAGAATGAATAAGTTCATGAACTATGCAACAAATTTAAAATAAGCCATCATACGGCTTCCTTGTATTATCCCAAGCCAATGGGTAGGCGGTGAAGCAACAAACAAAATCTTTGAAAGCCATTCTCCTTAAAACGGTGAAAGAAAACAAGCGAGATTGGCATTTGAAGTTATATCCGGCCTTGTGGGCCCACCGAACCTCAATAAGAACACCCAGCGGAGGCAACTCCTTTCTCGGCTAGTATTTGGGGCGAAGCGGTTCTCCCGCTTGAGGTCGAAATACCCGATCTCCGCATTTCACTGAGGATTACGGATGAAGGCGCTTACAGAGAAGTACGTCTTTCCCAATTAGAAAGCCTAGATGAAATTAGGTTAGATGTTGAACAACGGCATAGAGCTTATCTTTGACCGAATGTGCCGGTAGTATAAAGAAGGTTTATGAGCGATATATACGAAGGTGATCTAGTTCTAAGACTAGGCAGCCGGATCGACAAGAAGACCGGTGAAGGAAGGAAATTCGGCCCAAATGGTTGGGCCCATGCACCGAGTCACGAAGGACTATGGAAATGGTGCATACCTCTTATGCACGCTATTTATAAGGTGAGGAGTTTGGCGAAATAGTCAATTCCCTCCACCTCAAGCATTTCTACGCATAAGCAGCTAGCACTACCTATATAACTATCTACATTGCATTTTCATATAGATTTAGATCATTTTGTCCACTTGTTCTTACACAAATTGTGATCAAGGAATCTATTCTCAAAGTAATTCATTACAAACTCATGATGTTGTTGGCACAAAACTTTCTAATCATATCTCTCCATTTTCGTGATATCATCAATCACTTCAGAATCTTTTATCAAATAAAATCAAACATGACGAAGTCTTAACGGTAACCATACCAAGATCTGCAAGTTTGTTCTCACTTTGATTTCTTCTTAGGATTGGTGTTTCCTATGGTTTGTTCTAGAAGCTTCATGGTGTCACATCTATCCCATATACACATCTCTTTGGAAACAAGCATATATTGACATTTTACTCAAAAAGACAAGTCAAAAAGTGATTAAACAGAAAATTTTATTTTTACACATTTCCTTGCCCTGACCTTCGGTGATGAGCTTGCGTCTCTTACTAGTGACGTAGGGTTGGGAAAGGATGGAAATGCCCTTACTCGCCTATGCCTTGCCCACGGTGATAAACCCACGCTTCTTACTAGTAGCATGGGGCAAAGTGTAGGGGGTCCTCTAGACAATGCAAACATTAAAAGGTCATAAACAAACTATTCAAACTTTGAGTCAAAAACGAATGAATCAGATGCTCAAAATTCCAAGAGAGTTAAAAATCCTAAAAACCAGATTTTGTCTACTATGTGGCCATCTACGGGTCTAAGTCTGGATAAACCGCAAAGCAAGTTGCACCCAAAACTATGAAGTCATTCGGGTGGAGTAAGCTTGTAGTTTTCAATTTGGTTCCACCAAAGCTTCGTCTATCTTTCATCACTATCGTTTCACCATATTTCATACACTTGCGCCCTTCTTGGCTCTTGGTGATGAGCCCTCGCATCCTACTAGTTGCGTGGAGTTAGGAGTGGGGCAAGTTAATCTATTCATCATACTGGTTATTTTCATCACTTTGCCAAAACAAACATGAGGTATCCAAATTGCTCACGAAGCTAAGATTTAAGATCACAATATATCTACTGATATCATGTATCGGCATCATGAAACACAAAAAGAAAGCAAGCATTTGCATCATCATTTCTCCATTGCATACATTCTAGAAAGCATATAAAACATACATCGTAGTATACACAAAGCGATTGGAAATAGAAAGGACAAACGTGAGTGACAAGCTTTTGATCTAAAATCAATGCATATATATAAATAATCAATGTTTGTATACAATGCCATCATGCATTAGGCATGGTCAAAATGCTCAAAGAGCCGTGATATACAAAAGAATCCATGATACAAAATATACTGAGGGCCGAGTCGCCTCTCGGCCCCTACGCGACCCCTCAGGGTGCGCGCCCTCGCTAGGACTCGGCTACGCCGGCGCTCTAAATGCACGGAGGGCTCGGGGTCTCGAGGAGCAGCTGCGGTCTCGCCACGAGAATGGCTCCTCATAAGGCGCTCGGCTGTCCTATAGCACCGCCGACTCTGCATGCGGAGGTCGACACCATCGGCCACATGCCAAACGGAGGCGAAGACGTTAGTATGCCTACCCAGTGCTTGAAGGCTCCCGGCATCTACGAGATAGCTCCGCACGGGTCTTATCCATAGGGATCATCGAGAGAATAGTGCATACCCTACGGATTAGATCCCGCCACTCATCAACAGTCTCTACAAAACAAAGAAGAAAAATGAATTAGAAGCTAGGCAAGAGACTAAAAGATACAATATCAAAACATAAGGAGAGATAGCAATTAAAAATACTAAATTAAACAAACATTGAAAGGAGAAGAGGATAATTTACTCGGATCACCGGGCCTCCAAGATGGATCGTGAGGGCCGGCACCATTTGGATGATGCTGCTGTGAGGAGGCTGCTCTGTAGTAGGGCAACATGTCGCCCCACGACCGACTCGTCCTCTCCACCATGGCCTTGAGAAAGTGGCTCCTCTGAAGCTAGAGTCTCTCTCTCTGCACTCTGCTCGGCCCTCTCTGCCTGTAAAATATCCTGAGTGTCATGCCACTCAGGATCGCTATCATCCGTCTGCTCCTCCGACCCTCCCTCTGTAAGCTCCTCGGAATCGGAGTCGATATCTATAGGGTCATCGCTCTATGAGCGGGACCGCGATAATCCTGAAGTAAAGGTGCCGGCGCACCGGCTCTCCCTCGGCCCGAACAATCCCCCGGCTACAATAGGAATACCGGGAGTGACCACTATCGACCACGGCCTCTAGGCCCCCTCACAGCCTCGCGGGTGATCTATAAACCGGTGCCCTTTGGAGGAAGCATGCCCACATATGGGAGGCCGGCTGGCGAGGAACCTGCCGAAAGGATGTACCTCTACTCATCCCACACGGTCGATAAGCTGCCTTGTGGTGGAGCAAGAGATCAATGTGAGAGCCTCCTCTCCCCAAATGCCGGCCATGAGGCGGTGCGGCGTCGCCTCCCATATCTGCTGTGGTGAGGGAAGCTACTAGGCTGGTGAGGTGCTCTAAGCACCGACATGTCTAACCATCTGGCTGCCCTCACAGCCCCGGGATCTGCCACCTCCACGCCTCTGCCATAGGGAATGAAGTGCTCATACACCCAACTCATAACTAGAGTAGGGTGACTCAAATCTTGTCCTGTGTGACGGACCACCCTGTATAAGTCATGGTAGGTGGTCCCCAGAATATCTGCGCCCCAGGCATATATCCGCCATGCCCCTCTATCTGTGCAATGATGGGGGCCCAGCAGTATAGTAAGGTATCCCCTCCCTTGTCCCCGATCAGCCTCGAGGCAAGGATCCCCATGATAGCCTGTCGAAATACGGGGATGGGCAAAGAAGGAATGGATCTAACTCTCACTCCCTTCTTCGGCCCCGTGGAGATGGCTGCATCCCCCATGTAACCTGCCCACTGTGCAATTTGTGCTCGGGACCCTGCTGTCTCCAGTGTGAGTCTCCTCCCGATGATCGGGACCCCGAGATACGGTAAACATCCTCAAAGTAATCGTCCACTCACCGCGGACCCACAGCGGTCGGAAAGTGTTCGATCTGCATCCCGATAAGAAAACAAGTCACAAAGGATGTGACTAGATGGCGCGACATGAGGCACGCGCGATATACGCATGATATGCCGGCCCTCGTAATGTATCCTCCTCATCTGGTGAAAGGGCATCAACACCCAGGCAACCAATCACACTCCCTCTCTCGACTCCATCTAATGTACTCCTCTCTCGCTGCATACACCCAAAAACACACAAAGCAGAGCAAGTTAGTATCTAATCAATGCGAGAGAAGTCGTAAAAACATATAGAAATGATAAAAATACAAGAACAAACTCAAAAGCAAGTCCTTTTGCTTTACTGTGCAAAACCACCACCACGAGAAGAGGGGCGGTTTGTGCCGCCTTTAAGGGAGGCGGTCGTGCTAACCGCCACCGAAGCAGGCGGCGGTCATGTGAACCGCCGCCACTGGCGGGCGGCGGTCGCGTCGAAAACCCGCGTTGGTTTTAAACCTAAAAAGCCCAAAAAATGCAAAAATTGACCATTTTGGCTAAAAACAAAGCCTACCCAGTAGGTGCCCCCCCTAGGTGGACCTTTTGAACCTAACATTTTCAAAAATAACCCCCCCATTACAAAGAATTTGCCATTTCAAATTTGAAGGGGGAAAAATGCAAAATTAAAGAAAACCGACCTGTGATCTCGCGGGGTGGCGTTCCGCACGTGGGGGCATGGTCGCTATCTCGCTCCGGACGTTTTGACTCTATTCATGTAAGAAACCGTCACCAAGTGGGTCCCGAGCTCAAAATCAATCGAATCGACTCTTGTATGAATGAATAGGAAAATGGGCCCACTTTCATATATATATCATTCTGTTTCATTTTAAAATGGCTTTTTCGCAGGTTCGGAGCACTGTTGGAGGTAAGTTTCTATCCCCGCACAAATGGTACGTTCTCTTTCCCTGTTATTTTAGTGTTTGTTTTCCAAATTATTGTATCTATCTGCACTTGAGTTCTCTTTTCATTTTGCAGGTAGCGGGAATTTTGGAATGGCGTCATTTCAACACACGGACGTGTAAGGTATAACTTCTAACTCCCCATTTCGGGACGGCCATACTCGGACCCACCGTTTTATGCCTCTTCATGGCTAAAACACTTCTCGAGGGGCAATATATACGTACCCAAAATTGTAAGTCTTGTATCTTGCGAGCGAGTGTAACAAGTGCCCCGATGATGATACAGGTCTCCTCGCAAGGTGTTCGGGATCTGGAAAAGCCCTCGGAGTATGCGTTAACATCCCGCATGCCCCGCTTAGCCCCCATGCCCTTTGTTTTCCCCTTTTTCCCTCTTTCCTTGGCCTCTTGACCTTGATGTGAAACCGCCGCTGCTGCCGCCTAGGCGGCGGCGGTCTGTGCGCGTTTTCAGAACGCTCTTTTGGCGCGACCGCGTGAAATATCATGATTTCACTGGCTTTTCTTTGCTGACTTGAGCATGCATTAATGTTTTGGTCCCAGAGCAGTGTTTTCCTTTGTTTATTGTTTAGGAGTTAATTTGGTTTTGGTTTTGAGTGTTGAATTCTATAAATGCATGGTTTGTGTACATGCAATGGTCGATTTTGGTGAAGATTTTGGTGAAGAATTTGTTTGGAGTTTTGGTCTGAAGCTTGGCTGGATTTTGAAGTTTGATCTTTGCTCTCATTCCCTCATTTTAGTGCTTTAGTTAGTTAGCTTGTTTAGAAGCCATAGCTTGAATTCACTTGCATCTTTTGTTAAATTGCTCAGCTGTTGGTAAGCCACAGACCCATCTTGTGCAGGTAGTGTTGTTGTTCCACCCAATCCGGTTAGAAGCTTGCCTCTGAATTCCTCTTTGCTGTAGATTTGTTTTACTGTGACTTAGAGTTCTTAGTTCAATTCATTATATACCTGGTTAGTATTATTCAGTTGTTGGTAAGCCACATATCCAACTTGTGCAAGTAGTGTCTTTATTTTGGAACAGAATAGCTTAGGAAGCCATTAAAGTTGTAGGTTTTTCTCTTCGTATAGGATAGTCAAAGGTTCTGGTCGCTTCACGTTGCATGACTCGCAGTAAAATCCCGCTAGGAATCGCATAAGCCAAGCTCTGTACTCTTGCGCTATCCCTCTCCTACTCGCATTCTCGGTCTGCATTCTGAGTTGTCCTTGTCCCAAAATCTACTCCTATCGGTGCTTAGCATTACATGCTTTTACGGATCCAGTGAACACGAAAGAAGCGAGAAGATCATGCGGGGGCGAGATCACATACACCATCGGATTCGCCACTATTCTGCGGAATCCAGGTTTTACATTTCAAAGTTCTAGTCAGATTCATATCAAATAGAGTAGTTAATCACTTTATTTCATTTCATTCTATTCTCGACATTGCCAAGGAAGCTGTGGGGATTGATAGTTTCTGAGAAACTATGATTCACTCCTCACTTCTGAGGTAGGATCGAGAATCTTGCGATAGATTAGATTGGTTATGTTATTCATTTGGAATAATTCTACAAATCACATGATGCAAATAACCACACTCGGTTATCTTATGCATTTTAAATTATTGTTTAGCTATTATTTCTAGATATGCTTAAAATAGTTTTCCTTCCTTAAAATTATTAAATATTTCATAGAAAAATAATAGTTATATGTAGTTAGATTTATTTCACTTAGTTAGAATTTGTTTCATCACGGTTAGATTGCATTTTGTTTCGTATGACAATCACGGGACCTCAAGAGCCCGGGAATATATATTTGAGCCAATCGTGCCTCAACCAAACCTAGTCAAGCAATAGTTGACATAGACCAAAATCTCGAGGATACAAGTATTCCGAACAACCCGATTTACTGGCTGATCGGTTCACGGTTAAGAGGATTAAACATAGAAGACGACCAAGCACATGCGTTTTGGTCAAGTCGGCCAAACTACTGATTACTCTAGAAAACATCCACATGAGTGTAGAGGGGCTCGAAAGAGAAAAAACATTCGGGTGCGATCCTCTAGTTCCATGAGAGACGCTGGAGACACCCTCGTAGATATAGATACCAGCTTAACAATCCAGGTTACGAGAACATCTGTAAGGTATTCTGAGAAGATTACACAACTATTGGTTCTAAACATAGAAGCTGAGAAAGCATACGATTACTGGATACTAGGGATTAGAACTTGATCTCGCGTATGACCATAACAGGACCGCAACAACCAAGAGTCTACGGTTGTGATCCACAGATCCCATAGCCCAACGAATCCACAAGTTAGTTAGATATAGACACTGGCCTATGCACACTAGTATTTCAGTCCACCCCACTTCCACCTATCATCATCGAACAACTGTCCTTACTAGATATAGCGGCTAATGAAGCTAGGGAATTCTGGACTAGGCCAGAAAATCGTCCATAGAATCAATTGTATTCATCATCCACTATATGACCTTATCGGGAGATATACGAAACAATCCCGAGGTCATTTTCCACGTATTCCGCATGACCCATAGATCGAATCACGCCGAGCTCGATATTGATTGGAGCCTTCGAGCAGTCATCTCGCGATCGATCTATCACACCGATCCAAGTTAGAAGGGCCTTCTTTGCCTTAGATTCGCAAATTCCACTAGTGCGTGTCGAAGACATTCAACTGCCTAACTAGTTTGTCTCGCATATTCTATCCCCACCCATTTGTCTCGGCACGACCTCGGGAGGTCGGAGTGCGCGGAAGAGTCACTTGTAGATTCTCACGCTCACCTATCGCTTTTCCGGTGTACAGTAACATTACGTACTTCTCATCCGGGAACAAACCAATAATGGCGTGCGCCACTTGGTGACTTTAAATAAAGCATTCATTCATTGTCATCACAAAACCATCCTTTCCTACATTCACCAACAATGTGAATTACCTTTTCATAAGATTTTCCACCCATTCTAGAATGTTTTTTTGGAAGGGAGATCTTTAAAATAACCGTGGTTTAGATTGTACTTGTGCCACATAGGTAGAAGATTATTGTTTCTATGGATCCTCTTTGTGATACTCAAAATCTTGATTAAATAATTTTATGGCTCTCAAACATACTTTGGATGAGAATTTTCGTGAGGTCCTCAATAAATGATCTAGTTGTACATCTTCATAATTATGCAATAGGTTTATTTTTATTAGATAAGGTAATAAAGAAGTTTTTTAAGGGATCGGGAACCCTATACAACATAAATATTAGCATTAAGTAAGATAAGAGAAACATCAAGGAACAAGACTCTATAGGCCAAAGGTGAAGCAACTAGAAAAGCTAAAAAACTAGAAACAAGAAAACACCATAAATGAGAAAGGGCATATGAAAGTAGGCTGGTCCAAGCTACTTGGCCCTCTACCTAAGGAGTAGCCCTAACTACCATGTACTTTCCCCTTACGGGATCTAAGGCTCATCTTAAGAGGAGAATTTCATGTATTTCCCTTATTCCTTTTGTTCACAACCTTACAACCATCCCCTCATTAGGATCTACATTCTCATACGAATGGATAGGAAGAAAAATTTCAAGAGCCTCCTTGATTTTCAAACTTTGAATCTCGAAATAACCTAAGGAAAGTGGCAAATATTCCCCTCATTCTTGCTACCTACTATGAGTCAATATCTAATCTATTGGGAGAGGAAACAACCTCACCCTTCTTCTCTTCCTCATTATCTATGTGACTAGTTGAATAACTATCATTATCATTGTCCTCAACAACATATACCACTAGATTATCTAGATTAAAATCCTTCCACCACGAGACCTGCCCCTTAATCTATTTCTTGACAATGTGACAATCAGAAGCAAGATTTCCAAGGGAAAAACATGTTCTACATCTAAAAGGGAAACCTTCATAATCCAAATTTTGTGTCCATATTGTATCGGTTGCCGGAAATCAAAAGTCATGTCCATATCTAGTAAAATATGGGCATATGATGTGTGATCAAAATATTTAGTCATAGGATCTACAATTAAGAATTTATTTATCCAAAGTGTCCCCATATCACGAAGTGATCATCACTCCATAATTGCAACGGAAAATAGGGAAGCCTTATACACACATGTCGATAGTAAAATTTTTAGTTAAGGGATTAAAATGAGGGAACAAAGGCTTCATGAGAACAAGATGTGACTAGAATTCCCATATTTTTCCAAAAATCACATCCTTGTCATATGAACTGTCAAACACTGCTATGAAAATACAACAAGTCGAGGGGTATATGTTGACTTTACCTTCAATGAGGGGGTGCCATTGTTCATATATCCATTAGTGTCGGATCGGGAAGATTGGGTCAATAGCTATTGAACTCGTAAATCAATCCTCTATCTCGATCGAACTCAACTGATTTTGTAACTTCATCCCCAAAAGAAACAACATGTGTTTGTTTGGCATAAGACATTGGTTTTGCAAGGGTTCCCGCCCACAAGATCTAGCAGCTTCCATGAATGATGTAGGATCTCCCCTAGGCCGACTATGTGTTTTTCTACCTAGACCCCATGGGTGGAGAGGTTTTATGATAAGCCAAGGTTACCTAGTACTACCAGTTCATTTGTCTATGAAGGAACAGACTTAGCAAAGGCTAAAGACTTTAAGGAGCCCCCGGGTCCACCATCTGAAGACCACAAAACCACAACTATTCCTCATTGATGCAACAAAGTCTCTACCAAGCACAACCCCAACCAAAACTTTTCCCGAGCCATTTGTACCACATGAGGTCTCTTAATCTGCTGAAGGAAGTCGTTACCATTCACCCCTCACCTCTAGAGAAGGAACATAGCCATCACAATGGGTATTAGTGTAAGGAAAAAAAGAGCCATTCAATACTATGCAATATGTTATTATTGACTTTATCTTTTCATTTTCTATAAGTTTGATTATATAAATTTGTTTTATAAATTGTCTATTTTACCATAATAATCTTCTTAGTTGTACATACGCATCAACTTCAATTTTATGTAAATTATTATAAACGTACTAGTTTTCTTAAATAATATAATATATCAATGAGTTCTAATGTGCATTTATTTAATCACAATAGCAATTGGGGCTGGAATGAAGAAGTCATACGATGATATAAAAATATGTGGTAAGTTTAAACACCTTATTTTACGTCTTAGTTTTTGTCTTCTATTTTAAATTTCCATGTCTTAATGGTATATTTATGAAAAATAGGTTCACCTTGAGAATGAATTACTTGGCATAAAATTCTAGTTAGATTTTTTTGGGCATCTTAGTGACAAAGTTATGTTTCCTTTCTAATTTTTAGACTAGTGCTACCAAGTTGATTTAACCCTAAACTTAAAAATATAATCTAATTTAGGATTGGAACTCTCAAATGGTCCATATTAAGATTACTAAATTAACTTTATATTTATAGACTTAAATACAAAATAAAAGTTTAGGAGATTTGATTGATTAAGGTATATGTTAGATATAGTCAAAATGGAATAAGATGATACACTTCTATCTATCTCTATTCTAAAAATTAATGTGGATATGAATTCAAAGAGAAAGAGGTTGAAAATTTATGGATTCTTCTAGTGTCAAAAATTAGGTCTTTGTATATTTTTTAAAAAATCCCTCAATAGAAATGGGATGGACCATGTTGGTACCCAAATTGATTATCTCTCGAGAAATTGAGCAGCATCACAGTCTAGGAGGAAACTTAGAGGCAAAGCAGAGCATGTAATGTGTCATTTCGTAACTAGGGATGAAATGCAACTTGCTATTTATCTCTCGGATGTAGAGAAATGGGTACCACCCTTGCAAGAGGATTTGACCTATCATCACTACTTTATGGTTGTACCTTTTAACAAGGGTGAGAGGACCCTTTAAGTAGCCTCTTGTTACGGTGGAGATGGAGATGTCCTTCCTTATGAAGTATTAATAAGACCTTGAATAAAATATGATCAATGCAACAAAACCTAACTCTCACGAGTTGTCACTCTAGATAATGGAGATATTTTCTAGGCAAGGTTCATGCCACTAAAGACAATGAAAACCTGATTGTTTCTACATGTTTTGGTAGTAAAAATTATGCATTTGTATACACACATGACAAACAGGGGTAGTATGGGTATGATTAGTTGTTTTTAAGTGAATTTTTGTGGGAGGTGAAGTAGGATAAAGTTGATTATACCAGATATTTGGAGGGAATTTACAATAATGAGAAAATTCACAAATGTAAAGCTTGATACAATTAAGAAGTTCCTTCAACCAGAAGGTGTGCTTCAATGGAGGTCCAAATCAGCATGTTTTCATATAATCTTTAAGACTCCAATACGAAGGCTCGAATTAGAAAACTTAATTAAATAATAAAGTTTCTAATTAATCATGCCTAAGGTACACCCAAAGACTTACATACAATCTTTATCAATAAATGACAGTTAATTGATTTTAAAATTTTTATCTCATCTAAGATGAAGGCTCTTCTTGAAGTGAAATTGCAAATACCATTAAACTATCACAGGGGACAAGATCCTATGTGATTTTATAAAAAAATTAGTATAATATTGCAATAGGAATGAATAAAACTACTCACGAACATTACGAAACAAAGAAGACACTAATTGCTCGAGTCAACATAGAATAATAAAAATTTGATTAAACTCATCGGGAGGGGAAACTTTCAAATATAGTCTCGAGCTTGTCAATGGCCGTACACTCGCAACCACCTTGACATGATCAAGTTTAGCACAAAAGAGACATACGAGTTTCTTGAACAAGTACCTCGAAATATGCACTCTATCGAGCTTTTTATAAAATTATTTATGACCTCTAACACTCCAACATTCCGATCTTCAACCCTTTTCATGGAAAATTCATTCCTATTTATATCATTTTACAAATTATTCTTTATCCCCCAAAACCAAAGAAATTGAGTGTACAAGTACTCGTCATTATTTCAATCGCGATTCCTAGAATCGATCTATAAAAACTTGTCAGTGCTTAGGGGGTAAATTTCTTCAAACATCTCCCGTATTCAACTACTTTACCTAACGGATCACTTTTCCCTTTACTCGCCAACCAATTGCACCCCTAATATGTCAAATCTAGTTCTTCACATGCCCGGGAAGAAGAAATGGAAGATCAAATTGATTCTAAAGGTCATATCTCATCTTAAATGGTAAAAGATGTCCCTAGATTTTCCTCACCCAATAGAGATATCACAGGTATTTTACATAACGAGGAGAGAAAAATTGGACCGAATTTGATAGTCGATTGCATATTTATGGCGAGAGATGTTTACTGAGACATTTCCCACCAAAATTGGATACCAGATTAATGTTCCTCTTCATTTGGCATGCAAAAGACTCCAAGAAATGATAAAAACCCTTGAGAATATGCATCCCGGAGTTCGGAGTGAAAATGGTAGAAAAAATCAGATATAGATGCACAACTATTGTTGATTTCTATTTTGAATTTGGACCATCCACGTGGGAGATCCATTTTAGAGGAGGCCGGCGAGTTCCCTTTTTCCTTTTACAACGTTTGGAAAAATGTAAATTTTTCAAATTTTCTCCACACCGCCACCCTAGAGAAATGAGGCGACACGTGTGCTAAGGTGGGTTCCAAAGGAACCACAACCAAATTCTACTATTTCACCTCTTTTTAGAAAAGGGAAATTTTTCCAAGTTTCCCCGCAGCTCCACCCTTATCTTTGTTGATCGAGGCAAAATTTGACTATTCTCTGTCGGGTCTGTGGGCCATTTTGATGTTTTAATCCTTTTGGTAACAAGAGGCAAAAATCCAAGTTACCTCCGATGGTCCACCTCCCCATCCCTTTGAATTTTCAAAGACAACCTTGACCTCCCTTTTATCAAAGCTTACGGGTCGCTTTTGAGATTTTAATCCTTTTGATGACAAGAGGCAAAAAATATAATTTACCTCCAATGGTCTGCCTTCCCTACCCCTTTGACTTTTCAAACCGCCAAATGTCACAATGGCGCATCTTCAAACACCTTAAGGAAGCAAAATGATTTGGCAGGCACGATTCCATTTTAGAATTTTACTCGATTTTACCAAAAGGGAAAAAAATCCAACTTACCTCTAAAGCCCCACACCTCCGCCGTTAGCTTTTCCATGTGTCCTCCTACGGGGTCAAAGTAAGACTTTTTCCTTGCCACATAAAATTTTCTTTAATCAAAGCCTGGCAAGGCCATGGGGCTGGTTCAAACGTTTTGTCAAAGTAGCCAAAAGAACAAGTTGAAAAAACAAACTCGTTGTGGACCATGCAATTAGAAGAAGCCATGTAAGCATCAAAAGAACCAACCAGAATTGAGCAGAGCTACTAGACCAAATTTCCCTTTTTGCCAAAAAATCAAAAGGGGATAAGTTAAATCATTTACCCATTGTCCCCTTACCAACCAAAAGAAGGCACGTGACCACTGAATGCTTAGAAATAACTTTGATAGGACAAAGACACCCGTCAGACTTTCAAAAACACATAAAATCACCATTCATACACGTAACCGATTTTTTGATAAGGGACGACAATTTTTCAAAAATAAACCAAGTGAATCATGGTTCGAGAATATTTTGACAATGCGTTTGGATTTTCAAAGGCATACAAGTGTAAATTGAACATACTTAAATTTCAATGGTCGGGGAAATATAGGGAAATTGGAAAAGCCAAGTGGATTTTGAAGAAATTAGGGAAAAACAGGGAAAACTCAGAGACTCCTTCAAGGAGGGACATGAAAATGGATTATATAAACAATTGAAGAATTTTAAATGAAGGTAGAAGCTTTCAAAACACCCACATCAAGAGACAAAATGTTTCAAAACACGCAGATCAGAGGAAAATAATGGCAAATGGGGTGAAACAAATCTGAGCACCAACATTAGCTCGACTCTAGGATGGGCACTCCCTACGAGTGCCACAAGAACAAAGGTAGACCAAGTGCCAAAATATCCATTGGGAAAAGGAGTCAGCTTGTAGAGCACAAAACTAGGACCGTCCCCCAAAAATGAATAGAGAAACCAGTAAAAACACACCACCGGGGGCCAGAACGAACAAGAACACGGAAGACAGAAAACAAACCAACAAACTATACACTATAGAGATGATGTTCACCTTGGTTTTGGGAATCAATCCAATAATTGCTTCAAATACCTACCATTAATAGGCAATTCAAGTAATTCTCTATCCAAATCCTTCAAGAAGAAGGTATGCTCGCCAATCTGAATATTTATGGAGTAAGGGCCCATCCACAGTGCATAAAATTTACCATGCTTTCCCTTATCTTCATGCCTACTATCCCATAACAGCACAAGATCTCCAACATTGAAATATCTTGGGGTGACCTTCTTGTCGAACAAATTCTTCAGCTTCTCTCTGAACTTTACATGCATTTGGTGGGATGCCCTCCTTTCTTCATCAAGTTCAACAATCTAGTTAATGCAGGCATCATATGGACTTACTTCTTGATCTTCCAGTTGTTGAATGAAATGATATGAGGATAATTGCATATGCAGGGCAATAGGGCCTGAGTTCCATACACCAACTCAAATGGGCTCTTTCTAGTGGCTCTTTTGACAGTAATGTGGTTTGCCCAGACAACACTCTTCAACTACTCACCCCATTTTCTCTTGTTTAGCTCCAAGGTTCCTCTGATAATCTTCAGCAATTTTTATTACAGGACTCAGCTTGTCCATTTCCTTGGGGATTGTAATTAGATTCATATGTCAAGTTGATCCCATATTTTTACATATTACCACCAAAGGTTTAGCTCGAATCTAATGGCATTTTTATCAACAATTTTAACTAGCACTCCTAACCTACAGATAATATGGTTCAACATAAAATCCATGACAATTTGGTGTGTCACTCTTTTGGTGGGGATTTCCTCCACCCACTTGGTGAAGTAATCAGTTGCTACAAGAATCCACTTATGGCCAACACTTGAAGGGTCCAAAATCTCACCAATGAAATCCATTCCCCATTGCTTTAATGGGGCTTTAATTGATAGAGGATGCAAAGGCAGGGAGCCTAAACCTTTCATTCTTCTAGACAAGTGCTAGCAACTCTCACATCTTCTGATCAAAAGAGTTGTATCCTTGAAGAGAGTTGGCACAAATAACCAGCCCTCAAGATCTTGTGTCCTGTGACTCTTCCAGTAAAGTTGCCCCCAAAAAATTCTCCATGATGATCGGTGTTATCTCTTGAAAGTGGACCCCCGTAGAGAGATGGTTGTAGGTTTTCTAGGCTTGTACAAATGATCTCTATCTTTTCTAGATACGACGGAAACACCTCAGGTCTGTGGGTATACCTATTTTGAGGTGAGTCTCCGGTATCAAGGCATGTTCCTTATCGGTGTATCCTAAACTGATTTCTAGGAGTTTGAGGGTAGAAGATGACTATAAAATAATTAAAACTAAGGTGATACACCAAATTTGTATGAGGACTTTGACTGAGTATATGCACAACTGATTTGGGAAGGATTCTTGATGCATGAACCAATAGTTTTTCTATAGAATGTCTAAGGGAAAAACACTTGATTATATTGAGGGAGAATCACAACAGTACTAATAAGTTAACATGCACATTAAAATTAAGTAGAAAAGACTAAATTTACAGTAGGGTAAGGTGGTTGATCAGGGAATTTGCATTCACAAGATTAATATAAACATACACAAGACTGCAAAATAACTTGGAAAGGTAGAAAATACTTCACACTCAGAGGGAAAAATTGGAAAAATTTGCTTCAGTACTCATATATCCAAAAAGTCCTCTAGTAGTCCAGAAGTCCCTTGTGCTTTACAAAGGCACACAATATATAGCAAAAATAAAATTCACCCTCTCCCTAAAAATAGCCTAAGGCTTGTACTTGCCCATGCATCTTATTTTTATCCTTTATTTAATAATAGATAAAGGAGTAAAAATAGAGCATGTAATTACAAATGGGCATTATTAGCCTTACATTACAGTCAAATTGAAGTTGACTGTTCTATTTTTAAGAAAAGAACCGATGAATAATTAGCTAAAGATAAGGTTGCTTGATGGGAAAGTTTCTTTCCATGAACATGCAACTCTGTCATCTTCTCTATTATGTCCTAATGTGAAGGCATGCAAAATACAACTCCATTTGTGTGAGCAAGATAATTTAAAAACTTGGTAATATTTACAAAATAATTCCTCCTGTGAGGACCACTTGTAATTGAACATGTTCCCATATTGACGTCTCCTTTGGCCATGGCATGGACATCATAATACATTCAACCACCCTTTGATTATGTCGGCCTTGTATATTATAATATTCACCTTTTGGTGATCATGACATATGATTTACTTGCCCCTTTAAAATTATTCGAAACATGCACTTGGGTTAAGACTTTGAAAATCATTTACAATGATTAATTCGGTAGACATGTGGGTTGTCCCCTTCCACGGTGACTCACCCCTTGGTGGCTTGGGTGGTGACATCAACTCTAATCAAGTTAATTATAACTCATGGTGGTTTATTTTGAAATTTCATGCCTTGTTCTCTGTCATTGATCTTTGTACCCTATCTGATCACAGACTGTCAATTTTTGTACTGTGATTAGGGCTTTGGTTGGCATTTATTGTGGGCGGTGGCATCCTGAATGTAGTTAGTATTGATTGTTGCGATGATTTGAGGACGTTGATCTTGTGTCCTTGGGATTTTTAAACCGTCGATCTCTGATTGTGGCTGAGTTTGGGTTAACCCACTTCTTGGGTTCAGGTAGTAAAGGGAACTTGACCCTAAAGCATATTCATTTGGATTTTGGTTGTATGGAAGAATCCCTGGGGAATTTTCCCTCGACTTCGTTATTCTATTCGGTTTGAGCTCGGCTTTCACTATAATTTAGAGCACCTTCTCTGTAAAATATTCTTTGTCATTTTAGTTTCGTGGTTTCTGCGCAGCTTTCGAAGTGTGGTGGTTAAAGTGTGAGCCACCATTACAATTTATTTAAGCTCAGCTCTATCCTTTTATCATCTATACCATTCGGACCTCTGTATGTTTTTGAAAGCTGAGGTTTCATTTCTTGGCCACCATAGTCATTTATAGGTAATCTCTCTTGCATGCGTAACTTTTGTTTCTTTTCTTCTTCAAATGTATCACTGAACATTTTTGAAATATTTGTGGGTTCTGTGATTTGTTTCTCTTGATTGAATTCCAAGTTTTAAACCTCACATGGGCCTATGGATCTCTCGCTTCAACATCCGGTTGCTTGAAATTTCTGACCATTTGATTGTCTATGGTGAGTGTATTCTTTGGCCCAATCTACATCATGAATTATAGATCTGTACTTTCCGAGTTCTGGGTATCTGTAGATATGTGAACTTTGAGAAAAATTTCAACTTTGTGTGGATAATACATATGAAACTTGAAGTACTGATTTAATTATGTACAATGATTGTATTTCCCGGTTTTATTGTATATGTCATGCTCGGCCATTGCTAAAATGAGCTTCGGAAAGACTTTGTGATTATGTGTTTTGCTGTTATGAAACTCTAATTTACTTCATACTTTCCTTTGTTTTACGATGGCAGACATGGAGTACTTTCTTCTTTCTAGATATTCATACTTTAGCCTCTTCTTTGTATGAGTTCTTTGTGTTTTAACCTCTGGACAACTGTCACTTGTTGAGAATATTGTAGAAGATGGTTATGATTTTCTACAAATATAGTTCTGTACATTACTTCAGGTCCATTCTAAAATCTTTGGCTCATTTTGTATTCTAGAGAATCCATCTGTTACAATTCATTATTTCAGGATCGGCTTGATTCTTTGACATCCTGTAGCATCTTTTAGAATACTTACTTTAATCCTTTTCAAACTGAGATCACTTGAACCTTGAAATTCTCCATGAGATGAGTGCAATTGTTTTCGAAAATCATATCTATTGAATGCTTGACTGTAACAATATTCTTGAATTTTTGAAAATAATGTACTATTTTATGAAACTATGCATAATGTATTATTTCTGGAACTCTGTTTACAACTCTTGTACGTTTGGAAAATTCAAGTTTTGTCAAAATGTAGTTCCATTTTCTTTTGATTTTCAAAGCTATGCTTGAGCTTCACCTGTAGCAACTAGCTTTAATTTTATCTTTACCGCAACAACTAAAAATTTATCATCCCGTAGCAACTAGCTTAATCTACCCGAGCAATTGAAAATTCATTTTCCGTAGCAACTAACAATTTATTTTCCGTAGCAACTAAACTTTCCCCATAGCAACTAGTTTTTGCCCATAGCAACTAAAAATTTAAAGTGTTGATTTTACATGGCGGAGCCCTGTCAAAATTTTTCCAGAATCTTGTCTTCATTCCTTTGTTGTGGACTCCTCTTTTAGGGAAACATCATCCTTTAATTCAGATTTTTTCACTCTGTTGCAAACTTAAACATGTGTTTCTATTGCTAGTCTCTCTTCTTCACTATACTTTTTCCATTTCGAACAATTATTGGAACTTTGAGTTACTGATCTTCCTATTCCTGCATGAACCTATGACTCGTATGTTCTTCTCTCTTTGTCGCAACTCTGTACTTGCACACTTGGAAAACAATTTAGAAAATAATTAGGATTTTTGGCCTCTCTTATGTCAATGTTTTCCTCTTTCTTTTCTCTTTCTTCTTTCTGGGTGAATAAAACATGCATGAAATTTTCTCTTTAAGTAGAATACATCTCATGTTAGGAGAAGATTCATATGCACGAAGTAGGATAGTGTAGGAATATGAATTGATCCCTGACCTCGTGACTGACAGTTCACTTTTCTTATTTTTAGGTACAATGGCTTCTACCATGGAGATGAAGGAGAAACAAAAGCTGGAGATGAAGATGCTTCAATCGAAGAAAGAAACCTTAAGGCAATGATGGGTTCACTCATACTCTTTTTCTTTCTCTTTCATCCATGTGTACCTTTCTTTTCAGTAGTTGTACTTTACTTTTAGTTACATCCCACGGCTTTTGTGGGAAATATTTGACTCTCCCTGTGAATAAAACATTGAATTCTGAAAATGAGTTGTGTATTTTCCTGTGTATACTAACTTCTTGTATGGATTGTATAATGGACTAAACAACTCAGTAACATAATTGAATGTTTTAATTACGAAGAAAAGAACATTGATAGGAACTTGTAACATTCAGTAATGAACTCTGATTTTTTGTAATCTGCATTTTTGTTTGCTGCTTCAAGACTCAACACTTCACCTGATTTGTAGTTATGTCGTCTTCATCAAGACAACCCAGTTGTCCTTCAGTGCTTTGTGTTCTTTTGTTGAAGATGACATGAAATTACAGACTATGTGATCTGTTCTGTTTTGAGATAGCATACATAACTGTAGATTTCATTTAATCTTGTAACTAATTCAACAATAACTAATAACATCAAAACTTCTTTTAGCTTAGGTATACTTCACCCCAAAAAAATCAATGTAATGACGAATTTTTGAGTTTTCCATTTTGCACGAGTGCAAAAATTGTCAACAATCAGCAATTATCTTGGGGGCTTCATCTTCAGTAATGCACCTTAAGAGAACTCCCTCAAGGTTCTTCCAAGCTAACCCATAATCAGTAATGACATAATTCTTGGAAGCTAACTTAAGGGCTCTTTTCTGGTTCTTACTTAAATACTCAAGGAAATTTAGATGTCTAAGATAAAAATCACATACTTTTACCAATCGAACTCATCAATTATTCGAATACATCTACCCTTCGTTCTTCTACCTCATTTACCTCAATAGTTTGCAATTTTCTCTCATCCATAAGCTTATCCAAGCCCAAAACTCTCACCAAATTTTTGGTTTCGATATCCGTATCATATTCTTACAATTTATTCACCCATCTCGTATATTTTTCTTGAGACTTCCATATCGATAAGATGTCTTTGACCATGGTGTGAGGAACATAAGCAACTATTTTTGAACTTAGAATATAAGGCCTGAAAACCTTTGTTTCTTTCAACAAGGAAAATGCTTGTTTCTCCATAATAGTGTACTTCAGCTCAGCCCCTTACAATGCCTTACTAAAAAAAGCAATTGGCCTTTCAGCCCCTTCATCATCTTTCTACAACAAGACAAATGCAATAGTGTTCTATGAAGAAAAAGAAAATAGTTGGAAAGGGTTCTTATAATCTAGAGTTGCTAAGACAGGGGCATGCTTTAATGCCTCCTAGATTCAATTGAAATCTTGAATGACATCCCTCTTCCATTTGATGACTTGGTCCTTCTTTAGTATGCCATTGATTGGAATGGTCAAATCAACAAAGTTTCATATGAATCTCCATATTAATTTTATCTACCCAAAAAGGATTGAATTCCTTTCTTAGTTCTTGGGATTAGAACCTTGTTAATGGCTTGTACCCTTTACGGATCAATCATCACCACTTCTTGTGACACAATGTTACCAATCAATTTTTCCTTATGTACTCCAAAATGGTACTTCTTTGGATTGAGTGAAATGCTATACTCTCTACATCTTATCAGCATATTTTCCAAGTTCAGCAGGTGATTACCTCACTTTTTGGAGAACATAGTTACATCATCTTGGTAAACAATGATAAAATCATTGATGTAACCAATAAAACCAACATTCATTTCCCTCCGAAAGGTTGCTCTAGCTTTCATTAGACAAAAGGGCATCGACATACACATAAGTCCCCCAAGGAGTGCTAAAAAGGCTGTTTTAATTCTTTTTCGATTCCTTCACCACAACTTGGTTATAACCGGAGAAACCATCGGGGTAGAAAGTAGCTTAGAACCAATCAATAGCTGTAGCATGTTTTCCATGTTTGGTAAAGGATAATTATCCTTCATTGATGATCTGTTCAGATTTTTGAACTCCACACATAGTCGATATCATCATTCTTTTTTCTTACTAGTAATAGGTTCGCATGACCAAGAAGAATACCTTGTAATTTGAATAATCCCTCGTCCCTCGGTTTCTTGATTTCTCTTGCATTTTGAGAGATAGGAGTGGATTAATTTTCCTTTGTTTCTGCCTAAATGGTTTTGCATTAGATTAGAAGGGAATATCATTTTGAAACAGATCCTCTTGGTATGTCTTTAGTTCGGAGAATAAGTCCAAGCCATGCAATCTTGATATTTTTTTAGCAATTGGACATAAGACTACTTTTCCTCCTTGTTGAGATTACTTCCTAACCATATCTTCATTGGTTTCTCCTTTTACCTAGGTCATGCTCCTCAATATCCCTTGAGGCTGCTATGCATCTGTTAATAATGTGATCATAAATATCAAAGTTGGACTCAAAGAAACCAACCCTCAGGGATGGTATTAGTCTTTAGTTGGATGATGCATTTTCCAAAAAAGGTTTCTTTACCCTTTCCTACGCACACCATGGGCTCCCAATAAATATTTTGATCAGAAAACTCCCCTTTGTTTTATAAAAATCTTGACTTGAGCATCATCATCAAAAACTTGCCAATGCTTAATATTGTCAGGTACAGATGGCCTAGTTAGCACTTCAACATCATACTCGCAATATGGGGACATTGCACAATTATCAAACCGAGATCCTAATACTGCAAGTTTGTCTACCAAATCATTGAACTTCCTATCATGATGCACAATGTTGAATGAAACAAACATCTCAATGAAATCCCAAACTGCATGCTTGTATTGTTTCATTCACTGATTTTTTGTGGCATACAGTTTTCTGACTTGCTTTACAATTAATTCTGAATCTCCCTTGACAATGATGTCTTTAACACCATATTTCCAAGCAATCCTCAGACCTAACAATAGTGCCTCATACTCAGAAATTTTATTAGTGCAGGGTAAGTGCACCAAGTTGGGGGACAATTAAGTGAACATCAAATCCTGAATTTTACATTAAAAACAGCAAAACATCAAATTTAGTCTTCCGCGGACTTGAACCATGCCGAAAAGTAAAAACTATGTCATAAAAATGGTACCATTGCGTAGGGGAGACTATTAGCTTTGTAGAAATATTGATTTTAAAGTGAATATAAGAGGATAAATATCATTTTATAATTTTTTACTAATAGTAGGTCTTTAAGACAATTTTTCCTGTGAATGTTTATGTCTACGTTTAAGACTACAAAATTTGTTTCACTTATCAGAATGTGATAAAACTTATACCATCCCAACCATGGTGAAATTATATACATGTTCAAAAAAAAATTATTTGATTTCAATATTTTTTGATGAAGTTATGGCGGGCAAACGGAAAGTGCTCTGTTTTCTTTATGTTTTCATACCACTTTCACGGAAAAATCATAAAAAATAAAATATTACTCAAAAAAATACAAAATAAAATCCATCCCAAGATAGATAGTGGCATATAACTTCTCACCAAAGGAAAAATATATATATCAATTTTTGGTCATCCAAATTGTGGGCAAACGGACTATAATCTTATCGGCGTTTTTAAAAAAAAATACCAAGTCATTGAATTTTGAGTGTTTAATATAGCTAATCTTGTTCATTTTTTACAAAAATTAGTATTTTAGAAACTAGATTCCAGATTCTATGATTCATATTAATATAATTTTGTCTAATTTTGAGTGTATGTATTGCTAATAATCCCTACAAGTTGATATTATGTTGTTATTTGCAATATGATGTCCACGGATGACCCTATATTTGTCCATCAACTTCCTGCACTTACCCTGCACTCCAATTTGAGTTTGAAGGAAAAGACAAAACTCTTCCTGACTTGGGGAGATTAGAACAACACCAACACCATTACCGAATTTCGAGTAAGCTCCATCAAACAATAAAGTCCAGGGAGAGCACCTTTATTCAAGACATTTGCATTCTTGATCTTGTGCTCTTTTCTATCGCAAATCCTAAAAAATTATCAAAGCATCAACACTTTGTACAATGCTTCATAAGATGCATTGTTAGGATCCTCAATAAGGTGCAACATCTTCTTTTCTCCATACAATTTGACAACGCTGCCCTCAATTGGGATGGTGGCATATGACATAACCATTTGAACACTCCCACCAACACTTGCATCCCATTTTATAGATAAAAACATACCCCACTTGGTCAAGGCGATCAACAATAACTACATCAAGCTTCAAGTTCCTTCCGGATATGTTACAAGTTGTACCATCGGACCTTTCACACATCCCACAACCGACACCTCTTTGGAATCCATTAGAGTGCACTTCTCATATGTTGTTCTTACCTTGATGTTTAGTTCATTCATAACTTCCAGAGGCATAACATTGCATGATGCCCCTGAATCAAACATAAAATTGTGCAACAGTCTATCCTTAATGATCAGAGTGGTGAAGAATGGATCCACATTCAGTTGAGAATCTACCAAGGATGTCCCCAAATAAACCTCAGGTGGTTCATCTAGCTCTTTTGATGCTGGTGGTGCTTCTAGTTCTTTAATGATTGGAGGAATCTCCATAATATTTACATTTCTTCCTAGGGCAGTTTTTTCCTCTTTCAACCTCAAATACTAAAGAGCCCTTTTTTGTGCTCAGGAATCCTAAGAAACTCAACAATTGGAACTGAGATCTTAATCCAACTCAAGATTTGGGCAATATCATAAGGGATAGACTTTGGCAAGGCAACATTGGAAGGAAGGTTGACACACTCATTAGATGGCACAAGATTTTCGGCGGTTTGGGCATGAGGAGGGTGTGATTCTTGTTTGGGACAGCAAGGCCCTTGGCAGATGCATCTTTATTAGGAGGATCTTTAGGAATATTTGAAAGAAATAGAGTTTTTAGCTTGGTCTGAGGCCCTATACCTTTGACAACCCTACTTCTTGTGTTGTATTCATTTTCTTGAGCCACAACAACATTCATCAATAAATGTATGTCCTCCTCGGATGGAATTCCTCCATCACATTTCTTTATCATTAAAGATCTCAAATATTCAAATTAATTATTGGGAAATTTAAATGCTTCTACAATATATACTTCTAAAGTATGAGAGAGAGGAAGAAAAGGTACCTGGTGGATGCAATTCCAAAAATCAGCAAAGCAATTCTAGCAATTATTACCTCTCGTGAATTTTCTCCTTGTTTGTGAGCTTGTAGAGGATTCCGTCATACATGCATCATTATTATCATGATCAACTTATTCTTCTTCTTCTTTCTGATCTTCCTCACATGGAGCATGGGGCATGAAACATCTATCACACCAATCAATGACATCTGTCTCCTCCACTACAACAACTCTTGTAGCCAAAGGATCAGGTACCACTCTATTTTCCCTCGCTTGGGACTGTTTATTTCCAAATCCAATAGGTCCCTTGCCTCTTTCATAATATCTATGATAATTTCTATGATGATTTGTAAACTTGTCTTGGCCTTGTTGCTTGTATTGACCTTGTGAAATCTACCCAATTCCCTTTTCTGCTCGGGCTAATTTGTATGATATTTCTTTGACAACCCCAACCAAAGTTTTCAAAACTTCCTCCAAATAAACAACCTTACTTGTTTGAGGCTTTTCGGGTTAATTAATTTTACACCCTCCCTTTTTGGAGGCTTTCAATTGCCTTGATGTTGTTCTCTATTTGCAGAGCCATGGTGAAGGCTTGCCTCATATTAGTGGGGTTTTTTTCCCTCAAGTAGTAAGTAGTTTTTTTATCAAATCCATCTAAATATTTGATTAAACATGATTCATCACGTGGCCTTTAGCTAATAAGAAATCTACTCAAGGTCTTGTTAAACCTTTTGTTGAAATTATGTAATGACTCAATAGGATTCTTCTTGATGTTTTCAATTTCTGACAGAACAAACCTAGAGTCATTTCTATCACCGTACTGCAATCTAAATGCATTGTTCATCTCAGTCCAAAAGTCAATGGAGTTATCTGGAAAAGCTTTGTACCATTCCCTAGAATCCTCTTCCAAAGTATGGATAAACAATTTGATATATACATCTTCATGTTCAATCTCAAATTCTGTCACTATATTGATAAAAAGCCTTAGATGTTGATCACCAATTATATCATTGTTTCCTTGGAACTTTGGTAATCTATTTCTTACATCCTAGAGGAACTCGCATTTGGATAAGCTGGTCATCTTTGTAAAATTTATAGGACAAAGGTGTTCTGACAAATGGAGATCTGGGTGGGGAAAGTGCCATGTTGTTTCGAGGAGGTGACCTTGAGAGGAGACAAGTTGCTAATGGGCACGGGGTCTCTAAAACACAGGAGTATAACTTTCAAAATGGATATCCCCTAAAGGCCTTGTTTCTTAGAAAACCCTATTAGCTTACGAAAATACAGGGGGAATGAGAAGCAAAATTTTCAAAATCAAATGAAGGCCCATCTCTAGTTGGAGAATTCAATTCCACAAAGAGGATACGATTCGAGAAGAACTTGAATAGAAGTCTTCAATGATAGGGTGCTCAATTTCATTAATGGAGATCCCTTTTCTTGTCTCTGCTGATCTCCAACAACTCTCTAGGCTTTTCTTTCTTCTGAGTTTGTTTTTATTTGATCTAGAAATAATGTCCTAGCAGGATCCCTAGAAAAGAAATATCTTCTTCCTTCTAGCTTTGTAAATATTAGTAACAAATCTCACTTGACAGAGGTTAACACACCGATACTCATTAAGAATCAGATCAATAGGGAGTTTCACTAAGGATTTCCACCTTAGTTGTGTAAATGCACTAAAATATGATCTATCAAATGTTTGTCAATACTAAAAACTAGAAATGGGATGATCTGACTTTTCTTTACCCAGATTTATCAATGAAAGCTAGTGCACTAGGTGTGGAAACTAAAAGAATTTGCACACAACACTTGCAACTTTGAATACTTCTTACAGGCCCAAACACAAGATGATGTTTGAAAAATGTATTAGCACTTTGAGCATATAAGAAGTGTTTACCAGGATCTGAATGTGAATTGCAACCATTTCTTCCTCCCCAACAACAACGCCATTAAGGTGTTGGTACCTAAATTGATTCTCTCTTAGAAAATGAGCAGCATCACAGGTCTACCAAGAAACATAGAGGGAAGTAGAGCATGTAATGTGTCATTTTATAGCCGGGGATGAAATGCAGCTTTCTCTTTGTCACTCAGATGTGGAGAAATGGGTAGCACCTGCAAGAGGATTTTACCTATCCTCACTACTTTATGGTTGTGCCTTTAAACCAGGGTGAGAGGACCCTTTTGTAGCCTGCTATTTATGGAGGAGATGGAGATGTCCTTCCTTGTGAAGTATTAAGAAGACCTTGAAGAAAATATGATCAATGCAACAAAACCTAACTCTCACGAGTTGTCACTCTAGATAATGGAGATATTTTCTAGGCAAGGTTTAGGCCACTAAAGATAATGAAAACCTGATTGTTTCTACATGTTTTGGTAGTAAAAATTATGCATTTGTATACACACATGACAAACATGGGTAGTATGGGTATGATTAGTTATTTTTAAGTGAATTTTTGGTGGGAGGTGAAGCAGGATAAAGTTGATTATACCAGATATTTTGAGGGACTTTACAATAATGAAAACATTCACATCAAAAATCTTCAATACAATCAATATGTTCCTTCGACCAGAAGGTGTGCTTCAATGGAGGCCCAAATCACCACGTTTTCACATAATCTTTAAAACTCCAATATGAAGGCCCGAATTAGAAAACTTAATTAAATACTACAGTTTATGATTAACCACGCCTAAGGTACACCCAAAGACTTACAGACAATCTTTATCAACAAATGATAGTGAATTGATTTTAAATTTGTCCCTTAGAAAGATGGGCTCTATCGAACTTTTAGAAAATCAGTTCTGACCTCTAACACTCCAACATTCCAACCTCTAACCCTTTTCATGGAAAAATCATGCCTATTTATAACATTTTACAATAGAGCCTTTTCCCCAAAAACCAGAGACATTGAGTGTACAGTGCTCGCCATGATCTCGATCATGATTCCCAGAATCAAATCTGTAAAAATTTGTCAGGTGCTCAGGGGGTAAATTTCTTCAAACATCTCCACATTCAAATCCTTTATCAAGCTAGATCACTTTTCCCTTTACTCGCCAACCACTTCCGCCCCTAATCTATCAAATTTGGTTCTTCGCGTGCCCGAGAAGAAGAAATGGAAGATCAGATCGAGCCCAGAGGTCAGATCTCATCTTAAATGGTAAAATACATCCCGGATTTTCCTCACCCAACCAAGATATCAAACAGGTCTTTTGGGTGCTAAGGAGAGAAAAATCAGGCCGAATCTGATCAAATTGCATATTAATGGTGAGAGACATTTACAGACCTTTCCCACCAAACCAAGATACCAGATTAATGTTCCTCTTCATTTGGCGTGCAGGAGACTCCAAGAAATGATAAAAAACCATCAGAATACACATCCCCAGGAGCTCTAGAGTGAAAATGGCAGAAAAATCAGATACAGATGCACAACTACCATTGATTTCTATTTTGAATTTGGACCATCCACGTGGGAGATCCATTTTAGAGTGGGCCTACGGGTTCCCTTTTTCTTTTACAACTTTTGGAAAAATGTAAATTTTTCACATTTTCTCCACACCTCTAACCTTAAGAAATGAGCTTGACATGTGTCCTAAGGTGGGTGCCAAATGAACCCTTTGCCAAATTCTGCGATTTCACCTCTTTTTGGAAAAGGAAAAATTTCCAAATTTCCCTCGCACTCGCCCTTCCGCCATTGTCGAGGAAAAATTTGACTACTCTCTATCGGGTATGTGAGACATTTTGATGTTTTAATCCTTTTGGTAATAAAAGGAAAAAAATCAAGTTTCCTTCGATGGTCCGCCTCCTCGTCCCTTGACTTTTGAAATCCAACCTTGACCTCCCTTTTGTTGGGCTTACTGAGTCTTTTTGAGATTTTAATCCTTTTGATGACAAGAGGCAAAAAATCCAATTTACCTCCGATGGTTCGCTTCCCTGCCCCATTGACTTTTCAAACTACCACGCGTCCACAATGGCACATCTTCAAAAACCTTAAGGCTTTAAAAGATTTGGCGGGCGTGCTTCCATTTTAAAATTTTAATCCATTTTTCCAAAAGGGTAAAAATCCAACTTACCTCTAAAGGCCCGCACCTCCGCCATTAGCTTTTCCACATGTCCTCCTGCGGGGTCAAAGTAAGACTTTTTCCTGCCACTTAAAATTTGCTTTAATCAAAGCACTTCATGGCGGGGCGCAGGTAACTTCAAACTTTTGCCAAAGTAGCCAAAAGAACAAGTTGAAAAAAAAAACATGCACCCCATCCAATTAGAAGAAGCCACGTAAGCATCAAAAGAACCAATCAGAATTGAGCGGAGCTATGGGACAAAATTTGTCTTTTTGCCAAAAAAGTAAAAAGTGATAAGTTAAAGCATTTGTCCATCGTCCCCTGACCAACCAAAAGAAGCCATGTGACCACTGAATGCTGAGGAATAACTTTGATAGGAAAAAGACACTCGTCAGATTATCAAAAACACAGAAAATCACCATTCATGCCCAAAACCTGATTTTTTCGCTAAGGACGAGATTTTTTTAAACAAAACCAAGTGAATCATGGTTTCAAGCATCTTTCAACCATGGGTTTGGATTTTCAAAGGCATACAAATGTAAATTGATCATTCTCGAGCTTCCATGGTCGGGAAAGATAGGGAAAGCGAAAAGCCCGCGGATTTTGAAGAAATTAGGGCAAAAATAGGAAAACTCGGAGACTCCTTCAAGGAGGGACATGACAATGGATTTTGCAAACAATTTGAAGCATTTCAAATGAAGGTAGAAGCTTTCAGAACACCCAAATCGAGAGACAAAACGTTTTAGAACACGCAGATGAAAGAAAAATAATAGCAAATGGGGCAAAACAAATCAGAACACTAACAAACCAAATTATCCTATCAAGAGTCGCATCCACTACTCCCGTTCTATAGAATTAATCTACATCTACAAAGTCACTTACAAATCCTAAATGTACTACTCTATATACAATATGTTATTCAAAACATGAACATAAGTTTGTAAAGTAAATCTTTTCTACTTGAATCCTTAACTTGAATATCCTAGAAATCCGTTAGTAGTTACGGTTGAGATATCCCTACAACACTTACGTAACACTATTGTGAAGAGTCTTCAAACCTACATAATTCTCTAGTACATAATGGAAGTACAATTTTTCTTTCTTCACCGAGACATGTATCACCTCGAATTTGGCACTTAAATACTTGATTAATTCTTTCTTTGAACTTGAATATGAATGCTTCAAACCTGTTTAAGGAGTTCGCTATCGTATACTTTTGCGATAGGGAAGAATATGGAATATTCTTTGATGTTTTGTTATGATGATGAAGACTGGTGTTTCAATGGCATCTATCCATAAGATTTTGAAAGGTGAGATTCAATCGACAGGTTACACCCAATCTTTTCTCACTGTGGTTGTCAAAGGGAATAATACTATTATTCGACCCTATTATCAGACGTTATGTGATCTTGCAATTATCAATAAAACAGGGAACACGTTTGATAGAAACATGTGAAAATTACATAATTTGGACAATGCATGAAATAATTCATGCAAGCTGAGCCATAAGCCATCAGCCCTAGCAGTGCATACTGTTGTGTATTCCGATCAGATTAGATTTAGTGGATGGAATGCATGGGGACGCATGAGCTGTTACAATCCAAAACACAGAGCCAGCTAGTTGCATTGTACCGCCATTTAGCCCGTGATTTTGGAGTTTGAATAAAACAAATAACTTTGTCACATCATGATGTAGAAGCTGTACAAGTTGCAACTTAATAATTGCTCGGAGATGGGATAATACTGCTATTGTAGAGATGGCTGCTTGTGCTCGCATGGGACTTCAAGATGCCAATCAAAATATAAATTAGAAGATGAAGTATAAATCTAGCATTTGTGTAATTTGGTATAGTTGTTAGGTTTTATAAATGACGTGAAAGTCTATTGTCCAGCCTTATTCAAAGGGTTGATTTGATGATGAGGTTTTATAAGTGACGCAAATTATCTCACACTTAGGTTTTATGGGTGACGTAAGAGCCTGACTATTGTCGATGATTATATCCTTGATCCAGGTTGATCTCATCCTTAAGTCCTATAAATGAATGGTTGATCTAAAT
This sequence comes from Taxus wallichiana var. yunnanensis, assembly GCA_018340775.1. NCBI lineage: Eukaryota > Viridiplantae > Streptophyta > Pinopsida > Cupressales > Taxaceae > Taxus > Taxus wallichiana. The sequence goes on from CM031233.1 coordinate 69,632,429, forward strand.
CAGGGGTTAAATTTGACGGCCACCTATGCCTGTCAAACAATTTTCAGGTGACGGTAATTTTTCAATACCACCCTTCAAAAACACAAAACAATGTTATTTTTTACTAATTATTCTATATTTATTATATCTTTTTAATATATATTTACATATATTTTTATAATTTATATACAAATCTATATAAAAATGACGGTCACCTTTTAAATATGCAAGTCATGTTTGTGACGGTTAGATAAAATATTTACAAGTATTTTACGTCTAAAATCACAAAAACGTCTAAACGGCCGTCAAATTTAACCCCTAGATCTAATCCTCAAGTGCTATAAATGAATGGTTGATCTCATCCTTAGGTCTTTTATATGATGTGACAGCCTGGGAAATGGTCTATAGTGGAGAAAATTTCAACTTGAGACCCCTATGCTCCAAATGAAGCAACCGAGAGCATTCAATACAATATTTTGTAAATAGATTTAGAAAATATATATTTTGTGATTATGGATGAGTGGCATAATTTGTAAGTATGGTCGATTGAAATTATATTTTATTTATTTTCTTTGTTTAGGAAGAAATTTAATATAATATATAATATAATTAAGAAAACCTATATAATGGAAAGATTCAATGTATACAAAATTATTATAATTGTTTAATTTTAATCATTATTAATATTTTATTAATATAATTATGCCTTCTAATATAAAATTTAAATAAATTTTTAACTTGAGTTAGAATGAGATGGTGAATATGTTTAGACAAAAAAATGAATCACTTAAAAAATATGTATTTGTTTTTTGTTATGTAATTGTTTATGTGTAGTAAGTAAATAATATTTGCATTTGTTTTTATTTTTGTGAGCGGTCTAGTTTATATTTTCATGGGCACAAAATAAAAATTCATTATATTTGTATTTTTAAAAAAAAGGGTAGATAGATCATGTGTCAAAAATATTATTAGTAGCCCAAGAGATAATAAAGGAAAACAACTTAATAATATCCTTCTTGTCTTCTAATGTGAGTTATGCCAAGATTTGGTTTCGATGCTCTATCAAATTAATGGATGAAGTAAATGTTGGGGGAATAATAGTTATTTATGATTGGTTTCCGAGGTGGAAAGGATGTTGTCCACTTGCCTAAGAAGGTTTGAACACCATAGAAAAGTATGATCTGAAACAATAAATTCCTTCTATTTTTTTATTAGAACAACATACTTAAATAGCTCCTAAATGGAACATTCTATTTTAATAAAGAAGATTTCAAAGAAGGAATAAAACATCAAAATATTCTATAATTCCACACCTTCAAAAAAATGCCAAATTAAGATTGTTGGGAAGATTATTTAGATTAGGTCTAGTTGGTTATGGCCCCCATACTAAATGTTAAAGAATATTTTTCAAACCAAATAAAGAAAACACCATTGATAAACCACATTGTTCAATAAACTGGTGTAATTCTTCTAGGAAACAAATACTAAAGAAAGAAAGGTCGTATGAGAACACACCAAAATGGGTACAATATGAAGGGTTAAAATGTTTAGTGAGGGTGTCTAATTTTGTCAAGAATATTTATTTGTAAAGGACCATGCTCAAATTTTAATCACTTATAATATATAGATGGCGAACATGTTCTTCCCCAGGTGCTAGTTTCATCCTATTTAGCTATCTAAAGTTAGTTTCACTGTGATATTTATGTCTGCATACTTATTTCCACTTCACCAAATGAATTTTTCATTAACACGTTATACCATTGTAAATAAATTTATTCATGCTTTTGGGTAGATGAAAAATACCTTTTGAGGGAACTTTAAGGACCGACATTTAGAATATTGAGATACCCTGTAGTATTTCCTGATGATGAAGAATTTTTCCGATCCAAAATGTCATATTCATCTCCAATGGTCTAACTAATTAATCTATTGTTTGCGAATATTGTTCAATTTCTCCCCGCATGCATTCTAAACAGCGGTTTCTATTTTCGCATGCACAGTTTGTTTCAGGAAAGTTGAGATTAGCTTTAACTTATTTAGGAAAATATATTATGTCAAATAAAATAAAAGATTCTATTTCGATAGTTGAGAGACTGCTAATTTCTACAAATTAGTACCAATGTGTTGTTTTTCAGAAGATATTCCATAGTGACAGTCAGTTATGGCTTATATATGAGTAGCATATTTTTCAGGTCTGCATACACCACAATTTACTTAAATAATTATGAGGATTGGTCATTAACCATGAAGGAATTATTCATGTCCTTAGATGTGTCGGAAATTGTAGAGAATGGGTAAAACGATCCTGCAGATCCAACATCATTTAATGTAATCTCATAAGCATAGAATGATATTTTGAGGGAATTAAGAAAGAAAGATGAAAAATCTATTTTCTATAATCATTAAGCCATGCATGAAAACATCCTTTCTAGAGTGGCAAGATCCAGTCAAACAAAAATTGCGTAGACACTTTTCAAATAGCATATTAAGGTAAGGAGAAAGTAAAAACCACCAACTACAATTAAATCAAAGATATCTTGAAAATATGTCAATAAAATGTTCATACTCCGTTTGAACCATTCTTTACTTTTGCAAAAGACGTTTATTCAATCAAATTAAATCCCATGGTGAAACTCTTGAAGACAAAAGGATTATTGAAAATTTGTTTATAATTGTGCGTGTAAAATTTGTTCTTGGTTGTTGTTATTGAAGAACCTAAGAATCTAAGTTTTCAATTGATGAGTGACATGAAGCAATAATAAATAATGAACAAAGGTTGGATACATAACATGCACTTGTAGATCTCGCTTTTTCATCGTAAATATCAAGAATTCGAGGAAAATGAAATGGAAGGTTCAATCTGGAGGCACATGAAGCGGTTCATCTATAGGACTTAGCAACGGTCCAAAAATCAAAGTGGATGAGAACATAGTCAATAATAGAGTTATGGTCATGGACAAGATAAGTCTCACATGCGGTGTCTCTATTGCAAGAGATATGGGAAGTACGCTTATGATTGCAAGATAAAAAGTATGATCATAATAAGTAGAATAAAATTTAGGTTGCTAGCTCTACTCCAATATTTATGTTTATTTCACGAAAAAGGATTGTTTAATTAATACTTTCTTTAGCACCTAATGGATGTAATCTATCATAAGAAATTCGATGTGATGTATGGTATTATGATTCGTAAGGCTTGCTAAAAACACCCGCACGAGACCCAAGAACAACCTAGGTTTAGTTAGAAAAAATTATGGAATATATATTTTTGAAAGTGTGCCCACAAAAGTTTTTGAAAATGACAGTTACCACATTAATGTCTCTAAGGTGATGACTCTAATAAAAATAATATTCCATGATAACAAAATATTTAAAATCTACATTAAACTTTAATACATTGATTTGACTAAGCATGTTTAATCTCCCTAAGGATTATTTAAATAATAAATTAATTCCTACTAAAGTTGAATATCTCCCCATGGGGTGTCAAGGGTAAAAGTGGCCAATGAAGTTAAATACCAAGGTTATTTAATTTCTACAATGTTGAAACAACTAGCAAGGTCCTATATTAAAATATTGGGTTAGGATAATGAACACTTCCATACCCCATAAAGTAACCCTTAAAAGTTAACCCATATTTTGAAATTAAAACATTTAAATAAAAAGGTAATTTCCCACTCACCCACTCTCCACCTACTTTTTGTAGGGATGAATCTCATCCCTTGGATGGATTCAATTTGGGCCCTTGATTAGGAAATAGACAATCTAACCCTAAAGCATCCTTATGAAATCTTCTTTCTCATTTCATTTGGTTCATTTTCTTTCTTTGGTTTTGCAGGTTGTTGGAGGTGGAAGGGAGGCCATTGGAGGCCATTGCAAGCTCTTGAAGGAATGAACATGCTTATTTTCTCTTCTTATTTGGTTTACCCTCATTGGGGATTCAAAAGTATTTATTATTTTTATTTAGTTCATTTTCTTGTATATGCCCAAATGGGAAAATGGGTTTGCCTATATTTTAGTATTGTATACATGATTTACCTCTTCATTCGAGTACGTGGGTATAAACATATATATGTTTATATGTATTTATATACATATATATAAATGTATATACATGTATATTATTATTGAATAAAACACACACACACACACACACACACACACACATACATATATCGGTGTATAGGCCACGGCCATCAAATATTTTACAATGGCCGTGAGTAAGGAAGAACATGTGTAGGGTTTTAAGAAGTGATGGGCCGTAAAATTTAAAGTATTAGCTACCCCAATGGGGATTCGGTGAAAAAAACTATTGGTGGGTGGGGGCGACCCCACCCCCCCCTCCACCTTTACTAAACTTTTCCCACATGGGCCGCGGCCAACCCCTCACTCTGTTTTTGTTTTCGTGTTTTAAACTTATAAACTTGGTTCAGTATTGTATATTTTGGGCATTTCACCATGCATATATATATATCTTTGTGTGTGTGTGTGGGTATATTTTATTATATAAGTATTTTAGAGGTTTAAGTGTATTAATATATTAGGAATTATTATTAATAATAATTTAATATCAATATTGTTGTAGTTAGGTCATATTGTTTTTCTATTGTTAAAAGCAATAATGGATCTAGATCTTATACTTGGACTTGTCATTTTTGTTAAAACAATTTTGGTAACATTTTGATGAGAAAGTTAGAATCAAAATCAAATTTCACATGTTGCTACTCTAGTTTTCATGGGATTTAAAAGTAAGTCCCTAATAACTCTATAGTAAAATTTTTACATACTCCCAATAAGGCTATGGTCTTAAGTCATAGCAATAAATTCTTTACTCCAATAGACTTGGGAACATTTACCCATATGTTTTTGAACATGTAAATGACAATTGCAATTAAACTTATTTCCATCTAAGCATACATAGTCTTTCCTTCTTTCAATAATGCAAGTAAAATAACAACTAAGCTAACTTTTCCTTTACATGCTTTCAAGTATCACAATGAGGTTTAATATTTCTTAATACAATTTTCCAACACTCCACAAGAGAGTTTACAACAACATTTCCATTAATATATTTTAAAATAAGAGCAAGAACAACACACTTAATAAAGGTTGCCATTCCACTAAAAGAATAACAAGCTATTTTCCATATCACCTGTTTATTGCATCAACTAGCTTCACCAAGAGAGCCTTTCATTTCCACATACATTACAACAAAACTAACTCTACAAAGAAAATTCATTCCTTCCCCTTTACACATTCAATGCAATTTTAATGTCCAAGTATCAATAGAGATTTTTATTACAATTACTAATACAATGTCCTACACTTTAAGTGCAAAATTTATACAAGAATGTAGGTAAAATGAAATGCAATAGTACGAGTTTCTCCACTCTAAGTGGGAATAACAAAAATGGTTTCTCACAAGAATTAATTTATTAAGGATTCCAACATTAGCTCCAAGCTTCACAACACCAACAAGAGAAATCCTTCAAGATTTTCTTAATCCAAAACAAAAATTGGGGGAGAGACAACACTCTCTACCCAACCAAAACATCCAATGATGGGGGGAAGTCATCCTCCTCATTGGCCCCTAAGCCCCAACAACATTACAATGAGTGGTGATCCCAACACATGGAAACAAAAATCTTCCAAATCACAAACCAAGTATTTCACAACCATTCCAAATACACATTCAACTCAAACTACAAACACAAGAAGGAGAAACAACAAAATATACAAGGCTTCTAAATGAAGAGCCAAAGGAGCAAGAACCTATGGGGAGGCCACTTATGCCTCCCAATGGGAAATGGGTTCCCACCTTAAAACCTCCAATACAAATCTCAAATCCCCTACATACTCTTATGCCTCCCTCAAGTACCTCTTATGCCTCCCACATACTCTTATGCCTCCCTCATTCTCTTATGCCTCCCTCATATAAAAAAAAGTAAGAAATACAAGCATTCCTTGTCAATATGGGGCACCCAACCTAAACTCCCTACGAACATGAAATAACTCTTATGCCTCCCTACATGAATTCTCCCCATAGTCCCCTCCTACACCACACTTAGGAAATCTACCCAAGAACCCAACAAGCATTCCAAACACTCAACAAAACAAGCACACAAACACAAAATAAAGGAATAACATAAGAAAAAGTAAAGCTCCTACCTTTCCATAGTAGAGCTTGTTCCAAGAGTCAAACTCCAAGCTCCTTCAAACCCAAGAAATCACCAAAAATCTCCCACAAGACCAAAAGCTCTCCAAAATCCTCTAACTCTAAGAAATGAAAGAGCACAAAAGAATGAAGTAACCCCAAACAAGAAAAAGAACTTGAATAAATAGAAAAGGGAGAGAGGAGGGTGAGGTGGCTCCATGTAGGATGCCACATCACTCATCCTCAACTCCACCTCACAAGTCAAACTTCAAACTCTAAAGGAAAATTAATAAGTGGTCGAAGAAATGACATTTTACTTACACACACAATCCATTCCCACACCCCCTTAAGGACCAAAACTAAGCGCATGTAAGAAGGTGCAATAAATACTTACAATGTTTCTTCCCAAAAACATAACGGGGTCTAATTTGACCCCAACCCATAGGTAGGGTTTACATGGAAATTTAAGAGGTGTGGGAACAATTAAACTTGTCCCAAAAGCCTTCAAAATTTTCGTTAAGGCCAAATTTGAATTTCCATCGAGTGGGCTAGAGCATACAACACTCAAGGTCACAAGCACTCAATATTACAACACAAAAACCAAGAGCCATCTTGTTTAATAAATGAAAAATTTTGGTCACATCCACAATTAGTTAATAACAAGATTAATTAACTTACATAGGACACTAAAACCCGTTAGGATAAAGGAAAGAATACATCATTTTCTAAATAATTGCAACAAGGAAATTATATCACTAAAAATCACATACTACATTAAGGAAAACTAAACAAAATACAACACATAACCCCTTGGTCACAATTTCTCCCTAATAATAATTGAAACACACACACAAACACGGTTTGCCATTGTGACCCTTTTTTAATTCATCTATAATTCTAATGTTGTTGGTCTCAAATCCCCTCGATGTTTGTTGTGACATGTTTACTTGCAAAACACATAACACCTCCTTCGGCCTCATGGCCGCATCAAAAACATCTAGGATAAAATATACAATATAAATCCACAATCATCTATATACGAATCAAATATCATCTAGGAAAATATGATATCATTTACAATTTCTAGCAACATTTCTATTCTACATCTCATCCATGTCAAAATGATCACAACATTAGTTCAATTATCAAATGTCTACTCAATATGATGAAATATCACATGTCCAAAAATATATATGTATAACCATGTTAACAACATATCAACATTAATACTAAAGGTCTCTAATAATCCACATGCATCATATACGTATCGAAATCTACATCAGTCTATGATCTCTAACGTCTAACATCATGCCAAATCAAAAACTACAATAATATCCATAAGTATAGTCAATAGTATCATAATCAATATTATAAAAAGGTCTCACAAGGAAGTGGGAACTATATCCCCCTCCCCTTGGAAGTCACTGGAATTGGTGTGGAAAGTGAACTCGTACCAAAGTAGCATCCTCCCGCATAGCCGCAATCTCATCATATTTGTCCCACTATACTCAAACACGGTCGGTCTCTGCATTGAAGGCCCAGGATCTTGTGCTCTAAAATGTAGATGGGCTCGACCATCACCTACCCCTAATCTTACACCTGGAATGATGTCCAATCTAGAAAATGAGAAGCATTTTCAATATAGCTCCTAAATACTAAAACATGAAAAACATCATGGACGCAAGACAAGCTAGGTGGCAACACTAGATGGTAGGCCAAAGGACTGATAAGATCCAAGATTTTAGAGGGGCCCACAAATATAGGAGCTAACTTTTAACCTTTTTCATAATGAGATAGGGATCGATGTTTCCTAACATGAAGAAACACCTTCGTGCCCGCCTCATAACTATGATCGTCCTATGTTAATCTGCATACTTCTTCTACTGTCCTTCTCTTTCTATAATCTTTTCCGATCATAACAACCTATTGTTCCATGTCTTGTAGAAACGTTGACCCAAAAGAAACTCTGTCCTCTAACCTATCCCATCTAACGTGTCATGCACTCTTTGCAATATAATGCTAGAAAAGGAGCCATGCCTATCAAAATCTGAAAACTATTATGGTAGGTGAACTCCACCAAGTACAGTACTCCTCCCATCTCAACTGGTGATCCATGATGTACATCCTAAACATGTCCTCTGAAATCTAATTCACTGCTCGGTCGATCCATCTGTCTCATGGTAATATGTTGTGATGAAATTTATCTTCCTCCCAGGGCATGCTTTGCATGGTAGTCCGAAGTGGGAGGTATATAGAGGATTGCGGTCTGAAATAATCTTTTGAGGAATCCGTGTACCATGACGATCCCATCAATATATACCCATGCTACTGCACTAGTTGTGTAGGTGGTCTTCACTGGAGAAAAATGAGCCACTTTCGTCAATTTATCCACCATGACCATAATGGCATTGTGGTGGTATCTCGACATTAGTAGCCCAATAATGAAGTCCATGGAAATGGTGTCCCACTTCCACTCCGGTATAGCATGAGGAAAGAGAAGTTCAGATGGATGTTGATGCTTGGCCTTCACCTTCTGACACTCTAAATAGCGTGACACAAATTGAGCCATGTCTCTCTAAATTCCCCTCCAATGGTATAATTGTCTCAAAGTGGCATGCATCTTCTTTACCTTGGGATGGGCTGAATAGGGTGCATGATGAGCCTCTTTCAAAATGTCCTATCTTAAGCCTCAATCTATAAGAACTTAAATTTGACCTTTTTCCCTAAGAAGGCCATTTGTATCTAGGGATAATCCATCAAAATTTCCCTCAAAGGGTCTTTGATGCTCAATCTCTTCCCTATCTGCAAGTAGAAGGCATCATGAGGAAGTCAGCCAAAATACTGACTCTGTAAATCTATGCCCCCGAAGTGGCCATAACCACATGTCTCTGTTTTCTCAAAGCATCTACAACAACATTCTCCTTCCCCTTCACATGCTCTATCTCCATGTCATTCTTACAAAGAAACTTCATCTAATGCCGCTGGCGAGCATTGGGATTGGGTTGTGTGAAGAGGTGGCAAAGACTCAAGTGATCAGTCTTGAGTGTAAATCTTTGACCAAGAAGGAAGTGTCTCCATCATACCAAGGCATGAAAAACTATCGTAAGCTCAAGATCATGAGCTAGATAATTGAGCTCATAATCCCTGAGTCTGTGAGACTCAAAAGCCACTACTCTACCCTCTTGCATCAACAAACCTTTAATTCCTGCCAAAGAAGCATATGTGCATATGAAGAACTCACCTTGAGGATCTGGTATGGTAAGAATAGGCACTATAGTGAGGCATTCCTTCAGTGTCGTGAAGGCCTACTCACATCTATCTAAGTAAACAAACTTCTTCCCTTTTCGCTAAATGGAAGTGATGGGGTGTCATGACCTGAAATAATTCATAAACAAATGTGCTATAATATCCTATTAAACCCATGAAACTGTGTACCTCTGTCACCCTAGTGGGTGTTGGCCAATCCATAATAGCTCGAATCTTGGAAGGATCGACTGTGATACCTTCGCCAAAAATGATGTGCCCAAAATATTACACTTCTGTCTAAAAGAACACACACTTCCCTAGGTTCCCATAAATATGTTTCTCACAAAGACACCGAATAACCTGACAAAGGTGCTCCTCATGCTCGCCACACATACATGTATAAATAATAATTTCATCAAGGAAGATGAGCATGAAGCGATCCAAAATGTCCTAAATACCCCATTCATCAAGCTCATGAACACTATGGGGGCATTCGTAAAACCAAAAGGCACTACGGTGAACTCATAGTGGCCATATCTCATACGAAAGGTGGTCTTATGAATATATTCCTATGTGATCCTTAGCTGAAGATATCTTGACTTAAGATATATCATTAAGAAAAATTTTACCCCCTTCATCTGATCAAATAAATCATCAATGTGCAGAAGGGGGTAACGATTCTTAATTGTTACATTGTTCACTAGTGATAATCAATACAAAACCATAGATAGCCATCCTTCTTCTTTATAAAAATCACAGTTCACCCCAAGGGGATACACTAGGATGGATTAGGCCTTTCTCGAGAAGTCCCTCGGGCTAAAACTTGAGCTCAAAGAGATCGAAGTAGTCATCCGATATGGTGCTCAAGAGATTGGATCTACTCCGGAACCAAATGAATGTGAAATATATCTCTCATGGTGGTGGTAACCATGGTATCTCCCTAGAAAGACATCTGAAAACTCTCTCAAGATGGGATGATCATCAAGGGATGGTCCACTAGACTCATCCTTTGATCTTTCACTAACTGTAACAACATACATTTGAAAACCTCATCGCACACACCACTTAAGCTACATAGCAGAGATGGTGTGAAGAGAAATGGACCTCCTAACCCTCGATATCACTGACTCAACTCCTAGATCATTTGTAAAAGATATAGTCTTATGGTAACATTGCACTCTAGCTCTATGTGCACACAACTAGTCCATGCCCAAGATGACTCCATAACAAGCTAGAGGAAGGATGCAAAGATCCGAGGTAGTGGTGAAGGGTCCTAAATACACTACACACTCCATTACTAAGGAGTCTACAAAAATTTAGCTCCAAAAGCCATTTCAATGTCCCAACTAAAACCCCCGCCTACTGCCACCAGCCTATAACACTCTACTAAGGATGGTAAAATAAAATAATCGGTGAAATATAATCAAACAAAATGGAAGTAGGAATACCACTAATGCTACCTGTTGTCTCTACAATGATACTATAGTGCTCTTCTATGAGTTCTCAATCGCTACATAGATCTAATGGCTACGCCCCATGCTACCAACAAGTATGCTCGAAATATGTGTCTTACCCTTATTACTAGGGTTCTATGGGCACTCCCTCCAATGATGTCTAGAAACACCACAACCACAACAACTTCTCAGTCCTCTCTAATGAGATGCAACTTGAGCCAAGATTTACTCTGAGGTCTTTTCTTTGGATCTTGGTGATCTCGTTATGAAATTCTAAGGTATGTGCTAGCGAGCTCCTCGCTAACCGCACTCTCGGTGCACCCTATGTCCTAATGGTACCCCTAGGAGAAGGCCCTATAATTCATCCTCTTTGTGCGTCGAACCTCTACGGAGGTCTATAAGATGGGTAGGTCTGCTATTGTTGCTATTGAGGTGGCTACTGTGGTGGCCTGAAAGATGACTATGTTGATCCCTATCCACCATGAGGAGGAGGCACTAACCCCCTTGATATACTATCCTACATCTCTTAGATGCAGCTCCAAACACTATACCTAACTGATTCACGTTCCTCATGTCTCCTCTGCAATATAGGCCTTCTCCACGACCTCTGCTAAGGTCTATAGGTAGTGAATGTGAACTGCACGACCCCAATCCAAACTCGGGCCCTTGATGAACCTGTGAATTCGTACCTACTCATCCTACATATAGTCGACATACTGAAGTAGGTCAAGAAATTGACTCTCATACTCAGCTACAATCATAGATGCTTGACGGAGGTCATGGAACTCATCTATCGTTGTTGAATAAACCTCTGGGATAAGTACTTGCTCCTAAATATCTCCTCGAAGAGCTCTAAGGTAATCATATATGAATCAATGTGGAGCTTCTACTCATCGGTCCTGCACTAGACACCACCTCCATCCCTCATAAGATGGATCAAAACACGAGATTTCATGTTTCTAGTATAAGGGCAGAGCTTGAAGCACCTACTTAAGCTCACCAACAAGGCCACTTCTTGAAATTCACATGTATCTCTAGAATAGTGAGATGGTCATGGCTTTAGGATCTCCCTAATATGGTCTACGGTTGTTGTCATCCTGGCGACCCCTAGGCCTCTCTGCATGCTCATCTCTACATCTAGGGCTCTTAGACCTATCCTTGTGCCCTGAAATCCTGTCTCCTTGTCCCCTCTGTGGTGACTCTGCTTTGGTCGAATCCATGCGGGAGTTTTCTACCCTATGCTCCTCGCTATTTTGAGGAGATGCATGAGCCCGAAAATATGGATCCCTATCATGTATGACTAATCATCCTCCTATGGACTCTCCGCGTATAGCGGCATTGACGTCTTGAAGTGTCTGTAAAATCTAGGGTAGAATGGTTGTTATGGCCTACTATGGAGGTGGTATATCTAGTTCTATGTGAAAGGACCCCTCGTATGATCCGTGCCTCCTATAGAGACCAAGGCGAGAGTTAGTTCATCATTATAGGTTTTATTCTATTTTTCTATGTTTACTAAAATATACAATCTTTTAGACAAGTTGTTTTCTAGGTTTAGTATTGTGCTAGATTTAATATTGTACTAGGTTCAATGTATGTGTCTCTCATTTTACTGTGTGCCCAAGGATCCAAGTTTTGAACCCACGGCTATGATACCAAATGTAACACCTACTAGAAACACTGCATGACACCTAAGAACAACCTAGGTCTACTTAGAAAAAATTATGGAATTTTTTTTTGAAAAGCGTGCCCACAATTTTTTTTTGAAAAATGGCGGTTGCCAAATTAATGTCTCTAAGGAAATAAATCTAATAAAAATAATATTCCATGATAACACAATATTTAAAATCTACATTAAACTTTAATACATTGATTTGACTAAGCATGTTTAATCTCCCTAAGGATTATTTAAATAATAAATTAATTCCTACTAAAGTTGAATATCCCCCCATGGGGTGTCAAAGGTAAAAGTGGCAAACGAAGTTGAATACCAAGTTTATTTAATTTCTACAATGTTGAAAAAACTAGCAAGGTCCTATAATAAAATATTGGGTTAGGATAATGAACACTTCCCTACCCCATAAAGTAACCCCTTAAAAGTCAACCCATATTTTGAAATTAAAAATTTAAATAAAAAGGTAATTTCCCACTCACCCACTCTCCACCTACTTTTTGTAGGGATGAATCTCATCCCTTGGATGGATTCAATTTGGGCCCTTGATTAGGAAATAGGCAATCTAACCCTAAAGCATGCTTATGAAATCTTCTTTCTCATTTCATTTGGTTCATTTTTTTATTTTTTTACAGGTTGTTAGAGGTGGAAGGGAGGCCATTGGAGGCCATTGCAAGCTCTTGAAGGAATGAACATGCTTCTTTTCTCTTCTTATTTGGTTTATACCCTCATTGGGGATTCAAAAAGTATTTATTCTTTTTATTTAGTTCATTTTCTTGTATATGCCCAAATGGGCAAATGGGTTTGCCCATATTTTAGTATAGTTATATATGATTTGCCTCTTCATTTGAGTACATGGGTATATACATATATATGTGTATATGTATTTATATACATAGATACATAGATACATAGATACATACATACATACATATATATATACATATATATATGTATATACATGTACATAATTATTCTATAGAACACACACACACACACGTGCATGTGCGCGCCCCCACACACACACATATATAAAAATCTGAAATGGGTTTAAAATCAAATTTGAACATATATATATATATATAACAGTTGTATAGGCGCGACCATCAAATATTTTACATACGTTGTGAGAAATGAAGAACATGCATAGGGTTTTAAGAAGTGATGGGCCATAAAATTTAAAGTATTAGCTACCCCCATGGGGATTCGGTGTAAAACAAACTATTGGTGGTTGGGGAGACCCCACCCAGCTTCTCTACCTTTTACTAAACTTTGCCCACATGGGCATCGACCAATCCCTCCCTCTTTTTTTTTTTTAATTTTTAACTTATAAAAATTGGTTGTATTATATCTTTTGGTCATTTATCCATGCATATAATAATAATAATAATAATAATTTAATATCAATATTGTTTTAGTTAGATCATATTGTTTTTCTATTGTTAAAAGCAATAATTGATCAAGATCCTATACTTGGACATGTCATTTTTGTTAAAACAATTTTGGTAACATTTTGATGAGAAAGTTAGAATCAAAATAAAATTTCAAATGTTGTTACTCTAGTTTTCTTGGGATTTAGAAGTAAGTCCCTAATAACTCTATAGTGAAATTTTTACATACTCCCAATAAGACTATGGTCTTAAGTCATAGCAACAATTTCTTTACTCCAATAGACTTGGGGACATTTACCTAATTTTTTTAAACATGTAAATGACAATTGCAATTCAACTTATTTCCATCTAAGCATGCATAGTCTTTCCTTCTTTCAATAATGCAAGTAAAAGAACAACTAAGATAACTTTTCCTTTACATGCTTTCAAGTATCACAATGAGGTTTAATATTTCTTAATACAATTTCCCAACACTCCACAAGAGAGTTTACAACAACATTTCCATTAATATATTTTAAAACAAGAGCAAGAACAACACACTTAATGAAGGTTTCCATTCCATTAAAAGAATAACAAGCTATTTTCCAAATCACCCTTTTATTGCATCAACTAGCTTCACTAAGAGAGCCTTTCATTTCCACATACATTACAACAAAAACTAACTCTACAAAGACAAATATTTCCTTCCCCTTTTCACATACAATGCAATTTTAATGTCCAAGAATCAACAAAAATTTTTATTACAATTACTAATACAATGTCCTCCACTTTAAGTGGGAAATTTATACAAGAATGTAGCTAAAATGAAATGCAATAGTACAAGTTTCTCCACTCTAAGTGGAAATAAAAAAAATGGCTTCTCACAAGAATGAATTTCTTAAGGATTCCAACAAAATCTCCAAGCTTCACAACACCAACAAGAGAGCTCCTTAAATATTTGCTTGATCCACAACAAAAATGGGGGGAGAGGCAACACTCTCCACCCAACCAAAATATCCAATGAGGGGGAGAAGCCATCCTCCTCATTGGCCCCCGAGCCCCAACCACATTACAATGAGAGGTGATTCCAACACATGGCAACAAAAAGCTTCCACATCACAAACCAAGTATTTCACAACCATTCCAAATGCACATTCAACTCAAACTAAAAACACAAGAAGGAGAAACAAAAAAATATACAAGGCTTCTAAATGAAGAGCCAAAGGAGCAAGAACCTATGGGAGGCCACTTATGCCTCATGATAGGAAATAAGTGCCCACCTTAAAACCTCTAATACAAATATGAAATCCCTTAAAATCCCTTACATACTCTTATGCCTCCAACATACTCTTACACCTCCCTCATTCTTGTATGCCTCCGGGGTTCATTTTAAGACACCTCTATAAAATTGTAGGTGGAAAATACCGGTGAATATCCGGAACCGGTTTAGCGAAAGGTGAATTTTGTGATATTCCAAAACCAAATTTTCACCTGGTTTTTCCTGGCTACATCATTGACGAGCGACAACAAGACGTCAATAACAATCCTTGACACGCGTCAATAGAGCATCAATGAACCCAGTTTTCACGCGCGTCAATGAACCCAGTTGTCACGCGTCAACCAAGTTCATCGACACACGTCAGCGGGTTTTATTGACGCACATCAACAGCTCATGTTGATGCACGTCAATAGAATCAATTGGCGTCGCGATAATGGAGCCATTGACGCGTGTCAATTGAATCTCTTGATGCTCGTCAACAGATACCCGGTTGTCATGCGTCAGCATCCTATTGATGTGCATCAATTGATCCCGATCGCAGCGGCGACAACAGCTCTAGTTGATGCACGTCAATAGAACCAATTGGCGCTTGAAAATTGGAAGCTGTTGATGCGCATCAACTTGGCGCGTTGCGTGCATCAACAATATATGTTGACATCGTCGGCAGTCCCAATTGATGCGCGACAAAAGGCCGAGTTGACGGCGTGTCAACTAAGGCCATTGACGCATGATTTAGCCTATAAATACCCTTCGACCGGTCATTTTCTCGTTTACACCTTCCCGCTCTTGAATTTTTGCAGGTCTCAATCGTTGTCAAAGAAGAGAATCCAAGCACAACTATAATGTCAACTTCACATGCTTCCCAACTGCAAGCTCGGGAAAAAAATCAAGAAGAGAATCCAATTCAATCCTTGGCCAAGATCATATACAGGAATCCCTTATGCCCTCACATCCATACTATTTTAAAGATGTCTTCAGAATATAAAGATTTGATGGATGCGTGTGAATTTACAGGGCTCGTTAATATGCCCCATTTCGAAACAAATCCAGATATTTTGAATTACCTTCTTTCGTCCTATAATTCAGAGGATGGCTTTTTTATGTGACTCTGAATGATGGCCGAATGTTCCAATTCAGTATCGAAGCAAATGACATCCATCGGTTTACGGGCCTTCCGTTTAGAAATTTACCAATTGTTACAACCAAGGCAACACTCATGGAAGAAGACAAGAAATTTCTCGAATCAACGTTCGGTTTCCATGTTGATTGTAAGTATAATTCGTTTTAATTCATATTTTTATTCTGATACAATTTTCAATGTTTATACTAATTTTCACTGTTTTGCATTTGCAGCCCATGTCAATAAATCCAGGCATGGTGTGGATACGCAATCAATTGCACACCACTTTCTTGCTGCAGTTATTTCATTTTTTCAATCTAAAATTGTTTTGCAGGGTCACCAAACAGATATACCGAATTGGGCAATTGCATACATTGTTGCCACTATCTCAAAACAAAAATTCGATTGGTGCACCTATCTATCCAAAAAAATAAGAACTGAACTAACAAATTCAAAACTTTCTGAAAAACCTGTCATTTATTCAACAAACTATCTCCTTGGCCTTTATTATGAGGCACTTTTAAATTTAAAAGATAAAAAAATTCCTACTTGCACTGATGAGGAGTTGATGAAGTTGTCAATTCCATTTGAAGAACAACAGGTATAAAGTATTTAGTTTGTATTTCAATTTTCGACATTACACTGCGCAGTTATTAACACTTAAATGTTAATTTTTTGCAGAGAAGATTTATTGAAGCCCTTCCCCGAAAAAAGGCGTTATCGAGAGGAAGAGGCCAACAACACGCTGAGGCTTCGGGGGACTCCCAATCTGAAATGGAAGCTCACTCCTCTCCAAACCCTCGACAGTTTGAACTCGTTAAACGCCAGAGAAGTAATACCTTCTCATATATTATTTACAAATTACAAAGTTGCATATTTATTTTTGATTTAAATTTTAACCAAATGAATTGTCAACATTTAATATTGATGAATTGCAGGGACTTTGGAACATACACTTGTTTCAGAAACTCAACCTTCTTCCCCAACTCACTCCATACAGTCGCATGCATTCATATCTTCTGAACAAACCCTGAATACAACTCCTACAAGGCCACCCTTAGCACCGAGAAAAACTACCCCTCGACAAGAAGGTACAACTTTTCTATAGTACATTTAATTTCGTAGTTTTTGCCTTTTTGAATTGTTTTCCTATTTTTCATTTTTTTCTTGTACTTTTCAGCACATGTCAGTCCTGATCAAACCGCGGCACCGACACCCACTCAACCAATAATTTTTAAAATGCCAACCAGAGGAACAGTGAAAAAGAACATTGGTAAACGCATGCCACTTGCTCGGCCCCTAGTGGGATACTAAACATTGCCTCCTCCTTTCGAATTCAAACTCTCTCACTCGGTGGCTTGACCAGTGCAACGGGCATATCAGTTTTGAACAATATAAATTTAGATGAAGATTATTTGGGCATTGATAGCAATGACCCAGACCTGATATTTTCAATACCACGAGATGATTCAAGGCCAACAGGTATACTTCAAATTTCAATTTAAATATGCTTTACAATTTTGAATTACATTTTGATTTAAATTTATTTATCTAAATCTTGATTTATTTTTTCACAAACAGGATCAGCCCACCCAAAGGCAGAAACAAGTAGCAGTTGATCTTCTTTGAAAGCCCCATACTTCTCAAAGAAGATCATCTTCATCATATTCAGATAGTGAACAGATTCTTACCTTTTCCTTTGGAGAACTTAATTGGTTATGATTGTCAATCCCATGTCAGTGAGTTTATTCTTCCTCATATCAATCAACTTATAGAATGGGAGAGAAGGGCTAAAGTTCTTATCAATGAGATTATTAGTCGTTATGAAAATTATTGGCAACGGGATAGTTTATACACTACAGTCCAGAATCAACCTACGAAGATGGATTCCTTACTTACCCAAGTAAGAAGTGGGACTATCACGTATAACAACAACTATAAAGATGAAATTTTAGATAAGTCATTAAACAAATTGGAAAATATTAGTGCCGAGGCCCAGGCATATTTTAACAAATGGTCCAAGGACAAGGATTTGGTAGCAATCGCAAATGCTGAAAGAGATAGAGCGGTTGTAAGTACTATTACATTCAAACAATCATTCTTGTTAATTTGAAATTTTCATTTTTTAGTAATATTTTGAATTGACATTACTCTTTTTGTGCAGTTGAAATATGAAATTTTGAAGAGTCAGGTGAAGGTTTTGCAAGTTCACTTGGAAACAACAAAGAACAGTTTATCCGCATGACAAAAATTTGAAGCAAAATATTGTTTTGGTTAACAAACAAAACAATACACTAAAGCAAATAATTAAAGAGCATGGTTTCGACCCTGACATATTATTCAAAGCTAAAGCAACAGCTAATCCAAATTTTCTTTCGCATGGAGATGCGACAAATCAAAAAGAAAGAATTTTAAAAAATGGAAAGTGCGAGAAGATCTTATAAGTTCGGGGGGGTTATTTACGGTGTTGGGGAAAGGGTGCAGCCACGGTGGAAGAAGTCATTGGGGAAGAGAGCAGAGGAGTAGAATTGGATAAAGAAAAGAGGGTTTATAAAACTAGAAACTTTTATTATTGTGGAAACTTTAAATATTGAGTGTGGAAACTTTTAATATTGAGTATGGTATTTGAATTTAATTATATGGATTTGTATACAATATTTAATTTTAATTGCATTAGATGGTGATTGTCATGAATTATATGTATGTTTCTTGTTTACTTGCATTGTCATGAATTCTATGTGGACGTAGATGATGAATGATGATAATTGATAATTAATGATAGATGATGATGAAAGACGATGAATGACGATAATGATACGATATATATGGACGATGATCAATTTAATGTGGACGTAGATTTATCATCAAGCACAGTAATTCTTCTTCTCTAGACTTTTGAACTTGTTTTAAGATAATTATTCTCTATACTTGTAACGATATGATCATAATGTCATTAGAATGGATATAGATGATAAATAAATGGAATGTGTTATAATGGATATAGATGACATTAATGATTAGAATGGATATAGATGACATTAGAACGAATAGAATTGTAATGATATGATTATGAATTATTTTTAAAAAATGGAATTGTTTTAATAAATTTAAATTAGATAAATAATTGTGTTAATAATAATTGTAGTGTCAGGACTCAGGATATGATAATGATATGGTGATGATATGATATATATGGATGATGAGGAATTTTATGTGGACTTATATTTAAAATTGTATAATGTATTGTTTATCCCACAGTTAAAAAAATATATCAAAGGATTTTGCACATATAAAAAATAAATTAAATATAATTTTAAGAAATCAAGAAAGAATCATCACTGGTAAGAAATTAAACATAATTACAAATATGATAGGGTTTAGCTTACCTATTGCGTATTAGATTGCTGTGAAATCATCAACGGTAACGTTAGATTTTTTTACGACATTGTAGATACGGGGGTGAGTTGCTCGACATTATCGGTCCGAGAAGTGCCAACAACATATTTAAATATATAGACTGGAACAATATCTTTAAATAAATGTAAATATATAGAATTAGACACTGTAACATCTTTAATGATAACAAGAGCTGAAAAAAATGTAAAGTAACAAACAATAAGATTATGTTGAAGAAGATACCTATTTAAAATTGAAATCATCACGGTAATGTGCTAGATCTTTGTCTTTAAAAAAATCAGCACAAAAATTGGATTAGTAGATAGATGGGTGAGTTGCTGACATTCATACCCCAGAAATAAATGACTTCCTCGGACGGATGTCAACCCACGTTTTCAAAAAATAAAAAGATTGTATTTAACTAAATGTAAATACATAGACCTGTAACATCTTTAATGATAACCAGAGATGAAAAAAATGAATAGTAACAAACAATAAGATTAAGGGGAAAAAGATACCTCCTTAAAGTTGAAATCATCACTGCCATTGGTAATGAGCTAGATCTGTGTTTTAGAAAAACCCAACACGAGAAATGGATTAGTAGATAGATAGGTGAATTGCTTGACATTTTTAGTATATAGACCTGTAACATCTTTAATGATAAAGATAAAAGATAGATAAAGAAGATACCTATTTAAAGTTGAAACAATCCATTATCAATAGCTTCATCAAATTCGATGTTGTCTTCTGTAGAATGTGACAAAGAGCCAATTACACTCTCAAGGTTGGGAATATTTGTACTTGTAGCTGTATTATTCACACTTCTTCTTTCACAAAGGGAATTCCAATGTGTAATTTCTCTGTCGAATGGAAAGGTTTCAATGGAGTATCAAGAAACATAACACCTCATGCAACTTTCCAGATTTTTATCAACTGTTTCTCGGTTTGATTTTATAAATGACAATGCACTGAAAACCCTTTCATCCTCCACAGACCCCAAAATCATTGTTTGGCATAACTCATATAATCTGAAATATTCACTGATATCTTCTTGTAAGATAGAACTTTGATAGATTCCTCGCCACTGACCTTGTAATAGCACCACTTCTTAAGCGTTGATCTAAATTCTTATATTGGTTCCTCATTGTTGTTGCAAAATTTGTTGATTGAAACTTTAATAAATTGGCATTCAGTATACCTTTGATTTCCATACCCTTGAGCTCTGACGTCTTTGTAAATTGTTCCATTATTGTACCCATTGATTTATGGAAATGCTTTCGACAAAGTCTGCACGGCCACCTTGATATTCCAAAAATTAGAATTCATCACACCCATGGCTTGCAGAATTTTATCTTTACAGAAACGTTCCTAATTTCGATGACAAGGTTTTGAAAAAAATTTAAGCTTTATTCTTGTTTCAACTATAATGAGACTCAAACAAATTACGTGTCACGGGAACATCTTCTCGTCCAATCTCGTAATATCTTGACATTTTTGAAAAATGTGCATTGGTATTTCCCTCCCATTTACAAGGTGATGCGAGAGGTGATCGTGGATATTAAATATCAAAAGGTGTTAGGATTTTTAAGATCTAATAAATCTTTCCAATTTTCAAAAACAGTGCATCAAAACTATCACGGGAATAAAGGTCAATATATCAAGACTTTGACATACCATTTTTCTCATTCGTATAAAATCTACAATATAGATTAATCTGCCCTGTGCATGCTTCATCAGTGTATTGATCTCCTTTAACATTGGAAGAATACCAACCAATGTAAGCAATGTCTCCAAATCAGTTAAACGGAACAACAAGTCCCTTACCCTATCAACTTCATGACGGTATTTGTGCATGAAACCAACCAATGAAGGATACTCCTCACGAACTCTACATGCAGGTTCATACAAAGAGATCCATCTAGTCTCCACATCCTTCAGAAGTTTTTTTCCATCTGTAATTCCAATTGAAAATTTTTGGAACTCGAGAAATCACTTTGGGTTGCTTGACATATAGGCATGAAGTTCTCTTATAAGGTCTTCTAATTTAGCAACATTTTCGTGGTTGCTTACCATTTTATACGCTAAATTCATTCTATGAGCCATACAGTGAATTAGTAGCATATATGGGGCCACTGGTGTTTGTAATCTAACACAGAGCCCTGTTCAGTGACCCTGCATGACAAATGCACCATCTGCTCCAACGCATACCAACTTCATCGAAATTTCATAATCGGTCATTCCAAGCAACATCTTTCAAATGAGAAACAACTATTTTATATAGGTTTTCGGCATTGCATTTTTCAACCATTTTCATAACACCCAATAGATGAGGTGTCCTTATATGATTTTCTAAAGTATAGACGTGGATACATACCCATGCGGTGTTGTCGATTGTTGTCACTTCATCAATTGAAAGAGAGATAAAGTTTTATTTTTTTACATTCTCTTTCAAATCTTCCTTCTCTATCATCGAGAGGCATTTTTCCATTAAATTGATACAAAACTTTAAAATCGAGGAAATCCTAAATTGCTCTTCCTTTTTTAGTATTTGAAAAGAGTAGAGAATCGTATGAATTTTGCATGTAGATTTGTTTCTTTCATCTTACCAATATGCGATGTGATCATTCCTCCCTTTTCAATAGATGTCTGTGTTTTCTACTACGCCTCATATTTATTTCACGTGCATATCTAACATGCATGCATTCTTTTCGATTTTCCACCTATGTGTTTTGATTTTACGGCCATCCGCCCCGTTCTGATTAAATATTGTTTTCCATAATGTTTTTCTATAGTGTCCAAACTTGATTTGCATTTTTGTTGCTTTCCCAATTTCCATGTACATATTGTACATGTACATTCGAATGGGATCTCTTGAGAATTAGATGATTGTACGAGTTCAATAAACGGAAATTTAATTGCCCAATCAAACTTGTATGTCCGCCAATGGTCCACATATTCTTGTTCGTTTTCAATGCTTTAATTTTTTGAGTAGAATTTTGAGCAATATCACAATCACCTGGTTTCCTCTTTCTTGGACCGGAGTTTGATTTTGATTTTTGTCTTCCATTTTCTTTGAGTGTTTGTATCGTGATATCTAGCTACACTTACAGTTGCACCCAATAGGAACAATATCTTCAAGATCGGCATATTATCGTAGGTTTCATTTGTTTGAGTTTGATATGTGTAGAATGCATGTCCACCTCAATAATACCTTCCACACTGAGTTAGTATTTTGATTCTTTGTGGTGGCATCTATAGGATTGGTATTTACAATATACGTATCCGCATAGTTTCCAAATTACTTGAAGAGTGATTTACGAGATTTCTTACTTACTTTTAGGTTATTTGTATTCTTTGGTGACACCTTCCATTATTCGAAAAGAGTCTGCGTCGAGAAAAGAACCAAGTAGTGACTCGTCCGAGTGTCCGAGGTCTTGTCGCGCGTCCCTGTCCGAGGTCTTTGTCATGTGTCAACTCTCGTACTTGTCGCACATCAACAACCCATTTCTGTCGCGTTTCCTGTCTGAATATAATATCACGCGTCAACATTTCCCTTGTCGTGTGTCAACTTCTTTGCCTAAGTCATGCGTCAACACTTCCTCTGTTACACGTCAGTACATCTCTTGTCATGCGTCAACATTGCCCTTGTCACGCGTCAACACTGCATTTGTCACGCGCGTCAACAATCACAGGCAAACGAATCTGAATCTCTTGTGCTTAAGGGTATGCAAGTTCAAATTTCACAGTATTGGTAATTTGGTAAGCTACTTGAGGTATACTACCCGACGAATCAACTAGGTTTTTATAGGAGATGTTTTCAATGAAGGAAGCCGACCCCCAAAAAAATATACTATATATATTTTTAGGCGAGACAGACACCGACCCACTCCGAATAATTCACCTTTTCAAATTTTCCTAAAATGAAATTTTCACCATATTATGAATATTCGCCACTAAAATTATCCCTGTATGCCTCCCTCATATAAGAACAAGTAAGAAATGTAAGCATTCCTTTTCTAGGATAGGGCACCCAACCCAAACTCCCTCCAAACATGAAATAAATCTTATGCCTCCCTACATGAATTCTCCCCATAGTCCCCTCCTACACCACACTTAGGAAATCTACCCAAGCACCCAACAAGCATTCCAAACACTAAAAAAATGAGCACAAAAACACAAAATAAAGTAATAACATAAGAAAAAGTAAAGTTCCTTCCTTTCCATAGTAGAACTTGTTCCAAGATTCAAACTCCAAGCTCCTTCAAAACCAAAGCAATCACCAACAAGCTCCCACAAGACCACAAGCTCTCCAAAATCCTCTAACTCCAAGAAATGAAAGAGCACAAAAGAATGAAGTAACCCCCAAACAAGAAAAATAACTTGAATAAATAAAAAAGGGAGAGAGGAGGGTGAGGTGGCTCCATGTAGGATGCCACATCACTCATCCTCAACTCCACCTCACAAGTCAAACTTCAAACTCCAAAGCACAATTAATAAGTGGTTGAAGAAATGACATTTTACTTACACACACAATCCATGCCCACACCCCTTAAGGACCAAAAGTAATTACATGTAAGAAGGTGCAATAAAGACTTACAATTTGTCTTCCCAAAACACATAATGGGGTCTAATTTTGACCCCCCAACCCATAGGTAGGGTTGGCATGGAAATTTAAGAGGTGTGGGACAAGTTTAACTTGTCCCACAAGCCTTCAAAATTGGCCCTTAAGGCCAAATTCGAATTTCCATGAGGGGGTAGAGTGTACAACACTCAAGGTCACAAGCACTCAATCTTACAACACAAAACCCAAGAGCCATCTAGTCTAATAAATGAAGACTTTTGGTCACATCCACAATTAGTTAATAACAAGATTAATTAACTTAAATAGGACACTAAAACCCATTAAGATAAAGGAAAGAATGCATCATTAAAAATCACATACTACATTAAGTAAGGAAAACTAAACAAAATACAACACATAACCCCTAAGTCACAATTTAACCCTAAAAATAATTCAAACGCACACACATAAACACATGTTGCCATGGTGACCCTTGTTGAATTCATCTAGAATTCCAATGTGGTTGGTCTCCTATCCCCCCGACATTTGTTGTGACATTTTTACCTGCAAAACACATAACACCTCCTTCGGTCTCATTACGCAATAAAAACATATAGGATAAAATATATAATATAAATCCACAATCATATATATACAAATCAATTATAATCTAGGAAAATACAATATCGATTAAAATTTCTTGCAACATTTCTAATCTACAACTCATTCATGTCAAAAATATCACAACATTAGTTCATTTATCAAAGGTCTCACTTGAATATGACGAAATATCACATGTTTGAAAAAATATACGTATAACCATGTCAACATCATATCAACATTAATACAAAATATATCCAATAATCCACATGCATGATATATGAATTGAAATCAACATCATCTGTGATCTCTAACATATGATATCATGCCAAATCAAAAACTACAATAATATCCATAAGTATAGTCGACGATGATATCATAATCAATAACAAAAAACGTGTCGAAGGAAAGTGGGCACTACAAATTCTAGTTGTATTAATCACATTTCAGGTAACTTAGATTTATTTTCCACTTTCGATGAGTAAATGAAGACGATGTTCCTCTTAGGAATAATAATATAGTTCTATAAAAGGGAAAGTAATAATCAACTTTATAATAGGTTCTTTGGGAAGAAAACCCATTTTCGGGTTGTTGGGTCATGGGGAAGTGTTTACAAATTTTCTTGCGTGGGGAGAAAATTTCAATTTGCACCCACGCCTCTCTTGTCTTTGCCGCTGAGGACACATGTCGGGCTTTGAGCAAGCAGGGAGAAATGAGGGAAGGGCGGGCGATGGAGAAAAATTGGGAGATTAGTGAAGGGGAGATAAGGGGAAAGTTTGACACATGGGTCCACGAGTCCACGGAGGATGTTTTCCCAAGTCGGGGGTGGAAGAGTGGCGGCATGGGAGGAAAGACAATTTTTTATAAAAAAATTCAAAAGGATGAAGTCTGTGAGGGTTACGCCTCCCTCATGTCATGTGGCGCCTACGATCGGCCACGGGCTGGCGGAGTGGTGGAGAAAATTTTAAAAAAATTCCCCAAATTTTAAAATAAAAATAAAAATAATTCTAAGTTTTAAAAAAAAAAAAAATTCAGTTGGTGGGCTGTGGAAAATATTCAAAATTTTCCCACCAAGGAATGAAAACTTCAAAGGGCCATAACTTTTGCTAGGAAGCAAAATTTTGGGAAAACGAGGACTTTCGGAAATCTCTTGATCCCCATCTTTGTATAGGAAACACAAATTTTAGATTTTCAAAAATTTTAAGGGGTTAAATTCATGAAAATGATCTGCAGGATTTTAAAAAGCCAATTGGTAAATTTTAACATATAAAATTTATTCAATTTGGTCTTCTCCTTCACTCCACATGCCAAAAAGACATGGAGAATTTTTCTAGGATGAATTTAGAATGTTTCAAGAAGGTAAATTTGCTCAATTGATTTCCAATTTGAATTTTTCCAACAATTGACAAAAACAAAGCTATGAAAATGAGTGTGAAAGGTTTAGGCCTGATTTTTGCAATGTTTTAAATGATTTCCTTAAGTGTTTTTGTCAAATTTGAGTTCCTTGATATTATAGCATGCTATATTTCAATATTTCAATGTTGATTATTAATTGCAGGTTCAAACTGTGCATTTTAATTAAATTATTTACCAGTTTTAAATTTACAATGACAGGGATCAAATCTTGAGGTATTTAATTGCTAGTTCTTCTTCTATGTATGGGAGTTCATTTCCTTTCCAACCTAATACATTTAAGTGATTTAAAAAAATGATTCAAATTCAAAATGCAATATTGAATTCAATTTTAGACATTTCCAAAAGATACAAAATACAACATTATTCCCACATACATTTCTTCCTTTTCAAACAGAGATTTAACTATCTCTTTTTCCATACAATGAAACATTGAATTCATTCCATGCTAGCCTTAATTTTTTTCCATCTAAAATCAAACATTGAAAAAAGAATCTAGTTTTTATCCTTTCCTAAAATCATACATTTTAAACAAGGTAGAATAATACAATTTCATCTCACGTGTTTCTTCCTTTTTCCACTTTCCAAAATAGGGATTCCAATCACAATTTGATATTCCAATTGAAACATAGCAATGCATATGATGAAAGGTATGGCAATCCTTTATTAACTTAAATTATACAACTTTAACTCTTTCAATGTTTCACATTTCGAATATACAACTTTCATAACCAATTACATAAATATTTTTTTACAAAATATATTGCAATTTCATCCACTTCAAGTGGGAAAGGTTACAATAAAATATATTTCACAAGGGACTTGCAAAACTGTCTTCTTCTGCTCCAAAACAACTATATGCAAGTTTCCTTTTTCTTCTAATTTGATCACAACGAAAGCTGGGAGAAAGGAAACACTATCCGCCCAACAAAGACATCCAATGAAAGGAGAAGCCATTCTTCATCATTGGCCCCGATCCCCAACTGCAATGCAATAAGAAATGGATAGAAAACCATGGTAACAATAGGCTCCCACAACATACAACATTCTTGTAACATGCACATCTAAATTTTGAAACGCAATTCAACACAAGACAAAAATTTACAGCGCATTTGAAAAACATTCAAAAATAACTCATACTTTATCACGCAAGCCAAAGGTGCAAGGACTATTAGGGAAGCTACTTATGCCTCCCAATGGGAATTGGTCATCCACCTATAAAAACCACCAATGAGATTCACCACACATATCCTTATGCCCCCATGCAAATCCCTCCTTATGCCCCCCACAAATCCTCCTTATGCCCCCACAAAGTAATAAATGTAAGCTATTTATTTTCCATTGTGGATACCAAACCCAGACTTCCTCCACAAGATCTCCGATGCGACCGACATTCCCTTATGCCCCCACATGAATTCCCCATAGCCTTCTTCTACACCATTCCTATGGTAATCTACCCAAACAACCAACAAATAAACAAAACATAAACCATTCACACAAACACAACAAGAATTAACAAACATAAGAGAAGAGCTAAGCTTCAGCTCTCCATGGTAGCTTTTATTTCCAAATAGCAATCTTTCAATGCAAAAACACAGTCCCAAAATCAGCAATAAGAATGCAAATTTGTCCAAATATTATCCAAGAAAGAGCTCCCAAACAACAATAAAATGTGCCCCTAAAGGAAGTATGCAAACATTTAACAAATCAAAACAAAGCAAAGATTTTGAATTTTATAGAAGAGGGAAGAGAAGAGGATGATGTGGATCCATGTAGGATGCCACATCAAACATCCTCAACTCCACAACAAAGGAAAAATTTCATTCTCCCAAGCACAATAAAGAGGTGGGTGGAAATATGACAATTTACTTGCACACTCCAAAAAGCCCACACCACAAAGGATTGAAAATTTAAAACATGAAGAAAGTGCAATTAAAACATGCAACATGATTGATAAAAAAATACATTAAATAGGGCTAAAATAAACCCTCCAACCATAGGTATGGTTGGTAAATTAAATTTAGGCGTATGCAATAAGTTTTACTTGTCCCACAAGCCTCCAAAAATAGCCTCCAAGGATAAATTCGAATTTCCAAGGAGGTGGAGTGTTTCATACTCCAAATCTGACTTATAGAACTCCTACAAATTAAATACAAAGAGCCAAGAACTTCTATAATTACTTTCTCGTATCCCAAATTTATTTATTTAAATTTTAACAATATGTAATCTCCCATTAATATACCATAATTTAATTAAATAAAAGAAGGGACACATCACTAATAAAATACATACAAACAATAATTAAAAAGGAACCACATTAATAAAATACACATAACCCTTGGTCACATTAAAAGGAAATCCACCCCATGGGAATCCCTAACAAAATACAACAAACACACACAAAACATGTTGCCATGGTGACCTTGTTAAATTCAACTATAATTCCAATGTGGTTGGTCTCTAATCCCCGATGTTTGTTGTGATATTTTAACCTACAAAACACAAATACCTCCTTCGTGGTCGTGGCCATATCAAAACATCCAACATGATACAAATATAATCAAAAATCATCTAAATATGTGAATCACAACAACATCAAATTAAAAACTATATCATTTGTGCTTTAATCCACTACATAATCATCATATAATGTCCACTTTCTAGGTCTACTCACAATATCGAAAATCACATGCCCAAACAACATTCAATATATATCCATGTCAAATAGTATATCATCATCCACATATGAAGTGTCTCTAATAATCATCATGCATCATAACCAAATCAAGATCAGCAATAATCCATGATCAAATGTCTAACATCATACTTGAATCGAACTATAATAATGTCCATGATGTAATCAATAGTATCAAGATCAAGATTGTATCAAAAGTTGTCAAAGAGAAGTGGGCACTACAACCCCCTTCCCTTAGACTTGATATCCTCCTGGAAGTCACTGAAACAAATGTGGAAAATGAACTCATAATGAAATAGCATCCTCCCATGTAGCTATAGTCTCATCATATTTGTCCCACTGCACCCGAACCTGATCAACCTCTCTGCCTCAAAGGCCTAGGGTCCTGCGATCTATGATTTGAATGGGCTCCACCATCACCTGCCCCTAATCCTGCACCTACAATGATGTCCAATCCAACACATGAGAAGGTTCTGCAATATATTAATTGATAACTGAAATATGAAAAATATCATGTATGCGAGACAAGATGGGTGGCAATGCTAGATGCTAGGCCAAAGGGCCAATTCACTCCAATATCTCAAAAGGACCCATGAATCTAGGAGCTAACTTAGAATTTTTTTGTAACAAATAGGGATCTTGTGTGTCCTGACAAAAAGGAACACCTTCATGCCCACATCAAAACTACGATCGATCCTATGCTGATCTACATACTTCTTTTACTGTCTTGTTCCTCCCGCAATATCTCGCTGATCAACACCACCCTACCGCTCCATGTCCTAAAAGAGAGCTGGTCCAAGAGATACTCTATCCTCTGTCCTCTATCATGTCCTAGCTAAGAGGTGTCATGCACTCTCTACCATACAAATCCTAAAAAGGAGCCATGCCGTTAGAACTCTGAAAGCTATTATTGTAGGCAAACTCCACTAAGTTATTAGGTACTCCTCCCATTTAGACTATTGATCCATCACATACATCCTAATCCTGTCCTCTAAAATATTATTCACTCACTCCGTCTGTCCATCTGGATCAGGATGATATGTTGTGCTGAATTTGATTCTCTTCCCAAGGACATACTGCATGGTAGTCCAGAAATTGGAAGTGTACAAAGGATCATGGTAATAAATGACCTTCTCGAGAATCCTATGCAACCCGACAATCTCATCCAAATATACCTGTTCCACTACTCTAGTTGTATAAGTGGTCTTCACTGAGAAAATTGAGCGGTTTTGTCAATTTATCAACCGTGACCATGATGGCATCGTGGTGATATCTTGACATGGGTAGCTCAACAATGAAGTCCATGGAAATGGTGTCCCTCTTCCATTCTAGTATAGCATGGGGATAAAGAAGGAAAAGCTGGATGATGATGCTCAACCTTAACTCTTTGGCACTCTAAACATCATGACATGAAGTGCGCCACATCTCTACAAAGTCCACTCTAATGATATGGACTGCCGCAAGGTGGCGTGCATCTTCTTCACCCTAGGATGGGGTGGATAGGGTACATGATGTGCCTCATTCAATATGTCCCGCCTTAAGCCTCCATCTCTGGAAACATAAATCGGCCTCTGTGCCTAAGAAGACCATCGTATCTAAGGAAAAACCATCAAAATTCCCTTCAAGGGGTCTCGAGACTCGATCTCTGTTCAAAATGGAATGTAGAAGCTGTCAAGAGGAAGCTGCTGAAGAATTCTTCTCTGCAAATCTATGCTCACTTGATGTGGCCATAGCCACATGTCTCTGTTTGTTGAGCGCATCTACTACAACATTCTGCTTCCCCTTAACATTTTATATCTCCATATCATACTCACAAAGAAACTCCATCCAACGGCACTAACAAGCATTGAGATTGGGTTGCGTGAAGAGGTGAGAAAGACTCAAGTGATTTGTCCTGAGTGTGAATCTCGACAAAGAAGAAAGTGCCTCCATTGAACTAAGGCGTTTATAAATTTTGCGACCTCAAGATCATGAGTTAGATAATTAAGTTCGTAATCCTTGAGTTTGCGAGACTCAAAAGCCACTACTCTACCCTCCTTCATCAACACACCTCCAAGCCCTACCACTAAAGCATTTGTGAAAACAAAAACTCACCCTGAGGATCGAGCAACGCAAGAATAGGTGTTACGAGTGAGACTCCCTTGATGTTGTGAAGGCCTACTTACATTTGTCGACCAAAAATTTTTTTCCCTTTCCTCTAAAGGGAAGTGATGGGGTGTACAATCCAAGAGAAGTCTGAACTAATCTTTGGTAGTACCCTACAAATCCCATGAAGATGTGCACTGAGTCACTTTGTAGGGTGGGTCTTTGGCCAATCTATAATGGCTCTAATATTGGAAGGATCAACGATGATACTTTCCCGAAATGATGACTCAAATATTGCACCTCATCTAAAAGAAAGCACACTTCTCCAAGTTCCCATAAATTTTCTACTCACGAAAACATTGAAGAACCTAACAAAGGTGCCCCTCATGCTCCTCACGCATACGTCAAGTAAATAAAAATGTCATCTAGGAATATGAGCACAAAGTGATCTAATAAGGTTCGAATACCCCATTCATCAAACTCATAAATACAAAGAGGGCATTAGTCGACGCAAACGCACCATTGTAAACTCATAGTGCCCATATCTCTTACAAAAAGATGTCTTATGAATGCCCACCTCCGAAATCCTTAGGTGATGGTGACACGACTTAAGATCAACCTTAGAGAAAACTATTGCTTACTTCATCTCGATCAAACAAGTCATCAATACATGGAAGGGGATAACAATTCTTGATCGTTACCTTATTCAACCTGGTGGTAATGAATACACAACCACAAGGATCCATCCTTCTTCTTTACAAAGATCACTGGTGCACCCCAAGAGGATACACTAGGATGGACAAGGCCCTCAAGCGTAAGTTGAGCTCATAGATCTCGGGGTGGTCATCGATAAGGTGCTCATGAGATAGGCTCTACTCCTAGAACTAGATCTATATGAAAATCAATCTCACGTGGGGGTGGTAACCCTGGTAGCTCCCCCTGGAAAGACATTAGCATAATTTCTAAAAATGGGATGATTATCTAGCAATGGTCCACTAGTCCCATCCTCTCGATCTGTCACTAATTATAACAACATACATCGACAATGCCATCACACACACCACTTAAGCTACATGCATGAGAGATGGTGCTTATAGAAACGGGTATCTTCAACCCTAAAATCATTAACTCAACTCCCAAATCATTTGCACAAGATATAGTCTTGTGGTGACAATCCATCTTGGCCCTGTGTGTAGATAACCAATCCATACCCCAAATGACTCCATACGAGCCCAAGCGAAGAATACGAAAATTTGGGGTAGTGGTGAAAGGTCCCAAATCCACTACACACTCCTTAACTAAGGAGTCTACTGAGATCTTGGCTCCAAAAGCCATCTCAACATCCCAACTATTACCCTACCTAATCGCCACTGCCGCATCGCTCTACTAAAGATGGTCCAATGAATTAATCGAGAAGAACCATAATCAAACAATACAGAGGTACAAATACCCCGATGCTACCTATTGTCTCAATGAATGTGCTTTGATGTTACCAGGGTGGTTCTCGACCGCTACATCCCACATCACTAACAATCAACTCGAGATTTGTCTTACCCTTGTTGTTAGGGTTTTGTGGGAAGTCTCTCCAAAAATGTCCCATAACAGCACAACCGAAACATCCTCCTGATCCTCCCTAATGAGTAACACCTCCAGTAGGTGCCCTAGAAGTCTATGGAATGTATCTCGATGATCCGGCTACGGCCTGTTGAGGTCTCTACTAGAAATATCCCATTGACTCAGCTCTAAGTCCATCTTGTGTCTTGATGGGACCCCTAGGAGGATGCCGCATACTCGACCTCTCTATTTAACAACTCCTTATGGAGGTGTATGAGGTGGGCGGGACTTTTGCTGCTACTTTTGTTGCTCTTATTGTTGCTATGGTCTAAAGGATGACTGTGTTGAACCCTAGCCACCACAAGGAGGAGGTCCTAACCCCCTTGATCTACTATCCTATATCTCTGTTGTATGTGGTTCTAGACTTGGTCTCTAGAATGTTGGGTCTTTCCTTGAGTCTCCTCTACTATACAGGCCTTCTTGACGGCCTCGGCTAATGTCTGTGGGCACTAGATCTGAACCGTTCCTCCAATGCCTAAATTCATGCCCCATATGAACCTATGGATCCACACTGCTCATCTTGCGTATACTCAACATACTAGAATAGATCCAAAACCTACTCTCATACTCTAAATCTTGAAAGACATGCCTATCGGAGGCCATGAAACTCATTTATTCGCTGCTATATGACCCTTTTATATGAAGTAAAGAGTTTGAATTTTATAGAAGAGGGAAGAGAAGAGGATGATATGGATCCATGTAGGATGCCACATCATACATCCTCAACTCCATGACAGAGGAAAATTTTTATTCTCCCAAGAACAATAAAGAGGTGGGTGAAAATATGACATTTTACTTGCACACTCCAAAAAGCGCACACTCCAAAGGACTGCAAATTTAAAATATGAAGAAAGTTCAATTAAAACATGCAACATAATTGATTAAAAAATGCATTAAAAAGGGATAAAATCAACCCTCCAACCATAGGTATGGTTGTTAAACTAAATTTAGAGGTATAGGACAAGTTTTACTTGTCCCACAAGCCTCAAAAATAGCCTCCAAGGACAAATTCAAATTTCCAAGGAGGTGGACTTTTTCATACTCCAAAGTCTAACTTACACAAATCTTACACATTAAATACAAAGAGCCAACAACTTCTATAATTACTTTCTCATATCCCAATTTTATTTATTTAACTTTTAACCATATATTTTCTCCCATTAATCTACCACAATTTAATTAAATAAAATAAGGGACGCATCACTAAAAAAATACATACAAACAATAGTAAAAAAGGAACCAAATTAATAAAATACACATAACCCCTTGGTCACATTCAAAGGAAATCCCCCCCATGGGAATCCCTAACAAAATACAACACACACACAAAACATGTTGCCATGGTGACCTTGTTGAATTCAGCTAGAATTCGAATGTGGTTGGTCTTCAATCCCCGATGTTTTTTTTGATATATTAACCCGCAAAACACAAATACCTCCTTTGGCCTCATGGCCATATTATAACATCCAACATGATACAAATATAATCACAAAATCATCTAAATATGTGAATCACAACAACATCAAAGTAACAATTATATCATTTGTACTTTAATCAACTATATCATCATCATATAATTTCCACTTTCTCGGTCTACTCACAATATGCAAAATCACATGCTCGAACAACATTCAAAATATATCCATGTCAAATAGTATATTGTCATCCACATATGAAGTGTCTCTAATAATCATCATGCATCATAACCAAATCAAGATCAAGAAAAATCCATGATCAAATGTCTAACATCATACTAAATTAGAACTATAATAATATCTATAATGTAATCAATGATGATCAAGATCAATATCAAAAAGGTGTCAAAGGGAAGTGGGCACTACAAATTATTTTAGAGGTTTTTCATATTTTATGACATTCATATATGACTATATAAGGAAGACATGGGTCTATTTTATGAGACACAAATTAAATGCTTTTAATCTATTACAGCGAGTTCAATACCTTAGTAGAGAAGTAACGTGAGCACTACATCAAATTTCTAATGATAGATTCAGGAGGTGTTAGTGCAGACTCACAACAGCCTCAAATTTCCTTATACCTAAGTGGGCCCATTTGGTGTGATTGTACAACATTGGACTATCTTTCAAGCTGTGTGTATTGTAAAACTTGAGATGGACTTCCAAAGAAAGATGGTTCCTACTTCCTAATATACCTCCCACAAGCTACTCCGGTGTAGGCATAACCTAATCTTTTAAAATATAACTATTCTAAGCGAGATAGGGAAAGAGAGAGAGGGTGAAAGAGCCTATAGTAAGAGGTGATACACCATAAAAGGAAGTGGTGAGATACACTGTTGTAGGAGAATGAAACAGTAAAAGGGGTCGAGAGAGGTCGGATAGAAGTGACACAGACCCATATCCAAATCTGCCATCGAAACTCCACGAAGCATGACATCTTACACCTGCAAACATGAAATACATACATAGGGAGAAAACATGAGATAGAGAGGCACAAAGAAACAACAAAACAATCTCAAGGGTTGAAAGATACCACAAAACAAGATTTTATTGCTCTATAAGGTGCATAGACTATTACATGGGTGCTCAGAGGCAAAAATACACTCGTCAGGCATAGGAGAAGGCTTATAACTCAAATGGAGTTGGGAAATGACTTTGACAGAGTTTCCCCACATCCCAAAATGTCTC
Source organism: Taxus wallichiana var. yunnanensis (assembly GCA_018340775.1). NCBI lineage: Eukaryota > Viridiplantae > Streptophyta > Pinopsida > Cupressales > Taxaceae > Taxus > Taxus wallichiana. Next base: position 69,667,730 of record CM031233.1, read on the forward strand.
CCCTTCTCAAATGAGAAGTGTTACAATATATAGACGATGAAAACCATATGGAAATAAGATAAACTTGAATCTTTTCCTAAATCTCAACCACCAACCATCAATGCCCTCTACAAATTCACCCAAATTCTGTCAATTCTACCTACTATGTCTATTTGGCATGTTGAAGAAGGAAGAATGAAAGATCAGATGAAATCTGATTTGGTAGCTGAAGTAATCAGATTCTGCATTAATGGACTAGAAGATGATTTCACATTTTCACCCACCTAACCTTATCAAAATTAATGTTTTAGGATCGATGATGTAGACAAGGTCAAAATCTTTCAAAAAGTTTTCTCCTACCTAAATTTGAGCTTCCAAGTAAGAATATATGGCTGTCTAAAGATCGGGGTTATAGGCACACAATATTTAAAAGAGTCTATTCGTACCGGGTCCATGTGGTAGCCTCACACACTCGAATATTTGGCCCCTACATTTCACTCTTGAAATCGCATCGGACTAACACGTGGCAGCTTCTGCTTTGGCTCCACGGTTTCCTTTGTGTTTTACTGGGTCCCTCTTGTTGGCGGAGACATTGTGCCTAACCCAAGACACATGGAGTTTTCACGCTTGTTTGAAAAATGCCCCCAGATTTTACCTTTGAAGTTACATAGTTGAGACACATGGAGGCCTCTACGGCTTTTAGACTTTTCAATAAGCTGACTTTATCTTTTTGGGCTCTAGCACACATGGTTGGTTGGCGCATGTTTAGGTCTTGCCTTAGGATTTGCCTCTTGAAAGTGTGCCGAAGAGACACGTGGCTCCTTCCATTGTCCTATTCCTTTTTGTATTTAGCTAAGTCCCCTTTTCCTTTTCAAGCCATAAGTCGACCTTAGACATAGGGAGGCTCGGTGCACATTTTAGTACGCCCCTTGATTTTTAACTTTTGGAGTTGCGTCAAGTTGACACGTGGCTTTGTCTCTACCCCCTTTTATACTTAGTCAATTTTGTTGCTTATACCCTTTTGGGCCTAGGACATGTGGAAGGAATGAGCTCGTATGATTCTCTTCTTTAGGTCGCGCCTCTTGATTTTTGCTAATGCGATATATGACATCATCTGCTAGCTCTTTATTCTTAGTTGATTCAAGTGACACCTTTCTTGGACCCCTTTTTGAATTTGTTAGAGTCTAGACATGTGGAAGGCTCACACTTAATTGAAAACCTACTAAGGATTTTATCTTTAAAGTAGCGTCGATTCAACATGTGGCTTCTTCCTCTAACACCTTTATACTTAGTCGTTTTAGGCCAACTCTTTCCCCTATTTTGACTTTTCAACAATTGACTTTGCCCCTCTTTGGACATGGGACACATGGAGGCCTAGTGCTTGTTTGAGTATCTAACTTTGGCTTTGACCCTTGAAGGTGTACCATTTGGACATGAGGCAGCTTTCGCTGTCCTGTGAATTTTCAATTACTGATTTGGGCCCACTTTGTCCCATTTTAAAACTTGGACTATGTGGCGAGCCCACACTCTTTTGGGAACTTGCTCTTTAGATGCGTTTTTTTTTAAATGCACTGAGCTGACACATGGTGCCTTTCGTAAGTCTACAATTTGGCCCCAAGTGGACTCGCATGTGGCTAAGTCTAAAAATTCGAGCCTTTCCTATTTCCTTTCCTATCAAGCTCTAGGTTTCTTTTGGCTTGTTTTGATCCTTTCGAGACCACTGTTCCTCCATTTTAGAGTCCAACTATTGCTGATTTTTGGATATGAAGGTGATTTCTAAGGAAAAAGTTGACCCTTAGGTTTTCTTCTATGCGGGGTCATGTTTGACCAATTTTACTTGGGGTAAATTTGGGATAACAATTTGGCGACTCACGGGGACATCTTCCTACTAGATGAAGGGACCATTAGCCTTAAATCATTTGTTGGGCATGGAGTCAAGAATGATAGCTAGATCACGATCCTTTTCACTTTGAAACTTCTCCCCAATTGCTTGCATCCTCCAGACCCTAAACTCACCCCATTGGGCCTTTTTCTATTCTCAAGAATGGACTATCTTGAATCCAATTTTAGTTGCTCTGTATCGTGTTTTATTTGTAACTTAAGAACTGCACAGAAACTATGGGTCTCTTTATCATGAATACTTAAGGGTCTGGTCTCTGCACCTCGAAGCAATACAAACAAAACTTATATACAAATACAAAAATCATACATGCCTCAAATGAGACATGTAGAGTGTGTAAAAGCACTTCTTTTCTTAAAACAAAATCTACTCCTACTCCTATACTAACCCTAACAAAGAAAATCTTAACAAAGCTTGCCACAGGCAGGGAGAAATAGCTTCCCTTCCTCAAAAGGGGCAGCCATGTAAATGGTTTGATGTTGAATATGGCTGCTTGTATGAGTGAAAAACTTACAAGGGGTCGATCCTCCACCCATATCATCAAGGTATCAACATTAATGGAAAATACCTCCTCAAGCTAATTTACATTGGACTCCTAGAGGTGTTGATGGTGACCTTGGTGCTTTGGTAGTCATCGTCATGCCCCGAAGTGGGCATGGCTTGTTTTATCTTCTCCCCTTGGCTCTAATGAATCCAAGTATCTGATTGGGAAAGATCTCGTCCTTTGAATTTACCCACTTCTTTGATATTTAACTCCAAAAATGGAGTCTTTTTGCAGATTTTCTTGGATGGGTGATGTGAGAGGGATGATAGCCTCATACTCTTTACCTTCCTCTACAACAAGTGTGACTTTTGGAAGATCAAAATATTCCAACTTTGATTTAGGAGGCATGTTGCAAACTGCAGGTTGTGCTTGCATGTTCTCTTCCATGACAACAAGTTCTTGTGGTTGAAGAATGAATGATGGGGGAGAAAAGATTGCAATTTCAAATGGCTCCTTCTTATCAAAACATTATTTTGAGTCTGATAGGAAAAAAATATTTACTATCCTGCTATAGCAAGGTCTCTCCCTCTTGCATGGTGATCTTAAAATCTTCATTATTTTCACCATATGAAGCTTCATCTTCAAACATGAAGCTAGTGAGTTCAGGATCTTCCAAAAAATTATACTTTTGGAGAGGTTGAATGGGAGAGGGGTCTGTAATCTCTTGTGTAACCGGCTCATGATTCAATGCCTCTAAATCTATCTTGGTCACCTCCATATGCTCCTCTTTAACTAGACTTGGAGCTGATTGTTCTTCTTCCTTCTTGAATGATTATGCAGCTTGGATTAGATCAACATCCTCTTCAGAAAAAGTTCCATTATGGACAATGTATTCAGAGAAAACAAATTTTTGATCTTCTCCTTCTTGTTCTTGATCTTATTCTGCTACAAATCCATCCTTAGCCACCACTGGCTCTTCAACCTTGACCTTTTATGTTGGCTTAACCATCCAGGGGATCTTTGTAAACCCAAACACGGCAGCCCAACGCTTGGATCTTCTATCATTTCTTCTCTGTTAGGTTCGTCTTCTTGTTGATCTCCTTGACTAGTATTTGGAATCTCTTTCATACATGGAATTGGGAGGGCAAGAAGAGGGGTGGATGGGGTTTAACTAGATTTGCAATCGTTTCTAGTGGTGAGGAAGTGTAACTTCTTGTTTATTTGGAAGGAAAAATGATAGAAGAAGCTGAGATGGGATGGAAGATCGGGAGATGGAGAAGAGAAATCAAATCTTGGGGTGGTAAGCGAGGGGCTTGACTCTTGACTTTGCTAAAATCATAAATCTTGAGAAATAGAAAATGAACAACGGGAGTTGGTGATTGACTTAGCCATTGACAAGGTTGTCTTTCACTTTTCTCATATGAGTCATTATACTCAATCCACGGTGTAAGTGGAGGTAGCACTTCAACCATGAATTTAATCTTCTCCTCATGGCTATAATGTTTTCGAAAAGTGCCTCCCCATGGAGAAGGTGCCCTAAAACCAATCTTGAATGCCTTCATATATGCTATAGCCCCAGGACTGCACTATCCTAGCCTCCATTCCTTGAATCTTCTCCAAAAACTAGCATTCGCCATGTAGGTGTAACCATTATATGCGTCCCCTTGTTCTTGATAAGCTTCATAGCCAAATTGGTTTTGAAATTGCTCATATGGGTAGGCATAATGATCTTCGATATGGTCATAATGTTGATTTGGAGGAGTCGTGATATACATTGGAGGTAGACTGTACTCTCTGTAGGTATGAATTAAGTGAGGGAATGAAGTTATGATTAGACAACTTCATGAAATGGATGAAAAATGAAATATGTGGAAAGAAATAAGAATGAAGATAGGTGGAAATGAATGGAAAAGGTCTCGTTACCTAAAAGTATGGATTATTGACCGAGATGGAGTCACCGGATGTGCTTTGTATGTGAATCAAAAGGCTAAATCCTAACATGAACACATCAACATGCTAAGATGAAGTGGTAAGGTTCTTCAAACCTATCCCACCGGGTGTGCAAAAACTTTTAGTGTGGTTGCATGGTGGCTTAAGATTTTCTATTGATAATGAGACACCTTGGAAAGATGGAAGATCTAACCTTAGTGTCCCATCGGGTGTGATAAAACTATTAGTGTGGTCGTAGTGTCGCTTAAGATTTGCTGTTGATAATGAGACACCTTGGAAAGATGGAAGATCTAACCTCAGTGTCCACCAAGCATGCCAAAACTATTAGTGTGATGGCATGGTGGCATATGATTTGTTGTTGACAATGAGACACCTTAGAAAGATGGAAGATCTAACCTTAGTATCCCACCGGGTGTGCTTAAAAATGTTACTTGTAGAATCACAACACCCCCAAATGTCCTTGTATATGAGTGGGGAATTCGGTGTGATTGTACAACATTAGACCATCTCTCAAGCTACAGGACTTGCAAAACTTGAGATGGACCTCTAGAGAAGGTTGGTTCCTACTTCCTAATCTACCTACCACAAGCTACTATAGTACAAGTAGATCCTAATCTATCCTAATCTAACCATTCCAAGGGGACAGGGAAAGAGAGAGAGGGTGAAAGAGCCTATAGTAAGTGGTGATACACTAGAAAAGGAAGTGGCGAGATAATCGATGAGGGAAAATGAAACGAGAGAAAAGGGGGTGAGGGAGGTCGAGATAAAATTGAGACAAACCCGAGATCCAAACATGACATCAAAACTCTATGAAGCATGACATCTTACACCTACAAATGTGAAATACATACACAAGGAGTAAACATGAGATAGAGAGGCACAAAGAAACAACAAAACAAAGCCAATGGATGAAAGATGCCACAAAACAAGAGTTTATTGATCTATAAGGTGCATATATTTGTTACATGGGTACTCGAGAGGCACAAAGACACTCGTCGGGCCTAGGAGAAGGCTTACAGCTCAAATGGAGTTAGAAACAACTTTGACAGAGTTTCCCCACATCCTAGAATGTCTCCCCTTTCTTAAATGAGAAGTGTTATGATATATAGACGATGAAAATCAAAGGGAAAGAAGAGAAACTTGACTTTGTTCCTAAAGTCAACCCACCAACAATCAATATCCACTTTGTGAATCCATTGACAATCTATGTCTATCTCGGTGTGTTGAAGAAGGACGAATGGCGGATCGGATGAAATCGATCCGGTAGCTGAAGCAATGAGATTCTACATTAATGGCCTGAAAGACATTTTCCCATTTTTCACCACCTAAGCTCATCAAAATTAATGTTTCGGGCTCGCATAGCGTAGAGGAGGTTGAGATATTTCGAAAAAGTCTTCTCCCACCCGTATCCAAGGTTCTAGTCAAAATATATGTCCGTCGAATGATCATGGTTGCAGGCACGTATTATTTAAAAGAGTCTACCCATACTATGTCCATGTGGCAGCCTTGTGCACTTTGAAGATTCATCCCCTGCCTTTCACTCTTGAAATCATGCTATACTGACACGTGATAGCTTCCATGGGCTCCACACTTTCCTTTATGTTTTACTGCATCCCTCTTATTGGCGAAGACACTATGCTTGATCTGAGACACATGGAGGCTTCGCACTTGTTTGAAAACTACCCCAAGTTTTTACCTTGGAAGTTGTGAGGTGGAGACACGCAGAGGCCTTCGTGGATTTTGGAATTTTCAACGGCCAAATTTACCTTTTTGGGCTCTAGGACATGTGGCGGGTTGGCACATGTTTGGGTACCACCTCTGGATTCACCTCTTGAAAGTGCGCCGAAGAGACACTTGGCTCCCTCCTTTGGCCTGTTCCTTTTTATATTTTGGCCAAGTCCCCTTTTCTTAGAGGGGCCATAAGTATAACCCTAGACATGTGGAGGCTCAATGAGACATTTGATTCTACCCCTTGAGTTTTAACTTTTGGATTTACGCTGGCACGACATGTGGCTCTATCCGCTAGCCCTTCTATAGTTAGTCAATTTGGTGACTACTTCTTCCCTTTTGGGCCTAGGACACATGGAAGGCCCACGATTTTCGAGTCCTCGCTTTGGGTTACACCTCTAGATTTACGTTGATGAAACATGCGGTGGTATTCACCGGCTCTCTATACTTAGCCAATTCAAGTCGACACCTTTCTCGGACCTGTTTTTGACTCTATTAGACCCTAGACACATGGAGGCCTCGTACTTATTTTAAAACCCAGTTATTGGTTATCCATCTATGTAATAATAATACTTTACATTCACAATAAAAGGGTTAGATGCATATATTCATTTCACTTCATTTCTTAAGCGAGGAGCGATAAAGAGATACGAGAAGAGAGATAAACACTATTTTCCCAAAAGTCAAATTTCACACAAATCACAAGATAGAGTTTGAAGTAGTTATTTACAAGTGTTAATGAGTTTCACGGTTGTTTGGTAACTTTATAGGGTCATACAAATTTCTATTTATGATTTCCTAATAGTGAAAAAACTCTCAATTTAGGTTTGGAGGCTAAGAAACTACATTCAAAAGTTACATTCGATAAACATTGAACAATGGGTAATTTTTAGGTGTCCTCCTATATACCATGAATTCACGAGAGCAATGGAATTCAAAATTGGAGAATGGTTTTCAATTGGTGACTAGGTTTCAAGCCACTGATCATAATTAGTCTCATTTGACTTAGTCAACAATGACCAGAGACCTACAAAACTCCCTTGCCAAATTAGTTAGAATGCCTTTTCCACAAAGAAGGTTCTAAGAAATTTTCTAGTAAAAATACTAAAGTTTTGAGAAGGTGGATAAGCTTTTTGTTTCTTGAGGTTCAAACGGAGCGGAAACAAAACCCAACTTTTTATTTGTAATGACTCCCAAAAAGTACAAAACGAGTAACGAGGCTCTTGGAGTAGTGGTGAAGAGAGCTGAGATGATAAAATGAGGTTGATCTAAAGAGTAATGCAACTCTCTACATAACAAGGAACACATATGACACTTAACATCTCTTTTATGAGGATCAGTGTGTTGTTTTGCAAGTATCTTGAAATTACGTTTTTTCTAACTTTACAAGGTAGACAAAAGGTTATTTTAGTTAACTCATCTAGCTCTCACCAAAACCAACAGACAAAAGCACCAATTTTTGACACCCTAGGTTTAGCAATGCATGAGGTTGTGGTCATGACATGGTTGAGGTCAAGTTGAAATTTGGTAGCAAAATCATGAGGTGTTGTTTTATTGATTTCCTAGCCATCTGGTTAAAATATCTAATTGTTTGGACAACTAATAGTTTAACATTTTTATTTTATTGCAAATCAATAACCAAATTAGACAAACATTATAAAATATAAATGTAAGGAGACCATTCCTAGAAACATTAACATCCCTAGTGCAAGTGGTTCTCTAAGTGCGTTTACCCACATTTGACAAGGATCCAAATCTCTCTTTCTCTTATAATTCTTTCAAAAGTTCACGTGTATCCAAAACTACACCATTTGTATTTTCCTAAAATATTCTATAACCATTCCACAAAATTTTTGAGCATCCCCCACGGTGACCGTGAGTCCTGTGAAACCAATTCATCTACCCAAAGCCCACTTTGCACTAATATTTTGACAAGAGAACATGGGTAACAATGAGATGGTTATCCTCCTCTAAAGGGGGAAAGGTTTTCATGAAAAATATTTAGCTCCAAGTTCATTTGTGCTCTTCAAATACCAAGAAATTGCAATCACCTCTTTCCATCTCCAAACCCCCAAGCACCCAACAAGCAATCATACACTAGCACAGATCGAGGTAATTCCCACACATCCAAAAACCAAATATTCACCAACATAAGTCCCACTTCCATCTTATCAAGATATCTCTAAAATAAGTAATGTTCCACAAAACAATTAAATTAATTATCGATAACAATCACCGGGGAAATGAAACATGTTCTTCCATGGTTGGTTGGACTTTGAAACAAAAACTATGTATAATGCCCTTTAAGGATGTGTATAGATTTCATTGGAAACATTCATTCAGATGCATTTTTAGTACCATTCAAATTTTTGTGTACTAAGTACCAAAAGAATTCTTGAATCAAATCTATGATCCTTCTCATCGGGTTTTACTCACTAAAGAAACTAAGCCATGCCGGAAAAAAACATCACTCTGAAACCCTGAAATATTATGCTCATTCATAGAATACATTGAATGAAATTAAATACTTTGGAGCATGAAATTCACTCAAATCCATTAAGGGTTCACAAACTGAGTGGTTTAGTTGAGCATCCCTTCCACAATAACCAACAACCTCGTTATATTTAGAAAATTTGTAGTATAAAATGGAGAGATTGATTGATTCATACACAACCTAGCTCATAGTGATTCGAAGAGGTACCTATTCGCTTCCGAGGAAAACAACTTAGGGCTCTGCTATCTCGATAGTAATGCAACCGTAAACCCTTCACAAATTTACAAATTTATGAAAAATGAAAGATCATTCCCAATACAAGAACTACCTCACATGAACTCATGGTTTTTCCAAAACTAATAGTCCTCTTTCCATTATACTTTGACGGTTGTCCATATCATGCTAGATCTCTCCCACATGGCACTTCCTCACACAACCCCCTTCACACTACCCAAGTATTCACACAACCTCTCATCCACTCTTTCCATAACCAACTCCATTACACAATCACTTATATATATATATATATATATATATATATATATATATATATAATTTTATCGTACTATGATTTAAGGTGGGATCTACAAGAAAGGTCCCTTCGATACGTAAGTCGCTAGTGAAGAAAAAGAACAAGATGGTGTAGAGTTCATAGTCTGAGGAGACAAAGAACATAAAGGGTGACGAGTCCAAGGAGGAGAATGAGGAGCATGAGGAAGGTTAGAATGAGGAGCACAATAAATATGAGGAAGGTGCTCGGGATATGGGAGGACGTGAAGAGGTGGATATGAATGCACAAAAGACCCTACACCTGGTTGGTGGATAGTTGGATGACACTTTGTGGAAAAGGAGCTAGAAAATATCATCTAAAACTTGGTATAACATGAGGTGGAGCAAAAAATAGAAAAATTATTAAATGATAAGGAAGAGAGCATAGATAAAGAGATGAGTCTAGTGGTCCACTTCCCAAAGGAAGCATGCATTGGTGGCTATGGTGTGAGAGTGATGTAAGGAACCATAATCACTTATGTCAATGGTCCAAACAAATTATTATGCATGTATTTCAAAATAAATGTGCCCACGAATAAATATTTTGTTGATCATCGTTTAATAAAGGTAGTGCATACACACACACAAGGAAGATGTTGTCATGGACCTTCAAGTCCCATGTTGATGAGTCCAAATTCAAAGTTAATGCGGATGTAATGATAGAAATGCAAAACCCCAAAGAGGTGAATCATATTGTGGATTCCCGGCTAACTAATGAGCGGGAATGTAATGTGCTCAACAAGGTGTTGGTGGAAGTAGAGGCAATGTCGGTCGAGAGGAATAACATAATCAGAGCCTTGGAGGAAGAATTTGTGGAAAAGAATAATGAGATAGTTAAGAGGAAAAAGGAGTTCAAGCAAAAAGAGTTTATCATCTCACCTTTGTTAAAGATTTAGTTGAGCGAAAGAAGGCAAGAGTATGCAAAGCCTACAAGAAAGCGAAGACTATCTCAATCTCCATCATCTTCAAGTGCCCAGATTTGAACCCTCATGATTAGAAGCATGAGTCATATTTCCACTTCCTAGGGGTTGTGACACACATAATCACTATGGAGAGGAATCCACTCGGTGAGTCGTGCAGAGGAAGTTTTGGCATGATAAAGAGAACAGGAGAAGTTAAAAATTAGGGAGACCATAACTCAATCCTCCAAGCTCCTTACCTTTGTGAAAACTACAATGCTCATGGCCAAATTTGTCTATGAAAACTTTGGGGATAAAGATAGGGTGGAAAATTTATTGGTTACTACCCATGAGGTGGTGAAAAGAGTTCCGGGAAAACAAGAAGGGTAATATGGTGAAACAGGACAATATCATAGTAGAAGTCAAGAAGAATCTGAGGCGATTAAAGGTTTAACGATCTAGATTAAGAATAAAGTGAAGGAATTATATCCCCAAGTTACATGAAGGATGGATGCATTGATCAACCTTAGCAAGCAAATGGAAAATATTATAAATACATTCAACGCTAAAGGTGAAAATTTTTCATTCGATGAAGTCATTGCAGACCGATAGGGGATTTATTTCAACATGTGCAGAATGAGGTGGATGCTTGAAATAAGATTAAAGAATCCTTAAATAAAGAATTCCCAATATTTATTCAATAGTGACGAAATTATTTTATTCCTTGGCATAAGCCAAATAAAGGTTATTCCTTCCTTCCATTCTTTATTCTTTGCGGAAGATTTTATTGTTTCTGAGTACGGACAACATGTCTAGTGTGGGGTAATGTTGTGGCCAGAAAAGTGACCAAGTCTTGAAGTAGAGAATCAACATATGCAAGGAAAGTAAGGGAAAAGGCACTCAAGGAATGGAGTGTGGCGGAATAGGAGTATGCATGGGAAATTCAAGGAGTTGCAAAAAAATGTTGGAATAAACATGGAGCACATAAAGGTTGATGTATGGAAGCAAGATAGGGTTTGAAGACTTAGCTACATCATTAGATATGGTACTACATGGAAAACATATGAAGACATGAGTAGGCATGATGAGTGGATAAGGTTACAACTTGGAGTCTTGGAGCTCAAGGAAATAATATTCCACGAAAGGAATATTCTAGGGGAATCATTACGATTAGTGGAGGATAATCAGGGTTTTGGTGAGTTGGCATAGGCACTCAATCATGGAGGAGCATGATTCCACCTAGCATGTGACCTGCTCATGAGTGAAGCTGAGGTGGTGAAGGAGAGATCCTGATTCTATTTAAGGATGCATTTGGATCTAAACGCGAGGGTGCAAGTAGAGAGGTGTGTCTAGATATAAATGTATGAATATGCTTGGGTCTACAATAGAATTGATGAAAGAGAGAAGAGATGGTGTGAGAGACTAGTCAAGAAATATTTAGGTGCATGGAAGAATATAGTTAGGGCTCTCTATGCAGAGTCATTTTATAGGGTTAGAGTGTCATTCCTTGATGTACTCGGTCTGATATGACCCTCTTTGATGTAATATGGCTACTATAAATGGTTATAAATCAATATATATATCATTTTGTTCTAAATATCTATGCTCATGGGTACAAACCCCTTGTGTCCTTTATATTGCTCATGGCTCAGATCTGATTCCTTTATATTGATATAATGTATACATCCTTTTTATGGTTCATCTATGCTTAGATTTAATGTTTTGACTTCTTTGCTAAAATGGATATATGTATTTTCTATTTCTACAACCATTCCTCCATTAATGGTGGAAATTCTTACTGAAGCTCACATAAAGGAGGGGCTTGGCACCTACACATGCCTTGGGTGAGTTCTCAACTCATGTTGGGTGATAGGCCGAGCACTTGAGGTTTAAAAGGAGTAGGTAAAAGGAGGCCATTGGTGTTCACTTAGTGAAAATGATGAAGGGATAAAACCATTCACACTATGATCCGAAAATAATCAGATTATTACTACCTGATCTCGGACCCTTGTAGGCTTTAATTATTCACCGATAATTTACTCCTTTTAAGTAATCAATTTAAAATAATGCAAGACAATAATGATAATTGCACAGATTGATTACGGAGTTCGGCAATTGCCTACGTCTCCGGGTTCATGGTCGAACCGTTCCACTAGTCAAAACTTGTAAGTTACAATAGTACTTTCACAAGAAAACCTAATGGAAACTATTTAAACTTGCTTAGAAGAATAACCAGACCTTCAGACGACAAGGGTGAAAAATAGCACCCGACTTCCACCTTCCTGGCGTATAATCTCCTTCGGTTGTGATCGGCCTTCCCGACGCAAACAATGAGAAGCTAGCACTCCAGTCGACAATCTAGGATTTACAAGTAATTGGTGTGGCTCAATGGGCCTATTGGGTAGTTTATAATTTACTCCCAATCACAAATATTTCATCTACTATTGCCTAAAATAATAGGCCAATAGACAATACCTGTTCACACATCCCACAACAAGCTTAACAAATAATAAGCTTGAGTTGTGTGTGTGTTTCCGTTGCACCGGTGTGTGTCCATTACAATGAACGGGTTCCCTATTTATACAAAATTAGGGCCCTACAAATATGCATTCCATATAATCCTTAGGCTAAAAATACCATAGCCCGTAGCATAGAAATTGGGATAAAATATTCCCATTTGGGCGGATTACATGTTTAATGGGATTAATTCCCATTTGAGTGGCATAGCATTTGGTAAGATGGGATTAAAACCCAAATTTGGAGCGTGATAAGGTTTTAGGCTTTAATAAGCCTCTTCCCACACAAATAAAGTGGTCAAAGGACCACGTGAGCTTAACCGCCCCCATTTAATTCTCCTCTCCACGTGGATTTCCACGCATGGAATAAGCATCGCCCTACAACACCGCTTCACCTTCTTCCACGTGGAATTTGGAATATATGGCGGTTTATGTGGGTTTGCGGTTAGCCATGGTTTAATACTAATGTATAAACATTAATATATAGCCATTTGACATATATGCATGGCATTTGGAAAGTGGACTTACCAAGTAATTATAATTTCGACCCATACAATGTGGCATAGAAATAAATTATCTCGGTAATTAGCATATTTTCCACTTGTCGTCTCCCGATAGGCAAATCGAGCAAATTCGACGAGTGGTGGCAAGCCACGTGTCACAGTGCGATTCAGTCCAATATTGACCGGATTGACCGAGTTGACTTTTCATTTATCGAACTTTGACCGAACATATCTAGAGCTCTGGATATCTGTTTGTCACGTTCTCACAGTTGTTCGAAAGCTCTCGAGATGATCTTCTTAGACTGGCACCATTTAGGGATGTTTAGGGAAATTTTAAAAATGATCCCTAATCACACTATAACATCTATTATTTTATTCAATTGCTAATGTAATATGATAGAAAAAGACATGATTAAAGAAAGGGATAAATTTTTTATAATTATCTTATAGATGGAGAAACATCACATGGGGCACAATTAGTTTGTAATCATTAACCCAAGTTCAATTCCCATTGATTTCATTTGATGCATTCAATAAGTTGCTATGGGGACACCTGTAGTTAGGGTTTGAACTTATCCATATGGAGCAAGCGAGAACATAGCGAGGTGTTCGAATGAAAATCACCTGGAAAAATTAAGCATCCAAGCCCACACCCATGTCCCGCTTATAGAAAGTGCTCATCTACCACTCTAGCTCATATCTTTAGTATAATAAAATCATTTTCCATCAAAATCTCTAAATGGCGTCAATTGGATAGGAGGAAAAAAATCACAAAATAATCATCTAATGAGATTCCCCAAAAAAATCATTATGAAATAAGAAATTAAAATGTTAAAAGGGAGTGTAACATCACATAGATGCATGAAAGTATAAAAAAATAGAAACCCATCCTTGGCACTTTGTAAATTAATTCAAGTACAAATACAATTCAAAAACCTACCCAATGCGATTTATAGTTTATCAAATTAATGATTAACCTAACACAAACTCTAACTCATAATCTAAAAAAGTAAACAGATTCAAGCAAAAATAATGTGGAAAAAACACATTCTTCAAAAATAGCATCCCAATATGATTGACTAGTTAAAAACTATGTCCTCATAAATTCCCAAAATACATGATTTTCTAAACTAAAAATTTCCAATATTGTTAATTATTAAAATACAAGTCATCAAAATATAACAAATAACAAAACATTTCACATCATAAAAAATATAAAATGTGAAAAACAAAAAATGTACCAAACATTCATCATTCAAATGTTATGATCCTCATTTATGATCTTTAGTAGACTTGTACTTCACTATATATCTCTTTTTCTATCTCTCTCTATATCTCATTCTTCACTCTCTAATAAAGGTATCAATGGTCAAACTATATCCATCCGGGGCTAAGACAACCTAGTGAGTGGTCATATAGTGGACCAAGGGTGGGTCCAGATCATTAGGAAAAGCTAGTGGTCATATGTGTGACGAAGATTTGACTTTTTGTGAAATGCATAATGCATTTGTAATGTCAATCACATAGAATAACCAGAAATTGTGTTAAAACTTGAAACACATGCCATGGGTGATGTCGTACTCAATTGTTTTCACATGAAAAGTTTCTAGAAATATATTAAAGAGATATATAAAAACAACTTTTAGAGAATGATTTTTCAGAAAAATGTTTATTTTTCTTCTTCGTTGAACCTTTCTTTGCTTGCAAATCAAAACTTATTGAAAATAACTTGATTCTTAAAATACTTGTTTGTTTCACAATTTTGTATGTTTCTAAAAATAATTCATAAACAAATATTAAATCATAACTAGAAGTTTTATATTTTTTCATAAACTTAAAAATCCCCCAAAAACAAACATATAATACAAAATCTTTGTCAAACAAAAAATACACATTAGGTAATTTTTATAACCTAAAATGTTGAATTTCATCAAAAATTCTTAGGTGTATAAATAAATAGCTGAAAAAGCCTCAAAAAGCGAGTATGAGATTGAGTGAAAACACTAAAAATTTAAAATTAATAAAGGTATAAATATATTGAAAAAATCTTATTCATTGATATTTATTAAAAATAATGAAAATAACCCTGAATAAAATTATAGATATGATTTAAATATGAGATAAATATTACAAATATAACTTTGGCATAGGAATGAGGATTTCTTATGAAAAATTTGCTTTGTAAGCATCGACACAAATTATTCAAATAAGAGCAAGAGATACACCAAATAATTCACACTATAATAATCTGAAAGGAAAATACAATTTTCATTCTCAACAAGATTAATTACAATCTATGTTCTTTTTATTTAACATCCCACAGCTTCGGCAGATCGCTTAGTCCCGATCATCTTCGGTGCAAGAGCGCTCGAGCAGTAAGCTATTACGCACTCTTTGAAGGATCGCTGCTTCTAGGCAAACCTCATGGCTATCGTTTTCTCCAAGAAATGCAATACCCTCTCCTTTTTTTCTTTGGTAACTTATTCTCCTAGTTAAATTCTTCTTCTTCCTCAACGTGTTCATTAAGACTGAAAATTTTAAAAGTTAGAAACATTACAAATTCATGAAATAAAAAAGTTGTTAGGCAACTCAACCTTATGGGTATTATCACTCTTTTTCTTCACAATCCTTAATGGAATAATTATATTTTAATTTAGCTTAAAATATTTCCCCTTTGGAAACATCTCACCATAAACCTTCCCACTATAGAAAATATTTTTTTAACTCCCAAGCCTAGTGGCGAATATCTTTTCTCTAAGACACATAATATTTTCTCTTTTTTTCTTCGGTAATAAATTTTCCCACTTAACTTCCTCTTCCTACTATACATTTCAATCAATACCTAGAAAAATTTGTAAGTTAGAAACATTAAAGAGTAAAAATTCCTTAGATACTAAGTAATGTATCTAATGCCTTAATGCTGGAATAATATTATAAAATTCTACATTATGTGTAAACTATTTCCTTTTACCTCATTCAACCATTCAATGAATAATTCTATATCCCATCCTTCTTCACTCAATACTTCTATAATATTTACATAGGAGGAATCATAATCAACTTCAAAGACCTTGCTCAAATATAGAAATACCAAAACAAGTTCCTCTCGTAATTTATTATACAATTATTCATAACTATATGTTGTTTATTTTCTCCATACAAAATCCTTTCCGTTTTTGGTATCCCAATTCGTTCTACTTTTCAAGACAAGCAACAACACATATTTGATAGGGAGTTTAGAGAAGATAGATCATAGTGTGTGTCATTTTGTAGCCACAGATGAGATCTAAGCTGGACCATTGTTACTCAGATTTGTGGAGAGATGGATAGCACATTTTAGAGGATTTGACCTATCCTCAACACTTTAGGTTGTGCCTCTTCGACTAGGGTGAGAGGACCTTTAGTGTAACCTCTGTTTGATGAAAGAGATGTAGATATCCTTCTTTTGCACAAATTCTATGAAGAGAACCTTGGGAAAATACAAATCAATGCTCCATGATTTAACTCTTAAGAGTTGTCACTTCTAAATGATGGAGATATTTTGAACACAAGGCTAAGGTTATGAAGACAATAATAAATCATGATTGTTCTACATATTTTTGCAAGTAAATTTTATTCCTTTGTCAAAACACGGGGCAAATAGGGGTAGTTCGGGATGGATCAATGGTTTTAAATGATATTAGTGGGATATGAATCAAGATAAAGTTGATTGTACCAAATATTCAAAAGGAATTCATGACAAAGATAAAATTTAACAATAGAAAGCTTCAAAAAGTTAAGACATTCCTTTAACCAAAAAGTGTGCTTCAATGGAGGCCTAAATCAACACGTTTTCAAATAATCTTTGAGACTCTAACACAAAGTCTCAAATTGAAAGACTCAATTAAATACCAAAGTCTTTGATTAATCACGCCTAAGGTACACTGAAGACTTAAAAGAAATATTTATCAACAAATGACGGTGAATTGATTTTAAATTTGTTTATCTCATCCAAGATGAAGGATCTTTTTGAAATCAAATTACAAATACCATTAAGCTGTCACGAGGGACGAGATCTGTCTGCGATTTCACAAATATTTCAATAGAAGATTGCAATGGTAATGAAGGAAACTATTTGCGAGACATTAAAACAAAGCAGACACAAATTATTTCCAAAATTACTTAGATTCATGAGGGGAAAGCTTCCAAAGCAATCTCATTGCTTTTCAATGGATATACATCTGTAACCAAATTGACATAATAGAAAATCTAACAAATAATAAAATAACAGGTTATCTCGACTTTGCCCTCTCGTAAAGATGGCTTTCTCAATTTTTTTCTCAAGAATTCAAACTCTGACCATTTACAAGAGTAATCTCATTGCATTTATACATTTTTCTCACTCAATTTTCCCCCAAAAGAGAAGAATATTCAAGGGACATTTTCTTGTTAGAAATTAGTTTGAGACAACAACGTTTAACAAATTTAGATTTGAAATCTGTTAGGTGGACTAATTGTGAACTCGATCACATTTATTGAGCCCTTGACTAATGAGTAGGATGCCATGCCATAATAATTTTTGGATTCCTTTTAATCATTCTTATTTTATCATGCGCAAAATCCCCTTTTTAATCATTTTACGGAGACTCTACAGTTGGATATGACAGTAATATTTTCCTCTCTCGAGGCAACACCTTTTCCATATTTTTGTGCCTGCACTTTCATCATTTTATCCCTTTTCCCTCTCTTTCCTCTTCAATTCTTCCCGGTTTCCATTTCTTCTGTTAATTCACATTTTTTCGAGTGCTTGTGTAATTCCCTATTCAAATTATCAACCCTACAAATCCTTGGAATCACAATTTAAGTTTCAAATCCATTCAATGGCACCCCAGAGATAGAGACGATAAGGAATTTCATCAAAGAACGATGAAAAACAGTGTGTATTCATGTCTCAAGGATTCTTGGAGAAAAAATGGTAGAAAAATAGTTGAAATGCACAACAATAATTGATTATGCCCCTTTTCAACTTTATATCAAATCCATCCACGTATTTCCTTGGTGTAACTACAAAGGAGAAGCATAGAGGCATGTCCCAAACAAGTGCGAGCCTTCCACGTACCTTGGGCCAAGAAAAATGTCTTTTGGCATTTGAAAATTGTCAGTGAAAAAAGGAGCCAGTGGAAGGCTCCACGTGTCTAATTGGCACATTTTAAGATGGTCCCTAGAAGAAGAGACCCCAAACAAGTGTGGGCTCAACACGTGTCTCTATCGGCAGATTTTGTTAAAAATTTGAAGGTTCAAAGAAGGTGTCATGTGTCTAGGGTGCGAGGCAGTCTCATTTGGCCATTGAAAATTCCAAGGAAAGGGTAGAGTGAGTGGAAGAATCCAAGTGTCCTCCTGGTGCTTCTTTAAAATAAAATTTAGGGGCTAGTCCCCAAATAACCGCATGATCCTCGATGTGTCGAGGCCTTTATAAATTTTCTTGAAAAGTCTAAGTATGGGAAGATTGGGTGGAATTCTCTACATGTCTTCATGGCACAACTTCGAGATGGTGCTCAAGAGCAGAGACCCTAAAAAGCATGGGATCACCATGTGTCCTAGGCATTAGAAACTTACTTTGAGAATTTTAATTACCAAGCGAAGCCGGTGGAAGCCTCCACATGTCTCCCTGTCACAACTGTTAAGGTGGGACCCTTAGGTAGATCCTTAAATAAGTTCCAGCCCACCACGTGTCCAAGGTCCGCCAAAAACTATACCAGTTGCATGAAAAATTTGTCTAAGTCTATACAAAGAAGTGGAAACCTCCATGTGTCCCCCCGGCTTAACTCGAAAGCAAAACCAAAAGGTGAATTTTTAAATGAGCATCGTTCCTCCAAGTGGACAAGTTTTTGGTTGAAGTGAGCCTTAGAGTTTTTAGAGTGACCCACTGAGCCACATTCAACAAGAAAGGGCCATGTTTCCATTAATGCTGAGAAGTAAATTTGGTGGGAAATACACCCGTCAAACCAAAAAAATGTAGGAAAATCGCCATTTGAGCTTGAAGATGAATCTTTCTTCAAGGACATAATTTGGAAATGTTATAAGGCTCAAATATGATCGTCTAAGCTACATCCAATAACATTTCTATAAGTATTTGGGACAAAAAATAATAGGGACAACAAAACGTGATCATGTGGAAAATGGAAGGAGAGGAAAAACTTGAGTTTTACACCCAATTTATAGACTCTTTCGGATGGAAAGAGGAGCGAAAAACAAATTCTAGACCTTTAAGTGATCCTCACCAAGGAAGGGACTTATCATGGAAACCAAATCAAGGAAAGTGTCTTCAATCACTAACATAGGAGATAGAAAACATGACAGAGGTCACAAACTAAGGAATTTTAATAACAAATAGGGAGAGACTAATTTGAGCACCAATATCAGCTCGACTGGGGATAGGCACTCCCTATGAGTGCCACAAGAACAAAATAATATACCAAGTGCCAAAAAAATACCATTAGGCAACGGAGTTAAAGAATAAGCTTGAAGAGTAGAATAACCATAACCATCCTCCAAAATATGAACTAAGAAACCAGTAAAACCAAGTCACCAAGGACCAAAATGAACAAAAAACACAAAAATATATGAGAACAAAGAACTATACACTGTACAAATGGAGTATACCTTGATTCTAAGAAATCAATCAAGGAAATGCTTCAAATGCCTACCATTAACATGCAATTAAAGTAGTTCCCCGTCTAAGTCTTGTAAGAAGAAAGTATTTTCACCAATTTAAATATCAATGGAATAAAGGCCCATCCACAATGCATCAAATTTACCATGCTTTCCCTTATATTCATTCTTGTTATCAAATAAAAGCACAAGATCCCCAATGTTGAAAGCTCTGGGTGTCACCTTTTTGTCAAATAGCTTCTTTAACTTTTCTCTGAACTTCACATGTTGCTGATGGGATGCCCTTCTTTCTTCATCCAACTCAATAATTTGATTGATTTGAGCATCATATGGACTAACTTATTGCTCTTCAATATGTTAAAAAAACTGAAATGAATACAATTGTAAATGGAGGGGAAACAGAGCTTGAGTTCTATATACCAATTCAAAAGGATTTTGCTAGTAGCTCTTTTGGCAATCATTATGTTAGCCCAAACAACAAAATTCAGTTTCTCACCCCACTTCCTTTTGTTATGATCCAAGGTTCTTCTAATGATCTTCAACAAGATTTTATTACTAGACTCACCTTTTCCATTTCCTTGGGGATTGTAGTTAGAAGCATATGTCAAATTGATCCCATACTCTTTGCACATTGCCACCAAATGTTTGGCTCTAAAACTCATGGCATTATCAGACAATTTTGTGGCTGGCACTCCAAATATGCATATGATTTGATTCAGCATGAAATCCATGATAACTTGGTGTGTTGCCTTCTTGGTGGGGATTTCTTCCACCCACTTAGTGAAATAATCAGTGGATACAAGAATCCATTTATGACTAGCACTGAAAGGATTAGAAATTTCCCCAATGAAATCCATTCCCCATTATCTAAATGGGGCTTCAACTGACACATGATACAAAGGAAGGAATCCTGAAGCTTCCATTCTTCTAGAAAAATGCTGGCAACTTTCACATTTCGACCAATAGAGTTGTGTCCTTGAAGAGAGTTGGCCACCAATAACTAGCCCTCAAGATTTTATGTGCTCTAACTTTTCCAACAAAATGTCCCCAGAGACTCCTCCATGGAGATCAGTAATTATTTTGAGGGCCTCATCTTTAGTAATGCATCTCAAGAGAACTCCTTAGGATTCTTCCAAGCTAACCCAAAATCAGTAATGACATACTTTTGAGAGGATAACTTAAGATGTATTTTCTGATTTTTACCCAAATATTATGAGCATCATAGGTGTTTGAAATAAAATATTATATCTTTGTACCACTCGGAACTTACCAACTTTTCAAGGACATCCAACCTTTTCCTTATACTTCATTCACCTCAATATTTTTAGGTTCCTCTCGGTCATAAGCTTATCTAGGCCCAAACCTCTTACCGTTTCATGGTTTGGCTATCCATGTCATACTCCTGCAACTTGTTCATCCATTTGCATATTTTTCTTAAGACCTACATCTCGATAAGATGTCTTTTACCATGGTGTGAGGAACATAAGAAACAATTTTAGAACTCAAGATGTAGGGTCTAAAAATCTTTGTTGCTTTCACCAAAACAAATGCTTGCTTCTCAATGATGGTGTACTTCAAGTCAGCTCCCGTAATGCCTTACTAAAAAGGAAATCAGTCTCTCACCCCTTCATCATCAATATGTAACAAAATAGATGCAATGGTGTTTTTTGAAGCAAAAGAAAACAGTTGAAAAGGCTTCTTGTAATTTGGGGCTGCCAATACAAGGGCATGCTTTAGTTCTTCTTTGATCCCATTGAAAGATTGAATGGAAACTTCTTCCCATTTGATAACTTGGTCATTCTTCAACATACTAGTAACGGGGATGGTCAGCTCAGCAAAGTTAGACACAAATCTTCAAATAAATTTTATTTGTCCAAAGAAGGATTGAATTCCCTTCTTAGTTCTTAGAGTTGGAACCTTACTGATGGATTCCACTCTCTCTGTAGATCTATCATGGACCCTTATTTTGATACAATGTGTCCAAGAAGCTATGCCTTTTGCACTCCACGGTGGCACTTCTTGGTATTTAATGATATGCCATACTATTTACACCTTATCACCATTCTCTCTAAGTGTTGTAAGTGATCATTTCTATTTCTTGAAAACACAACTACATCATCCACGATAAATAACAATGAAATCATTGATATAACCAGCAAATGCTACATCCTTTACTCTTTGGAAAGTTTCTTTAGCATTCATTAAGCCAAAAGGAATCCTGACATAGACATAAGTTGCCAAAGGAGTAGTAAAGGATGTCTTTATTTTTTTCGACTCCTTCACAACAACTTGATTATAGCCAGAGAAACCATCCATAGTAGATAACAATTAAGAAACTTGATTTACCAATTATAGCATATTCTACATGTTTAAAGAGGGTAATTATCGTTAAGTGATGCTTTATTCAGGTTCTTGAAGTCTATGCATAGTCTTATGTCACCATTTTTTTCCTCATAGGCACTAGGTTTGCAACCCAAGATGAATACCTCATGGGTTGAATGATCCCTCCATTCCAAACTTTTTTCAGTTCTTCTTGCATATTCAAATAAAGGAGCAGATTGATGGGCCTTTATTTTTTCCTGAAAGGTTTGGCATTAGATTCAAGAGGAATGTCATGTTGGAACAAATCTTCCCTGTATGCCTTCAACTCAAAGTAAGACCAAGCTAGGTAGTCTTGATATTTCTTCAACAATTGAATATAGGACTACTTCTCTTCCTTACTGAGATTGCTTCCTAACCATATTTTACGTGGCTTTTCCTTTGTACCCAGGTCATGCTCTTCCACATCTCTTGAAATAGACATATTTATTTTAATAATGCAATCAACATTATCAAAGTTTGACTCAAGAGTCACCAAACCTCTGGGAACTATTTTTTTCTTCGGTTGAATGATGTATTTGTCGAGTAAATTTTTGTTTCCTTCAAAGAACACACACTATTAGTTCCCAATCTATATTTTGGTTAGAAAACTCACCTTGGTTCGTAGAAACCATTTCACTGGGAATCCTCATCAAAAACTTGCCAATTTTTAACGTTATCAAAGACAGATGGCCTTGTTAGTATCTCAACATCATACTAACAAAATGGAGACACGTAAAATTCCCAAATTTGGATCCTAGCACTGCGCTAACTTGTCTCGCAACAACATTAAACATTCTATCATGGTGCACAATATTAAAAGAGTCAATTATTTCAATCAGATCCAAAGCGCATGCTTTTATTGTTTCATTCTCTAATTTTTAGTAGCATATAGTTTTCTAATTTGCTTGACAATCAATTCTCGAATCCCCTTTGACAATGGCATCCTTTATACCATATTTCCATGCAATTCTCAAGCCTAATAAAAATGCTTTGTATTTAGAAATGTTTTTAGTACATTCAAAGTTAAGTTTGAAAGAAAAGACAAACTCTTCTTGGCCTGGGAAATCGAACAATGCCAACACCATTTCCAAACTTGAATAGGCTCCATCAAATAACAAGGTCTAAGGTAAAACCACTTATTCATGGCATTTTTTTCACCGATCAATCTTGTGTTCCTTGCCATCAAAACCCCTAAAAATTTATATGTATCTACATCATCATATAACACTTCATAAGAAGCATTATTTGGATCTTCAATGAGGTGCAACATTTTCTTATCCCTATGGAGATTTACAAGGATCCCTTTGATTAGAATGGTGGAAAAAGACATATCCATCCGAACACTTCCATCAACACTTGTAACCCACTTTATTGATAACAAAATGTCATATTTGGTAGGGAAATCAAAAAGAAAACATCATGTTTTAGGTTCTTACCCAAATAAGCCGCAAGTTGTACCACCAAACCCTTGACACACCCTACAATTAGGACTCTCTCGAATCCATTGTAGTACACTTTCCATAAGTTTTTGTCACTTTAGTGTTCAACTCATTCATGACATACAAAGGCATAACATTGCATGATGGTCTGGAGTCAAAAATACAATTGTGCACCGATCTGTATTTAATAATCGAGTGTTGTAAAAATGGATCAACATTTAACTAAGACTCAACTAAAGATGTTCCCAAGTAAACTTTAGGTGATTCACCTATCTCCTCTAATGCTAGTTGTTTTTCTAGGTCTGTGATGGTTGAAGGGGGAGTGTTTACATTATTTATATTTCTACCTTGGCCACTCCTACCTTCCCCCAATCCCAAATACTCAAAATCCCTCTTCTTATGCTCAAGAATCCTAAAGCAGTTCCACAATTGGTACATAAATCTTGATCGACTCAAGACTTCGGAAATTTCATGGGGAATGTATTTGGGAAAAGTGAATTTAGGGAAAGGTAGAGAAAATCATCATATGACACAAGGTTTTTAACATTTTGGGCATGGGTGGGCACACCAGATCTATTTGAGACAACAGGGCCTTTTCAAGGTGCATCTTTCTTTGGAGTATCTTTTGGGACATTGGTGACAACTCGGGTCATTATTTTTTCTTGAGGCCCTGCCCCTTTGAAAAAGTTACTTCTTCTCTTATAGAAATTTTCTAGGAAACAACAACATTCATT
The DNA here is from genome assembly GCA_018340775.1 of Taxus wallichiana var. yunnanensis. NCBI lineage: Eukaryota > Viridiplantae > Streptophyta > Pinopsida > Cupressales > Taxaceae > Taxus > Taxus wallichiana. The sequence goes on from CM031233.1 coordinate 69,691,917, forward strand.
AGCAGCTTTTCTATCCTCTTCGATGAGATTCATCCATCATACTTCTTAATCATTAGAGATCTTAGGTACTCAAAATAATTATTACAAAGTTAAAATGCTTGTACCATATCTATTTCTAAAGCATGAGAGGGAGATAGAAGAGGTACCCAGTGAATGCAGTCTTAAAAACTTGTAGCAGCTCTTGCACTTATTACCTCAGTTGAATTTGATCCTTGTTGTGAGCTTGTAGAGAAGTCCACCATGCACACATTATCACCAATGTTGTCTTCATCATCAGCTTCTTCAACTTGTCATCTTCTTCACATGGTAGGTGGGGTAAGAAGCATTTACCACACCAATCTATTTTATTTGTCTCATCAACAGCAATAACTCATGCATTTAGGGGATCAGGAACTACTCTATTCTTCCTATAGTGGGGTTGTCTATCTCCCATGGGTCCTTTACCTTTTTCATCAGACCTCTTATCATTTTTATGATGATTTGCAAGTCTTTCTTGTCCTTTTTTCCTATGTTGGCCCTGAGAACCTTGTCCAATTCCCTTTTCTACCTTGGCAAGCTTGTAAGAGATTTATTTGATGCCCCGCCAAAGTACTTACAACTTCCTCAAGATCCACAACCTTACCCGATAGAGGCTTCTTAGGGTTGATCATTTTAACACTCTCCCTCTTAGGAAGCTTTGAAACTACTTTGATGTTGTTCTTAATTTTCAGAGCCATAGTAAAGGCCTACCTCAAAGTCTCGTTTCCTTATCCCTCAAATAGTAAGCAAATTTCTTATCAAATGCATTTGAATACTTTATCGACATGATTCATCACATCGCCTCAAATTAACAAAAGCGAGTCTTCTAATTTTTTTTTAAATCTAGGGTTGAAATCATGCACTCGATTCATTAGGATTATTTTTATATTTTAAAAGCGTGATAAAAGAAACCTAGGTTCTTTTTATCACCGTACTACATTCTAAAGGCATTCTTCATCTATATCTAGGAGTCAATGGAATTATCTCGGAAAAGATTTATACAGGTCCCTTACATCTTCTTCTAGAGTATGAATAAATAATTTAATGTATACATCCTCAAACTCTATCTTGAATTCCTCCATCGTATTTATAAAGAGTTTCAAGTGTTGATCAACAGATTATTGCATTATTTCCTTGAAACTTAGGAAATATGTTTCTTACATCCTGTGGCACAAATTTTGGATAGACAACCATACCTCTAAAACTGATGGGATCAAAAGTATTAATGAAAAATGGAGGTCTAGGTGGAGGCTGAGCCATATTATTTTGAGGAGGTGATCTTACAGGAGAAACATAATGATGAGGAGAGAGGGTCTGTGTGGTACATGGATACAATTTTCAAAATGACTTCCCTCTAACGGCTCTTTCTCTTAGAAAAATCTATTATATTTTTAAACTAGAGGGGTAGATTGAGAAGCAAATGTTTCAAATAAGGATGAAGGAACATCTCCAGATAGAGAATTCAATTCAACAAATAGACTACTTGATTGAGAATCACTTGAGGAAGTACTACAATGTTCAATCACAAGCTAATCAGTTTCACAAATGAAGATCTCTTTTCTTGATGCTTGATCTCCAATAACCCTCCAAATTCTTCTTCCTTTTGAATTATACTTTCCTATCTCTTGGAACAACCTTCTACTAGGGTCCTTAGCGAAGAAATATCTTCTTCCTTCCAGCTTTGCAAATATTTATGCCAAATCTCCCTTGATATATGTTAAGACACCGGTATTTATAAAGAATTTACATAGCACGGAGTTGCCACTAAGGATTTTCACCTTACTTTATACAAATGCACTATGAAAGACCTATCAAATGTCCTTCAATACTATATTCATACAAAGCTTACAATATCTTCTCTTCTTTTACCCAAATTTATCAATAATGATACAAATATTAGTGCAATAATCATATAAGCTGGAAATATTGCACTTAGAACTCACAACTTTGAACAATTCTTACATATCTCGAACAAAGAATGACATTTTAGCAATGTATTTGCACTTTAAAATCTGTATAAAGCATTACTAGGGTGCGTACACGTATACCTTTGTTCAAATACTACAAATAGTGCCCGATCAGCGGTGCCACAAGTCTTGGTATCCAAATTCGTTCTCCTTATAGATTCGAGAAGGAACTTAGAGGTAGATAGATCATAGTGTGTGTCATTTTATAGCCGAGGATGAGATCTAATTAGCCCTTTCTTACTCCTATTTGTGGAGAGATGGATAGCACTTTAAAGGTGATTTGACTTGTCCTCACTACTTTAGGTTGTGCCTCTTCGACCAGCCGAGAGGACCCTTAGTGTAACCTTTGTTTGTTGAAGGAGATGGATATATCCTTCTTTTGCACAAATTATATGAAGAGAACATTGGGAAAATACAGTTGATGCTCCATGATTTAACTCTTAAGAGTTGTCATTTATAAACAATGGAGATATTTTCAACACAAAGCTAATGTTATCAAGACATTAAGAAATCCTTATTTTTTCGCATATTTTCGCAAGTAGATTTTGTTCCTTTGTTGATACAGAGGGTAAATAGGGGTGATTTTAGATGGATCAATAGTTTTTAAATGATTTTGAGGGGAGATGAAGAAACATAAAGTTGATTATACAAGATCTTTGAAGGGACTTTACAAAAATGAACAACTTCAACAAATGTAAAGCTTGAGGAATAGTTAATACGCTCCTTTAACTAGAAGGTGTGCTTCAATGGAGGCCCAAATCAACACATTTTCATATAATATTTAAGACCCTAACACGAAGGCTCCAATTTAAATGCAACATTCTCTAATTAATCATGCCTAATGTACACCGAAGACTTATAAACAATATTTATCAATAAATGGTGAATTGATTTTAAATTTGTTTATCTCATCTAAGATGAAGGCTCTTATTGAAATGAAATAAAAATACCATTACGATTGTCACAGGATGATATCCCATGTGAATTCATAAATATTTCGATATAATATTGCAATGGGAATGAAAGAAACTATTTGTAGAAATTATGAAACAATGGAGACACAAATTGCTAGAGATCAAACACAAATTAATTCCAAAATTTCTTGGATTCATCAAATAGGGAAAACTTCCGAGAGAAATATCAATGCTTGTCAATGGCTATACATCTGCAACTAACTTAACATGATAGAAAATCTAACACAAAAGAAAATAATAGGTTATCTCGGCTTTGGTCTCTCGGGAAGATGGCTTTCTCAATTTTTTTCTCAAGAATTCAAACTCCAACCATTTGCAAGAGTATTCTCATTACATTTATACATTTTTCTCACTCAAATTTCCCCCCAAAAGAGAAGAACATTTGAGGGACCTTTTCTTGTTACCGATTTGTTTTGACAACAATAATTAAGAAATTCATATCGGAAATATGCTAGGTGGACCAATTGTGAACTGATCACATTTCTTGGGCCCTCAACTAATGACTAGGATGACATGCCACAAATTTTTGGGTGTCCTTTTAATCATTATGATTTTGTCATGCAAGAAATCCACTTTTTAATAATTTTTTGGAGACTTTGCACAACCGGATATGACAGGTAATATTTTTTACTCTCGAGGCAATACCTTTTCCATCTTTGTGCTGCACTTTCATCACTTTATCCATTTTCCCTCTCTTTCCTTTGCAATTCTTCCCCGCATCCATTTCTTCTAGTAATTCCCATTTTTTGAGTTCATGAGCAATTACCTTTTCAAAATACCGACCCTAAAAATCCTTGGATTCACAATTTACGTTTCAAATCCATTCAATGACACCTCACAGATAGAGACGAAAAGGAATTTCATCAAAGAATGACAAAAAACAATGCGTATTCGCGTCTCTAGGAGTCTTGGAGGAAAAATGATAGAAAAATAGGTGAAATTCACAACCGTTGATTCTACCCCTTTTCCAATTTATATCACAGCCATAAACTTGTTTCCTTAGTGCAAATAGAAAGGAGAAGCACTGAGATGCAAGTCCCAAACAAGTGCGAGCTTTCCACATACCCAGGCCCAGAGAAAATGCCTTTTGGCCTTTGAAAAGTCTTGGTGAAAAAGGAGGTAGAGAAAGCCTCCACATGTCTCAATGGCACATTCTAAGATTGTCCCCAAACAAGTGCAAGCTCAACACGTGTCTCAATCCAGCAGAGTTTGTTAAAAATTTGAAGGTTCGAGTGGAAGGTGCCATGTGTCTAGGGTGCAAGAAAGTTTCCTTTGGCTATTGAAAAGTCCAAGAAAAGCGCAGAGTGAGCAGAAGCCTCCAAGTGTCCTCCAGGTGCTTCTTCAAAATAAAACTTAGGGGCCAGTCCCCCACTAGGCACGGTCCCTCCACATGTTCAAGATGTTTAGAAAGTTGCTTGAAAGTCTAAGTATGGGAAGACCTGGTGGAAGCATCCACGTGTCTTCATGGTGCAACTTTGAGATGGTGCCCAAGAGCAGAGAAAATGAAAAATCACGGGCTCGCCACTTGTCACAAGCCTTAGAAAATTTATTTGAAAATTTTAAATACAAAGCGAGAGCCAGTAAAGCCTCCACATGTCCCTTTCGCAATTGTTAAAGTGGATCCTCAAATGAGTGCTAGCCCACCACGCTTCCATTTTCTACCAAAAAGTGTACCAGCTACATGAAAAATTTGTCTAAGTCTATGAAAAGCAGCGGAAACCTCCATGTGTCCCCCGATGCAACTCCAAGGCCAAACCAGAAGGTGAATTTTCAAGTGAGCATCATTCCTCCATGTGGACAAGTTTTGGGTTGAAGCTAGCCTTAGAGTTTCTAGAGTGCCTCGTCGAGCCGCATCCAACTAGAAAGGGCCATGTTTGCATTGATGCTGAGAAGTAAATTTGACTCGGACAATACACCTGACAAACTATAAAATGCAAGAAAATCACCATTTGAACCTGGAGATGAATCTTTCTTCAAGGATAAAGAATTTGGAAATGTTATAAGGCTCAAATATGATCCTTTGAGCTACATCCAATCACGTTTCCATAGCTATTCGGGACAAAAATGATAGGGAAAACAAAACGTGACTGTGGAAAATGGAAGGAGAGGAAAAACCCAAGTTTTATGCCCAATTTACAAAGTCTTTTAGATGGATAGAAACACAAAACAAATTCTGGACCTTTAAGTGATCCTGGACCAAGGAAGGGACTTATCATGGCAACCAAATGGAGGACAGAGTCTTCAAGCACCAACATGGGGAGATAGAAAATGTGACAGAGGCTGCAAACTGAGGAATTTCAATGACAAATGGGGCAAGACTAATTTGAGCACCAACACCATTCATGTACTCTTTTATGGGGTGCAACAATGGGATGGAAATTTCTTATAAATGTCCTCTAAAAAGTTTTGAAGCTATGAAAACTTTGAATTTATCTATCATATTCCTTGCAATAAGTGATTCAAAAAAATTCTTCTTGTTTTCCTCATCCATCCTCAACCTATCCTTTAAAATGACAAACCCCCAAAAATTAGGCTTTTTAAAAGAAATCTACACTTCTTTAGGTCTTCATACATTTTTTTTTCATAACAATTCTAACACCAATTTCAAATGCAACAAGTTTTCTTCCACCATGTTATTGAATATCAAAATATAAAATAACAAACTTAACATTATATTATCACAATACTCTATTCATTAACCTCATCAATAAACCGGGTGGATTAGATAACGCATATGACATCATAATCTACTCATACAACCCATATCATATTTTGAAATATGTTTTCCATTCATTTCCTTCATGGATTTAGATTTGGTAGTACCAAATCTGAAGATAAATCTTACTAATATATTAGAGCACTAGTAACACGTCCATCATATCAGCCAATCTTTGAATTGGGAAACAATACTTAATTATGATGTTATTTATAGGGTGTACTATCTACACACATTCTCTAGTCTCCATACTTTCTAGGAGTCAATAGTTCTCAAGTTACACATGGACTCATTTTTTCTCACTAACACTTTCTCGGATAAGATATATGACTTGTATGTTAAACTCCTTGCTCCAAAGTTAGGCTCATCTTGTAGGCTTCCGATTTGAAAGGGGTGATCCTTGGATCAAATTAATATGATGTTGTATATCTATCTTCACAGAAACCCATCTTGTAGCTCATCTATTATGATTTTTTAAATTTTAATAGTAACTTTAATGTCACATTAGGTATATGAAATGTCTCTAATTACATATTCTTTTCCTTCAATGCATAAGACCATCCGACATCTTCAATTTCTACAAATAAACATGTTTCAATTCAATGATCTCTCCCTATCCTCTACTTCCTTGAAGGGTAATAAGACCACCTTTATACCATCCTTCTAAAAAATCTAAGTATAATTTCGTCCATCATGTGTAACCTTTATATCTTATTGGAAAGGCCTCCTAGTAATATACGACACACATTAATTGAAACAATATCCCACCAAAACTCATCCTTATAGGTACTACCAATTGAAAAATTATGAGGAATATGTTATCTATCATTATCTCATTCCCATTCTTCAGCCATGATATGAGATACAAATATAGGTGGTTGTTGTATTTCAAACCAATTTTATATGCCAACACATTGCAGAACATAATTTCATAGCTACCATAGTCAATGATAATTTTACATACATTCTATCCAGAGGTTCATTTTTTTGAATTATATTTTTTCACAATGTAGGATCACCACCAGCACCATCTTATTATGTCTCTTTCCTCAAGATGATCATCCTCCTCCTTATCATAAGGGTTTAACAAAACTCTCGCAAAACCTCCATTTCTTCTACATCTTCAAGCATTAACCATGTTTATTTGCAGCTATTCCACTTGCCATCTAACATGTGTAGGATACAATTGAAACTCAAAATATATGTTCCATTCTTCACCACATCGGTAATTGGTATATTAGCTATGCCAAATATTCCAACAATTTCCCCCACCATATCCTCTTCCTCTATAAAACCCCCCACCTCTTTTGTAGTTACCATGGACTTGACAAGATTCTTCTGGCCCTTCTCCATTATTAGATTCAACTTTTAGAGAAATGACATATATCTCTCCCTCTCATTGGAGATGATGATGGTCCTCTCTTCACTCCTCTTCAAAAATTAAACCTTTGTAATCTTATTCCTCTTTCAATAATATTTTATATGCATCATCCAGGATATGGATCAAGAACATACTCAATTAATATCAGACGTTATAAATCAGCACATTTTCATACATTATAGCCTTCGTTATTCACACTCTCCCTATTCCATATGGAATGCTAGCTTTTAAATTCCTTGGTATACTCTTGGATGCCGGGATGATTTTTTATTAGGTTTTGATATCTTAAAATTAGTGTCTCGGAGTAATCTACATGAAAAATATCTTCACTATTTTACTCGATTTTTAGATCTTGTCCTTTTCTTTGTTGTTTCCTTCATTTTACAGTGATCCCAAGAGATCAATGCATTTATAGAAAACTTATTTCTTTATAATTTAACCTTCTTATCCTTTGAAATGGTTTACAACTAAAATAATTTATCCATGCAATTAAAATAGTTAATTAACTCGTTTGGGCATAACCCTCCACCATAATCATGAATATTAATCTTAAATTCATCATTTTTCCCTACAAATATTGATTCAGTCTCTCTCCTTTCATGGTGTCTCATAATTATTTTATTCATATATCTCATTTTCTTCTTCATTTCCTCTTTCATTACTTAATCGATGTATTTCTTGAATATAACTATCTCGGGTTTACATCCTAATTTACATGTCTTCGTCTAAGGCGACTAACACATCTCGTGAGTAGAAAAACTTGTCTTTGAAGCTCCTACATATTACTACTCATCTAAGAATAACCTTATTTCCCACATATATCCATGTTTATATAAAATCAAGGTATTAAACCAAATGTAAAAATGTAAAATAAATTATCTTCACCAATCGTGGAAGCTCCAAATCCTATTGTGATGCCAATTGATATGGAACCACATACAAGAGGTTGAAAGTACTCCAAAACACACATGATTTGTTCAAAAATATAAGAATATTTCAAATACTTATTTTTAATTCCTAGATCCACCACAATCATTTATAAGAATACGATTTTCTTGTCATTTTCCATTAGCTCTAAACAATCCTAAAATGTCAAGAAACCGTGAAACGAAAAAAACAACTACTAGTAAAACAACTCGGATGGGCACCAAATCTTATGTAAAAATTATGCCTTCATAAATCAAGTATTTTTCCAAATATGTTCTTATTACGTAAAGAAGAGAAAAATATATTAGAACTCTAATTTGTAGACAAAACCAAAAAGTTTCAGATATAATTTTACACCACTTAATGGAGTAATTTTGCGTCAAAAATATTCCAAAATGGAATCTAACCTCTATTAAAATTTATTCATGGTTTATTAATAATCAATATCCATCACCTTGGAAAATTTCAAGAGGATCCAACAATTAGATCAAAACTTATGTTCTCCGAAGTTATGCTTTGTCATAACCATGTAGGCATGTGATGTAAATTAATGTCTTATGAGGATTTGGTTTATCTTTTTGAACATAGGATGTTTGCACTTTGCACAATCGTAATGGGGTAGTCTTTGAATTGTTTTCTATTTGAGGATTGTTTTCCTCATTTAGGGAAGCCTAGGTATTTAATAAATATTACTAGATTGATTGGGGAGGGATTGAAGCTGTTATTTTGGATTAGGAGGACAAGATGAGAAGAATATTAGTAATTATATGTTGTCTTGCAATTTTTATTTATCTTTCCATCCTTTAATGTAATATATGTGTTTTTCATGCTCATTTGAGTAGATTATTTATTTTTAAACTTGTTAAGTGACCATTTTGGGTTTAAAGAGTGTATATGTGGGTATGGGAGAAGGTAGGGTAGTTAAGGATGTATAAGTAAATCTTAAACTCAAGTAAACATTTTTTTATTCTTAGAGTTAGTAAAGCCATGTTTGGCTCTATTTGTTTCGGGTGATAAGTGGGTATTGAATATACTAGGTGTTGGGATACTTGTTAATGAATTATTTTTTATTTACTTGGAGGAACCAAGAAGTTACACCCAACCCCTTCATGGAGTGGTAAGTGTTTCATAATGCGTCTAGTTCACCTTCGCAAGCCATTAAAGGCTTGTTAGTGTGTGCCATTGTTAAAAATATAACTCATTTTTTATCTTTTGAGTTCTATCTTGTCCACACACTCATTTTAAATATCTTAATGTGCATGTGTGTATGGGCATTTTTGAATATTGTTTATCCATGATTTACTTTTTTTTGTGGATGTTGTTTAGGAGTTGGGGATTCTTTGTTTAATGAGGAAGGCATTTTCACAATTTCACGATTGTCTTTATTAGATACGGTAAAAACATATTTTGAAGGGATCGGGAACCTCGTGACAACCAAAAGATGGACAATAAGGAAAAAGACAAAAATAACAAGAAATGAGGCCTTACAAGCCAAAGATGAAGAAAAAAAAAAGCCCCAGAGCCCCAAACAGAAACCCAAAGGAAAAAAAGGGGAACATAAAGAGGGTAAGCCAAAGAGACTTGATGAAACCAATGAGTCACCTAGACTACTAGAGGCCCAACCCAAAAAGGAATCAACAAGTGCGAAGATAGTTATCTCTTAACGTAGAATTATGATATGAGGAATGTTTCGATTTTCTAGAGGATATGAGGAATATTTCAATTTTCTAGAACCAACTTGATACCATCCCGCTTCCTCCAAAGTGCGCATGATAAGTTCAACATGATTTCTAAAACTGATGGTTTCATAAATATAACTATTATAGTGTGAAATTTTCTAGGAATCAGCCAATTTGAGTTTATTGGGGTCAAATTCCCCGAATACAGCCTTCTTCGTGTTTTTCAATGTCGGGAACTATTTCGATATTGTCGGCGATAATGCTACCATTAAGAGTTACAAAGTTTTCCTCATAAAATTTCAAACAATCTTCTACAAAATAATCCACTTTCCTACTCACAAGATCGGGGAAGACACTTCTAGAATTTCAACATCCATCTCGTACTCGAAGAGGAATCATCCTCATCCTCCGACCCACGAGTGACTCATTGAACCGAGATTCATCCTCCACTTCACTTCCGACAAAATCCTTTACATCAATCTCATTTTTCATTATAAAAGAGTATTTTTGGTACCAAGGCGGATTAATGGCCACTTATAAGCTATTGTTAGGACTAGGAATCGAACCCCACTCCGAGCAAACCAATGACCCCCAAATCTAATCAGAGGACTCAGATTCTCGCCCCTAAAGCGGTGTAAATGTATCATTTTTCCCGCCTATTGTTTCTGGAAGACCCATGTACCTCCTTGTGTGAATCCAATGCACAACTATCCAAGAGCTCTTCCGAAAGTGACACATATTTGCAAGGGGCCTCACTAACAATCACATTCCCCAAGTTCACCACAAGCAAGGAACCACCCCCATGGTCATAGAGAAAGAAGTTGACATGTTTTTCCAAGCCAAATTGGTGCAACAAGAACCCTATTTGTGCCCAACTGACCTGCAAGCCCCGCAAAATATAAGGGAGGGTTCATAAACTAAATTTTGTTCCTCGGTTCCAAATTGATAAATAAGGTGAATTGAATCTAGCAACTTCTTTCGTTGTTCCACATTACCACACATTCTTGCAGAAATGAACCGAGTTCTAGATTTAGTGGTCGGATACACATCAAGGATGAAACCTATAGATTTAGACATGCCAATGATTACTTATTCCTCCCAAAATTATAGCTATAAAGAAGGCATCCTTACGAAAATGAAATAAAGTTAGGATTAAGATCTTGTTAAGGCATGTCAGGTTTCCATCTGGAGTGTGAAAATTAGTCCTCCCAACCAAGGCCCTCCAGTAAGGACCTTAATAAGATCATCTTCACCATCAAATTGTAACAAAAACGCCTCCCGTGAAAGGGAAGAGACTAAAACACATCCAAGCCACTTTCTTTTTCCCTAGATTCTAACAAAGTCAATATTAGGCCTAATTAAAGGAAATCTCCCACCATAGAGAAACCCACGCTATTATAGGCTCTGTAGGTCACTTCACCGAGAACCACAAGGACAGGGAACTTTCTATTCCAAGAGGTAAAGATCTTCAAACATTTCTCGTTACCGCAATCTCCAATAACCTTTGTTACGCATACGGAGGACCTGGTCTCCTCAACTACCACCAATCCAGAATGATCTCACCCCAAGAATTCAAAATATTGTCGATCTACATTTTCTCGCTCATTCCCATCCATTTCGCTAGAGAATATTGAAAACATGAATAATTGCATGGTTGTGAACTTAATGTTTCCTCCACCTTTTATTTTGTTGTTTTTTTATCATAAAGTAGGAAAATTAAAACAATTCAGAATGGTTATGTCTTCGCAATATAATTATGCGTAAAACCATTTTATTGATGGGTTGTAAATTGAATATGGTTTATTTTTTAGATTCCCAAATGTCCTTTTTTATTGTTACATTGTGAATTATTTATAAGAAAAGATGTAACAGAATTTTGATAGTGAAAATTGTAAATGAATGAGTTTTTATATATGGGCTAATGTTTTATTTACTTAATGAAATGAATAATTTCATTTTATGATAAAGAAAATGAACATTAAGCAATGATTTTACCTTGTTGTATAAGTTTAATTTTTATAATGGCCTTCGTGGAAAATCTAATTGTAATTGTATTCCTTGTATATTTAGAAATATAAATTTATTATTTTCCTTCGTCTCCTAAACTAATATATATTATTTTTTAATAGGAAGAATGTATAACCCTCATTTCTCAAAAAAATTATTATCAAATTGTTTATATAAGTTGAGAAATAAAATTGAAGATTTCTAATTTGATTGGTATTTGTAAGGAAGTTGTAAAAGATCTAAATTGAAAATGGAGTCATTGATGAATTTTATGTTGTAGTTATGGTTAAAATATGAAATTACTTGACCATATTTATTTATAAAGTGAACATTAAAAACTAGAATTCCTTCAATTGATCCACCTAACTTATTGATTTTTTTTTCCATATATTCGATGCTTTTAATTTTACCGCATTAATTTTCTACTCCACCCTTAACTCTTAGTGTAACTATGATTGAAACAAATAAAAAAAAGTGTCTCTCTTGTAAAATCCTCGCACCCGTTAATTGAATTAACATCATAATGGTATACATATACATATGTAGATTGTATCCTGTGTGTGTGTGTGTGTGTGTGTGTGTGTGTGTGTGAAAATATTGCTTCGTATCAAAATAAAAACATTTACAAACTAACATATCTTAATGATTAATATTAATACTAATATTCATTTGATATGTTATATGACGTGGGATTCTAAATATATGGATAAACATACATTAATTATGTTAATGTTTTATAAATAAATAAAATGATTTTATCAAATCATATCTAAATGTAAGCATATAGTTTTGAACATATATGATGCAATAGCATCTTCTCACGAACATGTAAAATTTGAGATTACGTATAAATTATGCAATTTTGGGTTGAACTAGACTAGCTATGGTTTAAGAGGGCGTTAATAGGGTCATTTTACTCCCTCTAGAACTCTCAAGATAGGTTAGGTGCTTAAGAAATTTGAATAATAAGTTTTCCTTCCAAAATGTAATTGTTAGTGTAGGTTATTATTTATCCTTTTATTTATTTATCGGGATAATTCTTACACTTGTGTTAGCCCTACACTTTTGGGTTAGCTTGCTTAGGTATACTAGTTGTGTGGAGTTAGCTTACTAGTTGTGTTGAGTTAGCTTCTCGGTTATATGGAGTTAGCTTACTAGTCTTTTCGAGTTAACTTAACTATCGGTATCAATTATTTGGAGTTTTTCACCACCGATTTAGGTAGTAGTTGCACTTCCCTCCTATATGTACATCTTTCTTATTAAATAATTCAAGTCATTCTATTGTAATGTATTAAGCATTATGGATTATGATGGATTTACGTATATGGTATTTTAGCTCTTCGCTGCAAATCTAATGTGGTGTGCTATTATCATCTGAGATTGTGGCTTAGAAAAATATTCTTATCGTTCCTTTCATGGTATCAGAGGGATAGATGATGTAGACATCCAGTAAGTTTTTCTTTGCAAGCAAGGGTTTTTTTTTTCATGTATATAGAATTTGCTAACTATTTTTGCAAAGCATGCATTTTTATGCAAAATAAAGTGTGGAATTGGATTTGGAAGTTACCAAAACCCTAAAATTGACTGAACTCGACCATGTTTTGAGACAGTCAAATCTGGGTGCATTCTTTTATCCATTGGATATAAGCGTGTACCTTCCGGATGCATTCTTTTACCCTCTAGGTATTTCGGTTTTGGATGCAGTCTTTTATCCACTGGATGCAGATCTATACCCTATGGGTGCATTCTTTTATCCATTGGATATAAGCGTGTACCTTCGGATGCATTATTTTACCCCTCACGGGTATTTCGGTTTTGGATGCAATCTTTTATCCACTAGACGTAGATCTATACCCTATGGGTGCATTCTTTTATCCATTAGATATAAGCGTGTACCTTCCGGATGCATTCTTTTACCCTCTGGGTATTTCAATTATAGATGCAATCTTTTATCCATTGGATGCAAATCTATACCCTATGGGTGCATCCTTTTATCCATTCGATATAAGCGTGTACCTTCTGGATGCATTCTTTTACCCTCTGGGTATTTTAGTTTTGGATGCAGTCTTTTATCCAATGGACATAGATCTATACTCTCTAGCTGCATTCTTTTATCCATTAGATATAAGCGTTTACCCTCTAGACATTTTTGGTTTTGGGTGCAAGCTTTTATCCTTTGGTCGCAAGCATGTATCATGTGGCTGCTCTCTTTTACCCTTTGGAAATTTGGGTGTCATTTTTACCTTTTAAAAAGATCAGCATTAGAATATTATTTTAATAGGAAAACCATGTAGAGCTCATAACTTTTGATCTGTACCTCAGATTAAGGTGATCGTTGTTTTGAAATTGTGTATTTTCTCGAGATGTACGCATTGGTGAAATTTTTATTCACATATTTCAAATGTAAAAGGTACTATTACTCATTATAATATTTACATGCACTCAATTATAAAGTGCCAAATTCGGGCGTGTTGTGATCACTTGTGGATGCATTTTCGGTTGAGCCCGACATCCTAAAATTTTGGGTATTGTATTCTTGTATCTATGGGTGTATACATTTATATCTCTTTTGTTTGTTGAGATATTTTGGATCTATATTTTCGACACTTTTTTTGGCATGTTGATAGTCTCTCTTGTGGGGGAGCTATTCTGGTGGAGCCCAGTGTTAGTTTGTCAGTGTTCGAGTAGTTGATTTTGACAACTCATACAGATCTGTGGTGTCACTCTACCCATTTTGCAGTATGAGAGGGTGTGGTGTTGAGCTTTTTGCATCTTCAAAGTTTTGTTCCCTTGCCTTGTTACCTTGGCTTTTTCTTGGATCATAGAACTCCTATTTATTTGGATCTCATGTCCTTGCCTTATTGCCTTGGTTTTTCTTGGATTGTGGCACACTTATTTGTACTTTGATTAAATTATGTTTGGTGTTTGTTTTTCACTTTTCAACATCACTCCATCGATGACAGTCTCCTCGCATGGAGCTATTCTGCAGTGAAGCCTAGTGTCGGGCTTGTTTTTGAGTTATATGATCAAGAAGTGGATTCAAACCATAATGTGCACCACGCTTCTTTAGCATTGTACAAGTTTTGGAGTCGAGCTTTTGAGGATATCTTGCAGCAGTTTTTGCTCTCTACCTTTGTTATTCTTGGTTTTGGGTACATTGGGGTGTCCATTTTTTCCAGTTGTTGTACGTGGTTACCTCATCAGGCCTTGTTGTTGGGACCCACCTTCTTTTTCACCTACCTAAGCTATGCTTATAGGTGGGTGTTAGTGTAGGTTATTATTTATCCTTTTATTTATTTATCAAGATAATTCTTACACTTGTGTTAGCCCTACACTTGTTGGATTAACTTGCTTAGGTGTACTAGTTTTGTTGAGTTAGCTTGCTAGTTGTGTTGAGTTAGCTTCTCGGTTATGTGGAGTTAGCTTACTAGTCTTTTGGAGGTAACTTAACTACTAGAATCAGTTAGTGGCAGTTCTTCACAACTAATTTAGGTAGTAGTTGCACTTCCCTCCTCCTATATGTACATATTTCTTATTGAATAATTCAAGTCATTCTATTGTAATGTATTGACAATTATGGATTATGATGGATTTCCATATATGGTATTTTAGCTGTTCTACTTTACAAATCTAATGTGGCGTGCTATTATCATCTCGAGATCGTGGCTTGGAACAATATTCTTATTGTTCCTTTTAGTAATTTGGTGTCTTAAGACCATCTTTGGCTTGACGAAATCATTCTTGACATTTATAAACATGTAAAGGGAATAAAAAGTGGTGGAAATGGTGTGTATTAGGTCATGTATGCATGAAAACTTGCATGTGCTACATTTTCAAAAAATAGTTACAAAATTCCCACCGATGATTCATGTCCTTTCGAAGGTGTTCGAGTTCCTAAACCAATTCGGAGTACATATTTGTAGCCTAGACATCCTTACTTTTCCTTTTCATGCTTTCTTCTCGCTTCTTGCTACATTGTATGCATGTTTTGACCTTCAATGTCAAAATTGTGGCCCTTCTTGGGCAGCGGTTTCATGTTTATCACATGGATTTGACGGTGGTTTTGAAACTACCTCCTAGGCTTGAACGGGGTCTTGGGACCACCAACTCGTGTAAGGCGGAGGTCCTGCAAAAAATTTTCCATAACTCTTCACGCATGGTTTTAACACGAATTATTTCAGATTAACTTGACTTTGAAGGTGCATTTGTGAACCAAATTGCCTAATAATAGTCTTTATTGCATGGTATTTCTTCCCTATTCTATTTTAACTAGATTTAATTAGTTTGAATTTCCTCTTCACCCAATGATTTGGCACTATATGGTTTCTTATTCGATGAAGGCACATCCTGACAATTCCTACATATTCAATGCTTGTATTTAAGCAAATGTCCTAAGATTTTTTTGTATCTAATGTAGTATTGCTTGAACAATCCTACTGGAAATTGCATATCCAAGCTACGTTCACTTGTGCTATCCCTCTTCCACTTACATTGCAACCAAACTTCCTTCAAGCTAGCATTGCTCAAATACCTTCTCCTGTTGTTGCCTTTTCATTCTGAGAATTCCTTGGACTCATATGGACACATAAATAAAGAAAGGATAAAATGAAGGGACAAGTCATCAAATAAATAGATTTACCTTTGTTCCATGAATTCTAGATTTGATTTGTTGTTTTATTTCCTTCATTTCTAAAATTTACCATTGTTACATCATATCAAATAGAGTAGAAATATATTTCCTTTCATTTTCAAGTAATTAGTTAATTTCCAAGAGGGTATAAATCATTAATAGAAGCTCCCGGTGATGGATCCTCTTCTTCCCATTCTTATTGTTAGGAAATAAGAGATAAAATATGCGGAAAAATCCCTCATAGAATCACAACAGTAGAAACTAATATGCAGAAAATATTACAAATCTCAAATAAAAGTGTAGAATAAAATAACACCACACAAAGAGACAATATTTAACGTGGTTCACTCGGTTTGGGCTATGTCCACCAAGAATCACTTGCTAAGATTTTATTACAAGCCACCACGCTCTCAATAAAATACCTAGATTTGTTTAGAACTATGCTCAACAAACTCTACAAAATTCACACCGAATTCAAAGCACATATGAAATGTTTTTCATCCATCTATCATATGCATAAAACCATATAAATAGACAACTACTCAAGAAATTTTACAAAACTGTGGGTATCAAAACTATGGGCAAAAACTGCCCATACACATATGGGTCAAAATCCTGCCCATATGAGAAAATCAAATTTTCGATATATCGGGCACATTTTAAGGCCCATATTTTTTTGGGGGTTGTGCCCCCAACCTCGCTACCAAGGGCTATCAGCTTGGCCCCGAACCTAGACGAGGATACATGAAAAGTGTACAAGTACTCTAAATGTAGAGTCTTCAAAACTTTCACACATGAAAATAGGCTCCACAACCTAACACTTGTGGATCTAAAGGAGATAATATTTGTACGAGGTTGTCTACATATCATAGATCATTAGATTTTTTTTTGTTAAGTTAGTTTATTTTCAATACACTCACCATAGGTGAATAACCACATCGGGTTATTTTTCTTGTTTAGTTTTAGTGTAGGAGTAGTTCAATCATTTAGAATAAAAGAAAATTGTTGTTTATAATTATGATGTTTCAGTTTGGTGATTTGTTTAGGTTAGTTTCTTTTCAACAAAGTAGCATAAATTGTTAGCTTCAACATAGTTAATTTCGACACTTCAAACTAGTTCAACATTGAGATTTAGTTAGACAAACCATAAGCCATTTATGCTACCCATTCATAGCCTCTAAATCTCCCCTTTTCTAACTTAGCTACTAGGAGATCACACTACAAGATCTTAGTCATTGATCCTCCTACAATTAGCCACACACATTTACACATCGTCTTCCTGAAAAAACCTTGGGGGTCAAGTACAATTGAAGGATTCCAGTCAATTTTCATCTGTATAAATTGGTGAACCCAATGTGAAGGATTAATTCCTTATTGTTTCCTTTTCTTTCATTATTATTACCTCACCTCTCCATTTATTCCCCTATTTTGGTAGGTATTTTATACTTTCTAAAATATGTTTGGAACAAAGTTTTGTGGGCCATTTGACTTTGATAGATATTACACAAATGTGAAACCACAACAGTCCCCTTCTCTATTGAGGTGGGGTGGAAATTTCACAAGAAACGTCAAAACCTCCCTAGTGACACTTCAAACCCTATTAGCTACATAAGGATGGATGAGGTTGATCAATTGTTAAACATGCAATATGGTTAACTCAATGCACACCATGTTGTTATCAGAAATGGATAGGTTTTTACCATAGAGTCTTGTCGAGACCTCAAAGTTCCATGTAATCAACGAGAAGATGATATATTTCCATGAATAGTTAATCTGTTTGTCCCATAGATAATTATTTAGATAGAATGAAGACAACAACTTCCAAGATTTTGAATTCATATCCTAAGATTCTTACTTCTGAGGAAGAAAAGAATTATAACACTAAATAATTCATGATAGGGTATCATGAGCCTACTCAATCAAACCCTACGCCAAAGGAACCCAAAAATGGACTCAATACTCTCCCAACGATATCATTTCTACTTTAATATGGAGGATTATAGAACTATAAAGTACCTAGAATTCACAACAACCACATGTAGTAGGGAAAATCATGGGATATTTGGTTGACAACAAAATATACATCCCTTCTAATAAGAAACAAATGCAATATCTTGTATAACAAGGTTATCTAGTTCATTCAAATCTAGGTGATCTTATCACATGGTTAGACACACCTGGGATGGGTCCTCATCCTTCTCAAGATTAAAATACACAAGGGTTAGCTGTAAGTACATTCTCGAATGCCACCATAATAGGAAATGTGACGTTCCTTGGTTTTATGCCAATTAGTCCATATCCTGGTACTATCCCACCTTACATGTACATGTATTTAAAAACACCCCAAACGGACCCATATTCCATTACAGATCCCTACATGCCATATCAAAGGACCCAGATGTTCCCGTCAATGCTTATAATGCATGTTATCTAACTCTTCCTCCTCCACCTCCTTATCAAGTATCTACAATGTTAGAATATTATGTAATGGGTACATATAGTGACTACTTAAAGGAGCCTCTTGACTTCACCATACGTGGTGTCATGCTTCCATATTCATTTCTAGATCTTCTGAAATTTAAGGGAGAAGGAGACCCAAATGCTCATATCAAGGTCTACGCTACTCCTATCAGGGAATTGTTTCCTTGGAATGATGTAGTGGCTAAGATATTTGTAAACAATCTTAAAGGAATCAAATTAGATTGTTATTATTGTATTCTAGAAGATTCTATACATTCCTTTAAACAATTTGTTTCCAAGTTCATTAAAGCACTTGACATGAAAAATTTGTTGTGTACAAGGATTAGGGAGTTCCTGTGTATTAGTCAGGAGTAAAATGAATATGTCGGACATTTCATCCGGAGATGGCATCAAGTTCTCTTTTCTCTGCAAGTGCACCCAACATTGTCTAGATGGAACTTTGTAATCTTTTCCTTCACTCACTTAATCGAGAGAATAGGGAGGAGGTACAAAATTTTCCTTTTCACAATATCGAGGAAGTGTTGGAGGGTGCACTTCAGATTGACCAAGCCTATAGAGAAATTTGGAGTAATATATATTTTCGCAATGGGAAATTGGTATCCCCAAATCAAAATAATGTAAATTATCAAAGAATTAGTACAAAAACCAAGGACCTAATGGTGTGAATCGAAATGATGGTGATACCACAAATAGTGTTCTTGATCAAGCCAAAATGCTAGTTTCATGAAAAATGGTAACCCTAACAATAATAACAACAAGAGAAAACAAATATCCCCTAACACTGTGTCTTTTTCAACATAGTTGACGTAAACCATCCCCGTCAAAATATTAATGAAACCCAAGGCCCAAACTAGTATCAAAACTTTGTCAAGGGGTGATAAATCATGGTAATAAAAATCAATTTAAAATTTATAACCGGGGCTACAATCAACAACAACAATATGCTTATCAAATGCCAAGAGATTACCATAAGGTTTGAGGTAATGACGATAGGACTTGCCTTGATTGCAACAAGTTTTTGTAAATACTTCCCCGAAAAACCAAAGGGAACTCTTTTTAGACATGTTCTAAGAAAATATTGAAAAAACTCATAGCCTAGTCATACTTGACCTATCACACCTCAAAATTCATACCCTAAAAATCCTAGGGATTCCCAATTGAATCCTCATAATATAAACAAGGGAATTGTTATCTAATTTTTCCACTCGGAAAAATTGTGTAACAAAACCTTACGGGAGAAATGGAGAGGTTGGTTTAGCCATGCGCGCTTACATTCGATCCTAGAAAATCAAGTTCGGAGTGGTCTCGGTAATGGAGAAGCGAGGGTCGAGAAAATGAATTTCCAATAGAAATGTTGAAGAAAAGAAAACTCGGTAAGACAAAATTGAGCCCAAAGTGATTCAACTCAAAGAAAAGCAACAGAGCCACAAAAGGTGTCATGTGTGAGCTCAACACACTCTCAAAAGGTGTAACAAAGTGGAGACCCTAGTGATGTGCTTGAACCGCACATGAATCTCAAAGCACATAGTAAGCTCACGGATGATGCCAAGTATCCAACCTCCGCATCTTCAAGATGGAAAGGAGGGGGTAAAGTCTTGGAATCTGATAGGGTTTCTATGTGGAGCTAAGTCTAACCATCAACAAAATCCTCCACATGTCTCTTTTGTGCACTTTTCATATAATGCTCAAAATTTGGGTCCCCAAATGAGCGAAGGATCTCCACGTGGTCGGATATTAAGAAAGGTAGAACGGCCATTAAAAATTATAGGAATTGGAAGGGCCAATGAAAGACTCCACATGTTTGCTCGGTGCAACTTCAATAGTAAAGTCCAAAGAAAGGTCCCCAAACGTGTGTTGGCCATCCACGTGTGTAGGGTCCAACATGGTTTCTCCTAAATAGAGGAAATTAGCAAAAATACAAAGGGAACAAAGAAACATGTTCGCAGATGGTGCCAAGTGTCAAGCTGGTTGAATTCCCAAGACCCTAAAATGTAGAAAAAAATCTTAAGAATGTACCTCAACCTTCAGATGGCCATAAATTTTGACTGGGAGCTCAGATTCAAGCAAGAAAGGAATTTTTGGAAATCTCTTGATGAATGCACCTTGACATTTAAATTAGTGAGGCTAAGTTAGTCAAAATTGAAAAATACATTCCTTCATTTTTTAGGTTGTTAGGCTTCTCACCTACCACCATAATGAAGCATGGGCTTCCTTTTTTTCCCAAAAAGGAATAGTACATGGAGGCATGGGTTGTGTCATGGAACCCATAAATTTTACAAGTGAGTCCAATGCATTTTTGGGGTGGTTGGAGTAGGTGAATTCAATGCATTTTCTTGGGTGGTTGGAGTAGGATTTCAAATTATTCCTTTCTTTCTCTCTTATTCTTCCTATATATTGTTAGGAGGGGCAATTTTCTAAGGGTTGGACACACTTTCTTTGCACCCTCCCCTCTTCCCTTATCTGCAAGTGAATTTTTGGAGTTTTTATAACCTCCCATTCAAGTTGTAATGTAATCTTACCTCTTGGCCATCAGTAAGTGTAATCGTATCAATTTTTGAGTAATAATACATATATATGGATGATTTCAACCTCTCTTATATTCATTGCATCCTCTTGATCTCTCATTGTAGTTTTATTATCTTTGCATGTTGGTTGTATTGCAGTTTTAATGGTTTGTGTTTGATTGTAAAGCACGTGTTCACCATTCCTTTGGTGTATCACCTTTGTTAGTTTAGGTTTATTCCATGCATTTTTCTCAACCTTGTCTCCTTCGCAAGTTAGAGTATATTTTAGATTATACCCTCTATAAATTGTATGTGTGCATCTCGAAAGAGGAATAGGAGCTGGCCTTCATCCAGGAGAGCTTTATCGATTGAAAATTCCCACACTTTTGGAACAACTCCATGTTATGCAATCACATTGACGATCTGAACCCATCGAGTTGTAGGCATTCGGGGGTGATGTGATTCTACATCAACAATTTTGACACGGCCGGTGGGACAAAGATGTATTCATTTTTATTGTAGCAAGATTGATGTGCACTTGTTGTAAGTTCCCATCTTGTAAGAATCTCGAACTTACACATCTAAAAACTCCAAAAATGGAAAAATCCACTAGTTTCAAAGTAGCGGTCAAGCTTGGAAGATTCATGAAAATAATTCAGATAAGGTCAAGAACAAGAGAAGAAGGATTGTTTTTCTATATGCATTTATCCCCAGAAAGAGCAAGGAGAGGAAGAAGAGCTCAAAGGTATCCATCTCTACCGAATAGAACCTTGTCAACACCTCCACTTGGTAGGCCTTTCATTTAATTGACTAGAGTTCTTCGACCAATCAGGATGACACAACCCAACCCCTACATCAACTTCACTGGTAGTAGCCTGCTGGCTCTCAATCCACAAAATCAAGTTCCACTCACAACATGAAGAACATTCCATATTTTACTGGAGAGAACCAGACAAATCTAATTGATCATATCTAGGAAATTACAAAGGTATGTGCAATTCATGAAATTGCTGAAATGGACATTGTTGTCAAGTTCTTGGCATCCTCATTTAAAGGTAAATCTTTGCAATGGTTCAGAAGTATAACTGTGGGATCCATCTAGAATTGGGACCATTTATACAAATCTCTCCACAATCAAATTGGAGAAAAGGGGGATAATTTGTATTTATTAGAACAATTGACAACAATCAAGAGGGCTCCTAATGAACAATTGGTGATTTAAAATTTAGATTTTAGAGGACATGGGACTGGATTCCTTTGGTGTGATACCAACAATTTGAAGGTTCTTTCCTATACTTTCTTAAAGCTTTAAATTCTAAAATTACCATGATGACTCAATCAATGGAATTTATAAGTTTACCCGTAGCTTATAATATTGCTATTAGAGATGAAAATTGCTTAATTAAGGCTGGTAAACTTGCACCTAGGCCACCTATGCCTCTATATCCATATGTAGGAGCTCCAAGCACTATTGAAGAACCCGCATTAGCTCCCATTCCTTCCCAATAGATTAGAATTCAACTAAAGCTTCTACCTCATCTTCTAAAGCACCTCAAGCAATCTCCAAGAACTCATGAACAAAATGGAACTTGAGTAATGAGTTAGTGACACTTAAGAGGCAATAAGCTCAAATTTTTAGATTATATCAGCCTCAAAATCAACCCAATAGACCTCCATATCATCCTAATAGGCCACCCTTTTATGCTACAAATTATAACCAAGTAAGAGATCCTACTAATAGATAATTCTAGCCTTATAATCCTAATGCTACATCCACATCTAGAGCTCGGTACCAATGAAAATTACATGGCTCGGGAATATGACCGGTGTTTCCCACAATCAACCTCATAACTAGTCAATGTGTTTTAATGGTGCTTTAAATAATCCCCTTATGGTGACAATAATAGGTGTAGAACAAGAGTGGGTAAATAAGGAAATCGACAACATGAAACTCCACAAGAGGCACCTCTAACGGAAATGACATTGGTCAATTAGCACATAGAAGACTTCTGTGGAGTTAATCAACCTCCTTTTCAGGGTGTAGTTGCTAACACATGGTCAAAGAAGAGGAACATAGAGGAGGGAAAACCATCTAATCCAGTTGTTTCTCATCCCAATCCTACAAAACAAGGAGTTAGTAGACTAAATGCAGCCATGAATTTCCAAAATCACCCTAAGGCACTAGTTGCAGTAAGCAACACGTGTGCCTTTTCAAGCACCAGAAAAGGTCACACCAAGTAAGGGGTAATAAAAGGATAATTCATCCCCCTTCAACATTATTGATCACATGAAAAAAACACATGTGAACATTTCCATGTGGGATTCACTGGCAATCCTAGGACAATGAAATTTGTTATGAGCGCAATGGCCAATTGGTCTACCTCGAATGGATCAAACCAAGGTCATGAGAAAGTTATCACTAATGCAAGGCAACAATGGTGGTGTTCAACCAAGAGGAAATTTTAAGCCCTTAACGCTCTATGTGTCATTAATTGTCGGGAACCACTTGGAACATAACTACATGATCGATTCGGGTGCAAGTAGCTCAGTGATGCCTAAAAAAATAACAAATCAATTGGGTTTAAAGTATGAGCCAACACTAAAATTAGTAGTGCAACTAGATGGGACAATAGTAGTAGCAATTTGGGGTCATTAAGGGTTTAAGCCTAACATTGCATGTTTGTCCAAATGTCACAGTATTGCAAGATGTGTCTGTAATTGACCTCCCACCACTCTTTACACTATGTTTTTCAAGAGACTTCACTGCCAAAATTGGTGGATATCTATCAGTAGATTGGTCACACATGCTATTTAGAACAAGGTATGGAGCCAAGGCAACCATCAGGTAAGAACTAATTCAAAACTTTCACATTGAGCTTCATGTGCCAAGTCCTATCAACGCAAATTTCTCAACCTTCGATCAGGAGGAGTGTTCAACTGATCTAGAAATAGGTACTAAGGTTGATGGTATTCCAGATTTAACTCTAGATGAATGGGTAAAAAAAAAGGCACGCATTCAACCCATTTAAGGAAATGGAAGAATCTGAATTGGGTGTATATTGTGTACATGAAGAAAATTCACCCATTCCTAACATCACCAAGCCAAAAGTGAAGATTAAAATGAAGTATGAAAACTATATTTTGATGGTTCAAGAAGCAAACAAGGTGCTAGAGGAGGTGCATTGTTAGTTTCACCATAGAACATCAAGTATTATTCAGTGTTTCATTTCTAGTTTTCTTGTACAAACAACACAACCTGAATATGAGGCCTTGATTTGTGGGTGTATTGGGCAGAAAAGAGTCAAAATTAATTTGAAAGTATTTGGTGATAGCAAGATAATCATCAATCAAGTTAGAAGGAAACATGGTGAAAATAATGACTTTCTCAAGAGCTATAAAATAGGGTATGGGACCTAATTGAATACTTTGAAGCTTTCAACATTGTGTCCATACCCAGGAAGAAGAATGAAGTTATAGATAGGCTTGCAGTAGTTGGAGCAACATTTGATGTGGTTGACAATATCAAAAGAGACAAAACACAACCACATATCCATGTGATTGTAAGGCCAGTAGTTCCAAACAATAACACAAGCTGGAAGGTGTTTGAGAATGATCAACAGATCATTAATTTCTTACAAGAAGAGGCTGAATTTTCAGCTAGGATCCAAGACAAATTAGAGAAACAGTACAAGAACTAAGTAGTGCAGCTACGGATGAACAAGATTCCAAATGGTTTTGTAACATTGGAATATATCTTTAACCTGAATGACCAGTTCCGTAAAGAGAAATCCAACCTACAGGTCAAGGGAGAAGAGTCAGATCCAATTTCAATTAGGGAAGGAAAAACACTCTAAATTGGTAAGGTGCAGGATAATTTTAGCGGCGAATATTCGTAATATGGCGAAAATTTCATTTTAGGAAAATTTGAAAAGGCGAATTATTCGGAGTGGGTTCGGTGTCTGTTCGCCTAAAATATAAAGTATATTTTTTTGGGGCTTCGCCTTCATTTGAAAACATCTCCTATAAAAACCTATTTGATTAGTGGGTAGTATACCTCAAGTAGCTTACCAAATTACCAATCTTGTGAAATTTGAACTCGCATACCCTTTGCACTTTGAGATTCAGTACATCTTTTGTTATCCTGTGATTGTTGTGCGACAAATGCATTATTGACGCGCGACAAGAGAAATACTTGACGCGCGACTTGGGCTAAGGCTTGACGCGCGCGCGAGAGGAAGGCTTCGACGCGGAACACGAGAGGAAGGCTTGGCGCGCGCGAGGAAGGCTTCGACGCGCGGAGAGAGGAAGGCTTGACGCGCGAGAGGAAGGCCCGGCGCTTGCAGAGGAAGGCTTGATGAGATGAAGGCTTGACGCGCGACACGCAAGGCGATGACGCGCGACATCCGGTTCACGCGCGACAAGACCTCAGGTATCATGAGTCGCTTCTTGGTTCTTTTTTGGCCACGACTCTTTTCGGAATAATGGAAGGTGCCACCTTCCAAAGAATACGAATAACCTAAAAGTAAGTAAGAAATCTGGAAATCACTCTTCAAGTATTTTGGAAACTCACTGCGGATACTGAGATAATGTAAATACCAATCATATAGATGCCACCAAAAGAATCGAGAATACCGATGTGTGGAAGGCATTATTGAGGTGGACATGCATTCCGTGCATATCACATGGTCAAACAAATGAAACCTACGATAATATGCCGAGATCTTGAAGATATTGTTTCTGTTGGGGTGCAACTAGAGTGCGGCTAGATATCATGATACAAACACTGAGCAAAATGGAAGACAGAAATCAATATCAAACTCTGGTCCAAGAAAGAGGAAACCAGGTGATTGCGATATTGCTCAAAATTCGACTCAAAAAAGTAAAGCATTGAAAACAAACAAGAATATGTGGACCATTGGCAGGACATACAAGTTTGATTGGGCAGCTAAATTTCCATTTATTGAACCTGTACAATCATCAAATTCTGAAGAAATCCCATGTGAATGTACATGTACAATATGTACGTGGAAATTGGGAAAGCAACAAAAAATGCAACTGAAGCTGGACACAATAGAAAAACATTGTGGAAAACAATATTTAACTGTAACAGGGGCGGATGGCCAGAAAATCAAAACACATAGGTGGAAAACTGAAAAGGAGTGCATGCATGTCAGATATGCAGCGGAATATGAGGCAGAGCAGAAAAAACACAGACATCTGTTGGAAAAGGGAGGAACAATCACATCACATATTGGTAAGATGAAAGAAACAAATCTACATGCAAAATTCATACAATTCTCTACTCTTTTTCAAATACTTAAAAAGGAAGGGCGATGTCGATTTCCTTGATTTCAAAGTTTTGTATCAATTTAACGGAATCTTTGAATGTACCTCGGTCTCATTGGTCCGAGAGTAGTGGATGGGAAATGGCAAAATGCCTCTCGATGATAGAGAAGGAAGATTTGAAAGAGAATGTAAAAAAGCAAACTTTATCTCTGTTTCAATTGATGAAGTGACAGCAGTTGACAACACCGCATGGGTATGTATCCACATCTATACATTAGAAAATCATATAAGGACACCTCATCATTGGGTGTTATGAAAATGGTTGAAAAGGCAATGCTGAAAACCTATACAAAAAGTTGTTTCTCATTTGAAAGATGTTGCTGGTATGACTGATTATGAAATTGCTACGAAGTTGGTATGCGTTGGAGCAGATGGTGCATCTGTCATGCAGGGTCACCGAACAGGGCTCTGTGTTAGATTACAAACAACAGTGGCCCCATATATGCTACCAATTCACTGCATGGCTCACAGAATGAATTTAGCGTATAAAATGGTAAGCAACCATGAAAGTGTTGCTAAATTAGAAGACATAATAAGAGAACTCCATGCCTATATGTCAAGCAGCCCAAAACGTTTTCTGGAGTTCCAAAAATTTGCAATTGGAATTACAGACGGCAAAAAACTTCTGAAGGATGTGGAGACTAGATGGATCTCTTTGTATGAACCAGCATGCAGAGTTCGTGAGGAGTATCCTTCATTGGTTGGTTTCATGCACAAATACCGTCATGAAGTTGATAGGGCAAGGGACCTGTTGTTCCGCTTAACTGATTTGGAGACTTTGCTTACATTGCTTGGTATTCTTCCAATGTTAAAGGAGATCAATACACTGATGAAGCATGCACAGGGCAGATTGATCTATATTGTGGATTTTATAAGGATGAGGAAAATGGTATGTCAAAGTCTTGATATATTGTATTGTTCGCAGGATAGTTTTGATGCACCTGTTTTTAAAAATTGGAGAGATTTATTAGATCTTAAAAATCCTAACACCTATTTGAGATTTAATATTCACGATCACCTATGCATCTCTGTTAATGGGAAGGAAATACCTATGCACATTTTGCAAAGACGTCAAGATATTACAGGTTCGGAGCGAGAAGATGTTCCTGTAACACGTAATTTGTTTGAGTCTGTGATAGTTGAAACCAGAATAAAGCTTAAAAAATTTGAAACCTTGCCGTCAGGAAATTAGGAACGTTTCGTAAAGATAAAATTTCGAAGCCATGGGTGTGATGAATCCAGGAATTTTGGAATACGAGTAAGGTGGCCGTGCAGACTTTGTCAGTAAGCATTTCCATAAATCAATGGGTACAATAATGGAACAATTTACTAAGACGTCAGAGCTCAAGGGTACGGAAATCAAAGGTATACTGAATGCCGATTTATTAAAGTTTCAGTCAACCAATTTTGCAACAACAATGAGGAACCAATATAAGAATTTAGATCAACCTTCTGAAAGTGGTGCTATTACAAGGCTGTGGAGAGGAATCTATCAAAGTTCTATCTTACAAGAAGATATCAGTGAGTATTTCAGACTATATGAATTATGCCAGACAATGATTTTGGGGTCTGTGGAGGATGAAAGAGTTTTCAGTGCATTGTCATTTATAAAATCAAAACTGAGAAACAGGTTGGATAAAAATCTGGAAAGTTGCATGAGGTGTTACGTTTCACGATACTCCCTCGAAACCTTTCCGTTTGACAGAGCAATTGCGCACTGGAATTCCCTTTGCGAAAGAAGAGGTGTAAATAATACAGCTACAAGTACAAATATACCCAACCTCGAGAGTGTAATTGGCTCTTCGTCACATTCTACGAGAAGACAACATCGACTTTGTGCCAAGCTATTGATAATGGATTGTTTCAACTTTAAGTAGGTATCTTCTTTATCTATCTTTTATCTTTATCATTTAAGATGTTACAGGTCTATATACTAAAAATATCAGGCGATTCACCCATCTATCTACTAATCCATTTCTCGTGTTGGATTCTTTTAAATCACAGATCTAGCTCATTACCAATGGCAGTGATGATTTCAACTTTAAGCAAGTATCTTTTTCCCTTAACCTTGAGAGTGTAGTTGGCTCTTCGTCACATTCTACGAAGACAACATCGACTTTGATGAAGCTACGATAATGGATTGTTTCAACTTTAAGTAGGTATCTTCTTTATCTATCTTTTATCTTTATCATTAAAGATGTTACAGGTCTATATACTAAAAATGTCAGGCAATTCACCCATCTATCTACTAATCCATTTCTCGTGTTGGATTTTTTTAAAACAAAGATCTATATTGTTACCAGTGGCAGTGATGATTTCAACTTTAAGCAGGTATCTTTTTCCCCTTAATCTTATTGTTTGTTACTATTCATTTTTTCAACTCTGGTTATAATTAAAAATGTTACAGGTGTATGTATTTACATTTAGTTAAATACAAAATTTTTATTTTTTGAAAACGTGGGTTGACATCCGTCCGAGGAAGCTTTTACTTTCCTGGGATCGACAAAGCAACTCACCCATCTATCTACTAATCAATTTTTGTGTTGAATTTTTAAGACAAAGATCTAGCACATTACCGTTGATGATTTCAATTTTAAATAGGTATCTTCTTCAACATAATATTTATATTTACTTGACCTTTAAAGATATTGTTGGTCTATATATTTAAAGATGTTGCTGGCACTTCTCAGGAATGACAATGTCAAGCAACTCACCCCTCCATCTACAATGTCATGTGAAACAAAGATCTAGCACGTTACCCTTGATGATTTCACAGCAATCTAATACGCAAGAGGTAAGCTAAATCCTAGCATATTTGCAATTATGTTTAATTTCTTACCAGTGATGATTCTTTCTTGATTTCTTAGAATTATATTTTATTTATTTTTAATATATTTTATCTTCCTGTAGACCAAGGATTTTTTTTCTATTTACTATCTCTTTATTCTCCATTTGTTGGTGAGTGGTAGCTTCCCAAAAAATAGATATTCCTGCCACCTGATAGGATAAGGATACCTAAAATAACAAAAAATTAAATTGGAAAGTGATGTCGAAACATGTCACAATACTACCAAATTCAATATTCACATTTCCCGATTCAAACCACAAGAGCCTTGGTGAGTCACCCTCCGTTAATATTAAAGTACATTGATCAGAATTCTTCCCTCCTGCTTGATTTGCATCAAGTTTGGGAACATCAATTAATTTGCCCTTCTTGGTTCCATCAGTTTTCTTAAGATCTTTTTTTTGTTTAAACTTTTCCACTGCACTCCTCAGGTCAAACAAAGTTACAAAGCTCATCTTAGATAACCTGACCATACACCATGAATCTTCTTGTACTGGAAGAGACTGTTTCCAATTACCACTTATACCACTTTTAGAGAATTTTCATCACCAACTAGGACTGAGTCAGCTTGAAGCACTGACAGAGTAACTTGCATTTGACTGAGCTTTACCAACTAGATAACAGGACAGATTGCTAGACCTTAGCATCATTGACTTGGCTATCTTTATTTTAGACTGATAAAGGTCATTCATAAAATCCAAACACACTTTGAAGTCCTCAACACGTTGAAAAATCATAAGTAATGTAGATTCTTAACCTATCAACCTTAAGTCTACTTTCATAGGCAAAGATAACCCCAGATACAATTAAAGTCCCACGACATAATTTTAAAGATAATTAAAGTCCCACAAGATATTAGCACTAAATTTTAGATTATACACATTAAATCGATCATCGTATTTCATCATCATCTATCATTGATTATCAATTGTCATCATTCATCATCTACGTCCACATACTATTCATGACAATGCAAGTAAACAAGAAACATACATATAATTCATGATAATCACCATCTAATCACCATATAATTAAATTCAAATAGCATAGTACAAACTCAATAGTTGAAGTTTTCAAATTCAATATTAAAAGTTTAGTCAATAATAAAAGTTTCTAATTTTCACAACCATCTAATGTAATCAAAATTTAAGATTGTATATAATTAAATTCAAATACCATACTCAATATTAGAAGTTTTCAAACTCAATATTTATAGTTTCCCCAATAATAATAAAAGTTTCTAGTTTTCAACCCTCTTTTTCTTTATCCAATTGTACAACTCTGCTCCCTTCCCCAACGGCTTCTTCCACTATGGTTGTAACCCTTTCCCCAACAGCAGAAATAACCCCTGAACTTATAAGATCTTCTGCAGCACTGTCCAGATTTTTTATAATTCTTTCTTCTTGATTTGTTGCATCTCCATGAGACAGCAAATTTGGATCAGCAACTGCTTTGGCTTTGAACAAGATGTCAGGGTCGAGACCGTGCTCTTTAATGATCCGCTTTAGTGTATTGTTTTGTTTGTTAACCAAAACAATATTTTGCTTCAAATTTTTTGCTGCGGATAAGCTGTTCTTTGCTGTTTCCAAGTGAACTTGCAAAACCTTCGCCTGACTCTTCAAATTTTCATATTTCAACTGCACAAAAAGAGTAACGTCAATTCAAAGTATTAATGTAAATTCAAAATTTCAAATTAACAAAAATGATTGTTAGAATGTAATAGTACTTACAACCGCTCTATCTCTTTCGGCATTTGCGATTGATACCAAATCCTTGTCCTTTGACCATTTGTTAAAATATGCCTGGGCCTCGGCACTAATATTTTCCAATCTGTTTAGTGCTTTATCTAAAATGCCATCTTTATAGTCGTTGTTAAAAGTGACAGTCCCACATTTTACTTGGGTAAGTAGGGAATCCATCTTTGCAGGTTGATTCTGGACTGCAGCGTATAAACTATCCCTTTGCCAATAATTTTCATAACGACTAATAATCTCATTGATAAGAATTTTAGCCCTTTTTTCCCATTCTATAAGCTGTTGCATTTGAGGAATTATAAACTCACTGACATGGGATTGACAATCATTACCAATTAGGTTCTCCAAAGGAAAATGTGGAAACTCTTCACTTTCTGAATCTGATGCAGAAGATCTTGCTGGAGAAGAGTGGGGGCTTTCACCATGACCAAGATCAACTGCTCCTTGTTTCTGTCTTTGGGTGGGCTGATCCTGTTGTTGAAAAAATAAATCAAGATTTAGATAAATAAATTTGAAAACTGAATATTTAGATTTAGATAAATCAGAATGTAATTAAAAATTGTAAAGAATATTAAAATTGAAATTTGAAGACTGAAGTATACACCTTTGGCCTTGAATCATCTCATCGTATCGAAAAACCAGTTGGGTCATTGCTATCAATGCCCAAATAATCTTCATCTAAATTTATATTGTTCAAAACAGATATGCCAGTTGCACCGGGCAAGCCACCAAGTGAGAGAGATGGAATTCGGAACGAGGAGTCAAGGTTCAGTGTCCCACTAGGGGCCGGAGCAAAAGGCATTCGTTTACCAATGGTCTTTTTCACTGTTCCTCTGGTTGGCATTTTAAAAATTAATGGTTGAGTGGGTGTCGGTGCCGTGGCTTGCTCATGACTGACATGTGCTGAAAAGTACAAGAAAAAATTAAAAATATTAAAACATTTCATAAACTAAAAACTACGAAATTAAACGCGTTCTATACAAAAATTGTACCTTGTTGTCGAGGGGTTGTTTTTTCGGTACTACGGGTGGCCTTGTAGGAGTTGTACTCAGTGGCTGTTCTGAAGATATCAATGCATGGGACTGTATTGAGTGAGTTGGGGAAGAAGGTTCCATAGTCCCTGCTATTCATCAATATTAAGTGTTGTCAATTCAGTTTGATAAAATTTAAATTGAAAAATAAATCTGCAACTTTGGAATTTGTAATTAATATATGAGAATGTATTACTTCTCTGGCGTTTAACGAGTTCAAATTGTTGAGGGTCTGGAGAGGAGTGAGCTTCCATTTCGGAATGGGAGTCCCCCGAAGCCTCCGCGTGTAGTTGGCCTCTTCCTCTCGACATCTTTTTTTTTTTGGGAATGGCTTCAAGATATCTTCTCTGCAAAACATTAAAATTTAAGTTTTAATAACTTCGCACTGTAATGAAGAAAATTGTAATACAATTTACAAACTAAAAAGTTTATACCTGTTGTTCTGCAAATGGAATTGAGAATTTCATCAAAGCCTCATCAGAGCAAGTAGGAATTTCTTTAGCTTTTAAATTTAAAAGTGCCTCATAGTAGAAGCCGAGGAGATAGTTGGTTGAATAAATGAAAGGTTTTTCGACATTTTGAATTTGATATGTCACTCTAATTTTTGATATAAATGTGCACCAATCGAATTGTTGTTTTGAGATAGTGGCACAAATGTACGCAATGGCCCAATTTGGGATATCTGTTTGGCGACCACCATGCATAACAATTTTGGCTTGAAAAAATGCAATAAGTGCAGCAAGAAAGTGGTGTGCAATTGATTGTGTATCTACACCACGCTGGATTTATTGACATGGGCTGCAAATGCGAAAGCGTTGAAAATTAGCATCAATTTATAGCAAAGTATCGTAATAAAAGCAGAATAAAAACGGAATAAAAAGCGAGAATAAATTACTTACAATCAACATGGAAACCGTGACTTTGATTCGAGAAATTTCTTGTTTTCTTCCACGAGTGTTGCTTTGGTTGTAACATTTGGTAAGTTTGATAGGAAGGCGGTGAATGTATGTCATTCGGATCGATAGAGAATTGGAACATGTGGCCATCGTTAGTCACATAAAATATACCGATCCTCTCTGAATTGTAGCATGATAGAAGGTAATTCAAAATATCGGGATCTCATTTCAAATGGGGCATATTAACTAACCCAGTAAATCCAAACTCTTCTATTATACCTTGATATTCGGAGACATCCTTAAAGCCGTATGGATGTGAGGGCATAAGGGATTCCCGTAGGTTATCTTGAAATCGATTGACTTGGATTCTCTTCATTTTCTTGCTGAACTTGCAATTGGGAGGCATGTGAAGTCGACATTGTAGCTGAAATTGCGTCTTTGAAGAAGATTTATGACTGCAAAAATTCAAGAATAGGAAAACGTAAACGAGAAAATGAGCGGAATAAGGGTATTTATAACCTAGATATGGCGTCATCGCCCCTATCGACGCGCCATTTGCTTCAAATGACGCGCGTCAATAGGAAGCAGTGTCGTGCGTCATTTCATTATAGTGTCGCGCGTCAATAGATTGCTTTGTCGCGCGTCAATAGGTCATATGTCGTGGCGCGTCATTTCTTCATAGTAAGTGTGGCCAATTGGTTATAGTGTCGCGCGTCATTTGTCTAGAGTGTCGCGCGTCATTTGATTACAGTGTCGCGCGTCATTTGATTACAATGTCGCGCGTCAATTGTTTACAATGTCGCGCGTCATTTGTTTACGATGTCGCGCGTCATTTGTTTACGATGTCGCGCGTCATTTGTTTACGATGTCGCGCGTCATTTGTTTACGATGTCGCGCGTCATTTGTTTACAATGTCGCGCGTCATTTGTTTACAATGTCGCGCGTCATTTGTTTACAATGTCGCGCGTCATTTTGTGGCTGTGTCGCGCGTCATTTGTTTACAATGTCGCGCGTCATTACGATCTAGTGTCGCTCCAGTGTCGCACGTCATTAGGAGCTATTGTCGCGCCTGTGACGTGCGTCTTTAAGGATTCTGATTTAGCCTTGAAAACCAAGGTAAAATTTTGTTTTTTAATATCACAAATTAATGAAAGTGGTTACGGGGATATTCGCCAGGTATTTTCCACCTTCAATTTTATAGGGGTGTCTTAAAATGAACCCTGGTAAGGTGGCCACCGAGAAAAGAGATATGAGTACATACAAATTTTCCAAGAGTTTTTAGATGTCTTCTCTTGGAGTTATGAGGACTTGCGAAGGTTTAATCCTAAGCTAGCATAACATACCAAGGTAATAGAGGCAAGCATTCTATTTCCAATCAAACATTCAAGCTGGGTTACAAACTTGGTACCGGTTAGGAAGGAGAATGAAGAAATCAGGTTTTGCATGAACTTCTGAGACCTAAACAGGGTGTCTCTCAATGACCATTACCCACTTCCTTCCATGGAAATTTTTTTGTATGTATTAGCCAGATCATAAATATTTTCTCTCATCGATGGATACTCAGCGTATAATCAGATAATGGTGAAAGAAGATGATCAGTTCAAAACAACTTTCACCACTAAGTGGGGCACCTATGCCTACAGAAGATGCCATTCGGATTGTCTAATGCCAAAGGCATATTTCAATAGGTGATGAACATGGAATTCAATGGGTTGATCAACAAAATAGTGCTAATATATCTTGATGATATCACCGTGTTCTCCAAAAATGGAGCAGATCACCTTTTTCATTTGAGACGGGTATTTCAAAGATGTAGGAGATTTGGGGTATCATTAAATCCCAAAAATGCATATTCGGCTCACGAAGGAAAGCTCCTAGCCCATTTTTTGTCAAAGGAAGGATTGACAATCGACCCAAAAAGAGTTGAAGAAATTTAAGCATTGACCACAAGCCATAAGAAGGCTCTTTAAAGCTTTCTAGGAAGGATCAATTTTTTTCGTAGGTTTGTGTCATATTTTACCACTCTTGTGAAGCAAACAATGCTGATGTTGAAGAAGAGAAAGGCATTCAATTTGAAAAATGAAGGCAAAGTGATTTTGAAGCAATAAAAGAGGCTATATCTCAAGCTCCAACCCTCATCAATCCAGACTTCTCGAAGGATTTCATTCTCTATGCCTTTGGGGGTGGGGACACAATTTCTACAATCCTAGTCCAATAGAACAAAGATGGATCTGAACATCCAGTTTCCTTCTTTAGTCAATTTTGGAGGACTATGAAGTGAGATAATCCTTCATCGAAAAGCATGTCCTTGCAGTGATCAGGAGTTTGAAGAAGTTCAAGCACCTAGTTTTAAATAACAAAATCCAATTACTAGTCTCTCATGTGGGAGTCAAGGAATTCCTTCTGAACAAGGATCTAAATGAGAAATATGCAGGATGGATCACTCATGTCATGGAATATGACATTGAAATTAAGGTCACTAAGCTGGTTCATGGAAAGGGACTGTGTGAATAGCTAGCCTCGAGCCAACAGGTTGATGCAAGTAATGAAAATGGGGTTGTTTTGGTACTACAAGATGGTCAAGAACAAGAAAATGATAATTTTCTTATTCCCTTTTAGACTCAAAAATGATACACTTCCTACAAAAAGGCCTATGTCCTCCAGAAATAAGAAAATCAAAGAGGAGATACTTCAAATTACAAGCCATTCCATATGTTCTTGTTGATGGTGTCTTATTTAATAAAGACATAAATGACATTCTACTCGACATACATTGAAATAGGTCAGATTCAAAAGGTGTAATAGGAATTCCACGATGGAGAGGTTAGAGGCCATTTTTCCCACGGTGCAATGATTCTCAAGATAACGAAGGCAGGTTTTTATCGGCCCATAGTGTTTAGTGACTCTTACACATGAATAAAAAGGTGCAAAAAATGTATGTTCTTCACAGGTAAAGAAAAGTTAGCAACACTTCCATTGCACCCAATTTCAGTTGACCAGCCATTCGTGTAATGGGGATTGGACTTCATTGGGGTCATCAATCCAAACTCAAGCCAAGGTGACAAGTGTATTCTCACAGCAATATACTATTTCACCAAATGGACCAAAGTAGTATTGCTTAAGGAAGCAAATGAGTCCAAAGCATACTAGACTTCTATGAAGGGATAGTGACTGGTGTTTGGCGTACCTTCCACTATCATATAAGACAATGCATTAGCATTCCTAGGTTCCATGATCACAAAATGGGTAATGTCAAGAATGGAACCTATTTGAGCACCTCTTCAAACTATTACCCACAACATAATGGGCAGGCCGAGTCCATAAATAAGAATTTTCTAAGGATCATCAGAAGGACTCTAGATGAAAATAAAAGGACATGGCATATGAAGCTCAAATCAACATCATGGGCTGACAGGATCAAACCAAAGATGTCACTGGTAATTCTCCCTACAAGTTAGTCTATGGTAAAGAAGAAGTGTTGCATATATCATTAGAGCTACCTACATTGGAGGTCGTGAAGTAGTTGGAGTTGTTCGAGTTTGATCCTAAGGAAGCAAGGTATGCATAAATGATGGAATTGAAAGAAATCAGAGAACATGCAGTTCAAATGATGTCAAAATATCAAGCCTTAGTCAAAATATGGTTTGACAAGAAAATAGGAGAAAGGACCTTTCGGGAAGGGGACCTAGCTCTAAAATGGGATATAGATCGAGGAAAATCGGGCAGCCATTCCAAGTTTGATGCAATTTGGAGTGGCACCTATATGGTCATGAGATGTAAAATTAGCAATGCCTTCTAATTGTCTACCTTGGAAGGAGAGGAGCTTTGTATTCTAGTTTCGATAGGAAAAGGTTTCACCCTTTTAAATATTAGCCTTGGGTTTTATTTATTCTAATTGCATGTGCACATTGTGTTGTTATATTGTAAGTTCCAATTTGCATAAGTTCTTCAAAGACAAGTCTTGTTGCTCCAAGGTTGTATCACTATGTAGTTCAATGTGACTCTAGGTTAATGTTGAATAATCCATTTTAGGAATAGGTAGAAACTCCAGTAGGGCAACACAATTGTCTACTCTCGTAAAGCTCATTTTATGATTTTCATATGAAATTGAGAGTGCAGTAGTGGGGTAGGTTTCAGGATCACCAAGTGTAAGAAATTGAGTTTAGGTTACAAACAAGATAAGTATCAAGCTATCATTCACGACTCCATCCTCAATAGATACAACAAGAAAATTGATCTTCCACATAAGGTAGGTGACCCCGCAAGTCGCAAAATTGTTATCCAATTTTTCCCCTTGGGAAAAATTGATCAAACAAAACCTTACAAAGGAGAAATGGATAGGTCGGTTCAATCATGTGAGATTACATTCAATCCCAAAAATCAAGTTGTAGGTGGGCTTGAAAATGGAGAAGTAGGTTCGAAAAATGAATGGCCAATAGAAATGTTGAAGAAAAGATAACTCGGTTAGACAAAATCGAGCTCGGAGTGAGTCAACTCGATGTGAATCAATAGAGTTACGGAAGGTGCCATGTGTTATCTCAGTGCACTTTCAAAATGTGCAACAAAGTGGAGACCCTAGGGATGTGCTTGACCCCCATGTGGATCTCAACACATAGCAGCTCATGGATGATGCCAAGTGTCCAACCCCACAACTTCAAGAGGGAAAGGAGGGGGTAAATTTTTAGAATCCCATAGGGTTTCCACATGGAGCTAAGTCCAACCATCAGCGGAAGCCTCCACATGTATCTTTGGTGCAATTTTGGTATGGTGCTTAAAGGTGGGGTCCCCAAATGAGCGTAAGCTCTCTATTTGGTCAGAGCCCGAGAAAGGTAGAAGTGGTCGTTAAAAATTCTAAGCATGTGAAGGGCCAGCAGGAAGCCTCCATGTGTCTTCTCAATGTACCTTCAAAAGAAAAATCCAAAGTGGGGTCCCCAAAATGTGTAGGACCTCTATGTGTCTAGGGTCCAACATAGTTACTCCTAAACATAAGGGACTTAGCCAAAACACAAAGGGAATGAAACAACATGTTCTTGGATGGTGTCAAGTGTCAACACGTCACATTCTAAAGACCCTAATACGAAGAAAAAAACTTAGGAATGCACCTCAACCTTCAAATGATGATAAATTTCTAATGGGATCTCAAATTCGAGTAAGAGAGGAATTTTTGGGAGCTTAGATTTGAGTTAGTCAAAATTGAAAAATACAAATTTCGCCATTTTTTAGGCTTTCAAGCTTCTCAGCTACCACCATAATGAACTATGGGATTACTTTATTTCCCAACAAGGAATAGTACGTGGATGCATGGGTTGTGTCATTGAACCCATCAATTTTATAGGTGAGTTCAATGCATTTTTGAGGTGGTTGGAATAGGTTAATTCAATGCATTTTCTTGGGTGGTTGGAGTAGGATTTCGAATTCTTACCCCCTTTCTCTATTATTCTTCCTATATATGGTAAGGATGGGAAATTTCTAAGGGTTGGAATTTTTCTTTGCACCTCCCTTCTTCCCCTATCTGTAAGTGAATTTGTGGAGTTTTTCAAACCTCCCATTCAAGTTCTAATGTAATCTTGCTTCTTGGCCATCAGAGTGTAACGTATCAATCTTTTTATCAATAACTCCTTTCTGTGGATAATTTAAACCCTCTATTGTGTTCATTTCATACTCCTAATATCTCATTGTAGTTTGGTTATTTGTGCATGGTGGTTGTATGGAAATTTTAATGGTTTGTGTTTAATTGTAAAGCAGGTGTTCAACATTCCTTTAATGCATCACCCTTGTTAGTTTAGGTTTATTTCATGCATCTTTCTCAACCCTTTCTCCCGGGAAAGTTAGAGTAGATTTTAGAGTAGACCCTTTGCAAATTGTATGTGTGGAACTCAACAGAGGAATATGAACCAATCTTCATCCAAAGAGCTTTCCCGATACCAAATTCCAACACTTTGGGAATAGCTTCATCTTATGCAATCACACTAACGATCTCAACCCATCAAGTTGCGAGACATTCGTGGAAGTACCGTGATTATGCATCAATATTAATTCCTATAGGAAATAACAACCATGAAGCCTCAACTTCTAACAACTCTCGGGATGCTCCTAACCTTTTTCAAACAATAATACAAAAATATTAGGGTTAGTTGAGCTAGAGGTTGAGTCAAAAATTAATGTAACAACTCGGATGAAGAAGTACATATAACATCCCATACCCACTCTTTCCTTCCCGCAGATGACATTCCTAAAATCCCAAAACCAAAAGTAGAAGCATATGATTTAATATTGTATTTGAACAAGACGTTTTCTCACATTTTGTTTCTAGATTTGTTGAAGAATTCACTTGCGTATCATTTTGTGTTGCTTTCAATGCACTAGGTCTTGGTCGTCTAATCAATGTTACACCACCTCTTAGTGCTAAAATGAATCATATTGAATTTGAATTACATCCTCTAGGACATAATAATAGGGATACTGGGTATTTTTATATAGGAAAGATTTCATCTAACGCTGAAAGTGCCTGAAAAGGTGATCTTGCCTTATTTTTACAAGTATGGGTTTATAACAATTGCATTCAGAGAAACATTATTGCTAACAAGGTTGTTGTAAATGTGGTTCCCTTTTCTTTCTTATAGAATTTGGGATATGGAGAGATAAATTGTTCCTCTACAAGAAACACATTACTAGGGTACGCTAGTCTTAAAGTGACCCCGATTTGAACCATAGTTATTCCAGTCACGTTTGGTCCAAAAACCATCTTGACGGAGTATTACATTATCGACAGGGAAAAAAGTTATAACATGATCCTAGATACCCCCATATTTCATTGGTATCCAAATTTGTTCTCATTTTCAAGCCGAGCAACAACACAGATTCAATAGGGAGCTTAGAGGCAGATAGATCATAAATGTGTATCATTTTTGTAGCTAGGATGAAATCTAACTAACCCTTTGTTACTCAGATTTGTGGAGAGATGGATAACACCATAAAAGGATTTGATCTTATCCTAACTATTTTAGGTTGTGCCTTTCAACCAAGGTAAGAGGACCTATTTTGTAACCTCTGTTATTGAAGGAGACGCAGATACCTTTCTCTTGCACAAATTTTATAAAGAAAACCTTGGGAAAATATGATCAACACACCAAATCTGACTCTCACGAGTTGTCACTTCTAGAAAATGGAGATATTTTCAACACAAGGCTAAGGTTACTAAAGACATTTGGAAACCTGATCTGTTCTACATACTTTAGCAAGTAGATTTTTGTTCTTTTGTGGATATACAGAGCAAAACATGGGTAATTCAAGGTAGGATTGGTTATTTGAATAATTTTTTGGTGGGAGATCAACAAGATAGATTTGAATTTTCCAGATCCTTGAGAAACTTTCATAACAAATGGAGAACTCAATAACATAAAGCTTCAAAATAGTTAAAACATTCCTTCAACCAGAAAGTGTGCGTCAATGGAGGCCCGAATTTGCACTTTTCACACAATATTTGAGATTCTAGCATGAAGGCTCGAGTTAGAAGACCCAATAAAACATCAAAATATAAGATCAATCATGCCTAAGGTACACCCAGAGGCTTACAAACAATCTCTGTCAATAGATGAAATAAAAGTGATTTTAAATCATTTATTTCATTCCAAGATGAATGATCTTATGAAAATGAAATTGTAGATGACACTAGACAATCACAAGGATTGAGATCTGTGTGACTCAAATAGATTTTGATACAAGATTGCAATAGGAACAAGAAAAATTAATTGCAGACATTTTGAAAGTGAAATAAACACAAAATTTTCAGAGATTTAACACAAATTAACTCAAATTTTATCAGATTCATCAACAGGGGAGAGTTATTTTAAACAATCTCAGAGATTTTTGATGGCTATACATTTGTAATTAACACAACATGAATGAAAATATGACACAGAGAAATTTAACCTGGTTTCTCAGAAGATGAGCTTTTCTCAAAATTTTCTCATGAAAATGAACTCGACCATTTGCAAGAGTAATCTCATTGCATTTATACATTTCATTCACTCAATTTTCCTCCAAAAAAGAAGAATATTCGAGGGACCCCGCTTGTTACTCATTTTCCTCAGAAAGTGACCTTTAACAAATTTATATTTGAAAGTTTCCAGGTGGACCAGTTGCGAACTGATCATGTTTCTTGGGCCTCTCCACTGATGACTAGGATGCCATGCCACAAACCTTTGGCAATCCTTTGGAGTTTCTACATAGCTGGACTTGACAGGTCATCCCCTTTTTGCTCTCTTTCATCTGCAATTCTACCCCGCATCCATCTCCTCTGGTAATTCCTGTTTCAAAATATGCATTACACAACAACTATTGATTATGTCCCCTTTCTACTTTATATCAGAACCATCCACGTGTTTCCCTGGCACATCTCCAAAATAAAACTTAGGGGCCGGTCCCTAAACATGTGTGGTCCCTCCATGCCATGAAAACATATAATATCATTCTTAACGTACCTTAGTGGGTGAGAACCTGGAAAACATTTCTTCCCCATTAATACGGGATCCGATGGCTTCCACTACCAGATATTGGGATTTTGGTCTACCATCTTTTCTTATACAACAAACAAGCGTGGGGCATCAGACTCAAAAATGGAGGAAAAATTTGTTTGTGAACCAATTCATGGAGATAAAAACATGGCAGAGGTGCAAACTAAGGGATTTCAAGGAAAATGGTGTGAGATCAGAATGAGCACCAACAGATTCATCAAATCAAATTTATCCCTTCTACCTTATTCTAGGAGATTATATTCCTTCATTTGGGGAAGGTCTTCATCACTAAAGGGGATCCTAAGCCCTTCAATATACACATAGAAAACCTAAAAAAGATGAAAGGAATCCAAACAGAGGATGAACTTCTTGTGAATCAATTGAGAAAATGACCTCCATCAAAAGTTTGATTACCGATCACCTGGGTGTCTTTGAAGGCTGAAATCATTGAGTGAAAAACATTTGATGTGGCAAAAATAGATAAGGGTAAATATATATTTATGTAAACAGTTTCCACTAAAACCACAATGGAAATTATGAATCTCTTAGCAAACGACGATCCGATCTTCCTCCCATTTGAACCACAAGGGATGTGTACTCTTCTTAGTTTAGAATCTCTTCCCTCTAAAGACCTAGGTATAGGTGTAAACATGATAGAATTAATAAATGAAGAGGGAAATTAGAGATTGAAACGATGTCTATCAAAACCATCTCGAGGGTTGTTCTATTCTAAACCCCGGTTTCAACTCATGTGCATATGAAAATAAGATTTCCATATCCAAGGGAAAGGCCTCATCATTCAACAAGGGTTACAAGTAAACACAAAGATCGACAAAGAGGTGCACGAATGCCTCTTTAAAACAAATCATTTTAAAGATGAAATATATACACTTCTTGGAAAGGGTTGTAAGGTTAAACCCAAAATTATAGGCCCTTTACAGAAAACATGTAAATTTTGAGGATCATGGTTCTCTCTTTGTGTACTTTTAGGGGTAAATAATTTGATATTCGTCAACTTTCTTCACCTTATCCATGATGACATGTAGTTTGACCTACATTTTCATATGTACATTATTACATCTGCATTGAATTTTCATCCACCGGTTCATTTCGTAAATTTTTGATTAAGGGACTTGTTCTTATAGAAATTACTAAAAACTTCTTAAAACATTGGTAAAACATTCAAATCATCTCTTCAAATCCTCATGGTATCATCAATTGTTTTTGAATCATTTCATCAATTCAAGCAAGATAAGACAAGATTTGACATTAACCATACCAAGGCCTACATACTTGGTTCTATTTGTAGTTTCTTCTAGATTAGGTTTCTTTTCCTACTGATCT
Organism: Taxus wallichiana var. yunnanensis; assembly: GCA_018340775.1. Classification (NCBI taxonomy): domain Eukaryota; kingdom Viridiplantae; phylum Streptophyta; class Pinopsida; order Cupressales; family Taxaceae; genus Taxus; species Taxus wallichiana. The sequence continues at coordinate 69,734,933 of CM031233.1, forward strand.
ATTCTAGAAGCTTCATGGTGTCGCATCTATCCCATATACATCTCTTTGGAAATAAGAACATTCTAGACATTTTTCCTAGATAAATAAGTCAAATGCAAATCCACAAAAAAATTATTTTACACATTTCTTTTCCCTACCAACCTTCGGTGTTGAGCCTACGTCTCTTACTAGTGATGTAGGGTTGGGAAAGGAGAGAAGTGCCCTTAATTTCCTATGCCTTATCAAGGTGATGAGCCCATAATTCCTACTGGTATCATGGGGAAAGGTGTTGGGGGTCTATTTGAAAAATTTGAAAGTTAGAAATAATTCATTCAAATGTTGTGAAATCATAAATCGAACAAAGTGAGTTATATGTTAAAATTCCAAAAGAGTTTAAAACCTCAAAACTAGATTTTGTCAACCAAGTGGCCATCTATGGATCTAAGTCTAGATAATCTGGAAAGAAATTCACATTTTAAACTATGAAGCAAACTTGAGTAGAATGAGGTTGTAGAGTCTCAATTTAGTTTTTCCAAATCCTTATCTTTCTTTCATGATTACCATTAAAAACATTTCTATAAATTGCGCCCTTCGGGCTCTTGGTGTTAATACCTTATATCTTACTAGTTGCATTGAGTTATGAGTGGGGAAATTTCATTCACGTATCATATCACTCTTTATTCATGTCTTGACAAAATAATACGAAGTATCAAAATTTCTTATAGAAACTAAAGTTTAGAATTAAAATGTATTTGAATTATCATGTATCATCATTACAAAAAAGAAAAAGAGAGAGAAATCATTTTGTAAGAATTCATATCCACTTGCATACATTCGAAAAGCATCTAAAAATGGAAATTCTAAACACCTAGAGTACACATGTGAAGTGAGCTAAGAAGAATTCAACTCAGATACAATGAATTACCGAACCAAAAAGAAGATCCTACATATATATCATAATAAATCAAGTTTGTGTACAATTATATAATGTTCTAGATGTGGTAAAAACACTTGCAATAAGCCCAAAATATACAAAAATCATATAATTCCCGACAAACTAGAAACTAACAAATAATAGGCCTAATAGCCTATCAATCCCTATGGGATCCTTGAGATGGTGCATGACCGCAACTAGGACTCCTACAATCGCTCGCTACTCACGATGATGAGAATGCACTAAATGGTGTGAGAGCTCATGGTGGTGGCCACTAGCTATGGTCTCACTACTAGATAGAATCCACCTCATCAATTGCTCAGTTGTCTCATATGCGGTCATCTGAGTACAAAGAGAACTCATGAACTCCATCGCCTTCAAATGTGTACAAACACATCAAGTGTTTCTACTAGCTGCAATTGGTTGTTCCTATGTCCTCATTCATCTCAACTCAAGGTATTATCTAAGGGGATCATAAGGTATCTAATCACACCCTCGAATAATATCTCACCACTACTATACAGATTGTTGTAAGAAAAAAATGAGAAGAAACATAAAGTTAGAAAGTTAAAAAAACAATACAACTAACATTTCCGACTGACAAGGTCAAGAGAAGAGGATCAACATACTCAGATCTTTGGGCATCAATGTAGGGTCGTAGTTTCTACTATTGTTGGTGATGGTGTAAGCCTCCCCAAAACTAGAATTCAGACGTCATCCCATCCTAGACTTGTCATCCCCCTCTCCATCATGAGGAAGTGGTACCTTAGAGACAAGTGTCTCCTTCTTCTTCGCAGATCACCACCTCTCTCTTGCTCTCGCTCTCATAACATCATGAGTATCATGCCACTCATGATCACTCTCCTCCATGTGAGCTATCCTTCCACTGTCACCACCCAACCCCCGTCACAAGTCTCCTCTCCAAAAGTATCCTCTTTGCCAGTCTCCTCTCCAACTGACTAAACTCTAGTCTCATTCCCTTTCTACTCCTCAGAGTCAGATTCCACAACTATGGGCTCATCCTCCTCTCAACTATGAGTAGATTTTTCCTCAACTGTAGTAAGGGTCCATAAGTTGCACCAACTACCCATCGAGTATGAATGACTCACCTAACTCTGTAATGGGCACCCATAGAGTGACCACTCTCTAACCTATACATCCTCTAGGGCCCTTCCCGAGCCTCCTCGATGATCTTGTACATAGGTTCCACTGAGAGAAACATAACAATATAAGGAAGGCCCAACTACCGAGGAAATCGGCAAAAGGGGTGAATCTCAATCTTCCCTGTCCTACCAACTAACCGATCGTTTGTGGCATAGGCTATCACTTTTGTCCCATCCTATCTCGACAAACTTTCCATTTAATGGTATGGGCTTTCAACCATGTATGTTATGGTAAAAAGGCCGTGGATGATGTGGTGTTCTAATAAATATCATCAATGTCCATCTAGGGGCCCTTACGGCCCCCGGGTCTTCAGACTAACACTCCCTCCATAGGGGATGATCTGTTAATACACCCAACTCATAGCTAATGTAGGGCGGCTTAGAGACTGTCCCTACAACCTAACGATCTGGTCTAAGTCATGATAAATGTTGCCATGGATATATGCACCCCTGCATATATATGATCATATGCCTCAATTTTTGTTATAAAGGGATCCCAAATATATAATAATGTCTCTCGTCCCCGATTTCTTATAAAACGTGAAGCGAGAATACCGATGATGGCCTTGCAAATACTAGGGATAGGAGCGGTCGTAATATACTAGACCTTCATCCCCTTATTTGAAACAAAAGAAACCATGCCATCACCTATATAGGTGGCCCAAAGAGTCATCGTGGATCTAGATCCTATTTTCTCAAGAGTCAGCCTCCTCACAATTATTAAAACTCCAAGTATATGATACACGTCCTCTAGGGTGATAGTCCACTCACCCCTAGCACTTGGAAACTGGAAGGTATTTCAAACTGAATCCCAATAGGAAAATAAGTTTCATAGTATGTGACTGGCTAGAGTGACATGGGGCACCCGTGTGATCCTCCAAATGCCCACCCTCTATAGAGTTTCAGTCTCATCTTGAGTAAACTGCTCTAAAATACCTTATAACCAAAGTGACACTCCCTCTCACAACTCCAAAGTGGATGTACTCCTCCTTTTGCATCCACAAAAACATGAAAAAATATAAATTCATCCATATTTTCAAGAAACAAGCTCATCAAAAACATAACCAAATAATAAATATCCAAAAAAGTTTAAGTTAGCATGATTTTTGGTCATTCTGTTCAAAATTGCCACCTAGTGCAGGGTGAGAGTTTCAAGATTGTCACCGTAATAGGGGGTGGTGGTTCTATGACCACCATCATGCTCAAGGTGGTGGTCCTGAACTGATTCTCCATATGATTTTGTTACGAAAAATTCTTAAAAATGCAAAAATAGACCATTTTTAATGAAATACAAGACTACCTTGTAGGCGCCACCTCCCCTAAAGACTCATTTAAAACAAGAAATTTCAAAAATAGCCCCCCCTAGGCAAATATTTTGACATTTTGACATTTTAGTTGTAAAAAGCGCAAGTCGAAAACCTAACCTTAGAATGTGTAAGTCGATATTCCGGTTGTGGAGGCATGATCACAATTTCTCAATGGTTGTTTTGGCTATACTCGCCAAAAACGGTCCTTTGTTGGTCTAGAGATCAAAATTCATCAAATAAAACGAGTTAAAATGAATTCAAAAATGATTTTGTTTTTACATATATATGTTGTAATAACTTCGTTTTGAGTGGATATGTTCGCGAGGATTGGAGCATTGGTGAATGTGTATTTCTATATCCCAACACAAATGGTAAGTCCTCTTGTCATTTTAATTTAGTGTTTTTTTTAATATTTTATATATCTGCACTTGATTCTTCTCTTTGTTTTATAGGTAACAGGAGTTTGAATAGTGATATTCCAACACATGATCATGTCAGGTATAACTTGTAACTTCTCATTTTGGGAATTCCATACATGGAATTTATGTTATATGCCTTTTAATATTTGAGACACTTTTCCGAGGGGGAAATATGTACTCACCATAAATTGCATGTGTTACATTGCTGGAAAATGGTTACGAAAGTCCCTAGTGATTATTCATGTCCTTTCGAGAAGGTGTTGGAGTTCCTAATCTCATTCGTAGTACATATTTGTAGCCTAGACATCCTTACTTATCCTTTTCATGATTTCTTCTAGCTTCCCACTTCATTGTATGCATGTTATTACCTCCAAAGATTATCAAATTGTTGCATTACGGGTGGTGGTTTTGAAACCTCCACCCAGGCTTGGGCGATGGTTCCGTCATTGTCACCCGGCTTGGGGGGTAGTTTTGAAACCACCTCCTAGGCTTGGGCAAAGTGATCTAGTAACCATCATCCTACATACTGGCAGCGTTCTTGGATGATTTTTTAAAACTCATCGGCATGGTTTTAAACATGCGTGATTTAACTTCACTTGACTTAAAAGGTGTGTTTTTGAACCAAATTGCCTAAAAATAGTCTTGATTGCATAGTATCCATTCCCTTTTCTATTTTAAATAGATTTAATTAGTTTGAATTTCCTCTTCACCCAATGATTTGTAACTCCAGTATTCCTTGTGCATGAATGCACATCCAAGCCAATTCCTATATATTCAATGTTTTTATCAAAGAAAATGGCCCGAGAATTTTGTGTATCTTGCATAGTATTGTTGGAACCATCCTTCTTGAATTTTCATAGCCAAGCTCTATTCACTTGTGTTATCCCTCTTCAACTTGCATTGCAACCAAAACTCCTTCAAGCTCTCATTTCTCAAGACCCTTCTCCTACTTTTCCCTTTACATTCCAAATTCCTTAGAAGCATACCGACACAAAGAGAAAGAAAGGATAAAATGAGGGGACAAGTCATCACACAGCTAGATTTACCTCTATTATGTGAATTCTAGGTTGGATTTATTGTTTCATTTCCTTAATTGCTACAATTTATCATTGTTACATCATATCAAATAGAGTAGAAATAAATTTCCTTTCATTTGTAAGTAATTAGTTAATTTCCAAGAGGGTTTAAATCATTAATAGTGGGTCCCGGTGATGCATACTCTTCTTCCCATCCCGTGGATCTGAAGGAGAGAATATTTGTATGATGTTTTCTACATATTAGAGATCATTAAGAAAAGTTCTTTTTTAAGTTATTTTAGTTTCAATACACACAAAAGATGAATAACCACACCGGTTATTTGTCTTGTTTAGTTCTAGTGTAGGAGTAGTTCAATCATTTATAATAAAAGAAAATTGTTGTTTGTAATTATGATGTTTCAATTTGGTAAAATTTTTAGGTTATTTTCCTTTCAACATTAACATACGTTGTTAGCGTCATCTTAGTTAATTTGGAAACCTCAAACTAGTTCAACATTGATATTTAGATAGAGAAACCATAAGGAATTTACTCTACCATTCATAGCCTATAAATTTCCCCTTTTCTAACTCAGGTACTAGGAGATCACCCTAACATATCTTAGTCATTGATCCTCCTATAGTTAGCCACACAAATTTTCACATCGGTTTCCCATCACGACCTCGGGGGTTCAAGTGTGGTTAAATGTTGCATGCCAATTTTCATCCATATAGGTCCCTTTAGGGTCTAGAAAGCATAACATAATTCTAGAAGTTAAGGCATTGTTCTTCAAGATAAGAAATTTCATATTAGGGACTAAGATCACTCATATGAACAATACATTTGAGCATGTAATCAGTTATGCATAGGTGGGAAGCATATAAAAAAGAAAATTTTAACTTAATTTCTAATTCTCATTCGAATGGAAATCAAGTAGTGCTTCAAAGAAGAAAATTAACAGAGTGTTTTGTAATTCCATTATAAGATTTAAAGACTTAAATTTAATGATATGTTGTGTGCATGTGACCATGTAAGATAGGTTTTTTATTGAATTTTGGTGGAAACTATTACATGTTATTTGAAAGACCATATTGATCTATGAAGAGCACTATTACAAGTTTTTGTGTGAATATCATTAGGTGTGTTAGTGTAGGGATATGTTATAGTAGACTATGGAACCTAGTCGGGAAGAAAATATGTGTTAGCAACATTTCAAGCTTTGTAGGGAGGTGAAATATTCACTTGTTCATCTTAATATATTTCGACAATCCTAATTTTGTTTTAAGGACTTTTTCTACAAGGTATTTTATGGTAAAAGTCTTAACTTGACTCAAGCACTTAAGGAAGAAAACACTATTAGACTAAGAATGAGATGGTAAGGGTGCCTATTCAGGTATGTTTGATAAGGTGTAAGCCAAAGGGATAAGTATAAACAAATTTATCATACAAATTTTTGAATGCAAACCTTAATAGACCTAACAATGGAAGTTTCATGGACTGATATTTTATGTAGCTCTGTGATTGTAAGTTGTATTCTAAATGTGATATTTCTTCAAGAAATTTTATTAATGTATGTTATATTCTCGCAAAGGATAACATGAAGGGTAATGATGGATTTTCAGAAGTGTTCTGTAGGGAGATAAATTTGTTTGAACTAAAGCCTAAAATATATTTGTAAACCTTGATTCTCGGCCAGGAACATTGGAAAAAAGAAGAAGCACGTGATTAAGAAGGGGAAAAACATCATTGGTATGTGAATAATGAAATTCATATGGAAAAATACCTTAGAATGAAAATTTGGTCTTTGAAAATAATTTTAGGAAAAGATATAGCAAAATTATCTCTCTCGGACACTGCACCTAGTATAGTTATGGTTTCTATAGGAAAATTACAATAACTTGTGATTGCATTGACAAAATTTCTCCAAATTTTGTAATAATATATAACTATAAGTAAGGAAAATGTGGTGAAAGTTTGAGATCATGAAAATATTTCCTTTATGTGATGTCTTTGAGAGTTGAGACAAGATACGTAAAACACAAGATACAACCCTAATGAGAAAACCTCATTTAACAAGGTAGTGTGACCTAGACCAATAATTAGCTAATGAGGTTTCTATAGTAGGTGAAAAGGCTTAAGGTAAGCCAATAAATGTTCTCGTGAGGTTTTTAAATCATCCATACCTAGAGTAATATCAAAATCATGATTGTAGTTGACCTACTTAAGCGTTTGAAAGCAAGATAGGGAATGCAAGTTTAGAAGAGGAAGGAAAAGAGTTGAGAGTTGAAATTTTGGGTACATTAATAGTATGGTGAGGATGAAAGGAATAATTTGAAATAGTTTTATGGGATTTCATATAATCCTATATGCATGACCGATTCAAATTGATATGTATTAAGGGAAGAATCGACATGTTTGAGTATATAACCGAAAGGAGTTTGTATTGACCTTTTGAAATAAGAGTAATAGATGATTTCACATTTGTTTGACTATGTGAATAGGATAAAAGAAAGATGATACCTTGAATAAGATATAAGATCTAATATGACATGATTTTAGGAGAAAGAACTATTGAGATGATATAGGGTTATAATGGTGTTACTAGGTGAGAAGTTAGTTTCTTTGAATAGAAATATTTTTGAATGGTTGTTTAGCTCTTGTTAGAATCTTATCACATGGAAATTTGTTAAACGTCTTGGGGAAGCCTATAAGAAGGAAAGGAGAAAAATTTATTATATAAATGAGTGAGATGTATTGATAGTGAAAAGATAGTGTGGTGGTGAATTTTGTATGATAATGAAATATATTGGAGTGTGAGGTAATGAATCATTAATCTATTTGTGATAATTGTGTCAATTAAGGATAGATTTGAGCATTCAAAACATTGGGATATTGCTCACATTTTAGAGTTAGGGTGAAGTATGGATTGAATCCTCTTATACATGTTGAATGAATATTAAGGGTTGAACCTATCGTATCAATATATAAATCCATTCAATTATTATATAGTTTAATACTATAACTACCTAATATTACTATTTATTATAATATATAAATATACATGTATTTATATTATATAATAATCTATAAAAAGGAATGTGTATATATATAGACACACATACATACACATAGAGAAATATGTTATTAGTATTATTAACTTTTCAAATAAAATGTATAGGGCCTTGCCGCAACTCCTATACCATATATTTATGTGTATATATGTATGTATGTATATGTATGTATATACATATATATGTATGTAGGTAGGTATGTATATGGCTAAATTTATATAAGAAATTAATATACAATGTTGGTCATATAATGATTTAAATACAACATATATATATCTTTGTGTGTGTGTGTATACACACATTTCATTTACACTATTATTATATATCTAGTTGGTCTTTTCCAATGTGAGTTTTGATAGATGAATATTGATGTGTGTTTGTGTGTGTGTGTGTGTGTTCAATTTATAATATTCATGCATCTCTAGAAATCATATTACACATGCAGAAAACAAATAAGATGAAAAATGAAAAGAAGAGAAAATAGAATTTTGTTTGTATAGTCATAAAGATGAATTTTAGGGTTTCTAATATACCTAAAGTCTAATATTGAAGATAAAATAGGTTATGGGGCCATAAATCAACCCTACATTTGTACTTTCCTTTCCTCCCACTTGACTTGGTTGTCCTTTCTAATTTGCTTAACATAATTATGAAACTCTATTGGTTTGATAATAAGTGTATCTAAAGTATTAATTTAATAAGATGTTTTAGGAAACTTAAATTGGAAAACTTTTATAAGTCATTTATAAGTATGTATCTATCCCAAAAAAAAAAGAGTTTAATAAAATGAATTAGATAATTTTAAATATTTAGTTCTATAAAATAAATTATTATATTGCCCCATATGAAGTTTATATGGCCTAAAGTTTCACAAGATAGTGTAATTAATAAGTAGTAATGTTTTTAGAATAATATTATATAACTTTTTTTTTCTTCAGTTATGCCTTTGTGAAATATTGTTTTCTCCACTTACCCGTTAGTTATCTCTTTTTGTAACTGATTGTGATTGTATATAGTGTCCTTCTTGGTTTGAATCAATTCTGATCTCTTTCTTATCTAATCAACATTGGTATGAGAGAAACCAAGAAGAGGTTTCCCGAATTTGTGAAGTCAGACTAAAAATGTAGAGTTTGTTGTTTGATTTTAAAGTGATGAGAGTGGAAACGGAGCTCTTTGGATATTAATTTTCACATGAATCATTGGCACAACAATCTGAAGGAGGATGTATTACCATCTTATCTATGCAACAGACATATTTGGCATTTTTCTTATTTTCCTTGGTATTGGCACTTTGAATGGAAAGAAAGTTCTGTGTTTTACCTGTGAAAAGCATGTGAGCCTGTGGTAACCTAGGCAGAGAAAACACTTGTGGAAGATCTGGTTTGCTATTTACGTAGCCAACACACGATAGATCTTCCCAACGACCTTTTTTTGCATTTAGTTTCTTCATAACAGATATTGGTGTGATGTTTTAAGAAAATAAAATGGCGTTTGAAGAGATTTTGGCAGTGTTGTACGATACTCTCTTTTTTTCGTAAAGGATACAACAAATCAATATAGACACTAAATCTTCTCTCTTGTAGTCTATGTCACACATTCTAGATAATGAAAACAACAATGTGAGAAATCTACGAGGTGAATCACCATTAAGAGGCGGAGAAAAATCTTTTTAAAGCATCAACTTGTATTTTGCATGGCTCAACAGCCTCCATAATATCAAAAACGTATAATTTGACAAGGTAGTAAATTAGGGATTACATGATTTTTTCTTATTTGAACATATGGTGCCAAGATGAGAATATTCATGTGAAGCTTGAGGAATGATACGAGGAAGATGATGAATGTGAAATAAAATTCCCACACAACTTTCTGCAGATCACTCCATGAGCATACCGATCCACCTTCATTCTCTTTTTCATCAGTAAGGCTTTGTACCCTTGAACATATTAATGAAATTTTGTTTCTGAAATCATGTCTACTCCAAAAATATTGTTTCTTAGTGCTTAACTCTTGAAAGGGCAGAATTATACCTCCTTAAAGAAAAATATGAATGTCATTCTATTGTTTGATTATCTATGGGATCTCGTCACCGGCGTATCCACTCATCCAAATGACATAGATGACCAAATGAAGATGCAAATACCTATGGAAAATATTTAATGATGAACACTCTTAGCATTTCCGATCAGGTACAACCACAAGTATGAGATGTGGAAACATAAAAGGTAGGATGAGATACTCTCTCCACCATCTACGAAGAAAATAATTTGACAAAGATCCTCCATCTCTAGTAAAAAGTTCTTACAATCAATATAAAATAAGGAAATAAAGTAGAGAAATTCTAACATGGTGTGGCAGAACTACGAGAAGATCTTGGAGCACTCAAAGAACTCGGAGGAAGATAAGTTTTTTTCCCTCTCACACTACGAGATCTTCCTTCCAGTTTAGGACATTCATCACCACAATGACCATCACAAAAAGTAGGTGACCTTTATTGAACTGTTGAACTTTCTACGTTAGGAAGAATTCATTCAGAAAATGCATGAGGAATTTGAAGACTAAGAATTTATCTTGATTCAAAAGAATAGTAAAAACCCTCATAAGGTAAAATAAGAGAACTAGTATAAAAATAATCCATAAAAGAAATAACATAAGTATAAGTCTCAAAAAATGAATCGGTGGTATCGCATATACACCACAAATACAAACGATATTGTAAATTGTTGGTATATTGGCCGCATACAAAATATGATATTTGAGAAGAGAGCATATATGGGTATAGTGATTCATAGAAATCCAAGTGGTTTTGTTGCATACTGAGAAGAAAAAATGACATGTCATATCCCAGCCACATGAAGAATCAGTTTAAGATGTCCCTAAATCAACAAATTTTTACACACATGGAGATGATATAGTTCTAGTCTCCCAAACATCACAACCATTAGAGAATGTTTGGTTGATCTAATTTGGCACCAACAAGCACATGACTGATGATAATAATGTATTTAATTTAATGACTTATCAACCCACTAGAGAATAGGTTCGAATTGCAAACAATAAGGAGTATGTTGTAGAAGGAATAGGTAATGTCACCATTCCTCTCGAGATGAAAGGATATACTTTATTAAAGGTGTTATATGTTCCTAGATGGACCAAAAATATCCTTTATGTCTCTCAACTAGAATGAAAAAATCAATGTGGATTTCATGGTTCATAAAAGCATCAAATATTGTTTTATCTCATGAGAAGGTATGATACTTTCTAGAGATTTTTATAGGGATCATTTTGTTTCATTAGATGTAGATTCATCTTCTACAATTTCTGTCTTCCTCCATGGTGGAATCCATGGCACTATGGCATTATCAATATGGGAATATTTCTTCCGGATGCCTCTCTCATCTCAATTCTAAGCATATGATATGAGGACTTCCTTCACTCTCTCATTCATTACCTCTTTGTATTGGATGTATGGTGGGAAAAGATCATTAGGATCTGTTCAAGTCAAGTACATTCCATCCTAATAAATCTCTTGAGGTCATGCGTACAATCTGTCCAGACCCTTTCTTGCTTCATTTCAGTGATTTTAGTAACTCTATTTTTTCACTTACGACTATTCTAGCAAGACATGGGTGTTATTTCTCTGAAATAAGAGTGAAGCATTTTCCAATTTTTAGATCTTCTATAAGTGAGTTATTAATAAAAATGAGCATCCCCTTCTTTTCCTCCACTTAAATCTATGGGAGAATTCACGTCAAAGTAATTATTGGCATTATTGAATGATCACAAAATAACACAAAGCTTGAATTCTCCTTATAATCTTCTATAGAATGCAATTACATAATGAAAAATTCATATTGTCATGGAGATGGGTGATTTCATGCTTTCCACTATGAATTTAGAGAATATATTTTGTACATAAGAGGTTAAGAAAGTTTTATATCTTCTAAACTATTCACCTACAAATATCTTGTCGGAAAAGACGCAAGAAGAGGTATGGATTATCATAAGCCTATGTATAACATATACACATGTCCTAAATCAAAAGAGGAATAATATTTATGCAAAGACACTCTGGTGCATATTTTATGGGTACAATACTACCTCGATGACATATTGTCTCATAGATCTTGAGAAAAACAAGATTTATGAGAGTATGGATGTGGTTTAAGATAATTTATCATTTCTTTCATTTCCACATAAATAAGGGTGGTATTTACCTCCTCTCATAGATTTCTCTCACACTTAGATGATGAGAAAGATATTTTTTAATAGAGGAATGATGAGCTCAAAGGAAAATTGTTTGTTGATCTTTGTAATTTGGAAAATAATTCTTCACATCAAAAGTAGCTCCAATTTATGAATTGGGTCTAAAGAACCATGAGGGCATGCCACCTTGAACTCTCTTCCATATACTTCATTAATTTTTACAATGATAAGATAGGTAGTAAATGAGATATATCTAGCACTTGTGAGTTAAGTGGTGATAACACTTGAACCTAATACAATTGCAAGGCACTTTGTTAACCAAAGTGGAAGAATGCCATGGATGTAGAATATGAATCCGTGATTCAAAATCATACATGGGAACGTGTCAATCTGGTGTAGGAATGAAATCCATTATTTGTAAGTGGATTTAAAAAAAACAGGAAGATGGATCTATCGGAAATTAAAAGCACAAATTGTAGCAAAGGTATGTGATCAACAAGAAGGAATTGACTATAATGAAATAACTACACCCTCGCTAATGATCAAAACCATCATATTTATATTTGCGGTTATAGCATAAAAGCAGACAAAAATTTCAATAGAGGGATGTAAAATGTTATTTCTTGAATGTATATTGCAAAGAATATGTATACATGACCCAAATAGAAGGATTTTTAAGTGAGTAGCATCCTCATAAGTTATGTCTTATAATTTAATCGTTGTATGGACTAAAACAAGAACTTAGGGAATCATACATTAAAATAGATGATTAACTATTGTAGCATGGATCCAATCATAATTCCTTTGATTGAAATTTGTATATTAAAAAATATAGGTACAAAGATTTCAATTTTTGTTTTTATCTCGCCGATCCTATGACCACAAGGAGTTCGACAATCTTATCAAAGACGCTAACAAAAATATGAAGAAAACCCTCTAAGTTACATATTTGTAGATAATTTAATATTGTTTTGTCTTCGAGATATGTAAGATGAAACATCACATTTTTATTTCCGAGATGAAATATCCCAAGGCACTCCTAGAGAAGTGCAGAATTTCAGATTGTAAACCTATCTCCACTCTAATGGAAAAATATTTGTAACTTTCTAGATTCCCATATTCACCTCGGTAGGTGGTACTCAGTAGAAACATCATGTTGGGAGTCTCATTTACTTGACACTCGCAAGACCATAACTTTTCTTTGTTTTGGATATCTTTGATTCATGTACGCAGTAGAAAATTGTCATTGGTAGCACCAAAGTATGTCTTTGAGATATGCCCAAAGTACAATTAACTATGACCTAGAGTATCAAAAGAGATCTCCATTCTTCTTATAGGGATATTGAAACTCGAGACTATTGTGGATCTGTTGATGATAGGAAATCAACTACGGGTTATAATTTTTTATCTTGGTTCTTGACCCATCTCTAGGAATAATAAGAAGCAAACAATTATTTCTATCTCATCCAATAAGGCGTAGTGTCATGCTGCATGGGATGTGTGCGAGAGATATTTGGTTATATCACATTTTGGAATATATGGGAATTCCTAAAGAAAATCCACCCATCATTCATTATGATAATCAAGGTGTGTTGAAGCTTGTGAACAATTCAGTTTTCCATAAGATAAAAAAAGAACATTGAGGTCAGATGTCACTACATTCAAGAAAAATACTTGAACCACCACATTCAGCTCTAATACTGCCCAACCAATTCTTAAATTGCATATATATTAACCAAGTCTCTTGTAAAGGTGAAATTTGAACTATTTCGATGGAAAATTCATAAAAATAATGTAATAAAGGTGGAATGCTAGATTAATATTGTATTACATTATTTTTCTCTCGAGTTTTCTTTCATAGCATATTATTTTCTGCACCTACCTGTCTATTATCTCCCCTTTAATTGATTATGGGTGTATATATTGGCCTGCTTGGTTTGAATAAAATCAATCAAATCTGCTCTATTTCTTTTCCAATAAACATATGTAATGAATAATCCATGATAAAATAGCAAAATGTTGACATTTACACAATCATAGAAACTTCAATCCTTTAAACTTATAATTTCTTTCAAAACCTAATTTTCTACATGATTATTGGATTTTCCAATTTAGCCGTCAATAACCACATCATCTCACATTACAACGATGCAAGTCCATGGAATTTTTTGGCTACGCGAAAAAATTGGATAGATAATGAATTACGTAAAATTCATTAACCCTCTCAAAAAATACATAATTTTAGATTTATTCCGTGTTATTTTGAGAAATTTATTTGGGGCCTCACTCTTGGTATTTGAGAAAAAGGTTGCAAAGCTATGACTCTAGATAGTTCTAGAAAAAACTTAATATGACTTTTTTCCCACAATTTTCTTTTTTGTTCTAAACTGTTTCGTGGGTGTGTGCAGGATTATGCTTGCATGGGCCCTAATGGAGTGAGTATGGATTCGACTTTCTACACCACTTGAGTAAAATTAGATAGTATTAGTTTCTTTGATTGTTTAGGAATTACATGAGGTAGTGACAAATTTTAGAAATCATATTTTGGATAGATTAGATGCGTTTGTGGAGTACTCACCACTCCCATCATAGGAGGGACATGCGTTCCCACTACATAGTTTTGACAGAGATCGTACTTTAGGGAATAGAGATAGGACTATGATTCCGCCACATCATTGATGGGTAGAGAGGTTGTATTCAGATATGTGACCTAAGTCTAGGTATTTGGATGTAATTGATCACATTTTGGATATATTGAGACTACACCTTTCCACCTACTCTAGAGACACCATAGGATTTTAGGTTGAGGCATGGCTAGTTAGTTTGTCTAGGTTTTCAAAAACTTCCCTTACCTAAGTAATGAAGGGCTGATATATCTTTATACCTATTGATATATAACATAGTTTTTGGTTGAGGAATGAGCAACAAAATATAGTATTAGAAAGCGATGCAATCATTTCTCATCTATTTGAAGAGATAAAAATTCAGAGACATATATAGATGCTTCATGCAACATAAGGTCTACGTGTTTAATGATTTGACAGAGGGGAATAGTAAAGTATCATAATATGAGGAAAATTTATATATTCTCTTCTATATGTTGATTACATACATGATGAACATGTTTGAGTTCACCGATTCATTTGGGGTCCGAACATTGATATTGGAGGAGAGCTATATATGAACTTACCATAGACTCTTTTTGAGGCAATGGAGAAGGCATGTATCATGAGGGAAAAAAAAAGATTCATGCCATGGAAAATAACAGAGAACCCTTTCAGGCTATCCATAATATTCTATTGAGAGGAGTACTAATTCCTCCTCGAGGTGGATTTAGACCATCGATACATATAACTAGACATCAACTATAGTAGCAATAGAATTTACAAGATAACTATGGGACACAAAAGGACGGGGTACTTATTTATAGTTTTTGTGGAATTATAGAGTCTATTGATGATAGGGAAAAGAGGCGAGGCCAACCCATTCATAGAACACATGCAAGACAAGACCTATATGTTTTAATACACTTGAGTTCATGAGGGACAAGTAGATTCGATTTTCCTTAGAGACATGGAGGGTATTTTATTTACTTTTATGGGTATTTCACATTAAAAGAATGACTTTCCACATAACATTAAATATTATACCATACTTCGGGAAATGGGAAAATCTCACAGATTATATAAGGAGGTAGATAACTACAAAGAAAAGTACTAATCCACATTGATTGTGGAAGAAGGTAGTATTGGACGACTTCCTACATCAATTTTGTTTGATTCTAGGTAACTTGGCTCTTTTTCTATTTCCTATATTAATTTATTCATGTAAGCCAATAGAATTTAGGAAATACACAAACTCATATGTTGAGATGGCTTATAAAGCCAAATTACCTATATTTATGATGATTGGAGAGTGTTTCCTAGATTTAACATCCTTTACCACCACAATAGACGTACGAGGCCTCCCCTAGAATCATATGAGGTTATATTGGGATGTATTTTATCACAACACATTGAGTCAAGGTGGATTTTTATGGAAAGGTAATTAAGTTTCACGATGAGATTGGTATAGAGGAAGTTGTGACATGGATTAAAAATCCACTCTTGATACACATTACCTCCATAATGCATCTCAAGTGGAGTATGAGGAAGGAATGCAAATTTTTTACATCATTGTTAGTGATAGATTAGAGGATGAGTCTCAAGACCATTGTTGGTGAAATCCCACATCTTTTGCGAGTTCAAAAATTTCTCCTAGAGAATTACTAGCTATTCCATAGAGAGGAAGATTGAGTTTCATATAGACTTAGTTCTTAGAGCATATCCAATCTCATGAGCACCTTATTGAATGACAACACATGATATTTTTGAGCTACAGATTTAGTTATATGGTCTTATTGTTGGGAAACTAATAACTGGTCATATCCACGAGTTTGGTGAATGAAATGTTGAATAAATTATTATATTGTTTTTCCTTGTGCTCGTAGATAGTATTTTGATATTCACGGTCGGTGGAAGATAAAGAGGACCACCTCCACCATTTTTATAGTATTTGATGGAGCTTAATTTAATGGGAACCTTGTTAAGTGTTAATTATTTAGGATTCAGTTTAATACTAGGGGCACATCATTTCGGTGAGGGAATGATAATAAATCCCTCCAAGATTAGAAAAGTGATAGATTGAAATGTACCCACTAGTCTTAAGAAAACACATATTTTCATGTGTTTTGTAGGATATTATTATCATTCTTGTAGGAAATTTCCCATATAGGTAAATGCATCATTTCTCTCTAGCGTAAAGAGATGAGCTTTGAATGTATAGGGAAGTGTGAGCATTAATTTAGCATGCTTATATAAAAACACTACTCTACCTGTTTTAGCAATTCTCTACCCTCACTATGAATTCATAGTATGTACAAATTCTTCATTAGTAGCATTGGGGAAATACATATAGGACGGTCACATGATATCTTTTAATTCTCATCATTTCAAGGATTACGAGCTAAATTATCCAACCCATGAACTTGATCTTTCCATAGTGGTTCACGTATTGGTTGAATGTTGTCATTTTCTCTAGGTACAACATATTTTTATGAGGGTAGATTACTCAAGCCTCCATCACATTATTACTCGAGACCAATCTAATTACTCGTTAAATATGTTTCTGAGTTTTTTTATGAGCATGAGATGTATATTGAGCATGTGAAGGACAAGGAAATTGAGTTTTAAGATGCTCTAAGTCACATGTGGCATACATTTTTGGCACTTGAATATTAAAATATAATTTACATGATGGATCATAGTATATCATCCTAGAGATAGATTCTATTTCGCGAGTTTAGAGGGAGATCTAGCAAAACACATCCCTTAAGGGAAATTTTATGGGATATACAATAGAGATAGATGGAGGTTTTACACAAAGGGACTATTTACATGCCTAGAGATGGTTATCTTCATTACTTTTTCTCTCTAAGGCCCATCGTGTAACTTATTAATCCCACACATGCGTGAAGATCATGCATGCATAATTATGATAGTTATATCATTGGGCGGGGTTATGGAAAGACATTTTAACTTTTTTTGACAACTTTTTGTAATTCCATATGGTGAATTATGAGCATCAACACCCGACTAGAAATATTCATTCAAAATATATTCTATAGTGCAAATGAGAAACTATTTTTATGGATTTTATTATTATTCTACCCACTTCAAACATATCATCTTGAGGTGCTCATTGTAATAATTGAAAATTTTACCAAGGTAGAATTTTTTTCTAGTGAAGACCACTTATAACGCTAGAGATCTAGAAAAGTTTTACCTAGATGAGATTTTCAGGTTTTAAGGGATTCCACATATGATCAATTTCTATTTTCATCCTGTTCTACATTTGAGAATTTAAAACCGTGATGCGGTAGACCTTGGGCACATAGATTAATTGTAGCAATACATGCCACCCTTAGACAAAATTTCATACTCATCGAGTGAATAATTTTTAGCGGAAATGCGTTGCATGTATGTTATGAATCCTCAATTCCATTCGGATGAAAATTTATAGAATGTAGAGTTTGAATATAATAACAACTATCACATTTCAATTAATATGGTCCACTATAAATGATTGTATGGATGAGAGTGTCGGACTTATTTGAGTCTATATTACATCAATTATAGGATTTCATTTGGTACTACCACGAGTATACCACATGGTGAGATAGATAGATCTTATCGGGAAATGAATTATGGTGGCAACGTGGAGACAAAATAAGTACGGTGGTACCCATATGATTGAATGTAGTTCGAGGTGGGCATGAAATTATTCTTATAGTTCAAACCTCGTAAGAGTCCTATATGATATTAAAGATTTTTAATATATCACCATGGTTTGTGGGACCTTTTGCAATGTTGGAGTTGATTGGACTAGTAGATATCGGTTAACCTTTTCACCTAGTTTTTCTCGCATACACATTGTTTCATGTTTTAGTATTGATGAAATATTTACATGATACTTCTCATATTTTACATTCTAAACATTTCTAGGTGTAGGAGGATTGATGGTGCCTTTGGATTTTGTGTCCATTCTAGAGTAGAAGACCTTGGGCCTTCGAAATCATGATCTTGATCTTTACGAATGTAGTGGGATAAATATAATCAGTTTGGTTCTGCCTAGGAGGATGGTGATACTTTGATGGTCCAAAGTACCTAAATTATTCCAGTGACTTCTAGGTGGAATTCATGTTATAAGGGGATGGGTATTTAGTTCTCACTTCCCTATGAAAATGTTTAGTTATATTTACACGCATATTACTATTTTCATCATATGGATCATCATATATTTCTTATCAATATGGTTTGCTTAAACTCTCATATTATTTTAGATTTTGGATGTTTATGATTTTCATTTTGGAAGGGTTTTAAACATTAAGAGTGACTCACATAGACATGGAATAATTTGATGGGATTTAGTACACATTTTTATGTATGTATCTTATAGATGTTGTAGGTGGTATTGTTAGTATAAATCCTAATTTCGATGATGTTAATTGATATTATGGGCATGCTTTTGATTATTAATATAAAAATAAATACATGGAAAAATGTTGATTTTTATCGTAAATTAGTAGTAAGGATATTATTTAATCATGTTGAGTTGATATGGTGCATTCATTGAGTTTGATGATGGAAGATAAATACACGAACTCTATAGAAAAATAAATAAAACTAAACACACCAAGGAGTATGTAGGGGGACTAACTTCGGTGAAGCTCCATGGCCAACATGAATCACTCAAACATGGATTAGGTGAAGTCCGGCTCTATTTGGTGACTATGTGAATTAATTAATTTATTGATTTATTTCTACCTTATATTGTTGTGACCGTCTTTATCGACGCTTAGCCTATTTCATTCAATTTATTTACTCATTTTAAATTAAATTTTTATTTGGGTTTATGTGGTAATCTACTTACTTTTGTGTGGATTATATCTATAATGGGGTTGTTGAAAACTTTCCATTTTTTGGTATATTAGGAATCCTCTCTTAAAACCAATTTTGAGCAGTGTGTTGGACAAGTAAATCTTGTCCCAAACTCCAAAACCCTTCCATACACCTTCCAGTGGGGAATACATACATTTTGAAGACTTTTAGACTATTTGGGGGCTCAAAAGGACCCAGTAATGAGGCTTGGGAACATTTCAACCACCTTGTATTTATTTTATGATACCTTGATTCTTGTCGAATAATTGTAATATGAGCTATATTGGTTTTGGGTTAGTTAATTTTATACTCTTTGGGTTTCCCTTGCCTTTTTTGTTATAAGCGAAATTACATGGGTGGTTGATTTTGAAATATTTTATATTTTTACCCCATGGGTAGGCACTTGGAGTTAATGTCATAGAATGATTTGGTTTACCTTGGGAACTTAGAATATTACTACTTTGCATAATCCTAAAGGTGGTTCTATTTTATATATTTCCTATTTTAGGAGTCTTGCTTTATTGATTTTGAGGAATCCTTGGTCTTAAGTAAATGATCCAAGATTCATTAGGGAGTTCTTGAAGTTGATTAACTTTAGATTAAGAAAAAATATGAGCAAGAGGTTGATACTTTTTGTTTTTATGTTTTCTTTTTTTCAAATGTTTATTTATCTTACAATCCTTTGATGTAATGTATGGATTCTTCATGTTTATTAAATTAGTATGAAGATTTTATATTTTTGTGTACTTATTATGAACCCATTGTGGAGCTAACGAGTGTATATGTATGTATGGGATAAGGTACAATAATTAAAGAGGTATAAATATAAGTTAAATTGAATTAAACATTATGTAGTCTTAGAGAGGAAGGCTGAAGGGATGTTTGGCTATATTCTAGTTGAGAGATAAGTGGGTTTTGAATAAACTAAGTGGAGGGATGAGTGTTAATGAATTAATTTCTGTTTATTAGAGGAATAATAAACTTATTCACAACCCCTTAATGCAGTGATAAGTGGTTTGGAATTTCTCTATTTTCACTTTTGAATTCCATCAAGGCTTTCAAGTTATTTCTTATGTCGAGAAATGTATCTCTTTTATGCTCTCCCAAGCCCAATATTTTCCATATACTTATTCGAAATTTCTTGAAATACATTTATTTATGTGGATTTGGTAACTTTTTCTATCCAAATTTGTGTGTTGTCTATGGAGCCTTCTCAAAGGTTCATTGATCATTAAGGAAGCACTTGGAATTAATTTTTACGTGTTTCATTGTTGGTAGGTGAATTTTTCCTCCACCTTTCGTTCTTTTGTGTGTGTTTCAAGATGTATAAAAATGAAAAAAACAATGGAGAAGTATTATGTGGTTTTAATATACACATGACTGAAACCATTTTCTTGAATGTTTGAAAATTTGATATGGTTGACTTGTTAGTTTCCCAAGTATGCCTCAAGATTCATACATTTTGAATTATTTGTAAAAAGAGGTAATAAAATTTTATAGTGAGAATTGTAAAAGAATGAGTTGTTCTAGATGTGATAATATGACAATTATTTATTAAAATGAATATTTTCATCATAGGATTCGAAAATTGGAAATACAACAATGATTTTACCTTGTTTTATAAGTTTTCATTGTTATATTAGCCTCCATGGAAATTGTCATGGGCATTGTAACCCTTGTATATTTGGAAAAATAAATCTATTTTATTTTCCTTCATTTTAAAAATTCAATATCTCATTTTTAAAAATTGAATAATTTTAAGCCCCTTATTTCCTATAGAACTTGATTGTGTATCTGATTTGAAAAATGAAATATAATATTACTACTTTTATTGGAAGTTATATAGATTTTTACAAGAATTAAATTGTCATGTAGAGTCATAGATGCATTTGTTATTGTTGAAATCTGAATTTCATGATCATATTTGTTTTCAAATTCAACATTGAATATTACAATTCCTTAAATTGATCCACTTACTTTATCAATATGTGTTTCCCTTATATTGTGATAGTTTCAATTTTACTACATTAATTTACTTCTCCATCATTAGCTGTTAGTCTAACTATGATTGAAACAAATAGAAACAAGTGTATCTAATTTAAACTCTTTATTCATTTTTAATTTTAATTAAATTAACCTCATAGTATTATATGTATGTATGTATTATAAGTATTAAGGTATTAAAATCTTTCTTCATAATAAAATATGAAATATTTACTGAGGCTAAAATATTTAAATGATTAATACTACTAATAATATTCATTTGATATGTTATATGAAGTGGGATTATAAATATAAACAAATAAAATATATGAATAAATATTAATTATGTTACAGTTTGATAAATAAATAAAATGATTGGATCAAAACATATAAAAATAAAAATAAAATATATAATTTTAAATGTAGAGATATATATATTGAATATATAATATACTATATATATTATAATATACTATAATATACTATATATATATATATATATTAAGTTATATATTGAATATATAATAAAAATCTAGAAGGTTCATCTAATTGTTCCATATGTTGGACCCATGGGTAAACAAACTAATCACTACTTTGACTCCTAACTTTGCTCTTTGGGGGATCATACTTTCAGGAACCTCAATATGAGAAATATCATTGTCAAAGGTGACTCAATGAACATTGTCAATACTCTTTCCAAGTCCCTAACACCTAGTTAGAACATTAGAGACTTCCTCAATGAAGCCCATACTTGAGGCAATGGTATAAAGATCATTTTCCAACATGTTTATAGAGAAGGGAACAAATCAATGGATTCACTAGCAAATGTGGGGTTTGTATTAATGATTACAAGGAATGGCATGATTTCAATGACACTCCCACCAGAGTTGAACTCATCATCACAATTGAAGCGAATGCTCTCATCATTATTTCTTAGCCGATGGATCCTGCATGTGCGTAATCCTCTCTTTATATTTATAAGGAAGATCGAGCACGCTCAAATTTTCGATCCCTAAGTATGAAAATTCGACATTGTTTTCATATTGAACAAGTGTGGGAGAAGGAAAAGGGCTTTTTCTTTACGTAACTCACGGGAATTCGGGAAATCGGAAGCTGTTGGAAGGTCTATAGGTTGTTGATTTTAGATTAACCCTTCACTTTCACAGGTGGTTTTCATGATGTGAGGTACCCCATGAACAGTAGAACCACACTTTGATCTCGTAATGGAAGGAATATATTGAGCTATGGGAAACCATCAACATTGGGTGTTTCAATGATTTCATCCAATGAATTAAAGGGAGCGTCGAGTATATATATTTACAATTCCTTGAGAATTGGAAAGACAGAGGAAGATATTTTCATATCACTAAAGAGTTCATCTCGTTTATCACTAATTTTAGCATGTAGGAAAATAAATTATTCGGGAAATTTTTTTATAAGGAAGCGAGAGGAAAAGATATTTACGGATGAGGAGAAAAGCTTGATATCAAGAAGGAAGGTATTTTTTTACTATATCCTGTAGCCATTTGACAAGGTCATTCGAATGATGGTTCGGTATGTCCTTTGTAGAGGGAATATTCTCCACAATTAAATTGCATCATTTGGTCCTCCTTAATCATTTAAGACATAAGTTGAAGGTGAGTCTTTCCTACTATATTCTTCAATCTATGGAAAAATCTATTTTGGAAGATCAAAGTCATTAGAGGACTGTTCCTCTTCACCAGGGTGTCATTTACCTCATTAATATTTACATTTCTGATGTTGTGGCCCATGACCTCTGCCCCATTGTGGTCTCTCCTCTTCCCAAGTAGCCTGCATTCTCTCCAAAAACCCCATGTACCATCAATCTATCTCTAAACCAACCTCTAAAAGGATTCTTCATAGTAGCAGAAAAGATAAGAAAATTCTTGGCATTGCACTAGAAGGATAATTAAATTTTAGTGGAGGATATCCCCCATTCTTCTTACTTCCAAGAAATAACCTTGTTTTGGAAAAGAAATTCAACATGTAAGTTGATATTGTGAAAACCCTTGAGGACAATGTGGACTTTCTTCTTAAGTCTGCAGTTAAGGAACACATTATGGATCTTTATCACATTCCTCAAAGAGGAAATTGTCATATTGAAATCTATGATTAAAGACATTGAGGAAAAAAACAACTTCATGGCCATGCATAGTGTTATTATGGATCGCACGCACCTTGTCCGCATCCTCCATATTTGTGACTCGAATGGGATACTGGGCTCTACATGGAAGAATGGAAACATTACCAAAAATTTTAAAGCTTCAAACTGGGACCCCACTATTGCCATTGCCCTGAAAATCCATCAGGCCCTTAGTGTTACGTTAAATTCTTTTAAGAAATTTGTTAGTTAATGTTGTGATCTCCTTCCACTTGGTATAGTTGTTTTGGTAGTATTGCTTAGCTATGGTTTTCTGTTGTTGGCTGCTTGTTCGGATCTTGGTATCTTTGGGATCCATGTATTTGTTTTTTCTTGTTTCTTTCCTTTTGGTTGGGGTGTGGCCCCCACAGATAAAAAAATCACATTGCTTATACTTTGTTTATCTTGGCTTCGAGCCTTTGGTTGTACTTTTGGGTAAGGTCCCTCCAAAACCTTTTACCATTAATAAAATAATAGTATAATACATTATAAAAATGTAATATTAATAAATACTTGAATTTATAAAACACACACCCACACACACATTTGGTAGGTATTAACGCATTTAAATCTTGTTGCATGACAAAATATGAAGTATTTACAAACTAAAATATCTAAATGATTAATACCACTACTAATGTGAATTTTATATACATTAATTGGTATTATAAATATAAACACACAAAATATATGGACATAAATATATTAATTATGTTAGTGTTTGATAAATAAATAAAATGATCTAATTAAAACTTATATAAAGATAAATATTATAAATATAAAATTTTAAATATATTTAATATATACTATAGAATAATGTTATAAAACATAATATTAGTAAATTTTATAAAATAGAAATATATTTATATTTATATTAAATAATGTATACAATAATTGTAAAATCAGAATATATAAAAAGGAAAGCATATATATAGGGTTTATGTTTTATTTAAAACTAATTATACAAAACTCATGGGCCCTTTTACGTACCTCTATATATATCTATATATGCATATATATCTATACAAACATATGTGTGTGTGTGTATGACTACATTTATACAATAAATAAACTAAAAATAATAATTTCAAATATTGGTCCTATACTAATTTAAATTGAAGACCTTCATTTTTTTCATTTGCTCCTTTTTTATCCGGGTTCTTTGACCTTCCTTTGTACTTGGGGTAAGGTCCCAACCTCAAAACCATTTACGTTTAATAAAAAAATTGAGGACCTCCATTTTATTGAAAATGTGTCTTCTACATTGCATAAAGACCTCCATTGTTTTCAAATACTACATCTAACCATATATTATTACATATTTCCTTGTACATTTTTGTTTTCTATTTATTTATTTGGTTAAAGATACATAACTAAGTCACGAAATCATCATTATTTCATATTTACATTACTGTGGGGTTCTTCCTAGAGTAAAAAAAAATCCCGAGAAATGTTTCTCCATTCTAATTTATAGAATTAAAAATCTTATCTTCATCTACCACCCACATTACTATTTACCTATCCCCATAAATTGTGACATTTCATCTCCATATGAAGTGAGTTTTTTTATTATTGATGAAAAAGGAAACTTATAATGTTGAATTGAGTGTCACTTAAGTGAATAAGATGAAATAGAAAAAACTACATTATTAATGAGAAATTAGAATATGGAGAGTGAAGAACGAAGAGAGATAAGGGACTGGCTAATTTGATGAAGAGAAATATAATGTTGATAGAC
This sequence comes from Taxus wallichiana var. yunnanensis, assembly GCA_018340775.1. NCBI lineage: Eukaryota > Viridiplantae > Streptophyta > Pinopsida > Cupressales > Taxaceae > Taxus > Taxus wallichiana. The sequence continues at coordinate 69,760,386 of CM031233.1, forward strand.
CTTTGACGAAATACTTCATCAATGAGAGTTTTGACCTTTGATTACATATTGAACGAAGCATTTGTAGGAATCAAATAGATCCTGAGAAGAATGTGGAGTGAATAACTCTCAACACACTTATTTTATTATGAAGAAGTGCATACATTATATAGGAGAAATAATCAACTACATTCCCCTAAACTAAAGGAGGAAGATTTGGATGAAGGAGAGAGAATAATGGAATACACCAAGGAAGAGAAAATAAAGGGATAAAAACAAAACAAACACTCCTAAAATATGAACTATGCAACGTATGCTAACATTCCCCCTTATTACATTATTCTTGCAAATGTGACCCCTGAAAAGTTCAAATTTCACTTTTCCAAGAGATTTAGTGAGAATTTCGGCAACTTGTGCTTCATAGGATAGTACTGGAGCTGAATTTGATGGTTCAAGACATGCTCTCGAATGAAATGGCAGTCAATTTCAATATGCTTTGTTCGTTCATGAAATACTGGATTTTACATGAGCTTCAACACACTCTAATTGTCGCAATAGAGAATAGGTGACTATTTTTCAGGAATTTCCAGGTCATCCAAAATGTAACGTAACCATATCACTTCACACACATCTCCTTGCGGCATGATATTCTACCTCTGTGGATGAGATAGAAACAACATTCTTCTTCTTGCTTACCCATGAGATAGGTCCAAATCTGAGGTGAAATATGTATCTTGTAGTTGACTTCCTGTCATCAATAGATCCGGCATGGTCCGAGTCGACGTATCCCTGTAAGAATAATTGATCATTCTTCTTATATTCCAGACCATAATCAATTGTTCCTCGGACATATCTCAAAACATGCTTTCTGCATTCCAATGACATTTCTTCGCTCTGCATGAACCTGGAAAGATAGCTGACATAGCATAGCAGAGATCTGGTTTGGTATATGTCAAATAGATGAGCCCTCCAACAAATTTCCTATAGAGAGTAGCATCTACTTGAGGTGAGTCCTAGAATCTTGAAATTTGCAAGCCTTTTTCCATGGGAGTGGATATAGGTTTATAGTAAAACATTCTATACTTTTCTAGGAGTGTCTTGGCATACTTTGTCTAGGAGAAAAAATGTGATGCTCCTTTTGCCATATCTCCAAGCCAAGACAATAATGTAGTAGCCCCAAATTTGTCATGTCAAAGGTTCTTTTGAGATCATTCTTTACAATATCAACTTGATCTTCTGAACTACAGTGATCACAAGATCATCTACATATACAACAAGAATGAAAATTTCTTTGCCTACCTTCTTTATATACAAATTCAAATCTGAGGGGCTACGAGTGAACCCATGCTGCAAAAGGTGATCATTGATCTTGATATACCATGCCCTGGGAGCTTGTTTCAGTCTATAAAGTGATTTGATGAGACGACATACCTTCTTAGGCTGCTCTTTATCAAAAAAATCCTTCACGTTGGGTCACGTATACTTCTTCTTTTAGATCACCATTTAGGAAAGAACTCTTGACGTCCATCGCTAAAGTCTACATCCTTTACGTTTACAAGTGCACAAACTACTCGATGGTCTTGATCTTTGCAATGGGTACAAAGGTTTCTTCATAGTCGATGCCCTCTTTCTAAGCATATCCTTTTGCTACAAGTTGTGCTTTATGTTTTTCGATGGATCCATCTTCCTTATATTTTGTCTTGAAAACCCATTTGTAGCCTATGGGTTTCTTTCTTGTAGGTAGATCGACAAGTTCCCATGTCGATTTTTCATGAGTGAGTCATATTCTCGTATCCATGGCATCCTTCCACCGAGGTTGGTTGAGTGCTTCACGAACATTATCGGCTGGATCTATTCATAAGTGAACACATGAGTGAAAAGTTTACCTCATTTCTAATTTGACTCCTTGTTTTGACTCGAATGATGTATCTAGGAGTTGTTGCAAATGTGAGTCCTTGATAGTGCTTTGTACCCACTTCAGACGAGAACTTGGCTGCTTTTGAGAAGAACTGTGTCATTTCCATGTGGATTGATGTGGAGTCACATTCTCCAGTTCTCCAAGGTCAACAAATAGTTCTCCTGGCAGCATTTCTTTTCTCTGAGTAGTCTCCTTTGGCTCATCATCTGATTCGGAGACTAATCGGTGAGATGTGGTTGGAAGTGGATCTTATGTTGATATTATTGAGTTAAAGGATGAATCGTCACAAATCATGTCCCAAATCTCGTATATTTTCTTTGTCTCAGGATCCATGAGATGGTATGCCTTCGAGGTAGTAATGTAGCCAAGTAGGATACATGGGAGTGACTTTGGCTCAACCTTATTTCTCCTCTGAGCTGGGACATGCATGTATGATGTGTAACTAAATACTCGTAAATGAGAATTTGATGGCTTTCTACCACTCCATACCTCTTCGGAATTTTATTTCATAGAATTTTTTGGTGCCCTGTTGAGAAGATATACAGATTGTCTATCTTGCCTTAGCCCAATAGTGTTCCTCTAGCTTTGTTGTTGTTAGTATGTGAGCCATCTCCATCACTGTATGATTGCGACGCTCAACAATGCCATTTTCTTTGGGGTGTGTAGGGAGCGTCATGTGTCTTTGCTTAATGCCTTGTTGGTTCAGGAAGGCCAAGAACTTATTTGATGTGAATTCTCCCCCTCGATATGAGCTGAGTAGAAGAAGTGGTTGTCTGGAATCTTTGACAACATGATGATAGAAGTTCTGCAAGTGTTGAAGAGTCTCACTTTTCTTCTTTAGGAAATATACCCACATCTTGCGAGAGTGATCATCCACGAATAGTTGAAAGTACTTGTATCCTAAAAATGAAGCAGGCAATGGGTTGTTCAGATTGGTATGAACTACCTCCAGAAACTTCTTGGCATGGAAGGTGCTCACTTGAAACGGATCTCTGTGTTGTTTTCCTGTAAGACAGGCAAGGTAAATAGGAAAGGAACTTGACAATTTTGGTAGTCCATGGACCATTTCTTTTGAACTCATCTAGTGCAATGAAATGACCGATAAGTGTCCATATCTAAAATTCCATAGGGCAGTTGATTCTATTGTTGAAGCAGATAAAGCTACTGTAGAAGATGAAATAGTATCTAAAGAAAATAACTTATCTTTTACAAAAGCTTTAGCAAGAACCATACCTTTTTGGGAGATTAAGCATGATTTAATGCCATTTTGAACAAGAAATTCTACCTTAAGGTGATGATTCAAGAGCTAAGTAACTAACAAGAGGTTGCTAGTCAAGCTAGAACATATAGTACCTTTGTAAGTGTACATTTTCATGGTCCCAGAGGAATGGTGGCATTCCCTATTCCTTCTGCAATGTACTCTTTTCATCCAATATCCAAACTTGATCTCCATTTGGTTCTTTGTGTAGTGAATCAAAGATATTTTTGTCACCTAACATATGCTTGCTTGCACTGGAGTCTATCAACTAGAATTTCTTCGTGGGATGAGAAGTTTGAGAGATGAGTACAAGGTTCTTACCAAAATGGGCTCCTTCTGATGTCTCCTCATCAGATTCATCATCTTCTTGGGCTGTGAGATGTCCCTTCTTCTTTCTACAGTGGGGACGTCATTTGGACTTTGAAAATCTTTGTGCCTAGATGCACTTGTATGGCTTGAAGACCCCTGTTTCAAGCTAGTATTGGTTTTGCAAATGTGACACCATCTCTTTGACTTTTGATCTTTCTATTGTTGTTTTGGTTGCACTTGATTTGGCTTCTTTGGGGGACCCTTCGATTCTTCTGGCCACGGTAAGGCTTTGAGAACAAGGCTTTATCCTGAGACTCCTCATGGGATGAAGTGATGGCCTCTTCTTGCTGCAGCAAATTCACAAGCTCTTTGAATGTCACTATTTGTTTAGACACATTCAGTGTCATAACGAACACTCGGAATTGAGAAGGGAGTTCTCTCAAGGTGATTGCGATGAGAAGTTTATCATCCACCATTTCACCGAGTGCTAATAACTTTGATCTCATCTTAGCCACGCGACAGTAATAATTCCTCCACTTTCTCGTCTAACCCCATAGAGAGGGTGTGTAGCTTTGACTGAAGATGAAGTATCTTCATCTGATTTTTGGCTTCATAAATGGTTGCCAACTTGTCCCAGGCCTCCTTGGGTTTCTCCACATTCTAAACATGCAGTTACACATCATCACTGATACTAAGCATTATCAGCATCAAGGCTTTAGCACTAGCCATTTCATATTTTATTAGTTCATGGGGGAAATTTGTGGGAGCGGGCACGAGACCACTATGACATTTCACCATAATCCTTCAAAATAAAGGATTATATTCATTTTGTCTTCCAGGCCATAAAATTGGACCCTTTGAGCAACTAAGCATCGGATGAAGTAACCGGAGAAGACATCATAATAAAAAGAATATTTATTTATTTATTTCAAGAGTTATTACAACTTTGACTCACTGATGAGAATTATTGGCTCGTAGATGCTCACGATATTCACGTGTTGTGAGATGACGACGCTTTGTAGGGAATTTTTCTTCGTCGTCACATTCGGCATCATACCCGGATTCTAATTCTTCCCATACTTGCTTTTCTTGGCAGATGACGTCGAAAAGAAAGTATTCAAGAAGTCCTTCTCAAACTAGCTTGTTGAATGCTAGATTTCCAGTATTTTGAAGCTCGTTTAGCAAAGAAAAGTAGAACCTAGAGCTCTCAGGAGCTTCTTCATGGTGTTCTCATTTGTGGCGTTGATATTCTAGCTTTCGGCTATGGCGACCGTGTGTTATTGACGGTCTCAATCGAATTGTCTACACTCGACATTCGGCGAAGTGTTGTTGGATCTACTTCTTGTCCTTCGTTGTCTCGGTGGAGAGGTCTATTTCAGACACTAATGGCACTATATATATATATATATATATATATATATATTTAAAAAAAAATTATGGCCTTCAGGCTTCACAATGCCAAATTGTTCTCTTCTTGAGCCACTCTCACTCTTCACGTAGGATTCTGCACATTACATGCAGCTTTCAAATTTTCCACGCTGAGCTTTTGTATTGAAATTCGGCTTTTCACGCATCCTCTCTCCTCTCCACGCAGCAACACAACCTTTCCACGCAGAAAGAATATAAGTTCTTCCACGTTTTTTTCTTCCACGCAGCTTTGGTCAGATTCCATGCACCAATTTTATACTTCCACGTAGGTTGTTGTTTCTTCTACAACAAAGAGACAAAAAATGCACATTCCAATAGCTTAAGGCCACTCCAATTCCTCTTGATCACGTAGCAACAATCCACGCAGTGAAGGGAAGAGAATACAATTTTGTCTTCTTCACATAATTCCACACAGGAGTATATTTAACTTGTTTTGCAAATATTCCTCCATGCAGCAGATGTCTTCACCAAATGGAAATATAAGCCACATTTTGTAATTGCAGGTGTATTTTCTCCTACACACAGCTCCACGCATCTCCTGTCCACGCAGTTGAAGGCTCCTTCATGCACAAGAGACAAAGCACAGGTTTCAAAGAATTCTTCAGGAAGACTTCCACGTACAAGCAGGAGCAATTATGTTTCACACAAATTCTAGTATAATCCTCCACGCAGCAACAAGAGAAGGACTCAGCACAACAAAGTTTCTTCACGCAGCAAAGTCTATCTCCCAATTACCATGCAGGAGACTAGAAACTTCTCCTTTCCACGTATGCAGTCTCAGGAGGAGTGCTTTTCCACGCAGGTATTCTTCTTTTTCTTCCACCGTAAAAATATCTCCTTCCTTGCCCTCCTTCTAGTGCCAATCCAACACGCAGGCTCTTCCACTCACACAGGCCAGAGATTTGATGCTCTGATACCAAAATGTAGGAATCAAATAGATCCTGAGAAGAATGTGGAGTGAATAACTCTCAACACACTTATTTTATTATGAAGAAGTACGTACATTATATAGGAGAAATAATCAACTACATTCCCCTAAACTGAAGGAGGAATATTTGGATGAAGGAGAGAGAATAATGGAATACACCAAGGAAGAGAAAATAAAGGGATAAAAAAAAACAAACACTCCTAAAATATGAACTATGCAACGTATGCTAACATCATTGAGGTTGCATTTTCCTCCTTTTGTTGTTAGTTACTCCAAAGTGTTGAAAGTGAATAAATGACAAAGGAGAATGGTTCGTAGTGTAAGAGGATGCTTATAGTGATGTTGGCATAATATGAAAACGAGTTGCACATTTGCAAGAGTGAAGAAGTTGATATTTTCTTTATGAGAAGGCATAATCAAGACGCCTAATCGGTATGGGTGATGACATATGGGGTTTGAGATGCATGGATGTTTGATAATAATTGTAGAGGGATGGATAACATGAGGTGAAATGATGTGTTTAAGTTGCATCCTCCCTTTCTACATTCTTTGTACTTTATTTCATTATACTTATATTCCTCCGACTTTCCTTTGTTTCTCCTTTCATGTGGTTTTTCGAGTTAAAAGCGTCCCAAACCCCATAAACCCATTATATAAGGAAAATGTGCTTCTCGAATGAAAAGGTTATATCACCCTTTCGATAGGTGATCTCTCCAATGTTATAATTGTTACGTTGGATGATCAAGGATCTCCAAAATTTGTATCGAGATCATAAGATTACTTTCCTCGCCTCATCTATATCTAGGGGTAAGATCTACAACCAACCTCTATTTCTATGGGGGCGCCCTATCCGAACTCTCTAGAGGGGGATGGGAAGGGGGAAGACTTATCCTATATTTTATCTAAATCCCCTTCCTCTGGGCTATCCAATCCAATCATATTAGGTATGTAATGTGATAAATATAGATGTAAACAGAAATAGGTGCCCCCATGTTTGTGAAGGATGAGAATCTTTGATCTTCTTTGAGGGATTGATGGATGAATATGATCAATTTCTCCTGTTCCATTACCTCTATAGGATTTTGTGTTTCTCTCTTTATTTTATCTATCCTCGTATAGTGTGGGATTTCTTATACCATTGACTTCCTTTTTGAGACATCTCTTGAGTGAGCTCTTATTTTTCTATAGTTACACAACTTAAGAATTTTCTTAATAAGAGTCTCTTATAAATCATGGATATAAATGGCTTTCAATCTCTCTCATATACTTATACTCCTTCTAGAGGTTCCTAGTTTCACACCCCTAATGAATTGCTTACAATTCAGAAACAAATGGAATTCAAAGGATGGTGTTAATAACTTGACATGATATTATATACTATGCTCATTCAACATGCTATTTGTTACACATACCTTCTACTGGTCATCCATAAGGTATGCTCTTATTATCTTCTTTATGCTACAAAATATTCATTCACCATCATAAAGTGGGGAAAGTTTAGTCATGAAATTACGTATTTACTACAACATCATTCTGTGAGATTTATACTGCGTGCCACATCTATATATAGGTCATTGGCCAGTGGGGCACGGCCTTCTCGCGTCAGCCGATTCACTTGGATAGATCTAAAAGGCTCCTATATGTATCAGCTATAGAGTTCTAGGGGGTACCGAATATATATTTTCGGTATTGGTAGATACGTGTACCATCCGGGCATGCCATAACGAATGGGCGAATGGGAGTTAGTCAGGCCCCGAACTATCCATATGAAATTCGTTGAGTATTCGGAAGTTCCGGGAAAATATTGACTTCCATTACCATAGGCTCTATATCTATTCCGGTCTTCTATTGGAGCAGAATGTGTTAGCAAATTAATTATTTAATACATTGTTTTAACGGACTTCTTTCTACACTATTCTAGTCGATTACATTCTAGGTTGTTCTCCTCCTGCCTATATGGCATTTCTAGAACTTTCTCTTCTCTGTATAAATTCCATTCAGTGTAATGTTTCTTATCAATCAAAAATAAATAATATCTTCTGTGTCTGATATATGCTCGGCCTATCGATGGTATCAGAGCAGCAAAAATCATACCTGGCGAGGTGAGAATTGAAAACAGCGAGGTTCTTTCCTGTCAGAGCGAAGGCGATCAGAGGTGAGGAGCGAAAGCAAATTAGAGTGAGTAGCTGGAAAGAAGAATTATTTAGGCGTGGAGATCACCCACATTGGTATTTGGAGCTATTTCCTTCTGGAAGCAACCTGTTCACTCTTAAAACATAATCTTAGACGTGGAGCTATTTCTTTAAAGAAAACCAGAGATGTTTGGCAGAGAAAAACAATGCTTTTTTTTCATGAAAATCAGACCTGCGCAGCCATTTTTATTTATCTTTTGTCTTGCATGAATATTAAAGAAGTCATTAATTTTAGAATAAAATTCCTAAAATTCATATCTGATTTTTCATGCAAAAGGGAAAAGTTACTAGCTAGACGTGGAGACATTAAAGGAATTTAGTATTTTTAAAATTAAAAATCACATATGCCACGTTTGTCTTTAACCGGTCATTTTTGTCTTTTTAAAATCGTTTTTAAACCTGCGTGGAATAATTTACTAGTAGATCTTATTAATTTTTCACTAAAACGTTGGTGGATGTTTTGAAAAAGGCAGCTATCCGAAGAAAATTGCAGAAACCAAGAAGGAAATCAGGAGCAATTTTGCATACCAAGGAGCTTAATTTGGTACTATGTCCGCTCAAAAATATTGCTCTCATATGCCCAGCTCTTGAAAGAGCCCAATTTTTCTCCATGGAAGAGAAAGATGACAATCATTCTACTCTTCGAAGATCTCTCGGATATCGTCACCGGGAGCTCCCTCATCCCATCGATGACGATGATTGTATCAAGTACAACAAGGATAATGTGAAAATAGTGATATTGATCACTCTGAGCATATCCGATGAGCTGCAGCCACACATTTGGAATGCAACGTCATCAAAGAAGGCATGGGATACTCTCTCCACTATATACGAAGCCAAGAATTTTACGAAGATTCTTCATCTCCAGTCAAAGCTTCATACCATGAGTATGCAAGAAGGCGAGAAATTGGAAGAATTTTTTCCGTCGAGTAGCGGAGTTACGAGTAGAGTTTGTTGCACTTGCAGAAGTGGTTGAAGAAAAGTTTCTTGTACCACTCACACTGTGAGATATTCCATCCCAATTTAGAACATTGACAATGACTAAAAAAGAGGTGAATTTTCTGCAATAGGAAGAAGCCATATATAGTTAGTTCGGAGGATTTCAAGGAAAAAAAATTGATCTCCAAGAAGAATACTATGAAGCCTCACAAAGGTCAGCAAGAAAATAAAAAATAGAAGTAGACACAAAAGCAACCACAGAAGCAACTATAGAAGCAAAAGATTCCAAAGACGGATCAATGGTGTCATATTTTCTCCACAAAATTGCATGAAACCGCACACTTTTTGTACAATGGCTACACATAGTGCAATTATTGATAAGAAAGCACATGTGGACAAGGTGATTCAAAGAAATCCATGTGGCATCCTTGCGGAAAGAAGGTAAACGACTTGTCACAACCCAAAGTGAGATGATGACACGAGATGAAGATACTCCAAAATCAGCAAATTTCGGCACACACGAAGATGATTTGGTACTTGTATCCCAAACATCACAACGATTAGAAAATATTTAAGCGATAGATTCAAGTTATGCAAACACGTGATCGCCGATTTAAAGCTATTTCATTCATTAATTACTCAACCCACTCTAGATCTGGTGCGTTGCAGATAATAAGGACTATACAAAAGAAGGAATCAACAATGTGACCATTCCTCTCGGAAAAGAAAATGTACTCTATCTCCCTAGCCTAACCAAAAATATTTGATTTTTCTCTCAGTTGTTGAATCACAAGCTCAAAGTGGAGTTCCTTGTTCAGAATGGCATCAAGTCATGTCTAATATCTCAAAAAGGTAATATACTTGCTAGAGCATTTTTAAAGGATCGTTTATTTGCTCTAGATGCGCTTTTTTCCTCTTGACTACATTATCTACCTCCGTGATGGAATCCATGCATGCCTATTGGTTTGGACATCTTTTTTCCATCTCCCTTTATCAGCTAAGTTAGAAGCAGATGGTACGAGGACTTCCTCCTCTCTCTCAGTCATTACCTCTTTGTCCTGGATGTCTTGTGGGCAAACAACATCGGGATCCATTCGAGACGAGTACATTCCATGCCAAGAACCATCTAGCAGTCATGCATACTAATTTGTGTGGACCCTTTCCTACCTCTTTTAAGGGATTGCAAGTACTTCCAGCTATTCATTGATGATTATTCAGATGAGACTTGAATGTTTTTCTCAAAAAGAAGAGTGAAGCATTTGAAAAATTCCAAGTCTACTATATGAGTGTTGTGTAGTAGACTAGGCATCCCCTTCAAGTCCTCCACTCAGATCGAGGGGGGGAATTCATGTCAAATAAATTCTTGGAATTATTGGAGGAGCACGACTTCACATAGCACCTTACTACCCCCTATACTCCCCAAGAGAATAGAATTGTAGAAGATAACAATCAAACTATAATGGAGATGGATCATTGCATGCTTTCTTCTATGAAGATGGAGAATAGATTTTGGGAGAAAGCGAGACTGATAACTATATATCTTCTTAGTCATCTAATTCTTATTTGAGAGTATTTGGTTGTACTGCTTATATGCATGTTCCAGATAAAAAGAGGAAGAAGCTTGATACAAAGACACACCAATGTATATTTTTAGGATATAGTACCACCTTTAATGCCTATCATCTCATGGATCCACGACACAAAGAAGATATATGAGAGTAGATATTTTGTTTACGATGAGTCATCATTTGACTCATTTCCACAAAAGGAAGATTCAACACCGACCTCCTCTCATAGATTGCTCACACATCTAGATGATGAGCATGAGGATCCTAGAAATGAAGGATGATCGAAAGGAGAATAGTTTATCGATCTTGGAAATTTGGAATACAGTTCTTCTCATCGATGTAGAGAGTGTTAGATTCCAAAATGGGTCCAAAGCACCATGAGATATTCCCACCTGAACTCTCTTCCAGACACTTCATCAGGAGTTCATATGAGAAGTGAAGCAAGGAGCGAAGTAAATTTAACACTCATGAGTTCAAGTGCTTGAAGGCACCAAACTGGTTCATTTCGTGAGACACTCAATCACCCAACATCGAAGAAATCCATAGATGCCGAATATTATACAAAATTTGTGTATAACTAACTCTCTTGTGTTATTCTTTTTGCATAGAAAAACTGAAACCTTTCAATGAACTTAAACATGTATGCTCGATGACACATTCTATCTTAATTATATAATAACCCTAGTTGTGTTACCACCATAGCCTGTATATTTTAGTAGCATCGTCGTGAAACTATCAATTAAGAATGACTTGATCAAACATTATCTATAGTAAGTGCTTCCCTTCAAGGATTAGTTATCATGTGTGTAGTAAGAAGGATATATTGTCTTGATTCCGACTTACGTGTTAGGTGATAGAGATCACCAACTACTATTGAAATTAACCTGTAGCTGATGGGATTATCTAATGAAGTTAATTTTTAAACTTGATGTACCCTCCCTCTCATTCTAGCCACATTAGTTTGCAAAATGCTATCATCTTAAAAGATATTTAATCTTCAAAACTAGAATTTATGGTACCACACCGTTGAAATATATTCATTATTTCATTTCTATAACTTAAGAGAAACTAGGAAACTAAAAACTTGGTTCCATAATCCCTTGTTATGTCTTTTAGGACATTAGGAATAAAAGAAATTTCTCTTGTAGAATTGTGAAATGTGAAAACATGGGATCATACATTGAAAACAAATCTTGTGGTTCCTATGTATTTTTAAAGATTCCAATCACGTACTTCTTCTAGATGTTAAACATTACTTTTGTATCTCGTTTTATGATAAAACAATACTAATAATGAGACCATAATGCAATGTAAGAGTAAAACATACAAGAGTGAAATGAGATTTGAGGTTAGGAAAAATGCCACTCTTTGAGTCCTTATAACTCAATTAGACATTTCCTTGTGTTAAAAAGAATATGACTTGCCTTAGAGAGATCAACTTCAAGAAAACAAAAGATATTTATAAATATGTATAAAGTTCCTTGAATTGGAAATGTTAAATGGATTTACATTTTATCGAACTATATTAACTATGGTAGGGAAATAAAGATACCGTGATAATACAATATTTTGGAAGAATGTATCTTGAATCTAAATCTATCTCAAATCCTAAGATTTTTGTCTTGACATTACGTCATATTCAATATTGTAGTAAGGGTAAATTTTAGAATTTGGATAACGTTTGAGAAACATAGGTTCAACCTATGAATGAGAAAATTAAGAACTTTGTATGCATTTTGAAATATGCCAAATAATTACGTAAGTTATGGAGATTTTCATAAGAGATAAAGAGAAAACTTAAAAGGTTGAACTGTAAGTTGAATGTGAAATGAATTCTGAGAATCGTAGGTGGAAATAGGTTAAAAATATACTTTCACAATAATGTTCTTGGAATGTTAATCATAACTAAGATTTAATTATGGTAATGAGGTGTCATGGGTTTGCCAACCCTTGACTCCTTTTCTTGTGGTTGGATCATTGATAACATTGTTCATTAGGGAAACTATGATATGGACATGTATATGGTGTTGTTGTGTGTCTATTTCAGTCTATGACTTATTTAAATGTCTTGTGTGTTGTTGAGTTTCTCTTCTTGGAGCCCCTGTGGTGTTGTGTAGTGAGCAATGTAACTAAAAAAATTTATCCCGGTATTTTTACTGTGTATTTGGGTGTGTAAATTATGGGCATTACATACTCTTTGATACAAAATTAGACATGGTAACTTATCGATTTACCTATAAGAAAGAAGTTCATAGGTGTAAGTGGATTTTGAAAATGAATTACGGGGTAGATGGATCTATCAACATGTTTAAATAATGACTAGTTGCAAAGGGTTATTCTGGTAGGAAGGAATTGATTATAATGATACCTTTTCACCTAATGTGATGATAAAACCATCATGGTTGTCTATGCATAAACAAGACAAAGTGGATGGAGAATTCAAAAAATGGACATTGAAACTTATTTCTTGAATGCTGATCTCGGAGAATAAGTATACATGACCTAGCCGAGAAGGATTTGTCAATGAACATGTTGGTGCTCAAATTAGTCTCGCCCTATTTGCCATTGAAATTCCTCGGTTTACGGCCTTTGTCATGTTTTATGTCTTCCCATGTTGGTGCTTGAAAGACTTTGTCCTCCATTTGGTTGTCATGATCATTCCCTTCCTGGGTCGAGGATCACTTAAAGGTCCAGAAATTGTTTTTCATTTCTCTATCCATCTGAAGGAGTCTGTAAATTGGGCGTAAAACTCGGGTTGTTCCTTTCCTTCTATTTTCCACAGTCATGTATTGTTGTCCCTGTCATTTTTTTCCCAAATACCCGAGGAAATGATATTGGATGTAGCTCAAAGGATCATGTTTGAAACTTATAACATCTCCAAATTTTCTATCCTTGAAGAAAAATTCATCTCCGTGCTCAAATGGTAGTTTTACTACATTTTACAGTTTTATGGGTGAGTTTTCCCCATCAAATTTACATCTCTGCATCAGTGGAAACATGGCCCTTATTGGTTGGATGCAGCTTAGTACGACACTCTAAAATTTTTATGTCTCGCTTCAACCCAAAACTATTCCAAGTGGAGGAACGACGCTCATTTGAAAATTCACCTTTTGTTTGGCCTTGGAGTTGTGCACGGGGACACGTGGAGGATTCTGCTACTTTCCCAGACTTAGAAAAAAAATTCATGCAACCGGTATAGTTTCTTGGCGGGTCATTGACACATGGTGGGCTAGCGCTCATTTGAGGATCTGCCTCAAGGTCCCACCTTAACAATTGTGACAGGGGACATGTGGAAGGTTTCCGTCAGCTCTAATTTTTACTTCAACTCTTCAAAGAAATGTTTTAAGGCACTGGGACATGAGGTGAGCCGCGCTCATTCAAGGTCTCCGCTCTTGGGCACTATCTTGAAGTCACATCATAAAGACACGTGATGGTTTCCCACTGGGCCTTCCCTTCCATTAGATTTTTCAAGTAACTTATTAAAAGGGTCTCGAGGACATGTGGAGAGACCACACATATTTGGGGACCAGCCCCTAAGTTTTATTTTGAAGAAACACCGAGAAGACACTTGGAGGCTTATGCTCACTCGGCTTTTTGCTTGGACTTTTGAACGGTGAAGGAGACTATCTCAGACCTTAGATATATGGTGCCTTCCACTGAACCTTCAAAATTTTAATAGACTCTACTAGACTAAGACACGTGTTGAGCTTGTGCTTGTTTGGGGTCTCTACTTTTTGGGACCATCTCAAAATGCACCATTAAGACACCTAGCAGGCGGGGAGATGGAGAAATGGAGCTTTGGGGTTATTTAAGGATTTTTGCCTTTTGTAAAAAGGGATAAAATTGTAAGTTAAAGTTTGAACCCGACAAGATGGTAATGCTAGTGTTGAATAGTAAAAAAAAGAGGTGTGGGCCCATGGGGAAAGTGTGGAATTTTTTTTCTTTTTCGAAAATAAGTATAAAGTAAAAAAGTGAAGTGTAGGTCCGTTGGAACCCACATCAGAGCTAAAGGTGGAAGGGTGGAGCTGCGGAATTTTTTTTGAAAATTTTCCTTTTCAAAAAATAAAGGTAAAATAGCAGAATCAAGCCATGGTTCCTCTGGGACCCACATTGGGACATGTGTCAATCCTGTTTTCTAAGGGTGGAGGGACAGAGAAAAATGTCAAAATTTTAGTTTTTCCAAGAGTTACAAAATGTCAAGAAATACTCCCTGTGCCGTTTCCAATCACATTTTTACATGTGGAGGGATCATAATAAAAGTTGAAAGGCAAGATCAAGGGTATTTGTGCATTTCATTCGATTTTTTTGCCATTGAAGCTCCAGGATGTTTGGAGATGCATTTTTGAATCATTCTTCATCAATTTTTGGGAAAATTTGTGGCGTTTTGGTTTGCAAAGTTCAATTAAATCAATCTGGGAGCTCAATTTGTAAATCAAGTAATTTTGAAGTGTATTTTTGATCGGGGTCATGCAAAAATGCAAAATGCCATATCCAAAAGTTGCAGACAAAAATTTTAGAGGAAAAGGAGGAAAAAGGATGAAATGATGAAAGCGCAGTAAAAGATGAAAAAGGCATTGCCTCGAGAGAAAAAAGTGATGACTCGTCAAGTTCGGCTATTCGAGAGGCTTGAAAAATGATTAAAAAGGGGATTTCTCACATGATAGAATCGAAAGGATTAAAGGGACTCCTAAAAAGTTGTGGCATGACATCCTAGTCATTAGTCGAGGGCCCAAGAAACATGATCAGTTCACAATTGGTCCACTGGTAGATTTTGGATCTAAATTTGTTAAACGTCGTTGTCTGAAACAAATTGGTAACAAGCAAAGGTCCCTCAAATATTCTTCTCTTTTGGGGGAAATTGAGTGGGAAAAAATGTATAAATGAAATGAGAATAATCTTGCAAATTTTCAAAGTTTCTATTCTTGATAAAAAATTTGAGAAAGCCATCTTCCCGAGAGACCAAAGCTAAGATTACCTATTATTTTATTCAAGTGTTATATTTTTGTCGTGTCAAGTTGTTTGCATTTGTATAACCATTGACAAGCACTGAGATTGCTCTAGAAGCTTTCCCCTACTAATGAATCTAAGTAATTTTGGAATTAATTTGTGTCTAATCTCTATCCATTTTTCTGCCTTCTTTATTTTCGAATGTCCGCAAATAATTTTTTTCGTTCCTATTCCAATCTTACACTAAATTTTTGTGAAATCACACAGGATCTTGTCCTATGAGAGTCTAATGATATTTTCAATTTTTTTTCAAGAAGAGCCTTCATCTTCAATGAGATAAACAAATTTAAAATCAATTCACTATCATTTCTTGATAAAGATTTTTTGTAAGTATTCAGGTGTACATTAGGTGTGATTAATCAAAACTTTAGTGTTTAATTGATTCTCCGAATTCGAGCCTTCATGTTGGAGTCTCAAAGATTATGTGAAAACGTGCTAACTGGGCCTCCATTCAAGTACACCTCTCAGTTGAAGGAACATATTGACTGCTCAAGCTTTTTGTTATGAATTTGTTCATTATTTTAAAGTCCCTCCAAATATCCAATATAATCAACTTTATCCTTCTTGATCTCCCAACAAAAACATTTAAAAACTATTGATCCACCCTAAACTACCCCTGCTTTTTTCTGTGTATGAACAAATGCAAAATCCCACTATCAAAAATATGCAGGAGTGATAATGATTCCAAATTTCTTTAGTAACCTTTTCCTTGTATTGAATATATCTCCATAATCTGTAAGTGACAACTCGTGAGAGTCAGATTTGGTGTGTTGATCATATTTTCCCAAGGTCTTCTCTATAAAATTTGTGCAAAAGAAGGATTTACCAATATTCTTCAATAAAATAGGGTACAAAATAGGTTCTCTTTCCTTGGTTGAAGGGAACAACCTAAAATAGTTAGGATAAGATCAGATCCTTTTAAGGTGTTACCCACTTCTTCAAACCCCGAGTACTAAAAATTCAAATAGATTGCTTTCCCACTACAAAATGACATACATAATCATCTATTTTCCTCTGAGTGTCTTGTCAAATCCATGATGTTTCTTTGCCTTTAAAGGAGATTAAATCTAAGTACTAACATGCTTCTAAAGACCGTTGTTGGAGAACCGATTTGCGTTCTTTGAGATGAACTATTGACTTGTTGCTAGTTCATATCCATTTGGCCCATCAACAACACTTTTGACACCATTTACGGGGAACTAATTTACATTTCGAGACTGATTTGTTGATTTGTTTCCATTTCGTATCCATTTGGCCCATCAACAACACTTATGGCGTCGTTGTTGGGAACCGATTTGCATTCTTGAGACCGATTTGTTGATTTTTACGAGTTAGTATCCATTTGGCCCATCAACAATGCTTCGACATCATTTCCATGGAACTAATTTACAGATCTTGAGACTAGTTTTTTGATTTGTTTCTAGTTTGTATCCATATGACCCATCAACAACACTTTTGGTGCCATTTCGGGAACTGATTTGGATTCTTTGAGACCGATTCTTTGATTTGTTACAAGTTCATATCCATTTGGCCCATCAACAACACTTCCGCACCATTCTAGGGAACTTGTTAAAAATATTTGAAATATTTGGATACATATCAAACCCTTGTAATGTTTCTTTAACATTTTCCGTGCAAATACATTGTTAAGAAGTCATTCTATGTGTAGATTTGTGAGATTTGTTCAAGGGTATATGCTCTGTCTACAATTTTCCAAGTATCTAGCACTTGTTTCACTTTGTTTGCATTGTGATTGATAAATTTGGGTAAAAGAAGATCAGATCGATAATTTTTTCAAGATTCCATTATTGATAGACATTTGAAAGATTATCTTTTTTAGTGGCGACTCTGTGTTTTTAAATTATTTATAAATACTAGTGTCTTAACATATATCAAGTGATATTTTTCATTAATATTTGCGAAGTTGGAAGGAAAAATATCTTTCCTCGGAAAGGACCCTAGTAGAAGGTTGTTTCAAGAACTAGGAAAGTCAAATTCAAAAGGCCGAAGACTTTGGAAGGCTATTGGAGATCAAGCATTAAGAAAAGAGATCTCCATTGGTGAGACTAATTAGCTTTGTGATTGAAGATTACGCAGTACTTCCTCTTTGTTGAATTAAATTCTCCATCTTGAGAGGGTCCATCATCTATATTTTAAACATTTACTTCTTGATATGCCCCTGTATTTTTAAAATCTAATAGAGTTCTCCAAGAGACAAAAACTTTGGGGCGCAGTAATTCGAGAATTTTATCATTGTACCACTCAAACCCCTTACTCCTCATCATTTTTTTCTCCCGTAAGATCACCTCCTCACAATAATATGGCTCACCTCCACCCAGACCTCCATTTTTGTTAATACTTTTGGTCCCATCAGTTTTAGAGGTATGGCTAGATATCCAAATGTTGTGCCACAAGATGTAAGCAGATTACCTAAGTTTCAAGGAAATAATGTATGTTGATCAGCACTTGAAACTGTTTTCCAATATGATGGGTGATTTCAAAATAGATTTTTAAGATGTATACATTAAATTATTTATTCATACTCTAGAAGAGAATGCAGAGGACTAGTATAAATCTCCGCCGAGATAATTCCATTAACTCCTGGACAGAGATGAAGAATTCCCTTAGAATGCAAAGACGGTGATAAAATAGACCCTAGGTTTCTTTTATCGAGTTTGAAAATATAAAAATAATCCTAATGAATCAAAGTGCATGATTTCAACACTAGATTATACAAAACATTGAGAAGAATTCTTGTTAATTTGAGGCCATGTGATGAATCATGTTTGATAAAGTGTTTATATGCATTTGACAAGAAGGCTACATATTATTTGAGGGATTAAAATCTTGGTACTTTTAGGAAAGCATTTACTTTGGCTCTGTGAATTGAGAACAACATTAAGGCCATTAGAAAACCTCCTAAGAGGGAGGGTGTTAAATTGATAAACCCAGAAAAACCTCAAGAAAGCAAGAGTGTGGATCTTGAGGAGGTTGTTAAAACTTTGGCAGGGGTTGTCAAAGAAATCTCTTACAAACTAGCCCAGCGGAGAGAAAGGAATTGGGCGAGTTAACAATCTCAGCAAAAGGAATAAAATCATGAAATTTTTTGTAATTATCCTAGTGGCGATCAGAGGTTAGATGAGAGAGGTAAAGGACCCATGGGATTTGCAAATAGAAATACTCGAGCATGTGAAATTAGAATGGTGCTTGATCCTCCGACTACTCAAGTTGCTTTTATTGATGAAGCCAATGATATTGATTGGTGTGATAGATGCTTTCTACCCCATCCTCCATGTGAAGTAAATAATAAAGAAGAAGAAGTTGATAATGATGATGGTACTGATGATGATGTTTGCATGATGGGTTTCTCTTCAAGCTCACAATAAAGAGCAACTTAAACCAAAGTGATAAGTGCTCAAACTGCTACAACATTTTGGGATTACATTCACCGGGTACCACTTCTTCCTCCTCATAATTTTGAAGTAGATGCAGTGCAATCTTTTTAAATACCTAATAATGAATTTGAGTATTTAAGAGCTTTAATCATAAAGAAGTATGATGAAGGAATCTCTTTGGAGGAAGATAGGTAGTAATTGATGAACGTTGTTGTTGCTCAAGAAAAGGATTATAATACTAGGAGTAGAGTTGTCAAAGGAGAAGGGCCTCAAGCCAAATATAAAACTCCATTGCTTACTAGTATTCCTAAAGAGGCTCTAGGAAAGATACACCTCCCAAAGGCCTTGTTGTTCCAAAAAAAATTCATACTTCTCCTCATGCCCAAAATGTCAAGAATCCCATGCCATCTAATGATTTACGCTAATCTCCCTTCCAATGTTGCCTTGCCAAAGAATGTTCCATATGACATTGCCCAAGTTTTGAGTCAAATCAAAGCTAGTGTTCTGATTGTTGAGTTGCTTAGGATTCTTGAGCACAAGAAGAGATAATTTGAGTACTTGGGATTGAAACAACAAAAGAGTACCCCAGGAAAAAATGTAAACATTGTAGAAAATCCTCCTCCAACCATTGCGGACCTTGAAACACCACTAGCATTGGAAGAGCTTGGAGAAGCACCTGAGGTTTACTTGGGGACATGTTTGGTTGAATCCCAATTAAACATGTTGATCCATTTTTTACAACTTTGATCATTAAGGACGGTGATTACATAATTATACGTTTCATTCAGGAGCATCATGCAATTTAATGCCTTTTGAGGTCATGAATGAGATGGATATCAAAGTGACAACAACATATGGAAGATTCACTGCCATGGACTCTAGAGACGTTCTAATTGTTTGATGCATGAAAGGTTTGGTGGTACAGTTTGTAGCTTATCTCGGTAAGAACCTGAAACTTGATGTTTTCATTGTTTATTACCCTACCAAATGGGGCATGTTGTTATAAAAAAGTGGGCTACAAGTGTTGGTGGAAGTGTCCAGATGGATATGTCTTTTCCACCATTCCAATTGAAGGTGGCCTTGTAAAGTGTATGGATAGAAGAAAATGTTATACCTCATTGAGGATCCAAATAATGCTTCTTATGAAGTGTTATATGCTGATGTGGATGCATATAACTTGGTGGGGTTTGTTGATGACATGGAGAGCAAGATTGATTAGTGCAAATGTCTTTAAAAAGTTGTTTTATCTTAGACCTTGTTATTTTATGGAGCCTGTTCCAAGTTTGGAAATGGTGCCAACATTGTTCGATCTCCCCAAACAAAGAAGAGTTTTTTATTTTCTTTCAAACTTAACTTTGAATGCACTAATAACCTTGCTGAGTATGAAGCATTGTTGTTATGTTTGTGAATTTCTTTGAAGTATTATATTAAATATATAATTGTCAAATGAGACTCCAAAATGATTGTCAAACAAATTAGAAAATTGTATGCTACTAAAAATCGAGAGAATGAAACAATACAAGCATGTAATTTGGGATTTGATTGAAATGTTTGACTCATTTAAGATTTTGCATCATGATAGAAAGTTCAATGCTATTAAAGACCAGCTTGCAGTCTTGGGATCTTGGTTTGATGTTTGTTCAATGTCCCCTAATTGTGAATATAATTTTGAAGTACTAACAAGGCCATCCGTCCTCACAATGAAAAAAATTGGCAAGTATTTGATGATGATGCCGGGTGAAACAGTTTTTTGTAACAAAGGGGAGTTTGTTGATTAGTGTATTGATTGGGAGCCAATGGTGTGTGCAACAGAAGGAAAAGAAACTTTGTTTGGTAAAGACATCATCCAATTGAAAAATAATACCATTCCTAAAGGGCTTGTTTCTCTTGAATAAAAATTTTATAATGTTGATTGCATTATTAACTGACATGTAGAAACCTCAAGGGATGTTGAAGAGCATGACCTTGGCACAAAGGAGAAACCAAGGAAGATCTGGTTGGGAAGCAATCTAAGCAAGGAAGAAAAATAGTCCTATGTCCAATTGTTGAAGAAATATCAGGATTGTTTGGCTTGGTCTTATTCTGAGCTGAAAGCATACAGAGAGGATTTGTTTCAGCATGAAATTCCTCTCGAAACAAATGCAAAACCATTTAGACAAAAGTAGAGGCCAATTAATCCACTCCTCTCCATGAAGATGCAAGAAGAATTGAAGAAGCTAAGGGATGGAGGGATTATTCAGCCAACAAGGTATTCTTCTTGGGTTGCAAACTTAGTGCCAGTTAGAAAAAGAATGGTGATATCAAGCTATGCGTGGATTTTAGAAATCTGAATAGAGCATCAATGAAAGATAATTATCCTCTAAAAACATTGAAAATATGCTACTGAGTTAGTGATTTGGATCTCGAGTTGCTTTCTACATTGGATGGTTTCTCGCCTATAATCAAGTTGTTATAAAGGAATAAAAAAGAATTAAAATTGCCTTTAGCACTCGTTGGGGAACATATGTCTAGGTTAGAATGCATTTTGGTCTAATGAATCTTTGGAGCAACATTTCAAAGTGAAATGGATGTGTATTTTTTGGTTATATTAATGATTTCATTGTTGTTTATCAAGATGATGTAATTGTGTTTTCCGGGAAGAGAAATGATCACTTGCAACACTTAGAAAATATGCTAATTAGATGTAGAGGATTTAGAATATCATTGAATCCGGAGAAGTGCCACTTTGGAGTGTGTTGGTACCCAGATTTAATCTCCTTCACAACTTGAGTTGCATCATGGATTTTACAAGACACTCAGAGGTAGATTACTGGTTTATATGTCCTTTTGTAGTTGAGGAAGCAATTTATCTAACTTTTTAGCACTTAGGATTTGATGAAGTGGGTAGCACCTTGGAAGGATTCTATCTAATCCTCATTATTTTAGGTTGTGCCTATCAACCAAGGTAAGAGATCCTATATTGTAGCCTCTATTTTGTTAAGGAGGTGAAAATATCCTCAGACCTTTGTATAGATTGTATGGAGATGGACTTGAGAAAACATCATCAATTTACCATTATTCAAACTCAACAGAGCTGTCACTAATAAATGATGGAAATGCTTTCAAGACAAGGCTAAGGCTGCTAAAGACATGGTATGATCCTAATTTTCTTTGTGCATTTTTATAAATGGATTGTATTTTTGTCGACACACAATATAATGCAGAGGTATTATAGGTAGGATGAGTAAATTTGAAATGAATTTTGCGGTGGGAGATATTCAGACAAGACTAACAAGAATTTGCCAACTTCTTTGAGGACCTTTGCAAAACTTGAAAGACTCATAAAACAGAAATGATTCAAAGAGGTTAAGGTGTTCCTTCAACCAGGATATGTGCATCAAATGGAAGCCTAGATCTACTCTCTTCCACACAATCTCTCGATTATTTATCAAAAATCTTGAGTTAAATGAATCAAAAAAGCATTTAGAAATTTCTGTTCTATCGACCTTAGGTACCTCTAAAGGTTTACAATCAAATATATATCAAGGAAATTAGAGTGAACTTAAATTTGTTTATCCCTTCATCGGATGAAATCTCTTCGACTCTCGAATTACAAATGCCACTAAGTTTGTTACTAGAATGAGATCTCGCATGATCAAAAGAAAATTCCAAACACCAGATTGCAACAAGAGCAAGAAACACAAATTGAAAACATTCTGAAACATAATTAAATTAAAATTTTACCAAGAAATAGCACAAAATAATCAAGAATGACCAAATTTATCATGTAGGGGAATGTTAGAATAATAAACTCGAGATTGTTAGTGGCTATACATCCGCAACCAACCTAACATGATACAAATTTGATGCAAAAAGGAGTTAAAAATGGTTCTTAGGTGGTTTCTCGGAGAATGGGCTTCATCCCAGATTTTCCCATGAAAATTTTAAGTTTCTCCAACACTTTACATGAAAAATTCATGTAATATATACATTTTCAATGACTCACTCACTTTATCTCTCAAATCTTCCCTCCAAAAGTGGAATATTCGAAGCACCTTTGCTTTACAATATTTCATGAAAATGACATTTAACAAAATCATAAAACATTGTCAGTTGTTCTTTCAAAATGTGAATAATTACACAACTTTCATCATTCTTCAAATTGGAAACATGTTTTTCCTTCCCCACGTATGTAAACCCCTTTCCTTTCATCATTTGAACTTTTCCCTTCCCAATATTTTACTCTACAACTTTGGATCTAGTAATTCATGATTTTCATGAATTGGAGTTAAAATTCATTTGAAATGTGCTTTGGATTCACAAAATGACATGAATTGGCAAAAAAATTGATGAAAATTGATGCAAAAATGCATCTCCAAACTTCTTGGACCTCAAATGGCAGCCAAATTGGTGAAATGCATAACGTTCATCGATCTGTTCTTATCTTTAACTCTAAGCCCTCCACGTGGCGAGATCCTAAAAAGTGGGCCTTGGGGACACTTTTGACCTTTTACAACTTTTTGAAAAATTGCAAAATTTCTTGATTTCCTCCAGATCTCCGTTAATTAGATTTGAGCCGACACATGGTGCAATATGATTTGCTATGGAGTCGCACTCAATTTTACACATTTTTCATCTCTCTCTGGAAAATAGGAAAATGTTTCACTTTTCCTCCGCTAGCCCGCACCTCCACTTCAAGTTTCTAAAGTAGGTCCCATCAGAACCCCAGCTCCCTTTATGCCTTTAACTCACTTTTCACTCAAAGGGAAATATTTTCTCTTTTCCTCTGCCACTGCACCTCCGCTATTGATTTCTCAAATGAATTTTGACTTTCTACACTTAGGCTTGTGGGTTAGTTTGATACTTTAAGTCATTTGAATACAAGAGGAAAAATTTCCAAGTGGCCCTCGATGGTCGGCCTCCCCACCTCTTTGACTTTTCAAACCGCCATGTGTCATCACGACACAATTTGAGGCGATCCCAAACAATTTATACCTCGAACGAGCAAGGGCTCGTCACGTGTCCTATTCCGGCTAGATATTTCTAAATGCTTGAAGCTTAGTGGAAGCCACCATGTATCATACTTTGAGGTAGTCTCCTTTTGGCCATTGAAAAGTATAAGTAAAATGCAAAGCAAGAGGAGGCCTCCACATGTCATCCTCGTGCTTCTTTAAGATGGTGCCTAAAGTGGAGACCCTGAATGACCACGAGCTCACTACGTGTCCTATTCCGCCAAACTACTCCAACTGCATACAAATTTTTTCAAGTCTGGGTTAAGCGGTGGAAGCCTCCACGTGTCCTCCCGAAGCTACTTCAAAGTCAGACCAAAAACTTTATTCTCAAATGAGCATCATTCACCCACGTGGACATAGTTATGAGTTGAGGAATTTTATAGAATATTTGAAGTATTTAGCTAAGATGCATACAACAAATATGTGCCACATCACCTATAAATTCAGGGATGCAAGTTTGACTAGGAGAAAATGCCCGTCAAACCATAAAATACAAAAACACGAGCATTTGAGCCTGAAAATGAATTTTTCTTCAATGATAGAGAGTTTAGATTGTTGCAAGGCTCAAACACAATCCTTAGAGACACATCAACTCATCCTTCTTCAAGTATTTCAAGGTAGAAATGTCAAGAACACAAATTCCAACTGTGGTAATAGAGGGAATGGGAAAACATGAATTTATGAAAGGACAGAGCTCGGAGAACCCAAAATATAGACCTTTTCCAGAGGAACAAAGAAAATAGGAGAAAAATATGGACCCATACACGATCTTTGACACAACGGTAGACTAAAAATGACAACAAAGACAAGCCAAACACAATCATGGGGAAGGATAAAATGACATAGGCTGTAAATCAATAAATGTCCAAGGACACAAATCGGGTGAGACAATTTTGAGTTCCAACACAAGCTCCTACTAGGGGATGGGCACTCCCATCAAGTGCCACAAGAACGAAAGTAGACCAAGTGCCAAAATATGCATTGGGAAAACAGAGTCACAAGCCAAAACACCCAAAAAACCAACTAACAAACCAACAAAAAGGGCTTCCACACACAAAGGCAAACCAAAATCTGACCAAAAAACAAAAAATTGTACACTGTACAAGTGATATGCAAACCTCAGTTTTGGGGATCAATCTAAAAAATGCTTCAAATGTATGCCATTAATAGGCAGCTTAAGCAATTCACCATCTAGGTCCTTAAGGAAAAATTTATTCTCACCAATTCTTATGTCAATTGAATATGGGCCCATCCAAAAGCATCAAATTTATCATGCTTTCCCTTATCTTCATGCATACTATCCCACAACGGCACAAGATCTCCAATACTTGAAAGATCTTAGGGTTACCTTCTTATCAAACAAATTCTTCATTCTCTCTCTGAATTTGACATGCCTCTGATGGGATGCTCTTCTTGCTTCATCAAGTTCAAAAATTTGATTAATCCTTGCTTCATATGAACTGATTTCTTGATCTTCAAGTTTTGAACAAAATGGAACGAAGACAACTATAGATGCAAGGGCAAAAATATTGTGTTCCATATACCAATCCAAAATGTCTTTTACCGGTAGCTCTTTTAGTAGTGATCCTATCAGCCGAAACAACAAACTTTAGTTGTTCACCCCACTTCTTCTTGTTTAATTCCAAAGTCTTTTTAATAATTTTCAACAAGTTTTTATTGTTGGACTCAGCCTGTCCATTTCCTTGTGGATTGTAGTTAGAAGCATATGTCAACTTTATTCCATATTCTTTACACATTGCCACTAAAGTTCCATCTTGAAACTCATGGCATTATCAGCAACAATCTTGACTGGCACTCTAAATCTACAGATGATATGATTCAATATGAAGTCCATTACAACTTGGTGCATTGCCTTCCTAGTGGGGATTGCTTCCACCCATTTTGTGAAGAAATCAGTAGCTACCAAAATCTATTTGTGTCCAAAGCACTTGATGAATCGAGATTTCACCAATGAAGTCCATCCCCCATTTTTTTAAATGAGCTTCAATTGATACAAGCTGCAAAGGAAGGAGCACTGAAGCTTTCATTCTTCTAGAGAAACTCGATAACTCTCACATCTTCTAACTAGCTGAATTGCATCTTTGAAAAGAGTTGGCCACCAATAACAAGACCTCAAAATCTTGTGTGCAGTAACCCTCCCAACAAGGTTTCCTCCACAGACTCCCCTAGGGAAGTCAGCAATTATTTTGGAGCTTCATCTTGAGTCACACATCTCAAGAGGATTCCTTAAGGGTTCTTTGAAGCCTACCCAAAGTTTGTAATGATATATTTTTAGAAGCCAACTTGAGAGATCTTTTATAATTTTTATTAAAATGTCTAGGGAAACATATGTATCGAGATAAAAATTACATCCTTGTACCACTTAGATTTAAAAAAATTCAAGAACATTTGCCCTCTCTTCTTCTACTTCATTTACTTCAGCATTATGCAAATTACTTTCAGCCATGAGCTTGGCAAAACCCAAACCTCTTACTATCTTTGTGGTCTAAATCTCCATATCATACTCCTACAATTTGTTAACACACCTTCATCTTTTTCTTGATATCTCCATCTCGATAAGACATATTTTACCATTGTGTGAGGAACATAAGCAACAACTTTGGAACTCAAAATATAAGGTCCGAACACCTTATTTTCTTTCACTAATGCAAAGGCTTGCTTCTCCATGATTGTTTATTTTAACTCATCTACTTGCAATGCCTTACTAAAGAAGGAAATAGGTCTTTAAGCTCCATCATCATCCGTTTGCAACAAAACAGATGCAATGGTGTGCTCTGAAGTAAAGGAGAATACTTGGAAAGGTGTCTTGTAATTTGGCACTTTGCTAGAATAGGAGCATGCTTCAATAATTCCTTGATTCCATCAAAATATTTAAGGAAGCCTCTTCCCACTTGATATTTTGGTCCTTTTCAACATCCAATAAATGGGGAGACTCAACTCAACAAAATTAGACACAAACCTTCTAACGAAATTGATCTAACCAAAGAAGGATAGAATTTCTTTCTTAGTCTTTGGAACCGGGATCTTGTTCATAGATTCTATCCTTTGTGGATTAATCATAACTCCTTTGGACATAATGTGACCAAGATGTTTTTCTCTTTGCACTCCAAAATGGCACTTCTTTGGATTGAGTGAGATACTATATTCTCTACATCGATCAACATTATTTCCAAATGTCATAAGTGGTCAATTATTTTGCTAGAAAAAATAGTAATGTCATCTCGATAAACAAGAATAAAATCATTGATATAACCAGCAAAAGAAACATCTTTGGCCCTTTAAATGTATCTCCAGCATTCATTAAATGCAAAGGCATCCTGAAAAAACATATGTTCCCCACGGCATAGTAAAGGTAGTTTTAATCCTCTCTGATTCTTTGACAACAACTTGGTTATAACTAGAGAAACCATCCAAAGTAGAAAGCATCTCAGAACCAGTCACTAATTGCAGCATGTTCTCCATGTTTGGTAAAGGATATTTTTCCTTTATTGATGCTCTATTTAGATTTTGAAATCCACACAAAGTCTGATATCTCCATTCTTCTTTCTAACCGGCACCAACTTTGCAACCTAAGAAGAATACCTTATGGGCTGAATGATTCCTCCATCTCTCAATGTTTTCAATTCCTCTTGCATTTTTGACAGAAAGGAGTGGGTTAGTTGGCCTTTACTTCTATCTGAATGGTTTGGCATCTTTCTTAAGAGGTATTTCATGTTAGAACAAGTATTAACTATATGCTTTCATCTCGGAATAAGACCAAGCCAAACAGTCCGATATTGTTTCAATAATTAGATATAGGAGTGTTTTTCTTCCTTGTTTAAACCACTCCCTAACAAATCTTCCTTGGTTTCTCCTTTTTCCCAAGTCATGTTCATCAACATCTCTAGATACAAACATGTTTCTATTGATTATAGAATCAACATTGTTAAAATTTGACTAAAGAGCAACCATCCCTCTAGGGATGGTGTTAGTCTTCAATTGAATGATATCCTTGTCAAACAAGGTTTATTTTTCATAAAAATTATAGACCAATGGTTCCAAATCAATATGTTGATCCATAAAATCACCTTGGTTCTACAAAAACCTCTAAACACGAGTATCATTTCCAATGTTTGATGTTATCGGGGACTGCAGGCCTAGTGAGTGTTTCTACATCATATTCACAATATGGAGAAATTGTACAACTGTCAAATATATACCCCAACACTACTATCCTATCTCTAATAATATTTAAACTTTTTCACGATGAAAAATGTTGAAGGAATCAAACATCTCAATCAGATCCCAAACTACTTGTTTGTATTGTTTCATTCATTGATTTTTATTGCATACGGTTTTCTAACTTGTTTGAGAACCAACGCAGAATCTCCCTTTACAATGACATCCTTTACACCATACTTCCAAGCAATCCTCAGCTCTAACAATAATGCCTTATACTCAACTATGTTATTGGTGCATTCAAATTTAAGTTTGAAAGAAAAAACAAATTCCTCTTTGCTTGGAGAGATCAAAACAACACCAACACCATTACCAAATTTAGAGCAAGCTCTATCAAATAACAAAGTCCATGGAGAACCTAATTCTTCAAGATAGTTAGACTTATCCATCATGTGCTCCTTACCATTAGCAAACCCAAAAAAATTATCAACATCAACATCAACAAATAATACTTCATAAGAAGTATTGTTTGGATCCTCAATTAGATGCAACATCTTTTTCTCTCCATATAATTTTACAAGGATACCCTCAATGGGAATGGTGGCAAAAGACATATCCTTTTGGACACTCCCTCCAACAATTGCAGCCCACTTTCTTGACAATAACATACCCCATTTGGTAGGGAAATCAACAATTACAACATCAAGTTTCAAATTCTTACCCGAATAGGCTACAAGTTGCACCACTAGACCATTGACACACCAAACAACTAGCAATTCCCTAGAATCCATGACGATTACACGTACCATATGCTACCTGCTACTTTGATATCTAGCTCATTCATAACTTCCAAAGGAATGACATTGTATGATCCCTCGCAGTCAAACATACAATTATGTAGAACTTGTCCTTGATGATCAAAGTTATGAAGAAAGGGTCGAAACTTAGTTGAGATTCAACCAAGGATGTTCCCAAATACACCTTGGTGGTTCACCAAATTCTTACAATGCTGATGTCTTTCCTACCTCTGCAATAGCAAGTGGAGCCTCTACAACATTCACATTCCTTTTCACAAATGAGCCTTCTCCTCCTTCAATCCCAAATACTCAAGTGCTCTCTTCTTGTGCTCGGGGATTTTAAGCAGCTCAACAATTAGAACACTGACCTTGATTTGGCTCAAAACTTGAGTAATGTCATAGGGAATGTATTTAGAAAAACAACAGTGAGAAGGAGGGCTAGAAATTTCATCAAATGGCAAAAGGTTTTAACATTTTGAGCATGGGGTGAAGCATAACTTTTACTTGGGACAATAGGACTCTTAGTATTTGTTTCTTTATTAGGAACTTTTTTTGGGATATTAGAAATCAATGGAGTTTTATTCTTGGCTTAAGGCCCACTCCCTTGAAAGCCTTACTTCTTATGTTATACTCCTCTTGGGAAACCACAACTTTCATAAGCAACTTCCTATCTTCTTCCAAGGGTATACCTCCATCATACTTCTTGATCATCAATGCCCTCAATTACTCAAAATCATTATTGGGAAGCTCAAAGGCTTGTACATTATCAATTTCTAAAACATGAGAAGTAGGAAGAAGATGTAACCATTGGATACAATCCTGAAATCTCTATGCACTTATCACTTCAATAGATGTTACTCCTTGACATGAGTGTGTAGGGAAGTCCATCATACAAGCATCATAATCCGTATTATAACCATCAAATTCCTCTTCAATTTTTTGATCTGTTTCACATGGTGGATGGGGTAAGAAACATCTATCACACGGTCAATTTGATTTCCATAATCAACAATAGTCACTCCGGCATTTAAAGGATCGGGAAAAACCTTAATTTCTTTGGCTTTAGATTTTCTATTTCCAAATCCCATAGGTCCTTTACCTTTGTCATCAAATATCTAATCATTCCTATGGTAATTACCAAATCTATCTTGTGCTTGTTGCCTAGGCTAACCTTGTGAAGTTTTTCCAATTCCTTTCTCATCTCTTGCCAACTTGTAGGAAATCTCTTTGTGACCCCTTCCAAAGTTTTCACCACTTCATCCAAGTCTACACTCTTGTTTGCTTGAGGCTTTTCAAGGTTTACCAATTTAACTCTATCTCTCTTAGGAGGTTTCCCAACAACCTTGATATTGTTCTCAATTTGAAGTGCCATGGTAAAGGCCTGCCTTAAATTTCTAGGATTTTTGTCCCTCAAGTAATATGTAGCCTTCTTGTCAAATGCATCAGAATATTTTATCAAACTTGATTCATCACAAGGTCTTAAATTTACCGGCAATCTCCTCAAAGTTTTTTTGAACCTTGTGTTGAAGTCATAGACCGTTTCATTTGGTTTTTCTTGATATTCTCAAACTCTGATAAGAGGAATCGGGATAAATATTGTCACCATATTACAATCTGAATGCATTCTACATTTCATTCCATGAATCAATTGAATTATTTGGCAAGGCCTTGTACCAATCCATAGCATCCTCCTCTAAAGTGTGGACAAACAATTTAATGTACACATCATCAAATCAAATTTCAAAATCCTTCATCATACTAATAAAGAATTTAAAATGTTGATCACATTTTATGGCATTATTCCCTTGGAAATTTGGCAATCTACTTCTAACATCCTGAGGCACAACATTGGGATAACCAGCCATTCCCCTAAAATTTATTGTACCAAAGGTATTGACCACAAATGGAGGCCTAGGTGGAGGCTGAGCCATGTTTTCTGGTGGAGGTGATCTTGGGGGTGACACAAGTTGATGAGGAGTGTGAGGTCTTTGCAGCTCAAGAATGTGGTTTGAAAGATTGGTATTCTCTAAGTGTTGATTTTCTTAGAAAATTTTACTAGAATTGAAACACAGTGCAAATTGAAGAAGGAACTCACGAGTCTGTACAATAGAAGGACCTTCACTAGTTAAAGTAAACAAGTTTATGAGAAGATTGATTGAATCAAAATCAATGGAAGAAGAGTGATAATTCTCTATTAAAGGCTGATCTCTCTCACCAATGGATATACCTTTGCTTGATGGCTATCCTTCAACAACCTTCCAAACTTTTCTTTCTCTCTAAAACTTTTTTCCAAATTCTTGAAATAATTTTCTACTTGGGTCTCTCCCAAGAGAAGTATTCTTCCTTCCAGTTTTCTGATTTATATGACACACTTCACTTAATGTATGATAAGGTACTCGTATTTATCAAAATATAATAGCATGGAGTTTCCACTAAGGAATTTCACCCTAGTTTGTGTAAATGCACTATGAAAATCTATCAAATGACCGCAAATATTAGCACTATGCAAAGCTTGAATAGATCTAATTTTCTTCACTCAATTTATCAAATATTGTGCAAAGTTTGAAACAACAAATTGGAGACACTTGAACATATCAAACTTAGAATTCTACTTTCATTCCTTAGTATAAATCTAATCGTAAACCGGTGCTCAACAATGTAGTTGCACATAAAATACGTGAGAAGTATTACTAGGGATTTTGAAAAATTGAAAAATTCCTCTAGAAAGCAGCGTCATTCAGGTTTTGGTACCTAGATTTAATCTCCTTCACAACTTTAGCTGCATCATGGATTTTACGAGACACTCAAAGATAGATAAATGATTTATATGTCATTTTTGCGGCCGAGGAAGTAATTTATCGACTTGTTAGCACTCAAGATTTGAAGAAGTGGGTATCACCTTGGAAGGATTTGATCTAATCCTCACTATTTTAGGTTGTACCTATCAACCAAGGTAAGGGAACCTATATTGTAGCCTTTGTTTTGTGAAGGAGGTGAAAATATCCTTGCACTATGCAGATTGTATGGAGATGGCCTTGAAAACATGATCAATTTCCCATTATTCAAACTCAATAGTCTTATGTCGATTACTAAATGATGGAAATTATTTCAAGAAAAGGCTAAGGCTACTAAAGACATGGTATGATCCTAATTTTCTTTGTGCATTTTTGTAAATGGATTGTATTCCTTTGTTGACACACAATACAATGTAGGGGTATTATAGGTAGGATGAGTAAATTTGAAATGAATTTTTTTGGTGGGAGATATTCGAGACGGACTAACAAGAATTTTCCAACTTCTTTGAGGACCTTTGCAAAACTTGAAAGACTCGAGAAAATAGAAATGCTTCAAAGAGGTTAAGGTGTTCCTTCAAGAAGGATATGTGCATCAAATAGAATCCTAGATCTGCACTCTTCCACATAATATCGATGATTTATAAAAAAATCTTGAGTTAAATGAATCAAGTAAAGCATTTACAAATTTATATTCTATCAAACCTAAAAGGTACCCCCAAAGGCTTACAATCAAATATATATCAAGGAAAGTAGAGTGAATTTAAATTTGTTTATGCCTTTGTCAAATGAAAGCTCTTCGATTCTAGAATTACAAATGCCACTAAGATGTTACCGAGAATTAGATATACATGATCAAAATGAAATTCCAAACCCAGATTGCAAGAGGAGCAAGAAACACAAATTGAAAACATTCAAAAACATAAGTAAATGCAAATTTTACCAAGAGAAAAACACAAAATAATCTAGAATGACCAAATTTATAAGTAGGGGAGTGTTATAAGAACAATTTCAGAGCTTATTAGTGGCTATACATCTGTAACCAACCTAACATGATACAAATTTGATGCAAAAAGGAGTTTAAATGGTTCTCAAGTGGTTTCTTAGAGAATGCGCTTCTTCCCGATTTTCCCATGAAAATTTTAAGTTTCTTCGACACTTTACATGACAAATTAATGCAATATATACAGTTTTAATCACTCACTCAATTTGCCTCTCAAATATTCCCTCCAAAAGTGGAATATTAGAATAACCTTTGATTTAGAATATTTCTAGAATAAGACATTTAACAAACTCGCAAAAAGTTGTCAATTATTCTTTCAAAAGGAGAATCATTACAAAAGTTTCATCATTCTTCAAAGTGGAAGCTTGTTTTTCATTCCCCACACATGTAGACCCCTTTCATTTCATCATTTAAACTTTTCCCTTCCAAATTTTTCAATCTCCAAGTTTGGATATGGTAATTCACTTTTTCATGAATTAGAGTAAAAATTCATTTGAAATGTGCTTTGGATTCACAAATTGAGCCCCCAATTCTATCAATTCGGAGCTTATGAGGACAAAACGACATGAATTGGCAAAAAAATTGATGAAAATTAATGCAAAAATGTATCTCCAAACTTCTTGGAGCTTAATTGGCGGCAAAATTGGTGAAATTCATAGCTATCATCGATTTGTTCTTATCTCTAACTCGAGCCCTCCACGTAGTAGATCTAGAAAAAATGGGCCTCGAGGACACTTTTCACCTGTTACAACTTTTTGATAATTTTCAAAATTTCTTGGTTTCACCGGCGCTCCGCCGATGAGATTTGAGCTTGAAACGTGGTGCAATATGACTTCATATGGAGTCACAGCTCAATTTTACACATTTTACATCTCTCTTGAAAAAAGGAAAATGTTTCACTTTTCCTCCACCAGCCCGCACCTCCGCTTTAAGTTTCTAAAGTGGGTCCCAGTAGAACCCCGGGTCCCTTTATACCTTTAACTCACTTTTCCCTCAAAGGGAAAATATTTTCACTTTTCCTCCACCAGCCCACCTCCACTATTGACTTCTCAAATGAATTTTGACTTTCACCCTAGGGCTTACGAGTTAGTTTGCTACTTTGAGTCATTTGAATACAAGAAGAAAAACTTCCAAGTGGCCCCCGATGGTCCGCCTCCCTACCTCTTTAACAATTTAAACTACCATGTGTCACCATAGCACACCTTGAGGCAGTCCCAAATATTTGATACCTTGAATGAGTGCGGGCTCACCACGTGTCTTATTCTAGCGATATTTGTCTAAATGCTTGAAGCTCAGTGGAAGGCACCACATGTCATACTCTGAGGAAGTATCCTTTTGGTTGTTGGAAGGCATCCACATTTCATCCTAGTGCTTCTTTAAGATGGTGCCCAAAGTGGAGACCCTGAATGAGCGCAAGATTACCTAGTGTCTTGTTCTACGAGACTTCTCCAATTGCATCAAAAAAATTTCCAAGTTTGGGCCAAGCGTGAAGCCTCCACATGTCCTCCGGTCTTTACTTCAAAGTCAAACAAAAAATTTGATGCTCAAATGAGTGTCATTCACCCACGTGGACATATTTACGAGTTGATGCCTTTTATAGAATTTTTGAAGTATTTAGTTGAGGCTCATATAACTAAAAGATGCCACATCCCCTCTAGATGGAAGGATGCAAACTTGACCAAGTGAAAATGCCCGTCAAACCGTAAAATACAGAAACATGAGCATTTGAGCCTAAAAATGAATTTTTCTTCAATGATAGAGAGTTTAGATTGTTGCAAGGCTCAAACATGATCCTTAGGGACACATCAACTCATTCTTCTTCAATTATTTCAAGGTAGAAACGTCAAGAACAAAAATTCTTACTATGGCAATAGAGGGAACAAGAAAACATGAATTTTTAAAGGACAGAGCCCAAAGAACCTAAAATACAAACCTTTTCCAGAGGAACAAAGAAACTAGGAGACAAATATGGACCCATACATGATCTTTGACCCAGGGTAGACTAAAAATGGCAACAAAGACCAGCCAAGCACAATCATGGGGAAGGATAAAATGATATAGGGACGTAAATCAATAAATTTACAAGGGAACAAATGAGGTGAGACAATTTTGACCACCAACAAAGTGCAAAAGGAAAATCCGCTTGGTCACATTATATCAAATGATGGTGTAATAATAGAACTAGAGAGAGTGGAATCCATCAACAAGGTTCCAATTCCAAGAAATAAGAAGGGAATTCAATCCTTCTTTGGACAAATAAATGTTATCGGAAGATTTGTGTCTAACTTTGTTGAGTTCACCATCCCCATTACTAGTATGCTAAAGAAGGACCAAAGTTATCAAATGGGAAGAATCTTCCATTCAAGCTTTCAATAGAATCAAGGAATAACTAAAGCATGCTCATATTTTGGCAGCCCTAAATTACATGAACCGTTTTCAAGTATTTTCTTTTGCTTGAGAAAACACCATTGCATTTGTTTTTTACGAAGGATGATGAAGGGGTCGAGAGACCAATTGCCTTTTATAGTAAGGCATTGCAGGGAGCTCGGTTGAAATACACCATTATGGAGAAACAAGCATTTACCTTGGTGAAAGAAACAAAGGTTTTCAAACCCTACATCTTAAGTTATAAAGTTGTTTCTTATGTTCCCCACACCGTGGTGAAAGACATTTTATCAGGGATGGAGGTCTCAAGAAAAAGATGCAAATGGGTGAACAAGTTGTAGGAGTATGACATGGATTTCCAAACCATGAAATTGGTAAGAGGTTTGGGCCTATCTAAGCTTATGGCTGAGAGGAACCTGTAAACTATTGATGTAAATGAATTAGAAGGAGAAAGGGTGGATATCCTTGAAAAGTTGGTAAGTTTTGAATGGTAAAAGATATAATATTTTATCCGATACATCTATAATGCCTTTAAAATATGAGTAAAAATCAGAAAAGAGATCTTAAGTTAGCCTCTGAAAATTATGTCACTACTAATTTTGGGTTACCTTGGAAGAACCCTCAGGGACTGCTCTTAAGATGCATTACTGAAAATGAGGCCCCCAAAATAATTACTGATCTCCATGGAGGGGTCTGTGGGGAGATTTTTAAGGAGAGTTACACCACATAAAATCTTGAGGGATGGTTATTGGTGGTCAAATATCTTCAAGGATACAACTCTATTGGTGAGGAAATGTGAAGTTTGTCAACATTTTTTTGGAAGAATGAAAGCTCAGGATCCCTTATTTTTATCATGTGTTAGTTGAAGCCTCATTTAGACAATGGGATATGGATTTTATAGTGGAAATTTCTGATCCTTCCAATGCTGTTCATAAATGGATTCGTGTAGCCACTAATTATTTCACTAACTGGGTGGAAGAAATCCCCACCAAGAAGGAAACACACCAAGTTATCATGGACTCATGCTTGAATAAAATCATATGCTGATTTGGAGTGCCAGCTAAAATGGTTGCTAGTAATGCCATGAATTTGAAGCGAAACCTTTGGTGGTAATGTGCAAAGAGTATGGGATCAATTTGACATATGATTCTAATTACAATCCCCAAGGAAATGGACAAGATGAGTCCAATAATAAAAACTTGCTGAAGATCATTAGAAGAACCTTGGAGCTAAACAAAAGGAAGTGGGGTGAGAAACTAAAGTTTGTTTTTGGGATGACATAATCACTTTGTCAAAAGAGCTACTAGTAAAAGCCCATTTCAATTGGTATATGGAACTCAAGATTTTCTACCCCTCCATTTGCAATTGTTTTAATTTCAGCTTTTTCAACAAATTGAAGACCAAAAAGTTAGTCCATATGATGCTCGAATCAATCAGATTATTGAGTTGTATGAAGAGAGAAGGGAATCCCATCAACAAAATGTGAAGGTCGACAAAATTTGAAGAAGCTATTTGACAAAAAGGTGACACCTAGAGCTTTCAACATTGAGGATCTTGTGATTTTATGGGATAGCAAGCATGAAGATAAGGAAATCATGGTAAATTTGATCCATTGTTAATGGGCCCTTATTTAATTGATGTTCAAATTGGTTAAAATACATTCTTCTAAAAAGACTTAGACATGGAACTACTTGAATTACCTATTAATGGCAGGAATTTGAAGTATTTCCTTAATTTATTTCTCATAATCAAGGTATACTCCATGAGGATAGTGTATAGTTCTTTGTTATCATCTTATTTTGTGTTTTGGTTCATTCGGGTCCTTGGTGGCCTGGTTTTGCTGATTTCTTGCTTCTTTTTTAGAGGATTGTTGTTGTTACGCTCACCTGTAAGATTATCCTTTTACTCCATTGGGCCCAATGGTCTATTTTTAGCACTTGTTACGGTATTTGTTTTTATGGTACTTATAGTGAGTGCCCATCCTCGAGTCAAAGCTGATGTTGGTGCTTAAATTAGTCTACCCCATTTTTCATTGAAATTCCTTAGTTTTCAGCCTTTGTCATGTTTTATGTCTCCCCATGTTTTTGCTTGAAATACTGTCTTCCATTTGGTTTTTGTGATCATTCCCTTCACGGGTCAAGGATCACTTAGAGGTCAAATTTTTTTTTTTCCTTTCTCTGTCCATCGAAGGAGTCTATAAATTGGGCGTAAAACTCAGGTTATTCCTTTCCTTCTTTTTCATAGTCACGTATTGTTTTCCTTGTCATTTTTTCCCAAATACCTAAGGAAACAAGATTGGATGTAGCTCGAGAGGATCATGTTTGAAACCTATAACATATCCAAATTCTCAATCCTTAAAGAAAGATTCATCTCCACACTCAAATGGTGGTTTTCCTACAATTTTATAGTTTGACGGTGAGTTTCCCGTCAAATTTACATCTTAGCATCGGTTGAAACGTGGTCCTTTTTAGTTGGACATAGCTCAAACATGACACTCTAAAAACTCTATGGCTCACTTAAACCCAAAACTTGTCCACGTAGAGGAAGGACGATCATTTGAAAATTCACCTTTTATTTTTCCCTTGGAGTTACTCCGAGGGGACACATGGAGGATTTTGTTTCTTTTCCTGAACTTTGACAAATGTTTCATGTAGCCAGTTGTTTCACCTTTTTCTTAGATTATTTCTTTGAAATGTTGTGAAACAAATAGGGTAACGAGCATAGGAGGAATACTTATTAAAATGTTGGTTGATAGGTTGTTATGCGCGTATGACTTCTAAATCCACGAGATGATCGTGAGAGATTCCTTTTGGCTAGGAGGAACTACTTGCAATGCGAAGCAAGACCAAAAGAAGGAATTAAACAATATGGGCAGTGAAGCGCCTAGTGCATGCTAGATCCGGGAAGTGTGATACTTCTTAGATGGCTATCGATCCACTTATTTTAAACAATTTAATGTTCTAAAAAATTAAATCCTATTGTAATTTGAAATGATTTGGGTATCTCACTTAAAACACAATAAAAAATAGATCTAATCTAACGAGTTAAGCTAGAATAGAATCCAAAGGTCAAATGATTGGTTTTGGGTTCTGCGGGTTTTACAAAGGTCTCGGGTAGATCATGGTGGTTGACGGTGAGATGAAATTAAGTGGGTAGGTCTGCATTCTGCAGGTTGTGTGTGAAAATACGAGAGATCGATGTCGGTCAGTGTGAGCGGTGCCATTACTATGAAATATAGAAATGTCATAGAACAAGCTTTAGGTCTTCTTTGTGATTGTCTGACAAAGGAATTTGGTTTGTTGGGATGAGGTATTGGGTGACTAGGGTAGTCTTCGACTAGGCATTAATGGGTATATGGAGGTGGGAATGTTGGAGGTCACTAGGTGGCTAGGTAAGCAATAGATGATAAAATAACGATGAAATGAAATAAACTAGAGAATTATGATGTTATACTTAATTGGATTCTGGACTTGGATGCCTGTGTGTAAAGGATGGAGTTGTTGATGAGGGCTAGAAGGCTACAAGTGATCACCAACTAAAGGGAATATTCTTCATGGGCTACATGTGCACTCCTCTTTGCTTGGTTAGATCAAATCGTGGCTAGGATGGTTGTGCGGGAAAATATGTTTGGTCTCCTTCCTTGCATGCGTGGTATCGCTAGAATTCACTCTCTAAAGATGTGTTATCTCTACGAGATATGATAATGCTTGTTAACCTTTTGCTTATTGCTTCCAACTTCCAACTTCTATCTTCCAACATTGAGAATAAGATTGTTTTGGGGTTAAAAGGGTAACCAACGACGGTTTGGCTTAACCGTCGATGGTTAGAAGTAACCGATGTCGGTCAAGGAGTTATTTCCTAGGTTTACTAAACTAGGGAGATCCTCTTGATTTCCGTAGATCTCATGTCGTTAACCAGTGGATTAGCTGGAAGATTCTTGTAAGTATGTCGGAATGTGGTTAGAGGGAATGTAGGCATTGATTTTTAGGGTTTGGGTAAGTCTTAGTTAGTTATGACAACCAACTAAGAATAGGTCTTAGGTTGAGTTGGCTTGGTGAGGTGTCAAAGTGAAGCTGTATGTGTGGATACTATTTAAAATAAGATATTTAAATAATAAATATAGTGATGATAATGCATTAATTTAATTTAATTAATTAAATTAATATTTGTGGGGTGAAATGGGTCATGGCTAGGTGAATGTGATGAAGGGTGCTTATTCATTGAGGGACCAAAGGGGAGTGTGACATAATTTTAGTGTCTACATTTTTCCCATTTTTGTTGTGTATCTTGTATTGGTAAGTGATGCTAACAAAGATAAGATGTGGTTGACCCATGTCTTTGGTGAAGGTGATCCCCTCAAACTAGGAAGCGATGAGGAAAAAGGAGAATCAATGACCTGGTTTGATAAAAGGTAAATGTGAGGAAAAGGTAGGTGGGCATGGGGGGAGAAAGGGTTAAAGGTCTATGGAGGAAATCTATGTAATGGAGTGCAGGTCAAAGGTAGCAACAATCAAATGCACACACATGAAAAACTACAACACGATACCGAGTTGAAGAGCGAGGCAAACTCTACATCATCTAAGGTCGATAGGTTTATCCAAACAAGGTTGAATTGAATCTAGTATCTAAGGTATATGATATGGTTAGGAAACAAAATGTAGGGTAGGTGCGGGGACGTTTACGTATGGTCAGTACACCAAAGGTAGGGTCAAGATAAATGGTCATGAAAACATGCTAGGTAGGGTGATTAGGTCAATCAACATAGGTAATGATGCATGAGGTATAGTGAACACATGATGTCAAGGGTCACTAGTGATGGTCTAGGTCCAAATATCAAGGTCACGACATGGGTAAGACAAAGGTAGGCGCAAAATAATTAGTCCCCAAAGGAGGACAAATGGAGGTAGTAAATGAGGAGGTCAGGAAAGGTAAGGTAAATGGGTTGGGTAAAGGATTAGGGTGAGGGGTGGGGTAAAAGGGGATTAATTGAGGGAAATGTGTAGGTGAGGATGACCAATGGAGGTCATGGAAAACTGATGTCGGTATAGGAAAACTGATGATGGTGAGGTAGGGAACGCGGCTGATGTTAGTCAAGGGTAACCGACGTCGCTTAGGTTAGGTTGGTTATAAAACAAAAAATCCATGTTTTTATTATTCATTTGTTATTTGTGAAGTGAGAAAACAAAAAAGGGATAGAAAAGAGAGAAAAGTGTTTGAAGGAAACAAGATAGTGAGTTGGAAGTGTGATTGGATGAGGGTTGGGTTGGTAAGCAAAGGGTCCATGGGATCAGGGTGAGAGATTTGATTTGTTGGAGATGACGAGTATCTATTCGATGATGGAAAAGGTGGAGAGGGATACGGTGGGCCACCAAAGATAAGCAAATGAGATGTCTTTATCAAGAAGGTGGCATCGCATGAATGAGGTAAGCACCCAACTCTACATTGTTAATTAGATAGATTAGAAGTTTGGATAATTGTTATTTTAGGTTTTTGTGGGTTTTTGTTTTTGTGGGTGGGTAAAAATAAAATTTGGGTATGGGGGGAATAACAGGCTAAAAGAGGGAGGGGAAGGGTAGTAAATGGTATAGGTGGGGTGGTGGAGGTCCGGGAGTAGTTTTAGGTCATTATAGGTGGGTTAAAGGGGAAGGGGGGTGATTTTAGAAAATGGGGGTTTTTAAGTCACGGGATTCTCACACACGATGACCGGCGTCGGTCAAGGTTTGCCAAACATTAGTTAGGTAAAGCGGTAGTGGTCACCAAACAGGTGAGCGATGCGATTACATGGTAACCGTGGATGGTAAAGGTGACTTGGTATCGATCCACTAAGCAGGACCGATGCCGGTTTAAGGGTGACCGGAGTCGGTTAGGATGAACCGCAAGCACTAGTCGGGATTTTAGGAACAAGGGTCCAAAAGTAATGTTGGCTAGGTAGTTGAGATGGGTAGACTAAAAATAGTGTGGAGGGTAATGATAATTGGTGAATATGGTCATGGTAAATGTGGATTAATGTCGTGCTTGGATTGGATGTAGGGGAGAACACAGTTACATATGCGGGACAGGGTTCTACCTCTACTGCTGACATTGTGTGGCATAACGACCCTTTTGGAGCTCCAACATGTGGAGGCAGTGGGCTTGAGTGGGATTCTTCACTACCGACATGTTTTTCGGCATCCCAGCCTGATGGTTAATGCTCATCAATAGATGGGATCCCACAACCAACACGTTCCACCTTCCGACGGGTGAGATGTCTATCACCTTAGAGGACATGTTCTGGATTTTGTGGCTACCCATATTTTGTTTTCATGTATATTCTATCTCCTTCGAGGCCTCAGAGGAGTTGATTGGGACTGTTTTTAGTGAGGAGTGGCTGATCCGAGATTTCATAACACCAATTTGATCTATGGAGAGATGTACCTAGCCCATCTAGATGAGACGAGGTTACTGGTTCTTTTAATGGAGGTAGTGTGCTACTATGCATTGCTAGATGCAGAGGGTGGATTCTTTCCCCAATCAGTGATGGGTGTACTCCATGATATGATGGTGCATGAGACACACTTTGCTAGGGCACCAACATTCTTAGTGCAGCTATACATAGAGCTATGGGCATATGGGTGGTTGCGCAGGTTTAGCCTATGCTATACATTTATACTACACTATTGGGCATATGAGCACATAGTGTGCGTACGATCTATAGGGATTCCCTGAGTGGATGCATTCCCACATAGATTTGTGTGGGTGGGATATAGGAGATGGGTGTCGGTGATAGGAGAGTGGAGATCGGATAGGCCGACACAAGATGTGGCCCATTTTTGGTAGTTACTAAAGGGGTTGTCTGAAGTGGACATTATCTGGAGGCCATATGTGGGATTCCCCTCATTTAGGCATATGCAT
The DNA here is from genome assembly GCA_018340775.1 of Taxus wallichiana var. yunnanensis. Classification (NCBI taxonomy): domain Eukaryota; kingdom Viridiplantae; phylum Streptophyta; class Pinopsida; order Cupressales; family Taxaceae; genus Taxus; species Taxus wallichiana. The sequence goes on from CM031233.1 coordinate 69,802,345, forward strand.
GAGTAGTTAGCTAAGCTCAAGCTAGAGAGGTGGATACAGGGTCGTCATGCCAGGGAGGATGAGATGATCCCAGTAGATGGAGTCGATGGAAGTTCGGGCTCTTATAAGACATTCCTCCGCCCTTCCCATAGTATCAGAGAGATGACATGGAGAGGCCCTTACCTGCCACAACCTACAGTGACCATAGGGGAGGAGGAGTAGCTAGTGGATCTGTGGATAGATGATGCCAGATGTATAGATAGATATAGGCAATTGTGGGTGGTGTAGTTATGAGCTATATCACCTAGACTAGGGCAGCCACACCTACCGACCATTATAGTGTAGAGAGATGCCCTATAAAGGGTAGCTACGCTCCCTGATTACCCGATTGGTTATACTATACATCGAGTTGGAGGGCTCAAAGGTGGAGGTAGCAGAGCTATGGATATAGGTAGCCACCTTGCAGGCCCAGATGGTGGATGGAGGAGATGGAGAAGATGGAGGCAGTCGGGGGATAGTCGGTGGCAACCTTACGAGATCGAGTGGTAGGTTTATATTGCCGGTTGGCCATAGCCCAAGCACAAATTGGGGCCTTATAGGCCTAGATATAGGCAAACAGGGGTAGGGTACCACCATAGGCACCAAGAGTAGGTCCCGATTCATAGGTAGGCATAGGGAAGGTTGTTGCAAGGAAGGTACAAGGGTTGAGATCTATGGGACCATGACAGACCATGCCTATATCTAAGTTACGGAATGCCCTAGGTGAGTTGAGATACTATCGGGACTAGGTTATGGAAACTAGGATAGATTTCATACCTTATGCGAGTATAGGGGAACAACAAGCGTCCATTGAGAGGATGACATACCGAGTAGATCATACCTTGGAGGAGGTGATGAACATAAGACCCTAAAGACATTACACAATTGACATGATCTACGATGAAAATTAGTCACATGATCACCAAATGTCTAAGTTCCAAGAAGTCCCTTGAGGTAGTAGGAAATGAGAGTGGGCATGGTTCATAGGGTGAAGAGTAGGTAATTTTTAATTTTTATATGGTATGAGGTAGCAGGCCCTTCAGGAAAGAGGTCCTAGGTCACAACGGGAAAGTCCATGACTAAAATGGTTTTTGTTTTGACTTATAGTTGAGATAGACTAATCAATGCGGGAAGTCTATATGGGAAAAATTGAACTCCTTGAGGTCTTCGTGAAGCTGATCGATGCAGGAAGCTTTAGTTGCTCCTTTTTTTTCAGTAGCTTTTACATAGTTGTCCTTCATGGGAGTAGTCCAGTTATAGTAGCAATTGGTCAAGAGGAAGATGTCCTTTTGAGGGAGTCATCTTTTTATTTGAAGTTTTACTCAAGGAGTTTGGTCCCATTGTGGGGTCTTTGCGAGTCATGGAAAAGTCCAAGGTGGAGGATAGGACTCTTGTTCAAAAGGAAAGGTGAATTTACCATTGGATCTCATCTAAAGGTAGATGAAAAGTATCCATGAGAATCATGTTATGTACAACTTCGTGGTACACATATTAAAGGGAAGATAACAATGGACGGGTACTCACATGATTCGGTTTAATCGTTAGGTACGTGTATGGAGTGGGTAGCGCTCAAGGGACTAGTTGGAGAGAGACAAAGGGTGAGGTAGGACAACAAATCAACAATAGAATTATTGAATATGCAAGGTGTTTAGGGGCTCAAACTAGGGTTTACCATCAAGAGAAGATAAAAAATAAGCACCTGATCCATAGGTATGAGTCATGATGTATGGTCCAAGCTAATTAAGAGAAAATTTTCCCCATTTACTTTTTTCTGCTTTGGTTATGTGTTGATTTTCTTTCAAGAAAAGGTCACTGAATTGGAAGGTTCGTTCCTGAACACATTTGTCATAGGTACATTTGATACCTTGTTGGTAAACTTGAAGGTGATCCAGAGTGGTAAGACGACATTCATCTAATAACTCTAGCTATGCTAAATGGTCCTGACGAAAGTCATCATCGAGTGAGCATGTCATGGAGAGAAATACAGAGTGAGGGGATCTAGACTTTGAGAGGTAGAAAAACCTCTGCGTCTGTGAGACCAGAGAAAAGGGTGTGGCCACAGTGGAAGTTCCAATAGTAGTGCGGTATGCCCACAGGGTAAAAGGAATGTGTGTATACCAATCCTTCCTAGTATCGTCAACCACTTTCATGAGATTATTTTTGATATTTTTGTTAGTGGATTTGGCTTGACCATTGGTTTTGGGTAGTAAGCTGATGAGAAACTAAGTGAATGTCACACGCATCGCAAAGTTTTTGCAATGTTTTGTTTTTGAATTGTTTTCCATTGTCGATGACGAGGCAACGAGGAACACCAAAGCGAAAAATGATGTGGTGGTTAATGAACTCACATATTTTCTTAGCTTTCATGGAAATGAGTGAGATGGCTTCTACCCATTTTTTTGTATTCGGTAGTAGTGACGATCCATTGATGGTGTTGTGAAGAATGAGGATTGATTTCTCCGACAAGATCCAAACCCCATTGAGAGGAGGGCAAAGGTCACAAGACACCTGTAAGGCATGACTAGGTGTATGATGAAGATTGGAATGCTATTGGAATTTTACACAATGTTTGATGTAGTCACAACAATCAATGTTAAGGGTATGCCAAGTAATATCCTAGATGAAGAATACACTTAGCAACAACAAGGCCACTAAAGTGACCTCCACATATGCCATCATGAACCTCCTTAATGGTATAAGGAATTTAAGAACTTGTGAGGCATCATAAGAGAATACCATCAAAGCCTTGCTTATAGAGGAGTCCTCGAGAATAACATGATGAGAGGCGTTTTACGGAAAGCACACTATCCGTTATGGGTGAGATCAAGAGGTAAGATGGAGAGAGAAAGGTAGTCAGAATATTGTTTATACCAAAGATCTCTCAGGTAAGGGGTATTGGTTCCAATCGAGTAAACATTCTGAGGTAAATAAGAAGTTGAATGTAGGCATTGTACGGTGAAAAAGATCTTTGAATCAGTGGGTGAAGCGGGTATTTGGGAAGCTAAGCAAGCCATGGTATTTGTAAATTTGTTGGTGGAATGTGGGATGGCTTGAAGTGTGTAATGATCAAAGGTGGTAAAAATTATGTCTACATGATGTTTATACGTTTGAAGTATCTCATTACGACATTGGTACATACCATTGACTTGGTTTACGACCAATTGAGAATCTCCAAAGATGTTGATTGATTTGACATCTAGGGAATAGGTTGTTTAGAGACCTGAAATACGGGTGCTTCGTATTCAACAATATTATCGGTGAACTCAAAATCTAGTTTGAAATACAAAGGCATGGGTTCTCCATCAAGAGGAATGAGGTTATTACCAGCCATACCCCCACACCGAAACTTGGAACCGTAAAAAAGAGTGTCATTTGATAAGGAGGTTTCTCTAAGGAAAGGGTAGCAATCGACTCAATTTGGAAAGTAAAAACTAGAGGGTTGATCCACGGAAATAGGTGCATCGGCCAATTGTTTGGTGATAACTTGGCCCTTGATGGAATTTTGCTGAATGAATTTGAGGTCAAGATCAGCTAAAATCATAAGCCATCATGTGACACACTAATTTTGATAAGGTTAGGCATACAAGAAGTGTAAGGGGTCGGTGTTGGTCACAACATATGTTTTGTGGTTCAAGAGGTAATGATGGAGTTTGGTGGCAACATAAATGAAGGCTAAGCAATTTTTTTGGGATGGGTGTATCAGGTTTCATAGTCCAAAAGAGTATGGCTGGTATAATAAACCACCCACTCCTTGTGTTGTTCATCGTGATGAGTGAGCATGGCTCCCAAGGAGTGATCGGTAGTGGATTTGTATAGATAAAAGTTTGATCATCTTTATGTGGGATAAGTATGGGTGGTTGTAAAAGGTATTTTTTAAGGCCTCAAAATCTTTGTGATAGTCATCATCCCATTTAAAGGAGACATCCTTCTTGAGCGGATGATGAAACGGTTGCAATGATATGATAATTGGGAAATGAAACAAAGTGAATAGACTGCAATTTACCCGGTATCCTATGGAGATGTTTTGAGTTAGTGTGTGGAGGCATTTCTAGAATGGCCTTGAATTTATAAGGGTCAACTTCTATACCACGGAGGGAAACTATAAATCCTAGGAGTTTTCTTGAGAGAACCACAAAGACACACTTCTTAGGCTGAAGATGGATGCAATATTTAATGAGGCGGTCAAAGATGGTTTTAAGGACAGCAAGGTGCTCGAAGCGACATGTATATTTGGCAAAGATATCATCCACGTAATATTCCAATATGTCATAGCCTGCTGATATGTGGCACCGACATTTTTAAGGCCAAAAGGCATGACTTGATAGTAGAAGGTCCCCCATGGGGTGATGAATGAGGTTTTGTGTTGATCCTCTGGGCTAAGTAAAATTTGGTTATAACCCAAGAAGCCATCCATGAGTGATAGCATCCCATGACCAGCGGTGAGGTCAACCAATTGATCAATACCGGGTAAGGGAAAGTCATCTTTTGGGTAGGCTAGGTTGAGGTCACGGAAGTCCATGCAAATGTGGAGTCCCCCTATTTCCTTAGTAATAGGGACAATGTTAGAAATCCAACGAGGATAATCAATGGGTAAGATGAAGGAAATAGAAAGAAGGTGCTGAATTTTTCTTTGATGAGAAGAGCAATACGAAGGTGCATTTTCCTCAGCTTTTGTTTGATGGGTTTGGCATCGGGAATAGTTATGATATTGTGGACCACTTTGGTGGGGTCAATATCGGGCATGTCTACCTAAGAACAAGTGAAACCGTGGTTATGATCTCACGAGAAAAGAAGTGATGGCTTCATGTTCAGCAACATCTAAAGATTGTCCGATCTTTAGGATGTGTAGGTCATTCTGAGTATGAATGTTTATCTCGATAGCCAATTCATTCAACATGGTTTGCATCTCATAGGATAACAACTGATGAATACATGATTCTTCTGCACCAAGGTAGGTGATTATGGATTCATCATCTTGACATTGAACGATGTTAATTGAAGGTGTGTCGTCATTAATCATTTTAGGATACAGGAAGGGAAGAGTGGAAGCGGCCTCGCCCTCACGTTGATAAGTCAAGGGGCCCAACGAAATGGTGTTTATGAATTTTTTTTTTATTAGGGATAGATTAAGGATCCATCGACTCCGTCGGTGAAGGTGGTGATGAAGGTGGAATAGGTGAAGAAGGTGGAGAAGCGCTAGTGTCCTTAATGATTTAAATGCTGACCTATTTGGTTGGTGGTTTGGGGAAGCCAATACCACTACGGTCATTATGTTTGCGGGTGGTACATGTAATAATAGTATGGCAGCCTTGCTCATAAAAGCCAAAACCAAAACCCTTCCATGCACAACATTGTAGAAAGTTGTGGACAAAACGTGATTGGTAAGTGATTGGAAGTTAGCGAGAAAATGGGTGGGTTTGTGATGGTGGTTCAGGTGTGTAAGTGGTTGTATCAAGTCCCCCATAGGTGAGACTAGTACGAAGGTGGGGAGGACCATAAAGGAGACGTTCTCCTATACAATGATCATAGTGAGGGTGTTGGTGAAGGCTTCCATACTCTTGTGGAGTAAGAAATGTGTTGACACTATATAGGTGGTACTCCCCCAGAGTGAGGCATTGAAAAACACCTTCCAAGGGATCAGTGGTTGGTATGTAGGTAGATGGTATGGATAATGTGTCAGAGGTCGATGTGGAGGTGGGGTTAATGGATTGGGAAGCTGATGTGTCACCATGGAGGTTATGGCAGCGGTAAAAGCAGTGGTTGTCTTGGTAGGTGGAGACATAGGTGAAGCGGTAGTGGTCGCAGAGGTAGAGGGCTTGATAGGTATGAGCACATCATTTGATTGCTAAAGCATGTTGCATGTTTTAAAAGGTGATGGGTCAGCTTGAATGGTATACATGTGTCCTTCGTGTTCAAACATTACACACCGATGCAAAGTGGAAGGAAAAAAACCCATGACACGAGATCCGTGGTCTACCAAATAATAGGTTACATTGGAATTCCCCCTTCAAAACATAAAACAATTTGGGAATAGTGTAGGGGCCCATGCAAATGTGTATGATGACGGTGCCTAGTGTAGAGGTGATAGTGTCATTTAATGAATGCAACATGGTAGGTGTTTATGTATGAAATTATCGGTATGTGCATTTGAGCGAATGCGAGGATGAAATGATGTTAATGCTAGCACTCCCATAAATCATTACACGACATACCCATATGTCATCGATGTGGACGGAGATGAAGAGGACCAGGTATGGGTCATCATTTTTGTGTGGCGTTATCTCTTCCTCGAGAGCTAAGGGAGGCCACTTGGTAAACAAGGTGGGGTGAAGATGAAGGTGGTAATTTAGTGAGAGAGGCTACATGATGGGGTGTGATAATGGAGGCTACGGGTGCACGGTCATTAGGTAAAACATCAATTAATTGAAGAACCTCCATGAGAGCTTGACGATGGGATTCTAAGGTTGGGATGAGGTCATATAAGGACATTTTTAGGGGTGATTGATGTAATTTTTTGAGCATGGTGTGATGTGTGATGCCATTAGAAATGGGGTACGTGGGGCAATGAGATACTTATTTTATGTATGGGTACATATGGTATGTTGGGTATAGGATTGGTTGGTGGGTTAGTTTCCTTTTCTTTGCCCTTGTCCTTTTGAGAATGTGTAGTGATGTGTATCTTGTTGATCTAAGGGGAGTTGACAAATGGAGAAGGTGTAGGGTGAGTGGTATAACGACATGATGGGTAAAAACCTACGGGAGGAGAAAAACCCTATGAGGTGGGTTGGGAGAAACAACATTTGGTTGGTTGTGTGGAAAGTTATCGATGTGAACCATGTTAATTTCAAATCTTGGAGATGGCTCTAGGAGAGGTGAGGGTGGAGGTTGTTTTTGTTGAGTGGGTAGTGTGGGAATGTGTGTTGGTGAAGCGGGTTCCTCATCGAGAAGGTAATCGTTGTCAAGTTTGGTTTCTAGTGGACACAATTGGATAAGGGCGACTTTCAAGGCCTTGCAGTTCTTCACATCATGTTCGACACATGATGGTATGCAAAAATTTTAGTATCTTCAAAGCCTTTTGGCTTTGGTTTGAGGGGTTCATAAGGTTTGAGTCTTTGATACTTGTGATGACGAGAGGTCTCAAAGAGTTTGGTTAAAATTTTGGCATAAACGGCTGCTAGTGGATCACAATTGGAAGTAAATGTGGGTTTGGGTGTAGGTGTAGGTGATTGTTGAGGAACGGTCTTTAGAAGAAGAGGGGGTCGAGCCATGGGTTTGGGTCTTGGTGTGGTTTTAGCTATCATTCGTGTTTGTTTATGTATGGGTATAGTAGATGGATGGGTAAGAGGGTGTGGTCATTTTGACTACCTTATTGTGGGGTAGTGGAGTTTTATTTTTGGGTTACATCTTCTTGGGTAAAGGTGATGTGGTTGTATGAGGTCTAGAAGGAAAATCTGATAGAGGAAGAGGCGAGTTACCCACGGGGATAATGGAGGTGCTATGAAGGTAGATGACACGAGGTTGTGCGAGGTGCGCGAGACATTGGTGAAGTGTAGTGGGTAGTGAAGCAATAGGTGAGGGTATCGAGAGGTATGGGTGATAAAGAGGCTACAGTGTAGGTGTGTAAGTGCAGTTAGGTGTCTAGGTAGGTCGGAGGTTTGTGAGGAAGGAATGGGATATTGTGTTTTTGGTTTATTGATGGGTGGAGGTTTCTTGACCATGTGGGGAAGTTGAGATCCTAAGACGGATGGGATAAGTACAGTGTGATTGGCATAGTCGGTGTATGAGTTCTTTGGGTGATTCTATTTGGGTGTCAAAATAAGTATGGTGTTGACTTTGGAGGATGTAGCTAAATCCGGTTTGATAGGTGGATGAGTAAGGTGGTGGTCGGGGTGACCCCTAAATGGGGAATGGGTTTAGTCAAAGAAAATGTTGTAGGTATGGGTTTTGGGTTTAGGTATAGGTTGAGTTATGGGTAAGGGTGTGGTTTGAGCTATAAAAGGTGTCATGGAAGGGGTTTTGATAGAGGAGGTTGGGTTTGGTTTGATTAGTAAAATTTTTTTGGGTAGATTGTGGAGGTATCGGTAAGGGATCTCTGCATACTGTGTGTTGAGATGGGGAGTAAAAGGTGCCCCCATAGTAGAGCCCTATCCACATAATCTAAGCGATTAGCCAAACGTGAGAATGAAATGTCTCAGTAGGCGGAGTTGGTGAAGACCTAATCTTAATTCTGTAAAATATGTCTTAGAGATGGGGAATTGGCTAGCTTGACTTCCATGGGTAAGAGAGCCAAAAGTAGGTGCAGTAGGATTTTGGGTGGCTAATGGAGAATGCTCGCGAGGGTAAAGGTATCTCAAGCTGGGTCTATGATAGGTGGTGGAGATGATGGGTGCTCCTCATGGGTGGAGGAGGTACTATAGCTAAAGCCTCTTCAAGTGGTGAAGCCAGGGGTTAGATGGTCTTAATGTTAATGAAAGATTCCTCCATAGGTGATGAAGGAGATGAAAGGTTTTCCTCTGTTGGTGAGGGAACATGGGAGGTTGGTTCGGCGTGGAAGGAGGATTTCATGCTAGGATCTCCTCTATGGAAGGAATATGGGGTAATTGGGAGGTGACGGTGTGTCATTAAAGGTAGCGTGAACCTCACGGGTATGGGTATTGTGAGTGGAGGTCTCACCGGTTTGATCGGATGAAGGAGCATGGTTAGGAAATGGTTTCTTGAAGATATGTAGGTTTTGGTTGGTAGGTAGATAAGGATTATCTAGAGTTAACTCACCTTTCTCGAGAATTTCTTCGACAATATTTTTAAAGTGATGCGATTACCATCACTATGACCCTTTAATCGATGATAATTATAGAAATCATATTCTTTATACCATATGCGCATGGGGCAACACGGTCAAAACTAGTGTGTGGTTTTATAGGTGGAAGGGTGATGGCTGGATTTGATAATATTTTCTAAGACAGAAGAGTAAGGCTCCCCAATTGGATTATATTTATGTTGCTCTTATCGAATTGAAAAGTCTAGATAGGTGAGAGATTAGATGAGGGTGTAGTCCGATTTGTGAGATGATGGTGGGACGGCCTTGAGTACTATTGTGTTAGCAATGCCCTTAGCTTTCGAATAATTGGTTTGTGATTTGGAAGAAGAAGAGGTATCATTTGACTTGAATGCCAAATTCTTATTGCCTAATTGGATTTTCTTCTCTTCGATGCCATATTGAATGCTTCATTAAATGTTGAAGGTTTGGACGTCAAGATCAGTGAGATATGCTTGACACAAGTACGTGTGAAGAATTTGATAAGTTCATTTGTGGTAATTGGAGCGTAAGTTGGTTGATCAAGATGCGATAGCGAGCAACAAAATCTGATGATAGATTCGTCGTCATCATTGACATGTGGAATAGAGATCGAGTCATGGTAACCTTCTTGATGATATTGACAGAGAAATTATCCAAGAAGGCTCAAAGCTAACCGATTGAATGAGAATATAGCGTGTTTAGGTAACCCACTATACCAATCTAATGCAGTCTAGTGAGGGACATCGAAAGGTTCTTAAGAGCAAGGCATCATCATGAGCGATCATATAACACCCATGTTTGAATGACCAAAAAATGCTCTGCGGGTCTTATTTGCTCATCTTGAAATGATTGAATTTAGGCATTCCCAATGCACGCGGGGTATGAAGCAGAGATAGGAATGGATTGGTGAATGGGTTCGTTACAAATCTTGTCGTAGGTGAGAGTGTTGTTGGAGCGGAGGCGATGCCTCTAGTGTCTACATCTTGTCGGACATCAATTTAATTAGTTTGTTGGTGGTTTATGATGATTGGATGCCTCTATAGCATGATAAGGATGGTTTTGGGCATATAACGGGGTAGCACTCTAGTGTATGGGGTTATCATGTAGGTTGGTGGAGAAGAAGGTAGTGATACGGGGGTATGTACTGGTGTATATAATGGATGAAACGGAAGGTTGTTGATAGTATGTATATGGGGGTGGAAGGGTCGTCAGTAACCGTAGTGGCAATAGGGACTAATGATTTTGGAATGGAAATGACCACGTCTGAAATTAGGTAGGGGTCACCGAAACTAGAGGTCGTAATGTAGCTATGGGTATGTGTAAGACATTAGGGGCAGATGAGATTGTGTTTGGGGTAGTTGTCGAGAGTACAATGGATGTAACATGTGCCATGGGGGTAACAAATGTGAGAGTCATAGCATGTATAGGACCTAAATGTGAAACAACAATGAGAGGCAAGGTAGATGTGGGTAGCATGGAGCCGAGATGGGGCCAATGTGGAAGTGGGTGTGAGATTCGGGGGGATAGATACGGGAATGTCATATATCAATTGACCCAAGGCATCTCAAGTGGATGAGTGGGAAAGGTAAAACTTCAAGGCGGTAGGGTTTTGGTCAAGGAGTCATGTAAATTCTTCATCTCTGGTAGTGATAATAATAGGCTAGATAGGATCAATGGCTGGTGATAGAATGGAAGGTGGTGAAGGACTAGGTTGGAGTGGTTGTGGCGGCGTGAAATATGAGTACACTTACTTGTCTTTCGGTCAGCACCATTTGAACCAAAGACTTGATTGGGTAGGGCTACTTCTCTGTAAATGATAGAGAGAATAGTAGGAACAAGTGAATCTAGTGACAAAAAGTAGATTAAGTACGAAATGGTGGATGGAATGTGAAATAGGCTAGCGATGCGGTTAGGGAAAAGCGGCACCGGTTAGGGCTAACAACTACCGATTACTATATAAAATGGACACTTGGAGTGAAAACCGGGAAGAATGTAGAATCTAATAGGTATGCCAAATCTGATGATGTTTACAAGGTCAATGGGAATGATGACAATGATAGGGACTATGAAAAGTGGAAAAAAATGAATGAAAATGTCCTTTTGAGTAGGTTAGAAAAAGTACAGGAATCGGCGTTGCTTGGGTATAACCCGGCGAGCGGCGAGAGGAAAGCGGCGGCGATTCTTGTGAAATTGAAATAGTGATGAAAGAAAAGTGGTTGTGAATTAAAATTTAATGTAGAATCAGACCTAGAATATTGAGAATGATGATGATATGGCCCAGGTACACTCAGGTGAAACCAGAATACACTAGCTATGATGAGGAGCATGCAAGGATGAACAACAAAAGTGAAGAATGTGATCTCTCACCTCTAAACGTAAGCAAGCAGAAACAATAAGAAAATGTGATCCTATGAGTGCATTTTCTATTATGTTTGTTTATCTTATGCTATTTAGAGACCGACACATGAATTGTGAAATAGAGTTTTTGGTGAGGATGGCTTCCTACAAAGAAGGAGATCTAAAAGGAGAGGTTTTAGGTATGTTATGGTGGGGGTGGGCTTCACTCTGAAGTATGACTCAATAGAGCAATGAGTTGGGTGCCCATTGTGCCATGATCGTGTGATCACCTACAACTTATTCTAGGTAGGATGTTGTTTAGGAATGTATGTATTTTGAATTTTTGTGAGGTTTAGTAAGAATCAGAGAAAGAGAAAAGGAAAGAAGTGCTTTTCTACAATTCGTTTGTCAACCATCAATTGGGCATGACTTCCAGCGTATAGGTTGCCCTCAATTAATGTGAGCTAATGTAATAAATCAGAATGGAATGCACTTATTTTTAAGCCCAAATCAAAATGTGAAATTGGATGACACAATAAAATGAAGAGGAAGAGGGATGCTCTTTCACTATAATGCAGAAAACATGAAGAAATGATTCTTTTTAATTACACCAAAAGAAAAGTTTCCTTTAGAGCAAATAGAAAGAAGAGGTGGGTTACCAAGGAAGAAAATTAGTGTGTATGCTTTTCAAAAGGGAAAAAAACACACAACTTTTCATAGGAATGAATGAAATGCAAGGAACCCCAGATGGGTCCCACCGGGCATACCAAAATGTTTCACCTTTTTCTAAATTTGTTTCTTTGAAGTGTTGATGTAACAAATAGGGTAACGGGCATAGGAAGAATACATATTCAAATCTTGGTTGATGGGTTATTGCACGCGTATGACTTGAATCCATAGCTGATCATGAGAGTTTCCTTTTGGCTAGAAGGAACTACTTGGAATGCAAAGCAAGACCACAAGAGGGAATTAAACAATATGGGCGAAGTGAACTACTAGCGTATGCTAGGTACAAGAAGTGTGATACTTCCTAGATTGTTGTCAGATCCTTTATTTTAAACAATTTAATGTTGTAAACAAAGTAAATCCTATTGTAATTTGAAATGATTTGGGTATCTCACTTAAAACACAATAAGAAATAGATCTAATCTAACAGGCTAAGCTAGAATAGAATCCAAAGGTCAAATGATTGGTTCTAGGTTTTGCAGGTTTGACAGAGGTCTCACGTAGATCACAAGTGGATGAGCGTGAGATGTAATTAAGTGGGTAGGTATTTGTTACGGTTTGTGTGGGAAAATACGAGAGATCGATGTTGGTCGGGGAGTAACCGACCGTGGTTAGGAGTGACCAATTCCGGATATTGTGAAATCTGGAAATGTCATAGAACAAGCTTTAGGTATCCTTTTTGTTTGCACAAAGGACTTTGGTTGGTCGGGACGAGGTATTGGGTGTGAGGGTAGGCTTTGACGAGGATTTAATGGGTATATGGAGGTGGGAATTTTGGAGAAGGTCAGTAGGTGGCTAGGTAAGCAATAGATGATAAAATAATGATGAAATGAAATAAACCAGAGAAGTATGACATTATACTTACTTGGATTCTGGTCCAAGATTCTGTGTGTGAAGGATGGAGGTGTTGATGAGGGGCTTGAAGGCTGCAAGTGATCACCAACTGAAGGAAAGCTTCTGCATGGGCTGCATGTGCACTCCTCTTTGCTTGGTTAGATCAGATCATGGATGGGATGGCTATGCAGGAAAATATGTTTGGTCTCCTTCCTTGCATGCATGGTCTCGTTGGAATTCACTCTTTCAAGATGTGTTATCTCTTTAAGATGTGATAATGTTTGCCAACCTTTTTCTTCTTGCTTTCAACTTCCAACTTCCAACTTCTAACATTGAGAATAAGGTTGTTTTGGGATTAAAAGCGTAGCGGCGGTGGTTACGGATTAGCAGGTGACGGTTAGGGGTAATTGGCGTCGGTCAAGGTGGGATTTCCTAGGTTTACTAAACTAGGAGATCCTCTTGATTTCCTTAGATCTCATGTTGGTAACCCATGGATTAGGCTGGGAGCTTCATGTAAGCATGCGGGAATGGTGTTAGAGGGAGTGTAGGCATTTATATTTAGGGTTTGGGTAAGTCTTAGTTAGTTATGGCAACTTACTAAGAATAGGTCTTAGGTTGAGTTGGCTTCGTGAGGTGTCAAAGTGAAGCTCAGTATGTATGGATATTATTTAAAATAAGATATTTAAATACTAAATATAGTGAGGATAATGCATTAATTTAATTAAATTAATTAAATTAATATTTGTGGGGTGAAAGGGTCATGACTAGGTGAATGTGATGAAGGGTTCTTATTCATCAAGTGAGGACCAAAGGGGAGTGTGACCTAATTTTATTGTCTACACACCGGTACATGTTTTGGTGGGTGATGGACTCGTGTGATAGGGGGATAGGTGGAATGTTTCGGCCGGCTCTGCTTTGTACTTCAACTCTTCAAAGCAACTTTTTAAGGCTGAGATATATGGTGAGCCCACCCTCGTTCATGGTATCCACTCTTGGGAACTATCTTGAATTTGTGCCATAAAGACACATGGAGGTTTCCGTCGGGCTCTCCATTCCCTTAGATGTTTCAAGTAACTTTTTAAAGGGCCTGTGGACACATGGAGGTACCGTGCATGTTTGGGGATAGGCCCTTGAATTTTATTTTGAAGAAACACCAAGAGGACACTTGGAGGCTTCCGCTCACTCTACCTTTTTTCTTGGAATTTTCAATGGCTGAAGGATATTGTCTCGGACCTTAGACACATGGCACCTTCTAGTGAACCTTGACTCTTTAACAAACTCTGCTAGAGTGAGACAAGTGTTGAGCCCACACTTGTTTGGGGTCTCTACTTTTGAGACCATCTCAAAATGTGCCATTGAGACATGTGGCAGCTAGGAAGATGGAGAAATGGAGATTGAGGAAGGTAATGCAAGCGTTGAATACTCAAAAATGAAGGTGCGAGCCTACGAGGAAAATGTGGAATTTTTTTCTTTTGGAAAATAAGTATAAAGGAAAAAATGAAGTGCGGAGTCCACTGGAACCCACATCGTGGAAGCTAAAGGTGGAAGGCGGAGGCTGTGGGAAAAATTTGGAAAAATTTTCCTTTTCAGAAACAAGACAAAATAGTAGAATCGAGCCATGGTTCCTTTGGAATCCACATTGAGACACGTGTCGAGCTTGTTTTCTAAGGGTGGAAGGCGAAGAAAAATGTCAAAATTTTAATTTTTTCCAAGAGTTATAAAATGTCAAAAAGTGCTCCTTGGCCCATTTACAATCAAATTCTGCCATGTGGAGGGCTCAAATTAAAAGTTTAATGGAAAGATCAATAGTAGCTATCGTTTCATTTGATTTTGCCACCATTGAAGCTCGAGGATGTTTGGAGATGCATTTTTGCATTATTTTTCATCAATTTTTGGCAAATTTGTGTCATTTTTGTGTGATGTTCAATTGAATCAATTTGGGAGCTTAATCTGTAAATTTGAAGTACTTTTGAATTGGGATTTTCTCGAGCTCGTGTAAAAATGTAAAATGCCAAATCCGGAAGTTATAGAGTAAAACTTGAGAGGAAAAAGTGTGAAAAGGATGAAATGATGAAAGTGTAGGCACAAAAGGTGAAAAAGGTGTTTCCTCGAGAGAAAAAAGGGATGACCTATCAAGTCCAGCTATGTAGAGGCTCCGAAAAATGATTAAAAAGGGGATTTCTCACATGAAATAATCAGAATGATTAAAGGGACTCCTGAAAGGTTGTGGCATGGCATCCTAGTCATTAGTCAAGGGCCCAAGAAATGTGATCAGTTCACAATTGGTCCACTTGGCAGATTTCAGATCTGAATTTTTTAAACGTTGTTATCGAAACAAATTAGTAAAAATAAAAGGTCCCTCAATTATTCTTATCTTTTGGGGAAAATTGAGTGGGAAAAAAATTTATAAATGCAATTACAATACTCTTGCAAATGGTAAGAGTTTTAATTCTTGAGAAAACATTTGAGAAAGCCATCTTCCCAAGAGACCAAACACGAGATTACCTATTATTTTCTTACATGTTATATTTTTGTCATGTAAATTTGGTTGGATATGCATAGCCATTGATAAGCAATTTGAGATTGCTCTAGAATATTTTCCTTGTTGATGAATCTAAGAAACTTTGGAGTTAATTTATGTCTAATCTCTAGCAATTTTTGTCTACTTTATTTTGAGAATGCTTTAAATAGTTTCTTTCATTCCAATTGCAATCTTACATTGAAATTTTTGTTAAATCACATAGGATCTTGTCCTGTGAAACTCTAATGCTATTTTTAATTTCATTTCAAGAAGAGCCTTCATTCTCAATGAGATGAACAAATTTAAA
This sequence comes from Taxus wallichiana var. yunnanensis, assembly GCA_018340775.1. Classification (NCBI taxonomy): domain Eukaryota; kingdom Viridiplantae; phylum Streptophyta; class Pinopsida; order Cupressales; family Taxaceae; genus Taxus; species Taxus wallichiana. Next base: position 69,817,885 of record CM031233.1, read on the forward strand.
ATCAATTCACTATCATTTGTTGATAAAGATTTTACGTAATTCTTTGAGTGTACCTTAGGCATGATCAATAATAAAATTTAGTGTTTAATTGATTCTCCCAATTTGATCCTTTGAGTTGGAGTCTCAAATATTATGTGAAAACATGTTAATTTGGGCCTCCATTGAAGCACACCTGCTACAGTTGAAGGAACGTCTGATTGTTATGAAGCTTTTATTGTGAAGGTTTTCATTATTGTGAAGTCCCTCCAAAGATCCAATATAATCAACTTTATGCTGCTTCATCTCCCACTAAAATCATTTTAAAACCATTGATACACCCTAAACTACCCCTATTTTGTCCTGTGTATGAACAAATGTAAAATCCCTCTGTCAAAAATATGCGGGAGCAATTCGATTCCAAATGTCCTGTAGTAACCTTTGCATTGTATTAAAAATATATTCAGAATCTAGAAGAGACAACTCATGATATTCATATTTGGTGTTTTGATCATATTTTCCCAAGGTATTCTCTATAAAATTTGTGCAAAAGAAGGATTTACTAGTATTATTCAATATAAGAGGATACAAAATAGGTCTCTCTTACCTTCGCTAAAGGGCACAACCTAAAATAGTTAGGATAAGATCACATACTTTTAAGGTGCTACCCACTTCTTCAAAGCCCAAGTGCTAAAAATTCATATAGATTTCTTCCTCGGCTACAAAATGACATACATAATCATCTAATTCTCTCTGAGTGTCTTATCGAATCCATGATCTTTGCTTGGCATTTGAAGGAGATTAAATATTGGTACATCATCCTCACAAGGTATGTTGTTTAATTAAGTCTCTTTATGGACTTAAATAGGCACCTAAGGCATGGTACATAAAAATAGATGATCACCTATTGCAGCATGGTTTCACACGTAGCCCCTCTAATTCAAATCTACATATATAAAGGATAGACAATGAGATTATCATCTTGGTTTTATATGTAGATGATCTTGTGATCACAAGGAGTTCTTACAATCTTATCGAAGATGTTAAGAATGATTTGAATAAATCCTTTGACATGAAATATTTTGGGCTACTTCACTATTATCTTAGCTTGGAGATATGACAACAAAAGAATTATATTTTTCCTCCTTGATGAAATACGCAAGAAACTCTTGGAAAAGTATGGAAAGTCAGATTGTAAATCTATATGAAATCCCTTGGAATTCGTTTTACAACTTTTGAGATTCTAGGATTCAACTCAAGTAGATAGTACTCTCTAGAGGTAGTTTTTTTAGTCTCATTTATTTCACATATACCAAACCAGATCTTTTATTTTCTATGAGCTATATTTCCAGATTCATGGAGGAACCAAAGAAATTTCACTTGGTAGCGATGAAGCACATGTTGGGATATGTTCGAGTACAGTATAATAATGTGATATAAGCGTGATGTGAACTATGTCATAATTGTGATATTGTGAACACACATGTTGTGTATGTCAATTAGTGTCTATTTTTATCATGATAATGTTCTTACGGTGAGAGTATTCTCTCTCTTTTTTTGGATTTTATGAAGAGTTCATGTGTGATGTAGCACCTTGTTGTGTATGAAAAAAAAAAAAGAATGTTATCATGGATTGCGGTGTTTTGGAGAATTTTGGTATTATGTGATATGGATGCGTATTAATGTATTTAATGAAAAAAATTAGTGTAAAGTGAATTTGATTGTATCGTGATGTCATCTTTGTGTTGTGATGAATCATGTGTGTCATTATATTGTAATTGCAATTGACTATATGTTGTAATCTTAGACATTGTGTTGCTTGTACATATTGTTTTTGTAATATGTGATGGTTCATGTCATGATTTAGGAGGATATGGTTAGTGTATGGTCCCTATTATATAGTGATTTCACTTTTTGTACAAAATGAGGTAATGTGGTGTATTGTAAACCGTAAAAGTAATGATTGTGTTATACCCTGTATATATACCATGCATAAGGCGCTATGGCTGATGTGTGATCACCATAATGTTAGTGATGTAGTTATGTGTTACGTTGTCAACCCTTCATTAACCAATCCTAAGGGAAATTGGTAAAGGTGTATGTTTGGAGTTAGGAATGTGTACCATTGACGATCACTTGAGGCGAGTACGAGATAGGAAGTGGAGTCTTATATAGCGAAAACCCACTTGTGTTTATTTGTTATGTATGGAACTTTCTCAACGGGTGTCATGTATATTATGTTTTGTGGACACCTTAGGATTAGTAGATGATGATTTGTACTTCTTTCTCTCTCCCTATTTGGTTATTGTATGGATTCAACCGAAGTGTCATTACGAATATGTTGAGCCTTGTGGAAGTAGTGGAGAAATGATTGGACTTATATGATGATAGTTTTATTATTTTATATGTTATTTATGAGCGAGGCTCGATGTCGAGTGCCGGGAACACGTTATGTACCCATTTGGTGGAAGTATAAGGCCACATAGTTATTGTAATGTGGTATTCCTATATACGTATTTTATTCGTAAATTGATTTTTTTTTCGAGAACCAACAACTTTTTGAGTGACATGTTCTTATATTTTGGGCATTTATTTGGTTGTTACACTAACATGCGGATTTTTGCACTAACTATGGATAATTAGCCATTTTATTTTCTTAGTCTTAAATTTACGTATCAAGTTTAAAAGTTTTATAGCCTAGCCCAAGGCTTGATAGTTTTTCCACTTGGCATTTAAAATTGGTTGTTATGCTAGTTCTAATGTATTAATGTGTTGGAGTAGGGTCACGTGATTCACCATGGAATGGTGGAGAATATGGACCCATTTTGTTGTATAAAGAGTACGCCCCAAGGTGTTACACATAACTAGTGGGTTATTCAACCACAATTTATTATGTCACTTGGGTTAAAGGTGTATGGACTCTATGTGCCTAGGACCATAGGGTGACCATCCTCTTTTGGGGAGCAAAAAGGAAAATTTAACTTTATTTAATCACTTGAGGGAGGCATAAGAGACTTGAGGGAGGCATAAAAGACACTTGAGGGAGGTATAAGAGACACTTAAAGGAGGAATAAAAGACTTGAGGAGGCATAAGAGATTTATGTGGGTGTGATTGATGCTTTGGGAGGTATATGGAGTTGTTATGTGATTCTTGGGAGGTATATGTATTTGTTTTGTGATGCTTTGGGAGGTATATGGAGTTGCTATGTGATTCTTGGGAGGTATATGTATTTGTTTGGTGATGCTTTGGGAGGTATATGGAGTTGTTATGTGATTCTTAGGATATATATGTATTTGTTTTGTGCTTATTGGGAGGTATATGGACTTGTTTGTGATGGTTTGGGAGGTGTATGGAGTTGGTTGAGTTAGGTGTATGTAATGCCCACTAAAACATATGCAAATACAACACCAAAAAACTCAGATAATTTTTAAAATTTTTTTGACTTGCTTGGAGTTTACATGACAACACGGTGATCGGAAAGGGCTACATCCAACTCTGAAAAGCTTAACACGACATTGACCACATAGGCAACATGGAATTATACAACACCCATCCCGAAAAATTCACTTTTCTCTTTGACAAGGCATAATGTACTAGTCCATCCACAATACACAGTTATAGTTAAGAACATCCCATGATGTAAAATCTTTTAAAGTTATTTATTTACTAAGACGTATTTCAAAACTTGACTTACGGATAGAATATTCATGTTATGATTGAAAAATTCTTCTTACAAAGGTGAACCTCTTTCTTTTATACTTATGGACTAATTTTCTTAAGATCAAGTTTTTGAAAAGAGGATCATTTATAATATGTCAAAACTTTCTTAATTCATTTGATTTAAAAAAAAATAATTTCTATTCCTCAATAGGTTATTTATTCATACTCAAGATAGTGAATCTTGTTTCCTACCTCCAATGCACAAGGTGACGAGCGCAAGCTCTAGCTGAGGGAAAGTACCGTTTAGATTCAGAATTATAACCTCCTTGTGTAAGGGTTAAACGTTTATCCACACTTAAGAGAAGATTACAAAGCACTTTTAAAAGGAGTTAGGGGAAGAAGATTGAAATGGGTTCATCTTTAAGGCCTCATTAGTTATTAGTCTAGATTTTAATGGCTAAGGATATAACCATAATGATTAGAGATTTCATTTAGGCTTCTCCCGATGAGATTGACATAGGTAGACAAAATACGTTTTCAAAGGGTGAGCTAGATTGAATGGTTTTTAATCAGTCTCCTCCTACTTATTATAACCTTATTACCTTCCAAAAACTAAATATTGATTTCACCTTAAGGTTGTTTAAGAACTCACCAAGAGGGAGAATAATGTTCATTAGTTTAGCTAGGGTAGTAAGGTATAAAATTTTTCTTTACAAAAGAAAGTTTCTTCTTTGAACACTTAATGGCTCAACTATTATCAAGTAGATCACAACTACATTATTCTTTTTTAATAACTTTTATAAGGATTACTAACCCACTTTATTTTCCTAGGTTTACATTTATGCCATGACCTAGAGGGAGTTACTACACAAATTTTTAACTCAAAGATATGTTTACCAATACCCTTTTTGTGAAACTATACATGGTTACACATTTAATCCAACATGACACACAAACCCAAAGGTGGCAAAAGATTCTAATGAAATTTGACTTGGAAACAAAAAGGTAACAATATTGGTCAAATCCAAGCTAAGCTATCTTTCAAATTTGCTATAATACAATAAATTACTCAAAACAAGTTGTGATCTGGTTATATTGTTCACAATATTATTTACAAGATATATTTTGAAACATAGGAAAAAATTACCCATAAGTACAAATTGGGCCCTTGAAATTTTCAGAAAAACAAAATTTTAGAGTCTCTCAACAAATTTAAGCACACACGAACAAACGAGCTTTGAAGCAACACCGATGCAACTCTCCCTTTTCTACTCATGAAGACCATCTACACATTTATAGCCTGAGTCAGTTCGCGAGAACTGAGCATGATAAGGAATACACATAGGAATAGAATACTACCATTAACAATATCATAAAAATAACATTTTATTCCAAAAAAAGGAGCCAAGCTCTAAAATACTAACACCACTAATCAAGCTAGAAATTTATACCATATCAAGGTTTAGAAGGAAACCAAAAGAATCCCATTATGAACGTGCTTTCAAGGAAAAAAAAATTAACCAACACTCAAGTAGGGTCAATGACCCGATAATTTCACAAAAAAGTGTCGGGCGTATTGAGATTTCAGTCATATAATCGCATAGATTATATGATTGAAATCTACTACTCAAACATAAATCAACATCTCCTTAACTAAGTCATAGGATCCAATAGAATGAAAGTTAGAATTCCAACATCATGCACTTAACCACCATTTATCATATTCAAAAATAACCCCACCACAACCCAACATTTTATCACTAGAAAAAAGCATACGGATTAAGTTTTAAAAGACCAGTTCAAAACATTTGATTATCCCACCATGCCAAGCACAATAGTCATACTAAACAATAAAAGAAGTAAACCGTATTCAGAAGTCAATAATTGAATCCAATCTAATGCCGTGGTCTTACTAAGTTGTATAAAAGGTTACATTGGGTTTAATACAACTTATCTACATGGTACCAAGATTAAACAAGGGTTCCATATGAATCAATTACAACCCAAATACATCCCACAAGAACTAGCAAAACTATCTAAGACTACATAATGATGCGGCGAAGGTGATAGGACTTCTACAAGATTACTGAGCCATATCTCAAAAAAACACGGCTTTATTTTACGTCTCATTACTAGTCTATTAAGAACAAGGGACCCGACATTCCAACTACCACATTACCACGGATGTAATCTTTTTACGGTGAAAACTAGGAGTCAACATAAAACACACTCCCCTTTGCAATCCACTACATTCTAGATCTAAATCTTGGAATAGTTTTGTAAAAATTCCTTTTTACTGAATGAGGATAACTTAGTGTGAACCCGTCATTAAAAGTAACTGAGCCCTATAAATAGATAAGGGTCATCTTTTTATTTATTTATTTAATTAAAACAATCATAAGCTAAGCCCCTACTTCCAAATGACCACAAGGTCAGAGAATGAAACTACAACAATCGAAGCTAACGAGGGAGCCATGGATTGCTCATTTTAGTTTGTAAACTAGAAGCATACACATTACATGGTAAATACAAGTAATTTCTCTACCAATAGCTAAAATTAAACCAGGTTTGGACCAAGAGCTCGAAGTATCACTGAAAAAGGAGCCAATATTTCGAATGGTTAATCATAATAATGAAACACCGACACCAGAAGAGGGTAAATTTTCCTTAGTCAGTCAAAAATAAAAGCATAACTCTAGAGTTTGGGAAACACACTATTCGAGTCAAATTTTTTTCTTCAACCACCAACACCCAGATCACTAATGCAAGGAAACAAAACTAAAATCCCGTATCTTCCCTTTCCATTTCTTAATAATACCCCACACCAATGAAACACAACCAAAAGAAGAAATAAACAAGATCTCAAGTAAAAATTCATATGCAATCCATAAATGTCAAGGAAACTTGTTTAAAACCATCAAAGGGAACAGGGAGAAACTAGAAGTATAGCCAGAAGGCTGAAATCAACAACATAACAACCATAGAGTTCTAAGAAAACTACCATTTCAGCAAGTAAAAGTAATTCATTTCATGGTATGGTTAAAGGTAGTATAAAATTCAGGTGGTAGTATTTATCATGCCTATAATGATGCACTTGCAAAAATTTCTACGAAGGTGCATCCGACATTCTTCCCCACATCGGCAAGTGGGTGCCCAAACCTCATTCACATCCATGCTAGGCACATGCAGAGGAGCTCCATTTCACCAGTGGCATCTGATTGAAAGGACTGAGGTCTCATGGACATCCATGAAATAAGTAAATGTAAAACGTTATTTACTAGAAAGGCCTAGGAACACATGATGGATAGGGGAAAATCCATACCCCCACAACCTTACAAACATACTCCCATCCTGCATCAATGTGGGACAGTTAGAGAAGGTAAAGAATACCCATTGAAGCACAAGGGAAACACACATTTTTTCCAGTTGAAGTCACAAGCTTTTGAGAGTTATGAATGAAAATGTGGAGGGATACACAAGGCATGGAAACTACGAAAAATTCCTCAAAATATGTGGTCTCAAGGAAACAACATGATTTCCAAATCTACACAACCAATGATCTTCTAAATAAATCCTTCTTCATCTTAAGAAACCAACATGTGCCCAACCTACTCATTTCACCCTCTTCCAGCAGGCATGTAATCAAGCCTGAGGAGGACGTTTGCAAACCTCCAACTACAAGCCAAAGAAAATTAACAAGGAGAAAATTAGTCCCAACACTGGCGTATACAAGCCACCGACAAAAATCTAGGGAAGACATACAAAAATTGCAATGAACTAGGCACCCAACAACATCTAAAGTTTCAATGTCTTTTCCACAACCCCAACTGCATATCCTTCACTAGAGAAGCCCACGCAGCCATTGAAAATAATTTTCAATCACAATAGAAACTAGAGCATGATTGAATAAAACAAGTTATAAACCAATCGACTAGACTCCCAGATCTGGTTTCCTTCCCTCAAAATGTGCAAAAAAATGGCGTGAGAAAGGAAATAAGGTAGTGCAGGTCATAAAAGATAAACATGTTAGAAAGCGATTATTAAAAATAGCTATGAAGAAGGGAGGCAAACCCACCCCGTCCCTCCCACTTGGCATTAAGACCAAAGCAAGGACCAACACGTCTTGTCTTACAAAATATTAATGGAATGGTAGGTGCTCCTCCTCCAATGCATTTCACTAATGACCAAGAAATTAAACAAAACTAGAGTATGTGGTTGGCAGGGAAGAAAAGAGGGTGGGGGTGGGTGGATGCCTCCACACAAAAAAATGTTTTACCAATAAAATTTTATAAATACAAAGCATGCAAGGATGCCTAGTCAGCCAAGGAGAAAATGCTAAACGTTAAACATGAATACCACTTCCTAAACAAAGGTGCCACCAATGAACAAGCTCCTCCTCTTTTGCGTGAATTGAGGCTCGGGCACGAGAGTGATCAACATTAAAATAAAATAGCTTAAAGGTAATTAATAACAATATTGATAAAAATTGACACTAAAACAAATAATTGTCAATCGAAAATTTAAATTATAATATTATTATTATCATTATTTTTATGATTTTACGACTAAAAAAATATTATTATTAATCATATTAATGACAAAAAACAGGGAAGCTCGACGAAGTGAGAACAAGATTTTCCTTTAATAGGATAATCATATAGGACACTACAAGGTCCACAGCTAGAGGTGTTAACGACTCGAGAAGGCAAGATGGAGGGGCACAGTGCTTTAATTCTTAATTGTGATAAGGATGATGTGGTGCGAACTAACTAAAACAAGTAAGTTAACAAAAAAATGGGGCGGGGGCGGGCGGGGGAACGCATGAGGGTAATTTGAAAAGGGCGAGTGGGAGATATTATTGCTTATAGGTGAGATGGTTACATGGAATAAGGGTGGTGTGTGGAAGGATGTTTCCAACGCATGGGAATGGTCACCAAATTTAAGAAGCGCCATCTTCCTTGCACAATAATACACAAATTTTATTTTGGAATCCAAGGCTTTAACCATGTTGAAACTCAAGTTAATTGATAGTAAATTTAGCTATGTTGGGATAGTTGCGAGAGGTTAGAGATTCGAGAGATTTTGTTGTTTTCATACATATTCTAGATTTGTTTGTCTCTAAGAGGAAAATGAAACTACTACTGCTGCCATTTGAATTGTTGTATGCAAAAGTAGAATCCGTGGGTTTCCCTAAAGAGGAAGTATGTAACAAACATGTACTGCAACATGGTTAGTTTAAATTTTCAAACAAATGCCTAGTCCATAGCAAAATACGAGCTCTGGAATAGATCATGGACATCCACCAAAGCATAAAAGATATATGAATAATTGTTATTGGAGTGCAACATGATTACAAAGCGTAAGCTTCAATGAATGGCGTGACGGGTGTGGAAATTGAATGGTATATGTTACGGTATACCAGATTATCTTATATTCGAGTGTGTCAACTAATTTAGTGCATATCACTTTACTCTATAGAGACGGTGTTCTCCATTTATTCGAGCTCAATCATTTATCTTTTCTCTTTATGAGATCTCTTTGGAAAAAGAAACAAAATTAATTTTAAGCAAATCCTTGTTCTAAATATCCAGTGGGTACGGATGAGGAAGTTATAAATCCTTGGTGAATTTGAGGCCACAAAGATACAAGTGTCATAAGGCACCATTTAGCTAGAGGAAAACTATTCTGGAGTCTAGACATGTGATTTCTGCCTGAGATGGATTGGGGAAAGGAGAAGATTTTGGTGATTCATTTGGGGATGTAGTTCTAAAGATATCCTAATTTTTGTAGTAGAATGCCATTGTGCAAGATACTAGAGTATTTTTGTGGTGTCTTCAATGATCTATTCCCTCATGCATGTGTTGCAAGTTTTAATGACTTTCTTATTTATTGATTTGGTGAAGGTTTCAAGTGCCTTTTTCTTCCCTTTCCATTGGTGAATAAGCGTCAATGGATCCTAACTACATTTTCAAGTCACTATAAATAGTGATCTCTTGCATTTCATTATTGAAGTTCCTCATGTTAGGGATCATGATCGGATACTCACCAGAAATGTTACTAGATTTACCTATCTCAGATGTTGACATTAAAAGAATGAAGATTACTTATGTTGCTCCTTTCCCCGGGAGCTTCATAGTAGGTTTCCTTTGCAGCTTCATTGACTTGGATGAATAAGATTCCTTTTATGTCAGATCATGGTTTTATTTTTTTAAAAAGGATTCCTTGTGGTAGTTAGAGAGCTATTTGGTCATATATGAATTATGTTGCCTTGGATGTTGTATTGAATGGTACAAATGGAGAGGTTGTGGGTGCACGTGAACCGCTTGATGAAATTCCTATTGAGATGCTGAACTAAATCCCACAATTTTGATCGGCTTCTTTCCTCTAGGCATGGTTCATCTCTCCATGTCTTCTATAATTTTTGTTCTTTAGTGGTTCATTTGCAGTAAAAATAAAATTTTAAAATGTAGCATTATCATAGAATTGATAGTTTTAAATAAACTTGTTTTCAAAACAAAAATATGTCATATTGTAGCTGCAATTAAAATATTCCTTGGTAGACAAGCATAAATAATTTTTAAATGATCTAACAAGCTTCCAGATGAAACTAGATTTCTTTAGTACCCGTTTTTATTGACAAGTTGAAGTTGATCCCCTATAAATATGTTGATTGCTCCCTTGTTAAAATAGATAAATCATGATTTTTGGAGGCTTGTAAAATAAACTTCGTAACTCCATAAATGATATGTTAAGTTTCCTACGTGTACCTTATCATGTGAGGAGTCATTTTAATCCTTGAATAAACCTTGAATGATCGTCATGATCTTTTGATGCCCTTTCTAGAAGCCTTGTTACACCGTTTAAAAGTTGTAGGAAGATGCTACATTTTAAAACATTTGGTTTCATATCAGCTTTCCATTTGAACCTTGAACAAAAAAATGTTTACCCACCTTGGCAAACCTCTAGTAGTTTTACTAGAAAATTTCTTGGAACATTAAGTTTGAGAAAAAAACTATTTTGTAGGCCTTTGGTCGTGGTTGGACTAGATCAAAGCTGGACCAATTATTACAGGTGGCTCTAGAAAACCTATCACCATTAGAAAACCACTTTCTAGTTCTTTGTCCCATCGACTCTACTAAATTCTCCATATATAGGGGAACTTGTAGGAAATTTCTCGTTGCATGTTCTTCCATCGAACATTAGTTTTGGAGGTGGTTTTTGAGCCCTCGAGCTAACTTTTGATCATTTCTAACCAAGCCAATTACAACCAATGACCTCAGAAAACTAGCCGCCAATCGTAAACCGTTCACCAGTTCTTAATTCCATCAGTTCCTGTGTATTCTTGGTTTATAGGAGGACAAACAGATTTTACCTATGGTATGTTTTCTCTTGAAGAAAACGTTTGAAAGTGATTTCTTAGCCTTCGAGCCTGATTTGAATGTTTTTATAGCTAGCAGGAAAATGTAAAAAGAAAGTTGTAGGACCCTTGTCAAGTTTCCAAAGCAGTGTGGAAAATTTTTGACACATGTAAATAACTGTTTGAAACTCTATCTAGTAACTTGTTGCGTGAAATAGAATTTTTGATAAAATGGTGTTTCTCTCTCCTTAGTTATGAAATGAAGTGAAATGAAATGAAATGAATACATGTTTCTAAACCTTTTATTTTGAATGCAAATTATAATTATATTTATATGTAAATGGGAAACTAAAGACATTAATTATGTTAGATTAGGGTGGATTCCATGCCAATGATTTATCGTTGATTTCATGCTCACATGGTTTTGCAGGATGCAAGAATGATGGCGAAAAGGCGATGTGTAATTCATTATTTATTATTGTAATTTATATAGGTCATTGTAAAATGAATATATGTATAATGTAGTCTCATGTTACAGAAAATTTATATTTGAAATTTACTAATATGTATGAGATGCTAGTTTTAGGGATATCTTAGGAAATGTGCATCTAATCATAGGTTCAATTTGATTCATAGTTACGTATGGTAAAAAGGTTGATATATATATGGTAAATGAATTTTAAGTTAATATCTTGTAGTGCATTTTTAGTGTTCAATAAACGATTAATTAATTAGTGTGTTATATTCTTACCTTGTAAATGTAATAAAGAGATTTAATCGAAACACTCAACCCTAGTATAAGATTCATGCATAACATGTCTTCATGTGTGATCCTTCTTACCATAGAAGAGATTGAAACCATAGAATGAACTTAAACTTTGCACTCAATGGAACCTCCTAGTTTAGGTAAATAACACCCCTAGTCTGGGTTTACCGTCATAGTCGTTATGTTTAGTGACATTGTCATGAACCCATATTTTAGGAACAACATGGTCCAACTTTATTTGGAGTATGTGGTTTCCTTCTAGGTTTGGTAAATATGAGGAGAATGTCTTCTCTTCAGGTCTGACACCATGTTGAGTGGTGAAGACCACCTTGGAAGTCACCTTAAGAGTCCTTGTTCTAATTTTTGACTACACGATATAACCTTGCCATTTATGGAGTATGTAGAGCTATTAATCCCTTAGTATCATATTGGACTAATAATTCTTACAAGTTAGATCTAGAATTTTAATTTCATCAAATCAATTCCTTGTGGGAACCCTAGATGACACAAATGGAGAGATTGAAATAGTTGTTTTGTACCTTAGACTCATGTTAATAAACTCTTTAAGTCCTCTCAAAGCTAGATGTGTTACCTTGATTACTAACAACACAACACCTTGGTCTTTCATGAAGGTTGTTTAGCATAAATATGTCCTGTCACCTTAAACTCATATACAGTTGAGGTGTAGCTATTTAGGTGTAATTGGAATTAAAATAAACCTTAGTTGATTAGGAGGTTAACTTGGGGTTCATGTGTAGTTTATAATATTTCTAATCATGTACTTCTTCTAGATGTTAGACAAATACTTATGTAGCTCCTTTTGTTTTAAAACAATGCTAATAATGAAACCATAGTACGATGTAAGAGTAAAAAAAGATTAGAGGCTAGTAATAATGTCACTCTTGGAGTCCTTGTAACTCAATTAAATAATTTCAAGTGTTATAAAGAATATGAATTGACTTTGGTGAGATCAAACTTTAAGAAAACAAAAGATATATTTAAATATAAATGAAATTCCTTGATGTGGAAATGTTGAATGGATTCAACAAGTTATTGATCTATATTAACTATGGTAGGGAAATAAATTTTACATGATCGAAGAATGTATTTGGGGACATGTTATCTTGAATCTAAATCTCCCTCAAATCCTAAGAATTCTTTCTTGATATCACATGATATTCACCTATGTAGTAAGGGTAATTATTAAACATTGTATAAACATTTGAGAAGCATATTCTTAAATTAAGAATGAGAGAATTAAGGACTTTTATGTAATTTGAAATGTGGCAATTAAATATGTAAGTTATGGAAATGTTTGTAAAGGATAAAAATAAAAATCCAACTTAAAATGGTCAAACTATAATTTAAATGTGGAATGAACTTAAGAATTTGTTGGTGGAAAAAGGAGAAAATTATCCTTGTATGATAATTTTCTTGGAGTGTTAATCATAACTAAGATGCACTTAAACAAATGATATGTTGTGGGTTTTCCAATCCTGGAGTCCTTTTCTTGTGGTTGGTTTATTGCTAGCATTCATTCATTGGGAAAAGTGTGGCATATACTTGTATATGGGGTTTTCATGTGTCTATCTGAGTTGATGACTTATATAAGTGTCATATGTGTTGTTGAGTTTATCTACTTGGAACCTTGTGGTGTTGTGTAGTGAGCAATGTAAGTAACAAAAAAAATCATCCTGGTATTTTTACTGTTGTATTTGTGTGTGTAAAATGTGATTGTTATAGATGAAGTAATATAACGGTCAATGGGAGTACACACACAACCTTCCCATGCTTATTAACGGGGTCTTTGCGGCAAGAGATGGGGTAACGTCAAACCGGGCATTACGGTGTACTCTTGATATTCTAGTTTATGTCTTGTGATGTTGTTTCCATCTTGACACTACGTAGCTACAATTATGGTCTAGAGTTTTGTTAAACCTTCATATGAGTACTTGTTGGTAATTCCATGTTGTTGGAGTCTGCTTATGTTATGAGTATTATTTTGTCGGGGGCATGTACAATAAGTACTATGTTGAGTGGGACATCTATGTTTTTTCCATGCTTGATTGAGTGTTTGTTATGTGATATAGTCATAGAAGTATGCATAGATATGTCTTGTGGACCGTTAGTGTTGTGTTTAGTTCTTGTGTTGCATTGTGATGTCAGTATCAGATGGGCACCCACGAAAAATACATAAACTAAAATCCTAAGAATCGAACTACTAAGAGTTTGAGATTAATAAATACTTTAAAGAAGAGACTAACCAAGTAAAAACTAAAACGAAACACCAATCTTCAAAGAACATTAAAATTTATGATATGTCCAAATTTAGTTTTCTTCCTCGTGGGCATGTTGTACTGAAAATTTTGTTTGTTAAATGACATGTGTCATTATTGAATTTCTTACCTATATATTCTTTGAGCTTTGGTGTTGTGTCGCATCGAGGACGATGCTCTTATAAGGGGAGGGAAATGTATTGCCACATCAAAAACAAAAAGAAAAATTAAAAATAATAATATAAATTAAATACATTTATTTTAGTGGGTGGAGTTGGTGAAAGGAGGAATGATTGGGTGTAAGGGGTTGGCGTGGGGCAGTGTGGAGACATGGGCTCCCTGACAGAGTACATGGGATTCCCTAATGTCTAGTCAAACCCATCATTTCCTTTTTTTAATAATACAAGCACTTTATTAGGATCCAAGGCATGGATCACACTGAAACCAAAGGAAACATTGTAAATTTAGGAGTAACTCAATTGTTACATTGGGCAAACATTCAAAAATGGTGTCTCATGAGCTTGGCCCTTGTTACGGGGTTCGATCAAATGAAATAATGTGATAGCTGTAGATGGGAGTTGATTATGGTGGTTACAGAATACATGGGTTCCTCTCAAGATAGTTACACTATTTCACCAAAGGAAATGAACAAGAATCAAATGAATCAATTCACTCTTGCCAACATACTCCCCACTTTTGTCAAAATAAGACCTTTGGAATAGGGAATAGACATCTAGAAAAGATAAAATATAGAAGATTTTTGTCGGGTGTTGTAGTTGTAATCACTCACGGTAGACATGTATCCAATGTGGAACCTTTCTCAAGGAAAGTGAACTATTTGAAAAAAATGTGTTTAAAAAAAATGTGGTTCGTGGACATCATGGACTGTTGGATATGCACAAAATGGGATTTTTGAAAAGGCTTAGAAAATTTCAAGAAAATGCCTTTGACAGGTTAAAGCCGATTTCCACATCCTCTGCTAGTGTATCAACAACCTATGTCATCTTTCTTCCTCCCTATCATGCTTCCAAACATGTACCCAATCAAGAGCTAGTGAAGGTAAATTTTCTTGTTATTGTTGATGTGAAATATGTGAGCACTGGAAGAATTTTATGTAGAGCATGGGAGCATGGATGGGGCACATGAACTATTTGACAAAGTTCCCTGAAGAAATTATGGTTTTGTATAATGCCATTGTTGTTGGTTGAATATAAAACAAGTTGTTGAAAATGACTTTCCTAACACCCATCCTAATTGAGCCAAATTGGGAGCTTTGTAATAGCTATACGCATCCATCAAGATTTTTAAAAAAATGTCTCTTTGGCAGTTGTGTGGTATCAATGTCTCTAGTGATCAAATATGCAAAAATATGTTGAATTTTTGATGATGAAATTCATAGGTGGAGTTGTGGACTACTGCGATTGTTTTTATTATGGAAGCGGTTGTAACAACTCTCAAGATAATCCAATTAGAAATTAGTCTAAATTCTAGTTCCACGCACTATGCCAACATATAACCCATGTTAAATTTTATTCCCCAATTCATTTAATTCAATCCTTATCGGATGTACTATGTAGGTGGGTTTCATGTATTACTTATTGCAGCATGACCATGATAGATATGTATGCAAAGTGTTAACTCACTCAAAACGTGAAGTGATTTGAAAATTCTTAGTTAATTTTAAGTATCCAATATGTGTCTTACCATGGAAATTCATGGCTATGATTTATAGACAAATGGGGAAGTTTCCGAATGCTCATGAGTTGTTTCACGAAATGCTAAAAGCAGATTCGAGTGCCTTGAGGAATGCGAGATGAAACCTCCATACACTACAACTTCTAGCATTTATAAGCATTCTTTCCTTACCTTTTTCTGTTATTATTTTCATATAATTTGGTTTTTCATTTGCAATGTAATAGAAATGTTAAACCATTAGATGCTTAAACATTTGATTATTTTAAATATACGTGTGTCACAAAACAATAATACATCACCTTGTGACTTACGCATTACAAATAAACCTTGGTGTAAACCTTAGACTTAAACCACTTTCTCAAATGCTTGGAAAACTCAATAATCAAAATGGATAGTTTCTGGTCCTTGAGTGGACTAGTTGAGTTTTAGTTTTTCATTAAACCTTGTCATCATGCTTTCATAAAATTAGGAAACTTGTGATTTTTTTAAAAACTCATAAAACCACCTCTAGGCCAAGAAAAAGGGATGCCAAGCTCTTTTTGTGTCCCTTGTTACATGGGGATTTGTATCAAGATTTAAATTGACCCCTATAGACCATTTTTCCTCTCTTCACCTCTCCTCTAGGATCCTTGTTACCCTGTTTTACACTTTTAGGGTTGTTAAAACAGAAAAGTTAGATTTCATTTTCACCCACCGTTTGGTCCTTATACAATGAAATGCTTTCCGCCATCGCAAACCAATATTAGTTTTATGAGAAAATTACGGAACCTTTAGTTTCAAGGATAAGACATCTGGATAGTTTAGAAAAGCCATTTTGTAGGCCTTTGGTCACAGTTTGACTAGGTCAAAATGGAACAATTACGATCGGTCGCTCCAGAAAGTATGTCCTAATTTGAAAACCATTTGCTAGTTCTCAGTTCCTTCAAATCTAATGAATACTCCATATATGGGGGAAATTTTAGGAAATTTATCATGGTGTGTTCATGCATTCAACATTAGTTTTGAACGTGGTTTTTTGATCCCTAGAGATAAATTTTATTCATTTGTAACAAGGCTAATTACGATCGATAACCTTAGAAAACTAACCTCCAATATCGAAAACCATTTGCAGTTTTAAATCCCATAAGTTCGATAAATTCTTGGTTTATAGGAGGATGCGTAGAAACTTACCGATGATGTGTTTGGTCATCAAAGGAAAATGTTTTTAAGTTGATAGCTC
Organism: Taxus wallichiana var. yunnanensis; assembly: GCA_018340775.1. NCBI lineage: Eukaryota > Viridiplantae > Streptophyta > Pinopsida > Cupressales > Taxaceae > Taxus > Taxus wallichiana. The sequence goes on from CM031233.1 coordinate 69,834,835, forward strand.
ACTTCAGAAAACACAAAAAGAAAGTTTTAGGACCCCTGTCGAATTTCCAAACCATCTTGGAAACTTGTTGAAACATGTAATTAACTACTTTAAATGCTATAGTGTTACTACTATATGAATTTGAACTTTTGGAAAAATAGTGTTTCTCTCTCCTTGGTTAAGAAATGAAGTGAACTGAAACAAAATAAATATGTGTCTCTAGCCTTCTCCTTTTGAATGTAAATTATTAATGTTAATTACGCTTGATTTGGGTGGATGTCATGCCAGTGATTTATCGTTGATTTCATGCTCACATGGCTTTGCAGGGTGGAAGTGAGATGGCGAAAAGGCATGGTGTAATCCATTGTTTATTATTATAATTTATATAGGTTATTGAAAAATTTATATATGTGTAATGTATTGCCATGTTACTAAAATTTATATTTGAAATTTACTAATATGTATGAGATGCTAGTTTTAGGAATACCTTGTGAAATGCACATTTAATCATTGGTGCATTTTCTAATTTAGATTTGCATATGCCAAATGTTGGATATGTTAAATGAATTTGAATGTAATATCTTGTAGTGCATTTCCAGTGTGCAATAGTTGATTAATTAATTGATGTGTTGTGTTCTTTACCTTGAAAATGTAATAAAGAAATCTAAGTGAATTAGTCAACCCTAGTACAAAATTTATGTATAACTAACCCTCTTATGTTTTTATTTTTGCGTAGAAAACTAAAACCTTAGAATGAACTTAAACATGTATGCTCGATGACACCTTCTATCTTAACTAAATAAGAACCCTAGTTGAGTTACCGCCATAGCTTGTATATTTTAGCGGCATTGTCGCGAGACCATCAGTTAAGAATGACTTGATCAAATGTTATCTATAGTAAGTGGTTCCCTTCTAGGATTGGTTATCATGTGTGTAGTAAGAAGAATATATTCTCTTCAGGTCCGACTTATGTGTTAGGTGACAGAGATCACCAACTACTCTTGAAATTAACCTTTAGCAGATGGGATTATCTAATGAAGTTAATGTTTAAACTTTTTGTACCCTCCCTCTCATTCTAGCCACATTAGTTTGCAAAATGCTATCGTCTTAAAAGATATTTAATCTTCACAACTAAAATTTATGGTACTACACCTAAGAAATATATTCATTAGTTCATTTCTATAACTTAAGAGAAACCAGAAAGCGAAAACTTGATTCCATAATCCCTTGTTATGAATTTTATGACATTAGGAATAAAAGAAATTTCTCTTGCAGAATCATAAAATGTGAAAACATTTATTTGGAAAAAAATCTTGCGGTTCGTGTGTAGTTCTAGAGATTCGAATCACGTACTTCTTCTAGATGTTAGACAATACTTCCGTAAATTTTTTTGTTATAAAAAATGCTAATAATGAGACCATAATGTGATGTAAGAGTAAAGCATACAAGAGTGAAACGAGATTTGAGGTTAGGAATAATGTCACTCTTGGAGTCCTTATAACTCAATTAGACATTTCCTTGTGTTAAAAAGAATATGAATTGCCTTGGTGAGATCAACTTCGAGAAAACAGTAGATATTTATAAATCTAAATACAATTCCTTTGCTTTGAAATGATGAATGGATTTAACATTTTATCGAAATATATTAACTATGGTAGTGAAATAAATATATTGTGATAAATGTTTTTTTGGAAGAATGTATATTGAATCTAAATCTTTCTCAAATCCTAATATTTCTATCTTGACATCATGTCGATTCAATATTGTAATAAGAGTAAATTTTAAACTTTGAATAAACATTTGAGAAACATAAGTTTAACTTATGAACAAGAAAATTAATAACTTTTAATGCACTTTGAAATATGTGAAATAATTATATAAGTTATGGAGATTTTCACAAGAGATAAAGAGCCAACTTAAAAGATTGAACTGTAAGGTGAATATGAAATGAATTAAAGAATTTGTATTTGGAAAAAGGATAAAAATATCCTAGGATAATAATGTTCATGGAATGTTAATTGTAACTAAGATGTAATCATGGTAATGATGTGTCATGGGTTTTCCAACACTTGAGTCCTTTTCTTGTTGTTGGGTCATTAGTAGCATTTGTTCATTAGGGAAATTTTTATATCAACATGTATAGGGTATTGTCATTTCTCTATGTGAGTCTATGACTTATGTAAGTGTCTTGTGTGTTGTTGAGTTTCTCTTCTTGGAGCCCCTATGGTGTTGTGAAGTAAGGAATGTAAGTAAAAAAAAATTGTCCTTGTATTTTTACTATTTATTTGTGTGTGTAAATTATGGGTGTTCTACAAACTCTTTGGTACAAAATCCAACATGGAATTTTTTTGATCTTCCTATAAGAAAGAAGTTCATAGGCTATAATTGGATTTTGAAAATGAATTAAGAGGTAGATTGATCTATCAACATGCATAAATCATGACTAGCTAAAGGGTTATGCTTATCAAGAAGAAATTGACTATAATGATACCTTTGCGCAGCCAATGTGAAGATAAAATCATCATTGTTGTTTGTGCACTAGAAGTAAAAATGAATGGAGAATTCAAGAGATGGACGTTGAAATTTATTTCTTGAATGTTGATCTTAGAGAATAAGTGTACATGACCTAGCCAAAAGGAATTGTCGATGAACATCATCCTCACAACGTATGTTGTTTAATTAAGTCTCTTTAGGGACTTAAATAGGCACCTAGGGCATAGTACATAAAAATATTTGATCACCTATTTCAACATGGTTTCACACGTAGCCCCTCTGATTCAAATATGTATATATCTAGGATAGACAATGAGATTATCATCTTGGTTTTGTATCTAGATGATCTTGTGATCATAGGGGAGTTCTTACAATCTCGTGGAAGATGTTAAGAATGATTTGGGGATACTTCACTATTTTCTTGGCTTGGAGATATGAAAGAAAAATAATTATATTTTTGTCTCCTAAATGAAATATACCAAGACACTCCTGGAAAAGTATGCAATGACATATTGTAAATCTATATCAATTCCCATGGAAATGTTTTTACAAATTTCAAGATTCTAGGATTTACCTCAAGTAGATAGTACTCTCTAGAGATAGCTTGTTGGGATTCTCATTTATTTGACATATACAAAACCAGATCTTTTCTTTCTATGAGCTATCTTTCAAGATTCATGCACGCAAGAACCAAAGAAATGTCACTTTGGGTAGAAGTGACGAACGTGTTGAGATATGTTTGAGATATAGTAGAATATGGTGCGGGGTATCATAAGAACTCTCGAGTTATTCTTACAAGGATATACATAATCAGACTATGTTGGATACATTGATGAGAGCAAATCAACTTCAAGTTACATTTTCCATCTTGGGTTTGGCCATATCTCATGGATTATTTAGAATAAAACTATTGTTTCTCTTTCATCCAGTGAGGAATAATATCATGCCACATTAGGAGTTGTGTGTGAAATGATTTGGTTACATCACATTTTATCATATATGGGCATTATTGAAGAAAATACACCCATCAATCACCGCGACAGTCAAGGTGTGTTAAAACTTATGAAAAATCATGTTTTACATAAGATAATTAAACAAATAGAATTTGAATGTCACTACATTCGACATCAATTTTTAACCACAACATTCAGCTCCAATATTGCCCGACATATGCTTAGATTGATGATATACTCACGAAGTCTCTTGGAAAAGAGAAATTTGAACAATTTTGGGCGTACATTTGTAAAAATAATTTATTAAGTAAGGGAATATTAGTAAATTAATTATTTAATACATTGTTTTAACCAATTTTTTTCTATACTATTCTAGTCGGTTACATTTTAGATTGTTCTTTTCTAGTTTATTCCCCTCCACCTATATGGCATTTCTAGAACTTTCTCTTCTCTATATAAATTCCATTCGGTCTAATGTTTCTTATCAATTAGCAATAAATAATATCTTCTGGCCTATCAAAATTGAGTCTAGACCCAATTGTTTTGTCTAATTTGAATACTCGGAGAAGAGTCCTTCACAAATAGAAATAATTTTGATTTCAAAATCCCAATTATTATGGAGATAATACACACACACACACACACACATTCACATTTATCTATGAAAATTCTATAATTTTGGGTTGGCAAAATCTTTAATAAAATCGATTAAATAAAGAGTGCATACACATACACATGTATGTACATGTAAAGATGTATGTATGTATGTATGTATGTATGTATGCATGTATCTCTACTCATTATCTCATATTCTTGAATATCCACAACAAAAAAAAAAGTGAGAGAAAAAATGAAAAGAAGACTAAAAATTGTTTATATAGTCATAAAGATGACTTTTAGGGTTTTTATGATACCTAAAATCTAATGGTGGAGATTGAATAGATATTATGGCCATAAATGAATACTATACATAAATTTGATAACTTTTTAAATTCATTTAAAATTCTTTATCTAACTAAAATTTTATTCATTATATAATATGAGTTAGATAATTTTAGATTTTAGTTTCATAAAATCAATTATTATAAATTATTTCATCCAAATTTTATATGGCCTAAAATTTAACGAGATAGTGTAAATAGTAAACGATGATGTAAATAAAAACATTAATAGAATAATGCAATTGCGATGTATAAATAATCATTGATACCATGATTATTTACAATTGTAAGAACTTTAATAAATAAATTGTTTGCATGGTTATTGGCTTCACCAATTTAACGAACAATCGCCACATACTTTCACATTGTAATGATCTATGTACATGAAATTGTTCTACTATATGAAAAAGTGAAATAGATATATCATTACCTAATGTTTTATTTTCATTAATCCTTTGAAAATAATCTATAAATTAATAGTTAATTCATTTTATATTCGTGTTATAGTTAATTCATGCAATGGTCATCATTTTGATGAAGAAGATAAAACTTGTGTGTTACCATTGAGAGACATTCACCGGTGCGGTAACAATTATTATACTTATGAAAAGGATTTTTATGCTTTGGTGTAGCATGAAAAAATTAAAGAATTGTTTGATGGGAAAAGAAACAATCATCCATATAGATCACTAAAATTTTGAATATATCCATTCATATTAAAAGGTACAATATTTACGGTACTTTCATTGGATGTGGTTTTAACAAAATTCCATCTTGAGACAAGGTACAAAAACATTACAAAAAATAATCTTTTGATATTCTTTCAAGACCTTTTATTATAAAATATATTCATTGTCAACATATTCAACTCATTCATGAAAGTAATATTAAATAATACACTATAGATGCAAATTTTAAGGATGTTTATGAATATTTAACTAATGCTAAACAAGTTGAAGAACTTTTTATTGTTTACATCATGGATTTCTTTTTCCTCTTAGTAAAATTTTTATTCTACAAGTTGAAAGAGATTATTTGATCAGGGAATCACATTCTTATTTTATTTATTTTATTTTTTTCATTGGAAAAATAGTCACACATTTATAAAGATATGGTTATTAGCCTCGTAACTATGATAATGCATTTAAGTATGTAAAATTTTGTACTCTATGTGTCATAATTAATCCTAGTAATAGAATATTGTGCTTGTATACTCCACTTTTTGTAAAACCTTCGATGTGTAAAAGTCCTTTTGCGGACTTTGGTGGATTTTTTTCTATGTAAAAATAGAAAACATGACTATTTATAAGTGGTTGTGTATATATTTAGCAAAATGTGTATATTAGAGTACTTGTAAAAAGTGGAAAATAGGTGAGTAAATTGCACATTTGTTCTTCGATGATATTTGGGTTCATTTTAGTTTTCTTGCATCTATTACATTTGATTTGGATTCTCACTTCAGCAATAATATTTGGTTAGATTGGTGGGACTTTATGGATACCAAATTGAAGAATAATACTTCTTTACATCCATAAATGGAGGGAAAATAGATGTGGTAAACTATACAGAGTACTACATTCACATCAAGAATATTATATCAAATATGTTAAACTTTGGGATGAGCACTTATGTTATATACAACATAACAACAATCATTCCATGAATTATTCTACATATAAGTCTCCTTTTGAGACATTTTTTTGGTATTTTCCTAAGTCTCCCTTGGATTTCACTTTTTGATAAGAAATAATGGTAGATGAATGTGAAGTGTTTATTAAATAAAAAAGGTTCATTCAAAAAGATACAAATGGTTCATCAAACAATGAACAAGTATTTGAAAAATATCCAAGACATGTATAAGAAAAAGCATGACAACCATCATGTTGATTATCACTTATAAGTTAATGATTATGTTTGGCTACCAATTAGTAAGGAAATACTACATGCCAAGGTAAAAATATTAAAACCATAAGGAGAATATTGGTATAAATTCCTTATAGTTATTATTACCTCCATATATGCATATGTATTCAATTTTAAATGTGGAAAATTTGAAATTGTATGAGATTCCACTTATCATAGATTAGGATGAGAGTATTTAAGTTCTTTTGTTGATTGATTTTCTCATGCATAACTTCATGAGTTGCGAGGAGATGTTATTCTAGATAAAGGGTGAGGACTTCATGAAGAAGTAATTTTGAATACCTTCATCTGAATTTTAAAGTAATGCATACATGTAATGAAATTTTGATAGAAATTGTAAGGGTGTGGAAACTATAGCCTTGCTTATTTGAAAAGTATGACCAAAATTTTAGTGTTAAAAAATATCAAGTTATTTGGGAGGATTGATCCTAGAGGATCACATATTGAATTAATCAAATTATATGAATTTGTGACAAATATACTATCAAACTAAATTTTCATGGAGATATTTCCAAAGGGTTTTGAATGGGATCAAAAAACTTGATATGTATTTTCTTAAATGGGGTTCTAAATGTGTAGTTTCCACTTCCCTTCGACACTTATTATATTTTGATTTCGATTACTGTTGGTTATATACATGGATATTATTGTATCATTTTGTCTTAGCATGATGATTAGATGATAGAGATACTTTGATTATTGATGGATTTTGATTCATAGTATGATCGTGTAGATTTCTTAGAGAGACATTTTATATTGATGATGATGTGTTGTTGACATATTTATATATTTATGACATTTGACATTTTCGTCATATTGAGTAAGAGTTAGTAGTGAACTAATCTTGTGATCTTATTGGTATTGATGAAATATATAATTGAGACATTGTTGGAATTTTAAAATAGAAACATTTCTTTCCTAGATGATTATTTAATTTATGTATGGATGATTTTTGACTTATATGCATATATTTTATCTTGGATGTTTTGATGCAGCCAAAAGGCCAAAGGAGGTATTGTGTGTTTTATAGGTGATTATATCACAACAATCAAAGGGGGATTGGAGACCAAACACAGCAGTTTCTTGGGTGGATACGATAATGGTCACCATGACAACTTGTGTTATGTTGTGTGTGTTTTATTTGTTGTTAGGGGGTCCCCATGGGGGGGATGACCTCCAATTGTGACCAAGGGTTTGTGTGTTGTTCTTTTATTTTCCTTTATTTAATTTTAGAGTATGTGATTTTATGGTGATGTAATTCCCTTTTATCATTAATTAATTTATGTGTCTAGATTAGTAAATTAATCATGTTACTAAACTAATTATGGATGGGAAAAAAATAATTCATTTATTAGATTATATGGTTTTTTGGTTTATGTGTTTTAAGTTGAGTGTATGTGTTCTTGAGTGTTCTACATTCTACCTCTCCTTATAAATTCGGATTTGGCCTTAAGGGCCAATTTTAGAGACTCACAGGATAAGCTAAGATTTTTACACCTCTTAATTTCTTATACCAACCCTACCTATGGGTTAGGGGGTCAAAAATATAACCCATTATGTGTTTTGGAAGGAAAAAGGTGATTTTTAATTGCACTTTCTTACATGTTTTTTATTTATTTGTCCTAAAGGGTGTGGGTTGGAGTGGTGTGTATAAGAGGTTTGTCATACATCTCAACCACCCATTTATTATTTCTTGGAATATGGTTTTCACTTGAGTGATGTGGAGTGGATAATAAATGATGTGGCATCCTACATGGAGCCACATCATCTCCCTCTTTCTCTTTTCTATTTATTGAAATTTTTGGGAAGTAAATCGGGTTACTTTCTTAGCTTTGGATCTTAGATTTTGGGGAATGTTTGATTATTGGATTTGAAGGGAGATTGGAGTTTCTTGAGTTTGAATTATTTTTGGTACTTGCTTGAAAAGTGGAGTTTTACCATGACAAGGTAGGATCTTGAACTCTTGTTTTCTTCTTGTTTTCTTGTATGTTATGTGTTGTATGGATGTGTGTTCTTGTTTGAAGTGTTGGGTAGTAAATTGACCTTAGGTTGTGTTGAGATGGTGAAATGGGGATGAAATATGTTGGGAGGCATAAGAGCTTCTTTGTGTGTTTAGGAGGGAGTGGGTTTTGGATGCCCCACCTTGTTCTATTTTTGTTATTTTGTGTATTATGGGAGCGATAAAAGAGAGGAGGCATAAATCACATATATTTTTTGTTGTGGGGAGGAATAAGATATTTTGGGATTGATTGTTTTTTGGAGTATTTTAGAGGTGGGCATCCAAACCCTTGGGAGGCACAAGGGTATCCCCATATTCCTATCTCTACTTGGCTTATTTTAGAGCCATTGTTTTGGGAAGTTGTTGTGTTTAAAAATGAGTGTTTTTGTGTGGTTATATTTCTTGTGTGTTTGTTTCTTGAAATTAATTTTGGAATAATTTTAGAGTTTCCATGTGTTGGATCCATCCCTTATTGCCTTGTGGTTGGGGCTCGGGGCCAATGAGAATAATTGCTTCTACTTCTCATTGGAGTTTTAGTTCGGTGGAGAGTGTTGCCTCTCCCCATTTTTATTGTTGTTATTAAGTGAAGAAATATGAAGCCATGTTGGAGATTTGATACTTGGAGCACTTGTATAAGACTAAACATTCCTCTATTTTATCTACCTTCTTGTAAAAATTCCCACTTCAAGTGGAAGATTTATTGTATTACTTTTGAAAGAAAAGTTGTATTGATTATTGGTTATTAAGGTTGTAATGTATGTGGGAATGAAAGGCATTTTTAGTGAAACAAGTTTGATAAAATGGAAATGAAGTTGAAAGAGAAATAATTTTAGTGAGTTAAGTTTTTGTATAATGGAATTTAGATTGAAAGGAAAACTACTTAGTCCTCATTTTAGTTGGTTTGTTATCTCAAATGGGTGTGTATTTCTTATTGGAAAATTAGTAGTTCTTATTTTAAAACTATGAGAAATCTTGTTATAATTGCTTGTGAGAATGGTTGCAAATTTGTATTTTGTAAAAGCAAAGAAATAGTTACTTCCATTGTATTACATGAAACATATAGGGTAGTGAAGTAAAATATAATGGTTCATTTCCTTGCAGTATTTGAAGGAGAGTCAAACCTTATAAGTTTGGATGGAAAGAACTTGAATTCTCCTTGTCATTTTATTAGTTAATAAAATAGATTAATTCCTAAATCTAGTGGAGTAGATAAATTACCTATTTACAACTTAATTCCACGAATCTAGTGGACTAGTTATATGAAAAAATAAGGCTTGTACCATTGTCCCATGGGATTGGACGTCTTTATATAAATGTGAATTTTGAATTTATAGATGTATATTTTGTTAAGGCATGACCCTTATTGGGAGAGTTAAAGAAAGTATGCAATGTTATTTTTGAAGGGAAATTTTTGAGGCATAATCAAAGGTTGTTCTAGAGGATTTGAAAACATTGTTTAAAGACCAAAGAATTAATTGTATGTATTAACTATTTTACATGTGATTATAACTAAATAATTGATTGGTTATAGATATTTTACGCACCCAAATATATATCCCACATTTGGAAAACTAAATTACCATACTTGTTTGATTTTTCATTTTGTAGTCCCTTATCGATTTAATATTTTTTAAAATTATCAATCTGATTTTAATTTATTTATGGAAAAGTGACACAAATAATATAAGTATCCTAAAAAATAATTTTATAAGTGAGTCACTTAATTCATTTTTGGATCATTATAACTAGATGTATTACTCAAAACATCTATGCACATCGGATGAAAGTATTATGTATGTTCAATATAGATATAACACGGATATTCATAACTTAATGGGATATATCCCATTTTAGGTATATCTTTGATTCTTGATATTGGTTTCCATTGATTTATCATTTCCTTCATTTTGGAAGAATACTCTTCCCATATGAAAAAATAAGTCGATAAGCAAACCAAACTTTTAGAATTAATTTGACACAATCAGTAAATTATAATACAAAATCCTGGAACAAACAATATAGATGTACAAGAAATGTCATGATGTCCATTAATTTTCTCATCCATTCCAATTGGAGGATAAGGTATATGAATTAACTCATCTGTAAATGCTATTGTATTCTTGTTATATGAATTTGAACATTTGGCAAAATAGTGTTTCTCTCTCCTTGGTTAAGAAATGAAGTGAACTAAAATGAAATAAATATGTGTCTCTAACCTTCTCCTTTCGAATGTAAATTATTAATGTTATTATGTAAATGAGAAAATAAAAATGTTAATTATGCTAGATTTGGGTGGATGCCATGCCAGTGATTTATCACTAATTTCATGCTCACATGGCTTTGCAGGGTGGAAGTGAGATGGCGAAAAGGCGTGGTGTAATCCATTGTTTATTATTGTAATTTATATAGGTTATTGAAAAATGTATATATGTGTAATGTATTTCCATGTTACTGAAATTTATATTTGAAATTCGGTAATATGTATGAGATGCTAGTTTTAGGAATGCCTTGGGAAATGTGCATTTAATCATGGGTACTTTTTTATTTAGATTTGCATATGGAAAAAGTTGGATATGTTAAATGAATTTGAATGTAATATCTTGTAGTGCATTTCTAGTGTGCAATAGTTGATTAATTAATTGATGTGTTGTGTTCTTTACCTTGAAAATGTAATAAAGAAATCTAAGCAAATTAGTCAACCCTAGTACAAAATTTGTGTATAACTAACCCTCTTGTGTTATTATTTTTTCATAGAAAACTGAAACCTTAGAATGAACTTAAACATGTATGCTTGATGACACCTTCTATCTTAACTAAATAAGAACCCTAGTTGAGTTCGCTACAACTTGTATGTTTTAGCGGCATCGTCATGAGACCATTAGTTAAAAAATGAATTGATCAAACGTTATCTATAGGAAGTGATTTCCTTCTAGGATTGATTATCATGTTTGTAGTAAGAAGAATATATTCTCTTTAGGTCTGACTTATGTGTTAGGTAACAGAGATCACGAACTACTCTTCAAATTAACCTTTAGCTGATGGGATTATCTAATGAAGTTAATGTTTAAACTTTTATACCCTCCATCTCATTCTAGCCACATTAGTTTGCAAAATTCTATCGTCTTAAAACATATTTAATCTTCACAACTAAAATTTATGGTACTACACCTAAGAAATATATTCATTAGTTCATTTATATAACTTAAGAGAAACCAAGAAACTAAAAACTTGATTCTATAATCCCTTGTTATGCCTTGTATGACACTAGGAATAAAAGACATTTCTCTTGCAGAATCATGAAATGTGAAAACATTTCTTTGAAAAAAAAACTTGTGGTTTGTGTGTAGTTCTAGAGATTCCAATCACGTACTTCTTCTAGATGTTAGACAATACTTTGGTAAATCCTTTTGTTATAAAACAATTCTAATAATGAGACCATAATGTGATGTAAGAGTAAAGCATACAAGTGTGAAACGAGATTTGAGGTTAGGAATAATGCCACTCTTGGAGTTCATATAACTCAATTAGACATTTCCTTGTGTTAAAAAGAATATGAATTCCCTTTAAGAGATCAACTTCGAGAAAAAAAAAGATATTTATAAATATAAATATAATTCCTTGACGTGGAAATGTTTAATGGATTTAAAATTTTATCAAACTATATTAACTATGGTAGTGAAATAAAGATATTGTGATAAAAAATGTCTTTGAAGAATGTATATTGAATCTAAATCTTTCTCAAATCCTAAGATTTCTATCTTGACATCACGTCAGATTCAATATCATAGTAAGAGTAAATTTTAAACTTTTAATAAACATTTGAGAAACATAAGTTTAACCTATGAAGAAGGAAATTAAGAAATTTTTATGCATTTTGAAATATGTCAAATAATTATGTAAGTTATAGAGATTTTCATAAGAGATAAAGAGCCAACTTAAAAGATTGAACTGTAAGTTGAATGTGAAATGAATTAAAGAATTTTTAGGTGGAAGAGGATAAAAATATCTTGGCATAATAATGTTCATGGAATGTTAATCATAACTAAGATGTAATCATGGTAATGATGTGTCATGGGCTTTCCAAACTTTGAGTCCTTTTCTTGTGGTTGGTTCTTTACTAGCATTTGTTTGTTAAGGAAATTTTGGTATCGACATGTATAGAGTGTTGTCATTTGTTTATGTGAGTCTATGACTTATGTAAGTGTCTTGTGTGTTGTTGAGTTTCTCTTCATGGAACCCCTATGGTGTTGTGTAGTAAGGAATGTAAGTAAAAAAATTGTCCTTGTATTTTTTGTGTATTTATGTGTGTAAATTATGGGCATTACAGAATCTTTGATACAAAATCCAACATAGAAACTTTTTGATCTGCCTATAAGAAAGAAGTTCATAGGCTACAAATGGATTTTTAAAATGAATTACAAGGTAGATTGGTCTATCAACATGCATAAATCATGACTAGTTGTAAAGGGTTATGATTAGCAGGAGGAAATTGATCATAATGATACCTTTGCACCCAATGGGGAGATAAAACCATCATCATTGTCTGTGCACTAGAAGTACAAAATGGATGGAGACTTCAGGAGACGGATGTTGAAATTTATTTATTGAATGTTGATCTTAGAGAATAAGTGTACATGATCTAGCCGAGAAGGAATTATGGATGAACATCATCCTAACAAGGTATGTTTTTAATTAAGTCTCTTTATGGACTTAAATAGGCCTAGTGAATGGTACATAAAAATAGATGATCACCTATTACAAAGCATGGTTTCACACGTAGCCCCTCCGATTCAAATTTTTATATATGAAGGATGACGGTGAGATTATCATCTTGGTTTTGTATCTAGATGATCTTGTGATCATAGGGAGTTCTTACAATCTCTTGGAAGATGTTAAGATTGATTTGAAGAAATCCTTTGACATGAATGATTTGGGGAAACTTCACTATTTTCTTGGCTTGGAGATATGAAAAAAAAGAATTATATTTTTGTCTCGTAGATGAAATATGCCAAGACACTCGTGGAAAATTATGGAATGACATATTGTAAATCTATATCAATTCCCATGGAAATGTTTATACAAGTTTTGAGATTCTAGGTTTTACCTCGATGGCGAGAGACATAATGTTTATTCAATACATATTGCAAACAAAATTATAGACCCATATGAATGTTACGGGTGGAGGGTGATAGTTATAACTATCCACCATAACAACAATGTATTAAATATTAAACTAATGCTAACATTCCCCCCTTAATACATTGTTTCTACATATGTACCCCCTAAACAAATCAAACTTCACCTTGCCGAGAGGCTTGGTGAGAATATCTACAACCTGAAAATTAGTAGGGCAGTACTGGAGCTGAATTTGGTGGTTCAAGACCTGTTCACGAATGTAGTGACATTCGACCTCAATATGCTTTTTTTTGTTCATGAAAAATATGATTCTTCACAAGCTTCAACACACCTTGATTGTTGCAGTGAATGATGGGAGGTATCTCTTCAGGAATCCCTATATCTGTAAGAATGTGACGTAACCAAATTGCTTCACACATAGCTCATCGTGCGGCATAGTATTCACCTCAATAAAGTAGAAAGAAACATATCATGAAGTGGATTTCTTTTCATTGTGGATCATTCATAGTCCAAGTCTATATATCCTTGTAAGAAGAATTGAGTGTTCTTCTAATACTCTAGACCAAAGTCAACTATAGCTCGGACATATCTCAACACATGCTTTTCTGCTATCCAATGACATTTCTTCGGTTCCTACATAAATCTGGCGAGATAGCTCACTGCAAAGCAAAGATCTGGCCTGGTATAAGTCAAGTAAATGAGACTCCCCATAAGCTGCTTGTAGTGAGTTCCATCTACCTATGGTGAATCCTAGAATCTAGATAATTGCAAACCTTTTCCATAGGTGTGGACATTGGTTTACAATCTGACATTCCATACTTCTCCACGAGTGTCTTGGCATATTTCATCGGGATACAAAGATGTGATTCTTCTTCTACCATATTTCTAAGCCATGATAGTAGTGAAGTAGCCCCAAATTGGTCATGTCGAAGGATTTCTTTAGATCATTCTTTGCATCAGCTATAAGATTGTCAGAACTTCCGGTGATCACAAGATCATCTACGTACAAAACCAGAATAACAATCTTTGTTCCTACCTTCTTGATATACAAATTTGTATCTGAGGGGCTATGAGTGAATACATGCTGCAATAGGTGATCATCAATTTTTATATACCATGCCCAAGGTGCTTGTTTGAGTCTATAAAGTGACTTTATCGGATGACATACCTTGTGTGGTTGATGCTCATCTACAAACCCTGTAGGTTTGGCCATGTATACTTCTTCTTTGAGATCATCGTTCAGAAAAGCACTCTTGACATCCATCTATTGAAGTTTCCATCCATTTTGTGCTACCAGTGCACAAAGAACTCGATGGTTTTGATCTTCACGGTGGTTGCAAAGGACTCGTCATAGTCAATTCCTTCTGTGAGCATAACCCTCTCAACAAGTCGTGCTTTGCATTTGTCAATTGAACCATTTGCCTTATTTTTTTTTTTTTTGAAAATCCATTTATAGCCAATGGATTTCTTACTTGGAGGTAGATCGACAAGTCCCCACATCTGATTTTGAAGTAGGGAATCATATTTATCATTCATAGCCTATTTCCACTTGTGGTGGTCTAATGCCTCATGAATAGTGTCAAGTTCGGTGCTTTATCAAAAAATAAACTCATGAGTGCAAAATTTACCTCATGTCTCGGCTTCAATTCATGTTATGATTCTGAGGAAGTACGGAAGTCATTTCGGGTGTGCATCCCTAATAGTATTACGGACCCATTTTAGATGTTGGTCTTGCATTGTTACTTTATTAATGTGAAGTCTGCGTTTTCTAGTGTGCCTAGATCAATGAATAAGTCTCCACTCAGCTCTTCTTGTCTCTGAGAAGAATCATCTTGCCCATCATCTAGATGTGTGAGCAATCTATGTGACGAGGTTGGTACTGGATCTCCATTGTGTGGTAGGTAGTCAGAGGATGACTCATCACACACCACATCTTGACTCTCATAGATTTTCTTCATCTCAAGATCCATGAGACGATATGATTTTTAGGTAGTACTATACCCTAAGAAAAGACATGAGTGTCTTTAGACCGATCTTCTTCCTTTTCTTATCGGAAAATGCATATATGCAAAGTCTGACCTACAAGTCTCAAATGAAAGATAGAAGGTTTATGACCATTCCATATCTCTTCTGGTGTCTTATTCTACAAGATATTCGTGGGTACTTTGTTGAGTAGATACACTATTATGCCTGGAGTGCTTCGCCCAAAACTAATCCTCCAACTTGGCGTGGAGAGCATACTGATGAGCCATCTCCATGATAATCCTATTGTGTCGCTAAGAAATCCCATTCTATTGGGGCATGTAGGTGCATTCAGATGTTTTGAATGCCATGCGTCGTGTATGCAAATAACTTCTTCGATACAACTTCCCCCCCTCAATTTGTGTGGAGGAGGAGAGGAAAAAAAAATTGTATCTAAGAACTTCTTCAATACAAATTTCCCCCTCAATCTGAGCGGAGGAGAAGGAGAGGCTTCCCAGACTACCTGGTGGCTTGCTGGTAAAAGGTTTGGAAATTGGAAAATGCCTCACTCTTCTTCTAGAGGAAATATACCCACATTTTCCGTGAGTAATCATCAATGATGAGTTGGAAGTATTCAAAACCTTGGAAGCTAGCTGGTAGGGGTCTGCATAGATCGGTGTGTAAAACTTGAAGATACTCCATAGAATGATAAGAGCTCTGTTTGAACAGACCTCTATTTTGTTTTCCTGCAAGACATCCCGAGAAAATAGGTAAGGAATGGGAGAGTGTAGGAATCCCTCTCACCATTTCCTTGGCACTTAGATGATGTAGAGCCCCGACAGAAAGATGACCATATCAAAAGTTCCATAGTGTAGTGGACTCCAGTCGTTGAAGTAGAGAGAGAAATGTTAGATGAAGTGACCGCATCTAGTGCAAATAGATGGCCCTTCATAAATGCTTGAGTAATAATTGAGTCTCCCTAGGAAATGATGCAAGACTTGACCCATTTCTCTACAAATAATTCAACTTGCATTGGACGATTCAGAAGCTGACCCATAGACAAGAGATTTGAGGTCAAACCTGGAACATATAACACCTTCGTGAGTGTACATATTCGTGTCCTAAGAGGAATGATGACATCACCAATCCCTACCGTAATATACTCCTGATTATCTGCGATGGTGATCCAATCTTCTAGTGGCTGGTCACTCATGGTATGGAACAACTTATTATTGCTAGTCATGTGTTTTCTAGCACCCAAATCAATCAACCAAACACTTTCTGACGATTGCGAAGTCTAAGAGACTAGGACAATGTCCAGATGAGTTGTTTCTGGAACCTCTTCATCTAAGGAGGCATCCTGTTGAGCAACAATATGACCCTTCTAACTCTTATTCCGAGCATGCCATTGGGATTTCTTGGAATATCCTTGGCATAAGTGCGCTCTTTTCTATAGTTTCCATGCTTATTTGTTGTTGTAATTACTGATTCGCGATCGTGTGCGTATTTGTGGAGAAATCGGCATCATTGATCCACCTTGTTGTTTTTCTTCTTACAGGGTGGCCATTTGAGAAGGTTCTTCTTGTGGATGTTACTTTGATTCTTGGGGGTTGACTACCCTTTCGAAGCTTATTGTTATGTTTTTGCTTCATTATGAGAGCCTTGTCTTTGAAGGCTTCTTGAACATTTTGAATGGCTTCTTCCTACTAAAGATAATTCACCAGTTTGGAAAAACTCACCTCCTGTTGAGTGATGGTCAACGTGGTGATCAATGTCCAAAACCAGGAAGGAAGAGCTTGTAAGGTGAGTGGGGACTAGAAACTTCTCATCCATCGGTTCACCGAGAGCGAAAGTTACGTGCGTAACTCAGCCACATGTCGTAAGAAGGCTTTGATTGATTCACCATCATGCATACTAATTGTGTGAATATTTTTTAAAGATGCAACATCATCGTCAGATTCTTGGCTTCATAGATGGTACACAACGCAACCCATGCTGTAGAGGAAGTGGTTGCTTCCCGAATGTGAGGTTGAACCTCATCAGAAAGGCTCAGAGTGATAAGCATTAATGCTTTTGCATCGGCCTTTTCATACTTAGCCAACAAATCAGTGTCTATGGGAGGGGCGTCCGTGCCAGAAATGATCCCCCAAAGATCTTCAAACTAAAGAATCATCTGCATCTTGGTTTTCCATGTGGTGAAATTTGGCCCTTTTAGCAACTAGGCATCCGACAACAAAATGTGAGGTGTAGACATTTTCAAAAACTCAAAATTGTATTTTATTTATTGATTGTTCAAAAATGGTTACAAATGCTTACTAAAGGAACCTATCATGAAGATGGGCTCTATAAGCTCATGCAGTGAGACACGGATGCTTCTATGGGCATTCTACTTCATGTTCATCATCTGCATCATAGCCATGCTCCAATTCTTCGTGGATTCGGCACGCTTGACAACACACATTGAACCAGAAATAGTCAAACAATCCTTGATGTACCAATTCGTCAAATAAGGTCCGTTTTCGATATTTAGTAATTCATTAAGAAAAGAAAAATAGATGCTGGTGGTGTCCTCTTGGGCTCTCAGAGGTGACCCAATGGAAGGGTTTCTCGTAACACTCTCGTCATCAGAAATGTGTGACATGTATGTGGCGAGGTAATCTAGATTAACATCTCTCGCAAAGCTATTCACATTGTAGGTGTTTCCTGCCTAGGCCGAGAATCAGATTAGAATAGAAGATTTTCCTTTTCACTTAGTCATTGCTATGTCCATGTCTGAAGGGGAGAGAGAGATGCTCAAAATTCTCCTACACGCCAAGGCTTTCAAATGTAGATTTCTTCAATATAGGTCTATAACTTTCTAAGCGAAATTTGGATCTCGACCGTCCATGCCATTAAAGGAGTACAAAATGCCAAAACAGTCACTCCACACAAGCCGCTTCCTCTTACTTCTCAATCGCCACTTTGCCACTCCATGGAAAATCACTCGCCACTACTTTTACAGGTGTTGGGTGCTAATGTCTTCCAAACTTCAAACCACGCAAAGACCAGGTCTGTGCCAATCCTTTGTCCACCATGATTACAATGGAGACAACACTGGGAAGGTGTTTGCTCTGATACCAATGATGGCGAGATAAAATATTTATTAAATGCGTATTGCAAACAAAATTGCAGAGCCGTATAAAGGTGCGGGTGGAGGGTTACGATTATAACTATCCACCATAACAAAAATATATTAAATATTAAACTAATGGTAACAACCCCAAGTAGATAGTACTCTCTAGAGATAGTTTGTTGATGGTCTCATTTATTTGACGTATACCGGACCAAATATTTTCTTTTCGTGAACTATCTTTCAGATTCATGCGGGAACCGAAGAAATGTCGTTGGGTAGCAGTGAAGCATGTGTTGAGATATGGCTGAGATATAGTAGAATATGGTCTGAGGTATCATAAGAACTCTCAATTATTCTAACAGGGATATACATACTCAGACTATGTTCAACTTCAGGTTACATTTTTCATCTCGGCTTTGGCCATATCTCATGGATTATTTAGAAGCAAACCATTGTTTCTCTTTGATCCAATGAGGAAGAATATCATGCCACATTAGGAGTAGTGTGTGAAATGATTTGGTTACGTCACATTTTATCAGATATGGGCATTATTGAAGAAAATACACCCATCAATCACTGTGACAATCAAGATGTGTTAAAACTTATGAAAAATCATGTTTTACATGAGATAACCAAACAAATAGAAGTTTAATGTCACTACATTCGAGATCAAGTTTATAAACACAACGTTCACCTCCAATATTTCCCGACAGATGATTAGATTGAAGATATACTCACCAAGTCTCTTGGAAAAGAGAAATTTGAACAATTTTTGGGGTGCATTTGTAAAAATAATTTATTAAGTAAGGGAATATTAGTAAATTAATTATTTAATACATTGTTTTAACCAAATTTTTTCTATACTATTCTAGTCGGTTACATTTTAGATTGTTCTTTTCTAGTTTATTCTCCTCCTTCCTATATGGCATTTCTATAACTTTATCTTCTCTATATAAATTCCATTCGGTGTAATGTTTCTTATCAATTAGTAATAAATAATTTCTTATGTGTCTAATATCTTCGTGGCCTATCAAAATGGAGCCTAGACCCAATTGTTTTTTCTAATTTGAATGCTCGAAAGAGTCCTTCACAAAGAGAAAGAATTTTGATTTCAAAATCCCAATTATTATGGAGATAATAAACACACACAGAGAGAGACACATTCACATTTATCTATGAAAAGTCTATAATTGTGGGTTGTCAAAATCTTTAATAAAATTGATTAAATAAAGAGTGCATACACATACGCATGTATGTGTGTAAAGATGTATGTATTTATATATATATGTATGTATGTATGTATCTCTACTCATTATCTCATATTCTCCAATATCCATAACTTACCCTCACTTCTACAAAATAAAAGTTAGAGAAAAAAATGAAAAAAAGACAAAAAAATTGTTTATATAGTCATAAAGATGACTTTTAGGGTTTCTAAGATAGCTAAAATCTAATGGTGGAGATCAAATAGATCCTATGGCCATAAATGAATATGATATATAAATTTGATAGCTTTTAAAATTCATTTAAAATTCTTTATCCAACTAAAAGTTTATTCATTAAATAATATGAGTTAGATAATTTTAGATTTTAAGTTTCATAAAATCGATTATTATAAATTATCTCATCCAAATTTTATATGGCCTAAAATTTAACGAGATAGTGTAATTAGTAAATGATGATGTAAATAAAAACATTAATAGAATAATACAATTGCGATGTTTAAATAATCATTGATACCATGATTGTTTAAAGTTATAAGAACTTTAATAAATAAATTGTTTGCATGGTTATTGGCTTTACCAATTTAACCAACAATCACCACATAATTTCACATTGTAATGATCTATGTACATGAAATTGTTCGCTATATGAAAAAGTGAAATAGATATCTAATTACCTAATGTTTTATTTTCATTAATCCTTTGAAACTAATCTATAAATTAATAGTTAATTCATTCCATGGTCATGATTTTGATGAAGAAGATAAAACTTGTGTGTTACCATTGAGAGACATTCACAAGTGTGGTAAGGAATTATTATACTTATGAAAAGGATTTTTATGCTTTGTTGAAGAATGAAAAAATTAAAGAATTATTTGATGGGAAAAGAAAAAATCATCCATATAGATCACTAAAATTTGTAATATATCCAGTCATATTAAAAGATACCATATTTAAGGTACTTTCGTTGGATGTGGTTTATAAAAAAATCCATCTTGAGATAAGGTACAAAAACATTACAAAAAATAATATTTTTGATACTCTTTCAAGACACATTATTATAACATTGTTGGTCGTCAAATAGGACTTTTAAGAAGAGAAAAGCAATCGAGGGGACAAGAAGTCCCTCCTCTTTAATGGGAGAGGTTCCCTTATTGAAACGAACTTATTTACAAATATACAAAACATGATTTTATTGTTGAACTTGGATAATACGAAAGTGTTTTCCACAAGGATCATCGATTCAAAGGGCGAGGACGGGGAATACGAGGGTGAGCGGAAGAGCAACATGCGGAATTATAGATAGCAGAATAATCCTTTATGTATGCGAAGTTGCGGTGAATTTAAAACAAGATCGTTTGCATTGGATGAACAAGATGAGATTACGGACACAAAGTTCTATACATAACCTTCTTGATTCATTAATCAAGGACACAAAGTTCCTTCTTGGTTGTACAAGATCACTATACTGCAATATTTGAAAATATGTAATCGGTGAGACTAACGAACTAGAAACAAATGATCTTCATGAAATTAAATGAAAACACAGAGATAACAAAGATTAGATAGAAAATGAATGGAAAGCCCTTTTGTATTGATTTCTCTCTGATCTATTTACACTTCCAGAAAATATGCCAAGTTCTTCCTCCTTCGAATGGCGTAGAAAATACCATTATATAGCTTACAAGTCGGTTACTTTTTGTAACCATTTCTTTAATTAAGAACCGTTAAGGGTGCCAAACCGCAATACCTCAACCTATTACAAAGAAAATGGAAAAGAAAGGGAAGAGGAGAAAAGAACAAGGAGAAGAATACGGTGGCGATCCGAGAGGGACCTACTAACGTAAACCGCTGTCGAGAATCTCTCTAACGCCTCGGCTATGTCCACCTGCCACGAGTCGATGTGTTGGCGAAGCTGCGTCCAAAATCCAAGGCGTTCCTCTATCTCTTTATCAAACTCGGCGTTAGTATGATAATAATTATTGGCTTCTTGATGGAAAATTCGAGCGGTGAAATTTGTTCTTGTTCTGAAACTTGATCTTCATACCGGTTTTGAAAAAAAAAAACAACATATTCGGGTAGAGCGGGAAAAACTAAGTATGAATGGCTTTTGGTTCACTAGGGACATGTGAGACGCGAATGCACGAAACACGCGGCTTGGCCGGTTCGGGCGAAACAGGGAGAAGACACACAAATGCATTTTGGGACACTCGGGATGAAAATGTGCAAAAGACGTGACTCGGGCGAATCGGCCGAAAATGGAACAACCTGCACAATTTGATCTGGGACAGTTAGGGCAAAAAGTTCCGAAGTACGCGGTTCGGGTTCTTCGGCCGATCGGGGGACAGGGTGCACTTTTGAAATTGGGACAGTTGGAACATGAAAGTGCGAAGGACGCGATTCGGGTGAATCGGCGAAAATGTTTCAATAGGTCTGGAGAAGTTTGGGACATTCGGGACGAAAATGTGCGAAGTACGCGGTTCGGGCGTTTCGGCCGAAAGTGGAACAAAAGGCCCGTTTGAACTTGGGACATTTGGGACAAAAAGTTCCGGAGTACGCGACTCGGCCGGTTCGGGCGAAAATGGAACGACTTGCACTTTTTGACTTGGGCTATTTGGGACATGCAAGAGCGAAGTACGCGGTTCGGGTGTTTCGGCCGAAAATGGAACAACTCGCACAATTGACTTTGGGGACGGTTGGGACGACTGACTTCCGACAGGCGCGAAAATGGAACAACTTCGGGATTTCGGCGATCGGGAAGCAGAGCGCACTTTGGAACTTGGGACACGCGAGACAAAAATGTCAGACAGGCCCGAAAATGGAACAAATGACCCAAAACACAGATTTTATCAATTTCACGACTTCGGTACTTGAGAGAGAAACATGTGAACTCAAAATTTTGAAATTTTACTCGCTTTTGAAGCGGGAATTTTGAGTGGACAACAGTGGCTCCTTGCAGGGATGACTTGGCATAAATTCAGGAATGAGGCAAGGAAAGAACTTAGACAAAATCGGGGAGCAGACTCAAGTACCTTATCCATTAGGCCATGAGTCAAAAAGGACACCAATACGAGAGGGCAACACACCAACACAACAAAAGGAAAGCACACCAAAAGCAGAGAAGCAAAAACACGTATAGAAAATACAAAGGATTTCATAGTCACCTAGGACTTGAACAACTTGAGGTACTACCCACTATAAGGAAGTGGGAGGAGAACCATCCATGTAATCAAGATAGAAATAATTCTTACCAAAGCAAAGTGCACGATCTTGAAAGGCCCGAGCCAAAGGGAATCAAACTTTCCATGGTGCCACGAGGTTCATGTCTTTTATCCCATAGCAAACACAGTGTCTCCAACTTGGAAATCTCTGAACCTAGCTTTCTTGTCAAACAGGACCTTTACCTTCTGCTGGTGAACAGATATCCTATCAGCAACCACTAATCTGTCTTCATTCAGCTTGTGCAGGTACATAATTCTCTTGTCCAGGGCATCTCTGAAACTAGTATCCTCAATGGCCTTCATTAGATGCAAGGCCGGCAGTTCCACTGTCACTGGCAATTGAGCTTCTACTCCATATACCACTTGAAAAGGGGACATTCCAATAGCTCTCTTTGGTGTAATCCTGTCTGCCCAAAGAGCATCATAGAGCTTTTTGTGCCAGTTTCGTTGAGACTCATTGACCAACTTCCTTATGATAGTCACCAGATTTTTGTTAGTGGATTCTGCTTGCCCATTGCCCTGAGGGTAGTAATCTGAAGAGTGAGCTAAAGAAATACCATACCCATAGCAGAAGTCCATTATCTCAGCTGAAGAGAAATTTGAGGCATTGTCTGTTACAATCTTGTTAGGTACACCATACCTTACCAAGATGTTCTCTTTGATGAAGTTGCATACCACTTCAGAAGTAGTGCTCTTAACTGGAATAGCTTCCACCCATTTGGTGAAGTAGTCAGTGGCAGTTAGCACATGAGTGTGACCAGCACTAGAAGCAGGATTAAGTGTACCAATGAAGTCCAAACCCCACTGTTGAAATGGTTCCTCAATCACAACTGGCTTGAGAGGTAAAGAAGCCAATTTAGGTCTTCCTACAAAAGTCTGACAAGCCTCACATTTATCCACCCACTTGGATGCATCTCTGAACAAAGAAGGCCAGTAGTATCCTCCACGGAGTATCTTGTGAGCAGTGACCATTGATGAATAGTGCCCTCCACATGCCTGATCATGAAAAGCTGAGAGCAATTTTCTCTGTTGTTCCTTGTCCACACACTTCAAAAATCTCCCATCTAAGCCACACTTGAACAAAGCATTTTCCCATAATACATATTGCGCTGACCTCAATTTAACAGTCCTCTTTTCCTTGGCATTTAAATGAGAGGGGCATTCCCCATAGGTGAGAAAATGGGTGATGTCGGCATATACCATTCATCGAGCTAAGGCTAAGGAAGAGCGGTAGGAATATCGGCTTTCTCCTCCAGCTGACTCATGTTTAGCTCCTTGATAATGAGCTCACAAAGACCTTTTCCACGAACCAGCTTGGTCGGCTTGATATCAATGTCATACTCTTGGACCTTAGCAACCAAGTTTCCTCTCTTGGATCCAAATTCTTGTTGTGTGAGAATCGACTTAACGGTTGTATCTAGAACCAAAGCACCATGGAGTGAGAGTTGAGGATATAAAAGCGAAAGCGCTTCACGGCTTTGACCCCTTTGCAAAAGCATGCTTCTCCATCATGGTGTATTTCAACTCGTGATCCTTTAGAATATAGCTCATGAACGCAATTGGGAGTTCATGCTCATTAGAGTCTTCTTGAGTTAAGACAGTGCTGAGGGTATTATACGTAGCATAGCGATAGATGATGAAATCTTTCTTGAAATCGGGATGAGCCAAAGCGGAGTTTTAGAGATAGCTCTCTTGATACCCTCAAAGGATTCCTTTCCTCCATAAGACCAACCAAATTTTGCTTCCCTTTCATCATTTGAGAAATATTCAAAGTTAACTCTGCAAAATCGGGATGAACCTTCTTAAAAAATTGATCTTAGAAGAAGGAGTGCACACCCTTTTCTTGGTTGGGAGAGGAATTTCTTTGGATAGCTTGTACTCACTCGGGGTCAATCTTAATACCATCGTTGGAGACAATGTGCCCTAATAGCTTTCCCTACGTGACACGAAAATAGATTTTTAGGATTCAAAGAAATTCCATGCTCTCTGCATCTTAGCGAAGCTGTCTCAGTGATCAAAATGATCCGCTCTTGTCTTGGAAAGCCTTTGTCAGTCATCAAGATATATGACAATACACTTCCCTTTCAAGCTTCCAAAAGCCAAATCCATGGCTCTACGAAAAGTGGCACCAGCGTTAATGAGCCCAAAAGGCATCCTCTTGTAAGCAAAGGTGCCCCGAGGAGTAGTGAAGGTTGTCTTGTGTTGATCTGCTGATATCAACCTCTACGATTATATCGAGAAAATCCATCAACCATAGATAACATTTCCGATCCTGTTACTTCTTGCAATACTTGATCCATCATAGGCAAAGGATAATTATCTTTCGAGAGAAGCGATTCGGGTTCTGAAATCAACACGAATGTGGATCTCACCATTCTTCTTCCTAACTATGAGGCACAATATTTGCAATCCATGTTGAATGGTGAATGGGAAAGATGATTTTAGCCAACAACTTCTAAATCTCTGAAAGATGGTGTCGACTATTTTGGGATTATCGCCTCTGTTTACGCTTAAAAGGCTTAATTCCGGGCTTAAGAGGAATAGAGTGCTTTGCATATCTTTTGGCTTGAAGGATTTTAGATCCTCATAAGAGTAAGCAAGAACATACTTATACCTCCTTAGAAGATCAATTGCTTTTCTCCTCTCATCTTCTCATGTGCAACATTTTCGATATTCACAAGCTTGGGGTCGATAGAACTTCCAATATTAATTTTGTCATGTTAAATTTGATTGTTGAGTCATGAGAGGAAGCTCTAGATTTCACATACTGTCATGTTTATCAAATAATTCCTCCAAACTCACCAAGCCTTTCGGAATCTTGTTTCCTTTGAGTTTAATGCACCCTTCACGATCTGTTTCTTCTCCTTGGGTGGCAGCTTGGTCAAATGACACACTTTCACGAGGCAGGTTGTCACTTCCCTCAAAATACAGTTGTTCAAAATTACCTTTGAGTTCTAGGAAGGAAAGAAAATGCTGGTCATTATTGAAAACTTGCCAGTTATTGGTGTTGTCAGGTACACTAGGCCGATGGACCATTTCGATGGTGAATTTTTCCTAAGAGAAATCAGGATGAGGAATCAGCAGTGACCCTGAGATAGCTAGTGAATCAGCCCTACTGTTCTTTTCCCTAGGTATTGCTTGATAGAGAAAGCGTCAAGGAATTCAATGGAATCCCAAACCTGATTCCGGTAATGCTTGACCTCCCATTTTACTCGAAAGAGGTTTCGACTTGCTTTACAATCAGCTCTGCATCACCACGAGCCAGGAGGTTCTTTACACCTTGTTCTTTGGCCACTTGCAATCCGAGAATGAGAGCCTCGTACTCTGCTGTGTTATTAGTATTCTCAAACTGTAACTTGAATGAAAAGGGGTGTAGGCTTCCTTCAGGTGACACTAGCAGGACACCAGCTCCAGAACCAGCTGAGGAACAACTTCCATCAAATTCTAAAATCCAAACCCGTTAGGATCTCTAGGAGACACTTTGGGGGTGGGATTTCATCGAGGAACATAATCATGTAATTACCATGACCCATATCCTCATAGAGTATTTGTACTTTAGGATCATCCGTCTTACGCACAATATACTCATTGTTTCTCGAGCGATGACTTCTTCATTTGTCCATTAACCTAGAAGTACAAGGGCATGCGACCAGTCCATTTGAATTTCCCCACCCACATATTTACAAAAGTTCCTACTTAGCAACATCCCGTATGAAGGAGGGATATCTGCTACTAAGATGGTAGCCAAAACTTTCTTCTCAGGCAAAGCAGCAAAAGCCACTTGTGCATCTTTAATCCTTCCAACCAGAGGCACTTCCTTACTCTCCATAGAGTAGCAAGATCCATAAGTACGAGTGAGGGTTAAGCCTAAAGCATGAGCTACTTTAGCTGGCATGACATTGTCAAGAGGCTCTGAATCTATGACACAATTCGAGTCTATGGCCGGTATGAGAAGTGTTACATAAAATGGTTTAATTTTGTCACCAGGCGAGGTGACAGCAGCTACCAGACTGGGCTATGGTGCAGAAGGAGGAGTAGGTAAAAGGCCTTTAGAGGTGGTCTTGGAATGGGAATTAACAAATTGAATCATCTTGGCAAAAGCTTTGGGATGGGTCTGATAGTACTCAGCTTCTGAGATTTGGACCTTGGTCTTTTTCAGGTGATCAACAATATCAAAGGACCCAGAAGTGGATGGGCCATCATCATTTGAAATTCTAGGCTTATCAACTTTAGGAGAAAAAGAAGAAGCAACTTTGGTAGCAGGATTGATAGGACTCACCTTTGGTGTAGACGAAGTAGGGATAGGAGATCCTCTTTTTGCAATCACGGGAATGGTTGTCGACTGCTCCTTGGATTTCTTGATAGGCTGTGTCACTTTCTCCCTCTGACGTGTCTGCTCTCGAGTCATGACAGCAAATGATTCGCTATTCATGTCAGCTACCACTTCATCATAATCATCTCCGTCGTCAATGCCCTCGGTGGTGAAGAAATTCACTCGAGATCCCCCAAGTTCGTCTGCTTCGTCATCAACTTCTTCCACAAACTCCTCGCCAGCCTCATAATCCTCATCATCATCAGGCTCTTCAACTTCACAGGTTGCATTCACAGGAACCCTAACAGGAGGTCCTTCAAGTGCCAGTCTTGCTTGAGAAGGAGGAAAATGATTTCTGGGCTGAAAATTTCTTCTTGGAACATCTGCATAAGGGGCATGCTGAGCTAATTGTTTCTTTATAGCAATGAGATCATTCGCAAGCTTTTGGACTAACGGATCGGTATTAGGTCCAGGGGTGGAAGAGGAGGAAGCAGCAGACTTAGATTTGGAAGGATCTCTCCTCAACTTTCCTGACATGATCAGATCATCCTCGACGCTAACAGCAAGAGTTTTATCTTCCTCCAATGTTGCGAGATTAGCCCTTCTCAGCACATAAGCTGACTTGAGATGATTGGGCATTTAAGAATAAACATTTTCAGATTTGATCAACAGTCAGTGTTTACGGGAATTTTGTTGATCGATCTGTTGAGCAAGGCCACAAACTCTCTCATGGGTTCTTGTGAATCTTTCTTTATACGAGAGATTTGGGCAAGAAAAGCATGCACATCTTGTTGGCTTGAAACGGTTTTGAACTGAGTTTTCATTGTGTCCCAATCGGTGATAACATTAGCGGGAGGTGGTAGAACCAATCAGAGCATTATATTGTAACGTCTCAGCGAAACGGCCTTACGGAGGCGTCTTCATGTTCAACTCCCGAACTCCACATGCAAGCAATGAAGGCGGCGCGATGTGTTCGTCGGGATGCACTTTGCCATCACCTTTGAATTTGGGAAATTCTTCCCGGTTACCCCCTGGGTAACTCGTGCGAAAAGGCGAGCAAGGGCCATGGGCTCGACACAGCGACCCCATGGTAATGGCGCTGCCATTTTTGAAAACGGCTTAGAGAGAGGAACCGTAACACTAGCAAGAATCAAAGCTTGAAGATTAGGGCTAGATGGCTCGAAGGAATACCACCCGTAGGGCTTCTTTCTTGAACATGTGGAGTACTCGTCGAGCGAGTTCTTCTATTTCTTGTGGAAGGAAGAGGAAAACCCCGCTCAAAAGTGAAACCGAGAGTCTTTAATACTAAGGGTCCTTCTCCCTCGAGTAAAAGCGTGGAGTCACCGAGATCAAAAGATGATAAAAATTACAGGCTGGAATGTGATTTTCCCCAGTAGTCGCCAAAAACTATTGTTCATCAAATAGGACTTTTAAGAAGAGCAAGTCGAGGGGACAAGAAGTCCCTCCTCTTTAATGGGAGAGGTTCCCTTATTCGAGAAAGCGAACTTATTTACAAATATACAAAACATGATTTTATGGTTGAACTTGGATAATATGAAAGTGCTTTCCAGGAAGGATCATCGATTACAAAAGGACCGAGGACGGGGAATACGAGGGTGAGCGGAAGAGCAACATGCAAAATTATAGATAGCAGAATAATCCTTTATGTATGCGAAGTTGCGGTGAATTTAAAACAAGATCGTTTGCATTGGATGAACAAGATGAGATTACGGACACAAATTTCTGTAAATAACCTTCTTCAGATTCATTAATCAAGGACACAAAGTTCCTTCTTGGTTTTACAAGATCACTATATTCGCAATATTTGAAAAATTATGCAATTAGTGAGACTAATGAACTAGAAACAAATGATCTTCACGAGATTAAATGAAAACACAGAGATAACAAAGATTAGATAGACAATGAATGGAAAGCCCTTTTGTATTGATTTCTCTCGATCTATTTACACTTCCGAGAAAATATGCCAAGTTCTTCCTCCTTCGAATGGCGTAGAAAATACCACTATATAGCTTACAAGTCGAGTTACTTTTTGTAACCGTTTCTTTAATCAAGAACCGTTAAGGACTGCCGACCGCATGATACCTCAACCTATTACAAAGAAAAACGAAAAGAAAGGGAAGAGGAGAAAAGAACAAGGAGAAGAAGGCGGTGGCGATCACCGAGAGGGACCTAATGACTTCAAAAACCGTTGTCGAGAATCTCTCTAACGCCTCGGCTATGTCCCCTGCCATGAGGTCGCGTGTTGGCCGAAGAAGCTGCGCCCAAAATCCAAGGCGTTCCTCTATCTCTTTATCAAACTCGAAGTTAGTATGATAATCATTATTGGCTTCTTGATGGTAGACTCGAGCGGTGAAATTTGTTCTTGTTCTGAAACTTGATCTTCATACCAGTTTTGAAAAAAAAAAAAACAGCATATTCGGGTAGAGGCGGGAAAAACTAAGTATGAATGGCTTTTGGTTATTAGGGACATGTGAGACGTGAATGCGCGAAACACGCGGCTTATTTGGTTCGAGTAAAACGAGGGGATAAATGGACTATATATGGATGATAAATAACATAAGGAATAAAAACAATGTATTTTCCTTTTTTGTGTTTACGTATGCAAGATGAATATAATTATACTGGGGAGCAATGAAAGAAGGTAAAACAAAAGCAATGAAGATGAAGACATGTGAAAGAAACAAAGATTATGTTGACTTTTTTCTCCACCTTTGGAGTATGACGCAGATAATCTTTACATAATAACTATCATGTTGTTAAACTATCTTATAGTCATGAATTTGAGATTATACAATGTGGTAGAGTCCATAGGAGGTTTGAACGAGTCCTTGTAAGAAGGGAAAAAGAGTCATAATTTTGAATTTCATTTGTAAAAATGTTTCCCTCAAAAGTTTCATTTGGATTTGTGAAAGGATGGAAATGGAGAGTTAAGCTTGTAAATTGGGTTAAAGGATGTTAAAGATAGTATTAGGTTTCTTGCACTAGTATGATAAGTCAATATAGGGAGTAGTTCATTAAAAAATTCTTTAGTATAATAGTAGCAATTATAGAAAGCGACAAGTTCAAAAGTCACAAAATGACAACCATGATGAGTCTTAGGATAGGAATTACTTCTAGGAGGCGAAATGTGAGGGAATTTGAATATAGCGAGGATAAGATTTAGTGAATCATTCATTACTCATGATACGAGGCGAGAAAAAGAAATGAAATATCATGTTTTAAATGAAAATGCAGTCATAAGGTAATATTAATCATATTTTTGGTTTTTAAGATAATTATTTGTTTTATATCATTGTAATATTAATCGAAAAAAACCTTTTTTGAGATGGGAGGAAGAAGTGATTAAAATTTTTCCCTCAGTCTGGTGGAGATCAAAAGACCAAGAATTCACACCAGATAAACCAGGCCGGAGAACAATGTGTTTTAGTTAAATTTCGATGGTCCGTCAAAAGGGAACATGGATCATGATAGGGGGAGGGATAATTAGAAGCAGTGATGATGATTAGATATATGCCTATTCTGGTCCATAAGGGAGACTAAATACCAATATGACGGATGCTAGAGGTCTTCTGTGGGACTTCAATTTGGCTAAGGATAGAGGGATCAAAAATATCTAGATTGAGGGGGATTTCCTCATTTTTGTTAATGCTCTTAACAATAATAACACTATTAATTGGACCTTATGAAATGTTCTTAGTGATCTCATGGAAATTTTAAATTTTTTAACAAGGTTTCAATTAATCATACCCTATGCTAAGGTAATATGTTTGCGGATAAGTTGGCAAATTTCAACGTACAACGTCATGATTAAAAATATGGAGGAAAGGTGATGATTCAACCTCGACAATTAATGAAGAAATTGGTAGAGATAGAATGCACTAAAATATGTGATTCTTGCACAATTGAGAATTGGTGTCACTTGAGCCAAGACAGTTTACTTAAGGGGAGCAATTTCAATTTATGTCTCGATGTTTCTAAAATGTTTTGAGCATTAGAAGTGTGAGTGGGTGTGATAGGTTTTGCATTGCAAATATGGGTGGCGATGGAATCGAGGTCAACTTGGCGAATCAAGGTATTGAGGATTTCAATCAGATTTTTTGGAAAAATCTCCGGATTGGGGGTTTTCACAATTTTATCTCTAAATTGCATGGCTACGGTTCTTGGTTGTCGAAGGATTTTTGTATGGCTTGGAATGAGGAAAATTTTATGGTAAGAGGTATGGAAATTGAAGTCACAGAGAGAACCATTTCTTAGGCTACATAGATGAAGATGGAAGGGTTGAAGATTTTAAAGCCGAGAACTCACAGGAGCACGAAATTGAGTGTTATTTTTTAAGCGATAGCATTAGTAGATCTTGTATTACGGGCATTTAGAATGAGGTTTATCTCCAAATTATGAAGTACATTAATTTGGAGGAAAATATCATAAAATTTAAACACATCGTTTGTCTTTCATTAACATGTTTAGACATAAAATCATGGTGAGAATTCCATTTTTCCTTTTCATATCATTGATTACTTATTTGAAGGATTTCCAAAATGAAAAGGTGGAGATGAATCTCCATGAAGGGATCATCCTTTTGATGTATGAGAATGGGAAACCCATACCTACAATTTCCCTTAAAGATAAGGAAGACGAGGACATGACCCTGGCGAAGTGCATCCCCAAGATGAGGCCCGGTAAAATGTCTTTATATAGGAATGCTATGGAGGACGAAGGACTGGATAAATGGGTGGAAAGTTAAGGTGAAGCTAGAACTTCTAGGAATAAGGGTATATATGGTGGTGAAAATGATCTTGAGGGTTTGATCGGTAAGGTTCAGTATTTGGATAGGGTTATACAGGCTATGGAGGAGACAAATGATGGATATTGGGAAAATCATGATGGAAGTCTTTCGAGTTTCCAGATAAATCTATTCAGCCCACATGAATTCCAAGAATAAGATTTCTTGTGCTAGAAAAATAATTCAAAGATTTGAGCGATATGATGGACGTGATGGATTTGAGGGCATGAAAAGAGAAAGTTCAATTTGTGTATCAGTAACTTTGAGGAATATTTGGAAGAAGATATTTGAGATGAGAAAAGAGTAGGAAATCAACAAAGATAGTGCCATTGACAACATGGAATATTCCCCTAAAATTTAATTGATCTTATGGTCTTGGACTATTGGTGGGCTTTTTACGAACTATCTCAACCTATTTTTTTGGTTTTTTGTTTAGTGCCTCTCGGTTATTTGCTCATGGGCTGGATTTTTATTGAATAGTTAAGCTTGCTTAACTCCTTATGGACCTTTCTATATTTTTCTATGGTTATTTTCTGCTCTGTTTTTTTGTTTCCTCCTTTTAAAGGCCCCTAAGAGCCGATCCTATTTTTACCTTACCTAATAAAAAAATTATTTGTTTCATATCAATGAGCATTACTTTTTTATATTAAATGCGCATGACTTGAAATTTTTAAAATATTGTAATAAAATCAATTTCCAGATGGGTTAGAGATATTTTTCTTGATTATCATAAATTTATAAGTTATGATGCATTTTCCGATTGGAATGAACATGCACATAATTTTTATGACAAAATTTCTTTACGGTAGAGTGAGTATATGCCACGCATTTTGAGGGGTTATGTTATGCAATTTAGAGTGTATAATACAAAAAATATTTTTCAAGTGGGTTTTTAAGGGTTTATTGATTCCAAAACCATATAATGAGATATGAACATCAAAATGTTATTGCAAACTATTGGTTCTTCAAAGCAAAAATTGGTAGTTTTATGCTATGGAGAGTATTATTGTGGTTTGGGTTATTTGAAATAATTTTGGTCGGCCTTATAACGGTGATTTGATTGTGTGGATATGTGAAGAATATTTGGAGGTGTTTAGGAATTTAAAGGTCCTATAATTACGTGCTTGTACAATAGTCTAGTGAAGCGCAAAAGGATGAACATGGTAAGACAAATGAAGAGTGAGTTCTATGATGAATGAAATAAGAAAGAATGATGTTGTTAGAAGTGTGAAGACCGAGAGAATAGTGAGTCTAAGAGGCCATCCAAGGTAATATGGTGTCAGTATTCAAGATTTGAATAAAGAAAATAATTTTTAGCCTTTTTGGGATTGTTTAGATACTCTAGTGCAAAGAAATGGTGAAGTCATGTTGTTGAAATAATTTTGTTCTCAAAATATTTGCATGAAATTTTTTAAGAGTGTTAATAAGAGTGGATCTTATAGCCACCACCTCTATGATTTTAACCTTCAACTTTGTTAGGTGGAAAGGATAAATGATAAAGGGATGGAGGTTCTCTATCAACATTGCGAGGACATCACCCTAAGTGGCGCAAAAGTGTTTTTAGCTACTACTGATGTGATTGGAACATTTATACCTTGTACTTTAATCTATAGTAATACATTTATAATAACCAAATACTTATTATAAATAGATTAATTTTAATGAACTTCAACTTTAGGAAATAAATAAGAACGTCTTTCTTTCCATAACCATCATAATATTTTCCCTCTAAAACCATTCCAAATCCAGGTAAATTTGTGCAAAGCATTTGAGGATTTTATCCTAAAAGAACATGTTTCCAAGTGAAGCATTGAGAATGAAAGGTAAGGAATATAAAGTAAATATAATTCCAAGCCCTTTGAAATTTGCAAAAATACCATAACATGTGTGAAAACGTTTCTAGATGGGCATATAAGGGACATTTGCGGGTAAAGAAACCAATATGAAACAAACATGATTGAAGTAGAAGGCCTTGGTGAAGACCACACCACAATTTTTTGAAATTTTAGGATTCACACGGTTGGACCAAAATTTTGAGAAATATCCTTTTTAGAAAAATGGTGAGGACGAAATTCGACTAGGTATTAATCTTTCACACCATGGAAAATTTTTACAAAAGATAGGCATAACCTTGGATATCAAAATATTTTTAGAATGAGGTGTCTACATACCATTTCAATTCCTTAAACAATGGAAGAGTATGAAAAAAACTATCTTATGGATCATATGATTTGGCATAGAGGAAATGATGTCATTGATGAGTCCTCTTTTTGGAATAATTGACTTGAAATTCTCTTTGATCTCGATATGATATAGAAGATTGAGTGTGTTTGCGAAGAGATCTTAGATAGAGAAAATTCTGCACTTTAAAAGGCAGAGTATGAATCCAATGCATCTAGGCTAAACAACTATTTTAAATTTGAAATACAAGGACCACCAAAGAGGGTGAATGTTAGATTAAAGGCCTTCTGGAAGACATTTCCATTCGATAGAAGTCATTGTTTAATTCACTCATATGATTTACAAATTATTTTTATCACAAAAGTACAAGCGTATTTAACAAAAACAAGTGAAATAAGAATATTGGAAAAGAGAATTCCTTTCAAGATATTTGGCCATATGGGGTGCCTTCTGCAATAGGGTTTTGACATAGCACTTTCAAATCTTCCTTTTCATCTATGCTTTGAAAAATCTAGTTGGAACATAGTGTTTATCCTGGCCCTAGGATGTCATTAACACATATGAAACTTGAATGTCTAGGAAAGCAACATATTTCCAACACAACTCTATGAAATCATTTACCCAAAGAAGAGTTAGTTCATACTAAGTATTTAAAGAATATTTTCAAGCTTATGCACAAACTTTTTGGATGGGACGCAATATGATGAAAAAAAATCATGGAGGATATGAGAACTTTGTAATAAATATGGAATTTCCCCACTAACGATAGTGGCTTAGTGATCCATTATTCAAGATTTTGAGCCATATGTTATACACAATACTCCAAAATATCAGTAGAATAGGATTGAAAGGAAAAGGATATACCTAAGAGTTTGAACATATTTCCATGATTGACTAGCATACCATCATAGAAATAAAAATTGTTAGCTCTAGAAAGGAAGGGATGTCGGTAAGATTAAATTTTGAGCCATTGGATAGAGGAGGCGAAGCTAAGAAGTATATTTCTACACACTACATGACGTTATTGATATTTATTTCTTCATAAATGAGTATAAGGATTAATATATGAAAAGTCCATTGATAAATTGGGATTCATTAACGAGAAGACCTAGAAATATACCTAAGGATCCCCAGGATTGAGTGCGAGAAATAAAGTAACCTAATCCTTAAGCCGTCGGAGCATAAAGAGTGGTTGAAATGAGGAAACCTTCCGGGATGGATCTAAAAAGACTAGTAGGATCTAAACCTTTCCTATTAATGGAGATATGGGTTGAGGATTTCACAAAATTATTATTAATAGTCTAAAGAATTTTAAAACCAAAACCCGGGCTTTGAGCATGATAATAATGAAAGACCTTTCAATTTGGTTATAAACCTTTTAAAACTCAATCATCATGATCATGGATTGATGATTAAATCTATCATCCTATTCCATGACTTCCTAGACCACGATAATGTTTTCAAAGATATATCACCATTCGATAAAGATCATTTGTTCAAGATAAAAATGGATGGGGATGTTGTGTCATAGGTAAAATCAATGAGGTTTTGAAATGATTTTTTAGGAAATTCCATTTTTTATATAAGGGCCAACATATTGGGATTGAAATCCTTCCATATAAACCTAGTGAAGATATGATCCAATAGTTTCCCAAAGATCCTTGTAAACTTTGGAAGGAAAAGTATCAAATCCATGCACCTTGTCATTCGCCATTTGCACGGCCAATTCTTGTATGTCCTTAATAGAGAGTATGTAGTCACAAGAAGTTATTTGAGAGGGATAAATTTTGAATGACACAAAATTAAGAAATTTTATCTATAAAGGAATTCTATTCGGCATGGGGTCTTAGGCTTGATATAATTTCTTGTAGTGATTGAATATTCTTGGAGCATTATCTTGGGATCCATGAACTAAGTCCATCATCAAAAATGGCTTAATTTTTTTGAAAGGAATTATTGGATTTAAGAATTTAAAACAATTCCTTTGAAAATCCATTCCCCACTTTTAGCCAGTGGAGTTAGGCATGGATTTATGACCCCTGAGTAAATATATTTATCGATAATTTAAGTTTTTTGTCTAAGCACAAAAACCTAGAGTTACTGATCGCTAAGATAAATATTTTACTTCAAGCACCACCACCAATTAGTACAATGCGAAGAAGGTGGTGAAATAAGAGAAGCACATAAAATTTTCCACATGTCACCCATATATTCTAAGGAAGCTATCATTCCTCGTCATTATGTCTTCCCACCAAGGAGTCTAGTTGAACCGAAGAGTTAGATAATGAAAATTAAAGTGAGAATTCCTAGGAAGTAGGCTCAAAACACACTAGATATGATTGATCCTAAGCCCACACTCCATTAGGGTCATATTGAGGAAAAATCAAACCTTATGAAAAAGGTTTCCTAACTTGCCAAGCGATACAAAATTTGATGGGAAGGTGGTTAGAGAGGACAAAATATGGCATCAATTCCACATGAAGAGAAAAATATTATCAAAATAAACAAGGTCTTTAGTGGACAACATATCCTTATTGAGAAATTAAAGAACTAGATCATATCCACCTTGAATACTAGACCAAGAGAACCAAGCCTCGAGTTAGGCCAAGATAAGGAATTCGGGTCATAAAACTAGAATTTATTACATATGTAGTACTAGGCATCTCTTTCACCAGGTTATGTATTGCATCAAGAGGTTCGAGAACATGTCAAGGGTAACTCAACCATATTAAATTCACCATAGATGAACCTATATGCATCAAGTATTTTATTTGCTATCCACCGCCAAAGATATGTTCTTTCCAATGCATCATTCATAGTATAAATGTTGAATACGCCAGAATTACAACTTTAAATATTAAATAAGTCCCAAATGGATCTATTGGTTGAGTGCACCATGATCCATAAGAAAGGACCACCATTTTATGGAAAATAAATAAATTAAACCCCTACTCTCCCCATCATGATTACTATTAATTGCTAGGGTGTTATGTTAAAAGGTTTTACAAACCTTTATCAACTAAAAACATATGAGTTTAAATTCTATAAACACAAAACATACAATTTCAAAAAAAAATTACGAGTGTCTCTAGCAATGTAGTTTTGGTTTGAGTAAGTAACGTCCCTCACATTTCATGATATAAAAATCATGATAAACATGAGTCAAAGTCCGTACAATCAACATCTAAGCCATCAAAGTCATCAAATTGATTTTGTAGGAATTGAGAATTATTATGCTTAAGAAAATTTTGTAATTCCACTTTCCTTCATTTGGAAATATCAATATTGTATTCCTCCTCCATTAACTCCAAACTTTGTGAGGTGATATTATTACTGACTTGATTTGGGATTTCGAAAAGGGCTTCGGGAAATTTCGGGTGTCCCTTATGAGTGGGTGTTAAGAGTAATTGGAATGTGAAAAGTCTCGAGGAAGACTAGAAGAATTTTAATGGGTCCATAAGGATCTTTGACTCATTTTTGTTCTCGATAATTTTGGAAAAAGATATGTAGAATGTTATGAAGATGTTTTTAGGTTATGACACGGACACGAGGTATGTTCCTTAACATCTGGTTCTTTAGATCTTCTATTAACTTCCACCTTTTAATGAGATTATTTGTTCTTATTTTTATGCCATCCGAGACTATACAACCATTCCTCTTGTGGGGATTTAGTAGATTTTGCGAGTTGATTAGGAGGATGTGATATTGTGTGGCACATAAAGTGGATAATAATTGTTATTGTGATCAAAGGCTTCATAGTGAGAGTAAGTATTAGGTATATTGATATAAAAACATATTGTGAGCATTGGGTATCACCTATTTTCATATCAACAGACTCTTTTAATTCTTGTGAGAGGTAAACCTCAACAAAAAAAAAAAATGGGTTCAAGCGCAAACTTGTTGCAGATCAAAAAAACAACTCTCGTAATGGATGAGGAAATTTAATGAAGGAAGTACACGCCATAGAGCAGCAGACAAGATAATTTAACCCAAACAGGGGAATTTAAGGGTTTTAGATTGAGAAACAATGAATTCATTCTTGAAGGGAGAGAGAAAAAATAATGATTTATGAATATCCTAGGTTGTAGAACAATATTTAATATTTATTGCACTGAAGGTTTAGAAAATGAAAAAGAAAGAACCCTTTAGTCATGTTTTGAATGCTTTTGATCTTGATGCTATAAGCAGCCCATAAAGGGATAACCAAGGGTTTAAGCGTTTTTCGGAGGTGATTGGGACAAGAAAATAACCAATGAGCTAAAAATTTCAAGTCATTAACATGCAACGTTGAATTCTGCGCAATAGGTAAAAAAAAATATGAAGGAGATATATTACCTCATGAAATACTTTTCATAAAAACTTTGAGAGACATTTATGCAAAGAATGCCATTGTTCATTGCTAAACTAACTCAAGACTTGACATCAATAGCTAGGATTGAAGTGGAGGGGGAATTATATAGGCCATCGATAAGGTGGAAAACCCTATAACTTTAGAAGATGAGTATGATTGTATAGAGCTCAAGATGGTTTGTGGTATGACATGTGAACAAAAAACCTTACAGTTCATATCTTTGCAAGATTAAATTTTACAAGCTGTAATAAGGTACATATTTTTATCATCATATTTTCAAATATAATAAACTATTTCATAACCAAATTATGCATAAACTATGTTCGTTCCCTTTACCTATCAGTTTCATTCCTCATAAATTAATTGTTGATGCGTAATCACAACACCCCTAAATGTATACAACTTGATGGGTTAAGACTATTAGTGTGATTGCATAACATGGAGCTTTTCCCAAAGTGTGGGACTTTGCAATCGAGAAAGCTCTCCGGATAAATTCCGGCTCCTATTCCTCTGTTCAGGTGCACAAATATAATTGTAGAGGATCCTCTCTAAAACCAACTTTAACTTGCGAATGAGACAGGGTTAAGAATATGCAAGAAAATAAACCTAAACTAACAAAGGTGATGCACCAAAGGAATGTTGAACACTTGATTTGAAATTAAACACAAACCATTAAAAATGAAATACAAACACCATGCATAGATAACTAGGATTGCAATGAGAGATCAAGAAGATGCGATAACAAAAGAGAGGGTTGAAAATCATCCATAGAATTTTAATTGTTTCTCAAAATATTTGATACAGTGCATCACAATGGCCAAGAGGAAAGATTACATTTACAATTTAGATGGCAAGATTACATTTACAAGAGAATAAGGGAGGCGCGCAAAACAAAAAATGTCCAACCTTTTGAAAAAATGCCCCTCCTTACAATATATAGGAAGAATTAGAGAAGGATATAGAAGAAATCGAGTTCTTGTTCAACTAGCCCAAAAGAGCAATGATCCACCCGCATCAATGAGGAGCTCTACTACATCCATTTGTTGTTCCTTGTTGGGCAAGAAAGAAATCCCGTACCTCACTATAATGGTAGGTGAGAAACCTCAAAAAAGGTGGACTATATTTCTTCATTTTTGAAATCTAAAATGCTTGCAACCTTCAAAATCCTCAAATCTAGATTTTCAGAAATTTTTATTTTAGAATTCGAAGCTCTTGTTACAACTCAAAATCGCCTAAGATTTCCAAAAGTCCAAACCTGAAAGTCTAAAAGATTGAAATTTCAGAATTTTGGAATTCAAAATTTTAGACATTGAGTATTGGTTTTTATGTTTTGGGGCTTGAGAGTTCAGAAATCATGAAACTAGAAATCCTGAAATCTCAAAATCCTGAAACCCAAAATCCCAAAATCCTAAAACCTAAAATCCTGAAACACGAACTCCGAGAAATCCGAAATCTCGATACTTTAAATTCCAAAATCTTGAAACTCGAAGTTCTGAAATTGTGAAACCTAAAATCCTAAAATCCCGAAACCCAAAATCTTGAAATCTCAAAACCGAAAATCCAACAATCACGAAACTCGAGAATCCCAAAATCCTAAAACCGAAATCCCAAAATCCTAAAATCCTGAAACCTAAAATCCTTATATCTCAAAAATCAAAATTTCAAAAACTAAAAATACCCTTTTGAAGATTAGCCCCAATCTATCAATTGGTGAAATTTGGACTTGTTTTGAGCAATTTAAGCCCCTAAAAATCAATTTCGGAGTTCATTCGGTAGGTGAAAAGTCCAAAATTAGAGAACTTGCAAAGACTTTATTGACCAAATCCAAAATGCAATCCTCCATGACTGAAAACCCCCATCCACTTCTCTATGTGGAAGGTCATGTTTGTCTATTTTTCTTGAGAGGAACAATTTAATAACAATTTGGTGACTCACGGGATCACCTACCTGCTAGGTGAAATATTAGTAACCTTCAAGTATAAATTCAACATGGATTCATGAATGATAGCATGATACTGATATTTTGATTGAAACTTGAAACAGACTGCTTGCAACATGTGGATCGTGAACCTACCCTGCTACTTGTACTTTCAATTTTCATAAGAAAATCTTACAGATTTGATTTCTAAGAATAGAAAATTGTGTTGACCTAGAGCATTCACCTATCTTTAAATGGATGTTACAACATTAACTTTTGAAGGTACATTGAACCACACAATGATATAATCTGGGAGCAATAAAACCTATGCCAAAGGAACTTAGGGAAATTCAAACCTAAGATACAAAAAAGACAATGTGCACAAGCACTTCTTCTTCGAAAGAAAACCTACCTACTCTACGCTAACTAGAAGAAAAGGGAACTCAAACAAATCCTACAACTGGAAGGGAGAAGTAGCTTCCCTTTCTCAAAATAGGTAGCCATGTATATGATTTGGCATTAAACATGGCTGTTATTATGAGTGAATAACCGAAAAGAGGCCGATCCTCCACCCAAATAACCAAAGTATCAACATCAATTGAAAATACCTCCTCAAGTTGATTAACATTAGACTCATGGAGGTGTTGATGGTGACCCTTGGTGCTTTGATACTCATCCTCATGCCCTGAAGTGGGCATGACTAGTTTTGACCTCTCCCTTGGCTCCAATAAAGCTAAGTACACGATTGGGCACGAACCGATCGATGGATGTGCACATTATTCTAAAATTCATCTCAAAAATGGAGTCTTCCTACGGAACTTCTTTAAAAAAGAGGCTAGTTGTATGCTTATTTTTTCTTTGCAATGCTTATGCAAGTAGTTGATCCTCTGCCTTGATGAGTAGCATGGAAATGGCGTCATAATTGTTTCTTTCCTCCTTTTAAGAAGAACATGGAAGATTAGGATCCTCCAACCTTGGTTGTTGAGGGTTACTGTGAAATGGATCCTTTAACATTCTATACCAATCAATCTCATAACAAATAACCATATGCAACTATAAATCACTCAGTGATACACCGATCTATTCATTACATGACTCGGTTACCTACCGATCAATTCATGTTTACCTTTAAGTATTGAATACTTATCGTATACTTCTTATAATTGGTTTTTCCTGCCCTAAGCGGGTACTAAGTGATTTGATTAAATAACATACCTTAATATTTGTTACCAATATTCATCTAATATCACGTTTCTTTAAACTAGGTGACATA
The DNA here is from genome assembly GCA_018340775.1 of Taxus wallichiana var. yunnanensis. Taxonomy (NCBI): domain Eukaryota; kingdom Viridiplantae; phylum Streptophyta; class Pinopsida; order Cupressales; family Taxaceae; genus Taxus; species Taxus wallichiana. The sequence goes on from CM031233.1 coordinate 69,876,616, forward strand.
AGACAACACAACCAACAACTTTCGATACTTTGGCCAAATATTTTCAACATATTGTTTATGTCACTATTCTAGATGACATACTCATCGATTCGAATACGTCCTTCACCTCACTCATATGTTATCTAGAATCGTATTCTTGACTACCACCACTTCACTTGTCTAAGGTTTAACCCTATCCTAGGGTTAGGAACATAGTATATTATAGGAAGACACTCTCGATGAATTATGGTAAAGGGCATACTCGGTTAACCTAAGTCAACTGGATGTGCCAAGGTACCCTAAGTTATTTAAAGTTACTCCCTATCCTAAACATGCTACTAACTTGACCTAGAGAAAAAATAAGTTCAAGTCCTTATTGTGTGTAGATCTAGATGATCAATGCAGAAGGGTGTTGCCACATGTCAATTGTAATGATGTATCCTCAAGAAAACCCTAGTCTTCTCAAAGGTACAGTCCTGTAGTTGGTGTGTACCAACATCCTACAGAAACTACCTCATCAAGATGTACATACCCCAAGGAGGTTATTAATATTTAATTAATTTGGATTATAAAATAGATTACAACATTTATGTTAAACCCTAATCCAACACTCCTTAATTTATTGTTCTATACTTGAATCAATTAAGCATTAAGAAACTTCCTTTAACTTGTGATTGCTTTTAATGTTTGTTTATTTATTTTAACAACAGTTGACCAAAATAGGACAACAATATCATTAGTTCCATTAAATATAACTTAATCATTCAAAGAAGGTGTAGCAACCAAATAGGTTCAACTAGTGGTAGACTTTATAAGAAATGAATTCTAATGATTAACGATCATATCACCATTCTTTGGGTTACATTTCATTTAGTGAGGAAGAACCTTCCTCTACTTGATTAAGTGTTAGTGTTTTTGAAACCCTTCTTATCTTTCACAAACTCTAAAGTTCTATCACATATTCAATACACATTCCAATACTATATTAGAATTTTTTAGATAATATTGTTAACTTATGTAACTTAACAAGTTGCATCTTAATAAGGGAATCCAATATATTTCCCTTTAACCAACTGATCAAGTTTATCCGAATTAATCATATAGAAAATATGAAAAATATCATCAAGATAGAATTTCCATCTTATTCATAAACACAAGATAATTTACACAACCAATGCAAGTAAATCTCAACCTTCAATTCATCTTTATAAAACTATACATTACAAGACTATGTATTTCAGGCATGTTGTTCAACAAACAACCTCTTTCCCAAAAGAATATAACTTTTCTTTTTCATACAACTGAAGAATAAATCAAAATTCTTTATATAAGATTTAGATTTAAATAAGCCAATACATCATGAAAGCTCTTGTCTTCTTTAATCACTTACGGTGTCCATCTACAAAATTGCTAGCATGGGTCAGTTCAATGAACTGAGCATGATAAGCACTAAGCATTAAAGTAAAGTGCATTCCACTAATTGTTTCATAAAATAACTCTGCATTAATGAAACAATTAATAGGCATCATACAAATAATCATAAGTAATAACATCCAGAAAGAAGAACAATTAAGAGAGACATAATTCATTATTAAGAAAGAGCATATTATAATCTGCAACATCATAATTATATCTCAAGACTTAATTGATCCTAACAATCACTTTAATAGTCTACAAGTCTTGTCATTCAATTATTTACTAAACCCATAGAAATACACATTCATCTTTACCAAGCAACAAAAGAAGTTAGTTAAAACATAACTTTTATTAGTATGCTTCATCTCTCCATATAAACCAAAGAAGAGAATTCAATACATACCTATTTCTCAGACACAATTCATCTGAAGGAAATAATTAGGTTTAGTACACACATCATTGCCATAGTCCAAGATATCAATATAAGGAGCTCATAAATAAAGAGGCAACATCTAACAAGAATCACAATTCGACTCCAACAGAATACAAATATTTCCACATAAATTCTTACTAACTTCATTATATTTTTAGTTTATAATTCAAAAAGGTCTAAATAACCAACTTACTAAAAATCCAAGCTATACCTGAATAAAATAATTCTCTTACCAATCCCTAGGAAAATTCCCATCTCGGGAGAGAATCAATAAAAGAGAAGTTTGGTCAATGAACTTATCAGTCAATCATAAAAAGGTTTCCAAACCACAAAAGGCCCAATCCAAATTTCATTTCATTTATACTATGAAATGAAATTCATTATCTAAAAACAAACTTAGAAATTATCTAACTAGTTCCCAAAGGAGAATTCAAAACCGAATGCACAGTCAAAGCAAGCACATAACCAACTTCCATACAAACCTTCCAATGAAGACCTATTCTCATTCACCTAGCTCAAATCCAATATCAAATCTCAGAAGAAATACACAGTACAGTCCCAAACTGTAGAATGCCCCCAAGAGAGTATAATTCTTTCTCTTTAATACATGGTGGTTCAACAATGATACAATAGTGGAGTAAAATTCCTCCAATCGAAAAAGATTAAAAAGTCACAACAACTCTCAACTTGAAGAATGAATTCCCATTACAAACATTAACAACAAACTGTAAATGAGAAGGCAATTCAAAATCCTGAGCAAGAGCCACATTACCAACATCTAGATAAGTGATACTGTAACTTTTTGAGCCACATACAAAATAACAGGTTTAAAATTTAGCATTCTACAAAAACCCATGACTCAGATGGAAGTAAGAATTAAATAATTCGATAAGACAAGTTCTGTCCTACCTTCTTCCAACTCGACTGAACAAAATAACCACAAACCTCTCTAGTTCCTTTTAAAATCATATGACAGGTAGGGATCATTCAACATAAAGGAATAAAAATGAAATAATATTAATTCCCAAAAACCTCTTTCATCGATACGACTATCCCAAAACAAGCCGTTATTCCAACTCATTTATTTAAAGAAAAAAATTCAAGTTCAAGAACACAGTGTGGTCTTAAAGGCAAAAACATACAACCGTTCATTCTTAAAAAAAATCAAAACTAAGGAGCCTTCAAAAGAAGTTACACGATACAACATCTAACCAAAAAAACACACAAGGCTCCCTTCCAAAGTAGACAATATTACAAAGAGACAGAAGCTTTACAATCCTTAATAACCACTAAAATTTCGCTCAGAATACCTGTACAAGGTTAAAAACATCAAACCAAATATGAGGTCTTAAGCGACCAAGAATGGAAAAACTTTTACCAAGTCAAATACGAGTTTGAACACAAGTTCAAATAAAAAAGCTTAAATACGAGTTAATAATGAAACTAGATTCCCAAATAAAATCTAGAATAAACACCAACACTCATTTATGGGTTCAAGCCTTTCCGCCCCCTAAGGGAGAATAAAACTTTAGTTCAGATTTGAGTACACAGTAGAACACAAAAACTTAACAATAAGTTTAGTATTCAAAAAAATAAATAGTGGTATAGTCGTTGAAATATGACAATTCAACCAATCGGTTCAGAACTTCACATAGTAACTACACAGTCCCAAAACAAACATAGGATCTCAACAAAAATCAAAATGAATCTCAAAGCTTCAATATGAGTTTAGAGAAACTATGGAGTCCCACTTCAACTCACGAAACACATGACTGAATAGAGATTCAGAACCCAACAAGCAACTAGCTAGCTCTTTCCACATTATTTTGAATGCAAGAAAACAAAGCTTCAAATACAATGAATAGGAATACTAGTTCAAGTTACAAAGTTTCAAAATAACTTCGCATGCAAACCTCCAACAACTAGTTCAGAGAAAGTTCCCAAGAACTACTAATAATAGCCAAGGATTCATATTCCAAAACCCACATAATTTTCAAGAATACATGCAAGTAAATAACTAGATACATCATGCAAATATAATTTTCCAGTGAGCAGAATTGTTTTAATGAATCATTTAGAAGAAAGTAAGAAATCTTAATGGGTAGAGCCTATCATGCCTGATAGTGCCTCTACTAATTCAAAGAAGACTTCCAGCCGAGTTTCCAACACCTCTTCTTTTCCAAGAAAGATCAAACAACCATAATATTTTTCCACAATGCCACTTATACATTCCTCGAACCGAAAATAGCTCAGAGAATTCAAAAATAGCCACTAAGTGAAGATCAAACTGCTGGTTCGAAGAACCAGATAGCTCCATGCAGAGAAAAAATTGGGAACCATGCAAAACAAAACAACCCCAAACAAATCCGCAAGCATGCCTTCCAAGACGGTTTTCTCGCCAAAGATGAGTTGAGTTAATGACATTAATTTACATATTCCCACTACTCTCTCTTTGCCACTTCCATCAAAATTTGGTGAGACCAAATCAGATTTCCACATGCATTTCCCAACTTAGTGATGCTTCAACGTAGGTTCCTCTAAATTTTTAGTAGCCCTGCCAAACTAGAAGTACTTACATGCTCTTAAACAAAGTCAAATCTCATTAAAATCTTAGGAACCACTACTTAGTTCCCAACTTGCCAATGACCCATACATTCGCTTTCATATCCCATTAGTTTAGGATAGATAAAATTTCCACCTTAGGATAGGATGTAGATTTAACCAAAAACAATAGGTTTAGAGATAACTTAGCATCCCCTAGGTTATTTTCTTTCAAGCTAACAACTTAGGTTAGAATGTCATCCCATGTAAAGTGGTGTAGTAATAGTTAGGTAAATTACCTAAGTCTCGTATCTATTAGGGTAGACCGTATAGGTAAAGGGTACATAATAATTTATTTTTCTCAAGAATCCGAAGCAGCCTTGGAAGGGTCGATCAAGAAGAGCCAAGAACAACACAAAACAAAATGCAAGCACTATTTTCAAGATGATAAATAATTTGCAATAACCACAAGTTCAGTCCGTTAAGTATTTTAATCAATGTATGTCAGTTTTTCATTCTGTTTAGAGAAGAAGATTTAAAACATACCTTGGATCAATGGAATTGATCTAAGGATGAGAAATGCAAAACATAAGGTACAACTCTTAAAACTAGATTACAACTTATCCAATGAGAAGTGAAATAGATTATTACAAGCAACAACATATCAGCCCTACAATCAAAGAGAAAAGCGATTTATCCACGAAAAGCATGATTTTTCATCAACCATGAAACATACATTTGTCCGAAAATCACATTTCAACACTTGCAATGAAAAACAGGAATATAACATTTAGACAAGATGTTACATACTTCCCTCCTAAAAAGAATCATCGTCCGATGATTATATCATTTTTAATCATTGCATTCGGGATAATCAATTTTTATTCACTATCTTAACACTACAACATACTAGATCTTTTACCACAATTTTTCAACAATATTTTTGTGGTTATATAGTATTTCAAAAATTAAAATTGTGGCATTGGAAGTGTAGCTAATCCACATTTTGATATATTATTGTAGTTTTTCACAATTCATTATACCGTGGATGGTCCACAATTCATAAAATTTATAGCTAACCTCCATTTTTAAAATTGTACATTGTCCACATTTCGTGATGTTTGTAACATTTCTACAAAAAAAAATTGTTAGTATTCCACAATTTCACCAAAATGTTGTTTTTCTATACATTCAATCTTTGTAAAAATTCCACAATTTAAAATTTTGTATCTCTCATCAATGTTATATTTGTGGAAATTTCAACATTTTTTTCTACAATTGTCTTTACCACATAAAACTTGTAGGTGGAAGCTACAATTTGATTGCCACAATAATTAATTGTGAAATTATCTTTTAAAAAAATGTAGAAAAGTTACTATTAACAACCAATTTCACATTCATTTAAATAATTATTTATATAGATTATCTACATTTAAAACACACACAAATATATAATTTTATTATTAAATGCAAATATATTTATAGATTATTTTCATTTTTATATATTAAAAAGAAATGTTTACTATTCATATTATATTGTCTAAACAAATCTATAATTTAACAATCTAAATATTTTTTTCCTATATATATGCATTCATTTTTAATTTCAAAGAAAAATAATAATTTAAAATATAAAAAAACATAAAGTAACCACTTGAATGTGTGAAGAGAAAATATGTTCTATTTATTATAAAACATATTATTATACTTTTAAACTTAATGTAACATTCAAACAACTCTTAATAGTTATTAGGATACTTTAATAAACAAGAAATTTAATGAAAAAATATTATTATTCAAATCCTCTCAAAGAATTTTGTTCATTTGTTGGTACATGATCTTCAATAATGCAAATAGGTATATAATCTCTGAAAAATATAGTCTCATGGTTATGATGATTCCTATATTAAGAAAATGAAATAATTAATTGTATACAAAACTTATGTTTATAAAATAAAAATATTCTTTTAATAATAAATATATTTACACAAAAAATAGTTCTTTTAAAAAAACTAAGGTATCACTATTTTCATTTTATTTATTAATTTTTCCCATCTTTTAAAACCTCATCTTTATAAAACCCTACAGTAAATAACTTGTGGATTACACGTCTAGAAACTAGATGTGACTAAATTGTACTTTTAAAAATTAGAGACGACTAGTGTAAAGAGCAACTTGGTTTAATAATATTATGTGGACAAACATCTACATGGTCTCATATAATCTATACATATAACAAAGAACCTTCAACATTATCATGAACTAAAAACCAATTACCTTACTCAATAAATCTTTGGAAATTGTTCTTCTCAAAAACATCACAAAAATCTTGTCAAAAGAATAATTATCATCACTATCCCAATACAGATGGGAAGTCTTTAAACTTGATCGATATCAATGAAGAACTTAAAAAATAGGAGCATTGAAGTCTGGACCAGTATAACTAAGCTAAATTATATTTACAAGACTGATTTCATCACCAATAAGATTGATATTAACAAGCTCAATATCCTCATCATGAATGAACAAGCCATCATTTGACGTAATGAACTGAACTATCCTATAGGGGTTTGAAAAAATATGAACCTTAGGTTGCCATCAGGAATATTTTATCTAGAGCTAAACTGCACATGACAAAAGGTGATCCTTGACATTTATTTCTTTGAATGTTTCCCTCTAATCTCTGCCTGCACCGAGTATCTTAAAGTATTTGTTTTTTCCCTCTTTTGGATTAGCATCTTTTCATCATATTTTTTGGATCCACACTCCCTCAGTGTCACCTTCCCCCCTAGGTTACATCTACTACATAGACAAGCAAATCTGCATCAGCGATTTGTATGCAGAATTATGTACAGCCACCATTCCACTTCTTGCTTTCCCGTGAGATCTTGTTGGTGTAAAGTTATACTTAAAGAGCCAACCTTGAAGGGACATCACTTCCTTTAATTTTTGTTCCACCCTTTGTTTAAATAGAAGGAAGATAGCATGAACACCATTATTTTACACTTCCCAGATTTTGCTATTTCTTAACGACATGTCCATGGCCAGCAAGTTGTAGGAATTTAGCCTTCACATTTATAACTCTTCTCCTTATCATGAATACTCTCATTGAGTAGGGAATTATTTCAAAAATTTCCCAACAATTTTTGATCTTTGAGATATTCAACAACCTTGAATTACGCATTCTGTAACAATAAAATGTCTCCATTCAACTCGTCACCGTTAATAATTAATTATCTAGCATCTATCTAGGAAAACAGTGAGGTTCATGTATACAGTGATGCACTCCACGTGTACATATTGCATGACAATCAACTACAAGATTAAATATATTCAGTAACCCGCATGCATCCTACAAAAATACGACCACATGGACCTACGTTGGATGTTTCTTAATTATTGTCATTTTTTAGTGAGAGTTAAAAATCCAACTATCTCATTGATTTTTGAAACTCTTGTGGCACACATATTTTATGGTTGTTTTACCATTATTAGTTTTTTTGGATTCTTATTAAAAGTTCCATCTCACAGTAGCATTGCTTGGAATATGGAATCTTTTCTAAACAACTATTAATATGTTAGTAAAATAATTTAAATTAGATTTTTTAAAAAATTGTCATAGATTAGATATATTAAATTGTATGTATTTTTAAATTTTTTATGGAAATATAATATTTTCGTGATAATTTCAGCTAAATTTCAAATTAGTTTTTGAAATATAATATTTAATTATATTTTAGATAACATAACATTTTCACACTAATATAATATTATATTATCATATATTAATGATTTCTTAAATTAATTTTAAAATATATTATAATAATTATATATTTTTATAGAATTAAATTTTAATAATATTTTAATTGATTTTGTTATAATTTTTCATAAAACATGTAAAAAAAGATGTAATTTATATAAAATGGTATTTTAAATTACTCAATGTTGAATTTTAATATTAGTATAAATTTATATTAATTGTAATTTGGTAACTAAATTTTAAGATAAATTTAAATTTTGCTTTCCAAAAATTGTGAAATTTCTACGATAGTGGTTAAATTTGTGGGTTCTCTACATAGTGTTTGTAAATTGTGAAATATTCACAATACTTAAAATGAATGAATAAAATTTTCATAGAGATGCCACAATTTTTCTACAATTCTTCTAAATTGTGGAATTTTTGTGGAATAATTGTGGTAAAAAAGGCATTTTTGTTGTAGTGTAACATATGTCAAAACATATCAGATTTTTTTTAAGTTCTAGAAATCAGCATCACCTACCTGTTTATTCAAAACAAATAAATATCTACCCAAAACTGGCATACTTATTGTAATATAAAGATAAAATCACAAATTTTTTTATTAGTCAACAGAATTAATTATGTTCAAATAGATATGGAAAAGTAGTTTTCATGTCCTCGAGTTTTTCCCAAGATGTACTTTCTTCATTAAACTGGTCCCATTGGACCTTGCATTGACTTAAATCATGATTTCACAAATGCAATTGGTGAGATTCTAGTACTTGCGGTATGCGTTTAACAACAATTATTCCTAGGTCTTGGACCTACTGAGGAATTCAATTTAACACTCTGATAAATCTGAAACGTATTTCTTAAGAGAAGAAATATGGAAAACATCATGCATTCATGATAAAGCAAGAGGGAATGCTAAGCGGTAAGCTACATGGTTGATTACTTCAACTATCTTAAAAGGTCCCACATAATGAGGTGATAACTTCACAAAGATCATTGCCAAAAGTTATAGAGCTCTTTTCCGATTTGACATGAAGAAATACTTTCTCACCAAGTTCAAAGTTCCTGTCTACCTACTTCAAATCAACATAACTCTTTTGTCTATCTGCGGCTTCTTTCAAGCGCTCACTAATTAATTTAACTTGTTGTTCCATTTTAGTAAGAATTTTAGGTCCAATTACCTCTCTATCCTCAATGTTGTCCCAACTAACAGGGGTTTTACATTTTCTTCCGTATAATGCTTCAAAAACAAGATTGCCATCTTAAGAGAGACATGATATGTGTTATTATATGCAAACTCGACTAGTGGAAGATACTCTTCCAAATTATCGCTTGTTAATACAATACATTCGTAACATATCCTCCAAAACTTGATTAACTCTTTCAGTCTTTCCATCCATTTCTGGATGATACGTAGAACTAAAATTTAACTTAGATCCTAGAGCTACATTTAGTGTTTTCCAAAACATTGACGTCATTCTAGGATCTCTATCCGAATTAATGATTAATTCGGGTACTCCATGTAATCTATAAATTTCATGTACTAATATTTTAGTTAACACCGGAGAATCATCCTTGATTTCCAGCAATAAAATGTGCCACCTTTGTTAGTTTATCAACAACTACTAAGATATCATCATATTTATTTCATGACATAGGCAACTCGTGTAAAAATTCCATGCTTAGAACTTACAATTTATATCTTTGCGGTATGCTTTATGAGGATACAACAAACTAATTTGGGTGCATATGTTCCACTTTAACACATTGACATTCAAGGCAATGTGTCACAAAATCTATAACATCCTTTTTCATTTCCTTCTAGAAAAGTTGTTGTTTTATATCAACAAACATCTTTGTAATAACAGGTGTCCAAAAAAGGTAAGTTGTGAAATTCTACTAGCAATTTCTATCTTAAATCGTTTAAGAAAGGTACATATACCCTATTTTCAAGTCATAAGATTCCTTCGTTATCAAAGTGAAAACCTTTATACCTCAAATCATTCGGATCTATAGCAAGTGTTGTCTTTACTAGCTGAAAATAAGAATCGATTCTATAACACTTTTTACTTCATCTTTAAATTGAGTTCTCAATGTTATAAGAGTAGAAATGTGCTTCCTACGCCTTAGGGCATCAACCACTATATTTTCTTTACCCTTTATACAACTGATGTGAAAATCATATTGAGAAAAAAACTCTAACCACCTTCATTGTCTTGTATTAAGATTTGGGTGAGTAAAGATATACTTTAGCCCAAGATGGTCGATTTTAAATTCAAAAGGTTTACCAAGCGAGGTAATGCCTCCAAACTTGCAATGCATGAACAATGGAAAAAATATCTAAATCATGTGGAGCATAATTCAACTCATGTAATTTTAGTTTTCAAATTTGAAAGCTATGACACGATCATTTTGTAACAAAATGCCTCCTAAACCTTCACGAAGCATCGATTCACGACCATAAAATCTCCATTAGGATATGGTAATGCAAGAATAGGAGCTGAAGTTAATTGTTCCTTCAAATTTTTGAATGCAATTTTAGATTTCTCACTCTAAACAAACTTTTTATCCTTCTTCGTAAAGAAGTTATTGTGTGTAGCTACCTTAGAGAAATCTTTTACAAATTTTCTATAATAGCTAGCAAGCCCCATGAAGCTTCTAACTTCATGTACATTCATTGCTACAAGCCACTCAGTTATAGCTACATTTTTTTAAGGATCTACGACAATTCCATTCTTACTTATTACATGTCCGAAATAGTGTACTTTTGTGTCATAGAAAGAACATTTAGACAACTTACCAAATAATCATCTCTTTCTTCATATTTCGAAACTATCTTCAAATGCTCATTGTTTTCCCCAATACTCTTAGAATATATGAGAATGTCATCTAAGAATATGAGCACAAAATTTTCCAAGTATTCTTGAAAGATATTATTCATTAAATTAATAAATGTTGCAGTGCATTTGTTAATCCCAAAGGTAAAACCGTGAACTCATAATATCCATAGCTTGTTCGAAAGTTGTTTTATGAATGTCCTCATCCTTAATCCACAATTGATGATATCCAGATTGAAGATCTATCTTAGAATATACCAATGCTCCACACATCTGATCAAATAAATCATCAATCATAGGGAGTGGGTATCGATTCTTGATTGTTGCTTTGTTTAACATTCTGTAATCAATGCACAACCTAAGTGTTCGATCCTTATTTTTCAAAAAAATTATAGATGCTCCCCAAGGTAAAACACTTGGTTTGATCAAAGCTTTAGACAAAATTTCTTGCAACTGAGCCTTAAGCTCTACTAATTTTTTAGTAGTCTTTCGATATGGTGCCTTAGAAATAGGTTTTGTTCGAGGTGCTTGATCTCAATCATGAAATCAAACTCCGTTTTGGGTGGAAGACTTGACAATTGTTCAAAAATACATCACTCGAAGTCTCGTAACAACAGATATCATTCAATAACATCGTTCTTCTCTAGATTTGTTTCATAAAATTTTCGCATATAAGGTACAACATTTATTTTTGGTCTTTTTAAGTTGTATAGATGACGGTTTGTAAATAGAAATATCATGTTTCCCACCTTGAATCTTTGTTGTTTTCTGCAAGTCATCTAAACAACTAATGTGTTTTTCAAAACAATGCACTTTAGCCTTATGTTCGATATCAATTAACACTTATGATTACATCATAAGACCTCAAAGGTGCAACGTAAAGATCAAATTCAATGGAAAAGCTAGGTAAATACATCACTACTCCAAAAAGACATATACTAACTTGTATGAACAACATTGTTTCCATACTTTACAATCCATGTTTTATCCATGTTTCCAACTTTTATTTTTAGCTTTGATGCTAATTTACTAGAAATAAAACATTCAAGTAGCTCGATATCAAAAATAATAGTTATAGGTAAACCAAATAACTTACCCGGGACTTCTATAGGCATGGCCTATTTCTCGGCTTGCTTATCGCTCTTTACCGCAAAGTGTGTATCTTGTGTTACCTATTATGATCATCCTTTTCAAAGGGAATTGCTTTGTGTAATGATCTTTACCACAGTTATAAGATCCTCCTACAGGTCCCTTCCTAGGCTCACATTTATTTCCAGCCTTAGAGTTATCATTCTGACCCCCATAGGAGTTTTGTCTATTGTTATTGTTCTTAGGAAACTTGTTCCATGCATTACCATCAAACTTGTTTGTTGCTGCTTTCTTATTAGTATAAGATGAAATCTTACTTTCCATTCCAAATTTCTTCCATGTTCCTTTCTTAGGTGCAAGAGATGATGAAGAAGAGTTGGGATTTTTCTTCCTTCTTCCTTATGGGAAAAAATTGCTTTTAATTTTTCTTCCTACCTTATGGAATTTTCAAAAACCCCTTCCATTGTGGTTGAGATGTGAACATCCACCTCTCCTCCTATAACAAGATTCTATCCCATGATGAATTTCCATATCCCGAACTTTTCATCTGTTTTTACTATGGTACATACTTAAGGAGTTTTGTAAATCACTCCCGAGTACTCAATTATAGTTAGCTTCCCGAGATAAGTTTTAAAATTCAATCATTTTCTTATCATAGAAAAGTAGCAGCAGCCGACATTGCCTAAAGTAACCTTTAAATTGATCCCAGGTGATATTTGTTTCATCAATGTTTAACTCAGCCTTACGACGTCCCACAATGATGATGCCTCAAGAGAAAGATGACATGCTCCCGTATCACCTTTATTTCTTCTAAGAAATTCCTTATTGCAAAGTATTTCATCATTTCAACGAACTAATTATCAGCCCCATATCCTAATGTGGTGCCATCAAACATGGGTGGACTTATCCTTTTTATATCATTAGTGAGTTTGACTACCATCCTAGCCTTTTTGTTCTCGGGTGACGAGCAGATATGTTCACATTGTTATTATCAAAACCTACATTGGCATTTTCCCTAGAGGTTGTTGATTGTTGTTATCAACATCTTCTTCCTCCTCATTTCCCATTACTTTCTGCTCAAGTACATCCAAATGATCTCTTGTGTCTAATAAGGAAACAAGGATCTCATCGAGTTTCTAGGTAGTTGTTGCTCCTTCCTCGGGAAGAGGGTTATTTGCCTTCAATTTCTGTTCATACCTTATGACCTTTTTACAACCCCTTCCATTGTGGTTCGGTTGTGAACATCCACCTCCACTCTATAACATGATTAAATTCCATGATGAATTTCCATATCTTGAACTTATTATTAGTTTGGTACTGAGGTACATACTTAAGGAGTTTAGTAAACCACTCCCAATATTCATTTACAGTTATCTTTCCTTGAGCTAAGTTCTGGAATTCAGTCATTTTATGATCATATTAAAGTTGCGGCAGCCAACGTTTCCTAAAATAACCTTTAAATTGATCCCATGTGATATTAGTTTCATCAATGTTTAACTCATCCTTATGGTTGTCCCACCATGAAGATGCCTCATGGGAAAGTTGATATGCTCCCCATAATGCCTTTGTTTCTTCTGAGAAATTCCTTATTGTAAATTATTTCTCCATTTCTATGAGCTAATTCTCATCTCCATCCCCTGATGTGGTGCCATCAAACTTGGGTAGACTTATCATTTTTATATCATTAGTGAGTTCAGCTACAAGCCTAGCCTTTTTGTTCTCAGGCTGATCAAGTATGTTCACATTGTTATTATCAACTACATTGGCATTATTCTCGGGAGGTGACCGATTATTGTTACTATCATCTCTTTCCTCCTCATTTCCCATTACTTGTTGTTCAAGTACATCCAAATGTTCTCTTGTGTCCAACAATGCAATAAGGATCTCATTGAGTTTCGGGGTAGTTCTTTGCTTGTTTCTCAAGCAGAGGATTATTTGCAACATTTCCTCTTGTTCTAACTATTTTATATTACAAGAAAATTTAAGTTTCATTAGATTATGGACACGGTAGGTGTAAGAGCTACAACCTTCACTCTAATACCAAGATGTAACATTCCAATTTTAAGACTTAAGAAAAAGGGATTTTTTTTTACATAATGTTCACTTTGCTTCTAAATAAAAAATTATTTAGAACACACTTTCCATAATAATAAATCTCATAATGAGATAACCATGTGTAGCTATAAATGAATTAGTGATACACCAATCTATTCATTCCATGACTCGATTACCTACCAATCAATTCATGTTTAACTTTAACTATTGAATACTTATCATATACTTCGTATACTTGGTTTTTCGACCATAACCAAGTCTTGAGTGATCTCTTTAAAGAACAAACCTAAATATTTGTTACCAATATTCATCTAATATGACGTTGCTTTAAACTAGGTGACATAGGACAACGTAACCGGAGCTTGCAATACTTTGGCCAAATATTTTCAGCATATTATTTATGTCACTATTCCTAGATGGCAAACTCGTCATTTCGAATACATCCTTCACCTCACTCATCTATTATCTATAATGGTCTTTTACCGACTTCCACCAGTCCACTTGTCCAAGGTTTAACCCTACCCCGGGGTAGGAACATAGTCTACTATAGGAAGACACTCTCGATGAGTTAGGGTAAAATGGCATACTCGGTTGACCTAAGTCAACTAGATGTGCCAAGGTACCCTGAGTTATTGAAATTTACTCCCTATGCTAAACATGCTACTAACTTGACCTAGAGAAAAACTAAGTTCAATTCCTTATTATGCGTAGATATAGACAATCAATGTAGAAGGGTGTTGCCACATGTCAACTACAACGATGTATCCTCAAGAAAACCCTAGTCTTCTCAAAGGTACAATCCTGCAATTGGCATGTGCCAACATCCTATGAAACTACCTCATCAAGATGTACATACCCCAAGGAGGTTATTAATATTTAATTAATTTAGATTTTAAAATAGATTACAACATCTATGCTAAACCCTAATCCAACACTCCTTAAGTTCTTGTTCTATACTTGAATCAATTAAGCATTAAAGAACTTCCTTTAACTCATGATTGATTTTAATGTTCATTTATTTAGTTTAACAATAGTTAACCAAAATAGGACAACAATATCATAAGTTCCATTAAATATAACTTAATCATTAAGAGAAGGTGTTGCAACCAAATAGGTTCAACTAGTGGTATACTTTAAAAGAAATGTTAAGTCTAATAATTAATGATCATATCACCATTCTTTGGGTTACATTTCATTTAGAAAGGAAGGACCTTCCACTACTTCATTAAGTGTTAGGGTTGGAGAAACCCTTATTATCTTTCACAAACTCTAAAGTTCTATTGCATATTCATTACACATTCCAATACTATATTAGAATTGTTTAGATAAGATTGTTAACTTATGCAACTTAAGAAGTTGCATCTTAATAAGGGAATCCAATATATTTCCCTTTAACAAACCGATCAAGTTTATCCAAATTAATCATATAGAAAATATGAAAAATATCATCAAGATAGAATTTCCATCTTATTCATAAACGCAAGATAATTTACACAACCAATGCAAGTAAATCTCAACCTTCAATTCATCTTTATAAAAATATACATTACATGACTATGTATTTCTGCATCTTTGCTCAACAAGTAGCCCCTTTCGCAAAAGAATATAACTTTTCTTTTTCATACAATTGAAGAATAAATAGAAATTCTTTATATAAGATTCAGATTTAAATAAGCTAGTACATCATGAAATATTTTGTCTTCTTTAATCACTTACGGTGTCCATCGGAAAATTGCTAACATAGGTCGATTCAATTAGCCGAGCATGATAAGCACTAAGCATTAAAGTAAAATACATTCCACTAATTGTTTCATAAAACAAGTCGTGTTCATGAAACAATTAATATGCATCATACAATAATCATAAGTAATAACATCCAGAAAGAAGAACAATTAAGAGAGATATAATTCATTATTAAGAAAGAGCATATTATAATGCAACGGAGAATTATATCTCAAGACTTAATTGATGATAACAATCACTTTAATAGTCTACATGTTTTGTCATTCAATTATATCCTAAACCCATATAAATACACATTCATCTTTACCAAGAAGTAAAAGAAGTCAGTTACAACATAACTCATATTAGTATGCTTCATCTTTCCATATAAATCCAAGAAGATAATTCAATACATACCTATTCCTCAAACATAATTCATCTAAAGGAAAGAATCAGGTTTAGTACACACATCATTGCCTTAGTCCAAGATATCAATATAAGGAGCTCATAAATAAAGAGGCAACATCTAACAAGAATCCCAATTTGACTCCAACAGAATAAAAACAGTTCCACAGAAAGTCTTACTAACTTTAGTATCTTTGTAGTTTATAATTCAAAAATGTCTAAATAACCAACTTACTAAAAATCCAACCTATACCTAAATAAAATAATTCTCTTACCAATCCCTAGGAAAATTCCCATCTTAGGAGAGAATCAATAAAAGAGAAGTTCGAAATGAACTTATCAGTCAATCATAAAAAGGTTTACAAACCACAAAAGGACCAATCCAAATTTCATTTCATTTATACTATGAAATGAAATTAATTATCTAAAAACAAACTTAGAAATTATCTCGCTAGTTCCCAAAGGAGAATTCAAAATTGAATGCACTGATCAAATGCAAAGTAAGAACATAACCATATTCCATACAAACCTTCCAATAAAGACCTATTCTCTTTCACCTAGCTCAAATCCAATATAAAATCTCAGAAGAAATACACAGTACAGTCTGAAACTGTAGAATGCCCCCGTGAGAGTATAATTCTTTCTCTTTAATACATGGTGGTTCAAAAATGATACAATAGTGGAGTAAAAGTCCTCGAATCGAAAAAAGATTAAAAATTGACAATAACTGTCAACTTGAAGATTGAATTCCCATTACAAAGATTAAAAACAAACTGCAAATGAGAAGGGAGTTCAAAATCCTGAGCAAGAGCCACATTACCAACATCCAGATAAGTGATCTTGTAAAATTTTCTAGCCACATACGAGAATAAAAGGTTTAAAATTTAGAATTCTACAAAAACCCACGACTGAGATGGAAGTAAGGATTAAATAATTTGATAAGTGAAGTTCTATCCTACCTTCTTCCAACTTGACTAAAAAAAATAACCAAAAACCTCTCTAGTTCCTTTTAAAATCATATGACAGGTAGGGATCATTGAACATAAAGGAATAAAAGTGAAATAATAGTAATTCCCAAAAACCTCTTTCATTGATACGACTATCCCAAAACAATTCGTTATTCCAACTTGTTTATTTAAAATATATAAATAGTCAATTTCAAGAACACTGTGTGGTTTTAAAGGCCGAAAACATATAACTATTCATTCTTAGAAAATAATCGAAACTAAGGACCCTCAAAATAAGTTACATGGTCCAACATCTAACCAATCAAAATTCACAAGGCTCCTTCCAATGCATGAAGATTAAAAAGAGATAGAAGCTTTACAGTCCTTAATACCCACTAAACTTCTACTCAGAATACCTGTACAAGGTTAAACACGTCGAATCCAATACGAGATCTTAAACGACCAACAATGGAAAAACTTGTACCAAGTCAAATACAAGTTTCAAACAAAAGTTCAAACAACACAAGCTTAAATATGAGTTAATAATGAAACCCGAGGCCCTAATAAAAGCTTAGAATAAACACCAACACTCATTTATGGGTTCAAGCCTTTCCGTTCTCCCTAAGGGAGAATAAAACTTCGGTTCAAAGCTCGAGTATAGAACAGAACACAACAACTTAACAAGTTCAGTATTCAAGAACTAAATAGTGGTATAGTCGTTGAAATATGAAGATTCAACCAATCGGTTCGAACTTCACATAGTTCCTACACAGTCCCAAAACAAACACAAGGTCTCAACAAAACTCAAAATGAATCTCAAAGCTTCAATACGAGTTTAGAGAAACTACAGAGTCCCACTTCAACTCAAGAAACACATGACTGAACAGAGATTTAGAACCCAACAAGCAACTAGTCAGCTCTTTCCATATTATTTTTGAATGCAAGAAAACAAAGCTTTGAATACAAGCTACAAGCTTCAAATACAATTAACAGAACTACTAGTTCAAGTTACAGAGTTTCAAAACAATTTCACATGCAAACCTCCAACAATGGTTCGGATAAAGTTCTTGAGAACTATTAATAACAACCAAGGATTCACATTTGAAAACCCACATAATTTTCAAGAATACATGCAAGCAAATAACCAAATACATCATGCAAATATAATTTTTGAGTGGGTAGAAATTTTTAATGAATCATTTAGAAGAAAGCAATTAATCTTAATGGGTAGAGCCTATCATGCCCGATAGTTCCTCTTCCGATTAGAAAAAGACTTCAGCCAAGTTACTAACAACTCTTCTTTTCCAGGAAAGATCAAATAACCATAATCTTTTTCCACAATGCCACTTATACACTCCTTAAACTTAAAATAGCCACTAAGTGGAGATCAAACTACTGGTTTGAAGAACTAGATAGCTCCATACAGAGAAAAAAATTGAGAAGCATGCAAAAAAAACCAAACCAAAACAAAGCCACTAGCATGCCTTCCAAGATGGTTTGCTCACCGAACCAAGGTGAGTTAATGATATTAATTTGCATATTCCCACTTCTCTCTCTTTACAACCTCCCAAAGTGGCAAGACCAAATCGGATTTCCTCATGCATTTCCAAACTTAGTGATGCTTCCACGTAGGTTCCTCTAAATTTTCACTAGCCCCCTGCCATACTGGCAAGACTTACATGCATTTAAACTAAATCAAATCTCATTAAAAGCTTAGGAACCACCACTTAGTTCCCAAATTTCTAATCACCCATAGGTTCCCTTTCATATCCCATTAGTTTAGGATAGATAAAAATTTCTTAGGTTAGTTTAAATATATAACCTTAGGATATAACCCATGCAATAATAAATTTCGCCTTAGGATAGGATGTAGATTTAACCAAAAACAATAGTTTTAAAAATAACTAAGCATGCCCTAGGATATTTCCTTTCAAGCTAACAACTTAGGTTAGAATGTCATCCCACGTAAAGTGTTGTAGTAATAGTTATGTAAATTACCTTAGTGCCGTATCTATTAGGGTAGACCATATAGGTAAAGGGTACATAATAGTTTCTTTTTCTCAAGAATCTGGAAGTAGGGTTTCCATTTCCCTTAACACCATTAAGTTCCTTGCAAGGGTCGATCAAGAAGAGACGAGAACAACACAAAACAGAATGCAAACACTGTTTTCAAGAATGATAAAGAATTTTCAATAACAACAAGTTCAAATCCGTTAAGTATTAAATCAATGTATGTAAGTTTTCATTCTGTTTAGAGAAGAATATTTAAAACATAAAACCAAATTGTATCTTATCCAATGAGAAGTGAAATATATTATTGCAAGCAACAACATACCAGCCCTACAGTCATAGAGTAGAAATGATTTATCCACGGAACGCATGATTTTTCATCAACCACGAAACATACATTTTTCCTAAAAATCACATGTCAATGATTGCAATGCAAAAGAGGAATATAACATTTAGACAGGGTGTTACAAAAATTGTGTGATCATTGTTTCCTTCCTCCTTCTGAGAAGAACATGGAAGATTAGGATCCTCCAACCTTGGTTCTAGAGGGCTGTTGTGAAATGCAGGCTGCTGCACTTGAATGCTCTCTCGATGATGATAGGTTCATGTGCTCAGAAGGTGGATGATGGAGGAGAAAATGATGTGATTTCCATGGGCTCCTCTCCATCGAAGCAATCCTCTAAGTCAGAAAAATAATCTACCTCCTCATTGTCCTACTGCATGAGCTTGACCTCCCCCAAAGTGTCCTTCTGATCTAAAACTTGATCACCATGGTTCCTTTCATCCTCAAACATTAAATTTGAAATCCCAAACTCTTCTTTGACATTATATATCAAAGGGGATGAAGTGGGAGGAAGAAATGAAAGTTCTTCTCGTGGCCTTCCTAAAAAAATAATCCTCTGCAATCTGTATGGTTTTCCTCCATAGCCGTAATGTACTCCTGCTCTTTTGGAATTGGAGTATTTACTTCTTCCCTTGCTCGGATTAATTGTGTAGCTTGAATTGGATCAAAATTATCTTAAAATAAAATGACATCATGGACACCGCATTTAGATCATATGGACTTCTTATCTTCTTGTTCCACTGCTACAAAAAAATCAGCCTTAGCCACCACTGACTCTTCAACTTTGACCTCTTCCATAGGCATAACCAACAAGGGAATATTTTCAATTGTGAATCAAATAGCCAAGCTCACCAAGATTCGAATCATTTCTTCTTTTCTTGGCTTTTCTTCTTATTGATCTCCTCAACTAGATTTTTGAGTCTCTTCCGACATGGACTTGAAAGTGTAGGAGGAGTGGTGGGTGGGGTCTCCACTAGTTGTTTCTTTATTTATGGTGAAGGGGAAAATAATGCGCTTGTTTCTTATGGAGGGGACTTGGAATTAGAAGGGAAAAGGGTAGAGAAATTAAGATGAGATGGAATATTAGGAGATGGAGAAGGGAAATCAACAATAGAAGCAATGGATGGGAAGCTTGGAAACCAAAGCTCAGGTTGAGATAGTGCCGCTTGGGGAATGGAGAGAAAATTACTAGATGATGGTGTAGGACTTACCCATTAACAAGGTTTCCTAGCACCAAGTTCGTAAGCCTCTATCTCCTCCAGTTGAGGCAACATTTCAACCATGAATTCAAGCTTCTCTTGTGGGTTATAGTGTCTTGGAAAAGGGCCTTCCCATGGACAAGGAGCCCTACAACCAATCTTGAATGATTTCAAGTGTACTATAGCCCTTGATTAAACCATGCTTGCCTCCGTCTTTTGAATCTTCTCCTATAAATCAGCATTCCCCATGTAATTGATTTCACTGCATGCATATCCCTCTTGGTAAGTTCCATAACCGAACTAATCCGCATGTCTTGGTCATAGGGGTAGCCATAGTGATTTTTGATTTTCTCATAGCACTAATCTTGAGGAGTTGAGAAATACATTAGAGGAAGAATACACCACTATTGATCCAAGTGTGAATTCCAAGATGGGAATGAAGCCATGAATGCACAACTTCATAGAATGGAATAGATTGAAAGGGATATAAAAAGAAAGATGAATGAAGATGGGTGGAAATAGACGTCAAAAGGTCTGCAACTTCATAGATTGGGTTGCACCATCCTAATTGGTCAGAGAAATCTCGTTGATTAAAGAAAATGTCTACGAGGTGGTGTAGACAAAGCCCTGTTAGGTGGAGAGGGTGATATTTTTGGTCTTCTTCCTCTCCTTCCTCTACCCGGTGATAATTGTAAGTAGAAAAATAGTCCCTCTTCTTGAGTATCAGACCTATTTTGAATTCTTCTCATGTACTTGGGCAACCGGTGTTGCTTCATAAATGAATTCTATCCCTTCAGAGTCACTAGGTGTGAATTGGAAATCATCCTCTAAGGGCTATATTTTCACAAGTTACACACCAAAATTGACAAAAAAATGAAAACCGTGAAGGATGTACGTATTTGATGTTACGGAGGTTGAAAAATGATTTGGAATGATAGTCCCAAAAACATGAAAATGCAAGACTTCCGAATTTCTGAAAACCCATAACCCGAAATTTAGAGAATTCCAAAATTTCAAAAATCCTGAAACTCGAAGTTTCGAGAACCAATATCCTAAAATCCTAAGACCCGAAATTCAAAAAAACTCGAAATTTTGAAAATAAAAATTTCAAAAACTAAAAATACCCTTTTTGATATCAACACTAGATCTATCAATTAGTATAATTTGGACTTGTTTTAAGCAAGTTAAGCCCCGAAAACTGATTACACAGTTTGGCCTAAGAGGTGAAAAGTTTGAAATTGGAGAACTTGCAATTTCTAAGTCCGAATTTGATGAAAATTCCTTCATATCTTGTATAATGACCTCTTGGTCCCACCGAACGTGCCAAAACTATTGATGTGTAATCATAACACCCTTGAATATCTTGAACTCAATGGATTGAGAATCTCGGTGTGATCTCGAACATGGAGCTTTTCCCAAAGTGTGGGACTTTGCAACTAGGAAAGCTCTCTAGATAAAGGCTAGTTCCTATTCCCTTGTTCGGTACACACATATAATTGTAGAGGATCTTCTCTAAAACCTACTCTAACTTTCTAAGGAGATGGGCTTAAGAAGATGTAAGAAAATAAACATAAACTAATAGAGGTGAGGCACCGAAGGAATGTTGAACACTTGCTTTGCCATTAAACACAAACCATTAAAAATGAAATACAAACACCATGCATAGATAACTAGGATTACAATGAGAGATCAAGAAGATGCAATAACAAAAGAGAGGGTTGAAAATCATCCACAAAATTTTTATTGTTGCTCCAAAGATTTGATACAGTGCATTATAATGGCCAAGAGGCAAGATTGCATTTACAGTTTAGATGGGAGGTTTGAACTCCACAAATTCACTTGTAGAGAAGATAACAAGGGAGGGTGCAAAACCAAAAATGTCCAACCTTTTGAAAAAATGCCCCTCGTTAGAATATATAGGAGGAATTAGAGAAGTAGATAAAATAAATCCAAATTCTTGTTCAACCACCCCAAAAAAGAAATGAATCCGCCTACATGTGTTGTTCCGTATTGGGCAAGAAAGGAACCCCATACCTCATTATGGTGGTAGGTGAGAAACATGGGACACCTCAAAAAAGGTGGATTGTATTTCATCATTTTTGGAGTCTTAAATGCATGCAACCTCCAAAATCTCAAAATTCAAATTTTTGGAAATTTTGATTTCCAAAGTCGAGCTACTATTCATCACTCAAAATGGCCTAAGAGTTCCTAAAGTCTGAAACCCAAAAGTCTGAAAGTCTAAAATTTTAGACTTTCAGAATTTGAAATTTCAGACATTTGAGGTTTTTTTTTTATGTTTTGGGGCTTGAGAGTTCCGAAATCCTGAAACCCGAAACCAGAAATCCAAAAACCACAAACCCAAAATCCTGAAACCCAAAATCGAAAATTTGGAAACCTAAAATCCCTAAATCCCAAAACCCAAAATCCCAAAATTTTGAAACCCAGAATTCTGAAAGCCTAAAACCTAAAGTTCTAAAATCTCAAAACTTGAAATCTCAAAATCCAAAAATCAAAATTTAAAAAAAAAACCTTTTGAAGATTAGCCCCGATCTATAAACTGGTGAAATTCGGACCTATTTTGAGCAAGTTAGGCCCATGAAAATCTATTTCAGAGTTCATCTTGGGAGGTGAATACTCCAAAATTGGAGAACTTGCAATTTATTTATTTGCGCAACTCCAAAATGCAATCCTCCATGACTAAAACAAACACTGTCGGCTTCTCTGTGTGTATGGTCATGTTTGTTTATTTTTACCGAGAGTGAAAATTGGATAACACTAACCATTTATAATGGTTAGGGTGATCCCTAGAGCACCTCTTTACATTTCATGTTTCTTTCTTGGAATACTTTTCCAATGATACATTGCTCACTAATATATTTTCTTGATGTATAAAATTATTTTCCTTATAATTATTTTTGACCTAACCACACTTTATGTCAAGAAATTCATTCATCTAATTGATCGAGTTTGTCACACAATTTTTTGTAAAAAACAATAACTTATCTTATGCTCAAATGGATAAAATTAAAGAAGGTTGTAATGATCCTTTGAGTAATTATTTTCTATGATATAAAAATACACTTCCTAATATTAACAATATATTAATCAATACTTAATTGTAGTATCTCCTCACTCATAGCCTACATGTTCCTTTTCAATATTTGGTTTTTTTGATAGGTTTCATTTATTTAATCATATTTTTCATACTTTTACAGAGTACAAATATAAACTCATTAACATGAAAACTATCAAATATGTTTCTCATCCTCTAAGAAATATTTTCAAAAAATTTAATACAAGGATACTTTTAAGACATAGGATATTGATAGTAAACGTAAAGATAAAACCAAAATTTATTCAATGTTTGAAACTATAAAGCTAGAATTAATAACTTTTCAATGGTATTTCACTCATTTACCTTATGCACCAAAACTATTTAAAAAAAAAAACAATTACTATAACCTTGTATCTCTCTCTCTCTCTCTCTCCACCCATTGAGTTTGATACAAGTGTACCTCATCAGTAAGATATTTGATATTAATGCACATTCTTATCACCACCATTCTATAAGTGGCTCAATAACAGATTATTTAAGCTTTTATATTTTATTCAAGATCGGTTTTATGTTATTATTAATTTAAAATGTGATGACACGTAAAGCTAATCTTAATAATGATAATATAAAACTTAAAATATTTGGTAACTCACCATTGGAACATGTTGTTATTGAATATACTCAAGATCTCAATAATTCTTACCATTTTCTCCCACTTCCACGATCAAGTATGATAACATGTTTTATGTTATGACTGGAATTATGTTGATACCATCCTTATATTTTTATATTTGATAGTACTAATATGGAACATACGTTATTTTTGATACATTATACATTATTTCTTTGGTTTCCAAACATGCTATATTTATTATTTTTTCAATAACACTACTACCATAATACGTACACTATTACATTAGGACACTCTCTTAGGTACACTAAGAATGATTTCATCATTGATCCTCGAACTTGCATCGGGAGTGTTATACTCCCTCTCACAATGACCCTAATACCTTTGATCTTAAATTCTTAGGGTCCTCCTTTCGTACATCATCTTCCATGTTTTTAGGTTATTTTTTGCTTCATACAATCACACATATACATTCCATATTATAGAATGTGTCAATTTCTTTAACAATAATTAGGAGAATTAGAGGAATTTCATTTGAATCTCCTCTATCACCACAACATGGCCCAATACATAATATCACTACCCTTCTAGCATTAATCCATCTATAACTTCATATTCCATTTCTTATGTATCCCATCACACTTCCTTACATAGGACTCCTTATCAACCACCAAGGGACCATACCCCTTTCTTAAATAAAAATTCTCATAAATATTTTATTTGATAATATTATATGTATATTACTTCTCATTGGTCTTCCCACCCTATTTATCCTACAAACATACTACGTATTTTACAAAAAATATACAAGAGTAGCCTTTTTCTCTTATGTAACTCATGGGAATTTCAGTTTTTCATCCCACTACATGTGATATGTATCTTAATGAATCCCTTACTCGGTAATGCTTGTATTAGTAGTTTAATACTATATAGTTATATTAATTGTTTTTAAAAACATTCAAATATGAGAAAAAAGTAAAAACTCAAGACTTGTTTTAGTTTTATCAAATAACATTTTACTCTACACTTGATATTTGTTGCATTTATTTGATAGATAACATATATATTGTTTACACACATGTTTTTATGTAGTATCTTCATCTTGATGTAGGAAACACACATGTTGATATATGAAGATTCTATCTTTCTTGGTTCCATACACTATCTTATTAAGGATTATCCCTCCATGCTATTTAAGATATTTATATTCATTATGTGTTACTTTTCGCTTCCTCATCGGGTTTGATTACATGCGTAGTTTTTATTCTACCTATTTTACGAAGAAGACCAACATATGCCTATTCTATAGTCCTAAATCATCTTTTTATCTCATTTTATATAAATATGTTCGATACTTTATTGATATATTTTGTTCTTAAACACATATAGGTATTTCTTATATCTTGATCATTGCATTCTTTGACTAGATTTTCTTTGATTCTACATGCCCATGCCCATGTATGACTTTGATCCTACATGTTTTTATTACATAACTATAAAATATCTTTTCAATTTCTTTATTACTAGTATCTTATGACACATATGGCTTATAATCTACTGATTACATGAAAAATATACTATGAGTTATGAAACACTTGATTAATACTTTCTTGTCCCTTCTATAGGCACACACATGTTTCCAATGTTGTTTCTATACTTGTTTCATGCTTGATCATGGAATGATAACAAGTTTTTTATTTTTTTACTACTTACTCTACACATATATTCTTTCTTATTTCTTTTTGAATGTTTTTATCTACACCCCATGGTTTCAATGATACACAACCCATTTTAGAGGCATTTTTTCTCAAAGGTTTAAACCTCTTCATCCATCTATGTGATCATATGTAGATTGTAAGATTCATAGTACATGTGTACAAACTACTCATTTGAGCCATGAAGGATTCATGGATTACACTTTTCTCATCTCTCATAAAATACTCAAAAAGAGGAAGGTATCAAAGATCAAAGGTTATTTATAGTTTAATTCCTACATATACTCTACTATCTCATATAGAACAACATTGGGAAAAATCATACCAAAAATCTTCCATCTCCATGAGAAAATGTAATCTCTCCAAGGCATGAAAAAATGAGAGATCATACCTCGACAAAAAAACACATGTTTTTCCTTCCATGTTTTACATATCTTTTTGTACATTTTACAACTATTCAAATGTAATAGTATAATCTATATATTTGATTTAAATATTATTATTTTTCATTGAATTCAACTACATGTGATATGTTGTAAGCTTCATCATATATCATTCAATACCAACACATCAATAAGACATTCGCAATTAAGGTAAGTTATGTTTACATAATTAGGTACAATTTTCCTTTAAGCTTGTAATTTTCTATTAAAAACTTAAATGGTAGTAAATTTGGACACTAAAATTCTATAACTTTTTGTTTTGAAATATCATGTTTGACCATGTTCCCTTTCTACAACAAAGCATATATTTTTGAATTCATTCTATGTATCTCTATATATATTTCTAGAAAATTTTAATAGTTACACTCTTCTCGATTTTAAATTTGAGAATATTATCCGATCAAATTACGAAAAAAATCGACATTTATGACATTGATTTGGTGATCAAATTAGCATGCATAGTTTCGTATATCTCGTAGGATAATTACATTATGATAGATGGATTTGGGAGCACTCTAGTGTCTATTAGAACACACAAAACATATGTTGTATGCGCTCTAGATGCGATCTGCCGCACAGGGACAAGGTGTTCACATGATATAGCATGACACAATGGCGCAAAGGCAAGGAACATTGTGAAAAACATAAATTTGTCTTCATGATGGTTGAAGTGATGTGGATTAAAAATGAAGTGTTTGCAATAGTGTATGCAACTATTGTTTCGTGGGGACCTTTCCTCCATAGTAATCTAAGAAGCTCATCAAGTTACTCAATGAGCTAAGGTTGAGGTAAGAATTAATCCCCAGGATCACACTACTCGAAAAGTTAAGACGAAACTAAAAATTGAGATATGATCAATCTACGTAAAGAGTTAATTAAGACACTTCAACGATTTAGAAACCAAGTTGCATTGGACAATTTCATGGCAAGAAACTAGGAGATATAAGGCTCGAGTTATAACTAATTATGCAAAAACATGGTGAGCCTATATAACTTGGTAAGAAAAATAATTTGAAAGACGTGGCTGAAGCTACTAGAAAATAAGGTGGGATAGGGGTATTTTAATCCCTTAACAACCTCCACCCATAAAAAATGTGGGATAAATCCATGGCCATCATCGATATATGACCAAATCGTGGGAAAAACATGGTACACCAACTCGGCGGTGTAGACATTGGAAACACAATGGATGTATGTTAATAACTCAAGACACGAGTGAAAATTTGGGTGACTTAGATACCTTGGCGGCTGACCGGGTGGTCGACATGGCTGAAATATCTCGAGTAGAGATGTGTAAAATGAGTGGGAAGAGTATAGAACCCCGTACATACCGCCTCCCATCTAAGTTGTCTAACTAACTTAAATTAACAAGTTGGTGTGTTGTGAGTTGGGCAATAAGGCCTATAATTAAGAAGCTCGAGCTGAGTATGTCTATATAAACCACCCCACCCTTGAGTCTACAAAAAAACTTCCAAATTAATGTGTGAAGGAGAGGAATACGTGTGGGAGTTTTAAGAGGCCTAAGGATACTATTAGGGAGATAAGACCTATTATTTAATGGGCATGAAAAATTGAAATTTCTTGAGGGAAAATATAAAATTGGGAGTTCATTATTTTTAACTCACCATCGCTTGTAAAGAACATTTGGTGCTTTACTATTCTCATGCAAGCCCATATTCTTATCATGGAGTAAGAGGACATTACCAGATGCTTTAGAGATACACATTATGGAGCAATGATTCTTCATATGATTGGAGTATGACCAATTTTTTTAATTGGAGGCTACGAAGGAGAATCGTATTATTACTGAGATCATTGACAATACCATATCTAACATAGCTCTTTGTATAGGCTAGAGGCATTACAGTGGAGGAAACTTCAAAGGAGGGTGGAACTCGTTGACACTAGGAACATTGTTACTTTGATTTTTGAAGAGGTATGATAATGTATAACAGAGGAGAATTAAATATGAGGTGTAAAACAAAAAAAAAAATTGGGACACTTGGAAGCTTTCTAAGACAAGTTTGGGTTATGTAGAAATGATTGGCACAACAGTTTGGGCTGATTTGGAGCATTCATTATAGAATTATAATTTTATGTTGACTTATAATTAGAACTTTAGAATTTGATTGGTTCACTATTGGCAAACTTAAACATGTAGGAAGTTTCGAACTTTGTTATTAACTCATTTGTAGTGTTGGTTATTTTCATTGCATTTCATTTGTTTAAGTTGATTTATTTCAAGCTAAGATAATAATTTTAAAAAAATTCCTATAAGGATAAGTTGGTTGAGAAAAAAAATTGACCAGTTTATAGGTCATGTTTGGTTCAGATCGTGTTGTCCTGCCTACAAAATTTCTATCTTTGAAGAAAGTTTAGTTTCAGAGAAAGTTTCCTACCTACAAACTTTCTCTTTGAAGAAAGTTTTATATTATAATTGTTTTGTCACATGTGGTTGTAGTGAAATGGAATTGTACAAGTTCATCCCGTGGCATGTTATATTCACTATACTAGTTAATATCGCACATGATTAATCTATATCGACAATTTCGGAGCACGTAAGATTTTTTAATTAATATAGAGCATGGAACTCCTACCGTATTACAAAAAGAGAATCATCACCAAGGGACCTAAGAAGAATGGGATGGTCCTTAAGTATGTAAATGTTGATTTATGACTTTAAATGATATGTAAAAATATTTGTATTTTTCAGAGATCGAGTGCCACAATGGTTCCAACATTGAAATGTGGAACTTAGAAAGGCACCATTAAATACTAGTATGAGTCAATCTATTGTAGCTACATCTCAAAAAAAAATAGACCGTATCCTAGAGGAGGATTCTCAATTGATGAAATGTGTACATATTTTGGAATCGAGATAAACAAGATTTGTAATACATGTTTGACTCTTAGGAATATTTCCTTAGAGGAATAATCACGAAGGTACATTGTGAACTACAAGCTAAGGAAGAGATCCTAACAACATTGTAGGATGGTCAATGTGTTGTAAAGAAATGTATACCCACAATTAAGGATATGATAAGTGATTCATTGAATTTTCCTTCCCATAAAATTGTAAATCCTTCTTTTACTAAAATAAAAAAGTAAACTAGTGGTATATGATAAAACAATATTTTTAAATGGGATATTAAGGTAATGGCCTTGTTGTGAATAAGCAAGGTATCATTAAACCTATCTAGGTAGAGGAAATACCTCTATGTGTGGGTCTAGGTTACGATGAGTGGAAACAAATTTAGTAGGAGAATATTTTAAGATAACCACAACAAAGAGCGTAGAGTCTCGGCCGCTACCCCTCTTGAAGAAGCATGTAATAGGAAAAAAATTAGAATATGTGAATAATGATTTGAGAAAATTAAAATTTCACGAGACTTAAGATGCATGATTGTGTCTTCTTTGATTACAACCAAAATGCTATCATTACCCAGAGTGCTTGTGGACATATCCATGTAATTACTTGTGGATTCAATAGCCATTATGTGATTTGGTGTAGTAAAAAAAAACATGTCAAGAGGGTTATGGCCCCTAAACACAAGGTAATATATACATTGTCTTAACGAGAATACATGGGACTAGAGCCACTAAGTAAGGGAACACTTCTCAAAAAAAAAATTATGCCTAGTGTTTTCTTGAAACAATTTTAAGTATATATCGACTATGAAGTCCTTATAAAGAGAAGATGGAGATTATCTATCCTAATTTGTCAATAAAAACATCATATTGGCACTGTGAAGGTAGTTAGCCTAAGTACCACAAGTCTTAAGATCAAATGGAGGTTATTATACGGTTAAAATAGTAGTATTTTGAATACCATTAAGTCAACTATAGAAATATCTTCGAGATAACACAAATTTTGGATCTAGAGAGGATAAAAAAGAATCTTTTTGAGAAAAAAATCCTCCTTAATGGTTAGGTATTATTTGGAGATCAAATCATCATGTAAACTTTCCCTAACTCTCCCGGGATCTTTACAATATGGTAGATGTATTTGAGAGCTCTCTGTTCATATTAGAACACTCAAAATGGATACCATATAGATTCTAGGCAAGAATAAGGTGTTCATAGGATAGACAATAATAGAGT
Organism: Taxus wallichiana var. yunnanensis; assembly: GCA_018340775.1. Taxonomy (NCBI): domain Eukaryota; kingdom Viridiplantae; phylum Streptophyta; class Pinopsida; order Cupressales; family Taxaceae; genus Taxus; species Taxus wallichiana. Next base: position 69,907,288 of record CM031233.1, read on the forward strand.
AACACATAGGTTATGCATGTTTCCTAAAATAGACATGAGTCATCTTGACGTCAAAACAGGATAATTTTAGCGGCGAATATTCATAATATGGAAAAAATTTCATTCTAGGAAAATTTGAAAAGGTGAATTATTCGGAGTGGGTGGCGTCTTGTTAGCCTAAAATATATAGTATATTTTTTTGGGGTCGGCTTCGCCTTCATTTGAAAACATCAGACCTATAAAACCTAGCTGATTATTTGGGTAGTATACCTCAAGTACCCTAACAAATTACCAATCTTTGTGAAATTTGAACTCGCATACCCTTAAGCACCAGAGATTGATTCTTGTTGCTTTGTGATTGTTGACACGTGAAAATGTAGTGATGACTCGTGATAAGGGCATTGTTGACGCATGACAACAGCTGTAATGACGTGCGACAGAGGAAGTGTTGACGCACGACTTGGGCGAAGAAGTTGACACGCGACAAGGGTAGTGTTGACGCGTGAAAGTATATACGAGGCAGTGGGACGAGCAACAAGGGCATTGTTGACATGTGACAATAGCTGTAATGATGTGCGGCTTGAGAGGAAGTGTTGATGCATGACTTGGGTGAAGAAGTTGACGCGCGACAAGGGTAGTGTTGACGCGACAAGTATGTCTACGAGCAGTGGGCGTGCGACAAGGGCATTGTTGACACACGACAACAAATTTGCTGTAATGACATGTAGCGAGAGGAAGTGTTGATGAGTGAATTGGGTGACAAAGTTGACATGTGACAAGGCGGTGTTGACACGCGGCAGTATATATAGACAGTGGGACGCATGACGAGAAAAAGGTTTGTTGACGCGCAATAAGTGCGAGTTGACACGTGACAAAGACCTCGAAAGGGGATGCACGACAAGAATATTGATGGTTTTGACACATGTCAATGAGGTACAACAGATATTGACGCATATATAGCGAGAGCGCTTACGACAAAGAGTTTGTTGATGCGCGCACGTAGATTTTTGATGAGAAAGCGGATGTCGAGAGAGGCTGCGAGGCGCGTGACGGGGAGATTTTACCGTCGCACGTCAATTCATTTTTTTACACGTGATAGCAAAATCTCCCGTCGCGCATCTGTCAGTAGCACTTGATGATCGGTGAAATTTTTTTCATACAACCCCAAAAATTCGCCTTCTGCAAAACCGATTCGGGGATATTCGCGAGTATTCTCCACCTCTAATTTCCAAGAGGTCTCTTAAAATGAACCTTGTGTCAAAATTTACACATAGAAAAAATAATTTGTTTATGAACTATTGATGTGGAATAAAAATACCCCGATTATTTATAATTCGATAGATTGAAATTGTCAGTTTGATAACATAACATGGAGCTTTTCCCAAAGTGTGGGATTTTGTAGTGAAGAAATATCTCTAGATGAAGTCTAGTTCCTATTCCTCTATTATGATACACACACTCAAATTGTAGAGGATATATCCTAAAATCTACTCTAACTTGTGAAGGAGACAAGGTTAAAAAGGATGCAAGAAATTGAACGTAAGCTAATGGAGGTGATGCATCAAGAGGAATGTTGAATAACTTTCTGGCATGGGAATAAAATTGAACAACATTGAAGAGGATGAGAATCAAAATAGATTAGTTTCTTATCAAAAATTCATCCACCATTAAACACAAAACACCAAAACATGCAACACAGCCTAAAATGCACAATTAATGAAAGTTGTAATGAGAAATCAGAAAGATGTAATGAACACAAGAGAGGATTGAAATTCATCAACAAAGTTATATTATTTCTCAAAAAATTCAATAAAGTGCATTACAATGTCCAAGAGGAAAAAATTACATTTACAATTTGAATGGGAGGTTTCAACTCCACAAGATCACTTACAGATAAGAGAATAAGGGAGGGTGTGAATAAATATTATCCAACCCTTTTAAAATGAGCCCCTCCTTACAATATATAGGAGAAATGAGAAAAAGGGAGAGAAGGAATTCAAAATCTTGCTTCAACCACCAAAATTCATTAAAATCACCTATAAAAATGATGGGTACCACTGCAAAACCCATACCTCCATGTACATTGCCTTGTTGGAGAAGAAATGAATCCCATACATCATCAATTTGGTAGGTGATAAACCTGAAAACATTCCTCTAAAATGGTGGAATGTATTTCCCCATTTTGGAATACATAGTTTCACCAAATTAAGTAAACCTGGACAATGTTGTATAGAGGACACCGAGAGATTTCAAAAAGTTGTATTTTATGCAAATTTATGCTCCCAGTTAAAAGTTAAGGCCATATGAAGATGAGGGTTTTATACTACGATAGATTTCAGTGCTTGATTCTGCATTTTCAAACTCCCACCCCGCATTGTGCTCTCCTAAATCCAAAATTTTGTACTTTTTGAATTTGGAGATTCGTGCCTTTCCACTACGGAGGTTGACATTACATGTTAATACGTGGGTCCATGAAACATCTGAAATTCCCAAAATCTGAAGTCTAAAATTCATACTTTGGGTTTAGGACCTTTGTGTCATTATTTCTGTGCATTGGGGAATCAATGTTATGAAATTATGAAACCTCAAAGTATGAAATTTAGAATTTGGGTTTCAGACCTTTGTGTTTTTGGGGGTTTGGATTTTGGGATTTTGATGATTTAGATTTAGGCATTTTGGGGTTTAGTTTTTGGATTTCGGGGTTCGGGTTTTAGGGGTTTATGTTTGGGTTTTATCCTCCATCTTTTTGTCACACATCTCGAAATACTAAAAGCATGAAGTGTGAATTCAAGAATTTGACTTTCGAGACTTTTTCCTCCCGCATCGCACTACTCATATGGTGAGCTAGAAACCTATGAAATGCTAAAACCACGAAGTATGATATTCCAACTTCAGGTTTTGAAATTCAAGATCCATTTTCTCGCTTCATTCCTCTAAGTCCTCGAATTCATCTCAGCCTACCTCCAAACTACCACATCTCCAGTCCGAAATTTAGGCAAAGCAGAGCTCCTTCATTCCCTAAACCAATTTGAACTCCCAAACACTTCTGCAATGCACTTGGCCCACATCAACTTACTCATGTCGAGCCAAAGTGTGAGCTCTCATGTTGAATCGATCCTCCATTATCTCTATGTGAGGTTTAGTTTTTCTGATTTTACCTAAGGGGTAAATTTGGATAACATGAACCTCTTGTTTTCATCGGGAATATAAGCAAAAGGTTAGCAAGCAGTGAGGAAAGTCTTGTTTTAATGGGGGTGTAGCTATTGTATTACTCTAAGTCACTCATCAAGCTGCTCGACGAGTTAAGACCAAGTTAAGAATTGAGCTTATGATCTAGCTACATAGCGAGTTGATGAAGCCACCTTAGAATGCTAACAACCAAGTTTCATTAGGTGATTTCACAAAATCCCCTTCGGAAAGATAACAAATGAGTTACAATTAACTATGCATAATAACCAGTACACCCATATAAATCAGTAATAAGAAACAGTGTCAATATGTGGCCAAAGCCATGGGAACACAAGATGGGATTGGTATATTTTAAGCCCTTAACAACCTCTAGCCACAAAAACTGTGGTATAAAATCATGAGAATCTCAAATAGATGACCATGTTGGTAGGGAGGACACGAATAACTAGCTTGGTAATGTGGAAATTTACGACATGGTAGATGCATGTAAATAGCTCTTGAAACAGGTGATAATGTGTGTAACATAGAAAGATTGGTGGTTGAACAGGTTGGGCGACGTGGAAAAAATATCTCATCACAACGATGCAAAATAGCAAGGAGAGTATTAAAAGCTAGAACTATAACCTTCGAACTCGAAGCCTAACAAATTCATCTAACCAAGTCGTTGTTGTGAGCTACATGATAAAACCTATAAGAAAGAAGCTCTAGGCTGAGTAGGGGTATATAAGCCCCCACCTTGACTCTACATAAGAAGTTCCCAATTAAAGTGTGGAGGAGAGTATGAACTGATAATGTTTCAAGATGTTTAAGGAGAAAATAAGGCATATAATACCTATTATTAAACAAGAATGAAAACTTAAAATAGATTTTGAAAGGCAATTATAAAATTAGGAGTTAATTATTTTAAAATTCCCATAACTTATAAAGGAGATTTGTTTCCTTAGTCTTCTTTTGAATTCTTTGAGTTTGATCTTGGAGCGGATGGGTGACCAAGCATTGGAGAATCACATTATGGAGATCTGATTATTCATATGATGGGATTATCACCATGTTTGTTTATTGGAGGCAACTAAGGAGATTCATAGTATTACTAAGATTATTGACAACACTTGATCCAAATTAACTCTGTATAATGGCACTGGAGGGCATGTAGTAGAGGTGAAGTCAATATGATGATGGAACTCATTAGCACAAAGTACATTCTATCTTATCTCCATCTAGAGGAAGGATACCATGTAATAAAGGTGAAGTCAACATGAGGTGAAAACCTAAAAAGAAGTGTTGTGACATTGGGAAACTTTCTAAAACTAGTCTAGGTTTTTTAGGACCATTTGGCAGGAAATTTTGGGTTGAGCCTACACTTTCATCTCTTAATAATCAGAACATTATAATGAATCAGCTCATCTATCAGTGAACCAATAGACGTAGGAAATTTTTGAAATCTTTTTCAAGTCATGTGCAAGTGTCAATTGTTTTTGCTACATTGCATTTGCTGAAGTTTATTTATTTTGAGATAAAATCAGAATTTAAATAAGTTTCCTATAAGGATTTTTTGGTCGAGGAAAAAATTCATCCATTTTACAGATGAGACATAGGTTTCATTTTTCGTATTTCTATCTAGTTTTAAAATTTATGGAAAGTTTGAGGTGTATTTTATGTTCTTGGATGACCTATATGGTACCTCCCCTTAACATAAACCAACTCAAATTTAAAATTGAAACCTTAATTTTATTCATTTCATCTTCATAGGGTAAACCTTATTAGAATATATTACATAAGAAAGGATATATAAATTATTTATTTTCACTTTATAACTTATCTACAATTATTATAATATACTCTTGAAAAAAATGATTCCAAAATTAATAAAAGGCTTCCAAAATATTCACAAATAAATAAAACATCATCTAGATAACTCCTTACTTTAAGCGTGAATCACTCAACTAGATCAAAAAATTGAGATTCATCAAATTACAAGCATGCAAAGATCATATAGATATGTCTTTGTAAGATAAAATTCACTCTAAGAATTGTATAAGTGCTTCTATCAAATAATATTTATAAAATTACACTACTACCACATTGGATACATTTTATTTTATAAAATTACTCCATTATCTTGGTGTCAAGAGAGACAAGGGAAACCCTCAAAGGTTGGTTAACTATACATACTTGCAAAATAACATAAGGAAACTACATGATGCTTGATACTATAAAAATATAATTTATTAAAACACTTATATTAGTTTAAAAACTTGGAATCTAACCACCAAGAGTAGTTTAGCCTCACTATATACACATGATTTATCATTTTAATTTTCTAGTACTTTGATAAAGGATTATGTAGGTTTATAGGGCTTCTATTATGTTGAAAGTGATTACATGTCATTTACGATTTGTGTATGAAAAAGTGGCATACAATGATGATTGTTACTAGATTAAACAAGTACCTTGAAAGATGTAGGTTGAGAAGATTAAATTATAGAAGACCGTATAGTTATAGGTTAGGACTATAAAAATTATATGTAGACTGTACATACATTATTAATTTATTCCCTCTTTGGGATTTTAGGTCCATAACTTCCATTGTTAAATCTTAACTCTTTCATTATCTTATTTCACTATCATGCACATCTAGGTCATCCCATATTTAATATTTGTAACTAATTATATATCTCCTTTTGTGTATTTGAAAAATTATTATTCTTTAAATATTTTCAATTTTTAGATGATTATTATGATTGCGCCTAATTAATGTTGGAATTTAATTAGATCATAATACTATACCTATTAAAACTACTAACATTCTCATTATAGTTATGCATCCACGTAACACATAGAACTAATTAGGGTGTAACTAGAGTCTTTGTTGTCACATCCCATTTGTATTTTTCACTATATATTTTAAGGAATAAATTGTGAATTTTTGATAAAATTGTATTTATTACATATTATTCAACATATTTTGAAACATGTTATGTGAAAATAATTCTCCATCTAAAAAATTGTCTCTTGTGTTCTTGACCTTAATGCTCAATTCCTTTTTAGTTTCATATATAATGATATGATAGAGTACACATTTGTTATTCAATTTTTTATTTGTTTTTTTCATATTCCTATTTGTAAGAAAAGAAAAAAAAATGTCTATCTTTTTGTACAACAAACTTTCTTCCAAGACTAAATTAGTGAAAAGATAAAACTTTGGGGAAGAAAAAACCCAAAAGAGATTATATGTAGCTGTATATTTGCTTTAATATTATTCTTTATGTTTCTAGATAGTTACAAGCTTTTTGTAATATTAAGTATTTAGTTAATTTACATATGTTCAAATATTTTCCAAATATTAGTGAATAAAAATATACAACTTATGTAGGATTCACTATGTAAATTTCATGTTCAATTCTTAATTTTATCCCTACCTCCTAATGAAATTATGTGGTTATGAAATAATAAATGTATAAGAAAGCTCTTAAAGTAGACCTATTGCACTTTGAAATGATACTTGTAGAATATATCTTCCAATAATGGTGTATGGAAGCCAAATAGGATATATGTAGACTTATTGTCGTCTTATATGCTAGAGAATGTGATTTTAAAAATAGGTGCTTTATTTTTGTCTCAGGATAGTCCCAAGAATGTGAAATAATATGTCATTTGGAATGGTGGGGTGATATATCTGTAATATTAGATTTTTATATATGATTTTTCTCTCATTGAATCCATATTGTTGACAATTTTTCACTCATGCAAAAATTGGAAACTCGAAAATTCATTACTATGGATGGCATTGATGAAGTGACCCTAAGCTAGGGGAGATTCTTTAAGTTCAATATTTTATCTACTAGATTAATTAAGGACTACATGTAATTTATAGCTATGTGTCTGTTACAAAATGTAACAGATCGAATCATCTACAATTTCATTATTTTATTTAGTAAAAGAACACAAAGCGTGAAGGAGAAATGTGTAGTCTTGATGAAGGATGAAAATACAAAATATATGAAGTGTTAGGTTTTGAAACAACAATCATAGTTGCATATTTCAACGATCGAAGTTCATTGCTAAAGTTACGAGGTATTTTAAAGTTCTTTCCTTCATGACTAAATACATTCAATTATGTTATTGAGTTGTTTAATTCATTATACAATCCACATGCAAAGTTGAAATGCATAAAGATATACACAACTCGGTCTCGGCGTTCAATGTTTTATTCATAAGGAATTTCAAATGTTCCGACACAAGCCGTGGGATGTAACTCAAAACTAAATTACAACTACTGAAGTAAGAGGTACATATGCATGAAAATTAAATTACAGGAGAATGAAAGAACCCATCATTTCCTTGGGTCTCTTTCGTTTTGGCTAATGCATTTCCAGCTCAACTTTTCTCCATCTTCATCCTCGCTTCTTAGCAAATGGCACTTGATTCCTGAAAAATAGAAAAGGAAAGATTGTCAATCATGAGCTCAGGGTTGATTCATATTCCTATACTATCCAATTTCATGTAATTTCATCTCGTAGCATCGGGATGTATAAGTTACATGAAGATCAAAGGCATAAGCGATAAAAGCACTATTCGTAGCATCATACATGACTCATTCACTTAGAAATCAAGAGAGAAAAACTATGAAATAAGAGATGCCAAAAAGCCTAATGTTTTCTAACTATTTTATCTAAATGTGTAGGTAAAAGTAATAACAAAGAAGTGTTGCATTTTGTAACTTGAATTAGAAAATTACATTTATTTTAGTTCAAACTAAAGGCTGAAGTATACAAAGATATGCTTGTACTAATTGATAAAAGAAATGCAAGTTTAGTGCTACAATTTCTAACAACTAGAATAAGAGAAACTACAGCTGAAATAGAATGTAAAATGGAATTTTAGAAAATTTTGTGAGGCCTTCACCATGTAACATTGAAATTTTACATCTTTCCATTATGTTATTTTAAACTAATACATTCTTGAAAGTTGTTGATAAATGAAATAGTATAAATAAAGGATATAATGCATGGAATAGTCAAAGATATAGATTAAGATAAGTACAAGTTACTTCATGATAAAGTAAAACTAAGGATGCAGAGGGTAATTCATGATGAAAGATACAATACACAATGCAATCATCGTAATGGACATCTATAGGATAAAATTCAAAGAATCTTTCATCACAAGGAACAAGCTTCCATAGTCTCAAGAAAAAGGTTCCAACTACTGCCTGCATTGAAACATTCAGAATAGAAGGTTCCATATTCTGTAAAGATAAATCAAAGTAAATGCAATCATTGCAAATAAATCAAGAATATTTATATTTTCCAACACAAAAATATACTTGTGTTTTTTCACATCAAAAGAAGAAGTACAATATAGACTCTCAGTCATAAAAGTGCAAAGATACAGATCAAGATACAATCATAATGAACATTTTACAGATTCTCAGCTACATGTGACAAATGCACTAGGAATGAAGCCTTGTGTTTTGAAAATAGAGAAATTCCCAGTTATTACAAGGTCAAAGTATAAAACGAGAAAGCTTCAATCTAGAAAATCATATTTAGCTCTAGCTACAAACTAGGAAGTAAACCCTTACAAGTTATGATGTTACAATTGTTGAAAAGGTACACAACTCAGGATAGCAATAAATAGATACAAATCTCAGGATCCAAATACAGAGTTGAATGTATCCTTTTTCAATATAAAAATAAATTCAAAGTAAAATTTTTTTAAGCACATTTAAGTAAAGAGATACAAATAAATAGCCCACATAGATTGAAGATCAAAGGAACAAAGTACAGTTTCTCAAGTATGCAGTTGAAAAATAGTCTAGATTCAAATCAACATTTAATGAAAGTAAATGCTAAAGAAAAGTGTATGAAAAAATTTTAAGCGAAGAAGTTATAAGACATATAAGTCAAAATAATGATCAAGAAGACAGCCAAGTAACTTCAAAAATTACCAAGTACCCAGTGGGACCACAAATTTTCTATTGATTTTGAATAAGAATTCATAAAAAATAAACATGCTACAGATATGGAACAAATTTTGCATGTTTATAACAGTCAAGGTGATTACAAATCACCAAGGGAGTAGCTCCATCATTTCGAAAGGTTGTCACGATAACTCCAGGTCATGAATATCTTAAAGAGTAACATATTTCACAATGTATCGGAGGTAAGGAATTGGGTAGAATTTTTAGGATCGGAAGACCATAACACTCATCTCATTAAATTCCAGGACATATGTAGTCTGGCATAAAACACAAAACAGGATCCACGAGTTAAATGAAACAAATCATTGGTGTTTTGACCCACAACAAGCCATGTCCCAAGTGTCTACACATAGCTAGAACTAAGTATAATGAAACCAAGCAAGGTCGAAATGGAAGATAAAAATGAGCTTGGGTATTTTACAGTGGAAAAAAATGGCAGTATGTGCATGATAGTCAACTTCGCATATGACCACAAGATAAATGGACAGTGACTTCACCCAAGTTGATAAATGGGCATTTTGATAATGGCATCTTAAAGGAAAATTTTAGGCTCGAGACATCATCCCTAACAAAGGAAGCATGTCCCAGACATGATTTAAAACCATGGATGAAAAATTAAGTAGATCTATACAATGTTAGATATCAATAATGATTTCGAGCCACATATATGAAAAGGAATAACCAGTCAAAAAAATGACAACTCCGGAGCTTTAATAGTATTATGGTCACTTAAAGCGTGAGCCAAAAAAATCCAAGTAATTCCATGCAAAAGGCCCAACTTGAAAACCCTTATGGCGGCCAACCAGTGGCTTGAACCATAAAAATCTATAAATAATCAAAGAAATAAATAGATATCTCAAGAAAGAATAAGGCTCTCTTACATGTGAACATAGAGAAAATCAAGCCATACACGCCAAGATCTGAAACCACACCCAAAATTCTACAGTTATTTTCAATTAAGGGTAGGTTTTACAAATATTCTAGAACAAAATGGCATTAGCATAGGCTCAAATCTAGGTCAAATACAAATTCTCCATTACCAGACTCAAACTCGTGTGAAAAGGAGAAACAATGGAATGCAAGTAACCCACAAGGGGTTTTCCTTTCATTATAAATATAGAGACTGAAATATGGAAGAGCACAAAAACAAAGTCATTACAGTTAAAAGAACAAGAAGCTTACCTTCTTCCATGATGATTTCAAGAAGAGAAACCATACATTCTAGATTTCATTTTCCCAGTTAAACAAAGGAGCGGAAATCAATCTTCTTGCTCATTTATATTCCCATAGAAATGACAACAGCTCTAAAACTCGAGTTACAAACCAGAAATAGCAAAGAGATATGCCCATAGGAGTTCTCATAAGCTCAATAAAACATTTAAGTTTATTTCAAGATAAAAATCATGGCGGCCACCATTTCAAATAGAGCTTCATCACACGACAATCATGGCACAAAAGCTCAAACTCACAGAGAACCACAAAATAATTTTTATAGTTGTTTCAAGCTAGAAATCAAAGAGAAATGGAAATCCTGAGGAAAATTTTACGTGGATTCACCCTCAAGAACAACGATGCATGAGAAATGATCAAAATTTAGGTTATAAATAAGGAAGTTTCATGACTTAACCAAACTCAAAATTAACTCAACTTGGGTAGATGAACAAAGGTACCAAATTAACCGTGCAAAACTGATGGTATCGATGATGATAACCCAAACCAAGCACCAAGATACTAATCCAATGTGCAAAATCATCAATGACAAATATCAATGGCCATCATTAACTCACCAATTTACATACAAACTCCAATCGTAAACCACAGGAAAACCCTAACTCTAGCATGGGTAAAAGTACAGATCAAATGACTAAGAAGAAATAGTACTAAGATCAATGGTCCAAAGAAAAATAATTATCTCCAATGCCAACCACATGCTTACCAGAGGTTCATCCGAACTCAACCACATGTCAAAAATAGCACACATGTCAAAGGATGGTCAAACCCTAACTCCACTAGGGTTAAGTTAAAAGCAACCAACCAATTATATGAAGGTTTGAGTCATCGTAAGAAGGGACAAACCCCAATGATTTGATAATGATTATTTTCTTGACCTTCTAAGGTTTAAACTATGATGCCACATATATCTCAAAAATGTCAACAACACTATGTTATTTGTAATTATCCTAAGTCATGATTTTATACCAAACAAGGCCAAGGAGTGAGTGGGTTCTAAACAAAGGGTTAATGCAACATGAGGAAGGGGACCAAATTATATGCCATAAAGTAGTCAATCAAACAAATAATCAATCAATGATTATTATATATGCCATGCAAATCAAAGGGGTCCTGTGACCTACCTTTTCACAAAGGTACCATCATTGTTCAAATAAAGTAACATAGGTAAAAGACGTATATCGTATATCAGAATAAACCAAGAGATAGGTCATATATGCCAAGTTAAATGGAGACCCCTATGAAGTCAAGGAGTGAAATTCTTCATGTGACCATAAGAAGATGAAACAAATGTCTACATCAAAACCAAAGGTGGTCCCCAACAAGATGGATACATGGGTGAATATTTTGCCAAGTATTGCTAATTCAGGATTTATTTTTGCTCACACACAGGGACATATTATTTTGCATGTGCATCCAAGGGGGCAAGTGGATCAAAATTATAGATGTCACATCAAGCACTAGAAGATAGAGATTGCATGCATTGGAGAAGACTTGCTCATCAAGAAAAGATTATTATTAGCCAATTATTCACCCAACTTTATTAAAAATAGAATAGTCAACAATAGTTTGACTGAGTTGTATTTTTGTAAACAAGGCTATTAATGCCTCATTGTATTAGCATGCTTATTTTTATTCCTTTATTTTTTCATGATAAAGGATAAAAATATGATGGATGCATGGCGAGTAAAATTTTAGTCTAATTTTAGGAAGGGTGGGATGAATAATTTTGTTATATATTGTGTGCATTGGCAAGGCACAAGAGGATGAATTTTGGCATAGGGGTAATGAAGTAATTTTTGTAGTTATTTCCCTTTAAATGAGAATTGTATTATGCCTTCCAAAAATTCACAGTCTTGTGTATGTTTTATTAATCCTTGTGAATGTGAAATTTCCTAGTTAATCATCCTACCTTATTGTAAATTTAGTAATTTCTACATGATATTAGTGTGCATGTGTATCTTAACAGTATTGTTGTGAATTTTCCCTCAATACATTAAGTGTTTGCCTTAATATTCTACTGAGAACTATTGGTTTGTGCATTCAAAATTCATTCTCAGATATTTGTGCATGTACTAGTCAAAGCCCTCAATAATTTTGGTGTATCACCCCAGTTTTAAATTATTTACAGTCATCTTATTTCCCTCAAAACCCAAAAAAATTATTTTAGGATACATCAAGAAGGAACCGGGCTTGATACCGAAGACTTACCTCAATAATAGGTATACCCACAAACCCGAGTTGTTTCCATTATATCTACGAAAGAGAGAGATATGGAGAAAGCTTAGAAAACCTAAAGAAATCTCTACAAGGTGAACTTTCGAGAGATAATATTTTTTTGCATGCCTGGTACGACCACGAATTAGATCTGCAAGAAAATTACAAAAATTTACAACAAATTCATAGCAAGAAAGGTTTCTTTTAGGACAACAAGCTACAACAATTTATTCTAAAGATTAAAATATTTATTTGGTGACTATGTAAGGCTTATTTTAGACATGGTTTGTAGCACATTCCATGCCTAAAGTGACTACAAGATCATCGGTAAGAGGAATTCGTTCTAATTTTATTTCTTTACATTTGAAATCTGCAAGAAGAAAAAGAAGAGTTTGTAACACCCTACCTTATAATAGGTCATGAATTGACAACCCTCCTCCTTCTAATCCTCCTTCACCACGTATCAACTTATTTTTCAGATCCCAATTTTTCCAATAGAATTTTGTGACCTTTACTAATGGAAGCCCATTAGTAATCCTAGTCTATCATGATATCCCTAATGCTGCCATGAAAAGTTTACCTACCTTCACTAGTGAAAATTAGGTTACACCTATAGAACATATCAAAGATGTTGCAGCCCTATGTGCAGTCCATAATATAACACATGAAGATGTAGCCTTGAGACTTCTAGCTGCATCCTTTAAAGGGAAAGCCTTGCAATGGTATAAAAATTTAGAGATTAGAAGTATAAGAACTTGGGATGAGTTAGGTGCTAAATTTCTGAAACAATTTCAAGATAACGTACATAATTTATCTCTCATAGAACAACTATCTACAATTAAAAGAGACCCTCATGAATTTATGGCCAGTTTTAATATCCATTTTGCTAGAACTTGGGAAAGAATTCCAACAAGTGTCAAGCCTCAAGCTGACCATGCTTTTCTATACTACCTCAGAGCCTTAAACAGTGATATTTCAACTATGATTCAATCCATGGGAGGTGACACTCTCCCGGAAGTTTATGATATTGTTATAAAAGTTGAAAATAGTCTTATTCAAGCTAGAAAGTTAGCACCAAAGACCTTCAATTCCCTTTTTAGTAGACTTTGCACCTATCCAAAACCTATCACCATTATAGAACTCTGTTAGTGCAACCCCATCAGATGATGTGTTTAAAGCTTTGAAGACTATGGGAGATAATTTAACTTCAATTGAAATTAGACTTGCATTATTAGCAAGACTTATCAAGATCCTTATCAACAAAACTAGCAAAATAGGTAGCATTATCAATAGAATCATAATTATAGACAACCATATAAGTAGAGGCATTTTGACCCAAAGGATCCTAGTTCATCTAGTGCTTCAATCCAAATTAATATGGCTATAGAATAATGGTGTCAACCTTGAAATAAACCTCATTTAGCTGGAAGTTTGCCAAACACTTTCCTGAATATAAGTCCTTTTGCACAACCTCAACCTGAGACATTGTTCATGCCTCAAATGGAGGGTGGGGAGAAAGAAACCCATGTTCAGAGAACCTGAATAGAACTTGGTAAGTTTTAGTGAATATTATTTTATTATAGTTACAACTAGATCTTGGGAAAAGGCCCAGGAGAGAGGAAAACAACAAAATAGTCCTGTTCTGCCCACAATCACTAATAAAACAACAACTGCAGGTCAAAAAACAACTAGTAGTCTTTCTATTCCTTAGAAAACAGCAAGTGTTCCAATCCAAAAGGACCAATCAAAGTCATTACAACCTGATCCAAGAAGACTTTTCATACCTCATATCTCAAAGGCTACAGAAGCAGAGTCAAATTTTGCTAAATCCTATTCTAAAATAGTAGAATCTATTTCTAAAACGGTTGATTCTCTTAACATTGTTGATATAATGAAAAAGCATAATGTTAATATCTTAATGTGGGATGCCTTAAGTATTCTAGAACCACAAGAGCCTCTTTCTCATGAACTTGTTAAGCTACATATTTCCTCAAAAATAATAGAAAAAGAAGTTTAGAAAATAGACATGGTCCTTAGAACAATGAAACAAGACGTCATTAAATAAGTTAAATGAATGGTTCAAAGGTCTTAAACGCTCATGATATCAAGAAACCACCACCATTTTATTTGTCTCTAATTATTGGAGAACATTTTGTTTATAACTCCATGGTTGAAAGTGGTGCAAGTAGCACATAGTTATGCCAAAAGCAATTACAAAAACGTTGGGCATGTAGTATAATCCTATAGAGAAGAGCATGCTACAACTTGATGGGACTATAACTAATATATTTGGCATCATCATAAATATAGAGGTAGCATTATATGCTTGCCCAAACGTTTCAATTTTGCAAGATGTTCTTGTTGTACATTTACCTACTTAGTACTTACTTTGCTTTATGGCTTATCGAGAGATTTCACAGCAAAAATAGAAGTTATCTCTCTTGATTGGTCCTTTTTGTTCTTTAATACACATTATGGGACCAAAGTTACAATCAATTCTAAACCGTTGGCTAGATTTCATATCGAGCCTCATGCTTCTAATGCATTAGCCAATTATCTTTGCCATAGACCGATCGATTTCGATAATATAGCTCATCATGTCTCAAACACTAGATGGTGTTTCTAATCTGTTTATGGATGAAAATACACATGAAGAACATGCTCATGATCCTTTAAAAGAAGTTGAAGAACATTTTTTTGGTGTGTATTTCTTGCATGAGGAAAATACACCAATTCTCGTGCTTTCTAAAACAAAAAATGCAGCAGAATGGATTTGGAAGCTTCATTTTGATGAAGCTAAGAATAAGAAAGGACAAGGATTAGGTTTGATGCTCACTTCCCCCATGAATTAAAGGTATTTATCATCTTTGAGTCTCCAACTTTTGTGTACTTGTAATGTATTTTAATACGAAACATTAATTCATGGCTTACTTTGGGCGAAAGAGAGGTTTTACAATTTTACAATTTTTGGTGATTGAGTTGGTTAGTAATCAACTAAGAAATTTAAATATTTTTAACAATAAATTAATGAATTATTATAGACATTGAGTTTGAAACTTAATGGAATATTTCTATGTTATTAATATCTAGACCATTCCAAGAACAAAAACAAGCATGTAGAAAGACTTGCAACAATTGGTGTTAGTTTTGAACTGCTAGAATAGATTAAAAATAGTGGGATGCAACCTCACATAAAGCTTATTATCAAGCCTTATATCCACGACAATGATTTGAATTGGTAGGTTTTTAAAATGATGAACAAATTTGTAGGTTTTTGCAACAAGAAGTTTAATTTTTGTCATAAATAAAGAGAAATTGTAACACTTATATGGTGACCAGATTGGTCAATTGAAGATCAATAAACTACCTTAAGGTTTAGTCACATTAGAAGACATATTTATCACGATGATCGAGTTAAGGAAAGACAAAACAAATATTTCAAGAACTTGTAGACAATTATTAAGAGATTGTAATTGATGACGGAAGAAATTTATTTCTTGGAAAGGTATGTTCCTTAGTGAGAAAAATTCCTTTATCAATCTTTGTGCATTTAAGAGATCTTAAAAGGCTTCATTGGAAATAAAGATCGTTATCCACTACCTAACATGGTTCGAGATCTTGAGAATTGTTTCCAATTGGTTCTAATAGACTATCTTTTTAGACTAGTATAGTGGATACAATAGAGATTCTAGTCCGAGAATAAATTAGGTACAAAAATATTTTACCACCAAGTGGGGTACTTATGCTTACAAAAATGCCTTGTGGCCTTTCAAATGTTGGTGCAATGTTTGAACGTGCAATGGACATGGATTTTTATAGCTTCTTAAATAAATGCATACTGGTTTATTTGGATGATATTACTATATTTTCTAAAAATTTAGATGAACATCTAATACATTTAAGGAAGACCTTTCAGTTATGCAAACAATTTGGAATATCTTTGAATCCTAAAAAGTATATCTTTTTAGTACATCAAGGTAAATTACTTGGTCATATTATTTCTAAACAAGGTTTAGCAATTGACCCTTTTAGAATTGAAGCCATATCACAACTATCATTGCCTCATCACAAGAAGGCATTACAAAGCTTTCTAGGAAAAATCAACTTTGTTAGATGATTTGTTCCTGATTTTGCAACATTGGTTAAACAATTGACAACTATGTTAAATAAGGAGAAGACTTTCTCTTAGACCAACGAAGCGAGAGAAGGGTTTGAAACAATTAAAATAGCCATTTATCAAGATCTTACTCTTACAAATCCAAATTTTGATAAATTTTTTTAAATACAATGTCCCACTTTATAAATCTTTAAAATCGACTAGGAGCTATAAAAATTTTAAAAATAAAAAATTTGGATGCCATTTTATAGCCTCTCTGCATGTTCGGTCATTTTATATGTGTTAATGATGAAAATACTACGAAAAAGTGGGACAGCTTATATGCTTTGACCAATTACTTTATGCACTTTGGAAAATTTAGCCAATTACTTTCCTTGGAAAATTTTTGCATCATTACGAAACAAGGTACACTTTTCTTGAAAAAAAAATACTTTTCAGTAGTCATAGGACTAAAGAATTTTAAGTACATGTTTTCAAACAATAAGATACATGTTCTGGTTTCTCATCCAAGTGTGAAAGCATTCTTTTTAAATAAGGAATTGAATGAGAGGAGAGAAAGATAGATAACAAAGGTTATGGAATATGACATTGATATCCATGTTGTGAACAAATTTTGAGGCAAAGGTTTATGTGAACACCTGATTGCTGATATGGAAAAATAGAAGGATCTATAATCAAAAGATCCATAACAACATGTTGAAGTTACGTATCAGCAACCAGATTTTGTGGTGCCACCATAAAATCAATAACCTAAACTTATTCGAGAAGTTGATGAATAAAGGTTCATGATTGATTTAGTTAACTATTTATAGCAAGGCACTTATCGGAAGGTATGGACAAGAACAAATGAAGTTATTTCAAGTTACAAGTTGTACCTTTTGTTTTCATCATGGTGTGTTATTTAAAAGAGATATAAACAAAATCTTCTGCGATGTGTTGATTATGATAGAATTCAACATTTATTATCTGAATTCCATGAAGGACCTATAAGAAGTCACTTTTAAAGCAAGTACTACAACCTTGAAAATAATGAAAGTTGGTTACTATTGGCCCAGTATATTCGAAGATTAATTTGAATGGATCGAGAAAATGTAAAAATGTGCTTTCTTTGTTGGAAAAAATGTTTAGCTTCGCTTCCCCTATAGCCTATGTTAGTGGATTAACCTTTTATGCACTAGGGTCTTGTTTTTATTAGCATTATAAATCCATCCTCATCACAAAGGCACAAGTGGATTTTGACAGCTACAAATTACTTTACACGCTAGACTGAAGAAATAGATTTTAAAGATGCTAATGAAACTTTGATACTATCCTTTTATGAAGGTATAGTTTTCAGATTTGGTGTTCCAACAACTATGATTTTAGATAATTCCTTGGACTTTCTTGGTGCAAAAGTAACATATTGGGCTATCAAACATAGAATTTATTTAAATACATCATCTAATTATTACCCACAAGGTAATGGATTGGCTGAAATTACTAACAAGAATCTTCTAAGGATCATCAAAAGAACAATCAAAGATAACTAGAGAGCTTTGCATCTAATGTTGAATTCAACACTTTGTCTTTGACAAAGTGACTCCTAAAAGATCAGTTGGCAATTCACCATACAAGATTTTTACGGAAGAGAAGAAACAATTCTAATTTCAGTTGAGTTACATGCATTATATTTTCTACATCAGATGGAGCTACTTAAGAATGAATCATTATAGGTTCAGTTATGTAGAATTGATGGAATTACAAGAGTTGGAAGATCAAGCTCATATGAACATTGAAAAGATTAAAAATAGATGAAGAAATTTTTTGATAAGAAGGCTAAGTTTAGAATATTCAATGAAGGAGACATTGTGTTGAAATGGGATGTTTATTGTGCAAATTTAGGAAATCAGATGAATTTCAATACAATTTGGAGTGGTCCTTATATGAATTTTAGCCTACAAATAACCCATTGCTTTTCATCTTTTAAGGCTGAATGAATAGGAAATTCCCATTCCTGTGAATGGGATGTTTCTCAAATCACTGTTATTGAAAATGCTATAGTGTTTGGTTAGAGTAGGATTTTCCTTTCAATAAGTGCTTCATGCATGTTGCAATATTTTTCAATTCAATAAGTGCATTAATGAAGGAATATACCTTAAGAAGGAATATTTTGATTACATGCTTTGGACTCCATGCCAAATGGACAAGATAAAGTAACAGGTCTACAAGCTAGCATACAACTTTCCCCGTAGGATCACTAGAAATGTTGATATTTTTGCACTCGTGCAAAAAATGTGAAACTTGAAAATTCGTTACGATGGATGGCATTGGTTAAGTGACCCTAAGCTAGGGGAGATTCTCTCAGTTCAATATTTGTTTTTCTATATTAATTAAGGACTACATGTAATTTACAGCTATGTGTGCTATTACAAAATGTAACAGATCACATAGTCTGTAATTTCATGATTGTCTTCAGCAAAAGAACACAAAGCCCTAAAGGGCATATGTGTAATCTTGATGAAGACTGAAAATATAGAATAGATGAAGTGTTAGGTTTTGGAACAACAATCATAGTTGCAGATTGCAGTAGCCAAAGTTCATTGCTAAAGTTACAAGTATTTTAATGTTCTTTCCTTCATCATTAAATACATTCAATTATTTTATTGAGTTGTTTAATTCATTAGAAAATCCATATATAAAGGTAAAATGGAGAAAGAAAAACACAACTCAGTTTTAGAATTTAATGTTTTATTCATAAGGAATTTCAAATGTTCCCACACAAGCCATGGGATGTAACTCAAAAGTAAATTACAACTATCGAAGTAAGAGGTACATATGCATGAAAAATAAATTAAAGAAGTATGAAATAACCCATCATTCCCTTGGGTTTATTTAGTTATATCTAATGCATTTCCAACTCCATCTTTTCTCCATCTTCATCCTCGCTTCTTAGCAAATGACACTATTCCTGAAAACAAAGAAAGGAAATATTGTCAATCACGAGCTCATGGTTGATTCGTATTCCTATACTATCCAGTTTCATGCAAGTGGATTTCCTAGCATCAAGAGGTATAAGTTACATGAAGATGAAAGGCAGAACTAATAAAAGCACTATTCTATAACAGCATACATGACTCATTCACTTAGAAATAAAGAGAGAAAAATAATGAAATAAAAGACAAATCCAAATGTTTTCTAACTAGTTTATCTAAATGTGCAGGTACAAGTAAGAAGAAAGAAATGTTGCATTCTATAAATTGAATCACAAAAGTACATTTATTGTAGTTCAAACTAAAGGCTAAAGTATATGAAGATATGCTTGTACTAATTTATAAGACAAATGCAACTTTAGTGCTGTAATTTCTAACAACTGAAATAAGAGAAAATACAGCTGAAACATAATGGAAAAGGGAATTTGAGAAAATTTTGACAGGGCTTCGCCATATAAAATGGACATTTTACATATTTCCATTATGCTATTTCAAACTAATACATGCTTGAAAGATGGAGAGAAATCAAATAGTATACAAAAAAGAGATAAAGCATGTTATAGTCAAAGACACATATTTAGATAAGTACAAGTTACTTCATGATATAGTACAACTAAGGAGAAAGAGGGTAATTCATGATGAAAGATACAATACATAATGTAATCAGCTTAATGAACATCTACAGGATCAACTTCATAAAATCATTCATGACAAGGAACAAAATTCAACAGTCTAGAGAAAAAGGTTCTAAACAATTCCTACTTTGAAACATTGATCGAGAGGGTTCCATATTATGTAAAGATAAATCAAATTAAATGCAATCATTGCAAATAAATCAAGAATATTTATATTTTTCAGCACATAAGCATACTTGTGCTTTTCCATATCAAATTAAGAAGCACAAAGTATAAACTCTCGGGTCATAAAAGTGCAAAGATATAGATTAAGATACGATCATGATGAACATTTTCTGATTCTTAGCTACATGGTGGAAAAATGCACGTGAATGAAGCCATGTGTTTTGCAATAGATAAATTCCTAGTTATTACAAATTTATAGTATAAAACATGAAAATTTCAATCGAGATAATCATATTAAGCTCTAGCTACAAACTAGGCAAAGAAACCCTTACAAGTTATGGTGTTACGGGTTTGTTGAAAATATAAACAACTCGGGATAGCAATAAATAGATATAAAGCTTAGGATTCAAATATAGAGAGGAATGTATCCTTTTTGAAATAAAAATATAGTCAAAGTATAAGTTTTTGTAAGAACATTTTAGTAAACAGATACAAATAAATAGCCGACATAGATTGAAGATCAAAGGAAAAAATACTAGTTTCTCAAGTATGTAGTTAAAAAATAGGTGCAGATTCAAATCAACATTTAATGAAATGAAATGCTAAAGACAATTGTATGAACAACTTTTAAGGGAAGAGGTTACAAGACATATAACTCAAAATAATGATTAGAAGACAGCCAAGTAACTTCTAAAAATTACCAAGTATCCAGTGGGACCACAAGGTTTTTATTCATTTTGAATAAGAATTCATCCAACATAAACATGCTATAGATATGGAACAAATTTTGCATGTTTATAACATTTGAGGTGATTAAAAATCATCAAGGGAGTAGCTCCATCATTTCAAAAGGTTGTCACCATGACTCCAAGTCATGAATATCTTAAATAGTAACATCTCTCACAATGGATCAGAGGTAAGGCACTCAGGTAGAATTTTTAGGATTAGAAGACCACAACACTCATCTCATTAAATTCCCAAACATATGGAGCCATGAAATAAAACAAATAAAATAAGCCACGAGTTAAATGAAATGAATCGAAATTGTTTCAAACTACACAAGAAGCCATGGCCTAGGTGTCCACATAGCTAGTGATTAATTATGATGAAACCAAACTAGGTCGAAATGGAAGATAACAATGAGCTTGGGTATTTTATAGCAAAAAAATGGCACTATGTGCACAAGAGTCAACTTCACATATGACCACAAGAGAAATGGACAACGACTTCACCCAAGTTGATAAACGGGCATTTTTAGAATGGTGTCTTAAAGCACAATTTTAGGCTCGAGATAACATCCTTATCAAAGAAAACGTGAATCTAATCTTATTTAAAACCACGAGAGAAAAAAAAATAAGTAGATCTATATGATTTCGTATATCAATAATGATTTCGATCCATATATATTAAAAGGAAGAACAGTCGAAAATAATCACAACTCTAGAGCTTCAATAGTAACATGGTCATAGAAATGACAGAGCCAATAAAAAGCCAAGTTATTCCATGGAAAAGGCCCAACTTGAAAACCCTTATGGTGGCCAACTAGTAGCTTAAACCATACAAATCTTATAATAGAAGCAATAAAAAGAGAGCTCAATAAAAAATAAGGGTTTATTAAATGCAAACACAGAAAAAATGAAGCCATACAAGCCAAAATCTGAAACAACACCAAAAGGTCTAGATTTTTTTTCAATTAAGGGTAGATTTTTACCAAGATTCTAGAACAAAATGGCATCACCAAAGTCTCAAATCTGGGTCAAATACAAAATCTCCATTACGAGACTCAAACTCATGTGAAAATGATCAAAAATGGAATGCAAGTAGCGCACAAGGGGTTTCATTTCATTATAAGTATAGAGACCTAAGTATGGAAGAGCACAAAAACAAAGTCATGATAGTTAAAAGAACAATAATCTCACCTTCTTCCATGATGATTTCAAACAGAGTAACCATACATTCAAGAGTTTGTCTTCTTATTTCGATAGAGGATCATAAATCAATCATGTTACTCATTTAATGGAGAAAATACTAACAAATTAGATCCATTACCGAAATGACAGGTCCAAAACCGAGTTATAGACCAAACATAGCAAAGAGATATGCCCATAGGAGCTCTCATAAGTGAAATAAAATGTTCAAGCTGAGCTCGAGATCAAAATCATGGTGGCCACCATTTCAAATAGAGCTTCATCACATGAAAATGATGGCACACAAGATCAAACTCACAAAGATCCACAAAACCATTTTTGCAGTTTTTTTGAGCTCAAAATCACAGAGAGACGGTAATCCCGAGGAAACCTTTCCAAGGCTTCGCCCTTCAAAATAGAGATGCACGAGAAATGATCAAATTTTACGTTATAAATAAGAATGGTCATGACTAACCATATTCGAATCCAACTCAACCACGGGTAGATGATCAACAAGTACCAAATTAAGCGTGAATAATTGATGGTAACAGATGGTAACCCAATCCAACCTCCAAGCTACAAATCCATGGTGCAAGATCATCAAGGATAAAGATCAATGACCATAATTCATTCACCAATTTCTATACAAACTTCAATCCTAAAATGCAGAAAACCCTAACCCCAAAGCAGAGGCAAAAGTATAGATCAAATGGCTAAGACACAACAAAGATTTAAGATCGATTGTCTAAGCAAAATCACCATCTCCATTGCCACCCACAAAGCTTACTAGATGTTTCTCTAAACTCAACCACATGTCAAAAGATGGTCAAACCTCGACTCCCATTGGGTTAAGCTTAGCCACCAACAAAGTATACGAAGGGTCAAGTTATCGTAGGAATGGGATAACCCTAATGATTTGATAATTATTGTTTGCTTCACCTTCTAAGGTTTAAACTATGATGCCACATAAAAATCTCAAAAAATGCCAACAACACTATGTTATTTATAATTATATCTAAAATTTTGTCGAACATATGATATGGAAAATTTTAAAAATGCCCTCATGTTATCCTAAGTATTTATTTTATACCAAACAAGGCCAAGGAGTGGTAATTTCAAAACAAAGAGTCAATGCAACATGAAAGGGTGATGAATTATATGCCATAAAGTAATTGATCAAACAAATAATAAATCAATGATTATTATATATGCCATGCAAATTAAAAGTGGTCCCATGACCTACCTTCTCACACAGGTACCATCATTTTTCTAATAAAGTAACATAGGTAAATAATACCTTATCATATATCAGAATAAACCAAGAGATATGCCATATATGCCAAGTTCAATGGAGACCCCTATGAAGTCAAGGAGTGCAATTCTTCATGTGACCATAAGAAGATAAAATAAATGTCTACATAAGAACCAAAGGTGGTCCCCAACAAGATGGATACATGGGCGAATATTTTTCCAAGTATTTCTAATTAAGGATTTATTTTTACTCACACACAGGGATATATTATTTTGAATATACATCCAAGGGAGCAAGTCGATCAAAATTACATATTTCACATCAAGCACTAGAAGTCAAATATTGCATGCATTCGAGAAGACTTTTCATCAAGCACATTTTATTATTAGCCAATTATTCACCCAACTTTATTAAAAATAGAACAGTCAACAACACTTTGACTGAGTTGTATTTTTGTAAACAAGGCTATTAATGCCTCATTGTATTAGCATGATTTATTCATGATAAAGGATAATAATAGGATGCATGGGAGAGTAAAATTTTAGTCAATTTTTATGAAGGGTGGGATGAATAATGTTTCTATATATTGTGTGCATTGGAAAGGCATAGGAGGAGGAATTTTGGACACGGGGGTACTAAAATAGTTTTTTCCATTTATTGCCCATTAAATGAATTTTGTATTATGCCTTCCCAATAATTTTCAGTCTTGTGTATGTTTTTTTAATCCTTTTGAATGTCAAATTACTTTGTTAATCATCCTACATTCTTGCAAATTTAGTAATTTTTGCATGATATTAGTTTGCATGTGTATCTTAACAAAGTATTGTTGTGATTTTTCCCTCGTACATTAAGTGTATCGCCTTAATATTCTATTGAGAACTGGTGGTTTGTGCATTCAAAATTCATCCTTTGATATTTGTGCATATACTCGATTAAAAACCTCAAAAACTTCGATGTATCACCCCGGTTTCAATTTAGTTACTGTCATCTTATTTCCCTCAAAAAAAAAAAAAAAAGTTTAGGATACATCAAGAAGGAAAAGACCTTATTTCCAGATACTCATCTTAACAATAGGTATACCCACGAGACATGAAGTATTTCAATTGTATCTACAAAAGATAGAGATCCAGAGAAATCTTACAATACTTGCAAAGCGGCCTCTCTACAAAGAAAGTGCTTTCGGAGATAACATATAATGAGATAACTTATGCATTCAAAAGAGTAACCATTATGATAGTGTTGTAAACTAACATTTTCCCTAGGTCTAAACATTTTCTACCATTCATGAATTTTTCATGGAAAGGTGAAAATATAATTTTTAGTTGGATAATGTAACACCCCTAAATTTACCAAATGAAACGAAAGACAAACCAACAGTTAGACTAGAAAATTTAGGGAATACTTTTTTTGTTTAAGCTAGGTTATAACTGGAATACCTTCAACTAGGTTTAATTTAATTCACGATTAATATTTATTCATTTTAATTAACATTTAACTAATATTATTTATTTTCCTATATCGGGATAAAATACCCTTGAAAAATATTTATTTAGTTTAGTAACATAGTTCTAATGTCATTTATTAATTTATTACTCTAGGAATAAGTCTTAACTTACCCTCCCATTAAGTTAAATACAATTAAATTTAATCCCTAAATTAAATGTTGTCTAGTTACCCTTGAGTAAATTTAATTTAATAAAATACAAGAGTCAAGGGATTTTTTATTTTGAAAGGTCACCAACTACACATTAAGGTTATAATTTAAGTGTATCTTCTAACACTCCTTTAGTTGCCCCATTCAAAAATTACACATGCTTTTTATTTAAGACATATTTCCACCTAATTCTTACCTAACGTTTCTAGGGATGAAGCACAAACCTTAGATCTATATGATTTCGTATATCAATAATGATTTTGAGCCATATATATTAAAAGGAAGAACCAGTCAAAAATAATCACAACTCTAGAACTTCAATAGTAACATGGTCAGTCACGAAATGATAGAGCCAATAAAAAGCCAAGTTATTCCATGGAAAAGGCCCAACTTGAAAACCCTTATGGTGGCCAACTAGTAGCATAAACCATACAAATATTATAATAGAAGCAATAAAAAGAGAGCTCAATAAAAATAAGTGTTTATTAAATGCAAACACAGAAAAAATGAAGCCATACAAGCCAAGATCTGAAACAACACCAAAAATTCTATATTCTTTTCAATTAAGGGTAGACTTTTACCAAGATTCTAGAACAAAATGGCATCACCAAAGTCTCAAATCTGGGTCAAATACAAAATCTCCATTATGAGACTCAAACTCATCTGAAAATGATCAAAAATAGAATGCAAGTAGCCCACAAGGGTTTTCATTTCATTATAAGTATAGAGACCTAAATATGGAAGAGCACAAAAAAAAGTCATGATAGTTAAAAGAACAAGAATCTCACCTTCTTCCATGATGATTTCAAACAGAGTAACCATACATTCAAGATTTTGTCTTCCTAGTTCGATAGAGGATCATGAATCAATCATCTTACTCATTTAATGGAGAAAATACTAACAAATGAGGTCGATTACCTAAATGACAGGTCCAAAACTGAGTTACAGACAAAACATAGCAAAGAGATATGCCCATAGGAGCTCTCATAAGTGCAATAAAATGTTCAAGCTGAGCTCGAGATCAAAATCATGGTGGCCACCATTTCAAATAGAGCTTCATCACATGAAAATGATGGCACACAAGATCAAACTCACAAAGATCCACAAAACCATTTTTGCAGTTTTTTTGAGCTCAAAATCACGAGAGAGACGGTAATCCCGAGGAAACCTTTCCAAGGCTTCGCCCTTCAAAATAGAGATGCACGAGAAATGATCAAATTTTAGGTTATAAATAAGCATGTTCATGACTTAACCACATTCGAATCCAACTCAACTTGGGTAGATGATCAACAAGATTACCAAATTAGCGTGAATAATTGATGGTATCAGATGATAACCCAAACCAACCACCAAGCTACAGATCCGTGGTGCGAGTTCATCAAGGATAAAGATCAATGACCATCATTCATTCACCAATTTCTATACAAACTCCAATTCTAAAATGCGGAAAACCCTAACTTGGTAGAGGAAAAGTATAGATCAAATGGCAAAGACACAACAATACGAAGATCGATTGTCCTAAGCAAAATCACCAGCTCCATTGCCAACCACAAAGCTTACGAGATGTTTCTCTAAACTAAACCACATGTCAAAAATATCACACGTGTCAAAAGATGGTCAAACCCCGACTCTGTTGGGTTAAGCTTAGCCACCAACCAAGTATATGAAGGGTCGAGTCATCGTAGGAATGGGATAATCCTAATGATTTGATAATTGTTGTTTGCTTCACCTTCTAAGGTTTAAACTATGATGCCACATAAATATCTCAAAAAATGCCAACAACACTATGTTATTTATAATTATATCTAAAAGTTTTTCGAATATATGATATGGAAAAGTTTAAAAATGCCCTCATGTTATCCTAAGTAATGATTTTATACCAAACAAGGCTAAGGAGTGGTAATTTCCAAACAAAGAGTCAATGCAACATGAGGAAGGATGACGAATTATATGCCATAAAGTAATTGATCAATCAAATAATAAATCAATGCTTATTATATATGCCATGTAAATTAAAAGTGGTCCCATGACCTACCTTCTCACACAGGTACCATCATTTTTCTAATAAAGTAACATAGGTAAATAAGACCTTATCATATATCAGAATAAACCAAGAGATATGCCATATATTCCAAGTTCAATGGAGACCCCTATGAAGTCAAGGAGTGAAATTCTTCATGTGACCATAAGAAGAAAAAAAAATGTCTACATAAGAACCAAAGGTGGTCCCCAACAAGATGGATACATGGGTGAATATTTTTCCAAGTATTTCTAATGAAGGATTTAGTTTTTACTCACACATAGGGATATATTATTTTGCATGTACATCCAAGGGGGCAAGTCGATCAAAATTACATATTTTACATCAAGCACTAGAACACAAAGGGTGCATGCATTCGAGAAGACTTTTTCATCAAGCACGCTTTATTATTAGCCAATTATTCACCTAACTTTATTAAAAATAAAACAACAACAACACTTTGACCGAGTTTTATTTTTATAAACAAGGCTATTAATGCCTCATTGTATTAGCATGATTTATTTTATTCGTTTATTTATTCATGATAAAGGATAATAATAGGATGCATGGGAGAGTATAATTTTAGTCAATTTTTACGAAGGGTGGGATGAATAATGTTTCTATATATTGTGTGCATTGGCAAGGCATAGGAGGAGGACTTTTGGACACAGGGGTACTAAAATAGTTTTTTCCAGTTATTGCCCATTAAATGAATTTTGTATTATGCCTTCCCACTAATTTTCAGTCTTGTGTATGTTTTTTTAATCCTTTTGAATGTCAAATTACTTTGTTAATCATCCTACCGTCTTGAAAATTTAGTAATTTTTGCATGATATTAGTGTGCATGTGTATCTTAACAATATTGTTGTGATTTTTCCCTCAGTACATTAAGTGTCTGCCTTAATATTCTATTGAGAACTGGTGGTTTGTGCATTCAATATTCATTCTTTGATATTTGTGCATATACTCAATTAAAAACCTTAATAACTTCGATGTATCACCCCAGTTTCAATTTATTTACAGTCATCTTATTTCCCTCAAAAAAGAAAAAAATAGTTTAGGATACATCAAGAAGGAACCGACCTTATTTCCAGAGACTCATCTTAACAATAGGTATACCCATAGACATGAGGTATTTCAATTGTATCTACGAAAGAGAGAGATCCAAGGAAATCTTAGAATACTTGCAGCCATCTCTCTATAGCAGGGGCTTTCGAGAGATAACATATAATGAGATAACTTATGCATTCAAAAGAGTAACCATTATGATAGTGTTGTAAACTAACATTTTCCCTAGGTCTAAACATTTTCTACCATTCATGAATTTTTCATGGAAAGGTGAAAATATAATTTTTAGTTGGATAATGTAACACCCCTAAATTTACCAAATGAAACGAAAGACAAACCAACAAAGTTAGACTAGAAAATTTAGGGAATACTTTTTTTGTTTAAACTAGGTTATAATGGAATACCTTCAACTAGGTTTAATTTAATTCATGATTAATATTTTATTCATTTTAATTAA
The DNA here is from genome assembly GCA_018340775.1 of Taxus wallichiana var. yunnanensis. Lineage (NCBI taxonomy): Eukaryota > Viridiplantae > Streptophyta > Pinopsida > Cupressales > Taxaceae > Taxus > Taxus wallichiana. The sequence continues at coordinate 69,936,130 of CM031233.1, forward strand.
CATTTAATTAATATTATTTAATTTCCCATATCGGCATAAAATCCCCTTGAACAATATTTATTTAGTTTAGTAACATAGTTCTAATGTCATTTATTAATTTATTACTCTAGGGATAAGTCTAAACTTACCCTTCCATTAAGTTAAATACAATTAAATTTAATCCCTAAATTAAATGTTGTCCAGTTACCCTTGAGTAAATTTAATTCAATAAAATACAAGAGTCAATGGATTTTTATTTTGAAAGGTCACCAACTACACATTAAGGTTATAATTTAAGTGTATCTTCTAACACTCCTTTAGTTGCCCCATTCAAAAATTACACATGCTTTTTATTTAAGAAATATTTCCACCTAATTCTTACATAACGTTTCTAGGGATGAATCACAAACCTTAGATGGATTCAATGAGGGCTCTTTTATCTTAGGAATTTCACACTAACCCTAAACATCTCTATGGAGTGTCCATATTCATTCCTTTGACTAATTTTCTCTTTTTTTTTTTAGGATTTAGGGCCACGTGAAAGAGGAAGAGCCGTGAGAGCAAGAAGAGTAACCGTGGCCAAATTTTTCATGGATTTAGTTGTAAGGTTTACACTATTTCCCATTTGTTTAATGTATATATCCTACAATGGATTTGGTTTGTATTTTAATAAAAACATTTTCTTGTTTTGAGTTCAACAATTGAGGAAAATCCCCATCTCCTTTAATCTAAAAATCTTACACATTTGGGAGCCATAAAACAAGATTTGAGAGCTTTAAAACTTAATTTAAACTCATTTTTAGTTGCTGGAAGTTACCTTTTTGTGGTTTTTGGCCCTAGATGTTAATTTCAAAGTTGGGTTTCTAATAGATTGATTTTATTTTTCCATCAAAAGTGCCGAAAGTGCCACCCTACGCAGGGCATCAATTTTGTGACAACCACATTTTTCGGGGTGGGGGTTCATTGATTGCTGCTCTTTGTTGGGTGGTACTTCTGAAACTACCGCTCTGCATAGGGAAGAAGTTATATTCTCCAAAAATAGAACCTTCCAAACATGCATTTTGAATACTTTGCAACTTAAATTAGTTTTTTTAAGTAATAACAGATTGAACTAAGGATTTTTCCTTTCATTGGTTACTATATTGATAAAATTTCTTATTTTCATACTCAATTTACATACATCAACTCATTCTCTATTCTTTCCTTCAATATAACAAGAATGTAACTATAACTTCAATACTTCCATATGCCTTCTTTTCAATAAAAACAAGCAACTATTTCCTTTCTTGCACAATAACTAAATGACAACCCATTTTAAGCAACAAGTGTATTTTAACAAGATCATCAATATTTTTGAAATGATACAAATCCCACTTTGGAGACAATAAAATAACTTAGGTTGAAAATAAATTCATTTCCATTTCAAGTCCACTTCTAAGTTTCTACTTCATCTAAACAATGCAAATATTTCTCAAGAACTTGGTTCATTCTTACAATATAATAGTCTCTCTTTTCAACAAATACAAGGGAATAAATTTCAAGCTCTCCACTTTCATTTACAACAAGGACTAACATCACAAATTTGATAAACAAAATAACCAAGAGCTTCACTTTTAAAATGCAAGTTTACAAGCCTTCCACTTTAAGTGGAAACAACATGATCACAAATTTACAAAGAGGAATCTCATCTCCATTTCTTCAAGGTGCTACAAAGACAAAATATTCACTTGAGCTCCACCATCTTCCCAAATTCCAAAACACAACAACCAAAATAGGGGAGTAGGAAACACTCTCCACCCAACCAATAATCCAATGAGGAAGAGAAGTCTTCTTCCTCATTGGCCCCCGAGCCCCAAAAATGAAGCAATGAGGGGTATAAGACAACCATTGGCAACTTAACAAGGCTTCCACATTCACATTCAAACCAAACATTCAACACAACAAGAACAACAACAAAATCACATCAACACACATAATTTTCCCAACACAAAGGCTCTAAACTCAAGCCAAGAAAGAGAAAGGAACATGGGGATCTACTTATGCCTCCCAAGGGTTTGGGTGCCCACCTTAAAACCTCCAAGAACTCAATCACAACCCACAAAAATATTATTCCTCCCTCAAAGAACAACAACTCTTATGCCTCCCTCAAAGAAAAATAACTCTTATGCCTCCCTCACTCTTATGCCTCCCACAATAAGACAACAAGATAAGAAAAAATTTAACTTATCACAAGGTGGGGCACCCCAACCCAACTCCCTCCTAAAATACCCAATAAAATATTATGCCTCCTCCAAAATATCCCCATTTCCATTTTCTCCTACACAACCTAAGGGCCATTTTACTTCCCAAAAAACACATGCAACAACAATTCATTCACAAACATATGCACAACAAATTAGCAAAATAAAACATGGGTGAAGACCCTACCTTGCCATTGCAAGAGTTTCCAATCCAAAAGCAAGTTCCAAGCCTTTTCCAAGTCCAAGAAATCACAATCCAACTCCAAGCTCCAAACAACACTCTCCAAGAAATCTCCTCTAAAAGAAAAAGTCTCCAAAATAAAAACAAGTAACCCCCAAATCCTCAAACAAATTAGAATAAATATAAAATAGAGGAGAGAGAGGTGATGTGGCTCCATGTAGGATGCCACATCATTTCTCCTCCATTCCACATCACAAGGTCAAACCCAATATCCAAAGCACAATAAATTGGTGGTTGAGGGAATGACAACCCTCTTACACACTCAAACCCAAACCCACACCCCTAAAGGACACAATTAAAGACTCTTGTAAGAAAGGTGTAATTAATTGCTCTTTTTCTCCATTAAAACACACAAAAAGGCCTAAAATAAGCCCCTCACATCATAGGTATATAGGGTGGGTGACTTTAAGAGGTGTGGGACAAGCTTAACTTGTCCCACAAGCCTCTAAAATTGGCTAGAAAGTCAAAATCTGAAATTTACATGCAAGGTTGAGTGCACAACACTCAAAAGTAATTAAATTCTTTCAAATCCAACACAAACCAAGACTACCAACTCACATTAATTACCCCCTTTTGTCACATCCTAAATTACACTAATTAATCAAGTTTAATTAACTTAAAAGGAGTACTTAACAATAATAATAAAAGTGACTCATAATACTAACAAAATACAATTACTTACAAATAAATAAAATCAAAAAGGGAAAACCACAATTAACCAAGGTCACATTTGAGGCCACCCCCAATGGGGACCTCCTAACAAACTAACAACAATAACATCATACATTTACACTAGTTACCATGGTGACCTATTTCCAATACCCCAAATTCCTTCATTGTTGGTCTCTTATCCCCTTTTGTTTCTTGTGTTGCAAATGACTCAAAAATCAAAACAATACCTTTCTGGCCTTATGTCCATATTAACGACATCGAGATAATAAAATTCACACATATACATATCAATTCACATCATCAATATCATAACTAAACCATCGCTAAAATTAAGTAATTCACCAATTGTTCACAATTCTAAATATTTCGATTTTATCAATTTATCAATTAGCAATAAGATCACAAAACCAACTAAATCATCTAGAAACATCTATATATCAAATCCAATGTGTCAATATAGTAGTAGCTCAAGATCGTCAAATACTAATATGTCAATCCATGCATATAATCCATCATGTAAATCACATCATGTCATAAATCTAAAACATCCATACTGTCTATCAAATAAGATAATCAAATATAAAAATGTTCATATATCAAAGTCTAAAGATCAATATGATAATAATGTCTATGGATCTAATCCAAAATAAGAAAAATCATAGTAATATCAATGTCGAAGAGGAGTGGGCACTACAGATAAGGTGTCTTCATGTCTTAAAACAAACGTTATATTTTAAGTATTATTTTCTATATGTAAAGGATGAGTAAAAAGTTTAAACTAATCGCCAATGATTGCTAAATTTAATCCATTATGTGTAGAAATTATTTTTTGAATGAGCTAAATGACAAGGAAAATTACAAATTTCTATTGATGTTATTTTCAATAGTAATAAATTATAAAGTAAATGTAATACGACTAACAAAATATAAATAATTAGTGTTTGAATTTAAATATAAAGAAATTTTAATTGAGTACATTTCACTCGAACATTAATATACCTCTATTAAGAGAACCTAAAAATATAGACAAAAAAAAAAATCATGAGTTGGAGATATCTTACCAAGAAAAATAAAACTCATGGTTTCGAGCCACATTACTATAGATTATGAGATCAAGTATCCTCCTAGCAGGAAAACAAATTTTATTAAGGAAAGTTTTACTTTGATTATCAAAGCCATAGAACTACCAAATATATAACAAACACATGATTTACTTGAAATAATATATAATAAAAGGAATCAAGATCTTGGGTTATTTATGAGTTACAAGTAGTTTATAATCATCAACCCAAATTCCATTGGATTCTTTCAATAAATGGCTATAGGGACACCTTCGGGTATGGGTTAAAATTATACATATGGAATAAGTTCAACATAGTAGGGAACTCTAACTGTAGATCATTTGAAAGACATTGAGGACCCAAGTCCACCCTCATGTCTAGCTTAGAGAAAGTACTCCACCACTCAAGTTAATAGCTCTAGTATAATAAAAATGTTTACCATCCATAGTTTTTAAACGAAGTGGGGTTTAGTAGGTTAGGACAATTGGATATTTCTATGCCCGCTAAGATTTGATTCCTAGTGAGATATTAGAGGCAAGTTGAGGTGTGCGTATTCAAAGATGGATGAGTTAGTGGATTTCTGATGGAGGAGGTGATTTCGATTGTGAATTATCCTTGAAGGTTGGTGTGGTGTGTATTCTACGGGTTAAAATGTTTCATCGAAAAGGTTGTGTGGTCTTCACGATATGGGGTCCAAAGTTGTATCCCCGATCGATTGTTTCTTTGTTGATTATTAAAGTGAAACAAAGGGAATGTTATCCTTCAACCCTATATTTAACAATAAAAAAGATAAAAATATATAAAACTCTAATTTTTAATAAAAAAATTCAAATATGGAAATTGTGTTTATTCATAATGATTAAAAATGGAGAGAGGAATTTTCTAAGGCGTTAAAAGGAAATTAAACCTTTTTAATTTTTTTGAAGTCTCATATTTTTTATAGATAGTCTGAAGTTGTAGTTGAGAACTTAAAATTTCAACTTCTCCTTTACCATTACTACTATATACAAAATGTAAAGGGTTTCTTTTCACGTTATTAATAAGAATATACAAATATTTTATGTTTCCATTTCAATGCATGCAAAAAAATTTATAGATATTTTGAGGGTATGTTTTTATAGTCTTTATATTCGTTATAATCCCCATACTTAGCCTCATTCTATGATGGCTCAAATGATGCTTTTTTTTCAACATTGTATAGCTAATATTTGGACCTTTCTTATAAGTTACAATGATATCAAATGTATACAACTCGACCTTGTGGTAAGATCAACTCGTGAATAAACTTAGAAGCTTGACATCGAATGATGGAATGAATAATTAAAATAGACTAAAAATTATACAATGTTGTTGTATGCAAGAATTTTTTAGCTATGCAAAGAGAATTAGAACTAACACCTAGTAGTCCTAAAACAAAGCTAAATCAAAATCTATGCATCATCATGCTTAGAGCTTAAACAAGACTAATCTACCAACATCCTTGCATTAGAATATGAATAAAAATTCAAACTAACATGCTAATACATTAATCTCTATCTCTATTGAATGTTAATCAAATGAAATGAACCTATTTAGATCCTTAGCAATCAAAGGGTTGATTGTATGTTTGAATCCCAAGGTTTTCAAGAATGGAGTCTTGTCAATCCATGGATACAAGACCATTTGATGTATCTCCATATGACTTCAAACTTGGAAGAATGAATGCAAGAAATGAAAATAGATAGATCCTCTAATGAAGAATGATCTAAGAGGATAAAATGGCTATAGCTTAGGCTATATACTCATTTAGGTGTAAGAAGAAAGGTATGAGGATAATAGAGAGGTTAGGTTAGTTGTGGATAAGGGAGGTTTAGAAAGGGTTGAGTCAACCTTCGGAGAGTTTATTTTGTCCTTTAGTGACTCATGGGGTTTGAGGGTTTTTATTAATTAACCAAAGTGATTGATTGATAGGTGTGCAAGCTTATACAAGATTTTTAGAGGAATAGTTAGTATGATTTATGTTATGAGAGGATTTTAATCAAATAAATGACGATCTATTGATTAAATAGAAGAGATAATTAATTAATTAAGAATAATTAATTAATCTAGATAGAAATGGGAGCTAATTAATTGAAGGTATTTAATTGGTGTCGTTGTTGGATAGAAGATTTAATTAGCTAACATATAATTAGCATAATTTAAGTATTTAAACTACTCAAGCTAAATTATAGGTGTCTATATTTACCCCTTTTGAGGTGGCATAAGTGACTCCACTTCAAATAGAGTAGATAGATAAAATTTTGAAGACATAGAATACAAATTAGTAGAAGTGAGAGATGTCACCTTGAGTGTCAATGGAGTGACGATAGAAGGTGATCGATGATAAAAAGAGGTGAGAGAAATGGATAGAAGAATGGGTAGGGGTAGGATTACCTTGGTGAATAAGAAGAATAGAGTTGATAGGAGCGTGATGTGGAAGAAATATGGAGAAGTAGAGAGATGAAATAACTTTCATCCCTTGCATTGGAAACAACCTTAGTATCATCATATTCCCAAAGATCTATGTCATCGGTCCTTATTAAAAATATAATTGTACAAAAAAAGTAGAATGACATGAAAATAAATACTATGAACAATTTTCCATTTCTGAAAACAAAACCTCAATGCAACATATAAAAATTAATGCAATATGACAAGAAAACACACTCATTTAACAAGGAAAACAAGTACAAACACATATTCTAACTAACAACGGTCAAGATGGTTGTACAAATGCTTTGTTATGAAGATGAACATCCCCAAATGTTAGTGATTGATAACAAGGATGAAAATGATGCCCCTAGAAAGGATACATGCAATGTTAGATGATAAAGGTTACCCAAGTCCAATCATAAAGTTTTTGTGTGAAACAAAACAATATCAAGAAACTAGATGTACCTGTTGGTGTTCAAAATAATCTCGCCCCATTTTTCATTGCAATTCTTCATTTTATGGGCTCTATCATGTTTTCAATCTCCTGTATTGATGCTTGAAGACTTTTACCTCCATTTGGTTTCCATGATCAGTCCATTCGTTGGTCAAGGATCACTTAAAGGTTTAGAATTTGTTTTTGTTCCTTTGTCAATCTTAGAGAGTCTATAACTTCAGCGTAAAACTCAAGTTTTTCCTTTCCTTACACTTTCCATGATCCACGTTTTGTTGTCCCTATCATTTTTGTCCCAAATACCTATGGAAAAATGATTAGATGTAGCTCGAGAAGATCATATTTGAGCCTTATAACATTTCCAAATTCTCTGTCCTTGAAGAAAGATTCATTTCCAAGCACAAATGGTGATTTTCATGCATTTTATGGTTTGACGGGTATATTTTTCCTGGTCAAATTTACTTCTCAGCATCAATTTAAATTTGGCCCTTTTTGGTTGGATGCGGCTCAAAAGGGAAATCTAAAAAATATAAGGCTCGCTTCAACCCAATTATTTTCCACGTGGAGGAATGACACTCATTTGAAAAATCACCTTTTGGTTTGGCCTTGAAGTTGCATCGAGGGAACACGTGGAGATTTCTGCTACCTTGACCAGACTTAGACAAATTTTTCATGATACCGGTACAATTTTGGTGAACCATGCACACGTGGAGGGCTGGCATTCATTTGAGGATCTGCCTTAGGGTCCCACCTTAATAATTACGACAGGGTGACTTGTGGAGGCTTCCACTAGCTCTACTTTGTACTTAAACTTTCCAAAGTAATTTTGAAAGGCATGGGACATGTGGAGGGACCGCGCCGATTTGGGTAATTAATCCTAAGTTATATTTTGAAGAAGTGCTAGGAGGACACTTAGAGGATTCCTCTCACTCTGCCATTTTCTTGGAATTTTCAACGGGCAAAGAAAACTTTCTTGGAACCTGAACACATGGCACCTTCCGCTGATTCTTCAATATTTTTAAACAACTCTTCTAGACTAAGACACGTGGTGATCTCACGATTGTTTGGGTCTTCTCTTTTGAGGGCCATGCCAAAGGTGCACCAAGGCAACACATGGGGGATTCCGTTGGCTCCTTTTTACATTGAAGCTTTTCAAAGGCCAAAAGGCATTTTTATTGGGCACGAGGTGGAACGTGTAAGGCCCGCACTTGTTTAGGAATTTCCTCAGTGCTTCTCCTTTGTAGTTTCACTAAGGAAACACATGGAAAACTATGATATAAAGTAGAAAAGGTGTAGAATCAATGGTTTTTATGCATTGTGTTTGTTTTTCCACCGCTTTGCTCAAAGACTCCTAGAGACGTGAATACACACTATTTTTCATCGTTATTTGACGAAATTCATTATCGTCTCTATCTATAAAGTTCCATTTGATGGATTCAAAACTTAATTTTTGAGTCCAAGGATTGTTAAGGTTGATATTTTGAAGTTGAAATTGCTTAGGCATTTGTAAAAATGGGAATTACCAGAGGAGATAGATGTGGGTCAAAGTTGCAGAGGAAAGAAAGGGAAAAGTGTGAAATGATAAAAGTTGTAGGCATAAAAGATGAAAAATGTATTTCCTCGAGAGAAAAAAGGATTACCTATCCGATCCGATGTGTAGAGCCTCGAAAAATGATTAAAAGGGGATTTTGCATGACAGAATCATAATGATTAGAAGGATTGCAAAAAATTTGTGGCATGGCATCTTAGTTATTAGTCGAGGGCCCACGAAATGTGATCGGTTCAGAATTGGTCAACCTCGCAGCTTTGATTTGAATTTGTTAAATTTCGTTATCTTAAACAAATTGGTAACAAGAAAAGTTCACTCAAATACTATTATATTTTGGGGGAAAAATTTAGTGAGAAAAATGTATAAATGCAATGACAATTACTCTTGCAAATTTTCGAGGTTGAATTCTTAAGAGAAAATTTGAGAAATTCATCTTCCCGAGAGACCAAGCTAAGATAACTGTTATTTTTCTTCGTGTTAGATTTTCTTTCATGTCAAGTTTGTTGCAGATGTATAGCCATTAAAGAGAACTTAGATTGCTCTAGAATATTTCCCTATTTGATGAATCCAAGCAATTTTGAAATTAATTTGTGTCCAATCTCTAGCAATTTGCGTCTCGCTTTGTTTAGAATGTCTCAGTAAATAGTTTCTTTCATTCCTATTATAATATTACATTGAAATATTTTTGAAATCACACAGGTCTCATCCACCTAACAGTTTAATGGTATTTGCAATTTCATTTCAAGAAGATCCTTCATATTCAATGAGATAAACAAATTTAAAATCAATTCACTATCATTTGTTGATAAATATTGTTTGTAAGTCTTCAGTGTACCTTAGGCATGATTGATCAAAGACTTTGGTGTTTAATTGAGTCTCTCAATTTGATCCTTCATGTTAGAGTCTATAAAATTATGTGAAAATGTGTTGATCGGGCCTCCATTAAAGCACACCTTCGGTTTAAGGAATTTCTTAACTATTCTAAAGCTTTCTGTTGTTGAGGTTTTCATTGTTGTGAAGTCCCTCGAAGACACGGTATAATCAACTTTATCCCGCTTCGTCTCCCACAAAAATTATTCAAAAACATGAATTCATCCTCAACCACCCATGTTTTCCTTGTATATATTAAAAAGGAAAAAAATCTACTTACTAAAATATGCGGGACAATCAGGATTTCTTAACGTCTTTAGTAACCTTAGCCTTGTGTTGAAAGTATCTCCATCGTTTAGAAGTGGCAAATCTTAAGAGTTAAATTACGGAGTATTGACAATATTTTCCCAAGGTTTTCTTCATAACATTTGTGCAAAAGAAGCATATCTCCATCTCATTCATCAAAAAGGGGTTACACTAAGGGTCCTCTCACCCCGGTCGAAGAGGCATGGTATAAAGTAGTGAGGAAAGGTCAAATAATCTTAAAGGTGTTATCAATCTCTCCACCAATATGAGTGACAAATTTCCAGTTAGATCTCATCTCCGGTACAAAATGATACCCATTATGATCTATCTATCTCTAAGATCCCTTTCAAATCATGTGTTGCATCTTGGCTTGAAAAGGAGAATGAATTTGGATACCAACACCACCTGGCACCATTACCGGGGACCTGATTTGCATTCTTTGAGGAAGATTTGTTGATTTTTTGTTAGTTAATATCCATTTGGCCTATCAAAAACACTCATGGCACCATTTCCGGGGACACTTTGAAGTATTTGAAAAAGGTGTACACGTATAGACCACAGTAATGCTTTTTACAAATTTTTAAAGTGTTAATACATTCTTTGAAACATCATATCTGTTCATATCTGTAAGAATTGTTGAAAGTTGTGAGTTATAAGTGAAATATTTCTATGTTATAAAACTATTGCACTAAAATTTGTATCATCATTGATAATTTTTGGTAAAAGAAGAGAAGATATTGTAATCTTTGCATGAATCTAGTATTGATATACACTTGATGGGTCTTTCAAAGTGCATTTACATAAACTAAGGTGAAAATACTTAGTGGAAAATTCGTTTTGTTTAAATTCTTTATAAATATCGTGTCTTAACATATATCACGTAATATTTGTCATTAATATCTGCAAAGTTTGGAAGGAAGAAGATATTTCTTCACTAAGTACCCTAGTAGAAGGTTATTTTAAGAGTGGGAAAGTCTAACTCGGAAGGAAGAAGAATTTGAAAGGCTTTTGGAGATCAAGCATCAAGAAAAGAGATCTCCATTGATGAAACTAATCAGCCTATGATTGAAGATTACAGTACTTCCTCAAGTACTTTTGAATCAAGTAGTCTCTTTGTTGAATTGAATTCTCCATTTGGAGAGGGTCCTTCATCTATATTTGAAACATTTACTTCTCAATATGTCCATGTATTTTCAAAATCTAATAGATTTTTCCAAGATACAGATCCTTTAGAGGGCATTCATTTTAAAAATTACATCCATGTACCATAGAGACCCCTCACTCCTCATCATTCTATCTCTCTTATAAGATCACCTCCTCACAATAATATGGCCCACCTCCACCAGACCTCCATTTGTTAATACTTTTGGTTCCATAAGTTTTAGAGGTATGGTTGGCTATCCAAATGTTGTGCCACAAGATATAGGAAATAGATTGCCTAAGTTTAAAGGAAATTATGTAATAACTAGTGATAAACACTTAAAACTCTTTATCAATATGGTGGAGGACTTCGAAATAGTGTTTGAGGATTTATACATTAAATTATTTATCCATACTCTAGAACAATATGCAAGGGACTGGTATAAATCTCTGCCAGATAATTCTATTAACTCGTGCAAAGAGATGAAGAATGCTTTTAGAATGTAGTATGGTGATAAAATAGACCCTAGGTTTCTTTTATTAGAGTTTGAAAATATAAAAAAGAATCCTAATGAATTAGTGCATGATTTCAATAATAGATTTAAGAAAACATGGGAAGACTTCCTATTAATTTGAAGCCATGTGATGAATTATGTTTCATAAAGTATTTAGATGCATTTGATAAGAAAGATTCTTACTAATTAAGGGATAAGAACCTTAGAACTTTGAGGTGGGCCTTTACCATTAAAGCAACTAGAAAACCTCCTAAGAGGAAGGGTTTTAAACTGATCAACCCTAAGAATCCTCAATAAATTAAGGTTATGGATCTTGAGGAAGTTGTAAAGACTTTGGCCGGAGCTATCAAATAAATATCTTACAAGCTGTCCAGTAAGAGAAAGGAATTGGACAAGGACAAGATAGACTTGTAAATCATCCTAGAAATGATCAAAGGTTTGATGACAGAGGTAAAGGACCCATAAGATCTAGAAAACCCCAAGCTAGGGAGAATAGAGTAGTGTCGATCTTCTAATTTCAAGAGTTGTGGTTGTCAAAGAGACAAATCAAATGGATTGGTGTGAAAAATACTTCTTACCCCACCTGCCATGTGAAATAGATCAGCAAGTTGAATAATCTAATGATGATGATAACACCGATGATGATGCATGCATGGTGGATTTCTCTACAAGCTCACATCAAGGAGTAATTTCAACTAAGGTCATAAGTGCAAGAACTGCTGCAAGTTTTTGGGATTGTCATTCAACAAGTACCTCTTCTTCCTCCATTTAATACTTTAGAAATAGATATGGTACAAGCATTTGAATTTCCTAATAATGATTTTTAGTACCTAATAGCTCTAATGATTAAGAAGTATGATGGAGGAATCCCATAAAAAGAGGATAGAAAATTTCTAATGAATGTTGTTGTTGCCCAAGAAAAGGAGTATAACACAAGAAGTAAAGTTGTTAAAGGGGAGGGCCTCAAGTCAAACTAAAGACCCCAGTTCTCACCCATGTCCTAAAAGAGGCTCCAAAGAAAGATCCATCTGGAAAAATCCTTGTTGTCTTAAGTAGAGATGGTGTTCCCACCCATGCCCGAAATGTGAAAAATTTTGTGTCATCTAATGAGTTTGTCAATCTATCTCCAAATGTTTCTTTTCCCAAATACATTCCCTATGACATTGCCCAAGTTTTGAGTTAGATCAATATTTATTTCCCAATTTTGGAACAACTTAGGATTCCTAAACACAAGAAGAAGGATTTTGATTATTTGGGATTGGAGGAAGATAGGAGTGCCAAGGTAGAAATATAAATAATGTAAACACTCCTCCTTCAACCATTGTAGACATAGAAAAACCACCAACATTTGAGGAGATTGGTGAACCACATGAAGTTTACTTGGGAACATCTTTGGTTGAGTCTCAATTAAATGTTGATCCATTTTTTACAACACGATTATTAATGAAAGACTGCTAGACAATTGTATATTTGACTCTGGAGCATCATGCAATGTTATGCCTCTTGAAGTCATGAATGAATTGACCATTAAAGTTATAAAAACCTATGGAAAGTGTACTACAATGGATTCTAGAGAGGCACTTATTGGAGGATTTGTGAAAGGTTTGGTGGTACAACTTGCAGCTTATTCGGTAAGAACACGAAACTATATGTTGTCATTATTGATTGCCTTGCCAAATGGGGCATGCTGTTATCAAGAAAGTGGGCTGCAAGTGTTGGTGGAAGTGTTCGGATGGATATTTATTTTTCCACCATTCCAATTGAAGGCTTCGTTCTAAATATGTATGGAGAGAAAAATATGTTGCACCTCATTCAAGATCCAAATAATGCTTCTTATGAAGTTTTGTATGCTGATGTAGATGCAGATAAATTTGTGGGGTTTGTTGATGGCAAGGAGCACAAGATTGATCAGTGTAAATGTCTTGAATAATTGGGTTTACCTTGGACCTTGTTATTTGATGGAGCTTGTTCCAACTTTGGAAATGGTGTTGGCATTGTTCATATTTTTCCAGTGAAGAAGAGTTTGTATTTTCTTTCAAACTTAACTTTGAATGCACTAACAAAATTGCTGAATATGAAGAACTATTATTAGGCTTGAGAATTCCATGGAAATATCATATAATGGATATCATTGTCAAAGGGGATTCAAAATTGATTGTCAAGCAAATTTGAAAAATGTATACTACTAAAAATCGAGAGAATGAAACAATACAAACATGTAATCTAGGATTTGATTGAAATGTTTGACTATTTTAATATTGTGCACCATGATAGAGAGTTTAATGTTGTTGCAGACAAGTTAGTAGTGCTAGGATATAGATTTCTGAATTGTACAAAGTGTCTCCATTTTGTGAGTATGATGATGAAATACTAACAAGGCCATCTCTCCCGATAACATTAAATATTTGCAAGTGTTCGATGATGATGCCGGGTGAAATGGTTTCTACACAACCAAGGTAAGTTTTCTAACCAAAATATAGATTGAGAACCAATGGTGTGTGTTGTTGAAGAAAAGGAAACATTATTTCGTAAATACAACATCCAACTAAAGACAAAAATGATTCCCTGAGGTTTGGTGGCACTCGAGTCAAAATTTGATAATGTTGATTGCATTATTAAAAGGAGTATGTCAGTTTCAAGATATGTTGAAGAGCATGACACAGGCACAAAGGAAAAACCACATAAAATATGGTTAGGAAGTAATCTCAGCAAGGAAGAGAAGCATTCCTATGTTCAATTGATGAAGAAATATCAAGACTGCCTAGCTTGGTCTTACTCTGATTTGAAGGAATACAGGGAATATTTGTTCCAACATGATATTTCACTTGAATCTAATGCCAAGCTTTTTAGGAAGAAATAGAGGCCCATCAATCCGAGCCTTTAATTGAAGATACAAGAAGAACTAAAGAAGTTGAGGGATGGAGGGATCAATCAAGCACACAATATACTCATCTTATGTTGAAAACCTAGTGCCTATCAGGAAAAAGAATTGTGATATAAGGCTATTCGTAGACTTCAGGAACCTGAATAAAGCATCATTGAAAGATAATTACCCTCTTCCAAACATGGAGAATATGCTACAATTTGTAACTAGTTCTGAATTGTTATCCACTCTAGATTGTTTCTCTGGCTATAATCAAGTTGTTGTGAAGGATTTAGAAAGAATAAATATTTCCTTTACTACTCTTTGGGGAACTTATGTCTATGTCAGGATGCATTTTGGATTAATGAATGTTGGAACAACTTTCTAAAGAGCAATGGATGTAGCATTTGTTGGTTATATTAATGAATTCATTGTTGTTTATCAAGATGATGTAACTGTTTTTCCATAAAAATAAATGATCACTTGCAACACTTGGAGATAATGATGATAACGTGTAGAGAGCATGGAATATCATTGAATCCAAAGAAGTGCCACTTTGAAGTGCAAAAGGCGATGTTGATTGGTCACATTTTGTTAAAGGAAGGGGTCATGATTAATCCTGAAAGAGTGGAAGCCATCAACAAGGTTCCAATTCCAAGAACTAAGAAGGGAATTCAATCCTTCTTTGGACAAAGAAACTTTATCATAAGATTTGTGTCTAACTTTACTGAGTGACCATCCCCATTACTAGTATGTTGAAGAAGGACCAAGTTATCAAATGGGAAGAATATTCCATTCAAGTTTTCAATGGGATCAAGGAATCACTATAGCATGCCCCTTTTTGGTAGCCTTAAATTATAAGAATCCTTTTCAAGTGTTTTCTTTTTCTTCAAAGAATACCGTTACATCTGTTTTATTCTGAAGGATGATGAAGGGGTTGAGAGACCAATTTCTTTTTTCAAGAAGGCATTACAGGATCCGAGTTAAAGTACATCATCATGGAGAAGCAAGAATTTGCCTTGGTGAAAGCAACAAAGGTTTTAGACCCTAAATCTTGAGCTCTAAAGTTGTTGCTTATGTTCCCCATAGCATGGTGAAAGACATTTATCGAGATGGAGGTCTCAAGCAAAATAAGTGGATGGGTGAACAAGTTGCAAGAGTATGACATGGATATCCAAACCATGAAATTGGTAAGAGGTTTTGGCCTAGCTAAACTTATGGTTGAGAGAAAATTGTAATCCATTGAGGTGAATGAAGTAGAAGGACAAAGGGTGGATGTCCTTGAAAGGTTAGTAAGCTCGAATGGTACAAATATATAATATTTTATCTCGATATCTATGTTCCTTGAACATTTCAAGTAAAAATCATAAAATATCCCTTAAGTTAGCCTCTAAAAATTATGTCATTAGTGATTTTGGGTTAGCTTGGAAGAACCCAGAGGGAGTGCTCTTAAGATGCATTGTTGAGGATGAAGCCCCAAATGTAATTGCTGATCTCCATGGAGGATTTTGTGGGGAAGATTTTTTGGAAGAGTTACATCACATAAAATCTTGAGGGATGGTTATTGGTGGCCAACTATCTTCAAGGACACAACTCCTTTGGTCAATAAATGTGAAAGTTCCCAACATTTTTCTAGAAGAATGAAATCTTTAGGATCCCTTCCTTTGTAGCAGGTGTTAGTTGAAGCCCCATTTAGACAATGGGGAATGGATTTCAGTGGGAAAATTTATGATCCTTCTAGTGCTGGTCTTAAATGGATTCTTATAGCAATAGATTAATTCACTAAGTGGTATGAAGCAATCCCCACTAAGAAAGCAACACACCAAGTTATCATGTACTTCATGCTAAATCAAATCATATGCATATTTTTGTTCTATTTCGCTTCCTACTAGTAACTATATTTTGGTTACTATGTGGCATAATGCTTTATCTCGGATTTTGATCCTCTTTTTTTCCCTCTATAGCTCTATTTTTTTTGTTGAGCCCTTATTATAACAAGGTATAGTCCATTAAAAAATATTTACCAATAATTAAAAAAAACATCATATGTGGATTTGGAGTGCCATCTAAACTTGTTGCTGATAATGCCATGAATTTCAGAGCCAAACCTTTGGTGGCAATGTGCGAAAAAGAATATGGGATCAATTTAACATATGCTTCTGAATACAATCCCCAAGGAAATGGACAAGCTAAGTCCAGCAATAAAAACTTGTTGAAGATCATTATAAGAACCTTGGAGCTGAACAAAAGGAAGTGGGGGAGCAACTAAAGTTTGTTGTTTGGGCTGACATAATCACTGTCAAAAGAGATACTAGTAAGAGACCATTTGAGTTGATATATAGAACTCAAGCTTTGTTGCCCCTTCATTTACAATTGTCTTCATTTTAGTTTGTTCAAAAAATTGAATATCAAGAAGTTAGTCCATATGATGCTTGAATCAATTAGATTATTGAGTTAGATGAAGAAAGAAGGGCATCCCATCAGCGGTATGTGAAGTTAAGAGAAAATTTGAAGAAGTTATTTGACAAGAAGGTGACTCCAAGAGCTTTCAACATTGGGGATCTTGTGATTTTATGGGATAGTAGGCATGAAGATAAGGGAAAACATGGTAAATTTGATGCATTGTGGATGGGCCCTTATTCAATTGATATTCGAATTGGTGAAAATACCTTCTTCCTAAAAGACTTAGATGGGGAACTACTTGAATTTCTTATTAATGGCAGGAATTTGAAACATTTCCTTGATTGATTTCTCAGAATCAAGGTATACTCCATTGTATAGTGTATAGTTTTTTTTTTTCATTTTCTTTTGTGTTTTTGTTCATTTTGGTCCTTAGTGACCTAGTTTTGTTGGTTTCTCGGTTCATTTTTTGGAGGATGGTTATGGTTTCTCTACTCTGCAAGCTTATTCTTTGACTTCATTACCCAATGGTCTATTTTTGGCACTTGGTCTACTATTTGTTCTTGTGGCACTCATAGGGAGTGCCCATCCCCAAGTCAGAGCCGATGTTGGTGCTATAAATAGTCTCGCCCGTTTGTCATTGAAATTATTCAGTTTGCGGGATTTGTCATGTTTTCTATCTCCCTGTATTGGTGCTTGAAGAATTTTTCCTCCATTTGGTTGCCATGATTAGTCCCTTCCTTGGTCAAGGATCGCTTTGAGGTCCAGAATTTGTTTTTGTTCCTCTGTCCATCGAAAGAGTCTATAACTTGGGCGTAAAACTCGGGTTTTCCTTTCCTTCCATTTTCCACATTCATGTTTTGTTTTCGCTATCATTTTTGTTCCAAATACCTATGGAAACATGATTAGGTGTATCTCAAAGGATCCTATTTGATCCTAGTAACATTTCCAAATTCTCTGTCCTTGATGAAAGATTCATTTAAGGCTCAAACAATGATTTTCCTTCTTTTTATGCTTTGGCGCAGTGCATTTTTCTTTGTCAAATTTACTTCTCAACATCAATAGAAATGTGGACCTCTCGTGAAATGTTGGTTGATAGGTTGTTGTGTGTGTGTTGACTCCTTGATCCAAAGCTGATTGTGAGAGATTCCTTTTGGCTGGGAGGAACTACCTAAAATAGAAAGCAAGACCACTAGAAAGAGTTAAACAATATATGCAGTGGACTGCCTAGCATATGCTAGATCCGGGAAGTGTGATACTTCCTAGATGGCTATCAATCCACTATTTAAAACAATTTAATGCTTGGTAATAAAGTAAATCCTATTGTAGTTAAAATGATTTAGGTATCTCATTTAAAACACAATAAGAAAGATCTAATCTAATAAGCTAGGTTAAAATAAGATCGAAGGTCAAGTAACTAGTTCTGGGTCTTTGCAGGTCTGACAGAGGTCTTAGGCAGGTCACAGGTGATTAAGGGTGATGTGGGAATAGGTAGGTAGGTTACTATTTTGGGCTGTATTGGTAAATATAGAGACCGATGCTGGTTAAGGGTGACCAATGTTGGTTTGGGAGAACTAGTGTGCCGATTATTGTGGGATATTAGGAATGTCACAGAATGAGCTTTAGATCTCCCTTATGATTGCACCAAGGACTAGGCTGGTCGAATGAGGTATTAAGTTGTTTGGATGGGATTTGGTGAGGTTTTAATAGGGATATGGAGGGGTGAGTATTAATGGAGGTCAGTGGGTGGCTAGGAGAACAAAGGATGAAAATACAATGATGAAATGAGTGAACCAGAGGAGTAAAATGTTCTACTTACTTGGAATCTGGTTCTGGACATCTGTGAGTGAGGAATGAAGGTGTTGATAAGAGGTTGAACAATGAAGAGGATCACCAAAATGTTGGGGAGCTCTTGCATGGGCTGCATGTGCTCTCCTTCTTCCTGATTGGATCAAAATCTGTCTTTGGGGTGAGTGTTGGATGGTTGTTGGGTGAATGTTGGATGTCTATGCAAGAGAAAATACTTGATCTCCTTCTTTGCATGTGTGTTCTCCTTAAAACTTGTTCTCAAAAGATGTGATATCTCTCAAGAATCTGCCAACCTCAAAATAAGGTTGTTTTGGGGGTTAAAAGGTGACCGATGGTGGTTCCAGCTTAACCGGTGGTGGTTAAGGGTAACCGGCATCGGTTAGGGTGGGATTTCTAGGTTTACTAAACTAGGTAGATCCCCTTGATTTTCTGGGATCTCGTGTGTTGGCCCCATGGATTAGGATGGAAGCTTCTTTTTAAGCATGTGGGAATGTGGTTAGAGGGAATGTAGGCATTGATTTTTAGGGTTTGGGTAAGTCTTAGTTAGTTATGGCAACTTACTAAGAATAGGTCTTAGGGTGAGGTGGCTTGATGAGGTGTCTAGGTGAGGTGGGTATGTGGGCATTATCTCAATTAGGATATTTAAATAATAAATATAGTGAGGATAATGAATTAATTTAATTTAAATAATTAAATTAATATTATAGTGAGGTGAAGGGGGCCATGGCTAGGTGGATGTGTTCAAGGTATTTATTTATCGAGGGACCAAGGGGAGTGTGACCCAATTTTGGTGTCTACATTTTGCCCCTTTTTATTGTGTAGCTTGTATTGTAAGCGATGCGCTTGAAAAAATAAGATGTGGTTGCCCCATGTGTGGGTGGAGGTGATCCCCCTCAAACAGGAACTGATGAGGTAGAAGGTAGAATCGGTGAGTGGTTTGATAAAAGGTAAATGTGATGAAAAGGAAGGTGGGTAATAGGGGAAAAAGGAGAAAAGTCTACTCGGGTAATCTAGGTAATGGGTCAAGGTCAAAGGTAGCAATAGTCAAAACACACACACACGTATAAACTGCAACACAGTACTAGGTTGAAGAGCAGGAAAACTCTACATTGTCTAAGGTTGATAGGTTTATCCAAACAAGGTTGAGGTGATTCCGGTATCCAAGGTATAGGATATGGTCAGGAAACATGACATAGGTTAGGTGTAGGAATGTTTAGGTGTGTTCGGTACACCAAAGGTAGGGTCAGGATAAATGGTCATGGCAAGAGGAGAGGTAAGGTAAGGTCATCAGGTCAATCAACATAGGTAATAGTGCCACAAGGTATAACGAAACACAGGAGGTCAAAGGTCACTAGTGATGGTCCAGGTCAAGAATCTAGGTCATGACATGGGTAGGGCGAGGTATGGGTAAAATAATGAGTCCCCAAAGGAGGACGCGGGTAGGTAATAAATGATGAGGGCAAGAAGGTGAGGGGAATGGTCAGGGTAAAGATTGGGTGTGGAAAAAAGAGTGATGGGTAGGGTAATAGGGTAAAATTTAGGGCAATGTGGAAAAGTATGTGACCAATTGATGCTAGTCAAGGGTAACCGATGCGTATAGGCTAACCATCCATGGTAAGGTAGGGCACAAGACCGATGCCGGTGAAGGTAAAATTGATGTCGGTTAGGTCGGGTTTAGTATAAAAAAAAAAAAATCATGTTTTTGTTATTCATTTGTCATCTAGTGAATTGAGAAAATGACACAAGAGAGAGAGAAAAGGGAAAAGTGTCCAGATAGAAATGGAGAGTTGAGTTGGCAAGCCAGAATGGTGGGTGATTGGTTGTTGAGAGGTGGGTCCATGGGATCGGTGTGTGTGATTTGATTGGTTGGAGTCATGGGTAGCGATTTGGTGATGGTAGAGGCAAAGAGGGATCGGGCGGGCCACCGGTCAGTGCGTGTGCCTCGACATGTGCCACCATGACAACAACAACATGATGAGGTAAGTCTAACTCTTGTTGTGTTTTGTTAGATAGATTAGGTGATTTGGAAAATTGGGTTTTTTTTTTTTGTTTTGGGTGGGGAAAATAAAATTTGGAAGATGGGAGGGTAAATTGGGTAAAATAGGAGCGGGGAGAGAGATAAGTGGGAGAAGAGGGGAGGGGATGAGGTGTAGGGGAGTTGTAGGTGATTTTGGGTGGGTAGAAGTGTTAGGGGTGGTAATTTTTTGAGAAGGGAGGGTTTGGGGGTCGTGGGTTTTCACCGTGATGTAGTGACCGCGTCGGTCGGGGTTAGGTTTAGTCGACGTTGGTAGGGTTAAACCGGTATCGGTCACAAAATAGGTGACCACTGTTGGTTTACAAGTGATCGTGGTCAGTTAGAGAGAATCGGCACCGGTCGGGTTTTGGAGAGCAAGGGGCCAAAAGTGCCACAGGTTGGGTGGTTGAGATGGGTAGGGGTAAAATAGGGTGTGGAAAAATGAGAGTGGGTGAGTATGGGTATGATAAATGTAGATTAATTTTTTATTTGTATTGGATGTAGGGGAGAGATCAGCTACACATGCGGGACAAGGGTTCCACCCCTGCTCGTGATAGTTCATGGTGCAGTGACCCCTGAGGAGTTGTAACATGTGGAGGAGGTGGGCTGAGTGGGGTCAGCGACATCTGGCATGCATGTAGTCTAGAAATCAAGTCGATGGTTGCTCTCATTGATAGATGGGATTTCATGACCAACATTCCACCCACCTACCGATGGTGAGATCATAGTCACCCTGGAGGATGTGTTCAGGATTTTATGGCTACCCATATTGGGTACACAGGTCTATTTGATCTCCTCGAGGCCTCGGAGGAGTTGATGTTGATGGTGTTTGGAGAGGGGATGGACGAGCTAACATTCCATAGTGCCAACTTGAGCTATGGAGAGATGTACCTAGCCCATCCGGAGGAGATGAGGCTAGTAGTTCTATTGATGGAGGTAGTGTGTTGCTTTACACTACTAGATGTAGAGGGTGGGTGGTTTCCCCACTCATTGATGGGGTATTACATGACATGATGATCGATAAGACCCACTTTTTTTGGGGCACCAGCATTCCTGGTGTAGTTATATAGGGAGTTATGGGCATATGGGTTTGCTATGTAGGTTCAGCCTTGTGTTGTACCTTTTTACTTCATTGTTGGGCATATGAGCACATTTTATGTGTGTGTGCATGGGTATGCCTCGGGCTGATGCCTTTCCATCAGGATTTATATGAGTGGGGTATAGGCGATGGGTGCCTATTATTGGAGAGCAGAGATCAAATAGGCCCACACATGATGTGGCCTATTACAGGCATTTATTAGAGGGGTTGTCTAGAGTGGACATCATATGGAGGTCGTATGTGGGCTTCCCATCATATAGGCATATGTGTGATGAGCTAGCTGGCCTCCAGCTACTGAGATGGATATAGGGTCACCATGTCGGGGAGCATGAGATGATCTTGGTTGTGATTAAGTTGTAGTTTGGGCTGCTATAGGACATACCTCCGCCCTTCTCACAGTATAAGAGAGATGACGTGGAGAGGCCCTTACCTCTACCATAGCTAACAATGCCCATAGGGAAAGAAGAACATGTAGTAGACTGGTGGATTGATGATGTTAGGGTCACAGACAGATATAGATAGTGGTGGGTGGCTCATTTATGAGTAGTACCACCCAGGACTTGCCAGCCGGATCTATAGCCACCATCACGGTGCCGAGGGATGCCCTATAGGGGCAGGTGGTGAACGTTGATTACTCATTTGGGTATGGTGCAGACACAACTTGCTAGCTCAGAGGTGGAGGTGGCTGAGTTACATGTACAGGTGGCCAGTCTTCAGCCCAGATGGCCGAGGTGGGGATGGAGATGGAGATGGAGATGATGGTCGGGTGGCTACCCTACAAGCATATGTGATAGGGTTGTAGGGCCAGTTGGCCACACAGGTATAGATTGGGGATTTATAGGCCCAAATACAGGCACAGGGGTAGGGGCCGATGGCACCACCACAAGCACTCAGGACAGGGTCCCAGTTCACAGGTAGGGCGGGACAGGGTCCCACAGGATAAGGTACAGTATGGGGGGCGAGGCCTATGGGGCCACCATAGACATGCCCATATCCAAGTTACGAGATTCCCTAGGTGAGGCCAGATACTACCAAGATCAGTTGATGGCAGTCGGGATAGATTTCCTATCCTATGGAGAGTACAAGGCACAACAAGGCCTCGAGTGAGAGGACTAGATCTCAGACTCATAGTGTAGAGAGCAGTAGAGGGGCCATCAAACTCTAAGACAGGATCAAGGAGAGGCCACCAACTCACGAGAGACCAGCTCCAGGTGATGTGCCAGTAGGGACCCAACCACCACCTATGATGGGTGGGGAGATGTTATCGGAGTCACCGAGATAGGGGCCGAGGAGTAGAGGGAGGGGACGAAGTGATACCGATATGGAGGATGTCTACCGAGAGGTTGGCTGATATATGGCTCCCAATTTTTGACATTGTTTTGAGTTTTTTTATATATACCAGCTTGCGTGCTGAAGAGAGTGAGGATGTATGAGAGTTTTTGTATATTTTGAGCATATACCGGCCTGTGTTCGAAGATATTTTGTATTGTTTTATTATTTTATTGTATATGAGACCGGCCTACATGTCGATGACATTTTGTATTGAGTATCGGCTGCATGCTGATGAGTTGTTTGAGATGGACATGATGGGATATTCATGCATATTGTATTGAGACACACATATTTATTTATATGATGAGATACATGAGATGCTTGATTTGTTGGTGTTTTATGAGAATTTTAATTTTTGTTGTGATATGGATGGAAACTAGGTGAGTTAGGCATGATGGAGTCAGGTTGGTTTAGGCATGGATCGGAGTCAAGTTGGTTTAGGCATGGATCGAGTTAGGTAATAGGCATGGTTCAAGTTAGGTTGGTTTAGGCATGGATCGAGTCAAGTTGGTTTAGGCATGGATCGAGTCAGGTCGGTTTAGGCATGGATTGAGTTAGGTTGGTTTAGGCATGGATCGAGTAGGTCATAGGCATGGTTGAGTTAGGTTTGTGGTCTAGGCATGGATCGAGTTAGGTTTTAGGCATGGTTTGATGGTTGAGTTAGGTTTGTGGTCTAGGCATGGATCGAGTCTAAATGGGCTAAAGTTGTGATTCATTAATTTATGCAATGAATGGTGATATGGGTCATGTTTATAATACATGCATGATGATGGTAGAGAAATGGAAGTCATAATAAATGTATGGTGTGGTGATGATAAAAATGTGAAGCAACTTGTTATTTGTTTGGTTTAATTTCCAATTTTGGATATAAAAAGGAAACTAAGTAGGGTAGAGTGTGATTTGAGAAAGATGAAAAATGAATTGGTTAGGGTAGAGAGTGGTCGAGCTAACCTCCAAGGGCCCCATGCCCTCGGAGTGCTGCCTACATAGTCTCGGCAAAAGGGACCTCAGGTCGATGTAGTTCTCCCATAAGCTAGGGAAGAATATGAGGAGGTATGAAAATGAGTTGGTAGGTTTTAGGCATGTTTTGGGTTTAGGTCTATTAGGTGTGGGTGGGTTATAGGAAAATTGGTGTAGGTGATGTCGATTATGGAAAAAGAAGAAGATTACCCCAAAGGTACGTGTTGAGGACCAAGTCTTGTATAAGGTAATCAAAACGTAAATAAAGATGGTTAAAAGATACGAGGGGGCAATAAAGCCACCTGATTGGTTAGGATCATACCAAGTAGATCATACCTTGGAGGAGGTGATGAACATGAGTCCCTAAAGGCATTACATGATTGATTATTCAAAGGGTGAAAATTAGTCACATGATCACCAAATGTCATGGTTCCCAAGAGGTCCCTTGAGGTAGTAGGAAATGGGAGTGTGAATGGTGAGAGGGGTGAAAGGTGGGTAATTTTTATATGATATGTGGTAGCATGCTCTGTGGGAAAGAGATCCGAGGTCACAATGGGAAAGTCCATGACGAAAAGTCTTCTTGTTTTGACTTGTATTTGAGATAGATTGATCGATGTGGGAAGTCTATATGGGATGATGAAATTAACTCCTTGAGGTCTTCGTGAAGTTGATCGATGCGGGAAGCTTCAAATTCTCTCACTTTTTTTTTTTTTTTTTTACGCTTTACATAGTTGTCCTTCGAGGGAGCAGTCTATTTATAGCAGTGATTACCGAGAGGAAGATGTCCTTTTGAGGGAGTCATCATTTTATTAGAATTTTGACTCAAGGAGTTGTGTCCCAAGTGAGGGCTTTGAAGTCATGGACAAGACCAAGGTGAGGAATAGAATTCTTGTTCTAGATAATAGGTGAAATGACCATGGGATCTCATCTAAAGGTAGATGAAAAGTATCCATGAGAATCATGTTATGTGCAGCACCGTGGTACACATATTCAAGAGAAGATAACAAGTGACGGGTACTCACATGATTCATTTTTAGTCACGGTGAGATGTAGGAAGTGGATAGTGCTCAAGGGATGAGCATGGAAAGAGGAAAAAAGTAATGTAGGACTAAAATTCAATAGTAGAATGGTCGAAGATGCAAGGCATTAAGGGGCTCAGGCTCGGGTTTACCATCGAGGGAAGATAAATGATAAGCACTTGATCCATAAGTATGGGTTACGATGTATGGTCCAAGCCAATTAGGAGAAAATTTTCCCCATTTACTCTTTTTTCGCTTTGGTTACATGTTGATTTTCTTTCAAGACAAGGTCACCGACTTGGAAGGTCCGTTCATGGACATGTTTTTCATAGGCACATTTGATACATTTTTGGTAAACTTAGAGGTGGTCAAGAGTTTTAAGATGGCATTCATCTAATAACTCAAGTTGTGCTTAAATGGTCTTGATGAAATTCATCATCATTGAGCATGTCATGGAGAGAAATGTAGAGTGAGGGGATTTGGACTTTGAGAGGTAGAACAACCTCTATACCACGTAGACCAGAGAAAAAGGTGTAGCGGTAGTGGAAGTGTGGATACTAGTGCGGTATGCCCACAGGGAAAAAGGAATGTGTGTATGCTAGTCCTTCCCAAGTATCATTAACCACTTTCATGAGAATTTTATTTAAGGTTTTATTAGTAGATTCAGCTTGGCCATTGGTTTTGGGTAATAAGGTGATGAGAAACTCAGCTGAATGCTAAAGGCGTCACAAATTTTTCACAATGTTTTGTTTTTGAATTGTTTTCCATTATCAGTGATGAGATGATGAGGAACACCAAAGTGAAAAATGATGTGATGATTGATGAACTCACATATTTTCTCATCTTTCATGGAGATGAGTGGTATAGCCTCCACCCATTTTGTGTAGTATTCGGTAGCGGTAATGATCCATTGATGTCGTTGGGAAGAATGGGGGTTGATCTCTCCGACAAGATCCAAACCCCATTGAGAGAAGGGCCAAAGGTCACAGAAACCTATAAGGCATGACTAGGTGTATGATGAAGGTTGGCGTGTTGTTGGAATTTTACACAACGTTTGATGTAGTCGCAACAATCATGGTTAAGGGTCGGCCAGTGATAGCCTAGGGAAGGAATACACTTAGCAATAGCAAGGCCACTGAAGTGACCTCCACATATGTCATCATGAACTTCCTTAATTGTATAAGGAATTTCAAAACTCGTGAGGCATCGTAAGAGAATACCATCAAAGCCATGCTTATAGAGGAGGCCCCCATGATGACATAACGAGAGACCTTTTTAAGGAAGGATGTGTTGTCCATTACGGGTGAGATTAGGAGGTAAGATGGAGAGAGAAAGATAGTCGGAATATTGTTTATACCAAAGGTCACTCGGATTGGGGGTAGTGGTTTAGATAGAGTAAATTTCGTGAGGTAAATAGGAAGGTGATTGGAGTCATTGTATGGTGATAAAGATTTTAGAATCAATGGGTGAAGTAGGTATTTGAGAAGCTAAGCAAGCCATGGTATCTGCAAATTTGTTGGTTGAACGAGGGATGGTTTGAAGGGCGTAATGGTCAAAGGTGGTCAAAAGTATGTCTACATGATGTTTATACTTTTGAAGTATCTCATTATGACATTGGTATATACCATTGACTTGGTTTATAACCAATTGAGAATCACCAAAGATGTTGATTGATTTGACATCTAGGGTGTAGGTGGCTTAGAGACCTAATATAGAGTGCTTCGTATTCAGAAATATTTTTGTACAATCAAAATATAGTTTGAAAGAAAAAGGCATGGGTTCACCATCAAGAGGAATGAGGATAACACCAGCCCCACCCCCATGCTGACACTTGGAACCATCGAAGAAGAGTGTCATTTGGTAAGCGGGTTCATCTAGGGAAAGGGTAGCAATTGACTCATTTGGAAAGTCAAAATTAGAGGGTTGATCCCAGAAATAGGTGCGTCAGCCAATTGTTTGGTGATATCTTGGCCCTTGATGGACTTTTGATGAATGAATTTGAGGTCAAGGTCAGCTAAAAGCATAAGCCATCATGTGGCATGCTGATTTTGATAAGGTTTGGCATACATGAAGTGTAGGGGGTCAGTGTTGGTCACAACATAGGTTTTTTGGTTGAGTAGGTAATGGCGGAGTTTTGTGGAAATGAAAACTAAGGCTAAACAAAGTTTTTGGGATGGGTGTATCAGGTTTCATAGTCTAAAAGAGTATGGCTTATGTAATAAACCACCTACTCCCTATGTTGTTCATCATGATGAGAGAGCATGGCTCCCAAGGAGTGATCAGTAGCTGAGATGTATAGGTAGAAAGGTTGATCATCTTTAGGTGGAATGAGTATGGGTGGTTGGAGAAGGTATTGTTTTAAGGCCTAAAAATATTTGTGGCAGTCATCATCCCATTTAAAGGAGACATCCTTCTTGAGAAGATGATGAAATGGTTAACACCAATCAAATAATTGTGAAATGAAACAATGAATAGACTGTAACTTAACTTACAGGATATGGAGTTGCCTAAGGTTAGTGGGTGGAGGCATTTCTAGAATGGCCTTGAATTTTGTAGGGTAAACTTATATACCATGTAGGGAAATGATAAATCCCAAGAGTTTTATTGAGAGAACCGCAAAGACACACTTCTTTTGTTGAAGGCGAATGTAATATTTAATGAGGAGGTCAAAAATGGTTTTGAGGACGGAAAGGTGCTCAGAGTGGCATTTAGATTTGGCGGAGATCTTCCACGTAATCTTCCAATATATGATGCATGATGTCATGGAAGATATAAGTCATAGCACGCTGATATGTGGCACCAACATTTTTAAGGCCAAAAGGCATGACTCGGTAGAAGAATGTCCCCAAGGTGTGATGAATTAGGTTTTGTGTTGATCCTCTAGGGACAAAAGATTTAGTTATAACTTAAGAAGCCATCCATGAGTGATAACATCTCATGACCAGCGGTAAGGTCAACTAGTTGGTCAATACTAGAGGGAAGTCATCTTTTGGGAAGGAAAGGTTGAGGTCATGGAAATCCATGCAAATGTGGAGTCCCCCTGTCACCTTAGTGATAGGGACAATGTTAGAAATCCAATGAGGATAATCAATGGGTAATATGAAGGAAATGAAAAGAAGGTGTTGAAGTTCTTCTTTGATGAGAAGGGAAATGTGAGGGTGCATTTTCCTCAATCTTTTTTTTATGGGTTTGGCATTGGGAATGATTACGATATTGTGGACCACTATGGTGGGGTCAATAATGGGCATGTTTGTGTAAGACCATGCAAAAAGCATGGTTATGATATTTGAGAAAAAGAAGTGATGGATTCTGTTGTTTAGCAACATCTAAAGATTGGTGATCTTTAGGATGTTCGGGTCATCCTATGTATGAATGTTGATCTCGATAGTTGATGAATTCAACATGGTTTGTGTCTCAGAAGGTAACGATCAATGAATATATGAGTCTTCTGCACCAAGGTAGGTGAGTATAGATTCATCATCCTGACATTGAATGACATTAATTGAAGGTGTATCATCATCGATCATTTTAGGATACAGGAAGGGAAGAGAGGAAGGGGCCTCGCCCTCACATTGATAAGTCAAAGGCCCCAAGGAAATGGTGTTTATGAAAATTTTTTTAGGAGGGATAGATTCAGGATCCATCGACTCCATTGGCGAAGGTGGTGATGAAGGCGGAGCGGGTGAAGAAGGTGGAGAAGGGCTGATGTTCTCGATGGGTTCAATGTGGGCTTGCTTAGTAGGTGGTTCAACAAAGCCGATACCACTACGGTCGTTATGTTTGTGGGTAGTACATGGAATAATAGTATGGCGGCCTTGCTTGTAAAATCCAAAACCAAAACCCTTCCATGCACATCGGTGTAGGAAGGTGTGGGTGAAATGGCGATTGGTGAGAGACTAGAAGTCAACAGAAAATGGGTGGGTTTGTGATGGTGGTTCGGGTGTGTAAGTGGTAGTATCAAGTCCACCATAGGTGAGACTAGTATGAAGGTGAAGAGGACCATAAAAATTCATTCTCCTATGTGGTGATCATAGCGAGGATGTTGGTGAAGATTCCATACTCTTGTGAAGTAAGGAATGTGTTAACACTATATAAGTGATATTCCCCAAAGTGAGGTGTTGAAAAATGCCCTCCAAGGGATCGGTGGTTGGTATGTGGGTAGCTGGAATAGAAGATGTGTCGAAGGTCAATGTAGAGGTGGAGTTAACAGATTGGGAGGCTGATGGGTTGGTCGTGGAGGTTGTGGCGGTGGTAGGAATGGAGGAGGCATGTGTAGTTGAGGTAGCGATTATACTGGTAAGTGGAGGTGTAGATGAAGTGGTAGTGGTCATGGAAGTAGATGCCTTAATGGGGATGACTACGTCATTGGGTTGGTAAAGCATGTTGCATGTTTTAAAAGGTGATGGATCAGCTGTAATAGTATAGGTTTGCACTTCATGCTCAAGCTTTACACAATGATGCAAAGTGGAAGGAACGCAACCCGTGAAATGAATCTAAGGTCTGCTAAGCAACATGTTATATTGAAATTCCCCCTCTAAGACGTAAAATAACTCTAGAATAGTGCGGCGGCCCACGTGAACATGGAGGATGATGGTTCCTAGTGTAGAGGTGATAGCGTCATTAAATGAATGCAACATGATAGGATGTTTATGCATGTAATTTTCAGGTATGCACATTTTAGCGAATGCATGAGATGAAATGATTTTAATGCTAGCACCCCCATCAATCATTACACGTCATACACATACATCATCAATGTCGACAGGATGAAGAGGGTTGGAGTGCAGGTCATTCATTTGGTCCAATGTGATCTCTTCCTCTTAGAAGCTAAGGGAGGCTATTTGGTGAGTAGGGTGAGGTGTAGATAAAGGTGGCAAGTTTGTGAGAGATGCTACATGATGGGGTGTGATAATGGAAGCTACAGATGTAAGGTCATTAGGTAAAACCTCAATAGATTGAAGAACCTCCATGGGAGCTTGATGATGGGATTCCAAGGTTTGGATGAGGTGATATAGGGACATTTTGAGGGGGATTGGTGTAGTATTTTGAGCATTGTGCGATGTGTGACCCCATTAGAAATAGGGTATGTGGTGCCATGAATAGTAATCTTAGGTGTGGGTGTAGATGGTATGTCGGGTATAAGATAGGTTGGTGAGTTAGTTTCCTTTTCCTTGCCTTTGTCTTTCTAAGCATGAGTACTGACATGTATCATGTTGATCTGAGGGGAGTTGTCAAATGGAGAAGGTGTAGGATGAGTAGTATAACAACATAATAAGCAAATACCTACTCGGGGAGAAAATCCTTATGAAGTGAGTTGGGTGCAACAACATTTAGGTAATGGTGTGGCAATTTTTCTGATGCAAACCATGTCAATTTCAAATATTGGGGGTGGTTCTAGGAGCTGTGGGGGTGGAGGTCATGGTTGTTGAGTAATCAGTGAGGGAAGGACTATGGGAATGGGCATTGGTGAAGCAAGTTCCTCGATCTAGAAGGTCATCATTGTGAAAGTTGGCTTCAACATGACATAACTAGATAAGGATGGTTTTAAATCCTTGTAGTTCTCCAGTTGTGCCCTGGCACATGATGGTAGGCACAAATTTTAGTGTCATCAAACCCTTTTAGCTTGGGTTTGAGGGGGTCATAAGGTCTGAGTGGCAGTAATGTGATGACAGAAGTCTCAAGGAGGTTGGTTAAGATTTTGGCATAGGACCCTGTTAGTGGATCGCAATGGGAAGTGAAAGTGGGTTTGGGTGTAGGTGCGGCTGATTATTTAGGAATGGTCCTTGTGGGAGGGGGAGTGGGTCGAGCCATGGTTTTGAGTGCTTTCGAGTGGTCTTGGGTGTTGATTGTGTTTTTGGGTTGGGGTAAGGTAGTTAAATGGGTAGGAGGATGTATGGTTGTTTTGACTACCTTATTGGAGGGTAGCGGATTTTTGTCTTTGAGTTACACCTTCTTAGGCAAAGGTGATACGGGTGTACAAGATCTAGAGGGAAAAGTGGATGGGGGAAGAGGGTGAGTTACCCATGGGGATAATGGAGGTGTTGTGAAGGTAGATGACGCAGGTCGTGCAGGGGGTGTGAGGGATAGAGACTGAAGTGTAGTGGGTAGTGAGGAATTTGTTGAAGGTATTGGAGGTATAGGTAGCAAATATGCTACAGGTGTAGGTGTAAATTGTGTTAGGCACTTTGGTATGTTAGATGTATGTGAGGAACAAATGGGTTTTTTTTGGTTTACTGATGAATGGAGGTTTCTTGATTATGTTGGGAGGTTGAGGTCCTAAAACAGATGGAAAGGGTGAAGGTGATGCAGGTGTGATTAGCGCATTGGGGTATGAGTTCTATGGGTTTGGTTCTTTTGTTTGGGTGCCGAAGTAGGTTGGGTATTGACTGTGGAAGATGTAGCTAAATCTAGTTTGATAGGTGGATGAGTAAGGTTGGTGGTTGGGGTGACCCCTAAGGTAGTGATAGGTTTAGTCGAGGAAGATGATGTAGGTGTGGGTTTGGATTTAGATGTATGTTGGGCTATGGGTAAGGGTGTATGTTGAGTGGTGCTGAGGGTTATGGAAGAAGTAGTGATAGAGGTGGTTGTGCTCGGTTCAACTAGCTGAGAATATATTTGGGTAGATAGTGGAAGTTTCAAACAAGTGACTCTACATCGTGTTAAAACATGAAGAAGAAGACGCCCCCATAGTAATACTATGTCAACATAATCAAAGAAATCGGCTAAAAATGAGAATGACATGTCTATTGGTGAGGTTAATGAGGACCTAATGAAAATTCTCGTGAAATGTGTCTTACAGATGGGGAATTTGTTGACTTCAACTAGGTCTACGGGGGGAATGGTCACCTAGAGGCAAAGGTATCTCCCCTAGATCCGTGATAGGTGGACGATGAAATGGGTGTTCCTCCGTAGGTGGAGGAGATGATGGGTGCTCCTCTATGGGTGGAGAATATATACAAGCATCCCCATGGACTGAAGAAGTACTATGATTGACGGTTCCCTAGGTGGAGAAGCCAAAGGTGAAATAGCGTCAACATTAGCAAAGGGATCCTCCACGGATGAAGAAGGAGGTGAAAGGTGCTCCTCTATGGGTGGAGGAATAGGTGAGGTGGGTTCCAATACAGAAGAAGGACTTTGGGCTAGAATTTCCTCTATGGAAGGAATATGAGGTAATTGGGAAGCAATGGGTGCATCGTTGAAAATAGCGTGGACCTCACGGGTATTGCTATCATGAGTTGAGGTCTCACCAATTTGATCAAATGAAGGGGCATGATTTGTAAAGGGTTTCTCGAAGATGTGTAGGTTTTGATTGGTAGGTATGTTAGGATTATCCATGGTTAACTCATATTTCTCAAAAAGCGGTTCTTGGACAATGTTTTTAAAAGGGGTGCAATTACCATCACTATGACCCTTTACTCGATGATAGTTACTGAGAATTCATGCTCTTTAAACCATGTGAGTGTGGGGAAAGAAGGGTGAAAAAAAGTGTGTATTTTTATAGGAGGAAGGGTGATCACCCCAGCTTTGATGATCTTTTCTTAAACAGAAGATTAAGGCTCCCCAATTCGGGGTGTATTTTTATTGTTCTCGTCGAATTGAAAAGTTTGAATGGGTGATAGATTAGATGAGGGGATAACTTGATTTGATGGATGAGCTGGGCTGGCCTTGAGTACCATTGCATTAGTGATGCCCTTGGCCTTTGAATAATTTTTTTGTTGTTTGGAAGAGGAAGAGGTATCATTCGACTTGAATGTTGAATTATTATTACATAATTGGATTTTCTTCTCTTTAATGGCCGAATCTCTAGCTTTCGTGCCATGGTGATCGCTTCGTCGAAGGTTCCAAAATTTTGGACCTACGAGGGTTGGCGAGATGTGTCTAGTACAATCCCATGTGAAGAGATTGATGATTTCTATTCGTGGTAGTTGGAATGTGAATTGATTGATCGAAGCTACGCCAACAATCAACAAAATTTGTGATAGATTCTTTGTCATCACTGATGTAGGGAATATATGTTAGTCATGGTAACCTTATTAACAATATTGATGGAGAAGTTATCTAAGAAGGCTTGGGCTATCGATTAAATAAAAATATAGAGTGTTTGGGTAGCCCACTATACCAATCTAATGCAAGTCGATCAAAGACATGGGAAAGGCCTAAAGAGAAAAGCATCATCGTAGGTGATTACGTAGCACCCATGTTTGAAAGACCAAAAATGTTGTGCTAGGTCTTCCTTGCTATTGAAATGGTTGAATTTAGGCATCTCCCAACGCACGGGATATGGACGGATAGGAATGGATCAGTGGATATGCTCATTACAAATCTTGTCATAGGTGAGAGTATTTTGGGAACCGAGATACCGATGCCTCCAATGTATGCATCTTTTCCATCATTAAATTGATTAGTTCATTGGTAATTTGTGATGATTGGGTGCCTCTGTAGCGTAAGAGGGTTGGTGTTGGGCATATGACGGGGTGGCATTCAATATATGGTGCTTCCATGTAGGTTGATTGAGAAGAAGCTAGTGAAATCGGGGTACGCACCTGAAGTGAATAACATAT
This sequence comes from Taxus wallichiana var. yunnanensis, assembly GCA_018340775.1. Lineage (NCBI taxonomy): Eukaryota > Viridiplantae > Streptophyta > Pinopsida > Cupressales > Taxaceae > Taxus > Taxus wallichiana. The sequence goes on from CM031233.1 coordinate 69,969,662, forward strand.
GAAATAGGAGACTACTGATAGTACGCATATGGAGGTGGAAGGGTCGTGGTGACCCTATTCGCAATGGGGCCCAATGATTGTGGAATAGAAAGGACCATGTTTTGAAAAGGGGTAGGGGTCATCGAAACAGGAGGTGGTTGTGTAGCTATGGGTATATATGCGACAATAAAGGGGCAGATGAGGTTGTGTTTTGGGTGGTTGTCGAAGGTATGGTGGATGTGACAGTACAATGAGATATAGAAGATGTGGCGGTCATAGTGGGTATAGGACCTAGTTGAAAAATAACCTTTTGGTTTGGCCTTGGAGTTGCGCATGGAAATAAGTGGAGATTTCCACTGCCTTGGCCTGACTTAGATAAATTTTTCATGAGGCTAGTATAGTTTTGGTAGACCATGCACATGTGGAGAGTGGTGCTCATTTGAAGATCTACCTCAGGCTCCCAACTTAACAATTGCGACAGGGGGAGACATGTGGAGGCTTCTACCGGCTCTGCTTTGTACTTAAACTTCTCAAAGTAATTTTTAAAGGCATGGGAAATGTGGAGGGATTGCACTTGTTTGGGACTGGCCCTAAGTTTTATTTTGAATAATTTCTATGAGGAAAATTGGAGGCATCCACTCACTCTACCCTTTGCTTTGAATTTTCAATGGCTAAAGAAAAATGTCTCGGACCCTGGACATATGGCGCCTTCAACTGATCTTTCAAATTTTTTAAACAACTCTGTCGGACTGTCACACAAGGTGAGCCTACACTTGTTTGGGTCTCCACTTTTCAAGGCCATGCCAAAAGTGTGCCAAGGTGACACATGGAGGCTTCCACTGGATCCTTTTTACAGAGACTTTTCAAAGGCCAAAAGGTGTTTTTCTTCAGCCCAAGGCACATGAAAGGCCCGCACTTGTTTGGGACTTGCGTTTGTGCTTCTCCTTTGTAGTTGCACCAACAAAACACATGGATGGATATGATATAAAGTAGAAAATGGGTAGAATCAATAGTTTTTTTACATCTCACCTATTTTTTCAACCATTTTTACTCCAAGATTCTGAAGACATAAATACACACTTGTTTTCATCATTCTTTGATGAAATTCCTTTTAAATCTTTATCCAGTAAAGTCCCATTTGATGGATTAGAACTTAATTTGTGAGACCAAGGATTGTTAAGGTTAATATTTTGAAGTTGGAATTGGTTAGGAATTTGCAAAAATAGGAATTATCATAGGAGATGGATGTGGCACGAGTTGCGAAAGGAAAGAAAGGGAAAAGGGTGAAATTATGAAAGTTGTAGGCGCAAAAGATGAAAAAGGTATTTCCTCAAGAGTAAAATGGATTACCTGTCGAGATCCAAGTGTGTAGAGCCTCCAAAAATTATTAAAAAGGGTATTTATTGCATTCTAGAATCATAATGATTAGAAGTATTACTAAAACATTGTGGCATGAAATCCTAGTAATTATTCGAGGGCCCAAGAAACATGACCGATTCACTATTGGTCCACATGGTAGCTTTCGGATCTAAATTTCATATATGTCACCTGTATCGAAACAATTTGGTAACAAGCAATGGTCCCTCAAATATTCTTCTCTTTTGGGGAAAATTGAGTGATAAAAATGCATAAATGCAATTAGAATACTCTTGCAAATGGTAGAATACTCTTATAAATGAAATTAGAAAAAATTAGAAAGCCATCTTCCTAAGAGACCAAGCCCAGATAACTGTTATTTTTGTCTATGTTAGATTTTCTATCATGTAAAGTTAGTTGAAGATGTATAGCCATTAACGAGTACTGCGAGATTGCTCTAGAAGTTTTCCCGCTAAAGAATCTAAGAAAATTTTAAATTAATTTATGTCCAATCTATAGCAATTTGTGTCTGCTTTGTTTTAGAATGTCTACAAATAGTTTCTTTCATTCATATTGCAATCTTACATTGAAATATTTATGAAATCACACAAGATCTTGTCCCTATGACAGTTTAATGGTATTTTAAATTTCATTTCAAGAAGAGATTTCATCTTGGATGATATAAACAAATTTAAAATCAATTCATTTTCATTTTTAGATAAAGATTGTTTGTAAGTCTTTGGGTGTACCTTAGGCATGATTGATCAAAGACTTTGGTGTTTAATTGATTGTTTTAATTTGAGATTTCATGTTAGAGTCGATAGATTATGTGAAAACATGTTGATCTGGGCCTCCATTGAATCACACCTTCTGGTTTAAGGAACGTCTTAACTGTTCTAAAACTTTCTATTGTTGAGTTTTTCATTGTTGTGAAGTCCCTTTGAATATCTAGTATAATCAACTTTATCCTACTTCATCTCCCACAAATATTATTCAAAAACCATGAATCCATCTTGAACCACCCCTTTTTTCCCTGTGTATATCAAAAAAGGAACAAAATCTACTTACTAAAATATGTAGAACAATCAGGATTTCTTAATGTCTTTAGTAACCTTAGCCTTGTGTTGAAAGTATCTCCATCATTTAGAAGTGACAACTCTTAAGATTTAAATTATGGAGTATTGATTGTATTTTACCAACGTTTTCTTCATAATATTTGTGCAAAAGAAGGATATATCCATCTCCTTCATCAAACAAAGGTTACACTAAGGGTCCTCTCACCTTGGTGAAGAGGCACGACCTAAAGTAGTGAGGACAAGTAAAATCCTCTTAAAGGTGTTATCCATCTCTCAACAAATCTGAGTGACATAGGGCCAGTTAGATCTCATCCCCCGTCAACAAAATGACACACACTATGATCTATCTATCTCTAAGCTCCATGTCAAATTTGTGTTGCTTCTTGGCTTGAAAAGGAGAAAGAATTTGGATACCAACATGCCCGAATGTACCAATGAAGCAAGCATGCTAGCTTTGTAAATTGTTGTAAATCATATGATCTTGAGTCATTTGATCGTGAACAAATGAAAATTCTAGCAAGGTATGGAATTAAAATTATGTGCAAGACACAACATTCGGCCGTTGTGAGATGGTTTACCTAGTTTTGCAAATTTTACAATTTTAAGGATTGTTTAAAAAGTTTTGAATTTTTTTACATTTTTAATTGTTTTTAATTTTTTTCAAAGATTTTTAGAATTTTGATGGTTTGGATAGAGAATAAGTTAGAAGAATCAATAAGAATCTTCCAAGAGAAAAATAAATTCCTAGGGAGAAGAAAGAAGAAATAGGTAGAAAATAATGCCCAAACACAATGGAAAGATTAATAAAATAATTTTTTAATAAAAAATAATTATTCGATGGAGTGTGAAGAAGTGACATCGTCAGGAGAAATAAAATTGTCCTTATGAGAAGAAATGAGTATCGGTGGAAAATAATTCCCAAGTAAAACAAAAAAGTAAGGAAAATAATTATTTAAATAAAATAACTATTCACGACAAGTAGAATAATAGTTAGAGTGTGATGTTATATGGTTTGATCTCACACTTTTGTATGTATCATGATGATATTTGAGATGTTTGTACAGGTGTACTTCATTGATATTGTAGCATTTCTGTGCTCTCATATTTGCTTCATTCTGAAAACTACAATTTAGAATGGCTGAACTTTGTAAGATTATCTTGAAACTTCACTTTATTTAGTTATTAAGCTATAATGAATTCTCCAAAGTACTTCAATTTGATGACTGAAAGTGCAGTCCATTTATTTTCTTTCTAAATACCGCATTTCCTTTTTATGCATGCTTTGGAAAATTTTAAAAATGTTCATTTTACATGGCAATGCCCTCGCTGAATTTTCCCATTCTGTTCTTTCATTTTTGTTTCGGTTGTAATGGGTAAGTGCAGCAAGTTGGTGGATAATTAAGTGGACATACAAACCCAAAATTTAGGTACCGCACTCGCATGCAAATATTTTTATAGGTTTGGTGATTTCTAAACCTAAAACCATGATCGCGGTCCTTTGAGACCAAAAAAATAGACCCGCAACTCCTCATTTCCCCCCATTTTTCCTTTCCAACCACAATTTATCCTATAGCTTTGGCACTCACGCTTTTAATACCCCTTAAAAATTGCTCTTCAGACTTCTAGATTGTGATAGTTTCAACCATGCCATAAAGATAAAGAGGTAAGCCCTTAATTTTGATCAATTTGTTTGCATTTTAGGTTATTTTTGTGATTTTCATGGGTTTTGAATTTTTGTTTATGTATACAATTTTTTTGGTTTTTCAATTTCTCAAAAGCTTGTAATCCTACAAAATATCGAAATATTCCTCAAAAACCTCCAAACAATCCTCAAAACCCTCCTCCAAACATAGATTTTCCTGCTATGGCTCCTTGTCCCCACCAGAACTAGCGCAGGAACACAAGCTGATATCGTTGGAAGAATACGAAAAAATTAAATTGTCATTGAGAACCTTCTTGAGAATATAAGACAAAATCATGCCACAAATCCATCCCATGAATTTAGCAAACACATTGCAAACATTGATTGTGAAGTTGACTCATGCAACCAACTAAATAGATAGATAGAATAACTTTAGAGGTGATTGTTTGCGGTGAGTACGTAGATAAATTATCTCATGCAACCGTAAAAGACAATTTTTTTGAAAAGACCGTATTTGTGTATTATTTAATGACCCAAGAACCAATTCCCCCCGCAGCTACTTGCAAATGGTTTCCAATCCATTGGTGCCACGATGACCGAATCAAGAAATTTTTTTAGGACCGATGGTGGATGGTTTTTGATTATCCACATGCAAAAACAATGAGGTTCCTCTCTATTTTTGAAGAAATTATATTGTGAGTTTATACTTAATGAGGTCCCAAATTATTTTGACTTTTCCGAGTTTTATCGGCGAGGAGGTGGCTCTACACAGAGAGTAGACTTGGTGCATGCGTAGAGTCAACCAAAGATCCCGCATGCCCCAAAACCCCCACTTCCTTTAGTTATACCACCTATAGTGAAGGATGTTACGGAGATTGACACAATGCATGCATTGAGGAGCTCTTGACACACTCGACCTAACATAGTGACTAGATTACATCTAGTGATGTTGGTGGATGCACCAGTTCTAGCACACCACACCATTTGTGGATCATGTGGTGTCGTATGCACTACAGGTGAGACATAATTTGTTAGATCACATGATTTATTTTCTCTAAATGAGATGATGACGGAGGTTTTGAATTGGTGGAAGGGATCATAGTCTTTCATAGGTAAAGTTCAAATACATATATATATATATATATATATATATATATATATATATATATATATATACACAATAGTTTAATTCATGTTTGAGATTTTAATATATATGTATTTGATTGTATGTCATGTACATACATGTAAAAACTAATTTTTTATTTTATTTTAAATAGCAAGAGCCAATGAAGGAAGCATCGACATCTACATGCTAGTTACTACAGCTAGGTGTATTCAAATGCAAGTTTCAAGTTGTACTTAAATTTTAAATTTCATTTGATTGTGCACTTTTATTATTATAATGTTTCACCTGTACATGTACATATTAATATATGTTTGTCTTTTATACGTAGGATCCTGGCGGGTCATCATCTGCTCTGGGAACTAAGGCTATTGGCATGCCTCACATGACTTTTACATAGGTTAGTTTCTCTTTACACTTTGTTTCTAATTGTGGAAGTTCACGTGGATTATGCTTTGGGTCTATTATGTGGTATTCATGTAGATTAATATTGATTTGTACATGTTTTTTGTATAGCTTATGACTGCCAAAGAGACTCCTCCATATATGCAGACTATGGAGGTTGTTGTAGATACTGCCATAGCATCTGCAGATCCACTAACTGAGGTACAATTTTTCAAATTTGTTAAATTTTGGAGGAATTATTTCTTATTACTTAAATCTACAATATCAAAAAAATTATGTGAAATATTTAATTTGAAATTTAATTATTTGTATGTAGCTTACCCCTCATGAGTCTATTGTTGTCCCGTGACACATCAACAACAAATTGATAGAGATCATGAAATTATGGTATGATTTCACATACATTTTAACTAAATTCTAAGTTTCAAAGTTTTGAATGTATTTTAAAAATATGGTTGTTAAAAACTTGTTGTTTATGAATGTGCGAGTTAGGTTTCATGCCTTCATAGAGACCCCTAGAACCACACGAGATGAAATCCATAGTAGCATCTCCCTCCACTACATAACCAGGTTGTGGACACGCTACTTCTAGTAGGGAAACGAGATGGAAGATGTTTCATGATTAGATTCATAGGACTGGATGTACATAGATATATATATGGGCCATCTGGTCCTAGTTCATGATTCTTCATATAGTCCATTGTATATATAGCCTTATGCGACCTCATGTGGTCCTCTATGTATGACACACTTAGTTCAAGATGTACACGTGTTATGAACTTATAATTTCAGCGACCTGCATCCAACACACTTAGTTTGAGATGTACACATGTTATAAACTTATATTTTCAAAGACGTGCATCCGAACACTTATTTTTATACATTATATATCCATGTGTTGGTTTTCATAATGGTATTACTTCTATGTTTGATTTGATTTCATTTCACATGATATCCTTCTATGTATGTATGTTCTTTGTATATTAGTTATATATGTATGTATGATTTAAAATTAAAAAACTATGGTGCAACATATATGAATATAACGTCACTATGGTGCAACATTACATGGTATAATTGTTAAAAAATTAAGAGAATCATTTATGTATTATTTTAGAGATTATCCCATTGATCAATAGATACACCTTAATATATCTTTATAATTTTGTGCTATGCCAATCAACTAAGAAGTTACACATGATTTGATTATCATAAGTAGATTCACTTCCTATTGAGTCCTATATGTTTTGTATTCAAGCACACACTTTAAAAACCCCATTTTTTATACCCTACAATCCTTCTAGTCCAAAATACCCATTTTTGTGAGGTGGTTTATCAAATAATTCACATCCTTACCATTCCAATGTATTTGAAAAAAATTCAAGGTTCTTCAATGAATTTTAAAATGATATATCACTTGGAATTTGTGAACATTCTTTACATATTTATTTCCGATGTTTGTACATATGTTACGACATATCAATCTAGATAAGAACACGTAAATATGTATGTCATGTATATTATCAAATAATTCACATCATGGTAGGCTCTAGGAGGCTCGGATTTGTGTCATACAACCCTGATCCGAGCCTTTCGGCATTCCTTGAGCCTTTGTGCCATAAATGTTTACAAATTGCCTTTCTAGGAGGTCCTAGGAAATAAATAGAGGTGAGTAGTGACAATTAATGTGTCGAGACATTGTGGCAAAAAAATTATGCTGTCTTTGACACATCTGGGTAGCCAAGTGAATGGTAGAGGATGCATTGTGTTGGTGTGCGACAAGTTTGTTGCTTTTGGGATACTTTGTTTGGGTATAGTCCCTTAAGAGCCATGAGAGTAAAAAATCATTCAACTTCGATGGGTGAATACGTAGACTCCATGGCACCTAAGGATGTCTCATCCCATCCTACACCTTGGGGTAGGGACCCTCTGTAATATCTGTCTTAGATTTTTCCTTCTCCAATTATTTATCTCGTTTCCCTATTGTTTGCAAACGTGCAAAATAGTGCAGTTTGAGATGGTGTAAGGCTGCCAAATGGTATATTTTGCAAATGGTGGGTCATGGAATGAATGAATTCACGACATGTCCGGGTAGAAAGGTGAATGCTAGACGAGGCATCATTTTGGTGCACAAAAATGTTGTTTATTTTGAGCTACTTCGTTGGGCGTCGTCTCTTAAGATCCCCGAGACCAAAAAAGTGTTCAACTTTGACGGGTGACTACGTGGACTCTGTGGCAGCTAAGGATGTCTCTTCCAATCCTACACCTCGGCGTAGGGAACCTCTGTAATAATCTATCATAGTTTTTACCTTCTCCAATTGGTGTTGTTGCTGCCATATTGTATGCAAACGCACGAAATAGTGCGAGTTTGAGATAATGTAAGGTTATCAAATGGTATATTGTGTAAATGGTGGATCGTCACACCAAACAAACTGTGCTGAAATGTCTAGGTAGCCAAGTGAATACTAGAGAAGGCATCATTTCGGTGTGTGACAACGTTGTTTCTTCCGGGCTACTTCATTTAGGCGTAGTCCCTTAAGATCCTTGAGAGCAAAAAATTGTTCAACTTTTACAGGTGACTACGCGCACTTCGTGGCACCTAGAGAAATCTTGTCCAATCCTACATATAGGTGTAGGGACCTTCTACAATAACTGTCTTAGTTTTTTTCCTTCTCGATTGGTGCTCTCTCGCCCTATTGTTTGTAAACTCATAAAATAGTAAAGTTTGAGACAGTGTAAGGCTATCAAACGGTGGATCATGGAACCAAATCAAATGTTAAGACACATCCGAGTGGTCAGGTGAAAAATACAAGAGGTGTCATTTTGGTGCACAAAAATGTCGTTTGAAATTGCTACTTCGTTTGGGCATAATCCATTAAGAGCCACGAGACCAAAAAATCATTCAACTTTGAAAGATCATTACGTGGACTCCATTGCCGTTAAATACATCTTGTCTAATCCTACACCTTGATGTAGGGACCCTCCAAAATAGCCTCTCTTCATTTTTTTCCTTCTCAATCGTGTTCTCGCTCCTATTGTTTGCAAATGCACAAAATAATACAATTTGAGATAGTGTAAGGTTGTCAAACACTATATTTTACAAACAATGGGTTGTGGCACCAAACTGACTATGATGACATGTTTGGGTGAGTAAATTAATTCTATAGGATGCATCACTTTGGTACACGACAATGTTGTTTCTTCCAGGCTACTTCGTTTAGGTGTAGTCCCTAAGAGCCTTGAGACCAATAATTGTTCAACTTTGACGGGTGACTAAGTAGACTCCATGGTACCTAAAGGCCTCTTGTTAGATCCTACACCTCAGCGTAGGGACCCTCTGTAATATCATGTCTCATTTTTTTTCTTCTCCAATATGTGCTCTCGCTACCCTATTATTTGCAAATGTACGAAATAGTGCGGTTTGAGCAGTGCAACGTTGTGAAATGGTATATTTTGCAAATGGTGGATCATGGCACTAAACCAAATGTGCCAAAAAGTCCTGGGTGGCCATGTGAACACTAGAGGAGGCATCATTTGATGCGTGACAACGTAGTTTCTTGGGATACTTTGTTCATGCGTAGTCCCTTAAGATCCCCGAGACCAAAAATCATTCAAATTCAATGGGTGACTACGCGCACTCCATGGTACCTAGAGATGTCTTATTTGATCCTTAACCTAGGCATATTAAGCCTCTACAATATCTTCTCTTGGTTGTTTCCTTCTCCAATCGGTGCTCTCACTACCCTATTGTTTGTAAACTCATGAATTAGTGTAGTTTTAGATAATGTAAGGTTGTCTAACGGTATATTTTGCAAATGGTGGATCGTGCCACCAAAATAACTACATCAAAATGTCTAGGTGGCCAAGCAAATGCTAGAGGAGGTTTCGTTTGTTATGGGCTACTTCGTTTGGGTGTAGTCTCTTAAGAGACATGAGACCAAAAAATAATTCAACTTCGATGGGTGACTACACAGACTCCACGATACCTAAGAATGTCATGTAAAATCCTACACCTCGGTGTAGGAACCCTCTGTAATATCTGGTCTCAATTTTTCCTTCTCCAATCGGTGCTCTCGCTGCCCTATTGTTCGTAAACATGTGAAATAGTGCAGTTTGAGACACTCTAAGCCTATCAAATGCTATATTTGGAAAATAGTGGGTCATGGCACCAAATTGACTACACCAACATGTCTCGATGGTTAGGTGAACCTTAGCGAAGGAATATTTTTGGTGTGTGACAACCTCATTGCTTCCGGCCTACCTCGTTCGAGTGTAATCCCTTAAGAGCCCGAGACCAAAACATCGTTCAACTTCGATGGGTGACTACGTTCACTCTGTGGTGTTAGGGAATAAGAGATAAAATATGTGGAATAATCCCTTACGAGAATCGCGGTAGAAACTAATATGTAGAAAATATTACAAATCTCAAATAAAAGTGTAGAATAAATAACACATGGCATGGAGAGCCAATATTTAATGTGGTTCACCCAATTTGGGCTACGTCCACCAAAAATTACTTGCTCAGATTTTATTACAAGCCTCCACTCTCTCAATACAATACCCAGATCTGCTTGGAGCTATGCTAAACAAAATCTATAGAATTCACACCCAAATTGAAAGCACATTTGCAATACATTTGCTTGTCTATCTATCATATGCATAAGACCATATAAATAGATAATTTCTTAAGAAGTTTGATACAAAACCATGGGTATCAAAACCATGGGCCCAAAAACATCCCATAATGGTTACCTATTATCCATGGGTTAATAAACCACCCATGAAAATTTGCACATAAAAATACCCGAGTGTAACACATAGAAGGTGTACCACACTCTAACTTGAAAATAGGCTCCACAAACATAACATGTGGTACCTAGAGACATCTCATTTGATCCTACACATCAGCATAGGGACCCTCTATAATATCCTCTCGCTTTTTTCCTTCTCCAATCTGTTTTCGTTGCCCTATTGTTTGCAAACGCATGAAATAGTGCAATTTGACATAGTATAAGGTCACAAACGCTATATTTTGCAACGACAAGTCATGGTACCAAACATAATGTACCAACACATCTAAGTGGCTAGGTAAATGCTAGAGGAGGCTTCATTTTGTTGCGTGAAAGTGTCATTTATTTCGAGCTACCTCATTCGGGTGTAGTCCCTTAAGAGCCCTAAGACCAAAACATTGTTCAACTTCGACGGGTGACTAAAAACACTCCGTGGCACCTAGAGATGTCTCATTCAATCCTACACCTCAGTGTACGGACCCTCTATAATATCCTTTCTCAGCTTTTGCCTTCTCCAATAAGTGATGTCACTACCCTATTGTTTGCAAACGCATAAATTAGTGTAGTTTGAGACAGTGTAAGGTTGTCAAATGGTATATTTTGAAAACGATGAGTCGTGGCACCGAATTGATTGCACCGACACATCAAGGTGGCTAGGTGAACACAAGAGGAGGCATCATTTTGGTGCACGAACGTCATTGCTTCCGGGCTACCTCGTTTAGGCGTAGTTCCTTAAGAGCCTTGAGACCAAAAAATCATTCAACTTCGATGGGTGACTACATGCACTTTGTGGCACCTAGAGATGTCTCATATGATCCTACACCTTAGCATAGGGACCCTCTACAGTATTGTATCTCAGTTTTTCCTTTTCCTATTGGTGCTCTTTCGCCCTATTATATTTGAAAACATGTCAAATAGTGCGGTTTGAGACAGTGTAAAGGTCATCAAATGGTATATTTTGCAAATAATGGGTCATGGAACCAAACTAACTATACCAATACATCAAAGTGGCAGGTGAACGCTCCAGAGGCATTTTTAGGTGTGCTTTAACGTTGTTTCTTCCAGGCTACTTCGTTCAAGCGTAATCCCTTAAGATCCCGAAAACCAAAAACATCGTTCAACATTGAAAGGTGACTACGTGCACTCTATGGCACATAGAGATGTCTCATCAAATCCTTCACCTTGGTTTAGGGACCCTCACAATATTTTGTATTTTTTTTTCCTTCTCCAATCATTGCTCTCACTTTGCTCAATTATTTACAAATGTGTAAAATAGTGCGGTTTGAGCAAGTGTAAGGCTTTGAAATGATATATTTTACAAACGGTGGGTCATGGCACCAAACTGACTATTCACACACATAGGGATGTTCTTGTAAACACTTGGGAGGTGTATTTTTGTTCTCTAAGCTCCAGAGTGCTTGGGGCTACCTCTTCCGGAACCAAGAACCCCTCCATGGTACATAAATCATTGTTAATTGTTTCTCTTTTCTTATAAAACAATGAAAGCTTCTCTTAGCTTCGAGAATTTATAATTCCCTACTGACAATGCCAACCACATGTAGTTGGAATCTTTTCTGGCACCACTAACCCGCATATAAAAGTGTTAGTCAAAGAAATTTAAGTTTCAAATCAAAACCATACTAGATATATACAAAATACACAAATTTAATAAAATATATGAACTCAAATTTATCTAACTAAAAAATTTATATATACAAAAGAAATTATACATACCATACATGAGCATTGTAAATTCATTCGAATGAACCATCAAGATCAAATATACTCGAATATTGGATAGGATTGCTTCATGATTTGACTCTTGAACCTTCCAAAGAATCTTGTTATTAGGCCTTTCTCAATATCTATACACCTAAATATTTGTCACCAGAACTAGATGTGAATATAAGAGTATTTTCTTGTGTGTCTCAAAGTCTTCAAACACCAAAACAAAGGTGTTTTTTAATGGATACCATCGAAGCCAAGTTCTAGTAACTACCACTGACCCCGTAGGGTACTCAATAAGCTTCACCATCTATAACGGTATAAGTCCACTACTTTCTTTCCTCGATGTAATGACATAAGAAATATTCTGTTCCTTCTTCATTGTCTTATGTCACAATAACTACAAACACACTTCCTACAAAAAATAAATGTTTCAACTCAACTTTAAATTGTACATATTAAAATTTCAATGGGAATAACTCAATACAAAAATGTTAAATAACCATAAATACCTTATCGTACCAAAATAATAAAAATTCAAAGTCCTTGGATGCTGCAACTTCATCTCCAAAAAAAATTCATAATGTTTGTGGTGGTTGATAACTAGGAAGTGGAGTTGGAGGCCTACAAATCCATCCATCCACCCATTCTTTTGAATCACACTCGCAAAGTAAATCATTGTTAATTGCTTCAACTTTGTTGTCCATGTGGCCTAGGAAGTAGTGTCGAGCTACAAAATGAGTGCATATCATTGGACCCGGTGAGTTTCATACAATCCTCGTAGTTAGCAATTTTTTGCTCCTTTATCAACCAAAAATATCTATGAAGTGTGGAATTTTATTTAGAACCTTGGACCATGTTGTTAATACACTATTCCACTATGCTCTTTGCATCTTTCAATTTAGCACCATCTTTGTACTTCAACTCTTCTCTTGTAATATCTCTTTTCACACATGCCCATGTACCATCATGCTCTCCTTTTCCATGTTCATCCTCGGTGAAACTCCAAATATGTTGTACACCGATCTTGACATGCATCCTTCTCATCCAATAAAACATTTGTGCATTCTTAAAATGAGATGTGTAATTATCTGACCATATGTATAATGTTGTTTGAAGTGGATGTCCCTATCAGACAAGTTTTCATAAAATAACTAGAAAAACCCTTGCAAAAATTTAGTAGAATGAGTATGATCATCACTGATATAAAAGTGGTACTCTCTTAAAAAAATTGATCATTTTTTGTACTCTCAGGAGAATTTATAAATGCTATATGGACAAAAATGGCAACTTGTACTGAGTTTTAATATTGTGATTTAACCTCCATTTTTTCTTGCAATGTGTAATTCTCTGCAAAATTGACCACTAAAACAATAGTACAAATAGGAAATGTGTCTTTTCATATCTTGAACTATTCATCCAACCATGAAGCTCTGTGTGTATGCCTAGCATACTATAAAAATTTCATCCTTAAATTTTCTCATAAATGGAAAATAAGGCATATGTTTTGTAACTAGCTCACACTATTTAGACTCTTTTCTATCTTTGAACTGGTATGAAACTAATTTATATTTATCAAACTCAACTAAATTATGTCCTATTGCACCTTCAATTTCCTCATGGATGTAACTTTCCAATTTAGGTAATCCACCGCATGTACCACAACTTCCATATAAACAATCCCGACTATAAAAAAGTGTCCAACTTATTTTTCACAAAATATCTTAAGAATGAAATCCCTCGAAGATATTTGTGGAACTTGAACACCACATTTCGTTAACATAGTTTTAGAATGAAAATTAGAACGACTACCTAAAATATTAGCATAATGCATCGCAAATTCAACATGTTACCTACAACAAAAATCTTATGCAAGCGTGGTTGATTTTAACATAGAATGGTTTCAAAATTTCAAAAAACGTTGACTAATTTTATTTTCTAGATGCTTTTGTTCAAACTTGTGAAAAAAATGATTTTGAATTATATCTAAGAAATTATTTGGATGTGTTTCGCGATTATTTAATTCAACATTTACAGTAAAAACATCTTCATCATGAGTATTTAATTCAACTTCAACATTGATAATAGAAACATTACCTAGTTCCTCATTCCTTACAATTGTAGGGGTTGAAGATGAACCTCTTCTTGATTCACAAAGATTCTGCATTCGCTCAACATTTTGAAATTTGTTAGCCTCTAATTTGTTTGGTGTTTTTTACTTAATGACTTCCTTTTTGACTTCGTTTCTTGTCTCCCATGATGTATTGCTTCTAGTGATAAGTAAAATGTGTAGAAAATGATAGAATTTTACAAAGAATTCATACGGTAAAGTCAAACAATAAAAATTAAATCGTAATTAGAACATTGGGATGTGTGTAAATATGATTTAAGAACCATGATCATGGTTTATAAAGCATGATCACTATTCTTTTTTAAAACCCACGATCATGGTTTATAAACCACAATCTTGGTTCTATTTTTATCATCAAATCCAACCCTAAGGCTCAGGGAAATCTTTTTCTTCCCAACTAAAGCTATGGAAGGTAACTATGAAGTGTAAAAGGTCAAAAAAATTAAAATTTTCTCTTCCACATATTTGAACCATGCTGAAAAACTAATTTTTTTCACAAAAATAGTGTCATCATGTAGGGGAGACTGTTAGCTTTGTGGAAATATTGATTTTAAAGTGAATAGAATATGATAAATATCATTTTTTATTATTTTTACTAATAATAGGTCTTGAAGACATTTTTCCTCATGAATGTTCATGTCTACGTTTAAGACTCAGTAACTATTGTTTCACTTATCAAAATGTGATAAAATTTATACCATCCTAAGTGTGGAGAAATTCTATACACGTTAAAATATATATCTATTTGATTTTGATATTTTTGATATAGTTATGGTAGACAAATAGAAAGCACTCCGTTTTCTATATATTTTCACACCACTTTCAAAGAAAAAAATCATAAAAAAATTGGTCAAAAAATACAAAATAAAATCCATCCCAAGATAGACAACTACATCGAAATTTTCACCAAATTAAAAAAACAAGATTTGGTCATCCAAATAGTGGGCAAATGGACTACAATCTTATAAGTTTAAAAAAAAAAAAAAACCAAGTCATATAATTTTAAGAGTTTAATATATCTAAACTTGTCCATTTTTTTCAAAAATAGTAGTTTAGAAACTAGATTTCGGATGCTACAATTCATATTGATATAAAGTTTTCTAATTTTGAGTGCGTATTTGTAATAATCCCTACAAGTTGAGATTTCACTTTTTTTTGTAATATGACGTCCACTTATGACCCCTTTTTTTCCACCAACGTGTTGCACTTACCCTAATAGATGTATTTTCTGATTCAAAATAAAAAATGTACCACTTTTCTATTGAAGCTGATTTGTTGTTGGAAATTGAAACATAATAATTGTTATGTTGATCATGACATGTTTTTCATCTTTCTATATCACTTATTTTATTTTCATACAACTTTTAGAGCATGTATTAGTTAAAAACAACATGATGGAAAGTTGTAAATGTCCATTTTTCATGGCGAAGCCCTGTCAAAATTTTCTTAGACCTCTTTCTCATTCTATTTCAGCTATAATCTTCTTTTTCCAGTTAACTTCAGCCTTTAAATTTTGATTCTTCTGCTTCACCTTTGAATTGTATTCTAAAACATGTACTTCTATTTGCAAGTATCTCTTTTGTTCTATATTATAACTTCTTCTATCTCTGGAATAACTATTGAACTTTGAGTTGCATTATTCCTTCATTCTAGCATGTAATTATGACCTATCTAGTTCATTTGCCATAGGATAGGATTCATTGAATTGCAATCTTTATCTATAGTGAGAATTGTAAGACATGATTTATTTTTTCTCGGCTGTAACATGTACCTGCACACTTAAGAAAATAGTTAGAAAATATTTAAGCCTTTTGACCTCTCTTATGTCCATGGTTTTATTTTCTTCTCTTTCCTTCTTTCTGAGTGAGAAAATCATATATGTTGTTTGATCTTCATGTAATCTATATCTCATGTTGTTGAGAGATCCATATGCACGAATTAGGATAGTATAGGAATATGGATTGTACCTTGAGCTCATAAACTGATAGTTTTCTCTTTTCTGTTTTCAGGTACAGTGCTCTCAGTAGTGAAGATGGAGAGGGAACAAAGCTGAAGATGAGGATGCATCAACCAAAGGAGAAACCTCCAAGGAAATGATGGGTTCACTCATACTCCTTTATTTTCTCTTTCATGCATATGTACCTCTTATTTCAATAGTTGTACTTTAATTTTTAGTTACATCCCATGGCTTGTGTGGGAACATTTGAAATTCCTTATGAATAAAACATTGAATTGTGAAATTGAGTTGTGTATTTCTTTCTACATTTCTCTTTCTGATATGGATTGTATGATGAACTAAACAACCCAATAATATAATTGAATGTATTAATCATGAAGGAAAGAACATTAAAGAATACATGTAACATCCAATAATGAAATCTGATTTCTGTAATCTGTAGTCATGATTACTGCTCAAAAACCCAAAACTTCATCTAATCTACAATTTGGTGTCTTCACGAAGAAAACACAGCCGTCTTTCGAGGATTTGTGTTAATTTGCTAAAGATAGCATGAAATTGCATACTATGTGATCTATTATGTTTTGTAACAACACACATAGTTGTAGATTTCATGTAATCATTAATTAATTCAATAGTAACAATATTGTTTGAAAGAACCTCCCCTAGATTAGGTATACTTCACCAATGCTATCCATCGTAATGAAGTTTCGAGGTTGCAATTTTTACACAAGTGCAAAAAATTTCACTAATTTCATTTTGAGGGTCGTGATTCCGAAAGGTAAAATTAGATTGTTGGTAACAAATGTTTTGTGAAGGAAACGAGCCATGTGGGCCCATTAAATGAGATAATTTTATAAGTTAAAGTAAATTTCATACCATCTAAGATGTTATTATGATATATTACTCATACTTTGTGAATATGGAAGCTTGAATAAGCATATTTTTTGAAGGATTGTATATTTCTCATTCTAGTGATAGGGTTTTGAGGATTTTGGTGCATCGTAAGTGGTTTATGGCATGACATACCAATATGGTTTATATGTGACCGCTTAATGATTCAAATGGGGATGTAATTATGTTTCATTTTTTTTCAATATTTATATCACTGATTGATGCTTAGTTTATGAGGAATATAATCCTATAAAGGTGGTATTTGAGTTCTTTTTGACTAAGTTCTCTTGGAGAGAAAATGTTTGATTCTAGTGTGAGTGTTTTTAAGTATGAATGCCTTATTTAAAGGTTGATCATATGTCTTTCATGTTGTGGTAGGTTTTATAGCATGTGTGCAAGAATTTAGATCCAAGACAAGTGTAAAAGGAAGAATATAGAGCGAGTTGAAGAAATGAGGGTTTACAAAATGGTTTGTGTCTGAATTAGATATCTCCATCGTTGTGGTAGAAAAAATTTAGAGATCAATCATAATCATATGGCTGAGATTTTTATTAGTCATCCTACGGGGTTGTTGTTAGGGAAAAATAATAGCACCCTCGAATGGCCTAGTTGTGAGTGGGGCATTCACCGTGATTGCACAACATGGGACCATATCTCAATATGTGGGACTTGCAAACTTGAGATGGCCCTCTAGAGAAGTCGGTTCTTGTTTCCTAATCTACCTGCCACAAGCTACTCCAGTGCGGGAAAAACCTATCTAACCTAACCTAACCATACCAAGGGAAGAGAGAGAAAGAGAGAGAGAGCCTACACTAAGCGGTGATACACCATAAAAGGAAGTGGCTGATCATGAATCCAAACTACCTGAAGTGGAGAGAGGTGAGTAGAGGAGGGGGTGGACAAGATGCACCACAGACCAAATATTAATGTCACACGGAACACCACTTCAATACCCATTAAGCACAACTCTCATAACCTACAATAAACATAAGAGTATGCATAGTATACCTTGCAATGATGAGAGGTAAGAAGAGACAATAAAAAGAGACAAGGATGTACTGGATGCATCACGAAAAATTCTATTGCTCCAAAAGTTACATGGTACATAATAAGTGGGAAAGGTTCAAGAAAATGGCATTACAAAGCCATAAAAGGAGGATTAGACTCTACATTATACCCTAAGGAAGAAAGAGAGAGGGGGGAAGGAGGGAAACAATGACCAACCATTTGAATATGCCCGTCCTTTATAATATATAGAATAATAAGAGAGAGAGGAGGGAAGATTCAAACTCTATTTCGACCACCCTTCCAAGCACATTTAAATCAACCTTCCACAATGAAGAGTCTCGCTGCAACACCCATTCCCCTGTCACTGTCCCTTACTGGGAAAGAAAGAGGGCCGTTATTCATCATGGCGGTAGGTGGGAGACTTGAAACCCCTGTGACTAGCAAGTGGAAATATTAATGGAGGCAAGTGAGAAGATAGCACCAAGATCTTTCCAAAAATTCCTCTACCACCAAAATTTGAGTTTCCAGTCAAAATATAGGGATGTTTGAAGATCAAGGTAATGGGCACGTAATATTTAAAAGCTTCTATCCATATCGGGTCCATGTGGCAGCCTCGTGCATCTTGAAGATTTGGATCCTTCTTTTCAATCTTGAAATCATGATAGAATGACATGTGGCAGCTTTCGCAGGCTCCTCTGTTTCCTTTGTATTTTTCTTGAGTCTCTCCTATTGGTAGAGACACTTTGCCTGTCCCAAGACATGTGGAGGCTTCACTCTTCTTTGGAAACCACCCCAGCTTTTAGCTTTGAAGTTGTGCGGTTGATATAGGTGGAGGCCTCCCACAGGTTTGTGGTCTTTCAACAATCGACTTTACCTCTTTAGACTGGGACAAGTGTCTCATTGGTGCTCATTTGGGAACTACTATTTGGGCCGTGCCTTAGAAATTACACTAATGAGACACATGGTGAGCTAGCGCATGTTTGGGGACCAATTTTGGATTTTTCTTTTGAAGTTGCACCAAAGAGACATGTGGCTCTTTTAACTCGGCTTGTTCCTTTCTTTGTATTTTACTAAGTCCCTTTTTCTTGGCGATGCCATATATCTGACCCTAGACACGTGGAGGCCCAACACGCATCTGGGAACCCGCTCTGAGTTTTACTTTTGAAATTACACTATGCTTGACACATGGTTCCTTCCATTGGCATAGCTTGGCTTAGACTTTTCAATGACCACCTCTACCATTTCAAGCTCTGGACATGTGGTGGCTTGACGCTAGTTTGGGGGCTACATCTAGATTTTCTTTTTGAAATTATGTCAATGAGGGACGTGGAGGCTTCCGTTTACCTTTTATACTTAGCTAGTTTGAGTCTACTCCCTTTTTAGTTCCTAAACACATGGAATCCTCATGCTCATTTGAGTCTCTGCTTTGGGTTGCGCCTTTGAATTTGCACTAATGTGACATGTGGCATTGTCCACTGGTTCTTATACATAGCCAATTTAAATGGTCGTCTTTGTTCCTTATTTTGGATCTCGAGACACATGGAAGCCTCATGCACATTTGGGAACCTGCTCCATATTTTAACCTTGGATTTGTGGTGATTTGACATGTGGTAACCTCTATGGGTATGTGAATTTTCAATGGCCGATGAGACCCCATGAGCTCGTGGGCCCACACTTGAAAACTGTGCCATTTGTGAAAATTGAAAAAGTTTCAAAGTCCCCCGTAGACCCTCTGACCCACTTTTAGACTTGCGAAAAAATTCTTCCTTGGCCCCATAGACCCACTTTTGGAAAAAAGTCTTCCTCAAGCCCGCCACCGCATTTTCCTTTTGGGCAAAGACATATCCAGCCTATCGGCCCTTATTTTACATTTTTCATAAGAAATGCTTCTCGGGCTCGTGGGACCACAGTTATACTTGTGCCCCTTTTTGAAAAGATGAAAATTTTCAAAATGTCTCCCGCTGCCCTGCTGGTCCATGATTTCCATTGGCAAAAATCTTCCCTAGGCCCGCCGACCCGCATTTGGCAAAAAATCCTTCTAAGGCCCACTCACCTATAACTTGAAAAATACGAAGACTTAGAAGGACTTTTTATATCTCTTGAAAGGGGAAGAAATTTACTATCTGATGGAAATGATTTTAGGGGCATTAATTTCTAAAAATATGTAAAAATTTAGATTGAAGCACAAAGGGGAAAAATGGTGTCAGTTGACCCAAAATAAGTGTGATCTTATTTTGGTCAACAATTGGGTGACTCATGGGGATCACCTGCCTACTAGGTGAAATGATCAGATGCCTTAAAGCATCCTTTAGGCATGGATTATTCCTAGTAAACAAAAATCTGATCTTGCCCTTGAAATGTGAGCCTAACCGTTCGCACTTGGTGACCCCGAGCCTACCCCATTGTTCGCACTCTCAATTTTTTCAAGAAAATCATAGAGATGGGATTCTCTCGAGTAGAACACTATTTTGACCTAGGTATTTTTCTTGTCCCCTGAAAATGGACCATCTCGAAAATAATTTTAGTTTCTCTGCATTTGATTCATTTGATATTGGAAACTATTATAGCCAAGTATGGGTCTCTCTCACATTACTACATCATGAAGGGCACGGCCTTTGCACCTCCGGAGTAATATGAACAAAACTTATGTACAAACATAAAATCATACATGCCTCAAATGAGACATGTAGAGTGTGGAAAAGCACTTCTTTTACTGAAATAAAACCTACTCCTACTACTATACTAATCCTAACATAGAGAAGCTAAACAAGGCCTACTACAGGAAGGGAGAAATAACTTCCCTTTCTCAAAATAGGTAGCCATGTATATGATTTGGCACTAAACATGGTTGTTATAATGAGTGAAAAAATGACAATAGGTCGATCATCCACCCATATCGTCAAGGTATCAACATTAACAAAAAACATCTCCTCGAGTTGATTGACACCTTTGAACTCCCGAGGCGTTAGTGGTGACCATTGATGAATTGAAACTCATCCTCATGCCCTGAAGTGAGCATGACTGGTTTTGCTTCTCCCTTGGCTCCAATGAAGCCAAGTACATTATAGGGACGATGAAGATTATAAATTTTAACTCCAAGAATGGAGTCTTCTTGCAAACTTTCCTGGGTGAGTGGTCCGAGAGGGATGATGGCATCTTCTTGACCTTTTCCTTCCTCCTACTTTGAAGAATATCAAAGATCATGGTCTTCCAACCTTGGTTCCAAAGGGCTGTTATGAAGTAAAGGCTGTTGTACTTGAGTGATCTCCATCATGTCAATAGGCTCATGTGCTTGGAAGGTGTATGATGGGGGATAATTTTTTGTTACCTCCTCAAGATCCTCTCCATCAAAATAATCTTCCAAGTCTGACAAGTAGTCTTCCTCCTTGTTGTCCTACTGCATGTGCTCTACCTCCTCCATGGTGTCCTCCTGATATGCAACTAGCTCACCATGGTTCCCTTCTTATTCAAACATGAAGTTTGAAAGCTAAAAATCTTTTTCAACATCGAGCTTAAAAGGGATGAAATGTGAGGAAGAACTTAAGGTTTTTCTGTGGTCTGCTCCACACTTGTAGCCTCTAAAACTATACGGTCCTCCTCCATCATGGGTTCATTGATAAAATCATGCCCTTGAAATGAAAGAAAAAAATCTTCAATGATGCTTTCTTCATTAAGTGGCCTCAACTCTGATTTGATATCTCATAGCTACTCCTCTTCAATAAGACTTGGATCTAGTTGTTTGTCCTCCTTAACTTGTTTTGCAGCTTTGATTAGGTCAACATCTTCTTCATAAAAAGTACCATTATGGACAATGTATTAAGAACAAACAAACTATTGATATTCCTCCTCTTGTTCTTGTTCTTCTTCTATTACAAACTCAGCCTTAACCACCATGGCTCTTCAACTCGAACTCCTCTATTCGATTTATCATCAAGGGATCTTTATAAACCCAAACCCGATAAGCGCAAATCTTGGATTGTCTGTCATTTCTTCTTTGTTCCTTTTTTGTTGTTCTCTTTGACTTGATTCTTGATTCTATCCCAACAAGGACTTGGGAAAGCAAGAGGAGTGGAAGGTTAGGGTTCAACCAGGTTTTGCAATTATTTGTGGTGGGGAGGGGAGTGTAAATTCTTGTTTGTTTAAAGAGAATGACTACTTGGGAAGGGAAAGGGTAGAAGAATTGGGATGGGATGGAAGACTAGAAGATGGAAAAGGGAAATAAATACTTAGGGCTGCAAGTGAGGGGCTTAACTCTTGGCACTTCTGAAATGGTGGAGTTTGAGGAAGAGAAAATGAAGGAAAAAGAGCTAGTGAGTGACTTACCTATTCACAAGGATGTCTTGGACTTTTCTCGTATGCCTCAATATCCTCAATCTACTATGCATGTTGAGGAAACACTTCAACCATGAAGTTAAGATTCTCCCAAGAGCTGTAATGTCTTGGCACGGGGCCACCCCATGGACAAGGTGTCGTATATCCAATCCTGAATGCTTTCATCTAAGATGTGGCCCTTGATTACACCATGTGTGCCTCCATCCCATGAATCTTCTCCAACATATTAGCATTTTCCGTCTATTTGTCACCATAATATACATCCCCTTCTTCTTGATAAGCTCCATGGCCAAACTAGTATTGACCCTTCTCATATGGGTAAGCATAATGCTTTTGGATATGATCATAATGCTGATCTAGATGATTTGGGAAATACATTGGAAGTGGAATGCACCGTGGGTTTCGAAAGTATGCATTCCATGAGAGGAACGAAGCCATGATTACGCAACTTCATGGAATGTGAGAAAATGTGAGATATGGAAAGGAAATTTGGTGGAAATATATGGGAGAAGGTCTACAACTTCATAGATGGGTTGTTATCCAGATGGAGTCGTCAGTGTGTGCTTTGCATGTGCCTCAAAAGGTTGAATCTTAATAGTATCACACAACCTACTAATATGAAGTGGTAAGGTGGTTCGAGACCTATCCCACCAGGCATGCCAAAACTATTAGGGTAGAATCACAACACCCCCAATATGTGTGGTTGTGAGTGGGGCATTCAGTGTGATTGCACAACATGGGACCATCTCTCAAGTTATGGGACTTGTAAACTTGAGATGGCCCTCCAGAGAAATCTAGTTCTTTCTTCCTAATCTACCTACCACAAGCTACTCCAGTTCCTAAAGAACCAATCTAACCAAACCAAACCATACCAAGGGGACAGGAGAGAGAGAGAGGGTGAAAGAGAGCCTACACTAAGCGGTGATACACTAGAAAAGGAAGTGGTTGATCATGAATCCAAACGCCTAAAGTGGAGAGAGGTGAGCAGAGGAGGGGGTGGACAAGATACACCACAGACCAAAGATGAATGTCACATGGAACACCACTTCAAGACACATTAAGCACAACACCTAGAACCTACAATAAACATAAGAGTATGTAGAATATACCCCTGTAATGATGAGAAGTAAGAAGAGATAGTAAAAAGAGCCAAGGATGGACAGATGCATCACGAAATAGATTATATTGCTCCAAAAGTTACATTTTACATCATTAGTGTGAAAGGGGCAAGATAATTTCATTACATAAGCATGAAAGGAGGCTTGGACTCTGCATTCTACCCTAAGAAATAGGAGAGAGGGGGTAGGAGGGAAACAATGACCAACCATTTAAATATTCCCCTCCTTTACAATATATAGAAGAATAAGAGAGAGAGGAAGGAAGAATCAAACTCTATTCCAACCACCCTTACAAGCACATTGAAATAAACCTTCCACAATGAAGAGTCTCACTGCAACACCCATGCCCCCATCACTATCCCTTACTAGGAAAGAAAGAGGTCCATTCTTAATCATGGTGGAAGTTGGGAGACTTGACAAACCACAAAATTAAATTAGCTAGCCGAATATAAATGGAGGAAGGTGAGAATCGACTACCGATATATTTAAAAAAAGTCCTCTCCTACCCAAATCTGAGTTTCCAATCGAAAGATATGGCTGTTTGAAGATCAAGGTCCCAGACGTAAAATATTTTAAAGATTCTATCTGTACCAGGTCCATGGGGTAGCCTCATGCATCTTGAAGATTTGGCTCCTTCCTTTCACTCTTGAAATTGCAACGGGATCGACACGTGGTGGCTTCCGTGGGACCCTTTGTTTCCTTTGTATTCTTCCTGAGTATCTCCTATTTGTGGAGACATTGTGCCCAACCCGAGACATTTGGAGGCTTTACACTTGTTTGTAAACTGCCCCTAGTTTCTACCTTTGAAGTTGTGTGGTCGAGACACGTGGAGGCCTCCATAGGCTCATGGACATTTCAACGGCTGAATTTACCTCTTCAGACTTTGGGACACATGGAATGTTGGCACTTGTTTGGGAATTACGTTTTGGGTCGTGCCTTAGAAATTATGCTAACGAGACACGTGGTGATCTGGCACATATTTGGGGACTGCTTTTGGATTTTTCTTTTAAAGTTGCTTATTTGAAGATACCCATGGCTCTTTCCGCTAGTCTCTTCCTTTCTTTATATTTTGGCTAAGTCCCTTTTGCTTGGTGGGGCCATATATTTAACCCTACACACGTGGAGGCCCAAAACGCATTTGGGAACCCAATCTGAGTTTTACTTTTGAAATTATACTTTTCTAACACGTGGTTCCTTCTACTGGCCCGCCTCTTCTTTTTCAGGCTCTAGACATGTGGTGGCAGCGGTAGTTTGGGGTTGCCCCGCATTTTATTTTTGAAATTGCGTCGATGAGGTACGTGGAGGCTTCCACTTACCTTTTTTACTGAGCTGATTTGAGCTTACTTCCTTTTTGGTTCCTATAAACGTGCAAGCCTCATGCTCATTTAAGTCTCCGCTTTGGGTCGTGCCATTAAATTTGCGCTAATGGGACACTTGGCGCCACTTGGTTCTTATACTTAGCTGATTTAAATGACTAACATTGTTCCCTCTTTTGGACCTAGGAAACATGGAAGCTACACTCTCATTTGGGAACCTATTCAATATTTTAACCTTAGA
Organism: Taxus wallichiana var. yunnanensis; assembly: GCA_018340775.1. NCBI lineage: Eukaryota > Viridiplantae > Streptophyta > Pinopsida > Cupressales > Taxaceae > Taxus > Taxus wallichiana. Next base: position 69,994,755 of record CM031233.1, read on the forward strand.
GTTGTGCCAAGTTGACGTGTGGTAGCCTCTGTAGGTCTATGACTTTTCAATGGCCGATGAGACCCCGCGGGTGCGTGGGCCCGCTCTTGAAAGTTATGCCATTTGTGAAAAGTGAAAAAGTTTCAAAGTCCCCTACAAACCTTTCAGGACCACTTTCAGGACTTGGGAAAAATTCCTCCTCTGCCCTGCAAACTTGCTTTTGGCAAAAAGTCATCCTCGGGCCTCGCCATATGTATTTTACATTTTTCATAAGAAATGCTTCTTGGGCTTGCAGTTCGCAATTATACTTTTGCCCCTTTGTCAAAAGTGGAAAATCTTCAAAATGTCTCCCGCCACCCCGTTGGTCTATGATTTCCATTTGCAAAAATCTTCCGTAGGCCCGTTGGCCCGCATTTTGAAAAAAACCCTTCTAACGCCATCCGGTCCACAACTTGAAAAATACGAAGAGTTAGAAGGACTTCTTTATATCTCTGAAAAGTGGAAGAAATTTCTTATCTGATGAAAATGATTTTAGGGGCCATAAGTGCTTAAGATATGTCAAAATTCAGATTGAAGCACAAAGGGGAAAAATGGTGTAAGTTGACCCAAAATAAGTGTGAGCTTATTTTGGTCAACAATTGTATCCTCCTTGTCGATTGGGTGTTTCACTAAACTAGGGGTTGGTTCTCTTTATAGGGTTGGTGCTCTACCAAACTATGGGTTGGTGCTCCTTATCAAGTTAGTGCTTTACTAAATTAATTTTTTCTAGTAATATCAACAAAGTTTCAATGGTTTTATTCCCAAGATGGTTTCGCACTTATATATGGTTTTGTGTTTCTTCTTCTTTGTTTCATGTTGTTTTAAAGTTTTAATACACAACTAATGTGTGCATATGGTTATGTATGTTAAACAAATAACTGAAATGATGATTGTATGAGTTGGAAAATGAATTAAAAATTATCGTAGGACTAATTCAACCCCCTCCTTATTCCATTATGCTTGCAACACAATTGGTATCATAGCAAGTCCTTGTGAAGTAAGTCTAACAACACTAAAGTGATCCTAGAAGCATAAAATTGTAGGTAAGCTAATCTTTAGAAGAAACAATATGAGGTTTCCGAGTTTTTGGTTTCAAGATTGCAAGATAAAATTAATGGCATAGAGAAATATTATTATCAAATTATCAAGGATTTGAAATATCAAGTGGAGAATATGTCTAAATCCCTAAAGGAAAAAGAGGAATAGTTTTCAATGTATGAAGACAAATTAAAAGCACTAGAATTAGATTTTGAGAGTAAATCTAGTAGATTAAGGATATATGAGAGGATTGAGAAGATCTCCAAATATTTTGATGACGTTTTAGAAGGTCAAATATCAACAGATGATAGGTTTTGAAGGAAATCATGTGAAGAATGATGATGGAGCTAGCCCAAGTTTATAATAAAATTTTAATGTTAACACAAGGAGTCATTTGAGAATTATTAGGTCATTTAGATAACATAATTATTTGAGGTATGGTACACTCTTTCATAGATATTGTTGTGTTTATCATGATTTTAGTCATAAAGATAGATATTGGAAAAGGAGGACTCCTAGGAATGGTGAAGCTCTCTTCAAGGGTGAATGTGTTTCATGTTGTGAGTATGGTGATAGGGTGAAGGATTTTGGATGAAATATCAGTTGGTTTGATCCAATAAGAAATAAGGATGTTCTTTGCTTCAATTTTCAAAAATCATGTCATATGGGAATATTTTTTCAAATTAAGGAGAAGTTCATTTTAAGGTTGGTTCCTATGGTCAAGAGGGATGTTGTTCAAGCTCAATATGCTAAGAGATCGGATTCTTAGTCTACTATACATTGTATGAACTTTTTCAAGGATGATTCTAGTGATATAAAGGTTGGAAACATTATCAATAATCCTAAATCTACTTAGGGAAGAATGTTTGCACATGTTGTTTAGAAGATCACATGTTTCTATAAGCCATTCAACCTTGAGTGCATGATAGGTTGAAGAATTTGGGTCTTTGGGAAACCTTAAGGGTAATAAGGTATTTCAAGTTATCTATTATTTTTTCTTTGAGTCATTATTTTTTAGGTGTATTAGTATGTAAATATATGCATGCTTGATGTATCTTAGGAGTAATTTTCATAAATTTATAAGTCACTCAAGTACTTGTAGCATGAGTATGGTTCAAGCTGTGGATGAGTATTTTTCAACAGGTTTGAGGTTAGTAATCATAATATTAGGAGGTCTATGAAAGGATCCATATGTAAGTTCTGAAAAAATACTTGTTTAGAGTGAAGGGATATCTTAAATTTTTTTATTATTGATCAAAGATTATGTTAATGCTTGAATGTGTTGAGTTCGTGTCACAAAGTAGCATATTTTGTCATAATGATTGCAAGTAATTTTTGTTTATCTTTAGAAACTTGAACGTTGCTTTTCACATCCATACTTCCACTGAGCTATAGGATGGGAAGATACACATTTTCCGAGCCCAACAATTTGTAATGATCATAAATAATCGTTGCACCTCACAAATTCTTATTGATCCATACCTGCTTTGATACCACTGATATTAAATGAGCAAGATTAAACAAAAAACACCGGAGTAATATATTGTTTATTCAAATCATCTGGGATACAATTACAATGGAAGCACTCCATATATATAGGAGTATTCTCATAACAAAATCTCCAACAACATTTGTATGCATATACAACCATACACTCGTATGGTTTTAACCACTCACCAATATAATAATAAAACAAACTATTTGTTTTATTATTTAACTTACTAACTTACCACATACTAACCACCACTAACAATTACATTTTACATTTACCCATTTACCAACAATAAATATGAATACCTATGTTATGCACTAAACTAAGGATATTCCTAACACAAACATGGTTTTTTTTAACGTGATCAAGATATAGAGTGCGATGCATGCCAAAGATGAAGGGAAAATGGAGGAACAAAAGGTCATGGGTATATATATTTAATAGCTTATCAGGTCCAACATATTAGTTGTGTAGTCATTGTAGGAGTTAAAGTGAAGACAATTATGTCCTAGGGGATTGTTGGTCAAGTAAGTCAATATTTTACATTGGTCTCATTATTTCTAGTTGTGTGTCATATTTTTCATGTCTATTGGTCATAGAATCCATTTTCATACATGGAATAATGGGGAGAGAGAGACATTAGAAATAGGGTATTTCGGTCTTGTATTTTACGGTCATGTCAGCTATCATCAATGAAAAAGTGGGGTATTTTTGGTAATTGTGTTTTTTTTTCATTGATATGAACTCTCTTGATGAAAAAGTATTTTACGAGGTCATATGTGTCTCCATGAGGTGTTATTATGATGTCAAGAGTGAAAGTCTATTAGTGGTGTCAAGTTCGGTGGTGTTCTTTGCAAGTCATGGTACATGGTTGAGCTAGTATAGTAACTATTTGCGATATCTTGAGTTGGTCGAAGGTTTTCATGAGGTCAAAAAAGGTTGGTATGATCTGTCATGTGTTTCTATGGGTCTACATATCATCACCAAGGTCAGGTCATGAGTTTTCATGGCTGAGTCTACTCATTCCACGCTTGTTTCTATCCCTATAACATAAAAATGAGTTGGTGATGAAATATTTTGACCAAATCAGTATATTAGGATCATGGTCACATCATCGTGGTAGTGTACCTAAGGTTTATGGTGCATTGTAGGTTGTTATTATTAAATGGTTTGATGCATTTAAGGGCTCCTTGAGAAGTAAATAATGATAAATATGCAATTTGGAATAGGTAATTCATTTTTGTTGGTTATTTCCATGCATATTTGAGATATATGGTTATTATGGATAGTTCTATCATGGTTTCTTGATGTTTCATGAAACAATTTTGGTCATTCTGAAGAATATTTTTGAAGATATGCAAGTTTTGGTGAAACCGGTAAGTTACATTGTGGTTTTAAGAAAAATTTGGACCTTCTTATGATCATTGTGAATTTTATGGTTTTTTTATGCTTTACATGGGTACCTACGATATTTTGAATATAACATTAGATTATTTATAAATATTTCACAATAATAATGAGGTGGTTTGATCGTCACATTTTTATAAACGATTGTAAAAAGATGAAGTGGTTTACAAACCCTAGCTAAGAGGAGCTTGTAGAAAAGTGAGTATAATGAGAATATTTTTATTTCTAGTGAAAAATTCTAAATTTTATGTTAAATAGGACTCTTCCATATTTTTAGAAAGGTATATTAGAGAATGAGGTGATATGTGTGCCAAACCCGAATTTTCTTGGTTACGAAGAGTTGCATAGTTTGAGGTGAAGTTGTCTAAATGAGGTAAAGAATAAATTTCCATTTATGATATCCCTAGAGTTTTTATTTATTTATATAAATTTTTCATGTCATGGTGATGATGAAAAATTACAAATTTTTCCTATCTATGAGGACTAGTTTTGGGGCACTTTGGAGCAGCGTTAAGTAAAGTTGACATTACATGAGCTACAAGGGGAATTTGGATTCCATTAAAGTTTTGATGTGAACCTGGTTCAAAGATATTTCCATTTATACCTAAATATTTAATATTTATAAAGTTATTCAAATTTTTTGATATGTTATTTGAGGGTGAAGATTGAAGGATGCTTATTTTAGCACGGTGTCAAGTGGATACGTGAGGAAAAGTGATGTTTTTAAGATGTTCATGATTATTAAATGTTGTTGAGTCCTTATAAAACACGTATAAGGGTTTTTAATGTTGTTTTAGTGTATAATTGTGTTTTAGTGTGATGTATTATGTTGAGCCCATGTCCAATTCTCGAGACCTACTGAGGCATAAGGAGTAGTTTCAAGATATCGGGTTCTTGAAGGTATTTAAATTTTAGTTGGATGGATTTAAAATATGTACTAAAAAGGTTACTTAAATATATTTCCATTGATTGATGTATTTTCTCATTATAAGGTGATTTTTTTGGTCTTTGAGGTAAATTTGTGTCGAAGATGGTAGTTACATTCTTAGGATAGGTTTTCTTAGGTTGAAAGATTGAGTTGATTGAAGCATGAAATTTTTGAGTTGCCTATTTCTGTCACCTTGAGAGTGAATATGGATGTATTTTGTTCCTAGTTAAGGAATTTATAGTTATTGAAAGATTCTGCAATGGTGTAAACTAGCCAAGTTTATAAAAAATGGTTTTGGGTAGCTTGTTTTGGTAAAAGGTAAATTTGTTGTGATTTGAACATATGATTGTTTCATAATATATAACTTGCATAGAAGTGGTTTACAAGTCCTAAGATTTAATATTGAGCGGTAACATGCCATTTTGAGTTCATCTTGATGGGTGTTGAGGCCTATGGTTAAAATCAAGTTGTTGGAAACAATCTTTTTGTCAAGGAAATTAGCCACTAGATTAAATTAAATAATTTGATTGATTAAACTAAATGTGAGACAATTTATGATGTTATTATGATATGTCACTCATGTTTGGTTAATATGGAAGATTTAATAACCATGGTTTTTAAATGAATGGATTTTTATCATTCTAGTTATAGGGTTTGAGGCTTTTTGGTGCATCGTAAGTGGTTTTTGGTATTGTTGATGAAAAATCACGCGCAACCCCAAATGTCCTCAGATGTGAGTGGGGTATTCGGTGTGATTCCACAACATTGGACCATCTCTCAAGTGTGGGACCTGTGGACTTGAGATGGACCTCCAAAGAAGGCTAGTTCTCGCTTCTTAATCTAACCATTCCAAGGAAACATGGAGAGAGAGAGAGGGTGAAAGAGAGGCTTTAATAAGTGGTGATACACCAAAAAAGAATTGGTTGATCACATATCATTTGCGTGAAGTGGAGAGAGGTGATAAGAGGAGAGGGTGGAAAACATACACCACACCAGAGATGAAGTTCACACGAACACCACTTCAAAATCCATTAAACACAACTCCCGGAAGCTGCAATAAACATCAGAGTATGCACAGTATACAATGCAATGATGAGAGGTGTGAAGAGACAATAAAATAAGAAAGGATGGACAAATGCATCATAAAATAAATTTTATTTCTCCAAAAGTTCACATAGTACATCATCAATGGGAAAGGGGAAAGAAAATGCCATTACAGCAATGTGAGAGGGGGCTTAGACTCCACATTATACCCTAAGGAAGAAAAGAGAGGGAAAGAGAAAAAATGACCAACCTTTAAGAAAATGTCCTTCCTTCACAATATATAGGATGAATAAGAGAGAGAGGAAGGAAAAATTATAACTCTTCTACAAATACCCAAGGAAGCACATTAAATCCACCTAACAAAATGAAGAGTCTCTCTACAACACCCATTCCCATGTCATTTTCCCTTACTAGGAAAGAAACAGGTTGATTATTCATCATAGCAGTAGTTGGGAGACTTTATAGCCCCGAAAAAATAGCAGTGAAGCATTAATGGAGGCAAGTGAGAAGTCGATACCGACAGCCTTTCCAAAAATTCCTCTCCCACTCAAATACAAGTTTCCAACCAAAAGATATGGCTATCAAATATTATGGTTGCGATTGCACAAAATTTAAAAGAGAATGTCCATACAAGACCCACGAGGCAGCCTCATGCATCTTGAAGATTCAACCCTTTCCCGTCACTTTCAAAATTACACGGAATTGACACGTGATAATTTCTACGGGCTACTCTATGTTCTTTTTAAGTCACTCCTATTGGCGGAGACCCTGTGCCTAATCTGAGACATGTGGAGGCTTCACACTTGTTTGGAAAATGCCCTTAAATTTTTCTTTTGAAGTTGTGAGGATAAGACACGTGGAGGCCTTCGTAGGCTTTTTGAATTTTCAACGGTCGACCTTACCTTCTCAGACTTTGACCATGTGGTGGGTTGGCGCTTGTTTGGGGACTTCCTTTGTGCCATGCCTTTACAATTGTCTTGATGAGGCACGTGGAACCCTCTGCAGCCCTTCCTTATTTATTTGTGTTTTGGCTAAGTCCCTTTTATTTGGTGGGGCCATATGTCCGACCACCGGTGGAGGCTCGGCGCACATTTGGGAACCCACTTCAAATTTTTGTTTTGAAGTTGCGTCATGCTAACATGTGGCACCTTCCGCTAGCTCTACCCTATTTAGAATTTTCAACAGCCAATTCTACCTTTTCGGGCTCTGGACATGTGGTGAGCCTATGCTCATTTTGAGGATGCCTCTAGATTTTCTTGTTGAAATTACGCCGATGAGGCAAAAGGAGGCTTCTACTTTACTGTTTTACTTAGCTGATTCAAGCCTGCTCCCTTTTCCAGACATGGGAAACATGGAAGGCATGCGCTCATTTACGAGTCTTTCTTTGGGTTGAAAATGTAAAGTTGCACTTGATGAGACATGTGGGGCCTTCGTTGGATCTCTATACTTAGCCGATTCAAGCCTCGCTACCCATTTGACTTCTGTTGGACCCTAGACATGTCAAGAGTTGGTGCTTGTTTGAGTCTTTGCACTTGATCCTTCCTTTGAAGGTGCCTTGTTAAGACACGTGGAGGATTTGCACGATTTAGGTTTTGCCTCTTGATATTAACTTTAAAGTTGTGCTAAAGAGACACGTGGAGGCTTCCACGACCTTCTTACACTTAGTCAATTTAAATGGTGGCTTTGTCCCTTTTCAGACCTGGGACATGTGGAATCTTGGCACTTGTTTAGGGTCTTCATTTTGGATTCTATCCTTGGAGTTATGCTAATGAGACACTTGGCACCTTCCACGGGTCTACGATTATTCAATGGGAGATGAGACACCACGGGCTTGCGGGCCCGCACTTGAAAACTACGCCATTTTTGTGAAAAATGCAAAAGTTCTGAAATTCCCCCTAAAACCCACCATCCATCATTTAAACTTGAGAAAAATTTTCCCTGTTGCTCTACAGACCCACTTTTACACTTTTTGTGAAAAGATATCTCCAAGCCCGTCACCCGCTTTTTCCACTTTTCATAAGAAATCCTTTTCGGCCTGTGGGCCCACAATTATACTTGTGCCTTTTTGCAAAAAGTGCAAAAATGTCAAAATATCTCCCCTTTGCCCTAGTTGTCATTGATTTCTCATTGGCAAAAAATCATCCCTAGGCCCGCCAGCCCACTTTTGGAAAAAAATCCTTCTAAGTCCTGCCGGCCTGTAACATGCAAAATATGAGGGTTTAGAAGGACTTCTTTATATCTCTAGAAAGGGAAATATATTTCCTATCTGATAAAAAGATTTCAGGGGGCCTTAAGTGCTGAAAATATATAAATATTCATATTGAATAAAAAATGTGGGAAAATGGTATTAGTTGACCTAAAAATAAGTGTGAGCTTATTTAGTCAACAATTTTCCGACTCATGAGGATCACCTTCCGATAGGTGAAATGATCGAGTGGCCTAAAAACATCCATTAGGCATGGAGTCTACCTAGTAAACACAAATCAGATCTGAAATTTTAAAATCTGATCCACGAGCCACTTAGAACACCTCTAGAACTGGAGATGACCTCACCAAATGATACTTCCAATGTACTGTGCACAAGCAACAAAACACCACAACACACTATGTAAAAAAATGGAAAATCATACATGCTCCAAGTGGAACATGTAGAGTGTGCACAAGCACTTCTTCTACTAAAAACAAACCTATTCCTATACTATGCTAACCAAAGAGAAAGGGGACTCAAACTAATCTTCTTGCAACTAGTAGAGGAGAAGTAGCTTCTCTTTCTCGAAAAGGGAAGCCATGAAAATGATTTGTCACTAAATATGGGTACTTGTATGAGTGAAAAAATAACAAGAGGTCAATCCTCCACCCATATCATCAAGGTATCGACATCAATTGAAAATAGCTCCTCAAGATTATTGGTATTGGACTCTTAGAGGTGTTGATGGTGACCCCTGGTGTTTTGATACTCATCCTCATGTCCTGAAGTGGGCATGAATGGTTTTGGATTCTCCCTTGGCTCTAATGAAGCCAAGTATCTGATTGGGAAAGGTCTGGTCCTATGAATTTTCCTATTGCTCTGAAATTCAACTCCAAGAATGGAGTCTTATTATTGACCTTCCTGGGTGGATGATGTGGAAGAGATGATGACATCCTCTTGCTCCTTCCCTTCCTTCTCCTATGAAGAACATTGAAGAATCATATACTTCAACCTTGGTTCAAGAGGGTTGTTACGAAGTGCAAGATGTTTTACTTTGATGATCTCCTTCATGGAAGTAGGCTCATGTGCTTGGAAGGTGGATGATTGAGGAGAAAATGACATGACCTCCATGGGTTCCTCTCCATCAAATAAAACCTCCAAGTCAAATAGATAATCTAACTTCTTGTTATCCTACTTGCATGTGCTTGATTTCCTCCATGGTGTCCTCTTAATCTATAACTTTCTCACCATGGTTCAATTCATCCGTAAACATGAAGTTTGAAATATTAAACTCTTCTTCAAAATTAGAGCTCGAAGGGGATGAAGTGGGAGGAAAAACTTAAGGTTATTATGTGGCCTACTCCACACTTGGAGCCTCTAGAACTGTATGGTCCTCCTCCGTCATGGGTTCATCAATCAAATCAAGCCCTTCAAATGAAAGCAACAAATCTTCAATAATTCTTTCTTCATTAATTGGCCTCAACACTAATTTTATCTCTCCCCAATTTGTTCCTCTTCAATGGGACTTGGAGTTGGTTGTTATTCCTTCTTGATTGGTTGTGCAGCTTGGATTAGATCAACATCCTCTCCAGACAAAGTGCCATTATGGACACTGCATTAAGAGAAAACATATTTTTATCTTCTCCTTCTTGTTCTTGTTCTTGTTCTGCTGCAAACTCGGCCTCGGTGACCACTTTCTCTTCAACATTGACCTCCTCTGTTGGCTTAACCATTAAGGGGATCTTTGTAAACCCAAATCTGGTAGCCCAAATCTTCAGATTTTATATCATTTCTTCTTTGTTGGGTTCCTCTTCTTGTTGTTCTCCTTGAATGGATTCTTGAGTATCTTCCCAACATGGACTTGGGAAAGCAAGAGGAGTGGTAGGTTGGGATTTAACTAGTTTTGCTATTGTTTGTGGTGAAGAGGGAGGTTAAACTTCTTGTTTGTTTAGAGGTGATGACTTCTTAGGAAGGAAAAAGGTAGAAGAATTGAGATGAGATGGAAGAGTAGGAGATGGAGAGGGAAAATCAACACTTGGGGAAGAAGATGGGGAGTTATACTCATGACACTACTGTGATGATACTGATTGAGGAAGAGGAAAAGAAAATCTAGGAGGTGGTGGACTTACCCATTGAAAAGGTTGTCTTGTGTCCAACTCATAAGCCTCAATCTCCTTAGTCTATTGTGAAAGTTGGGGCTACATTTCAACCATGAAGTCAAGCTTCTCTTGGGGGCTGCAATGTCTTGACATAGGGCTGGCCCATGGACAAGGTTCCATATACCCAATTCTCGAATGCTTTCTTCGAACTATGGCCCTGGACTGCACCATGCTAGCCTCCATTCTTTGGATTTTCTCCAACAAACCAACATTTTCCACATAATCATCACCATCAAATGCACACCCTTGCTCTTGATAAGCTCCTTGGCAAAAATGGTTTTGACACTACTCATATGGGTAAGCATAATGGTTTTGGATCTGATCATAATGTTGATCTGGAGGAGTTGGGAAATACATTAGAGGCAGACTACATCGTGGTTGCTGCAAGTGTGAGTTCCAAGATGGGAATGAAGTCATGATTACACAACTTTATGGGATGGAAGAAGATGAAAGAGATGGAATAAAAATGGATGAAAATGGATGGGAGAAGGTCTGCAACTTCAGAGATGGGTTGTTGACTAGATGGAGTCATCAGATGTGCTTTACATGTGCCTCAAAAGTTTGAATCTTAACAGAACACACCAACTTGCTAAGATGAACTGGTAAGGTGCTTTAAACCTGTCCCACTATGCATTCCAAAATTGTTGATGCAAAATAACAACACCCCTGAATTTCCTAGGATCCGAGTGGGGCATTCAGTGTGATTGCACAACATTGGACCATCTCTCAAGTTGTGGGACCTATGGACTTAAGATGGACCTCTAGAGAAGGCTAGATCCTTCTTCTAAAATACCTACCACAAGATACTCTGTGCAAGAAAACTAATCTATCCTAATATAACCATTTCAAGGAGACATGGAGAGAGAGAGAGAGAGGGTGAAAGAGAGACTACACTAAGTAGTGATACACCACAAAGGCAAGTGGCTAATCACAAATCCGACAACACTGAAGTGTAGAGAGGTGAGAAGAGGAGAGGGTGGAAAAGATACACCACAAACCAGATATGAAACTCACGAACACCACTTCAAAATCCATTAAACACTTCTCCGAGAACCTGCAATAAACATTAGAGTATGCACAATATACCCGAAATGATGAGAGGTGAGAAAAGATAATAAAATAAGAAAGGATGGACATATGCATCACAAAATAAATTTTATTGCTCCAAAATTTCACACGGTACATCATCAATGGGCGGGGAAAGAAAATGCCATTACAGAGATTCTTGAGAGGGGCTTAGAATCCACATTATACCCTTAGGAAGAAAGAGAGAGGGGAGCGAAGAGAAAAAATGAATAACTTTTTAGAAAATTCCCCTCCTTTACAATATATAGGAAGAATAAGAGAGATAGGAGGAAACAATTCAAACTCTACTCCAACCACCCCTGGAAGTGCATTGAATCCACCTACCACAATGAAGAGTCTCATTACAACACCCATGACCCCGTTATTGTCCCTTACTAAGCAAGAAAGAGGCCCAATATTCATTGTGGTGGTAGGTGGGATACTTGATAGCTCCCGAAAATAGCGGGCCAAAACATTAATAGAGCTAGGTGAGAAGTTAGCACCGAGAGATTTCCAAAAAGTCCTCTCCTCCCAAATACGAGATTCAACCAAAATATATGGCTGTCCAAAGATCGTGGTCATAGGTGCACAATATTTAAAAGAGTCTATCCATATAAGACCCATGTGGCAGCCTTGTGCATCTTGAAGATTCAGTCCCTTCCTCTCACTTTTGAAATTATGCCAAACTAACATGTGGCAGCTTTGCAGCTCCTATGTGTTCTTTCTACATCTCTCTTATTGGTAGAGACCCTATGTCCGACCGAGACATGTGGAGGCTTCATGCTTGTTTAGAAACTAACCTCAGATTTTGCTTTTGAAGTTACATGGTTAAGACACGTGGAGGCCTTTGTAGCCCGATTTTCAACTTTTGTGGCTGAACTTACCTTCTTAAACTCTAACCACGTGGCGGGTTAGCACTCATTTGGGGACTACCTTTTTAAGTTTGCTGCCCCTTGAAATTACACCAAGGAGGCACGTGGCACCCTCCACTTCCCTTCCCTATTTATTTGTGTTTTGGCTAAGTCCCTTTTGTTTAGCAGGGCCATATGTCTGACCCTAGACATGTGGAGGCTCAATGCACATTTGGGAACCCACTCTGAATTTTACTTTTGAAGGTGTGCCATGCTGACATGTGGTACCTTCCATTGGATCTGCCCTCGTTTATACTTTTCAATGACCAATTATACCTTATCGGGCTCTGGACATGTGGCAACATTGTGCTTGTTTTGGGGCTGCCTTTGGATTTTCTTTTTGAAATTACACCGATGAGGCATTTGGAGGATTCCACTTTGTACTTAGCTAATTCGATCTTGATCCCTTTTCTAGACTTGGGACACGTGGGAGGCTCATGCTCATTTAGGAGTCTTTCTTTTGGTTGTGCCTTTAAATTTTTGCCAATGAGACACATGGGGCCTTGTTAGCTATTTATACTTAGCCAGTTCGGTCCTACTACCCATTTGACTCTGTTGGACCCTAGACACGTGGAGATTTGGAACTTATTTGAGTTTCTGCACTTGATCCTTCCTATGAAGCTGTGTCACTGAGACACATGGAGGTTTCACACTCATTTAGGATCTGGCTCTGGATTTTAACTTTTAAGTTGTGCCAAAGAGACATGTGGAGGCTTCCTCCGACCTTCTTATACTTAGTTGATTTAAATGGCTAGCTCTGTCCCTTTTCACACCTAGGAAACATGGGATCTTAGCGATTGTTTGGGGTCTCAATTTTGGATTCTATCCTTGGAGTTGCACCGATAAGACACGTGGCACCTTTCGTGGGTCTATGACATTCAATGGCCGAAGAGACCCCAGTGGGATCGCAGCTGGCCTGCACTTGAAAAATGCGCCATTTTTGTAAAAATTCCAAAAGTTCCAAAATACACCCGTATTCTTACCGACCCACCTTTAAACTTTAGAAAAATTTTCTCTACGGCTCCATGAGACCCACTTTTACACTTTTGGTGAAAAGACATTTCCAGGCCCGCTGACCCACTTTTTCAACTTTTCATAAAAAATCCTTTTCGGGCCTACAGGCCCACAATTATAGTTGTGCCTTTTTGTGAAAAGTGTAAAAATTTCAAAATGTCTCCCACTGCCCCACTTGGTCCATAATTTATAATTGGGAAAAAATCCTCCCCAAGTCCGTCGACCCGCTTTTATCAAAAATCCTTGTAAGGCCTTCCGCCCTGTAACTTACAAAATATGAGGAGTTAGAAGGACTTATTTATATGTCTGGAAAGGGGAAAAATTTTCCTATTTGATGGAAATGCTTTTGGGGGCCTTAAGTGCTTAAATATGTAAAAATTCAGATTGAAGCACAAAAAGGGAAAATGGTGTTATTTGACCTAAAATTAAGTGTGAGCTTATTTGGTCAACAAGTATTTCCAACCTATATGGATCATCTGTGACCATTTAGGTGATTCAAATGGGATTTAATTAATTTTATTTGTTCATGGAAGAGTTATAAGATTGACCTATGCTGATTTTTTTAGGAATATAATCCTATAAAGGTGTTGCTTGGGTTAATTTTTGAGTAAGTGCTCTTGGAGTGAAAAGTGTGAACCTAGTACGAGTGTTTTGCAGGTATGAAGGCATGATTTTAAGGATGATCATAATTTTTTCAAGTTAAGGAAGGTTTAACATCTTTTTGCAATATTTTAGAGCCAAGACAAGTTGAAAAGGAAGAAGATAGAGCGAGTTGAAGCAAAGAGGATTTGAGAAAGGGTTTGCGAGCTTAATTAAAGATATGCATCATTTGAGGACGAAAACAAATTAGAGATCAATCATAATTAGTAGTTGAGTTTGTACTTATTCATCCTAGGGGTTCTATCCCTCTTTTGGAGTGGATTTATCATTATATTAGGGGTTGGTGATCCTCATAGGGTTATTGCTCTACAAAACTCAGGGTTGGTGCTCGTTGTGAAGTTGGCACTTCACTAAAGCATTTCTTGTGGGTAATATCATAAAAAATTTAGTGGGTTTTCTTCCCCATGAGGGTTTCCCACTTATATATAAGGTTCATGTGTCTTATTTTTTCATGTTGTTTTGAATTTTGACTTCACGTGCTTAATGGGAAAATATGGTTAGGGATGCTTAAATGAATGATTGAAATGATGATTATATCATTTGGAAAATTAATTCAAAGTTTTTATAGGCCTTATTTACCCCCTTCTCATTCTATCATTCTTCTAACAATTCTTATGTATTTCTCATTGTAATTTCATCTCTAATCAGGACTATCTCTAAGAGCTTGTAACATAACTTGATATGTTAGACAAACATTTCTAACTCACCCTAATAAATCATCATGTATACAAAGAATGAATCAAATGCACCTATAATAAACATCTCAAAAATTTTCTGAATTTAACATATGTGACCTTGTATTAAAAAACAATTAGAATGTCACTACTCGTAAAGGAGCCAACATAGAAATTTTACTCCAAAATTTATTAGACCGTACATTATCACTCAAAATTATGGCTCTAGGTCCTATTGTTTATCTTCCTTTGTTGATAAACTAAAAATGGAGCCTCTCAAGAACTTGTACTTATGGCCTTTATACTATTAACACACGTATCATCGTGACCTTATTCACATTAACAATCTCATTTCCATCATTAACATTTTCCATCTCTTATTGTAATTCTTTGGAATCATTTGGTTGTTCGTCACTATCCTATATGTGACCTTGTATACGGACATCACATATCTTCTCATAGCATATTCCTTATGGATAACTTTCAGCTTCTAGGTTGGAAAACACAATCATTACATCCATCTCCTTTTTATATACCTAATGGAACGATGATAAGGGTCCATATGTGCAGCTTGTACACATTACTTTCCCTCCTTAAGTGGTCTAATTAGATATCCTTAGCTCCATCATCAAAAGTAAAAAATTATGGATGCTTATATCAAAATCTATGTTATCCAAAATACAAACCGCTCTCTCAAATGAAATTTGATCATATAAAGACAAAATAATAATAAAATTATAGACTAAACCCTTGAAGGACAACTATCATGCATCTTATACTAACATATATATCAATAGATAGTAATTAAAATTAAAAATCCAAATGTAGACCACTCCTTGAAGGATGTCTATTTTTTTATCTCATGGAAGTAAAGGCTTCCTTCATTGATGATCCTTTTAAAATATCAAAATAAAAATCCAAAATATATCATCCTCGAAAGCTTATCACATAGATCAAATTTCACTAAAAACAATACTTCTTGTATTGAACAATTGGAATATTTCTCGAGTTGGGGCATTAGACCTATAACCACCTAAGAAGAAACTATTTACCCTTGCAAGCTACATCTAAAATCATTTTCGTGTCTCCAATTGGTGTATAAGCACACCTTCCATATTCCACCCCACGATCTTATTTGTTACTAACTATCATTAGTTATTTGTTAACATCGGCCATAGGTTGTAATTGCATTTCTTTGTTCATGTTCCTCTTTGCATTTACCTCCAATCGAGCCCCAAAGCATATTTCCTATGTGCGTGGATTGTTATGTTGCAAGTTTACTTATTATATTTAGGTCACCCTCATGAGGTCATTTTTCATCAATCTAACCATTTTGGTCATCCAATCTTATCACTCATTCACATTCAATAGGGATTCCCATTTTCTATCTATGTTATAATCTATTACAACCAATCTAATTACATCATCCTATCTCATCTCCAATAAAATCCAATTAATACATATAATCTACATCCAATACCATTAAATCTAATATAAACAATATGACATCATGTCTAATGTAACCATCATATCATATCTAATCTAAATCCACAAAATTAGTTTTATATCTAGTATACATACATCACATCATTAGATCAAATAAATTATTCAATGAATCACATGATCATAATAAATACATCATATCAAATATCTAAATGAACATCTAAACATTTTCACATCCGAATATAATCAACCTCACAAAATCATAATCCAACCCATAAATCTAATCTACTCATCCATATATCGAATATATAAGACATGAAATAATCACACACACACACACACACACACACATAAATATATATGTATGTATATATATATGTATATATATGTGTGTGTATATATATTTATATTCATATATATCATCAAAATGTCTATACATCCATGATAGGCATCAATGAGGCTCTATCTAGATCTATAGATAAAAATATATATCTATAAAATATTCACCCACTAAGTGGTACAATACAAATCAAAGACTCTCTCTCCTAAGGTAGGAAATTTTCCTTATTTTCCTCTACCCTATCCACCATCTAGATGAAAAAAATCTTAGAATGTGCTACACTCATCATTCTCCCTAAAACCACATGTCGTGATGATTAAATATCTTTCACCACATAGACCACATAATGTAGCACATCATGTAATCTCATCATCACGTGCACTCATAATACCATATCTCCTCTCCCTAAACCTGATATTGGTCCATCGTCACATAATTAGAAGGATCCATATGTATAGTCCCCTGTCCATCTCCGTATGTCTCTCCATGAGTCATCTCAAAACTAGTTCCTAGATATCAATACCAATCTCTTGATTCCTCTCTCTACCTCCAATATCTATGTCTTATCTAGATAATCCGGTTTCTCTCCAATTGCATTGCATATCTCTCCTAGTGCATCGTATCTCACTCCTTGAAATCCATATCACACTCTTCTTGTAATCGTTCTCATTCTCTTTGTTGTACATACACCCCTATTTATATCCTCACCTCCTACAGTGTCGTTATCTTTCCTCTTGTTGGTACTACCTCCTCTCCTACCACCTCTATTGACTCCTCATCTCTACAAGATGTCTAGAATTTATTCAGCCACTCCACTCAATACTTATTTGATGATAGAGATATTGTTATAGAGCTTGAATATAAATCTATCACAACCAAAGAGATGTCAACTACCACAAATTATAAAGAAGAGTTGTGTTTTTTCCAACCTCCTATACATTCTAACACTCTTGAATGAGATCACAATGAAAATATATGGTATTTCCCTATCATAACCAAGCCATTTCTTCTACATATTTTCTTGCTTCATGTCCAAACAGACATTGAAATTATTTTTGACAAAAGTCTTATAACATCAAATGGGAGATGTATTTTACTTGAAGATGCCCTTAAATCCTTGATGTAACTATAGAAACTACAGAAGAGCATCCATCCTCAAGCACCATTGAGATTTACTATATTCCTCCACTTACGGATTCTATGTCCGGCATCCCTATTCTTGTTGTAAAAACACAACCATAACAATTTTATAAACTTATGACAACACAACCTTACATGTCCATATTCATCAAATGATCAATATTATATAGTAATATCATCAATTATTACCCTTACATGTTAATAAACTTACATGATTACACTCCGTGAGTTGCATAAACCTGCGAATATACTTATACAACCTTTTTCAGGATTTAATAAAAAAATTCAAATCAATTAATCCACAACCTATTAGCACCAAATCACAACACCCTCATGTTTTCACAAGTGTGTGCGCTTGAGCTCATGGTGTGATTGGGTAACATGGGAACTATCTCTAAGTTGTGGGACTTTCTACTCGATATAGACCTCAAGAGAAAGCTAGTTCTTGCTCCTACTCCTAAAAACAAATCCTACACTAAAATGGTGATACACCAGAAAAGGAGGGAATGAGGATAGATTTCCAATGTGTGAAAAATAGGAGAAAAATACGTAGTAAAAGGGGTGATAATAGTTCTCCACAATATAACAAATGCATTCACAACAATATTTCATGCACACATAATGAGAATGAATCCTTGAAACAACATAAAATAGACACAATTTATTTGTAATGAAGTTGGAGAGGTAAGAAGAATTCAATCAAACACAACAGGGAAGACACATCCAAAAACTTTTATTTATTACTTCATTAATATGCACAATTCAATTTATTACAAAATAAGGGCCTAGATTGGGATGCAAGCAGTCCACTACAATGGCCTGTAACACATTGGATTCACAAAACCAATTTGATAGAGTTTTACTACTCAAAACTACCTCCCTTACAATGAGCCTAACACTCCAATTTATAGAACTCTGGGAGGAGAGAGAGAGCGAGGAAATGAAAATCCTAAAATCTATCTTTCAACCAGTTACAAGTGATAGTAAATGAAGTGAAATGATGTTATGTTACTTGAAAAAGGCCCCCATATTGTCCCATAAATTATAACAGTGAAATATGTCTGCCCATGCTTCATTGAATGCATCCCAACCACCACTAAAAACACTACTCTGAACTAGGCACGTTTTCTAAAAAATGAACATAAATTCCTCATAAATTCATAGGTTTATTTATTTTTGTGTGTTAGGTTTAGAGTCACAATTCCAATGATTCCAACGATACCAATTTTGTGAATTTTTGTTGGGAATTGCAAAAGATATGACATTCTGAGTGTAGGCAGTTGTTTTAGGTCTACAAGGCATTTCTATCATTTAATGACAGTGAGAATTTGATTGACTGGAGCTGAATATGTTTCCTTTATTTTAATAGAGGATGTTGTGCCCATTTTGAAAAGTCAAATTTTATTAAAAATGGAGCTATGGGTCAAAATTTGTGGTCGTTTGAAGTTCGGAGGTGGGCGTACACTATTTCCTTTGTATTATAGCTATTGTGGGTTTTTGGGGAACTCATCTACCACACATAATCAGATGGTTGGAGCCTCCTTTCTCCACATCACCTAATTAAGAATTTCCTCTCCCAAATGTCCTATTGTTGACTAGGCCATCGAGGCCGTTGACCTCCACTTTTGCCGCATCCCACTTGTGTGTGGCGATTTCAAATTTTCAGGTACCACATGTCCCAAATATACCATGAAATTCCTAGGATAATGTTTTCTCCTTAACTCGATTCCTTTGCAAATCATCCATTTCACCTTTTCAAGGCCTGAAAGTCCCACCGTCCCACGAACCGCCTAGGAAATTTTTTTTTCTCGATTTTTCCACACTACACTACGTTCTTTACAAATACAACCCAAATTCAGTATGAGGAACCTTGGTATGATCCACACCGGTACCATTCACATCCTCCAGACCTGCAATGCATTAAAAAAAGCCCTTGAATTCATTTTCTCATATTTTTTTACAAATTTTTACTAACTCCTTGAATTTTTCTTGGACAAGGAAGTTAGAGGAAATGAAAGAGGTACCCAAGAATCAAAAAATTGACCATTCACCATTTATTCTTGCTCCATCCTGAAGGAATTTCTTCAAGTTATCCAAAATTACCTTGGGGGTGAATTTTGGATAACAAAAAATCAATAGAGAACCATTGAATATTTATTCTCTATGGCCTATAATGAGCCTCGGTTATAAATCTAGAGATCAATCCTTCTTTCCATGCACTTTTCAACTAACAAATGAATATGTATCTCAACATATTCCCTACATCGATACCTCTTCTCTAACATCACATATGTATTTCAATCTCATTTAAGAATGATCTAATCACACATTCCTTGAATTATCCCTTGTCCACCCAAGTCTCGTAGCTCAAGACTCATTGAATCATTTGATTCTCTCATTTATCTTGGATCTCATCCTCTCAAGTCTCGTAAATTAGGAATCCTTAAATATTAGGACTATATCCTTTGACTTAGACTATATCCATCAAATTATTATACCTCTAGACTAATGGAATCATTTGATTCACTCCGTATACTTTGCTCGGTACACCCAAGTATCATAAATAACGACTTCTCAAATCTTAGGATTTTCTTCTTTAACTTGGACCTCATCAACCTAGGTCTTGTAAATTCATACTACTTTCATCTATCATTCATTGAAAAACTTTCAATCGCAACCTTTCATTTGGATTTCATCCACCTAATTATAGTAAGTCAAGTAACATTTAACTTTAATAAACATGTACCTCTCTCCGATGAGTCCATTATAATATCGCATTTGTCAAAATTAAGAAAAATTCAAAAGCATAAAAAGAAAATAAAACTATGTATTAAACCTTTTCTTAAAGTATTGTTTGAAAATAAAAAGTGGAAAAACAAGTGAAAATAACATTAAATATTCCATCTTTTGATATCTATCTTAATCAAACAATTATCATATACTCTCATAATTCTCCTATTAGACACAGTAAAACTTGTTCCTATTGGGCATTATGTGTCTCATCCCTGTTATGGTTTCTACCATTTCATATCTTTTTACCTTTGGTTTTGTCTCGAATGTTACTAATGGGAACTCCTCTTTTTAAGTAAGCTATCTCTTTAACAAAAAGAACTAAACTTCTTTACCTAGAGGTTTTGACCGTTATCTCAGTTAACGTTGTTAAACACTTCTGTCCTACTAGTAACATGTGGCTGATACTTTGTGGAAGAATGCACCTTTCTAATAAGCACATTATTGAAAAACAATGCCAAATCAATCTAAAATAAAAAAAAAAAAGTCAATCATTACACCTTTTTTCCTTCATGGTATTTGGCAATAAGCCCATACTTCTCACTACTAGTATGAGACTAGGAATGGGGAAGGTTCCCTTGATTGTTTACATGTCTTCTTTGGTGTTGATCCTAGTCTCCTTGTGGATTTATGGGGAAATGTGTAGGGGGTCCTTCACAAAAAAAAACCAATAAAATCTTTATCACATCCGAATCACAATTCTTAATGAAAAACACCCAACAAGTACTTTAGTTGTTTATGTTAAAGAGAGACAACAAATATTTCAACTTTTTTTTTCCATTCAAGTAGACCATCTATGGATCTAATTCTAGTTAAAACCTATAAAGTGGAATCACTTTAGAATCAGTCAGATAATCTCTACTAAAGATGAGTTACATTCTTCTTACATGGATCATTGTTACACCTTATGTCTTAGCATCCAATATCTTCACCTTCATATCACTATTCACCTCGAATTCATGCCCTTCTTGGGTCTATCTCGATGATACCTCACATCTTCCAAGTTTTATATATTCACGAGTGGCATGAGACATCCTATCATTAAATCATCTACATTTGTGCTAATGGAATGGAATGCTTCTAATTTTTGCACTTTCATTCAAGTTGTGCAATCCCTTTTACTAAGTAAATTTTTTTTTTAAAACTCCCAAACACATTTTTAAAATGTTCAATAACTAAAAAAAAATCTAATATGATTACAAAATCAAAAAACATTCAAATATGTTTTCAAAAATACAAAAACAAGAAAAAATTGTTCTAAATTCCAAAAAGTATAAAACTATCCAAAAATCAAAATAGTATAAATACATCAAAAGAAAAACATTCAACATATGCTTGAATAACATTCAAAAACTAGTATTCGAGTTCAAAATTTCTCCATTTGATGGATCTCCTCATGATCGCTCCAAATCATCTTTCACTAATTTTTTTCTTTCCCTTGGTGTATATCTTTTCTCATGGAAATCAATTTCCCTTTTGTAATATAACTTTGCTTGGGAAACACATTGATTTAACAATTTAATCAAAGGTAGATCAGACTTTAATGGGATCTCGAAAAGTGTTGTTTGGAGTATTTAAGCATCACTCCACTCTTTCACCAAATCCAATCCTCTCGTGTTCTAAGATATCACTCGAGGGCATTCATATATGTCTAGTTCTTCAATATGGAACACATTTGGAGTGTCATTAGATGTCATTATTGCATATTATGTTGTACTATTTCTCTTCTTCAACATTGTGAAAATGTTTTTTCTTCTTTTAGTTTGTTATATTATTACACTTTTTTTACCTTTATTTATAAACCAATTGTAGAAAAAAACCTTGTGTCTTAGTTCACAAATAACTTTGGTGTCATTCATTCCTGTTCATATTGGATTTATTTGCAATTAATTTTTTTTTTCTTTTTTAACGCTTGAAGTATTTTGTTTTCCTCATGGATTATTAAAAACAATGTTGTGTTTTCCTTTTTCTTATGTATTCAAATTTGTTTACATTTCTTTTCATTTGTATCTCAGTTTTTTCAAACACTCACAAAAATCCAAAAAAATTAAATATTTCAAAAATTCTAAAAGAAACAGAAAAAATCATAAATCCTTTTTCAAAAAAACATTCACTTATCACATAAATCCTACATTTGTGAACTGCTCAAGTGAATATTTTAACATTTAAACATAATCTTGATATATTCCTACTCTTATCTACTACCCTAGTGCTCTTTTAAATCTTAAAACTATCATGTTCTTCCCTTTGCATGATTACTTACTCTGCTTGGGGCAAGTCAAAACATTATTTTTACATCACAATATAACTTCACCTTGGGAAAATCAAATCTGATAATTTTCATGATGGATCAAACAAGAGTGTCATAAGGAGTAACTTTACTTTCTTCTTTGATCTGATCTTGTTCCCACCTTGGGAGCATTTGCATCTAATTAATCATCTTTGCATCACACATTAGGGGCATAACCGATTGTCTTCACTTTAAAAATTTTGTTACATTATTT
This sequence comes from Taxus wallichiana var. yunnanensis, assembly GCA_018340775.1. NCBI lineage: Eukaryota > Viridiplantae > Streptophyta > Pinopsida > Cupressales > Taxaceae > Taxus > Taxus wallichiana. The sequence goes on from CM031233.1 coordinate 70,017,570, forward strand.
ATGCTTACTTCTTGGAAAAATTTCATGTAGTGTGGCAACATCTTGGCTCCCTTATAACCATTATACCTACACCTACTATTAATATTGGGCTTGTTTTCATTTTTCTCTTTTCTTTGTTGTGTGTTTTTTTACACGCATATGGGCTAACCACCTTGATTCCTTAATAATCATGGTGATAAACCTATTGTTCAAGACTAAAATAAATGTTGATGTTATATTAACACTCTCTAAATAGCACTCATGATATGATCACATTTCATCCCATCATCATTTCTTAACTTTCTTATCTCTTTCCTATGAAGTGGTCATCCATCGCCTTGCTGTGTTATTCACCCCGGATGAGGGGAAATTCCATTAACATTCTACTCGATGGGGCATAAAAATTCTTCAATTTTTTTGCATGCTTAACTACATGCATCTACTATCTTTAAATAACTTTTACTTCACAATAGCACTTTAAAGAGGGAAAATGTAGACATCATAAAAAAACATACATATTTATATCCCAATTCTATCCAATTAGAATTAATTAAATTAATTTTATCTTACCACTGTACACCCCTTTGTAATTAATTAAATTTATTCCATCATTAAAATACTACCTTTTAAAATTAATTAAACTAATTATATTACCTAAGTTATATTCATACCCTTTTCATTTAAATAATTTAATTCTAACATGCCTTTGGAATTAATTCAATTAATTCATACACCGTCTTAGCTAATGTAATTAAATATTTAATTAAATTAATGGTTAATTAATCCATCACAATTAAATAATATTTAAATTAGTTGTTTAATCAATTCCTCTCCTTAGTCAAATCTACTTTAACTCCACTACTAGATTCTTAGAAATGAGGGTGCTATAAATTTGTACATGTAATTGAATTGTCATATGTAACCTTTACTATTCGAGTCCATTTCCCTTGTAAATATACAATTAGCAATCGCAAAGTCTACTTTCCAACATAGGTGAATCAACCACTAACCTAGAGCTTATTCAATGTAAAATCCACTTTTCATTGCTCTACCCTCATCTATAAAAGCAATCCATTTCCTTTATAAATCCATCTGTGGAGATTTTAGAAAATTGTATCAAACTTCTCCCAATTTGACATCGACGTCCTTTTGAAATCTGATCCTGGAATTTGCAAATCCATTTGGTGATTTAATATCAAAGAGCATCTACATTCAAATATTCAACAAGATCGGACAAGTTTAAAAGCTTATACAATCTTACTTGAGATTTGATAAGAGATCCATAATGAAGGTATAATATGTGTTTTCTGTATTTATCTTTTGTCTCTAGGATTTTTATACAAGAATGTAAAGAAGTAAAAATTTACGTACACAAAGGATAAATAAATAAATAGAAGATATTACCTTCACTATATATCTCTTGCAATTCTCAAGATCAGATAGTAGAAGCTTTAAGCTTGTTGTATATTGTTATAGTTTGGATTGTGGATACTCTTAATTCAATCTCCAAATGGGGATGCAAATGTTATAAGTATCTTTCACAAGGATACCAGAAAAAAAATAGTAGAAATTGGATGTAATCTATTTAAATCTCGAGGGATGGATTTACAAAGGATATTACTTTATTTTATAGGTTAAGGTACAACCATAAAAGGTGCATGAAATATTTACTAAGCTCCAAGTTAATGGTTGAATTACCTAGGTTAGAAACTAGACTTGTAAATTGGTAGTTCTGAGTTACTGGAAATTGATGTTTGGAATAGTAGAAGATACATTTGACGAAGATAAATAAATAAAACACATATTATACCTTCATTATAGATCTATTGTGAATCTCAAGTACGATCGTAGAAGATTTTAAACTTGTGTGATTTTGTTGAATATTGAATTATGTATTCCCATTGATATTACTTCTCCAAAGATATTTTCATGCTATGATTATACTTCACAAGGATGTGGTTGTCAAATTGGTCGAAGTTTGATGTGAATTTTCAAAGCTCCAGGATGTATTTATAAGGGAAATGAATTTATTTTATAGCTAAGGGTAGATCCATGATAGGTGGAAGAAATATTGAATAAGTTACAAGTTAATGGTTGAATCACCTAGCTTATAAAGTAGACTTGGCAATTCCAAAGAGTTGCAAATTTATAGGGGCAATGGAAATTCGAATAGTAGAATTAAAACCCAATTTACTTCATCCTTTATAAATCAAGAAAACTACCACCGATAGATGTAAATTCCATATTTTAATGATAAAAAGGAATGTGATTATATTCATTCCATTGTCATAAATGTAGAATTTGGTAATGTTAAATAGTTAAAAGGGAAATAACTAGCAATCGCACGATGAAGCGTGCAATGTTGACGCCGCAAGGGATGGGTGGGTGTTTTATTTCAAAATGAGGGTTATTATTGGGTCGGGTGTGTAGTATGATGCAGCTAGGAAGTGCAGTATTAAGTGTATGCAGTTGGTTTTGGGTTGATTAATGTGCATGTTGTTTTCTACGAATGTATTGAAAATCCTTTAGTTCTGAAGTATACGTTGTTGTAGACGTTTTTTTGTGTTGTTTCTATTTACAATGTTAAGTAATTGGTTTGTAATTGGTTTGTTTCTATTTGCTTTACATTTACATGCGAAGAAAAACAAAACATAAATAGGATATGTTTAAGCAATTGTATATATAAGCACTTCACTATGAATATTGGGCATGCCAAAAGCTACTACTACATTGTTGATACAGGATATAAGCAACAATGAAATATGAAAGAGAAGTTTGGGCATTGCAAAATACAATCTAAATAACAATTTTGTAAAAAAGTTTCCAAATTTCGTTGTTGTCAAGTCTTACAAGTGACTTCTCCATAGTCTCTAGCGTCTCCAAGATGTGACTAAAACATGTTAATAAAACTCTGATATATTTTATTGCATCTTTATGTATTTTGCAAATCTCATTCAAGCAATTTTTTCTCAAGGAATACTTACATGCATGAAAGCACAACAAGAGGAATAACGTGAAATAAAAACCCCAACCAACATCCGAGGGATAATGGGACAATACAGTCAAGACCAAGAGTTTCCACCGAGGAGCAAAAGTACTAACCTTGTGCCGCCTGGTTCTACCGTCACAAAGAAAAACAAGGCACCAAAAAGCCATTGAAGCATATTAACAAAAATTCAAAAAAAAATTGTCAACAAACTCTTAGAACTCAAAGAGTCAACAAACTCTTGGAACATGGAAAAGCTTAGATCATCCTCTATTCTAGAGTTTCTATCTATGAAGTTAGAAACTTGTGTTAGTTCGTTAATAATACAAAGCTGATATGAAAGATAGTTAGAATTCAATAAGGGCTAGTATGTGAAAAGAATGCATGTAAAGGAAAAACTTAATAAATAAAAGTAGTGATGTTTACCTTTGAGATTCGAAATAGAAATGAGTTAATTGAATTATTATGCAATGTTGTTGTGCCCCAACATCTATAATTGTAAAAGATCTCTTATGTAATAACAATGCAGCAAATATATTAGTAAATAATAGGCTTACATTTTTCTATTTTTTTACATGTCTTATATCTTTGCGCTGACCTTGGTCTTTTTTGGTTTCCTTATTCACCTACTCGAATCTATTTCTTTCAGATTTCATAGGGGCAGTAAGGAATATGACCAACCTTTCCTCTTAATATAGGTCATCTGGTGATATGGTCTCCCCAAGTAGGCTGACAACTCAGATGAGTTTTATGAAGCAAGGTAGTTCTACTGCAGGGCTTACATCTCAGCTGGGTGATATGAGCATGCGAGTAGCTCAGATGATGGTAATTTAGGCAACGAGAGTGGAGTCCATCCTTATATCCCAGATTTTCAAGTTGGGTCCTGGGACAAAGCAACAATCATTTCTGAGAGCTTTGTCGAAGCTATACTAAATATTTTGATTTTTGATTCATGTCACTTTAGGTTCGAAGGATGCAGAATACGTGAAAGAATGAGAAAATTGCAGGAACTTGTGCTCAACATGGACAAGGTAGATAATTTTCAAATATTTTAAAGATGTGTTAAGACATAGGATTTGAGAAATTTATATTCAATAAAGGCTCTCTAGTTACTAATGCTTTATGTTGTTTCTCTGTTAACTGTTAGGATACGTTGGTTTATAGATTAGCTGTCTTTCCTAGCTCTTATCTTTATCACATCATTCTCTGCTGATATTGTGGATCTTCTCAGCCCAGTTAGGGAGTCAGTTCAGATTTCTGTCCTATATAAACTGTACGTGTGCTTTGTTCTAGTCAGAATAATATGAGATAAATCTATCTCTGCTATTTCTCATTCTATAGCTTTGCTTCAGTTTGGTATCAGAGCGAAGTTGCCTTCTCGTAGGATCGAATTCTGAAAGGAATGAGCGGATCTTCTGTAGTTTTATTTGTAGGAACGAATCGGAGAGGAGAGGAGAGGAGTGGAGTGAACATATACTGTCCCGCGCTCCACTCCAATTTCCTGAGCAATACGAATCGTTTCATTCTGCACCGTTTTAAACCTTCGTCTCCTGGTTCAGGAAAATTTTATGAAGCCTTGAATGGCGTGACTCCAATCCATCGTACGTGGCAGAGATCTGGGAGGACGTGAAGGAGTGTAACGTCTTTCTCCTGTGTTGTTTTTCTTGCTGCTGCGAGGAGAAGCTCTGTTTTTTTGGCGTGGAGTCGTGTGGAGTAGTAAAAAAAAAAAAGAGCACGCGAATAGAGGCAGAGAATAGATTAAAACAAAAGTTGCTGAAGATCAGATGTGCCAGTGTAGCGGCCGGTTCTTTTGAGACCACGTCCCAGAACTTGGAGCCAAAGCTGTGAGCGCCTGAAGTTTTTACAGCATAGACAGCTATGGTTGCGTGGAGATTTACTGAGCCACCTGCGTTAAAAAAACTTTCCTCTGCTAACATTCAGTTGCTGTTGCATGGAAAGGAAGAATTCAATAGAAAATTCTTCATACTTGCGTGGAAAATATTCGAATCTTCTATTGCGTAACTGATTTGCTGCGAAGTGAAGGAAGGCAGCACGTGGGTAGAGACCAGACTATCTGCGTGGAAAGCAAAACGAGGAGGTCTCGGGAGAGAGAATTTATTTCTGTGCGCGGAGACCTTCAAACGCTTTTTCGAGGTAATTTTGAGTCTACAACAGTCTCTTCTACACTACATCGAATGTCGAGTGTAGACAACTCGATTGAAAGCGTCAACAACACGGTCGCCACAGCTGAAAGCCACAACATCAACTCGCCAGCCAGAGAACACCGTGGAGAAGCTCCTGAGAGCTCCGGGTTCTACTTTGCCTTGCTGAACGAGCTTAAAAATTGCGGCAATCTTGCATTCGACAAACTTGTTCGAGAAGGACTCCTTGAGTACTTTCTTTTCGACGTCAGCTGCCAAGCAAAGCGAGTACGGGAAGAATTAGAAGCCGGATACGACGCAGATTGTGACGACGAAGAAGAACGCCCTGCAAAGCGTCACCGTCTCACAGCACGCGAATATCGCGAGCATCTACAAGCCAGTCATTCTCGACAGTGAGTCCAAATTGTAATAAGTTTTTCAAATAAATAAATATTTTTTTATTACAATGTCTGCTCCGAAGTTACTTCTGTCTGATGCTCAGTTGCTCAAAGGGCCTAATTTTGCGGCCTGGAAGACAAAAATGAAGACAATCCTTCAGTTTGAAGGATTATGGGGAATTGTCACAGGATCTGCCCTGCTCCCACAGCCCCCGATGAACTAGTAAAATATGACATGGCTAGTGCTAAAGCCTTGATGCTGATAATGCTCAGTATCAGTGATGATGTGCAACCGCATGTTCGGAATGCGGAGAAACCCAAGGAGGCCTGGGACAAGTTGGCAACCATTTATGAAGCCAAAAATCAGACAAAGATTCTTCATCTTCAGTCGAAGCTGCACACCCTCTCTATGGGGTCTGACGAGAAAGTGGAGGAATTCCTGCGTCGCGTGGCTGAGTTGAGATCGGAGTTATTGGCGCTCGGTGAAACGGTAGATGATAAACTACTCGTCCCAATCACCTTGAGAGCACTCCCTTCTCAATTTCGAGTGTTTGTTACAACACTGAATGTGTCTAAACAAACAGTGACATTCGAAGAGCTTGTGAATTTGCTGCAGCAGGAAGAAGCTATCACTTCATCGCATGGGGAGTCTCAGGACAAAGCCTTGTTCTCAAAGCCTAATCGTGGCCAGAAGAATCGGAAAGGTCCCCCAGAGAAGCCAAATCCAGCGCAATCCAAACAGAAAGATCAAAAGTCAAAGAGATGGTGTCACATTTGCAGAACCAATACTCACGACACTGATCACTGTTGGCACAACAGCCTGAAACAAGGGTCTTCAAGCCATACAAGCACATCCAGGCGCGAAGATTTTCAAAAGTCTAAACGACGTCCCCGCTGGAGAAAGCAAAAAGGACATCTTGCAGCCCAACAAGAGGATGATGAATCTGATGAGGAGACATCAGAAGGAGCCCATTGTAGTAAGAATCTTGTACTCGTCTCTCAAACTTCTCAGCCCACGAAGAAAGTCTGGTTGATAGACTCTAGTGCAAGCAAGCATATGTCAGGTGACAAGAAGCTGTTTGATTCACTACGCGAAGAGCCAACTGGAGATCGAGTTCGGATAGCGGATGACAAAGAGTACATTGCAGAAGGAATAGGGAATGTGACCATTCCTCTGGGGCCATGAAAATGTACACTTACAAAGGTACTATATGTTCCTGGCTTGACTAGCAATCTTTTGTCAGTTACTCAGCTCTTGAATCATCACCTTAAGGTTGAATTTCTTGTTCAAAATGGCATTAAATCATGCTTAATCTCCCGACAAGGTACGGTTCTTGCTAAAGCCTTTGTAAAAGATAAGTTATTTGCTTTAGATACTGTTTCATCTTCTGTAGTAGCTTTATCTGCTTCAACAATAGAATCAACTGCCTTATGGCATTATAGATATGGACACTTGTCGGTCGGTTCACTGCACCAGATGAGTTCAAAAGCAATGGTCCGTGGACTACCCAAATTGTCCAGTTCCTTGCCTATTTGCCCTGGTTGTCTTGCAGGAAAACAACATAGAGATCCGTTTCAAGCGAGCACCTTCCATGCCAAGAAGTGTCTGGAGATAGTTCATACCGATCTGAACGGCCCATTGCCTGCTTCGTTTTCAGGATACAAATACTTCCAGTTGTTCGTGGATGACCACTCTCGCAAGATGTGGGTATATTTCCTAAAGCAGAAAAGTGAGGCTCTTCAACACTTTCAGAACTTCTATCATCGTGTTGTCAAAGAATCTGGACAACCACTTCTTCTACTCCGCTCAGATCGAGGGGGGGAATTCACATCAAAGAAGTTCTTGGCCTTCCTAAACCATCACGGCATTAAGCAAAGACTCCGATCGCTCTCCCTACACGCCCAAAAAAATGGCATTGTTGAGCATCGCAATCGCACAGTGATGGAGATGGCTCGCTGCATGCTATCAACTGCAAAGCTAGGAGAACGCTATTGGGCTGAAGCAGTACAAATGGCTGTATATCTTCTCAACAGGGCACCAACAAAGATTCTACTGAACAAGACGCCAGAAGAGGTATGGAGTGGTAAAAAGCCATCAATTTCTCATTTGCGAGTATTTGGTTGCACAGCATACATGCATGTTCCAGCTCAGAAGAGAAAGAAGGTAGAGCCAAAAACACTCCCGTGTATCCTTCTTGGCTACAGTACTACCTCGAAGGCGTATCGTCTCATGGATCCTGAGACAAAGAAAGTATACGAGAGTCGGGATGTGGTTTGTGACGAGTCATCCTTTGACTCAATAGTATCAACAGAAGATTCACTTCCAAACACATCTCACCGATTAGTCTCTGAATCAGATGATGAGCTGGAGGAGACTACTCAGAGAAAAGAAATGCTACCAGGAGAACTATTTGTTGACCTTGGAGAACTGCAGAATGTGACTCCACATCAATCCTCACGGCAACGACACAGTTCTTCTCAAAAGCAGTCAAGTTCTCATCCGAAGTGGGTACAAAGAACTATCAAGGACTCAAATTTGCAACAACTCCCAGATACATCATCCGGAGTCAAAACAAGGAGTCAAACAAGAAATGAGGTAAAATTTGCACTCATGAGTTCACTGATGAATAGCTCCGAGCCAGATAATGTTCGTGAAGCACTCAGTCAAACTCAGTGGAAGGAAGCTATGGAAACAGAATATGACTCACTCATGAAAAATCAGACATGGGAACTTGTCGATCTGCCTACAGGAAAGAAACCCATAGGCTGCAAATGGGTCTTCAAGACAAAATATAAGGCAGATGGATCCATCGACAAACATAAAGCACGACTTGTAGCCAAAGGATATGCTCAGAAAGAAGGCATCGACTATGAAGAAACCTTTGCACCCACTGCGAAGATGAAGACCATCAGAGTAGTTTGCGCACTTGCAGCACAGAAAGGATGGAGACTTCAGCAGATGGACATCAAGAGTGCTTTCCTAAATGGTGATCTGAAAGAAGAAGTATACATGACCCAACCTGAAGGATTTGTTGATGAAAATCAGCCTAAAAAGGTATGTCGTCTCATCAAATCTCTTTACGGACTGAAACAAGCTCCCAGGGCATGGTATATCAAGATCAATGATCACCTTTTGCAGCATGGGTTCACTCGTAGTCCCTCAGATTCAAATTTGTATATAAAGAAGGTAGGCAAAGAAATTATCATTCTGGTTGTTTATGTAGATGATCTTGTGATCACTGGTAGTTCAGAAGATCAGGTTGATATTGTAAAGAATGATCTCAAAAGAACCTTCGACATGACAGATTTGGGGCTACTACATTACTGTCTTGGCTTGGAAATATGGCAAAAGGAGCATCACATCTTTGTCTCCCAGACAAAGTACGCCAAGACACTCCTGGAAAAGTATAGAATGTCCGACTGTAAACCTATATCCACTCCCATGGAAAAAGGCTTGCAACTTTCAAGATTCCAGGACTCACCTCAAGTAGATGCTACTCTCTACAGAAATTGTTGGAGGGCTCATCTATTTGACATACACTGCACTGATCTCTCGCTATGTCTGTCGCCTATCTTTCCAGGTTCATGCAAGAGCCAAAGAAATGTCACTGGAATGCAGCAAAGCATGTTTTGAGATATGTCCGAGGAACAACTAATTATGGTCTGGAATATAAAAAGAATGATCAATTCTTCCTACAGGGATATGTCGACTCGGACCATGCTGGATCTGTTGATGATAGGAAGTCAACTACAGGATACATATTTCATCTCGGATCTGGACCAATCTCGTGGATAAGCAAGAAGCAGAATGTTGTTTCTATCTCATCCACAGAGGCAGAATATCGCGCCGCACGAGGAGCTATGTGCGAAGTGATATGGATACGTCACATTATGGATGACCTAGGAATTCCTGAAAAATAGTCACCTATTCTCTATTGCGACAATCAGAGTGTGTTGAAGCTCGTGCAGAATCCAGTCTTTCATGAACGAACAAAGCATATTGAAATTGACTGCCATTTCATTCGAGAGCACGTCTTGAACCATCAAATTCAGCTCCAGTACTGTCCTACTGAAGCACAAGTTGCTGACATTCTCACTAAATCTCTTGGAAAAGTGAAATTTGAATCTTTCAGAGGTCACATTTGCAAGAATAATGTAATAAGGGGGGGAATGTTAGGATACGTTGGTTTTTAGATTAGTTGTCTTTCTTATCTCTTATCTCTTATCACATCATTCTCTGCTGATATTGTGGATCTTCTCAGTCCAGTTAGGGAGTCAGTTCGGATTTCTGTCCTATATAAACTGTACGTGTGCTTTGTTCTAGTCAGAATAATATGAGATAAATCTATCTCTGCTATTTCTCATTCTATAGCTTTGCTTCAATGTTATTTTGTCCCTTATGAGAAACGTTATTGTCATCAAGTGGTATAAAACAAACCTCTTGCTTAACGAGGTTTTCAGGATCTCTGGTTAATAATGCTTGATTTTATATTCCAACAAGTTGCACTGACCTTTTTTTGGTCCTACAATGTTTACCACATGCAGCAAACAAACACTGCAGACATGCTAGATGAGGAAGTTGAATAGATCAAGCTCCTTCAGCGACAGGCTCAGGTGATGCAGAATGCAATGTTGCAATTGGTTCTTGATTTTCATAGGCTCAAATTCCTCATGGTTCAATTCAACATGCATGACGCCCACACAACATGATAACAACTCTGATAAAGTTGGCTTGATCTGTTGTAGGATCTTTCTGAAATTCAGTCCAATTGCACCTGTTCAAGTAAACAAGCCCCAAAAAATAATTAGCTTAGGGAGGGTGGTAAATTTGTGCATTTGAGAATTTTGAGCTAACAACTAACAATGTCATTGCTAAGATGGAAACAATAACTACACTGTATTTGTATCTTCCCGTGCTAAATTATATTTTTTATCTCTGTCATGGAATTTTTGAATCTACATCAATGTTTACAGTTGAATGTTTTGAATCAAACTGCAGGATTGAGGACAAGTTACATGCAGCTTACATTTTGGCACTGTTTCCTTTAGCTTTATCTGTGTTATCTATATCTCTACGTGTGATCCGTTGGAATATGAGATTGATTTTCCCCTCTTTTTAGGATAAAACAGGAAAAAAGAAGTGAATGGAATGAATATTGATTCTTCTATCAAAAGTGCTTATCCACGGAAAAAATCACAAATATAAACACGAACCTTATAAAAAAGAATGTGAAATCATAAATACAAACACAAAACTTCAAATAAATAGAAACTGTGGGAAATGAAAAATGACCTGAAGGTTGTTCTCATTGCCACTCAAAAAGCTCAGAATGGGCTTCCGTTCATAATAAATAACAGATGAAGATAAAATTTGAAACGTGTTCCACATTTCATGGCAATTCAAGTATAGAAATAACTATGATACAACCAACCTTGAGAAGAAAGATTTGAAACGTTTACATAATGTCTGTATGCTTCAATTGAGGGCGAGAAGAAAAGATCCCAAATACAGAATCACCAATGCAGGACGATTATGAAATGAATTTGAAGGAACTGTACAGGATGAGCCGGCTCCCACGAGATTCCATGGGCCCCATGTACGCAGCAATCCAATTCAATTGCCGCACGAATCACCTTACAACCGCGTAACCCGTGAGGCAACCATGGTTAAGCGTTGAACCGTGGTTGGATCGATTTTTGGAACCGACAGTTGCCAGTAAAGAGTTCATGTTGAGGACCAGAGTATCATGGCGCCCTCACAAATAATGCTCTGTAGTACAGAGGCAAATCCGATTTGTCAGATTAATGGTTAAAATTGGAATTTGTAGGATTAATTGAGAAAAATGGACATTAATTAGGGCTAACACCCATTGAGATTTCTGCTGGAATTCAAATGTGAATCGATTGGATTACTTACCGGTATTGTTTCCGTGCTTCCGTGTTTCATTTTCGCCAGCTCCAGCTGCGTCTGCATGAAGAGCTGCATTCTCTGAATCTCCATTTCCCTCATGAATTCCATGCGTTGTTTTTCCAGATTGATGAAGTTTTGGAGCTTTGAACTCTCAACCCATTCGTACACTTCACCGAAATGCATGAGAGGACTGACACGGCCCTGAGCAGGGAAAGACACCACGACCGCATGTGGTGGACGTGTCACCTAACCATAAACTATCTACTTCCTCCGTTGGATTTCAACGACGCTCTAAGGATTAATGTTATCCATTCGATTTCTGACATTTGTCAGAATAAAAGGGTTCAACTTCACTACAAGAACGCCTTACGGCGTAACGAGAGCACACCTCACAGACTTGTTTTTGAATTCCATTGCTTGTGATGCCACTTTCCCGATGCAAGTTGTTTATCAATCTTCCCAAAGCGGGTACAATAAGACCTGAGTTAGACATTCCTGAAGCTAGGAAAATAGATCCTGACAATGGGTCAACATGCTAGCTACTTACACTTATCAGAAAATGAACCCAACCTGATGAAAAACAACAAAATGTATAACCTGACGACAAAACGCAGAATTGCGGAAAACTCCTTTTTAGAATTTTTAATGTTTCCAACAAACTATTCGGCTTACCGGATTGGTCTGCTTCATTAACCCTGAATAAACAAGGATCTGAACCAAAACCTCCGACCAATTTCTATTTATTTGAAATGCAGGGGATTCAAGTGTCAACTACACCAGCAATAAGATAGAACTCTATGCTGCGAACTCACAAATTCTGCCCAATGCTTTTCTAAATTACTGTCCCCTCGGCCCGAGATTTACAAACCCATACAAAGACTTGATTGATTTTGACTGTATTTTTTGTACCCAAAATTTCTGTAACGGTTTTACGTCATGTTGATCAGGATCACCTCCCAACAGCCGAACGATGTGTATGCACTGTAGGAGATCTTTTTCAGGGCCCGGGAAGCTAACAAGCACCCGCATGCGTTTGATCCCTTCGTCTCAACAACTTAAAATCTAGAAACGCACCGGTATGTTTGATCCCAAGGCCTCAAACAGCTAATAAAAACTTGCTAGAAATTGCAATGTGCCGCGTAATCTTCTTCTACCCTCCACTTATTAACATGAAATGCTAATAAACACTCTAGCTCATATCCTTTTTTCCATCAAATTCAGGTGCAACAGGCCATATTCTTTCACCCAAACCAATCAGGCTGCAAAGATATGAAACAAAAAAAATTAGGTCTGGATATTTTCTTACCTTTTTAATCAGCAGAATAAGATTCAATGCCTCAGACCTTGGGACCAAAATAGATAAATTCTGACCCATAAAATGTACGTAGCATAACCTCTAGAGCAGCTGCAACGATAATAACCGTGAACCTTCTCACCTTTAAGCCCCAATTTTTCAAATCCAAAACAGAAAAGCACTGAATACAAAATCAATCGCTCGCAGCCCAGCCTGAAGGACACAAATTTCCAAATTACCCTCCCGACTGAACCGTCAAGCACAATCAATAATGCCGTATCAACCCCTTAAATATCAAAAAAGACTTAAAATGCAACCGTAAATACAAATCTGAACCTCCGAAGACCAGAAAATAACCTAAAATGCCGCAGAAAATACAATTCTGAACCTCCGGAAACCCGGCAATAGCCTAAAATGATGCACTCCAAAACTCCGAAGCTGCGGGAATTCCCGTTAGACTGTTGAACGGTACTAATTTGTTCAGAAAAGCAATCAGAAACTTTCACAGCCAACAAAAATCTTCAAATAAGCCGAGCGCTAAAATTACAGAAAAAGAGCTTCAAATCCGAGCCTCCGAGACTTTTGACACTTCATATTGCGTCAGGGTTACAAACTCGCCGGAAAATTTAGCTCCGAGTCAAGTAAAAACAAAAGCCCGGATTTAAACGCAAATCCTCGAAGCTCAAAATTCAACAAATCAAAATATCAATTATGCTCGACATCTTAAACCAGAACAGCAGATTACTACACGCTGAGTAGGGAAAGACACCACGACCGCATGTGGTGGACGTGTCACCTAACCATAAACTATCTACTTCCTCCGTTGGATTTCAACGACGCTCTAAGGATTAATGTTATCCATTCGATTTCTGACATTTGTCAGAATAAAAGGGTTCAACTTCACTACAAGAACACCTTACGGCGTAAATATATGGATCTTGACATATATAATATTAATATTTTTAAATAGAATAATATGTTCAACAAAATGTTTTTTACAATCTCTATATAGATCAAAAAAGAAATTGAAATCACATGATTGTGAAGATATTAAAAAGAAAATGAATTGATTTATTGCTTTAATGAGAATAAGGAAAATATATACATGTCCAAAGGAAGGTTCCGAAATAGCTAAACCAAATTGAATGGGACATATCCTACCAGTTAGTTACAACTAACATAAACAATATAATATCATGATTAACTAAGATAACATCCCCCGTAATACATTATAATTATAAATGTACCCCGAAACAACTGAAATTTAACTTTTCCAAGAGACTTGGTGAGTATATATGCTATGTGTGAATCTCTTGGGTAGTACAAGAGCTAGATGTGGTGGTTTAAAACTTCTTATTGAATAAAATTTCATTTGACCGAAATGTGATTGGTTCTTTCATAGAAAATAGATTCTTAACAAGCTTCAACACACCCTGATTTTGGCAATGAATGATGGGTGTCTTTTCTTCAAGAATAACCATATCATATAGAATGTTCTATAAGTGAATCACTTCATAAAAATGCATCATATAGTATGATACTCTACCTTAGTGGAAGAGAGATGAAATAGTTTGCTTCTTTTTAATCCATGAGATAGGTCCATATCCAAGATGAAAAACATATCATGCAATTGATTTATTTTCATTAATACATATTACATACTAAGAGTGTTTATATCAATGCAAGAAAAAATGAAACTTATTCTCTTTTGACATTCAAGACCATAGTCAATTGTACCTCAGATATATCTCAAGACATGATTTGTTTCTATTTAGTGAAATTTATTTTGATCTTGCATGAATCTAGAGAGATAATTAACAAAAATCATAGGTATAGTCCTATATAAGTCAAGTAAATTAGAGCTCTAAAAACTCTTATAGTAAGTACCATCTACTTGAGGTGGATCTTAAAATCTAAAAAGTTGCAAAAATTTCTCCATTAGAGTGGACATATATTTACAACTCGACATAGAATACTTTTCGACAATTTCATTGGCATCTTTCATGTGGAAGATAAAAAAAAAGAATATTCTTCTACAATATCTGCAAGACAAGAAAATCGTGAATTAGCCAAAAATAATTCATGCCGATGGATTTATTTATACCATTCTTAACCATTCAAAAATAATCCATGAACACCCTGTGATCACGGATCATGCACATACAAACCCAAAATGATAATGTTAGTGCCTATCTTTTTATATACATATTTGAATCATAGGGGATATGTGTCAATCCATGCTAATGCAAGGGCATATTTAGGAACCTTAAAATGTATAATTCTCATATATGTAGGCTCAAAATCAGGTGTGTAAGAATATGAGAAACACATACGAGGGATTTTATATGTTGAAGAATTTGAATATTCGAATTATATCTCATCCCTCCAAAAGTGTACTTCATTTATAAAGGAATATAAAAGATTAATAGGGTTTTTAAAGGTTTTTTAAGTGTCTTGTTAAGTTGTAGGATGTGTAGCAAGTCTTCATGTGGAGGTGAATAGTTGAAATTATTAAAATAGTGTAAAAAGGCTATTTGTATAGGCACATTAACAAAGAAACTAGAGTTTTCCCTTTGAGTTCATTCTTCAAATTTCTTGTTAATAAAAACCCTGAAATGGGAGCCCAGAAATCATAAAAACATTTCTTGAAACTTTTGAGGAAGGAAGTTATGGTGCAAAATAGAATGTCCTGGGCCAGAGAAGAGGTTGTGAACCTAGAGTGTGAAAGCGTGATAGGGAGAAAAAGAAGATGATTATGATTTTAAATTGTGCATACACCATGAACATGGAAAAGGGTCTAGGAAGGAGTTGAAATATCCTTCGGGTGTTTATAGAGGTATCTAACCATGGATATTCCAAGAAAGAGTGATTTAAGTGTTTAATTCTCTGGATAGAGAAATTTTAGAGAAATTTGATGTCTTGAATCACTTTTGATTCATGTTGAAGGTCACTTAACATTTGTTTTGAGTGATGAATTAGGGGAGGAGGCCTAGCAAGCATTGCTAAAGTAAAAAGATATAATGTTTCTATTTGACGCTAAGAGCTAGTTAAGTGAAAATAAGAGCAACTTGGAGAGACAACATCGGTGATTTGTTTCTTTCATTTTTAGTGATTGAAGGTTTGATATATAGCATGAATGTAGGTTTTGGAAGTGATTATAGAATATGGGAAGTTTTTATAGTATAGTTTGATAAAATATTACAATTTTAACCCCTTTGGGCTAGTGGAAAGACCCTCAAATTGGAGAGAGAGGTTGAATTGTTTGTATTGGAACCTCTTGATTAGTAGAATAGCATGTATATTTTTAAACTCTCTACATCACATGTTGTAATAGAAGATCCAAGGTTCATTTTAAGACACCTACATAAAATTGGAGGTGGAAAGTACCTGGTGAATATCCTTGAAACCGGTTTCAACGAAAGGTGAATTTGATAGTTTTCCATAACCATTTTTTTGCCAATTTGTTTGAGGCAAAAGGACTACATATTTTTAGAAAATAACACGTCATTGACATGCATCAAAAATATATCGCTAACATCATGTTGATGCATGTCAACAAGGGCCATTGATGTGTGTCAACAAGGGCTATTGATGTGCATCAACGACCCTTGTTGACGTGTGTCAATGGCCCTTGTTGATGCGCGTCAATGCCTCCTCTTAACACACATCAGAATAAAATATACTTGAACAATGACTTCGAGATTTCATAGTTACTTTTAGGGTCTTCACATTCTTAGGAATAGAACCTTCCATTATTCGAATAGAGTATTGCGTCAACAAAAAGAACCAAGTAGCGACTTAGTGAGTCGATTCAAAATTACTATAGCGTATCAATCATGGTAATCCCCGTCGCGTGTCAAAAAGGTGTCAACTATCTCTAACGCATGTCACCAAGGCATCAACTAGATCTGTCACACACGTCAACTCTATCACGTCATGCATCAAATACTTATGCCCTTGTCACGCGCCAACTCTCTCTATCGCACGTTAATAAGGCATCATTGTCTCTATCACACGTCTATTCCTCTCATGCATCAACTACTTACCCCCTTGTCTCACGTCTATAATATCTCCTTGTTGTTCATCTCGTAACACCTCTTTACCACACATCAACCATATCTCTATCACACATCAACAACTAACCCTAATAGGCTAACAACAATATATGGTGCTTAAGAGTATGCGAGTTCAAACTTCACGGTATTGGTGATTTGGTAAGATACTTGTGGTAGTACCATAGTATACTACCCGATGAGTCACTAGAGTTTTATAGGAGATGTTTTCAAATGAAGGCGAAACCGACAACAAAAAAAAATATCTTGTAAATTTTAGGCGAACATGACACCAACCCGCTCAGAAAAAATCACATTTTCAAATTTTACTAAAGTTAAATTTTCAACATATTACGAATATTCACCACTAAAATTATCCCCGAGGTGATCATATATTTTAACACGCCATGTCTTGGTTTCTTATTTAAGTTCATAAAGATACTTAACTAGACATCATACCTTATTAGTATGCTACTCGTCAAAAATTCCTTCTTGATGGGTCATGTAAACCTCTCCTTTGAGATTACCATTCAAAAAGTCATATTTTTGTCCATATAGGAAAGGTTTTATCCTTTTGTGCTTCTAGTGGATAGACAACTCTAATTGTTTTCGTCTTCACATTGGGTACAAATGTCTCATTATAGTTAATTCCTTCACGAGAATATCCATTTCAAACTAGTCATGATTTGAACATGTGGATATATCCATATTCTCATTTCGAACTAGTCATGATTTGTACATGTGGATATATCCATATACATTGTATTTTATTTTAAAATCAACTTTAAGCCAATAAATTTATTTCATGTAGGTAGATCAAGAAGTTCTCATGTCCAATTCAAAATTAGGGACTCATGTTCTTCATCCATGGCCCTCTTCCACTCTAGTTGACTAAGTGCCTCTCAAATTGTATTAGGTTCAATGATGCTAAAAATTCACTCATGAGTGTGATATTCACCTCATTTTTCACCTTTCTTCTTGTTCTAACTCCTTATCAATAATATAGGATAGATTTCGGTGGGATTCGTTGATAGTTCCTTAGACCCATTTTAGATTTCATGTTCTGTTGATCTAAACAACTATTCTCAAATGAAAAGATCAAAGAAAAATTATCCTTCCAACTAATCTTTCTTATGTGCACATTCTTCATCTCCATCCTCTCGATTGTGATAAAAATCTATACCCGCAGGTTGAGTACAGACTCTACTTTATGTGAGAATGATTTAAATGATGAATCATTGTAAACCACATCTTGAATTTCATATATATTCTTTTCATAAGTTCTATGAGATGATATGTATTAAGGTAGTACGGTAGCCAAAAACTATACACTAGAGTGTCTTTTGCTCAATCTTATTCCTCTTCTTGATTGTGACATGAATATATGTTATACAACCAATAACTCTAAAATTGTAGATTTAAGGTTTGTGATTACTACATACCTTCTATAGTGTATTATTCTCTAGATATTTGTAGTTTCCTATTCAAAACATATACGCTTTTGGACTCGTCGCCTAAATTTTATTCTCTAACTTGTCATTACAAAGAATGCAATGTGTCATCTCGACAAAAATCAATTATAAAGTTCTACAACGTCATTATTCTAGGGTTTTTAGGGGTAGTTAAGTGTTGTGTGTTGTTGTGCTCCATTACGAATGCCAATAAGTTATTTCATGTGAATTCCCCCTTGATTTGATTGGATGAAAATAAGGGACTTCTCGGTATGATAAATAACTCATTGATAGAAGATTTGAAAAATTAGAAACTTCTCCACTCTTCTTCCGGAGAAAGAATACCCATATCTTGTGAGAATAGTCATAAATCAACAACTAAAATGACCGAAATCAATGAAAAAAAGTACAACTGGTATGTATGACCTCAAGAAGTTTTTGCATGGAAGGTAATCTTCTCAAATGGATCCCAATGTTATTTTCCCACCATACATAAAAATATATAGGAAATGAATGGGAAAGTATATGAATTCCTTGTGTCATCTCCTAAGAAGTGAGATGATACGGGGATTTAAAATTAAGGTTCCCATATCAATAATGTAATTGTGTAGTGGAATCTACCATAAAGGTAGATAAAAAAACTATAGAGGATGAAAATATATCTAGAAATAATAAATGATCCTTAAAAATGTATAAATAGTATCATAACTTCTCGTTGATTAATAAAAATATGAAACAAACTACCGAATTCTAATTGTTATTATAGTAGTAATTGAATAAGAAATTAAGTACAAATATGACTCTTGTAAGTAAACAATTTAACTTTGAAACCCTAGTTAGAAATGAAGGTAATAAAATACTTAGTTGATTCCCAATGATGTTGAGTGTATTCCAAGCTGAAAAATTGGTAAAGCTGAAGTTCAAACTGTTGGTGCTCATTTCAATCTCAACCTATTTGTTAAAAAAAAAAGTCTATATGGTTTGAAGTCTTTATGTCTCCCTATGTGGATGCATGAAGTATTGTCTTTATCAGGTTGTTGTCGTCAAATCCTTTTCTATGGTCATGAAATGTGTTGAGCTCTATTTTGTTTATAGTTTCTCTTTCCATGTGAACGATTTTGTTATTTAGGCATGAATGTTGGGGTTTTCCCTTCATTTTATTTTTCCACAGTCATGTTTTCCCTATCAAATTTTATCCCAACGCCCATGGATATGTGGTGTTATTTGATTGGACACAAGCATGGCGGGTCTATTTGGTAAACTTTTCACTTTTTATCACATTTGTAAAAATAGCCAAATTGGTCTCGTGGCTCTGATGAATTCTAATTGGCTACTTAATGATATAAAGAGGCAGAGTAATTTCTTACTTTCTAACAGTAGAGGCAAATTTTTGAATCCCAAGACATGCAGATGGCCCATGTATGTTTGGGGACCTACCTTTGAATTTTACTTTTAAAAAAGCACCAAGGAGACACGTGGAGGTCTCCATCTGGATCTTCCCATACTTAGAATTTCCAAGCTTCCGATGTAAATTTATCGTACCCTAGGCACATGGCACCTTCTGATGGTTTTAAAAAAATTTAAATGGCTGGTACAACTATTTTTGGCCCGAGACATGTTGAGAGCCCGCATTTGTTTGGGGTCTCCACTTTTGGGCACCATATCGAAAGTGTGCTAAAGAGACATGTGGAGGCTTCCACTGGTTTCTCTTTATACTAGGAATTTTTCAATGGCTAAGGGAACTTTCTTGGGCCTAGGGAATGTGGAGGGCCTATGCATGTTTGAGGTCTCACCTCTAGACTTCATCTTTGAATTTGCATCGATCGGCACGCGGAATCTTCCATTGGACTTTCCCATGCTTATAGTTTTTAGTGACTAGTGTAACTCTCTCTCGTTCTGCATGTGGAGGGCCCATGCTCATTTTAGGAACTATCCATAGACTTCACCTTTGTAATTGCACCAAGGATACATGTGGAGGCTTCCATTGGCTCCTCTTTACACATGGCCAAATTGGACTCACGGTTTAGATATGTGTTATAATCGATGCGAGGAAACTCATTTTTGAGAGGTACAAATGCAAGTATCTATTCCTCAAGTTGTATTCTCAAAGGTGAAAAGGATTGCTTGTCAAATCAAGCCATATGGAGCCACCTGAGAATTATTAAAAGGGGATTTCTTAAATGAAAAATAAAAGAATGATTAAAAATATCACAAAAGTTATGACATGGCATCCCGTCGTAATTGAGGAACTAAGAAACATGATCAGTTCATGATTTATCCACCTAGGAATAGAAAGTAAGATATTTTCAAGGGAATAAACTTAATTAAATGGTATTTTGTAAAGAGGAATATTCTCTTGAAGATTTACACTTTTGGGGGAATATTTTGGATGAGTGAGCGAGTGAAATTGTATAAACACAATGAGAATACCCTTGCATAAGGGGGTTAATTTTTTCGAGAAAGTTTGATAAAAAACCATTTTTCCGAGAGACTCTCTAAGAAACTGTTTATTTTTCCGTATTTTAGATTTAATCATGTCAAGAAGGTTACAAGTGTAAAACCGTTGAAAAGCTCTTAGATTGTTAAAGAAACTCTCGTGTTGATGAATCTAATGAACCTTGAAATGAATTTATGTTGATTATGAGCACAATTGTGTTTGCTCTTTTTCAAAATGTTTTCAATATGTTGAAATCTTATGTTGAAATCCTCTAAATAAAAAAAGATCTTATCCCTATGGTATTATTTCAGCATTTGTAATTTCATTATGAGAAGAGATTTCATCTAGTAATGAAATAAACAATTAAAATCACTTTACTTTCACTAGGTTGACAAAGATTGTTTGTAATCCTATGAGTGTATCTTAGGCATCAAGAATTGGGAAAGTTCAACGTTTAATTGAGTCTTTAGCATGGGAATTTATGTTTAATTCTTGAAGATTGTATGAAACCATGCATCTCTGGGCCTCCATTGATACACACCTTACGGTTGAAGAAATATTTTAGTTATTTTGAAGCATTTTTTTGTTAGTTTTCCAATATTTGTGAAGGTTATCAAACATTTGATATAATCAACTATATCTTGCTTAACTTCCCACTAAAAACTTCTCAAATGATAAATCCTACATGAACTACCCCTGTTTGTACTTTGTATCAATAAAGGTTTAACAATTTCCATTGTCAAAATATGCAGACATAATCAGGATTCAATTATTGTCTTTAGTAAACCAAACCTTGTCAGGGAAACATCTCCACACTCTAGTGTGACAACTTGTGAGAGTTAGATTGTGTTGTATTGATCATATTTTCTCAAGGTTCTCATGAAAATTATGTAAAGAAGGATCTATTCATATACTTCACTAATATGGGTTACAAAATGGGTCCTCTCACCCGATTGGAGGCACGACCTAAAGTAATGAGGGTAGATCAAACCCTCAATAAGGTGTTATCCATTTCTCCAATGCCCGAGTGAAAAAAAGTCACCTGAATCCTCCCTAGCTACAAATGACTCATATCATGATTCATCTATCTTTAAGCATCTGTCGGTTTCATGATGCTTCTCATTTCGTAGAAGAATCAATATGGATACCAACACCAAAATGGCATCATTTCGGGGATTATTTGAATTACAAAATATTATTTGAACAACAAGACCTATTTTTCTTGTAACACCGAAGTGGTGCCATTTCTGGGGATTATTTGAATTGTAGAGGATTATTTTAACACTGGGACCTATTTGTGCGGCAACAACACCCAAGTGGCCCCATTTACTGGAGACTATTTTCAAAAATGCATACACATGCCGACCCGGGTAATCCTTTTCACATGGTTTAAGTACAAATAAGTTCTTTAAATGTCAACCTTTTTTTAGATTTGTAATATTTTTGCAAGATCACAAGTTCATTGTGTAGTATTTCTAGTTTCTAGTGGCTATTTCACTAAATTTTCATCAATAGTGATAAATGTGGGTAAAGGAAGGTCAAATCTATTAAGCTTTGCAGAAATTAAGCATTGATAGACACTTGGCAAGTTACTTATAGTGCATCTACACAACTAAGGTGAAAATCCTTAGTGGTGACTTTGTGTTAAATTGAAATTTTGATGATTACCAGTGTCTTAACCTGTGTCAAGTGAAATTTGTCATCGATATTTGCAAAGATGGAGGGAAGAAGGTATTTCTTCACTAGGGATCCTACTAAAAAGTTATTTCCAAAACTAGGAAAAGAAAATTCAGAAGGAAAAAAAGTCTGGAAAGTTGTTGGAAATCAAGAATCAAAAAAGGAGATATCAGTTCTAAAAGGTGATCAATATGTGGTTGAAGATTACCATACGTCTTCAAGTGATTCTAAACCAAGTAATATTTATATAAATTTGTGTTCAAATCGAGAGGGGCCATCATTTGTGTCTGAAAAGCATGCCTCTTAGTTTTCCCCTATTTTTTCCAAGGTTGATAGGGTTTTCCAAGAAACTAAGTCATTA
Organism: Taxus wallichiana var. yunnanensis; assembly: GCA_018340775.1. Taxonomy (NCBI): domain Eukaryota; kingdom Viridiplantae; phylum Streptophyta; class Pinopsida; order Cupressales; family Taxaceae; genus Taxus; species Taxus wallichiana. The sequence continues at coordinate 70,040,257 of CM031233.1, forward strand.
GAGGATATTTACTTTGAGATTTATACTCATGTGCCCAGAGAGCCCTCATCCCTTATCATTTTGATTATCCTGTAAATTCACCACCTCAAGGCAATATGTCCCAACCTCCACCTAGACCTTCTTTTGTTGTCAACACTTCTAGACCTATAGATTTTAGAGGTATGGATGGATATCCTAATATGGTGCCAAATGATGTCAGAAATAGGTTTCCAAAATTTCAAGGGAATAATGCCATCACTGGTGACCACCATTTAAGACTCTTTTTCAATATGATGAAAGATTTTGAAATTGAGTTTTGAAGACGTGTATATGAAACTATTTATTCATACTCTTGAGGAGGATGCATGTGACTGGTACAAGGATTTATAATATAATTCAATAGATTCATGGACCGAGATGAAAAATTCCTTTAGATTGCAATATGGGGATAAGACAGATCCCATGTTCCTTTTATCTGAATTTGAAAATATAAAGAAAAATCCAAATGAATCTATCCATGATTTCAATACTCGATTCAATAAGACCTTGAATAGGCTACCTATAATCCTAAGGCCAAGTGATGTCTCTTTGTTGATAAAATATTTTGGACGCTTTTGATAAAAAAATCCGCTTATTACTTAAGAGATAAGAAACTGGGAGCATTGAGGCAAGCTTTCACCATGGCCTTACAAATAGAAATTAACATCAAAGTAGTTGGAAAGCCTCCTAAGAGAGAGGGTGTCAAGTTAATCAATCAGAGAGGCCTCAATCAAACAAAGTTGTGGATCTGGAAGAGGTTGTAAAAACTTTGGCTGGAGTAGTTAAAGAGATATCCTATAAAATGACCAGAGTAGAAAAAGGGATAGGACAAAGTTCCTAGGGTCAACAAAGCTACACGGATCGGGAGATATTTGTAAATCATCCAGAGGTGATCACATACCGGATGATGAGAAGGAAAGGGCTCATGGGATTAGGAAAAAAATAGCCTCAACCCAGGGACAATAGATTGGTTCCTGATCCTTTGACTACCAAGGTTGTTATTGTGGAGGAGGCCAATGTCATCGAGTTGTGTGATAGAATTTTATTTCCACACTCCCCATGTGATGTAGATCAATAAGTAGAGGAAGTAGATGATGTGTGTATGATGGAATACCCTACAAACTCATGGTAGGAGGAAACCTCAACTGAATTGATAAGTTCCAAAATTTTGAAAACTTTTGGGATTGTGTTCATCGGGTATTACCTCTTCCTCATATTAATAATTTTGAAATTGATACGGTGCAAGCATTTGATCTGAATAATCATGATTTTGAATACTTAAGGGCCTTGATGATTAAAAATTATGATGGAGGGATCCCTTCTGAAGAGGATAGACAATTGTTGATGAATGCAGTAGTTACTCAAGAGAAAGAATATAACACCAAAAGTAAGGTTGCCAAAGGGGGAGGGCCACAAACCAAGCCAAGAGTTCCATTTCTTACCAATTTCCTAAAGGAAACCCCTAGGAAAGGTACATCTAGTAAAGGCCTAATTACCCAAAATAAAACATGTACTCCTTCCGATGCCCGAGAATCGAAAAATACTATACTTGTCAGAGAAAGTGGTAAATCTCCCTCCTAATACCGCCCTACCGATATATGTTCCTTATGACATAGCCTAAATCTTGAGTCAGATCAAGGTCACTATTCCCATTGTTGAATTACTCAAGATCCCTGAGCATAGGAAAAATGCATTCGAATATTTGGGATTTAAGGAAGAAAAGATTAGTCATGGAAAAAGTGTTCATAATATAGAGGTTCCTCCCATTATTGCAGCAGAATTAGAAATACCACAAGCATTGGAGGAACTGGGTGAATCATTTGAGGCATATTTGGGAACTTCTCTGGTTGAGTCTCGGCTAGATGTCTATCAATTTTTCACTACTTTGATTATTAAAAGATAGGTGGTAAATAATTGCTTTTTTGATTTAGGAGCCTCATGTAATGTTATGCCTATTGCGGTAATGAATGAGTTGAATATGAAGGTAACAATAGCTTTTTGGAAATGTACTACTATGGATTCAAGAAAATTCCAATAACTGGATATGTCAAAGGAATGGTAGTGCAACTAACAACTTATCTAGGAAAATGCTTAACCATGAATGTGGTTATTGTGGACTATCCTACTAAGTGGGGGATGTTATTGTCTAGAAAATGGGCAGCTAGTGTGGGTGGAAGCATACAAATGGTTATTTCATATGCAACCATACTAATTGAGGGGAATCTTGTGAAGTTTTACAGTGAGAAGAAAATGTTGCATATCATTAAGGACCCTAATAATGTTTCTTATGAATTATTGTACAAAGATGTCGATGTCAGTAACTTTGTGGGCTATGCTGATTATAAGGAGCATAAAATTGACGAGTGCAAGTATCCTGAGAAGATTGGTTCTCCTTGGACTCGATCTTCGATGGGTTTTTTTCTAGATTAGGTAAAGGCACAAAAGATAAACCTCAGAAAATATGGCTAGGTAGCAACTTGGATAGAGAAGAAAAAAAGCATATGTCTAGTTGTTAAAAAAGTATCAAGACTTCTGGGCTTGGTCGTACTCAGAATGGTAGGCACTTGAAACATTTCCTTGACCGATTTCTCAGAATCAAGGTACTCATCATTATACAGTGTGTATTATTTGGTTTAATTTTTTTTGTGTTTTTTCTGTTTCATTTTGTCCTGGTCCTTGGTGACTGGTTTTTATTGGTTTTTCAGTTTGTCCTTGGGAGGTTGGTTATTGTTTCTTTGTTTTTGAGGTCGGTTCTTGACTCATTGCCCAATGGATTTTTGGCACATGGTCTACTATGTTATTCTTGTGGCATTCTTTGGCAGTGCAATCCCGAGTCGAGCTGATGTTGGTGCTCATTATAATCTCATCCCGTATGTTAAAAAAAAATTAGTTTGCATGGTTTGAAGTCTTTTTCCTCCATGTGTGGATGCATGAAGTATTATCTTTGTCGGGTTGTTGTTGTCAAATCCATTTTTATGGTCATGAAACAAGTTGAGCTCTGTGTTGTTTATAGTTTCTCTTTCCATGCAGACTAGTTTGTTATTTGGGCGTGAATCTGGGGTTTCCCATTCATTTTATTTTTCCACGGTCATATTTTCCCCTCAAATTTTATCCCAACACCCACAGATACATGGTTTTCTATGATTGGAAACAACATGGTGGGTGTATTTGGTAAACTTGTCACTTTTTGTCACATTTGTATAAAATGCCAAATCGGTCTCGTGGCTCGATGAGTTCAATTGGTTACTCAACAATATGAAGTGGTAGATAAATTTCTTACTTTGGCCCCAAAAAGTGTACACGTGTCATAAATCAAGAGGTTGTGGGAAGGTGGGTCACCAGAGTTGTTTGGAAATTTTAGATTTATTATGAAAAAGGAATAAAGTATAGAAGTGAAGCATGACCCCGCCAATACCCACATTGAAAGTTAAAAGTGGGAGGCGGGTCTCCGAAGAATTTTGAGATTCTCGATTTCTTTTAAAAACTAATCGAAGTCATAAAGTAAGCCACAACCCCATCGACGCCTAGGAAAGCCTCGTGTAAACCCTATATCAAAAGCAAATGGGCAGTCCAAATTGTCCAAAAATGCACAATTTATTTAAGTGATACAAATTGTGAAATGCACCCCAGCCCGCTTCAACTCAAATATTTTCCACGTGGAGGGCCAACACCTATTTGGGGACCTACTCTTAAATTTTACTTTTGAAAGAGCACCAAAGAGACACATGGAAGTTTCCACTGGATCTTCCCATACTTATAATTTTCAAGTGTTCGATGGAACTTTCTTAGACCCTAGACATGTGGCCCCCGCTGGTTCTTAAAAAGTTTCAATAGCTGGTACAAAAATTTTGGGATGAGACACGTGGAGAGCCCGTAGTTGTTTAGGTCTCTACTTTTGGGAACCATATCGAAAGTGCACTAAAGAGACACATGGAGGATTCCACTAGATCCTCTTTATAGTGTGACTTTTCAATGACCGCGGAAACTTTCTTGGGCACAGGCAAGCAGAGATATCTGCGTGTGTTTAAGGTCTCACCTCTAAACTTCATCTTTGAAGTTCCACCGAATGACACGTGGAAGATTTCGCTTGGCATTCCCATGCTCATAATTTTTAGTGACTGGTGCAACTCTCTCAGGTTCTGGGCACGTGGAGGGCCTACACTCATTTTAGGAACCATCCTCTAGACTTCACCTTTGTAGTTCCGCCAAGGAGACACGTCGAGGCTTCTACTGGATCCTCTTTGCACTTGACTGACTCGAGACTTGTGTGTGCAAATATGTGGTATAATCCATGCGAGGACACTCATTTATGAGAGGCACGAATGTAGGTATCTATTCCTCAAGGTGTATTCTCAAAGGTGAAAAGGATTTCTTGTTAGATCAAGCCATATGGAGCCACATGAGAATTATTAAAAATGGATTTCTTACAAGAAAAAAATAAAAGAATGATTAAAAATAATGTCAAAAGTTATGACATGGCATCCCAGTCATAGTTGAGGAACTGAGAAACGTGATCAGTTCATGATTTATCCACCTAGCAACAGAAAGTAAGATATTTTCAAGGGAATAAACATGATTAAATAGTATGTTGTAAAGAGGAATATTCTCTTGAAAATTTAGACTTTTGGGGGAAAATTTGGGATGAGTGAGTGAGTGAAATTGTATAAATGCAATGAGAATACTCTTGCATAAGGGGGGTTAATTTTTCTGAGAAAGTTTGAGAAAAAACATTTTCCCGAGAGACCATCTGAGAAACCTATTTATTTTCCTATGTTTTAGATTTAATCACGTCAAGATGGTTGCAAGTGTACAACCATTGACAAGCTCTGAGATTGTTAAAGAAACTCTCCCCTATTGATGAATCTAATGAACCTTGAAATGAATTTGTGTTGATCATGAGCACAATTGTGTTTTCTCTTATTTTAGAATGTTTTCAAATAGTTTTTCTTGTTCCTGTTGAAATATTATGTTGAAATCCCTCTAAATCACACAAGATCTTATCCCTATGGTAGTATTCTGGCATTTGTAATTTCATTGTGAGAAGAGATTTCATCTTGTAATGAAATAAACAATTTAAAATCACTTTACTTTCACTAGGTTGACAAATATTGTTTGTAAGTCTATGAGTGTATCTTAGGCGTGACGAATTAGGGACTTTCAACGTTTAATTGAGTCTTTAGCATTAGCCTTTATGTTGAATTCTTGAAGATAGTATGAAACTATGCATCTCTGGGTCTCCATTGATACACACCTTCTAGTTAAAGGAATATTTTAGCTATTTTGAAGCATTTTTTCTATGAGTTTTCCAATATTTTTGAAGGTTCTCAAAGATTTGGTATATTTCTTAACATCCCACAAAAAAATTCTCAAATGATAAATCCTACATGAACTACCCTATTTGTATTTATGTATCCATAAAGGTTTAACAATTTCCATTGCCAAAATATGCGAATACAATCAAGATTCAATTATTGTCTTTTGTAACTCGAACCTTGTCTATAAAAATCTCCACTCTCTAGTGTGACAACTTGTGAGAGTTATATTGTGTTGTATTGATCATATTTTCTCAAGCTTCTCATGAAAATTGTGCAAAGAAGGATCTCTATATTTCCTTCACCAATATGGGTTATAGAACGGGTCCTCTCACTTTGCTTAAAGGCACGACCTAAAGTAGTGAGGTTAGATCAAACCCTTAATACGGTGCTATCCATTTCTCCAACGCTTGAGTGATAAAGGGGTAAGTGCAGCAAGTTGGGGGACAAAAAAGGGGTCATAAGTGGACGTCATATTGTAAATAACAACATAATATCAACTTGTAGGGATTATTAGCAATACATACACTCAAAATTAGAAAAACTTATATGAATATGAATTGTAGCATCTGGAATCTAGTTTCTAAAATACTATTTTTTTAAAAAATGGACAAGATTAGCTATATTAAAAACTCAAAATTCAATGACTTGGTATTTTTTTTTTAAAACGCCTATAAGATTATAGTCCGTTTGCCCACAATTTGGATGACCAAAAATTGATATATATATTTTCTCCTTTGGTGAGAAGTTAGATGCCACTATCTATCTTGGGATGGATTTTATTTTGTATTTTTTTGAGTAATATTTTATTTTTATGATTTTTTCCATGAAAGTGGTCTGAAAACATAAAGAAAACAAAGAACTTTCTGCTTGCCCGCCGTATAACTTCATCAAAAATATTGTTCAATCAAATAATTTTTTTTTGAACATGTATATAATTTCACCACGGCTGGGATGGTATAAGTTTTATCACATTCGATAAGTGAAACAAATTTTGCTGAGTCTTAAACGTAGACATAAACATTCACGGAAAAAGTGTCTTAAAGACCTACTATTAGTAAAAAATTATAAAATGATATTTATCCTATTCTATTCACTTTAAAATTAGTATTTCTACAAATCTATCGGTCACTGCTATGTAATGGTACCATTTTTATGACATTTTTTTACTTTTTTACATGGTTCAAGTCCGTGGAAGACTAAATTTGATGTTCCGTTGTTTTTAATGTAAAATTCAGGATTTGATGTCCACTTAATTATCCCCCAACTTGGTGCACTTACCCAAAGATTCAGTTTAATCCCTCCACGACTACAAAATGAATCATATCATGATTCTTCTATCTCTAAAGATCCTCCTGGTTTCCTAATGTTACTCGGTCCTCCCCTGTGAGAATCAATTTTTATACCACCACAAACTATGTAATTATTCTCATAAAATTCTACAACTTCAAGATTAGGTATGACACGCAAAGACCTAGGAAGGTTATGAGCACCTACCACTACCGACCGATTGGGGCGCTAGTGTCTGGAAGGTCCTCAAGTTTTGATTTTTTTGGTCAAAAGGATTTAACAAATATTCAAGTTTAGTCACCTATATGTCATAAAATGATTACCAAATTGATTCGTAGCCTAAAAAACAAATTATAGTATGGAAAAACCTCAAAGTGACATTAAATTATAAAAAGAAAGTTGTAAAATGACAAGTCAAATTATCCTAAACTATCACAATGGTGATATTATGACTAAGTGTTACACTAAATCTAAGAACCAATTTAGCTTTGTGTCTTTGTGTGCGGAATTGTTCCCTAGGTGGCACTTTTGCATGTCACACTTGATAAGCGAGAAAATAAGCTAGATGTATAAATTGTAATTATATATGTACATGGAATATAATGAAATTCCCTCCTATTAAGTGTGTATGAAGAATAAATATCCCTTGTGTCCCTTCAATGGTTCTATATGGATGCAATGAAGCTCTTCGATGCTTGACGGATGTAACCTTAGGTGGTGAAAGCTAATTCTTAGTGCTTGGTCTCTTACTATGATCACATTACTTTATATTTATATGATTCCTTTACACTTGAATTTCATAATTAACCCTAGAAATCTTGAGTACTAAGAAGTGTTATCACCGAATCACAGCACCCTTCTATGGTTTATACAAGTGCATATATTTGAACTCACGGTGTGATTGGATAACATGGGTACTATCTCCAAGTTGTGGGACTTGCTACTTGAGATAGACCTCCAGAGAAAGCTGGTTCTTTCTCCTAAACTACCTGCCACAGTCTACTCTAATGCAGGTGAAACTAACTATTCTAATCTAAATTTTCAAGGGACCAGGGAGAGAGAATGCATAAAAATGAAATCCTACACTAAAGCGGTGACAAACCGAAAAGGAGGGGGTGAGAGTAGTCTTCAAATGTGTGAGATATGAAGCAAGGTGCACACTAGAAGGGGTGATGTGAGTTCTCCACAATCTAGCAAAATGCATTCACAAAAATATCTCAAACATACACAATGATAATGGATCCTTGTAAAAGCATAATAATAGACACAATATTCTTGTAAAGAATAGGTTGAAGGGGCAAGAAGAATGTAAGAAAACACAAAGCAGGGAAGATACATCCACAAACGTATATTTTATTGCTTCCCGACATGCATTCAATTGGTTACAAGGTAAGGGCCTGGATCACCATCTAAGGAGTACACAAAAGGGCCTATAACACATTGGCTTCACAAAGCAATTTCGATAGAGCTTTCCCACAAAAATACCTCCTTTATAATGAGCCCAACACTCCAATTTATAGAAGAAATGGGAAGAGAAAGAGAAGGGAAAATGGTAATCCCGAAATCTGTCCTTCAACCACTTGTAAGAGGTATTAAATGGAGTAAAATGATTATATATTACTTGAAAAAGGCTCCCCATATTGTCACATGTGCTGCAACAGAGAAAGAATGATGACCATGCCTCTTAATTGCACTCCCAACTACCAAATATAACACTGTTATGAACCCAGACACGTTTTATAAAAAATATCCATCAATCTCTCATCCAATCTAGAATTTATTGATTGGTGTGTGTTGGGCTCGGAGCCATGATTCCAACGGTACAAATTTTGTGCGATTTTGTTGAGAAATACAAAAATTATGGCCTTCTGAGTGCGGGCAGCTATTTTGGGTCTGGCAAGCGTTTTGTCATTTTCGACGGGAATGAGCATTAAGCGATTGGAGCTGAATATATTTATTTTATTTAAATATATCTAACCTCATTAAAATTAAGAAATCAGAAATTCGTGGTGTAGAGGACGTCGTGCTCATTCTAGAAAGTCCAATTTTGTGAAAATTGGAGCTCGGAGTCAAAAGTTATGGCCGTTTGAAGTTTCACGGGTCAAACATTGACTTTTCTTCCTTGCCTTCGGCCAATTCAGATTTTTGCGTCCCTCGCGTCTTGCACGTACCTTTTTCCAGCTGTCTCGAGAAAAAAATCTCCTGCTTCGGCCGATTCGGGCTTCCTTGTTCCTGTTTGCGGTGAAGACACGTGGCGAGATTCCATTCGCTCTCGGCTCTTTCGGCTTTTTGCGTCCCACGCGTACTTTTGGCCCGGATGTCCCAAACCTGTCTCAAATGAAAGTCTCTGTTTTGGCTGAATCGGATAGTTCACATCCTCCATGTACTTTTGTCCAAATTGTCTCGCTGGACTTCCCGGGACAAGTATCTCGAACCACTTTGAAATGGAGTGTCTTTTCAAATCGGCGGTTCACGTCATGTGTGTACCGACTTCCCAATCTGTCATGCAGATGCCTCGACTAGGACTGCGAGACAATGAAGTATATAGAAATACGGACTTCATAACTATGTGGATCAATGAAGAGATTGTGCCGAGGGACAAGACAAAGTGTTGAGTGATAAAAGTGTGAAGCATGGATGCTAAAGAGGAATAAGTGTAAAACATGATGATGAAAATGATCTTAGTGAAGAAACTCATGTGTAGATATCGTGATGTTCCTATTGTTGATGTTTATGTTGATTATGTTTGGTGTTAAATGATGTTTACTACCTGCTTACCATATGAATAGACCTGCAAAAGAAAAAAATGAAAAACTAGTCAAATATGCATGTTTTTTTGTAAAAAAAAATGTAAATAAGTATGTAAAATGAAAATTTTGAAAAAGGAAGATATGCATCTGATCCGAGATGAGGAAAGATTATAGAAACCATCTTGTAGATGTTGTTAAAGACCAATTTTATTTTGAGATCTCACGCTAGTTATGCCAAGTCACGTGAAGAAGTGTAGGGAGAAAATTCTGATGTTATCCTCCAAAATTTAACTTCTTCCTACAATGTAGAACACCACTTATAGATGGTGCATAAAAATTTGAAAAATTCAAACAATTCAATCCAACACGATATTTAAAAGTGTTGTGCGCAAGTACATGCATACTTGAATATTAAGGACTATGTGCCCTATAAAATTCATTTTCAGTTTTGTAGATTGTTCTTAATTTCCAAATGTTGTGTAAATTCCCCCTTTTCATAGGTATTTAGGAAGGGTGAGTGACATCAATGCACTAATGTCTTGGTCTTGGTGCTAAAGTATGTGTTGTGATAATGACCTATTGGTAGCCAAATTTGTACCATCTTGTGAGCCGGTTAAGAATTTACAATCTAATTTGGATGCTTAGAGAACGTTAGAACAAATGTATAGTGATTTTGTAGCTTGGGAATGTTGGTGTGTGTGGCATTTCCTTCGCCTATTATTTATTTATTAGGTGTATTACCACCTCACCGGGTGATTCATCTCACTTAGGTGAGATCATAGGTCTTAGGTGTCATATTAGTTATGATAGATTCTCTTACAGTAATCTGTCATATGTGTAAGATACGTCTAGGAGTTACATTCCCATTTGGGAAAGTAACTCTCTCTCCATTATGGAGGAATATTTTCTTACATGGTAGTTACACATTTACTCCCTATATGTACACACCTTTCCCGATCTACGTGAACTATGGAGTATGGGCCTCTGTTGAGGCATTTTCCTCGATGCATGCACATTGCTTTTCGGGTGAGTTCTTGCTTCAATCTTGAAGCTACGCCATTTCCCATGATTGAGCTTCGCAATGTGTTGGCGCTCACGGATTCCCTCCAGATCTTCGTCATTCCTCTAACATGGTATCGAGCTCGGGGATTGGAATCGTGTTGCTCGCAATAGCTGCTTACTACTCTCTGTCTCGTAGTTTCTTGTGCAGGATATCATTTGCATGTGCTATTCTTGCATTGATTCGGGCATTTATACCTCCATTCGAGTTGTTTATGTGATCATGGGTGTTTTTGGGGTGTTCGTGGTTTTCTAGATTTTACATGCAATCTTCAGAGCATACTTTGTTTGGCTTTCAGAGCTTGACCTTCCTCTACGTGTGATCATGCACCTAGGCTTGTGGGCGCGTTGTCTAGTTTGCATTCACCAACATTGCTACGCCTCGGCCGTGGGCTCGTGCATTACTTGTTTGCATTGGAACACCAGTTGGTCATCTCGGCATTCCATTTGGCTATACATTACCAACTTCTGTTTTTTCTCTTGTGCTAACCATTGGCTTGAAAACTCATTGGAATGTTGATACATCCGAATTTTTCTTCCTATTTTGGCGTTGCATGGTGTGGGTGCATTGAATGGAATTCGTTGTTTCCACTTTGCTCTTGGTTTGATCATTTTTGGTCTCGTACCTCCCAATTTTCGTACCTTTGGTGATTGACTCATTGGTTGCATTATTCCTTCCAAATGACTTGCCTTTTCTTTTCCTCAGTGGTGCTTAAAATGCTTGTCTTTCACCTGTATTGAGACAGTTTAACTCGGCACACTTACTGTTTGTAGACTCCTCCATCGCTATGCCTTATGCCCTGGCTCGAAGTTGGGTGCCCACAAATATAGGTGCTGCACACTTAGCCATTACAGTAGCTCTCTCATTGGTTACCTTCTATATGCCACCTTTAACCATTTTTGCCTCCCTCCACGCCATCTGTCTATCTCCGACACATGGCTAATCTATTAGGTGGGTTCTGTGGCAGTGGACTCTTTCATTCCTTCTTTGTCAAGCCATTACCTACAATGCCGTGAGTTCTGAACTACCCTGCACCGCTTTATCACGTGGAACAAGGTCGGTGCCTGACTTGGTTCGGTCAAACACACCCCGGCCATGTAAAACCAACTCATCTTGGGCTCACTCCCTTTTAGAAATAGTTTGGAGGTAAAAACAACTAGTTTTTAATGTTTTGAGGAAAAACAATTATTCATTTAATGGCATTGTAATAATTTTTAAGGTTTTTTTAGGCTTGTTTTATCAACCCTCCTATGAGCGTCAAAGATGGAGGGTGAGGTCAGGGTTGGCGGGCAGAGGCTTATCCCCCTCGCATGATCAAAACAAACCCCTACTAAAATTTTGTGCCGTTCCAACAAGTAGTCACACGATCTTGTTTGCACCCATTTTGGGCACTTTTTAATCATTTTGTAGCGATTATTGACTTTTTCCATCAATTGCGGGAATCTTATTTGTGCCATAAATTTTGACTCATTGCTTGTTTTTGAGTGATTCTTTAGTAAAAATTGCATGATTTATCACACATTACGTGATGAAATTTTCAGTTTAGTAAACACACTACTTTTATAAAGTTCCGCATTAGGGGGTTGATTACATACTCTTGGGCCTTCACACGTAGACGCATTATCGACTGAGCTTGACATCTTGCTTCTTTACATCTTGCATTTTTCATCATGGAGATTTCTCTTTCTAGACTTAAGCATCGTAGGATCGCCTTACAACCTTTGCTGACTTCTCACCGAGAGAGGGAACTATTCAGCTTGACGTGCTTCCATGGAATGTTACTTCACCCATGAGGGTCTTTTACCCTTCTTGCTTGGGCTAGTTCCTACACCCACTGATCATCGTCATCTAGAGGACTTCCTTGACACTTGTGACCATGTCTTTGGTCACATGATGATGCATGTCTCTCGATCTCTCTGGTTTCACGTGGCGAGACTCAAATCCACCTCACCATGTCCGGAGCATTCTTGGTCCCTATGGAGACCCTTCACATATTGTCGCCATTGTTGTTGTTGCTAATTCAGTTGTCTCCTCCATTTCTTCATGTGATGACCATTCCACTAACATAGACTCGCTTGATTCTACTTCTGATGATGAGGATTGTGCACCTTGTTCTGATGTCAAGAGTACTACAGAGGACTCTTCTCCTCTTTCTCTCACTATTCCAGAGAGTGTTGACACATCCCACATCTTATCGGATATTGATCGAGTCTCCCTCTGAATCTCATACATTCATCACACCTACCTCTTTTCCACCTTCATTGTATGAGGCCCACTTCACTCCTCTACCTTCATTGGATGACACATACCTATCGATGTTGCTCTTCTATTTGTTGAGGCCCCTCATTGGGACGAGTATATGCACGACCTTAGTCGTCTTTTCACTGATTCTATTTGTGATGCTCTATAGGTTCCTCATCCATCTACGGTGTTTCAAAGGAGTTCATCATCTCCTTTGTTGGGAGTGTCCCTTCTGGGATTCTTACCACTTCCACTTTTTCAGAGACCTTCATTGATCCACCCTCAGTTGTGGATCCCTTTTCTATTATGGAGGATGTTTCGTTCCCTTCACATCACATGGACATCCTTTCTACAGTGTTCACTCTTCACACTCTGACAGTTCTACACTTTTGACATTTCCTTGGTTGCTTCACACTCACTTGCTAGACCTATGTCACACTTTTGTGCACAGACTCAGAGTTCTTCGTGTTGCTACCTTCGTTTCCTTTATGGAGTGGGCGGTCTTCCAAAGCACATCATTTTTTTCCTTCCTAAGGGCAAGCACACAGTTCGGTGTGGGTGACTCTTCTTCAGTCTAGAGGAAGAGGATCTCATTATTGACATTCTTTTGGGAGACCTCTTAGAGCTGCAGAGTTAAGATCCATCCATGGCATCTTCTGCATTCCTCTCATCTCCCTCTTCTTCTCTCTTCTTCTTATTTCGAGAGATTTCCCATTTGTACATGGGTACCTTTTCGTGCTCGTCTATGGTCGGGACCCATTTTTGCATCTTTCTTAGATTAGAGAGTGTTGTTTTCTCTTGTGGTGGATGTTTTTCCCACTGGGTTTTCCTTCACTGCTTGGGACCTTTTTCTTGTGCATGGGTACCTCATCATGCCTTGTCTTTGGGACCCTCTTCTCATCTCGACTTCTTTGCCTCATTATAAGTTATGATGAAGGGGGAGTGTTGGTGTGTGTGGCATTTCCATCACCTCTTATTTATTTATTAGGTGTATTGCCACCTCACCGGGTGAGTCATCTCACTTAGGTGAGATCATAGGTCTTAGGTGGGCCATATTAGTTATGACATATTCTCTTATAGAATCTGTCATATGCGTAAGTTGCGTCATAGGAGTTACATTCCCATTTGGTAAAGTAACTCCTCTTCTCCATTATGGAGGAATCTTTTCCTACATGGGAGTTACACATTTACTCCCTTGTATGTACGCACCTTTCCTAATCTATGAACAATGGAGTATGGGCCTCTTTTGAGCCATTTTCCCTCAATGCATGCAAATTGCTTTTCGGGTGAGTTCTTTCTTCGATCTTGAAGCTATGCCATTTCCGCAGTTGAGTGCAACATGTCTATGCTCATAGATTCCCTCTAGATCTTCGCCATTCCTCTAATACCAGGAAGGTAAGTGCACCATCCCTAGAGTAGTTCTGGGATGGGTGACCTCCCGGGAAATTCCCGATGTCACTTCCTCCTAATGTTGTTGGGCATGATTGGGTGTATACCAGTTCCATCGTGTGGGAGGGTATTGGCGTAGCAACTGATTAACACGATGAGATCCCTCTCCACCATTAAGTTTGAGCTTTTGGTGTGATGGCAAGTCGTGCAACTCTGATACCATGAAAGAGGGTTTAAAACCTACAAGTGAGGATCATGAGGGACGATGTGCACATCAACGGACATGTTAATGGTAGCGTGAAGAGATCTCAGGAGGAGTGAGCATCAACTAAATCTGCATGCAAAGATTTGAAACACGGGAAGAACTCAGTTAAGCCATAAAACTCTCCTCTATCTCATAGATCAATTGGGGTGTACATATAGGAGGTGTTGAGTAACCCCCAGTGCTACAATAATGACAAATTGAGTAGAGAGGGGGACTTACATTCCCAAAATAGAAGTGTAACTCCTAATGACACATATGACACACAGCGACATGTTAATGCACTAACGTGATGACCACCGACACGCCGATGCACTGATATGTAAGGGAATCTCATAATGACCCCTAAATGACACATGGACCTATGATCTCACCTAAGTGAGATGACTCACCTAATGATGTGGAAAATAGCACACACCAATAGGGAAATATCTGGAAGACTCTTTGAAACTTATCTTCGAGAGAGATTTGGTTACACTCGCAAAAGGAGATGACCTTTCGCCGCTACTTTATGTTCTTCCTTTAAATAGGTCGGAGGAACCATTTTTGACCTATAATTATAAGAATAATGGGTGAAATTACAGTCTCTAAACATTATTTTAGAAATATGAAGGATAATCCTTGAAAGACATGGTCAATTCAAGCACTATTTAATTCTCACAAGTTGTCATTTCTAAATAATACATATATCTTTCAAAATAGGACTCCAGGTCACTCTAGGCAATGTAGATAAATACTTTCTTCTGCATATTTATTAAAGGGATGGTGCAAATGGTAGAATTACTTAGAAAATGGATATAAAAAGGGAAAACATGGAGAATTCAAACAGATAAATAACAATTGTGAGTTAGAATTTGTATGTATTGAATGGGAGATTAAAATAGGATAAACTTGATTATAAAAATGTCAAAATACAACCTTATAAATTCTTGAAAAGAGCCTCAAGGAAATAAAAACACATCACATAGCTAATATCAACCCTTTAACTAGAAGGTATGCAAACATGGAGGCCTAGGAGTGCAAGATTTCACACAATCTTTGAGAATTTTAAAACACAAAATCTCATGCTAAATCCTCAACAAAACATTTATAGATCTTGTTCAATTACGCTCAAGATACACTCAAAATATTACAAAAATATTCTCAAATGAATGATAGCAACATGGATTTAAAACTATTTATCACATTACAAAAAGAAATCTCTATTTATAATGTAATTGTAGTTGCCAAAATGCCACAAGCCAAGACAAGATCTAGTGTAACTGAAAGGAACTATCAATCTAAGATTGCAACAGGGAAGATAAACAATTGATTCAAAGTATTCTACCTTAAGAACAAAGACAACATTGCTTAGGAGACAACACACAGTTAATTTTAAGAAATGCAAATTTCTCAGCAAGGGACCATAAATCCTATGGCCTCAATTTTTTCCAATAATTGTACACTAACAATCATCTTGGCATGAGAAACTTCAGACAAATCGAAACAACTCAATTTTTTCTCGGTTCAATTCAAGTTTCTCACGAAAGATACTGATTAGTTTTGTTCTTTTCTCTAAAAGCCTCAAAAATTTAAACCCCCTCTATATACGAGAATATTCCTCTCATATGTATGTAATTTATTTCCTCCCATATTTGTCTTTGCCCCCAAAAGTATGAATCTTCAAAATAATAGGATCCAAATCTAATTAAGAGCCATGTGTCGATACCTTGATGAGTGTGATGTACCGGTATTGTGTTGTTCGTGTGATGAATATTATGTTGTCCAGTGTTAATGACTCACCCAAATGATGTTCCCCCTTTTTTTTGTGTATGGAATGTTGTTGAAGGAGTATGTGGCCCAAAGTAGGACCAACCATTTTTTTAATTTGTGCCATGTAGGGAAAGGGAATGTGCTTCGTAGAAACTAATGTACACACAAACAAAGTGGTTAGGATAACTTTTTTAGTAAAAGTAAAGATAAACACCATGTAAAAGAAAAGTGAAGAAATTGTGTATGTGAAGATGTAAAAAGATAATGTTAAAACGCAAGAAGAAAATGTACAGTGTGAAAATCAAGTTACAAACATGGGACACAATTCACGATGTTGAAAGACAATGAAGGATGACTAAAGAAAGTAAAACAATGTGGACACAAGACAAAGGAAAATCCCACAAATAATGGCATATAAAGACCAATTAGTGTAACTTAAAACCATAGAAGAAAATAGACCTACAAAAACATTTTTGCACATGAAACACCTATTAGTATGTTAGGAAGATAAAATTTATTAAAACCATGTATAATCCTATAAAGTAGTGTCCTATGAAATAAAATGAAACAATGTACGAATGTGGATGCCTCAGGAGCCGTTATGTAAATGGTAATAGGTATTGCATCAAGCATCCATAATATGTGTATCAATCTAAAGAATCTGCAATCAAAACTAGAATGCAAGTGAACATGCATGTGTGTATATATAAAGATAATGACATAAAGCATATCTATTTAGCATGTGTAGTAAAGTGTACAAGTAAAAGCATAAATAAGCAAGAGTAAATGTAACCAAGAAATGAAGTATGTTGTGGATGAGACAAAATGGAATGCATTTTGAATGATAGGAGAAGCTAGGCCCCCAAGAATTTGTGTATGTATGTAATGAGGTTCGTTTTTATATTCCCCCTTAGCAAGAAAGAATGAACCGTAAAGGAGAGTGCCTCACTGGGAAATGGTCTAAATGTGTGTACTACAAAGATGTGATCGTTAAAGAAAAAAGTGTGGATTGTAAGTGTGTGAGTGATTGAGTATGGTGAGATCCATTTGAGTTGTATACCCTTAGTAGTCGAGTATGGACCATTAAACTAGAGTGTGTTCTATGGTAGTGAGTGCAACATGTAGTATAAGATGTAAGAAAGATATGTCATGAGTGTGTAGAATGAATAAGATGCAAAATGCGTGGTGGAGGATACACCAAGTTCACCAAAATGATTAAGATAAATGTTAATTTATATGCCTAATCTGATTGTTATCACAGAAGTAAAAGAATAAACAATTAAGTACAGGAATTAACGCAAGCAAGCTAATCAAGAAAGTATGAAACCCTAAGTGCACAAAGAGGTAAAATAACTTATTTGTTTTGCAATTTTTATGGACTATGTTGAAGTTCTTAGCGGATGAAAAATAGGTCAAAGCATTAGAGAGAGCATCAAAAAAGTGTGTGAGCTGATGATATTCTTATACTGGGCAGCCTAGAGAGGGATAAGGGCACCCATGGGTGCCATGGGACATTTTCTGGGCACCTGTTTCTGTGGACATGCTCATAAAAACAACTCTGAGTGGTCGCTAGTTATTCTTTTTTGTTTACCTTTAGTCCGATAATGAATGCTGAAGTTAATAGAAACCTTCAATGAAACAATGACCTATAAAACCCTCAAAGAGACATCAAATCCTAAGAATGAAAGATGAAAAATGAGGGGTTATACTATCCTTACTTGTCACAATGGTGATCTTACAATTGACCAATACACTACATCTTATACCAAACATAGTTTTATGTGTGTGTGTAGAACCGTGCCCTAAGTGGCTCTTGTACATGTTTCAATTTTTAGAGTGCATGTAAGTTAGATGTAAATAAATGTAATAGATATGTGCATGGAATAGAATGACCTTCACTCCAATGAAGTGTATTCATAATAACTAGCCCTTTTTTCCCTTAGATGGTGCTAGATGGATGCAATGGAGCTCTTAGATTCTTCATGGATGCAACATTAAGGGGTAATAGCTAATTCATAGTGATTTTTCCTTTATTATTATCACATAATTTTAAATTATATGATTCATTTTCTTAAATTTTGTAATTAACCATGAAAAGTATGAAAACGAAAAGATAAGATGATCAAACAAATAGAAATGACCCAAAAGATGTAAAAGAAGTACAAAGGGGTTAGGGGTGCCCAAAGGGGAAGAGGGTGCCAGTGCTTTGGCATCTTGGTTTGGTGGTAATGTCCAGGATGATAAATACAATGATATAAAAAGGAAAACTTAACAACTAAGGGTGCAGGACCAAATGTGGCGATAGAAAGAAAAGAAAGGTGGCATAAGAAATGTGTTGATTAGTACTTTTCTTTCATAGGAATCTTATGAATATTAGTATGTAATGAGGACTAGATAATTACACAAAGTGTGTGATGTTGTGTCTATATATTCCCCCACTTTCTTTTTGTTGAGTTAATTCTTGATAACATAAATTAGATAAGAGATGTGTACCTAATAACCATGTAGAACAATGATGAAGCATACCTTGAAGGATGACGAAAAATGTGTCAAGATAAAAGTGTGAAGTTGGGATGTTAACGAGGAAAAAATGTAGAAAGTGATGATGAAAATTACTCTAGGGGAGAATCACATGTGTATATGTTGTGATTGTACCTATTGTCGATGTTGATTTTGTTGTATGTGATGTTTCAATGATGTTAACTACCGCTTCCCATTTGGATGGACCTACAAAAGAAAATAATTAACAAGTAGTCAAATACACATGTATAAGATTAAAATGTGTAAAACATGTGTAAGGAAAGTATGTAAAATATGATAATGTGAAAAAGGAACATGTGCACCTAATCTTTGATAAGGAAAGAGTGTGGAAAGGTTCCTATAGATGTTGTAGGAGACCTATTTTTTTAGGTGATCTCACTCCAATTGTGCCGACCATAGGGTTTTGAGGGTATCTCACACCATTGATATGAAAGAAGTGCAGGAGAATATTTTTTTGTTATGCTCCAAGATTTAACTACTTCACGTAATTTATAACACCACTACATATGGTGTGTAAAATTTGAATCATTCAATCTAATCTGAAAGTAAACAATTTTATATAGTGCATGTGTGTTGAGTGTTAAAGACTATGTTCCTAGTAAAATCCTCTCAGGTGGAGTTCTATAGATTGTGTGTTGAAGCTGTTAAGTTATTTGTAATTTTTTTGTAGTAATTGGAAACTAGGAAGGGTCAAGCGCACCCATGTGCTACTTTCCTAGTCTGGGTGCTAGTGTCAGTGATATGTTAAGGACCCAAGTTTGATTCTTATCCGTATCTGATACTGACCATTGTGTTGTACCGGTACTATGTTGTGGTGAAATGTGAATGTATGACTTTGTATGAGGTGACCTGATTCATCCAAATGATGCACCCCTTGTTTTGTGTGCATGTGATGTTGTTCAAGGAGTATGGGATGCTTCTCCCTCTTATTCCATCCAATCAATACTTCAACAGAGTTGAGGAATAATTATAAAATAACTAAGTAATTTTATCTCTTATGTGCACTTCGGGTTTCATAATTTCTTGTTCAGCTTATTTGACTTAAATCATGTACTTAATTTTTTATTTTTTACTGCTAAGATAACAACTAGATTAGAAATATTAATTCACATTTAGCTTAATCATTTTCACCAAATAACAAAATTAACGTTGGGTTCACCAAAATGATTAAGCAAAATATGAAATCAATGACTAATTCTAATTGTTATTGTAGCGATAAATGAATAAGAAATTAAGTAAAAATATGACCCAAGAAAGTAAGCAATTTAAATTTGAAACCCTAGTTACAAATGAAGGAAATAAAATACTTAGTTGATTCACAATTATGTTTTAAGGGTATGCCAAGAAAGAAAACTAGTAAAATGTAAGTACAAACTGTTGTAACGAGGCTCAGAAAATTGTGTGATTGTCAGATGTGGGTTGGCACCAACGCCTAGGAAGCTTAGGAGTGCATGCTACACCGACTAGGAATTTTAGGAAGTTTAGGAGTGCATGCTAGAAGTTTATAAGTTTAGGTACTAGTGTCCTTTTAGGTCCACAAGTATTGAATTTTTATGGGTTTGAAGGATTTCACAAATCTTATCCTTACAAAATAAATGATATCCTACAAAACCCTCAAAGAGACATCAAATCCTTAAAAAACATGTGTAAAATGAGGTGTTGGACTTTCCTCACTATCAAAATGGCGATCTTATGACTGGGCATTGCACTACATCTCGGACCAATGTTTTTCTATGTGTATCGTGTGGAATCGTGCCTTAGGTAGTTATTGTGCATGCATACTAGATAGCGGGAAAATAAGCTAGATGTACAAAATGTTATTGATGTGTGCATTGAGTAGAATAAATTTCCATCCTATGCAGTGTGTCTACAAAATAACCTTTCGTATGTCCCTTGGATGTTGATAGATGGATGCAATGGATCTCTTAGATGCTCGATGGATGAAAGCCTAGCTGGTGAAGGTTATTGTTTAGTATTTGGTCTCTTATGATGATCACATAACTTTATATTTATATGATTCCTTTGGTTGAATTTCATAATTATTCCCTAAAAGGATGACTGCAAAAATTATTTGATGTTCAAATGGGTAGAAATGACCCAAAACATGTGAACAAAGTATATAGAGGTCGGGGGAATCCTAAGGGGACAAGGGCGCACGGTGGTAGCGTCCTAGATGGGAACTAGTGTCTAGAATGATAAATTTTAGGGCATAGAAAAGAAGATAGAGAAAGTAATGGTTCAAGACAAAAAGTGGAAAAAAATGCAAAGAAAGGTTTCCAAAGACATGTGTTAATTTATTTTTCTTACTTAAGAATCATATGAAGAGTAGCCTACAATCAGGACCAAATAGATACCCAAAGTGTGTGATTTTGTGTTTACACTCGTGAGATAAAACATGATTTGATACATTTATATGCAAGTAAATTCTTCCTTGAGATTTTTATTTAAGAGTTGACAGATACATGGGATATTTATGGTCGGTCCTAAAATATAGAGCACCTATATGAGGGTATAACTTCTAATCTCAAGAGGAATGGTGACATTGTGTACTCGGTCTACAATAAACTCCTTATTTTCAATAAATTGAATCTGATCTCTTCTAGGTTTTTAATTACTCAAGTACAAAAATTCTTCCTGTCACTTTTCACATGCTTTCGGGCACCAAATTTAATCACCCAAATGTTTTTACAATGGCTACAAAATTTGGGAGTGTAGAACAACATTTTTATGTGCACCACAATTTTTTTGATTCATGTAATTCCTCATCTAGTTTGTCATCTTCTTGGGACATGAAATGTCATTTCTAATTCTTATGGAAAGAACTTTGTCTATATTTCTATGAATCACTATTCTCATATGTGATCTCTTCTCTAGAATTGTGTTGTGTGATGTCATTATAACAACATTTCACGGTGAGGTGTGTATTCTAGGTGTAGATGTGACACCATCGATTCACTTTATGAGTCTTCTACTACTGTAGTTATTTGTAGGGATTCTTTTTTTACTCTTATTATTTTTGGGATTAGTACCTTGTCTTTAAACTCCTCATTCATTATCTTGATGGATTATTTCTACTAGAGAAAATTCACCGACTTTACAAATCATGCCTCGTGTTTTTGATGTTCAATGTTGTGATAAATGTCCTAAACTAGGAAGGAAGATATCTCATTGTGATAAGGAAATACAATATCATATTCCACCTTTTATCCAAGTGATACAATATCTATTCTTAGTGTTGCCTCATTAAGCAAGAATTCCTTTACTTTCTTGCCATATTTCATACGTAGTATATGAAGTGGTATATAGAGATGGAGGGTCTTTGTTAGTTTCTTTTATTTCTACATGGTGGAGAGAGAATTCCATGCAATCTATGATATTTTCACAAGCCTTTTTTTTTTACCTCATCATAAAATATGAGAGTGATAAACATCAATGTTTTTGCATTGGCCTTGTATTACTTTTCCATTGAAAATTTCACAAAGATCCTTACAAAGTATAATGGTGCACATATTTTTATTTTATGTGGCATTATTTTTCCTTTTGATTAACTAAGAAAAGGAAAACCCAATTAGGAGCTTGGACATAATGCCGGATACAAAATTTAATTGTTGTATTGTAAAGTACAAATCCTTACTCATGAAGAAGATAATGAAGGTGAGATCACTATTCTTATGTACTAAGACATGGATGATTGTGGGGGTGTTGTACCTTTTATTCATCATATGCATTGTATTCTTCCTCAATCTGGATATGTATCTTCTCTTCTTGGAATCACACATTGAACAAGAACTAGTCAAGCATCCCTTGAAATCTTTGCGACTTTGAATTACAAGTTACTAATGTTATGGAGACTTTTGAGAAATGAAAAATACTAGTTGGTGATACTTGGGGCTTGGTATAGACCTCTTAATGGAGATAAATTTCCATTTCATGTAAGATTACTTTCCGTGATTAACATGAATGGAAATCACTATATTAAGCGACACTTTAACAATATCCAAAGTTATTAATTTTGCAAAAAAAATGAGTACGAAATATCTATTTTTGTTATTTTTAGCCTTGGAATTATATATTTTTTCCATGTTTCTCCTACGTTCATAATGTTTATATACTAATAATTAGGTCTCCCATGGAAAAAATCAATAGAGATTCAGAAATTTAGGTCTTGAAATCATGTACAATGCCACTCCACTCCTCTTATTCATTTCCTTAGTTGAGTCTCCTATATGAAAGATAAAATATAATTTAGTAGCGCTATTGCACCCTTGTCAATATTTTTACTCTTAATTGGACCGTATGGATGATAGGATCTAGAGGCTTTTCCTTAATGTGAGCACACATGAAAATTTCAATAGAGCATCTCATAGGAAATGAGAAGCTGTTGAATAAGAACACAAGCTTGTGTCTTCACTTCATGTCCGATTATAGTTAAATAAGAAAGGGGAGACACACTTCTTCTTTCTTCCTCCATGTGCACTAAATGAGACTCCATTGCCATCATGTACTTTTCAAATTTGGTCAAAATATTTCTCTTACATGATGGTATTAAAACTATAAACTACTAAGAAAACACGCCCACCTCTAGATTGTTGATGTTATTATACCAATGAAGACAAAACAAAGATTAATTTATCTATTTAAATAATTAAAATAAGGAAAATATATATATGTAGACATTATGGTTCCAAAATAGTTAACCTAAATTTTATGGCACATATCCTACTTGTGGGTTACTATTTATGTGAGGTTTTCTCATTATCACTGGGAATTTCCACCTCAATGCGGAGTCACAACATATAATAGATTATTTCATAGAATTTTTCAACTCATATATGTCATAGGCATTATAGGAGTTACATTCCATCTTGGGAATTATAACTCCTCTTTCCCTCGGGATGGAAGGATATTTCGGTTTTGAGAGTTACACAACAATCCCATATGTACCCTTTTATTTTGGTCTATGAGAATGAGTAGACCTATATTTTTTGTGCACATGATTTTATATTTTATATTTAAAAATTAATAATTACTTAAATATTTCTTAATTATTTTGGAGTGCAATATTATTTATGTGAACATGTTTATTTTGACCCTTATAAAAACATCTCACATGGTATCATAGATGTGATTTGCTAAGCAAGTACTCATACTTATCAAGTACCTAAATACTTATAGTTTTGTTTTGATCACTTCTTGTGGAGGTTTTAAACACTTTTTACTATTTTTAATATGGATTAACAACTTTTGTTTTAGGATTTAGTTTTTCTTGGATGTTTACCTTGTGCATATGTAGTTTTTGGGTTTTGTAGCTAAATATAGGTACAAAATTTAACCTTTGGGGAAAGCTTAAGTTTTGAGGTACTTTATAGTTTATTGGTGTATTTTTAAATCTTTGATTAAATTTTTCTTTTGAATTATTTATCTTCTTCATTCTTCTCTCTCCTTCTTGTTGTGCTTCTATGTTAACCATATTTGTCTTCCTCTAGCTCATCCGAGTAACCTTTTCACCTAAAAAACTACCAATGAGATCTTCATACTCATTCTCTATTCACCTCGATCACATCAATATCATGCCCTTATCTAGCTCATGTTGATATCCTCACTCAAATAAGGCTCATTTTTCTATGTTTAGAACTCTTAAGTGAGTTGTGTTTGGCTCTAAATCGTATCAACTTCTTAGGCCCCTTTGTATTAGCTCAAATGTGTTTGTCATTTTTTTGAGTTTGTGACCCTACCTCGGGCTCCTGTTACTTTACCATTCCCATGTTTGAGATCATCATCTCGGCTCACATTTTCTCACCTAGACCTTACACCACCATTCATGTTATTGAATCAAATATCCATTTCATGGTTCACCCACCTTCCTCGCTTAACTAACTTAAATTTATTTTCCCTCCTAGTATAATCATTTCCCACCGAGTTTTTAACTATAAGATTTTTGTAATGTCTTTCTACTTTGGTTATATTAATTTAAATTATAGCTTATTATATTAATAAAAATGTTTTTAATCAAAATTATCCATATGGACAAAACGGATCATAGCAGGTTCTTTGAATGTAGATCGCTCGAAAGACATTAAGGAACCAAGCCCACCCCCATATCCCACTTTTGTGAAATTATTCCTCCACCAATCCAGTTAATATATGTGGTATGATAAAAAAATTTACCATAAAAATTTTGTATTTGAAACAACTAGGAGAGAGTATTGAGTGGGAAAAAGAGATTGAACCGGGGATGGAAAATAGAGAGACTTGGGCATTGTTTTCCCCCTTGTCTTCCTTCACAGCAAGCTATTCCAAAGACTTTAGTGACATGCTTGATGCAAAGCAAGAAATAGGAAGATAATTCCTTCTTATAGGGTTCCCCTACCTTCCCCTTCTATGGGTGTGGAAGGTTTGTTATTAGCTGTTCGTGAAGAGATCATTACCTAGTATGAAGAGAAATATGATTTTTCTGCAAGTTAGATTCATTAGCACCCGTCAAAAATTGATGCGGTGAGGAGATTGGAATAATACAAAAGGAATCTAAGACATAATATATTTACTGTTGTTATGTCTTATGAATCATTTCTCTTAAATTTCCTACTGAAGAGGATTTTATTATGGTTATATATGAATGCCCTTGGTTTCTTGGAAATATTATTTTGAATATCATCAAATGGGACCCTGGGTTTTTTGCCTATCATCCTCCTAGCTCATTCCCTATATGGGATAGATTGCTTTCTTTTCCTCAAGAGTTATTGGATCAAAGGTGATTTAAGGAATTTTTAGTGCTCTTGGAACCCTTATAGCTATGGACCTGACCACCAAAGATTTCTCCATGATACTTTATGCTCATTTTTGCATTAGTTTAGCAAATGGGAATCCCCTTACCACTATTAGGCTAAGAGATAAAAATAATTTATGGGTTCAGAACCTAGTTTTTGAAGAATCAAGGATCTTACGTGTTAAATTCTATGAAGTGGGGCATTGTTCCATTAATGGTTTGGCTACATTGGCGAGGGCACGTAAGAATGTATTTTCTTCTGTTGTAAATTTCCATCGACTAGTTCATAATCCCACTCCATCTAGGCTCCAGATGAAGGTAGCAATCATTTTTATTTGGATGTCATATCATTCTTTGTATCTACCATTCATTCTAACTCAAATGTCAACATTTCGATTAGGAAAAAATTGAATCACCGAAAATTGGAAGAAATAGATGTTAAATTTGTGTCATTTTTGGAATGCAGGTTGTCTCTTGTGATGGAGAGTGTGATGAAGGAATGAGGTTTTGAAAACAGTGGTTGAGTCACCATTAGTGGTAGGTGTGTAGGGGGAAATCCATTAACAGATCATGCGCCCTCCTAGTTTTAGTTTGCACAATGTGAAACTACCATTTTTTTCTTTGAGATTACTTTTGAGAAATAATTCTCAACTATGCAACAATCCATCAAATCTCTACAACACATTGATCTTGCATATTATGTGGTGATGAATAATTTGGTCAATGAATTGGGTATGGAGGAAGACACGGAAGACTCATTTGAATAAAAATATTGAATCTATATGAACTATGATTCTTGAATGGGAGTGTAGAAGTTTTTTTGAAAATATATCCTCTTAATGTTCCTCCTTTGCTATCTAGGTCTAGTAGTGGCTCAACTACATTCCTCTTGACCATAATTCTCTTAAAATATTAATGGTGTAGGAGGGCCCGAGATACATTGATTATCTAAGGATGACCTCTAGCTCGTAGATGGATTTCAAGGATATAGTTGAGGAAATGGCTCGAGTATCATCCTTCATAGGAAGTCAAAGTTGAAATCATCATCTTTTCTTTCGTTTTGTACTAGTGTCGCACCGAGGATGCATGTTTCTCTTTTTTTATTTTTTAGTTTTCAATGTCTTATTTTGGTTTTTTTCCCTTTTGTTTGTGGGTAGGTGATTAACTAAAAATGTGGATATATGATAGTTAATCTAATCGAGAACAACATGAAAATATAGTAAATAAATGCAGAAAATGAATAGGGAAAATTACCGGAGTAACTAAACTAATGTAAATAGAAACCCTAATATGCAAGAAGAGTGAGGATTTGACTCAGCTAATAAGAGGATCTTGCTAGACTCTATTGTAGAATAAACAGACTGATCTAGAACTAGGAATGACTATGCAGAGGTCATAACAAAAAGAGATCTAGAATAATTCTCTAGACTACGACACCTCGAGAAGGATTGGAGTGCCTGTGAGAACCTTGGTCTACAATAAGGGCACTATGGTCTATACTGGGATGTCTAAAACTAAGTTTTATAGGTTTGTTAGGCGGTCTAAAACCCTCATTGTGTGTTGCATCAGTTTTTCTCCTTTGTGTTAGGTGTCGAAGATAATCCAAGATGAATGAAAGATCTATAAGAGACCACATGAAGTATTAAAACCCTAAAAAAAGAAGAATACAAATGAATAGGTCAGACTTACCTCATCTTCCACAACAATGGGACTACTAATTATGAATTGCACTACATTCCATACAAAAATTTAGTTCTAGTGTGGGTGTGTGAATCATGTGCCCTATGTGCTCTTTTGAAAATCATACTTTGTGAAGTAGTGAGCAATAAATAGATATAAAAATATAGTATAATGGTGGATGGAATATAATTTAATACCCTCCTATGCTTGCATGGTGCAAATCAACCAACCTTATGCTTTTTGATAAAGGTAAATGAATGCAAATGATCTTAAAACGCCTTAGATAAATTCAACCCTAGGTGGATGATAGTAGTGACTAGTCCTTGGTCCCTCATTATGGTCTTATAAATTTATATTTATAGGGTTATCCTTATCTAATTTCACAATGAACCCTTAAATAAATGACCACCAAAAATATAATAAGATCACATGGCTAGAAAGTACAAAAAAGTTGCGTGAAAGCGCAAAAAGTATCGTGTTCCCTAACTCGGGACAAAGCAGCGACACATGCCCCAGTACTAAAATGGACACCTTAGTCAAAGCTAAAATGATGGAAGGTTTCAAAGTAGATTGGGCATATGTGTGGTGAAGGCCGAGAATAATGATAAAAAGTAAATAAAAGTGATCGAGAGATAAAGGTTAGTCATTACTTTATTCACTCAAAAACCATATGAATAGTCCTATAAGACGAGACTAAATAATTTCTAAAGTGCATGATTTTGTGAATTCATTTTACACCACTTTATGTTGGTCATCGAGAATCTTGATAACATAAAGTACATAGAGATGCATACCTAATGTCTATGAAGATTGTAATAGGAAATATACCAAATGACTAGATAAAGTGTCGAATGAAAAAAAGATGATAGAGCATGGAAACTAAAGATGAAAAAGTGCAAAAACATGATGAAAGTGAACCTAGGGTGAAAAAGTGTGTGTAGCATAGGGATAACTTTAGTTGCGAATATTCATAATATGGTGAAAATTTCATTTTAGGAAAATTTGAAAAGGTGATTTTTCAAAGCGGGTCGAGTGTCTGTTCGCCTAAAATTTAGAGTATATTTTTTTCAGGGTTAGCTTCACCTTCATTTGATTAAATCTCCTATAAAAACCTAGGTGATTATTTGGGAGTATACTATGGTACTACCATAACTAGCTTACCAAATTACCAATACCGTGAAGTTTGAAGTCGCATACTCTTATGCACAAGAGATTGTTGTTAGCCTGTTATGGTTAGTTGTTGATGCGCGATAGGGATATAGTTAATGCGTGAAAAAGAGGTATTGTAGACACGCGACAAGGAGATATTACGCACACGTGATAAGGGGTTAAGCGGTTAATGCATGAGAGGAATAGATTTGACGCATGATAGAGAGAGTTGATGCGTGACAAGGGCATAAGTAGTTGACGCGTGATGAACCGGTTGATGCCTTCATGATGCATGACAGAGATAGTTGATGCCTTTTTGATGTGTGACGGGGATTACCGTGGTTGATGTGTGATGATTTCGACTCGACTCTCTAAGTTGCTACTTGGTTCTTTTACTGATGCAAGACTCTATTCAGAATAATGGAACATGCTAGTCCTAAGAATGTGAAGACTCTAACAAGAACTATGAAACCTCAGAATTTGTTGTTTAAGTATTTTGTACTCGAGTGTGTCAAGAGGAGTCATTGACATGCGTCAACAAGGGCCTTTGACGTGCATCGATAAGGGCCGTTAACGTGCATCAATAACATCAATAGCCCTTGTTGATGCATGTCAATGGCCCTTGTTTACATGTGTCAACACAACGTCAACAAGTTCTTGTTGACGTTTTTCAATAAGACATCAGTTTTTGAAAATATGTAGTCTCTCTGGCTTGAAAAAATTGGTGAAAATTTGGTTATGGAAAACTGTCAAATTTACCTTTCGTTGAAACTGGTTCCGGGGATATTCGCCAGGTATTTTCCACCTCTAATTTTCTAGAGGTGTCTTAAAATGAACCTTGGTGTAGTGTCTCATGTTTGTGATGTACTGCATGGTTAGTATGGTGTGCACTGACCATGAAATTTTATTCTTTGCGTTTTTTTGTTGTTTCCCCCATTTGAGTGTTTGTTTCTCATCACGGTGGACATGCAACGAGAAAATGATCAACTACTCATATATATATATATATATATATATATATATATATATATATATATATATATATATATATATATATATATATATATGTATTTGTAAAAACGCAATGTAAAAATGCATGTAGATGTACATAAAAGCATGTAAATGTAAAATATGCAAATGAAAATGTAAATGGAACATGTGCACCTAATCCATGTCGAGAAAGAGGGTGTAGAAGGATATCCTATACTTCGGGGTTTTTGGGTGATTTGAACCCATTGACCAAAGAATTATAGGGAGGAATTCTATTATATCCTCCAACCTTTAACTCGCTTCCCCGAACATGTACGAAGGGATCTCTATATGTCCTAGTTGTTTGGGTGATCGACACCATTGGTTGAATAAGTATAGGGAAGAATTTTGTTGTCTCCTCTAACCTTTAACAACTTCCTAGAAAACCGAGGACAATGTTGCCCTATAAAATCCACTTTGTACGGGGTTTATTTACTATTCGAACCCACTTGTTGTGTGTAACACACAATGCTAAGGGCGTAAAGTGTCTTGAATCGAACTAGTGTAAAAGTATTGTGTAGAATGTAAACCCCAAATGATGCCCCCTCTTTTGTGGTACATGTGACATCACTGATAGGATAATGTGGCTCCAAAATAGGACCAACCACATGAACACTATAATGATGCCTTACATGGGGAAAGGAATGGGCTTGGTATATGTTGACATTTTTTGCACCGCGTATAAAAGGTCAACTCGAAACTTTTAATTTTCTCATATTGGACGCGTTATAAGTTTGACTATGTTTTAGGCAGCCATATCAAAAGAGATATAGATTTAAATTGTTGGTTTTTGATAGAATTAGAATGCCATGCATCAAATTAGTAGCTAAAAGTGTTGTCGTAGAAGACAACACCTTGCATATACCACCTCTCTGATGTATCGTCTTCAGTAAGACAATACAATAGCCTGGAAATAATGTTACTAGGCCTTGTTGAAGGAAGTAAATATGACATAAGAAGGGATTTACGTTCTAAAACAAGTCTCGGTTGCAATTTTGAAGCATAGCAAGGTGCAGTTTTACAAATAATTTTGCATTTTCAATGAGAATAAAAAGGTATGATTGTTTATATTTTTTCCAAGATTAGAAAAATTATTTAAGTGTTTTGAGTTGTATAATTTCATTATTATCCATACAAATGAAGAAATTATAGAAAATAAATACATACATCTCATTACACAAAAATAGTTCATTTATTCATGAGGAATAACAGTACAGTGAACCCACACAAGTTGTGGGAATAACTTTGAAAGCAAGTACATAAAATAAAATGCATGTGTGTAAAGCTATGAGTAAAAGAGAAAGGGAGATCCATAATTTCCTGTTCAGATGGATTCTCCCAGTTGATTTCTAGTTTTCCTTACCGCTCCTTCACTCCATCTTCAATAGGTACCTGAAAGAGAGATGAAAATTCATTTCAGAGCTCTGGATTTCCATGTCTGATGTACTCACAATTTTAAACATATGGAATTTCATGAAATGAAATTGAATTCAGAAGTATAGGAAAGAATTTATTAGCAAAATATCATCTTTTGAAACATCACATAGGGAAAAGATAGCAGTAAAATAATGTATTTTTCCTTGATTTTTTCTATCTTTTCTTTGATGTGTAGGTACAAATAATGTATGTTAATTTACATTTTGGTAGCAGAATTTTATTTTGGAAGAATAAGTTCTAGGTGCATTCAACACTCTACAACATCAATGCAAGTACTATAAGATATCAATCAAAGATTTTTAAAAATGTGTTCATTACAAAATGAAAGAAACATCATTTTTAGGAAATATCAATACACAAAGGAAGCTTTCAATTAGCATTCAGGAAGATCTATCTCAGCTCCATCAAGTTCATAAAGAAAAGTATAGTTTCAGATTCATATTTTAAGACACCTTCAATAAATTTATAGTTGTTCATCATGCAAGGAAATCATCTTTGGAACAATTTAAATGCTTCTACACAATCTGTAAAGTATATAATCTACATCAAAGAACAAGTATAACTTTAAATCTTAGACTAGATATGTAAAAGCATCAAAACATTGTTCTTTTGAATCTCACACTATACACTAAAGGTATTTTTAAGGTTAATTGTTTGGATAATGGAGTAGTCAAAAAGTGGATTGATTTGTCTTAATGATTGCATGTGACCACAGTTCTATCTCAAATCCGGGAGCAATCAGAATGAAGGAAAATGCTTAAACATCAAACTTAAATAGGCAATGTGAAATTGTTATAGTACAAGCACAATGAATAAAAATAGAGTTCGAAGAGGTATCACATCAGTACAGGAAGCCTTTCTTTTATAAAATATTTTTCAAGATTTAAAGTATATGACTGGCTACAATGAAGAAGCAACTAGGATTTTCTCAACAAATGATTTTTTCAGTATACATTCTCATGAAAAATTCTTTGAGTTATGTTATTCATTGAAGATAAAAAGGAAGTCAAAATTGGGAGAATTATTTTTGAGATGATAGCACCGGTTTTATCAACCTCTCAAGAAATTACAACTATTAAGATATGGAAAAATGTCCATCTACAACTACCAAGTTCAATATCCATGATGCATAGGCAAATACAACAGTGCCCAGGTTAGAAGGTACTTACTGATAAAAGAATAGATTTCCAATCAATTACAAAGTTACAAAATACCTCTTCCAATAAGGGATTATCTCAGGCATAATTATATCAATACATGAAGTTTAGGAAAGAAGAAAATAAAGTTACAGCCAACTTATCAAGCTAGGGTATATGGTGTCAAATCATTGACCACATAGGAAGAACAAGTCTTCATAGTTTTGGAACTCAAAATACATTATACATTAAGCATCAACTGAAATAGGGAAAATCATGGTGATTCAATACACATATCAGAGAATACAAAATACAGAACCCTTTTTTGCAAATAAATGGCAAACACAAAGTATGTCAAGCTCAGATGGAGCTAGAAACAACAAAGAGAAAGATCTAAACCTAGACCAGAGATTCAAGGTCAAGGTAAAATAGAAACCCAATGCCGTCAAGGTAAACTGAGTAGGTATGATTAATGATGGCCTTCATAAGAGTACAACATGAGTTCTCATGCCAAAGTTGCAGGAAACATGAGAGAAAAAAATACATATGTTTTTTAATAGAACTCGAAGCTCAAAATGAGAAGCCATAAACTAAAAACAAACAATACATGATAGTTGTAATGATAAATGGACTAGATGTATTTTTATTGGTGATATGGAATAGATAAAATTTCTTAGACATTCAGAATCCAACTTAAATTGGGAATAACATAGCTTGCTCAAGTGACAAAGCACCAAAATACAACTAATTCCTATATTCAAGACATTTCGAGTTGCTAATGAATGAAATAAGAGGAAATATAAAACTACATTGAGCTATTACAGAGTAGAACAATACAAGTTCAAGAAAAATCAACAACCATATCAGGGCCATAAGTAATAAAAGGGCTTCATAGGGTTAGAAATAGCAATCCTTCATCATCAATCCATCTCAAATCAAAGTAGAAACAAGGCACTAAGAAGCACAACATTTTCAGAAACCTAGTAATGCAAATGGAATAAACTCCAGAAAAGGAGAAAACCCAAACTCCAACGATGTGAACTGAGTTGTAGAAAATGTAAAGCTCTTACCAAAAGAAACAGTAGCGAGATGATTGAAACTAAAACTCCCAATCGAGAAATAACAAAACCCAAATATGGGTTGAAACAAAATGCAAATTCTGAGAAAATTCTTCAACAAATAACAAAAACCAAAACAATGTTTACCCATTTAGTTCAAACAACGAACCATTTTGAATGAATCAGTGAACTTTGCAAATGAACACGATTTGTATCAAAGTTGCATGTTATGATCCAAACCCATGAGTTATTTGAAAGCAAAACCGAATTTGGTCGATCAAGGAATAAAAGAGCTTACCAACCAACATAGAGATTTGCCAAGAAAATGATGACTCCCATATCTATGAAGGCTAAAACAATTAAAACCCAGATCAGAAAAATAAGGCTTCTTCTCCAATAATGGCGTTAAAAGTGCGTCGAACCCAGAAGGAAAAATGCATGGTCATAAAGTAGATTATCTGTAATACTTCAATCCAGAGCTTTAGTGTATCAACAATGGAAGATTCTTAATATTTAAAAATCTCATGCAACCCTAGTAGCAACAAAAATAGAAACTTGCACCAGCTCGAAGAAAAGCAAGAATGGCATCCGCATGGTAAAATTTTAGCAAGGCTTCGTTATTCATCGAAGTTTTCAAAATGAAGGGAATTCGCAAATGAGTTAGGTTTTTTCCCTATTTGAGTCATGCTAAGCATCGTGAGGATAAATCTAACTATGGCTAGGTTCATTTTTCTAATATGCCACAGATGGTAACTTTGAAGATAATTTAATTATGGGTTGTCTTGTAGTTTTTGCATGTAAAAGGTAAAGGGGATAACATTATTAATTTCTAGACAAGAAATCATGCATTTGATAGCCCAAGGTCAAAAAAATAATTATTAGCCAAGTGGCCTAAAGATAAATTAAACCATGCATGTGATGACTAGAATCCAAAAAGATCACCTTTTCCATCAGATAATGTCAAAGGGCTAATTACACATGCCAACAAGGGTTGGAATAAGACAGGAGATATCTTTTGCATATAGAGAAAAAAATTACCACCTCATACCTTGATGGTTGCGAATAGATTCATACACATACCTTTTGTTTCATGCAAAGAGAGGTTGGATGAGTCAAACAAAAGTTGACGAGATGAGATGTACTCCATGCACCATATTTTTAGCATTTTATTTATTATAAAGTTGTATTCAGGATATTTTCGGATGCATGTTCTATTTTAGAGAGCGTTTGAGTTGCATCGAGGCTATTATTAGCATTGTCTATTTTTTGAGAGGGGGGTGAATAATTTTTCTATATATTGTGTGCATTGGAAAAATCACAAGGAGGAATTTTGGACATAAAAGTGTTGAAGCATATTTCTGTCTGTTTTTCCTTGAATGAGAAATAGTTTTGGCCTTTCCAATTATTTGCAGTGATGTACATATTTCCATTAATTCTTGTGAATGTTAATTCCATGATTAATCATCTTACCTTGCTGCAAATCTATTATTTTCTACATAGTCTTAGTGTGCATGTATATCTTGTTGTGTTGTTTTGATTTATCCCTCAATACGTAAGTGTTTTACCTTGATATTTTGCTGAAAACCATTGCTTCGTGCATCTAAAATTCAATCTCAATTTTATTGTGCATATACTCACTCAAATCCCTCAACAAGTTTGGTGTATCACCCATTTCAATTTCAGTTACATTCAACTTTTTACCATCAAAACGCCAAAAAAATAGTCTAGGATACATTACTAAGGAGTTAGAATTTATATCGAGACTCACCTCAACAATAGGTATAACCACAAACCTAAGGTGTTTCCATTGTATCTATGGAAGTGAGAGATCAAGAAATATTAGAAAACCTATGGCCATCTCTCAACCAGGGTTCACTTTCGAGAGATAACAGTGGAATCCAAGGTATGCAAAAAAAATAAGGTTAGCCAAAGAAAAGTATTAGTACAAACAATCATGCATGTATAAGAGAATGTGTAAGCTATGCAAATAGTATTAAATCTACCAAGAAAAGTAGGAATGTAAACATACAAGAAGACAAAGTAAGCCACACAAAGTGGGATGCAAAAATGAGACACCACTCATGATTTCGTAGGACACACACTGACCATAATGGTCATATACTGATAAACAAGTGTGCACACCAATCTTAAGGCAAGGCCCGTATATAAAAATAAAAAAAGCGATAATGTAATAAAAATGTATGGAAGTAAATATCCCTACATATCAAATGTTTCATATGAATTACCTATTAGCATGTTAGAAAGATTAATAGTATGTCAAAAGTGTGTATAACTAAT
Organism: Taxus wallichiana var. yunnanensis; assembly: GCA_018340775.1. NCBI lineage: Eukaryota > Viridiplantae > Streptophyta > Pinopsida > Cupressales > Taxaceae > Taxus > Taxus wallichiana. The sequence goes on from CM031233.1 coordinate 70,075,425, forward strand.
TAATGTAAAGTGCTAAGTACAAAAAGAAATAATAGTACCTGTGAGACATGAATGTGGATGCCCCCAGCGAAAAGTGTAGGAAGGGTTGAAAGAGGGCATCCATGTTGCATGTAAGACACCTGTCATAATGATCACTTCTATAAAAATACATGAACACACATGTTTGGATGATATAGATAATTGACATACAAATAATCTAACCAACATGTGTAATAAAGTGACCCTAAACAAGCAAAATTAAGCAAGAGTAAAAGAAACTATAACATGCAACATGTTGTGGATGGATGGAATGGAATCATAGGAGCCACGTTCTCCTAAGTGAATGGAGTTTATGTAATGAGGTTCATTTAGTTTTCCCCCTCAACACTCCAGAATGAACCGTAAACAAGAGTGCATTATCGGGAAATGGTTGAATAGTTTTTTGTGTCTAGGATGTTGTGATGAGTATGTATATCTAGTGATGATGGTATTTGAAAGATAGAAGAGATGTTTGTGAACCTTATATCCTAATATTATCTCACAAAAAAATAATGTATGTGTGACAATTTATCGATAAAGTTTGTATCACTACAAGATGATAGTGTAAGTGACAATGTAGCATATATCTTGTCTCACTACGAGATCAATAGTACAACATGGTGATGCATCCTAAAGTATATAAAACTATAAGATGATAGAGTAGGTGACCTTTTATGCTATAGTGTATATCAATACACTACTAATGTTTTATGATGAGAGTTTGAATGATGAATGTGTGATGATTGTAAGGTCCATTTGATTTTTAAACCCTCGAAAATCAAGTATGGACCGAGGAATTCAAGTACATTGTAGGCTAGTGAGTGTAACATGTAGAAGATAATGTAGCATATGTAATGAATATGATAAATAACCATGTGATGTGTATATAGTGTATAGTATTGAATACAATATGTGTAGATAGCCTAAATGTGTGTTGCGTAAGATGCATAGGATCCAACGAGAGTGTTGTAGATAATACAAGTGTATAATAAAGGCTAGTATGATGTATAATGTATAACTATGCAATGATCGAAATTTTTAGAATGTATGATGTAGGATTTGATATGTGTGATGAATCACAATGTGTAATTCCTATTATGTAGTAATCCCTCAATATTCAAGTGTGAATTGAAACACAAAAGTGATTCATCGAGTAATGATGAAGCTAAAACATGTATATGACTACGTAAGATGAGATTATGCTAAGATGATTTATGCATGAATTCTAAAAGTGTGATGGAGTAATATGTAAGGATTGGAATGAATTGGGGGAGTGTGTAATATGATATGCTCCCAAAGTGGACATGATGAAAGAGTCTATCATGTAATGTCATCTAGAAGATCATCACTTTCAGGATCATAATCGAATGGATAAACATTGGTGACCGATAAGAAATAGTGTCTCCTTGATCGTGTAATGATCCATGAAGGCATAATTTGTACATGCCCATAGCATACTCCTCATCGGTGAATGGAGGAAGTGAAAAATTATGTGCGGGGTGATATTTTGTGTGTATCCTAGAAACAACTATTACAAATGAAGACACATTGAAAAGGCATTAGAAATGAAAATTTCTATATGATCCAGATCTAGAGTGCCCCAATATAATAAATCCATGATTTCCCCAATGTAAGTGGAGATGAGTGATGACTGTGTGATATATATACCATAAGATGAAATATAGATAAGCCATAAGCGGTAGTGATGCAAAAAAACTATAATAAAGATTAGGATCATGTGGTGAGGATCTTGATCCTCAAAATAAAAAATTAGGAAAGCAAAACCTCATGTGTACATATGGTGTCATCGCATTTACAATCAAATGGAATTTATTCGCAATATAAGTCATTCATGAAGATTATGTAAGTAAATGCTCGGTGTGTTGATATAGGTGGTACAAGGGATGGTGTGAGTGATAATGAGACGTCTCATGGACTAGACATGCCCTTGATATGGGATCATAGTAGTAGTATTAGTAAGTAGCATAGAATAAATTACATATTTCATGCAAATGGCACCATCAAGGTGTGGTAAGTGAGGTGGTTCTTCAATAGGTTGGGGCTTGTCTATAATATCGTACACGGAATATGAAGACCAATATCAAGATCTCGATTGCAATACTCGAATGAATCACAGTCCACAAAAGATTGTATACTCAATGCTTTCATGTAATAATTTGACACAATTATGTATAGTAGAGGTAATAACTTGCATGGTATGAAGCCATGGCCTACCAAGTAGAAAATTATAGGATATTGGGAAATCAACAATGAAAAATATAATGTGTAAAGTATTTGTACCAATAGTGATAGGTAATGTAATGTGACAAAGACATAGACATAACAAACCATCATAAACACGTAGCGAATTACTAAATGGACTAACTTCACAAGCAAAAATACATAAAAACTTAAGGAATGATATAGCACAGAAATTGAGTTTGGATCCATTATAAATAAAAGTGTGTTTAACAGCTACATTATGAATATGACATATGATATGCAAAGGTGGGTCATTATCAAAAGTATGTGTTATCTCTCAAAACTGCTTATTTGTAGAGAGACGGTTGTAGGTTTTCAAAGCTTGCAAAATTGATCTCTCTCTTTCGTAGATACAACAGAAACACCTCAGGTCTTTGCGTATACCTATTTTGAGGTGAGTCTCTGGTATTAAGGCCGATTCCTTATTGGTGCATCCTAAACTGATTTCTGGGAGTTTGAGAGTAAAAGATAACTACAAAATGATTCAAAACTAAGGTGACACACCAAATTTGTATGAGGATTTGGTGATTATATGCATGGTTTCTATGAGAAGGATTCTTTATGCATGATCCAAAATTTTTCGTAGAATGTATAAGGGAAAAACTTGGTTGTCTTGACAGAAAATCACTTGAGTATTGATAAGTTAACATGCACATTAAAATTTAGCATAAAATATTAAATTTTTACAATGAGGGTAAGATGATTGGTCGGGAAGTTACATTCACAAGACTAATAGAAACATACATCAGATTGAAAATAATTAGAAAGGTAGAAAATACTTCTCACATAGAAGGAAAAACTAACAAAAATTGCTTGGTACTCCTATATCCAAAAGTCCCCCTTGTGCTTTGCAAAGGCACACAATATATAGAAAAATAAATTTTCCCACCCTTCCTTAAAATAGCCTAAGGTTGTACTCACCCATGCATCCTAATTTTATCCTTTATTTAATAATAAATAAAAGGATAAAATAATACAAACTATTCCAAGAGGCATTAATATCCTTTGATTACATCTCAGTCAATTGAAATTGAGTGTTCTATTTTTAAAAAAGTCTAGGTGAATAATTTTTCCAAAAATAAAATTGCTTGCTAGGAAAGTCTCTCTCCATGGCATGCAATTTCTCTCTTCTCTATTTTGTCCTATTGTGAAGCATGCATAAAAATCAATTCTCTCCTGTGAGTAAATAAATCAAAATATTTACAATATTTGCAAAATAATCCATTCACACATTCACTTGATGGGGACCACCTCCATGTGCACATGATCTAATGTTGACATCCCTTGGTCTATCCTTTGATGAATACACACATGTATATATGTGTTGGTCGTTGCATGTTTGGTAGTGTATAATTTTAAATTCACCTTTTCGGTGATCATTTAGCATAATTTAGTCATCTTTTGATTGAAGGCATACACTATGGTTTAGACTCTAAAATTCTTTGGAAATGATTTATTTGTCTGATGGACACGTGGGTTGTCCCCTTCTCCACGGTGACTCACTCCTCATATGCTTTGTCAATGGAAATTTGACCTAGGCCAAGTTTTCTTTGATGTTTGAAATGGAAACTGCACTGTTGATCTTTGTACCGATTGGCCTGATGTCGTCGATCTCTAACCTGTGGTTAGGATTTGTAACTCTGTAATTAATGTGGTTAGTGACAACTAACCTTGGTTGTTGTTTGAGTTGAGCACAATCCTTGGGAATTTGATCTTTGTACTTGATGAAGCCGATCGTTGATCCTAAGTCATGGTTCGATTTGAACTTAACCCATAATTGGGCTCAAGCGGTAAAGGAAAGCTTTGGTTTGACGATCATTTCATTTAGTTTTCTGGTATGTGGGCAAAGCCTTGGTAAAGTTTTCTTGGAGGCCATTTTTGTTCTTTCTGAAGCTTGACCTTCACTACAAATAGGTATTGAATCTATATTTTGTGACATTATTCACCAATATTGGCTCTTGAACTCTATGCAATTCTTAGTGGAAACCATTTTTTATTACTTTTGAGCTTTAGGTTATGAATAGTTTGTGTGATCTGAATTCTTTTCCTTGTTGCGATCGCTAAGATAGAGCCCTTCTGTAAGTTACGTGCAAGCCTACGTTCTCTCTTGGCCGCCATCATTGAGATTTGTGGGCTTGGGTTTTATGGTTCTTTCAACCTCTCGTAGCTCCCTGTGGTCATTGTGAGACTCGGTTTTTTCCTTTTCGAGCTTGGATTTTCTATGGAAAAAAATCTCTGTGTTCTTCTCGTTTGCAATCATTGAGAAGTTGAAGCTTCATTACTTGGTCCCTGTGTGATGAGCATCACTATTTTGATGAGGGAATGGTAAGTTTTCCATTCTCTAACCTTTTCAACTGCATCATTGTTATCATCTTGATTTCAAAACACTGATATTTTGCTCATTCTTCACATTTCTCATGACTACGTGGTTCTTTTGGGGGTTTTGAGTTGAAAACGTTCTGGGTCCTCATTTTTCCTGTTCTGAATTTGATGGTTCTTGAGGACTCGATAGTTACGTGTTAAGCGGTGATTTCTATTTCTTACACCGATTCCTCGCTAATCATTAATGGGTATTCATTTATTGGATAGCATCATGTACCATTTTACTTTAATCTATGACTTGAATCGGATTTAATGGGAATGACAAATTTCTAAAACTCTTGAGTATTTATCAGGACACAGGTATGTATGAGTTTTTGATTTGAAACTTGTTCGTGATCAATCCTTGAACCTTTTCTGAAAAACCCTGGATATTTTTCATTATGTTCTGCATTCCATCTTCTTTATACTTGCAAAAAGACTTTGAAAGGCTCATTTGTGACATGATAATTCAACCCTGCACTATATGTTACTTAGTCTTTTCTTATAGAGCTTTTGTTCTTCAACTGTACCTACTTGATTTACCCTTTCAAAGCATGATTGTTTGATAAACTAGATTTCCTTCAGTTGGTTGTAATGAGCTTGATCCTTATCATTTCCTGATTTGATCCCTTCAAGTCCTAAATTTGATATACCTTTTGTATAAAATTTTCCTTTTCACTTAAGAACTATGACTCCATGAATCCAATATATCTTATTCTATTGAAGTGTTGCAATATTTTACTGTGCTTGTAAACTATGAATCATGCATTTAATCTTGGCTCTGAAGCTATATTGTAGCATTCTGGGAACTTAATACTTGCTTCATTTGGAAACTGCAACTTAGAATAGTTGGGCTTTGTAAGATTATCTTGAAACTTCAATTTAATCAGTAGGTACTTGTTCTAATTTTGATACCCAATAATGGTTTTTCGATTAAAGACAAAAACTATAATTTTCACTCTTAGATCTACAACTTGAAAAATATTTTCAATGGGAATGTTGACTTTTGAAAGAAACTTTGAAACTTTCTTTAGCCTGAATGTGCATGTAACTTTGATTCAAGGTTTTCTTTGTAAGCTTGTGATTTGAATGCTTATGGGGTACCTCTTTTTCTCTGAAATGATTAGACCTGAAGGCTCATTGATGTGGGTGTTTGGAATTCTTCATTCTTTCCCATTTCTACAAATTTCATTCTTCTTATCACAGTCACTTGGTTTGATCTGTGAATAATTTTGTTCTAAGATATTGAGTATATAGTTGATCCACCATTGTATTGTAAACTTGTTGTCCTTTTGTAACTTGGTAGTAGTCTAAAAGAAATATTCTTCTGAGCATCTGTGTTTCACCTTGATATCCTTGGATCTGGACCTTTTCTCGAATGTGGTTATCTTCCCTTTATAATAATGAGCTAGAAGTAATAATTTATTTTAAATCTATATCATGCTTCCTTGCATTCATGTATGTACTTTTTGATACAACATCATTTATGATCTTGATCATTGCTCTAATTTGAAGCTTGTGAGTACTATTTCAGGCATAAGCCTTGTTTCCAATGCTTTATTTCCTTTCTGCAACTGTTTCTTACTTAGATGCTTGCTGGAAAATTTGAAATGTTGATTTTTCATGGCGAAGCCCTGTCAATTTTTTTCCAAAATCATTTCTATAATTCCTTTTCCAGAAATAGTAGTTGTATTTTCTGATACAGAATACAAAAAATAACACTTTTCTTGCTGAACTAGTATAGTAATTTGAGAACTGTAAATAGGTTAGTTGTTTATCTTGATCATGTGATGTTGTTCTACTCCCTGTATCACTTATTTGATTTGCATAGTTCCTTTAAAGAACATAGTAATTTAAAATAGCATGATGAAAAGTTGTAAATGTCCATTTTACATGGCGAAGCCCTGTCAAAATTTTCCCAGAATCTTCTCTCTTATCCTATTTCAACTGTAATCCCTTCTTTCCATTTAGCTTTATCTTCTTGAAATCAAATTCTCCCTCTTATGTTGCAACTAAAACAAGTGTTTCTATTTTCCACTCTCTCCTTTGTACTGTAACCTCTTCCAATTTAGAACAGTTGTGTGAAATTTTAGTTACATTCTTCCTTTTATTGCATGCACTTATGACTTGTCTATTTTTTTTTTTCTTTGCTGACTGTATCTACACACTTAGGAAAACGGTTAGAAAATAATTAGGCTTTTGGCCTCTCTTATGTCCATGTTTTTCTTCTTTTTGAGTGAATAAAGCATGCATGTAGTTCTTGTCCTTAAGTAGAATACATCTCTTGTTAGGGGAAGATTCATATGCAAGAAGTAGGATAGTGTCGGAATATGGATTGATCCCTGCGCTCGTAATTGATGGTTAACTTTTCTTCTTTTTAGGTACAATGGCTTCTACAATGAAGATGAAAGAGAAACAAAAGATGGAGATGAATATGCTTCAAACGAAGAAAAGAAACACCAAGGAAATGATGGGTTCACTCATACTCCTTTTCTTTCTCTTTCATGCATGTGTATCTTTCTTTTGAGTAGTAGTTGTATTTTAATTTTAGTTACATCCCGACTTGTGTGGGAAGCATTTCAAACCTCCTTATGAATATAACATTGAATTTTGTAAAATATTTGTATATCTCTTTCGCATTTCTACTTTTTACGTATGGATTGTATAATGAACTAAACAACTCATTAACAAAATTGAATGTCTTAATAATAAAGGAAAGAACATTGAATAAAACTTGTAACATTCGATAGAACGAACTTTGATTTTCGTGATCTGCACTTATGTTTGCTATTCTAAAACTTTACACTTCACCTATTATGTAATTGGATGTCCTCATCAAGACAACACAACTATCATTTGGGGCTTGTGTTCTTTTTTGAGGATGGTCATGAAATTTGAGTATGTGATCGTAACATTTTGTAATAGCACACAAAGTTGCATATTTCATGTAATATTTTAAATAAATCGAGTAGTATCAGCATAATCTGATATGATCTCCCCTATCTTAGGTATACTTCACCAATGCTATCCTTCGTAACAAATTTTTGAGTTGCCCATTTTTGCACAAGTGAAAAAATTATCAACATTTCTAGTGAGCCTACAGGAATGTTGTCTACTAGTTTATATACCAGTGCCTTGCTCTTGTCCATTGGGCATAGATTCCAAACATCTAACAAAAAATTTCCTTTTCTAAAGTTCTAACCCTTCCAAGAAAAACTAAAGCGGGAAAATATCCAGTAAACGGATCACGTGCGAGAATGCACTTTCTAAATTGAAAACATTGCAATGTGTAGGAACTACACTTATTGAAAGGAAATCCTAATCTAACCTACTCTAACCAGCACCAAATGAGGCTAAACAAAACCTGAAATAGGTAGTGAAAAGTAACTTCCTTTTCTCCAAAACGAGGCCATGAATTCAGCTCTAGAAACTAGCAAAGTGACATAGCTAGGAATGAGACATGTACCTTTATTTTTCTCATCAAATCAGTCCATGAAGTGGGAAGCACCTCTATCTGATTTGTAAACTATTGGCATGATTTGAGGCTTTATATTGAGAATAGATAACTCACTTTTGTGCTCAAGGAAAGCATTAAATATGGAAATACCATAGGCATTTGGGTGAGAATCAGACAAATACCAGATAGGGCAAGGCCTTTTACAAAAAAATCAATTTGAAAGTTTTGATTTGATCTGAATCATGAATATCATTCTCAACAATGAGCTCTTTATAAAGTTTTCCTGGAGGGTGTTTTGTGTTTTCCAACTGCTGTAACTCATCTTGAAACTATCTTGAGACCTGCTTCTATTCTGTAAATTGCTCAATGACTATTGTAAGTGACCTTTCAACACTTTTGTTAAATGACTCTACATTTTTCAGATCATCCATGCAATATAAAAACTCAAGTTCCTCCTCTTCTTCTTCACATGCACTATCTAGATACATGGTACAATAAAAAAACTGAAGATCATCTTCTTCATTTTCATAGAGTACTATTGATGGTGAATCACAAGCACCCTGAATGTCTATAACTCGATGTGAATTGGGAAAGATCTACGGATGAAGGCCGGTTCCTATTCCTCTATTCGAGATGCACACATAAAAATGCGAGAGGGTTTACTCGAAAAACTTGATGTAACTTGCCAAGGAGACGGGGGTAAGGAGATGCATAAAAATAAACTGAACTAACAATTTGTGATGCAGGAATGAAGAAACATCTGTCTTTCCAATAAACACAAACCATTAAAATGTAATGCAAGATCATGCCTGAGATAACTGATTTGTAGTGAAAGATCGGAGGATGAAAATGAGCATAGAGAGGGTTGAGAATCATCCATAGACATGAATTATTTTCTCCTGATTGATACAATACACTACAAATGCCAAAAGGCAAAGTTGCATTACAGTTTTAGATGGGAGGTTTGAAACTCAACAAATTCACCCGCCAAAGAGAAGAAGGGAGTGGCGAACAAGAATGTCAAACCTAGGAAGAAGCCCATGCTTACAATTTATAGGAAGAATGAGAGAGAAAAGAGAGAGAAATTTGAAAACTACCCCAACCACCTCCGGGTTGCATTTAATTCAACTCATTATGGCGGTAGGTGAGAACCTTAGAAACCCAAAAAATGGCGAATTGTATTTTTAGTTTTGAAGAAATTTTTCTTGTCCAATTAAATATATCTATTCTTAGTTGGATAGAGTACCTCGTAAGATTTCGAAAAGTCCAACCTTGCATGAATCTGAGCTCCTCAGTGAAAAGTTATGGCCATCTCGAATATCTGCGCCGGGGTTTACCTCTGTCGGGGTGTGAACGCTCAAAATGTTGCGAATCCTGAAGATGTGCCTCGGCGCATCCATCATTATGTCAACATCTTCTTACCTGCACCATAGGTGCATCCATTTTTTTTATGACATCTTCTTACCTGCGCCATAGGCGCATCCATTTTCGTGTCAACATCTTCTTACCTACGCCATTAACATGCGCGGCTGGCGCATCCATTTTCATGTTGGCATCCTTTTACTCGCAACCTTAACCTGCGCGCGGGCACATCCATTTTCGTGTCGACATCTTCTTACCTGCGCCATAGGCACATCTATTTTTGTGTCGACATCTTCTTACTTACGCGGGGGTGCATCCATTTTCATGTCGACATCCTTTTACCTGCCCTTAACTCCGCGGCAGCGCATCCATTTTGTGTTGACATATTTTTACATGCACCATAGGCGCATCCATTTCCATGTCGACATCCTTTTACCTGTGCCCTTAACTTTTGTGCCAAGGCGCAATAAATTTTGGGGTCTAAGTTTCTTTTATTTCCATATTCTTTCGTTTGTCTATATCTACTCTCGGGGGAGATATAGGCATTGAATTTTCATAGGGAGGGTAAGTAGGAACATCCCATTGATAGGGTTTCTTATCCTGACACCTATCATTCTTCATTGTTGTTGATTTCTCAATTTGTTCCTTGATAGCTAAATATTGCTACTTCAAACTATTAAACTCAATTATAAGTTCTCTTCACCTTTCATAATCAGCATAACCCTCTATATAACTTTGATCTTGAACAAAAAACCCTCATATTGGTAATCACTTTGATATACAGGGTTTGGGTTATAGTGGTATTCATTCTGATAAGGGTTATAAAACTAATCGAAGGAGAAGGTGGATAAAAGGATTTGTTGATTTGGTTGATAATATTGTTGAAACTGAGGATTCATGGTTGTAGGACCTCATAAAATACTAAACTTATGAAAATAGGTTTATTGATCACAAAACAACTAATAACAACAAAATAGCATACCTGAATTTCTTGAAAAATACCTGAAGACTGCAGCTTGAAAATTTTAAAACTTGTTAAAAAGTTCTATACTTATTTGGAATCAGATTTATAGAGTTCTTTAGATGAGTTCGCTTTTGATCTTGAATCTTCAGAACCCATTAATAGTAGTTCTTTCCAAAACTGCTATGCATGGTGTTTGATCTTCTTGAATGATGAAACACCTCTGAAAGTGAAACTTTTAGTTGTGTGAGTGTCCCACCGGGTATGCCAAAAACTATTATCTCTTGAAAGTGCACCCTATAGAGATGGTTACAGGTTTTCTAAGCTTGCACAATTGATCTCTCTCTTTTGTAGATATAATGGAAACACCTTATGTCTGTGGGTATACCTATTTTGAGGTGAGTCTCCGGTATCAAGGCCGGTTCCTTATTGGTGCATCCTAAACTGATTTTTGAGAGTTTAAGAGTAAAATATGACTGCAAAATGATTTATAACTAAGGTGATACACCAAATTTATATGAGGGCTTTGGTGAGTATATGCATGATTACTATGAGAAGAATTCTTGATGCACAAGGCAACAATTTTACGTAGAGAATTTTAAGGGCAAACACTTGGTTGTACTAAGGGAAAATCACTGTGATCTTGATAAGTTAACATGCACATTGAAATTTAGTAAAAATACTAATTTTTTTGCAGCATGGTAAGATGATTGGTCGGGGAGTTTGCATTCACAAGACTAATAGAAACATGCACAAGACTACAAATAATTGGAAAGGAAGAAAGTACTTCTCACACATAAGGTAAAACTAGAAAAGATTGCTTTAGTACTCTTATATCAAAAATTCCTCCCTTGTGCTTTGCAAAGGCACACAATATATAGAAAAATAAATTTTCCCACCCTTCCTAAATTTAGCTTAAGGCTGTACTCACCCATGCATCCTAATTTTATGCTTTATTTAATAATAAATAAAATGATAAAATAATACAAACTAGTACAAGAGACATTAATAGCCTTTGTTTACATTTCATCAACTAAAATTGAATGTTCTATTTTAAAAGAGGCTAGGTGAATAATTTTAACAAAAATAAAATTTCTTGCTAGGCAAGTCTCTTTCCATGGCATGCAACTTGCCTCTTCTCTATTGTCATGTTGTGAAGCATGCAAATAAAATCAACTCTCTACCTATGAGTAAATAAATCTAAATATTTACAATATTTGCAAAATAATCCATTCACACATCCACCTAATGGGGACCACCTCCATGTGCACATGATCTGATGTTGACATCCCTTGGTCTATCCTTTGATGAATACACACATGTATATATGTGTTGGTCATTGCATGTTTGGTAGTGTATAATTTGAAATTCACCTTTTCGGTGATCATTTGGGATAATTGATCGACTTTTGATTGAAGGCATATAGTATGGTTTAGACTTTGAAAGTCTTTGGCAATGATTTATTTGTTTGATGGAAATGTGGGTTGTCCCCTTCTCCACGATGACTCACCCCTCATATGCTTTGTCGGTGGCAATTTGACCTAGGCCGAGTTTTCTTTGATGTTTAAAATGGAAACTGCCGTTGATCTTTGTACCAATTGGTCCGATGTTGCTGATCTCTAACCTATTGTTAGGGTTTATAACTCTATAATTAATGTGGTTGGTGAGAGCTAACCTTGGTTGTTTGTTTTGAGTTCTGATCACAATCCTTGGCCATTTTATCTTTGTACTTGATGAAGCCTGATCTTTGATCCTAAATAATGGGTGAGTTTGAACTTAACCCATACTTGGGCTCGGGTGGTTAAGGAAAGCTTGGGTTTGACGATCATTTCATTTGGTTTTCTGGTATGTGGGTGAAGCCTTGGAAAAAATTTCTTGGAGGCCATTTTTGTTCTTTCTAAAGCTCAGCCTTCACCGCAAATAGGTATTGAATCTGTATTTTGTGACATTATTCGCCAATCTTACCTCTTGAACTCTCTGTAATGCTTAGTGGAAACCATTTTTGATTACTTTCAAGCTTTGTGTTATGAAGATTTCATGTGATCTAAGTTCTTTTCCTTTTATAATCTCGAGCTAGAGCCCTTCCCTGTAAGTTCCGTAAGCTACCTTATCTCTTAGCCACCATTGTTGAACTTTGTGGGCTCAGGTTTTCTAATTCTTTCGGTCTTCTCGTCAGCTCCCTGTGGTCATTCTGAGACTCAGTTTTCTCCTTTTTGAGATTTTCTTTTCTATGGAAAAAGAATGTCTATGTTCTTCTTATTTGCAATCATTGAGAATTTGAAGCTTCATTACTTGGTCCCTTTGTGATGAGCATCACTATTTTGTGAGGAATGGTAAGTTTTTCATTCTCTATGATTTTCAACTACATCATTGTTACCATCTTGATTTCAAAACACTGATATTTTACTCATTCTTCACATATCTCGTGCCTTCGTGGTTCTTTTAGGGGTTTCGAGTTGAAAACGTTCTAGGTCCTTGTTTTTCCTTTTTTGAATTCGATGGTTTTTGAGGACTTGATAGTTCCATGTTAATTGGTGAGTTCTTTCTTACTCGCTTCTTCACTAATCATTAATGGGTATTCATTCATTGGCTAGGATCTGTACCTTTTACTTTAATACTGCAACTTGAATTTGTCTTTAATGGGAGTGACAAATTTCTGAAACTCTTGAGAATTTTTAAGACCTAGGTATGTATGAGTTTTGATTCAAAACTTGTTCGCGGTCAATCCTTGAACCTTTTCTGAAAAACCCTGGATATTATTCATTAAGTTATTCATTCCATCTTCTTTATACTTGCAAAAATACTTTGAAAGGCTTAGAAATGACCTGATAATTCAACCCTGCACTATCTGTTACTTAGTCTTTTCTTATAGAGCTTATGTTCTTCAACTGTACCTGCTTGATTTACCCTTTCAAGGCACGGATTGCTTGAGAAACTCGATTGCCTTCGAGTTGGATGTAAAGAGCTTGATCCTTATCATTTCTGATTTAATCCCTTTAAGTCCTAAATTTGCTATAAATTTTGTACGAAATTTTCCTTTTGACTTAAGAACTATGACTCCATGAATCTAATATATCTTATTCTATTGAAGTGTTATATTTTTTAAGCTGTGCTTGTAATCTATGAATCATGTATTTAATCTTGGCTTTGAAGCTATATTGTAGCATTACGGGCACTTAATACTTGCTTCATTTAGAAAGCGCAATTTAGAATATTTGGGCTTTGTAAGATTATCTTGAAAATCCAATTTAATCGGTAGGTACTTACTTGTTCTAATTTTGATACCCAATAATGGGTTTTTGATTAAAAGCAGAAACTATAATTTTTCGCTCTTAGATCTACAACTTGGAAAAAAATTTCAATGGAGCGTTAACTTTGAAAGAAAATTTGAAATTTTCTTTAGCCTTAATGTGCATGTAACTTTGATTCAAGGTTTTCTTTGTAAGCTTGTGATTTGAATGCTTATGGGGTACCTCTTTTGCTCTGAAATGATTAGACCTGAAGGCTCATTGATGTGGGTGTTTGGAATTCTTCATTCTTTCCCATTTCTACAAATTTCATTCTTCTTATCACAGTCACTTGGTTTGATCTGTGAATAATTTATGTTCTGAGATCTTGAGTATATAGTTGATCCACCATTGTATTGTAAACCTATTGTCCTTTTGTAACTTGGTAGTAGTCTGAAAGAAATATTCTTCTAAGCATCTGTGTTTCACCTTGATATCCTTGGATCTGGACCTTTGCTCGAATGTGGTTATCTTCCCTTTGCAACAATGAGATGGAAGTAATAAGTTTCTTTAAATCTATGCCATGCTTCCTTTCATTCATGTATGTACTTTTTATACAACATCATTTCTGATCTTGATCATTGCTATAATTGGAAGCTTGTGAGTACTACTTCAGGCATAAGCCCTTCTTCCAATGCTTAATTTCTTTTATAGTAGTGTTTTTACTTATATGCTTGCTAGAAAATTTGAATGTTGATTTTTCATGGCGAAGCCTTGTCAAATTTTTTCTAGAATCATTTCTATAATGCCTTTTCTAGAAATAGTAGTTGTATTTTCTGATCCAGAATATGGAAAGTAACAATTTTCTTTTGAAATGATATAGTAATTTGAGAACTTAAAAATGTTAGTTGTTTATCTTGATCATGCGATGATTTTTTGCTCCCTGTATCACTTATTTGATTTTCATAGTTCCTTTAAAGCACGTAGTAATTGAAAACAACATGATGAAAAATTGTAAATGTCTATTTTACATGAGGAAGCCCTGTAAAAATTTTCTCAGAATCTTATCTCTCATTCCGTTTCAGTTGTAATCCCTTCTATATATTTACCTTCAACTTCTTGAAATCTAATTCTCCCTCTTCTGCTGCAAATAAAACAAGTGTTTCTATCTTCCACTCTCTCTTTTGTACTATAACCTCTTCCATTTCAGAACAATTGTTGGAACTTTTAGTTACATTCTTCCTTTTATTGCATGCACTTATGACTTGTCTATTTTTCTTTTGGTTGCAACCTGTACCTGCACACTTAGGAAAATAGTTAGAAAATAATTAGGATTTTTGGCCTCTCTTATGTCCATGTTTTTCTTCTTTCTGAGTGAATAAAGCATGCATGCAGTTATGTTCTTTAAGTAGAATACATCTCCTATTAGGGGAAGATTCATATGCACGAAGTAGGATAGTGTAGGAATATGGTTTCATCCCTGAGCTCGTAACTAATAGTTAGCTTTTCTTATTTTTAGGTACAATGGCTTCTATAATCAAGATGAAAGAGAAATAAAAGATGGAGATGAAGATGCTTCAAACGAAGAACAAAAACCCCAAGGCAATGATGGGTTCACTCATACTCCTATTCTTTCTCTTTTATACGTGTGGATCTTTCTTGTCAATAGCATTTGTATTTTACTTTTTAGTTACATCCCATGGCTTGTGTGGGAAACATTTCAAAACTCCTTATGACTATGAAATTGAATTACGTAAATGAGTTGTATATCTATTTATAAATTTCTACTTTATATATGAATTATATAATGAACTAAACAACTCAAGAACACAATCGAATGTCTTAATCATAAAGGAAATAACATTGAATAGAACTTGTAACATTGAGTAACAAACTCTAATTTTTGTGATTTGCACTTATGTTTGCTGTTCCAAAACTTTACACTTCACTGTTTCTGCAATTATATTTCCTCATCAAGACAACACAACCTGCTGTCCTTTGGTGCTTTTGTTCTTTTGTTGAGGATGGTCATGAAATTGGAGACTATGTGATCATTACGTTTTGTAATAGCACACATACATTCTGATTTCATCTAATCTTTTAAATAAATCAACACTAAGGAAATAATATGAATATGATCTCCCTAGCTTAGGTATATTTCACCAATGCTATCCATTGTAACAAAGTTTGAGTTGCCCATTTTTGTACAAGTGCAAAAATTGTCAAAAATATGAACATTAGTGTAAAGGTTAAACTTGAATACTATTTGTGAAGAGAATACATTGACAAATGATTTATAAACTGATTCGGATGCATGTCGGCATGAATGTGAGTGGTAATAAGAATATCTTGGACTTTATGCAATAAATTAGGATTGGAAAGAAAATAATCATTAATTGAGATACTCATGATGACCAAACCCTAGGAAGACAAGAAATGATGAAGGACCAAGAATCATGAATGATCAAGTTGTGTTCACCAAAATTATTAAATAAAAATTCTATTATATGATAGTTAATCTAATCTAGAACAACATCTAAATATAGTAAATAAATGCAGAAAGCAACAAAAGGAAAATGACCTAGAAAACTAAGCTAATGTAAATAGAAAGCCTTCATGTAAGAAGAGTGAGGAAGTTACTCAACCGATGAGAGGAGCTCTTTGGACTATGTTGCGAGAATAAACTAATAATATGAAAGTAGGAATGAATGTGAAGAGCTCCTAAAAAGGATAAATCTAGAATGATTCTATAAGCTGGGGTACTTGGAGAAGGAAAGGGGTGCTATGGGCACCTTGGCCCTCAATATAAGAGCTTTGGTTTGTAAAAGGAGGTCAGAAAATCAGTTTTACACATTCGGTAGGTGGTCCAAAACCCTTGATATGTATTGCATCATATTCGCTACTTTGCACCAAATGTCGTTGATAATAAATTATTAAAGAAATACCTACAACAGACCACAAGAAGTATCAAAACTATAATAAAAGAAGAGAAAAGGAATAGGTCTAAGCCGACCTTAGGCGCCACAACAATGGGCTTGCTAATCGAGTGTTACACTACATTCTAGAAAAAAATTTAGTTCTAGAGTATGTGTGTGAATCATGTGCCTTAGGTTCTCTTTTGTTAATCACACTTTTGAAGTAGCAAGAAATAACTAGATGAAAAATGTAGTAGAATTGTGGATGGAATAGAATAGAATCTCCTCTTATCATTGTGTGATGCGGATGAATCAACCTCGTCCTTAGTGATGGAGATAAGTGAATGCAAATGATCTCCAAATGCCTTTAATGAATGAAACCATAGGTGGATGGTAGTAGTGACTAGTTCTTTGTCCTCATCATTGTCTTATAAATTTATATTTATAGAGATCACTTGATCTAATTACGTAATTAACCCCAAAATAATCGACCACCAAAATGATAAAAATCTAAACAGATAGAAAGTTGCCAAAAAGTGGTGTGAAATCACGAAAAGGTTCAGGTGCCCTAACTAGGACTAGAGCACCGATAGGCACCCTATTTCTAGCTTGGGCACCCTAGTGAATGTTAAATTGATGAAAAATGTACAACATAGACTGGGTAAATGTGTGGCTAAGGTCGGGAATTACAACTAAAAGTAAATAAAAATGACCAAGAGACGATGGTTAATTAGTACTTTCATCACTCAAAACCATATGAATAGTAGTATAAGACTTGGACTAAATGATGTATAAAGTGAATGGTTTTGTGACTACAATAGGATCTTAGTCTAAAAAAAAATTCCATTAGTAAAAAAATCTAATTTTTTTAATTTCAAATGAAAGAAAATTATTTTCAAATTATATCATTAATTTTATAAAGAGGTCATTTCTATATCCAGAAGTGGGATTTTTATAAGTTATTATCACCTTTTACTTTGCAATTATTTTTTAAAATTAAGTTAATTAGGAAGATTAATTGTAAAATAGTGTTATTAGGTGTTTTTATTCTTATGGGTGTGTACGGATATCTTTCACCTTCTATATGCATTTTCCGATTTTGATGTATTTTAACTCATTTTGAGTCATTTTCTAGTTGTCATTAAATTTTTTTTTACCTACGGGATAGTGAGCACATCCACCACAACCTTACTTCAAGGGAGTTCTATTGCAATGTCATTTGTTCTTTCTTACACAAAACTCTAATTCTCCCTTCTTTTTTTTATAGAGTTTTATGATTTCTTGTTGTGTTGAACTGTCTTGATTGCTGAAAATTAATTATGGTCTCCAAACTTACAAATTTTTACCAAATATAAGGTGAGTGGATGACTATTTCATTATGCATATTTGAATTTGATTATAACTAATGCACTAAACTATTAAGTTCCATAAATAGGGGTGAAAATATTATTATGGGAAATGTGTGTATTCTTCTTTTCTTTGAATTTCTCTTTCTCTCTCCTCATGATGAATGCTCTTTCTATTCATTTTATCATGCCAATCAATTTATTTGAATGGAGATATAAAATGGATATGAAAATAAGGGGTAAAGGGAGTTTCCACATCACAACAAGATTTCAGAATGAGCCTTATGATGAACCTAAAACAATATTACGTTTAACTTATGTGATGAATCCTTGGGTCTTATAGTTATGTCTATCTATCTAGAATTTATCTTCCAGATCATGTCTTATGTAACACTTCATGGATCCTAGAAAAATATTGATGAAATATTTCGTAAACATGATGACATGATAATGCATGAGTTGGAGAAAAAACTACTAGGATTAACTCGAATAACTTTGATAACCTAAATGTTTTCTTCTCAAATTTTTCCACACTAGATAATTGTTGAAGGAATGTGGATTTGAGAAACAAGATGCCTATTTGATCTTTTTGAGTCTTTTTAAAATTGGGGCCCCAAATAATTTATCTTTATTTTTACCCTCCACACTATGAAATAATCTCTAAAGACTTCCTAGAAAATGCCCCCAATTCACAAAGGTTCATCTGAATTATTTAAGAATAGTATAAGTTGATTCAAATTAAAGAACTCAATTACAAGTCATATGCCATTGTACAAAGTAATGGTATGGGAAAGGAAAATAAATAAGAAAACATGAAAGAGAAATAGGAACAACACAATATGGAAATCAAGACCAACTATGCCCAGATCAACCTAACATGAATTCTTCTTCTTATGATCTGAAGAAAAGAAGGAAACGTGTAAGTGTTCTACTACAACAAGACTTTTCATGAGGAGCATCACCGTATGAGAAAAATATTATGTAACATATTTAATTGAGAAAATTAATAGATATTCTCTTGAGTCGATCAAACAAAATGCTCCAAAGATCAAGTCTTCCAAAGAAAATGTGTCTAAATATGACAAGAAGAAAAGAAATTACCTTAAAGTTAGAGTACCTCCTTAACTGACTTAGATGATTTTATTAGTTTGCACCACATGGGATCTTTGCATGTTGATTTTTATACCATGAATCAATGTGTCTATCTCAAATCTCATAGGGTGATGAGAATACAATTTTTGTTTGTGGTAGTGGATGTAGAGATGGATGATGAATCATTTAACCATGTGTTGATTGTTCCTAATATCTCTACCAATCTCTCATCACTTTTCAAAATCATTGACTCTGGTGAAGGAATTTGAGTGGAATTAAATCCTAACTCAGTGATTATTCATTTGATTCATAGTGACATTACAATGGATCAACAAAATAAATATCATTGTTCAAAGTTATACAAAGCGTCCCACTTTACTTCTGATTCAATACCCACTATCTTTTCGAATTATCCAGATGACATTACCATGATTTTTTTATTATTGGTAAATAGTTTTGAAGGGACTATACCCTATTACAAAAAGGGCTCAAAATACAGATAGATCGGATAATACAGTCAATAGTTCTGAAGGGACTATACTCTGTTATAAAAAGGCTCCAAAGCCAGATAATGCAATTAATACAACTATTATGGATCAACATCAAGATATTACATGATAATTTTTTTTATATTTACTATCTTCACCTTAAGAAATTTATCAAAATGAGATGGTCAATACATTTTTCCATCTCAAATTTTCTAAGGTTCTTTGAGAGTGGTTTTCCTTGAGAAGGACCGTAAACAATTTTTTGGAAAAGGGAAATATTTATGAGATTCTTGTCACACTGGATCTTGTTAATTGTGACATTCATAGGAAATTCCCATCTCCTTTGTTTACTAGAGATCTATACATTCATGTACTTTCATTGATAATTTTTCATGGTATGCTTAGGTGTATTTTCTCAAATATAAATATGAAGTCTTCAAGAACTTTCAATTCAAGGATCTTCTTTGATAAATAAGATGCAATATATATCAATCATCTGTGAACCAACAATGGAGGTGAATATTAAAGGATATGTTCAATTAATTCTACACATCCTAAGGGATTACATTACAATGTATAGCTTCATACAACCATTCGCAAGATGGATTTTTTGAATGAAAGTATTGAATTCTCTAGGATATGTCCATTTGTATGGGTCACTTGAAACCTCTTCCTCTATAGTATTGGGTTAAATCTATGAATTGTGTTTGTTACATTCAAAAGCTGCATAATACATAATACCATAAGAAGGATGAAACCCTTTGAATCCTAGTTTATACATAAACCGATGTTGAGCTATTTTTTGTTTTTGGATCAAAAAATATTATTCAGATTCCCAACACAAAACACGAGGATTTGTAACTAACTCTCAACCTTGTATCTTTGTAAGCTACCCTGATGCCATGAATGCATATAGATTTTTAAAAACTACTATACATTATATTTAGTGTAGTGTTTGATGAGTAATCACCAACCTCCACTTCTCCACCTGTTTAGTTGCTTGTGCACATCTATGATTCTGATTCTAATTCTTTTGATGATTAGTTTTGACCCCCCGATCCTCTACCTGAAATTTTTCTCCTTCCACTCCTCATCCTTTGGAATTTTATTGTTCGATAATATCGATGACAACGAGTATGTCACATCTCACTCAAAGTAAGAATCTACAAATTCTGATCCTAACTCACCTCATAGTCCTCGTTGGGATATGTGGAATTTGTAGAGCACCGAAGAATGGATAGGGTACCCTTCGGATGAGAGATAGAATCAATCCAAGTTTGATAGAAATCACTTCTTCTTTTCCTTCACTTCTAACCCTCGGTGCTCCAAGAAATCTTATGTGATTATTTAGAGGATTTTCCCATGGATAAGGAGTATTCTTCACTCATCAATAAAACTACTTGGGATCTCACCACTCTTCCAAAAGAAAAAAATATTTGGTGTAAGTGGGTGTACTAAACAAAGTATGGTGCATATGGTAACATCGAAAAGTATAAACCATGACTTGTATCTAAGGGTTTTTACTACATAGCTAGGGTTCATTATGTAAAAACCTTTTCTCTCATTAGGAATAAGAATTCCATACAATTGATACTTACCATTTCTTCCCCAATAGATGGGAATCCATAAAATGCACATTAATAGTGCATTCGCTCATGGGAACCTAGAGGAAGATATCTAAATGGAATAACCCATGTATTATTTTCATGATTGCTCCCTTGTTTGAAAGTTAAATAAGTTTCTCTGTGCCCTTAAAGAGTCCCATCATGATTTATATGCTAATCGAACTCCTTTCTCTTTATATTAGGGTTCACTAGGTGTGAATTTAAACCTAATGATTATATTATTCAATAGGATGACTCCATTCTCATAATGTTCCTATATGTTGATGATTTTTGATCACATGTAACACTTCCTCGATCATTGAGTATATGAATATTCCCTTGGCCAATAAGTTCTCTATGTCTCATTTATAATTTCTTCACTACCTTTTTGGGTTTGATTTCCCAATTTCACTTATAAATTATGATTCTAACACTTAAGTACGCACTTGATTTTCTATCCTAGTTTCACATATCCAATTTTAATAATTTTCCTACTCCTTTCCTTTCCCGGGTTAAGTTATTTTCTAATTTCTCAAATCTTATGTTTGATGTTACCCTTTATCAACAATTGGTGGGGGATTAAATTATTTGACTCAAACTTAGCCCGATCTTTCGTTTGCTATTAGCATTATGTCCATATTTAAAGAGGATCCATATGAGTTACATTTAAGAGTAGTGAAGAGGAACATTCACAATGTTCATGTCACTCATACTTATGAAATTCACTATTCAACGTGAGGACAACATTTGATTTCATTGGATTTAAATAATCTGATTTAACCAATTATTTTTATCAACAAAAACCTACATTAGGATATAGTTCATGTCTTGGTTCGGGTCTTGTCTATTCATATAGCAAGAAGAAGAATGCAATTACAAAATATTCGGAGCGGTAGATTATATGGGAGTATTCAATGCTGCCATATAAGTTGTATGGTTGCATTAATTTTTCATAGATTTTAAAATTCACTTTTGACACACTACTATCATTTACTAGGACAACATGAGAACCATTTCAATTTGGCAAAATCCAATTCAGAAATGCGGAAAAATCATATTAAGATCAACATGCATTTCAGATGGGAACTAATACATGAAGACATCATCAACTTTCCATATTGTCAAACTTCGATTAGGTTTTGAGATATTGACCAATCCCTTCTTTGAAGTCAAATTCCATAAATCAAAATATCTTGTTTGGGTGAGTTCTTTTATAGCTATGTAAATTCTTTGAGCTTTCTATTATTATTATCCTCTTCCTCATTTTGAAAAGGATTATGGTTTATACATGGGCATGTCATTAGGAATTTAGTTTTCGGGACTCATATGACACATCTTTCTTAGTTGTTTAGAGGAGTTATCTTTCTTTTCCTAAACTACCATGACATCTACCTTATCTTGGATGAAGGAGAGGTCTCTATGCGATGTTTTTGACTTGTCACTTGGGGCATTGTCTACTTCATTTGGGGATTCATCTCACTTAGTTGATATAATAGGTTTTTATGATTTATGTGACATATAACATATTTTATCATACAATTTTTTATTTTCATATGCGTCATAGGTATCATAGGAGTTACATTCCATTTTGGGAATTATAAATCCTTTCTCATTATTTGAGGGAATGCTTTTATAGGAATAAGAGTTATAAAAACTTCCATAAGTATGCCCTTATTTTTATCTATGAGAATTAGTACACCTATTATTTCCATCCATGTTTTGTTTTCAACAAAATTCTTCTCGATTACTTGGATCTTGCTTGATTCCATTGGAATAAACAATTGGTTATGTGAACATTCTTGTTGATCCTCATGAGAACAATCTCATAGTTATGACTGACATAAAAATATTAAGAACAAGATTAAGTAAGATAAAAAAATTCCGTTTATATGTTTTCCAATATGGACTATTAATATGTTAAATTGAACAATTTTCATATTTAATGTTTAAAACATTATGTTTTTAATTTTTCTTTACTCTTTTATATATTGAATTTAAAAATACATAGAAACGTCAATTATAAGGGGAAATAATAACCCAATCGATCCTATCATACTTTGACATTTCTTTCCATCATTGTGTTATATAATATAATTTTTTTAACCCTATATCCTATACATTTAACATTTTTATAATATGTTTTCTAATGTATTCTCTGCATTTTCTTAAGACGACACTACATTATTGTAATAAACCCATTAAAATACCCCTCTTTATATGTAAGAGAGTTATACTATAGATTTCCTATATCAAAATAAAATAATAACGTACCATGTCATGTAATGGAAGATTAAATGATATAATATCATACACTTATGTGCATAATCAATATGTGCCTCATGTTTGATATACAACCAATGATGTAGGATTGCATGATATGAATCATATAACATAATTGTATTGATGAATGATTTTAATAGTGGAACCAAGCATATTGAGAAAACATACAAATTCTATAAACAATAAAAATTCACACACATAGAAATATAGTAGACCACCAATTCATATAATATGGACACAATAATGTAATATAAAAAAATAATGCATGAGGTTCACATTGGAAAGGATACTAGGACAAGAAACAAAGAGCAATAACATGTCACACATGCATAAAAAAGTCGAATAAGACACATAGTGGAGACAAGTACTAACAAATACATCGAAATAATAAGTTAGAAATAGTGACATTTCCATGGAAGAATGAAAAATAATCTCTAAAACCAATATGTATCAGTATTGAATCATGTTAGAATTATTTCATTATGTAAAACACAATAATGAACAATATATTTATTACAAAAATAATTATCTATATAGGAGTATAGAAATAATAATCATTCTTTAATGTTATTTCTATTGAAATATGGCCTTGTTAATTCAAGGAAAATAAGGAAAAAGGAAATAAAATAATTATAAATCCATATATATGATCAAATGTTTTTGAAATATGGTCACATAACATGATAAACACGTATGTGTATAGAAATATATAGAGTATTACATACTTATTTAATATAAATTTAATTAAATGTTATGATAGAGTAGCCATTGTAATGAATGGTATATAAATGCTAATATACTGAGTAAGACATAAGAAAACAAACATGTAAAAATATGAAACCCTAAGAAAGAGAGGGAGATAAAGAGACTTAATTAATTCTGAGAAACCCTCAAGTGATCTCGGTAGGTGAATAGATTAAAACAATGAGAATACTATTTTCAATTCTTACTAGAGGTTTTGAAACTTAGTAATATGTCAGATAAGAACTCCCATAGAAAGACAAAAGCACCTGGGTGCTAGTGTCCATTCTAGGTGTTAGTGTTTATGTGAATGATCTAGTATCTTCCGCAAATGACGAGATTTGGTTTTTGTCTCTATTTTTCTCTCTAATTCCACTCCTTGATCTTTTTATGTACATATAACCTATAAAAAAAGTTATCTACATGAACATGTCTATAAACCACAACAAATATAAAAGAAAAGCTATAAAATGTGTTGTCAGATTGACCTCGAAAGTCAATGAAGAGTGAACTTCCTACCAAGAATTGCACAACATTTCAAAATCCCTGTAGTTTCATTTGATAGTGTGTGTAATGACTCCCTAAGATCTTCTTATTAAATTTGCACAATAATAGCAACACGGATCAATAATGTAGTAAATACATAGAATATTTGATATGGAATAGAATTAAATTTCCTCCTATGTTTTGTATGTAGAAGTGATGAAATCATTTTCCTTTGCGTGAGTGTTCTTGATGGATTCTCTGAAAAGTTTTTGTGCATTTAGATGTAAGTTTAGGAGATAATAGATAATTCTAGTGCTTGGTCCCTTGTTTTAGAGCTATAACTATGTATATATTTGATTCCATTATTTTAATTTCCTAATTGACAACTTAACGACCAACCCAAAAGTATAAAATATGCCCAATAAGTGAAAGAGTCCCAAAAAGAGTTAGAAAAGGGGAGAAAGGGTTAGTAATGCACAAGAGGGACGTGAGTTCTGGGAGCTACTATCCTAATTGGGATTTGGTGTTTGAATCCATAAAAGATAAATCCATGAAATATTAACAAGATTGTAGGGTGTATGCGGTCAAATAAAAGTATAAAAGACAAAGAAAAATCCAAAAGACATTGTCAATTACAAGTTGTCTTGAATAGAAATCATGTATATATTAATATGTTCTAGGACCTAGAAATGTACCCAAGCTCAAGGATTTTGTGTCTACATTTTTCCCCCACTTCATGTTATTTAGTGAAAACTCTATAGCATAAAGTAGATAAAATATGTGTACGTTATGATCTTGTAGTGAAGAGTCTAGTTGATGGCGTGTCAAATGGACAAGTGAAACACATAGTGATTGCAATGTGAAACATGGAGACTAGGAAAGGGAAGTGGACCCTAGGGGTTAAGAGTATGTGTAGTAATGTGTTGTGTTTGCTGATGTGAGATTATTCTTATTATCTATTAAGGATAGATTTTACAAAGAGTATTACAATAGTTGTCAAAGTTAAATATATGTGAAATAAAAGTAACATGTGTATACGTAAGTAAAGAGTTTGAAATTGTTTACAAGGAAAGTTTGTACCTGAAGTGTAATACTATAAGAGATAGAGAATCACCTTGAATTTCCTAGATTTAGTGCATTTGTTTACAAAAATGAGTTGTTTGGGCGATCTCACACCAAGAGAAATTCTTTGGGTGACCTCACACCAAGAGTGACTTTTTGGTGATCTCATGCCAAGTACTAGTGTTTTGCATAAGATCATGCCAACAGAAGAGTATTAGGGAGAGATGTATAGTATTACTTTTATTCAATGAAGATTCCTGAATAAGAACCAATACATATGGTACATCTCGATTTGTTCTTATTAGTATTGATTGTTTCTATTTGTTCGATTAGTCCCGATTGTAAGTGAAATGTATCATTATAGTGTGTCATCAGGTAATGATGGTACAATGTGTGTAACGTTGAAGTAAGCATGTATAGATATATTATACATACAGTGTAGATCGTGAAGTGTGGTAGTAGACATTAGAAACAAGTAATAGTTATTAAAGGGGGGAACAATTATTCCCCCCAAGTGTGTGAGGGGTGAACAATCAAGTAAACTCATCCAGGAAATCATCAATGTTAGGGTCATAGCCGATAGGATTTGGATTGGAGACCTTTTAGGAAATAGTGTTAGGTTGATCATATAAAGATCACGTGTTTCATAAATTATAAATACCCATATTATTTTCTTCATCTATAAAAGGAGGTTATGGACAATCATGTGCATACTAGTATGTTATTATTTGCATATAGCCAAGGAATGAAGCATTTCATATAGAGACATGACCAAAGGAATAGGAAATTCGATATCAATATGATTAGGATCAAGAGTTCCACCAATATAGTCAATATAAGATGGTCGAGTGTAAGTGGAGAGGAATGTTGTGTACATCAAAGTAACACCAATAAATTAAAGACATGAGGGCCATGTGCACTAGTAATGAGGTCATATCCATGATATAGATAAGGAGAGTGAGGTGGAGGGATGAGATTACCAAGTGTGAATCCTAAGTATGTTAATCCTTTTTTGTGTACAAATATTTTCAAAGAAAGTGGTGTTAAATGGGATATGAAGCCTATAAAATCCATATATAAAGAGAGTTTGTGTAAAGGGGTCAAGATGTGATGCGAGTGTACTTAGGGAGATGAATTTGGTGGTATGATACCCAATGTATGAATGGTATAATGGAGAGGTATCATGTAAATAGTGAAAGGAGGATATTTCTTTAATTGATATTCATAAGGGACAATAGAAAAAAACGTTTCCTAGAATTAGGATTCATCTATTTCAAGGGGAGTAAAATTAAGGTTGCACAAATTTTCATTAATGAGCTCTATGACATCAATTTCATCATAAGAATCATCATTGTTGGCATTATCTTGTTGCATATTATTGTAAAGGATATTAGGAGGAATTCTGATATATTTAATGTTGGTAGGAGTAGTAATTGATGCGGTAGTTGTAGTGCAAGAGGTGGATGAGGTGGGAGATATAAGGTCAGTGGTACACGTAGGGAAGGAACAAAGGACTATTGAGGTATCTAAATTAGTAGGAGCACTAGATTGACCGACATCGTGTGTATTGATGTTATTGTATTAAATAGGATGCAATAGAGGTATAGGCATGGTAGTGACTGGATCTATGTGAAAAAACTTAAATGGGTCAGGATCAACATAAATGGTATGCTCATATCCATCATATAAAAATTTAACACACAGATGAACTGTAGAAGGAACAACATGCATGGAATGAATCCATGGCATAAAAAGTAATAAATTCAACTAAAATGACTTGTGGATGACATATAATAGAGTGGGAAGGATTTTAGGTCCAAATTGTAATGGTAAGATGATAATGCTAATGAATGTGTGAGTAGTGGAATCATATCCACGAATGAGAGTAGAGGATTTACTTGATTAAAGTATAATAATTTTGTAATTCGGGAGGAGGGATATAACACATAAATTTTTGGTGTAACCATTGTCAATGGGTACATGTTTGATATAAATTTAAGCGATAGTAGCAGTTATAGGAAAAGGCAATTTGTAATATTGTTAGCGATAGTAGATGGGATATATTAATTAATGAAAGATATCACAAGTTGTATTTTTAAGAGATTGAATAAGATGGGTAAATGCATTAGGGTAATTATAAATTTCAATATGTATCGAGTATAAGGAGGCCTCTAAGGTAAGATCAAAATCTGGTACACTACGTAAAATATCATAAAGAGATATTTTGAAAAGTGTATTTTTAAATTTCTAATGATGTCTTATCCTTTAGAAGTGGTGGCTGGAGATGAAGATGTAATAGGTGGTGGGGTAGAGATAAGTAGATTTATAGGTGGCTAGTTACGGTAAGTGATGACTACATTGATAGTTGGATGAGGCAATGGAGTAATGAAGAAGGATGTTGAGTACGTACTCGCATAAAATTAGGAATGGTGGAAGTCATGCTAGAAAACCTGGTTGGAACATAGGATGGATAAGAAGATTGATACATGATTTTAGATGGAGATAGAATCTTTTGCATTTTTAAAAGGTAGGGTTTGAGTGATGGGGTTCATCAAATGATTTAATAGAAATTTATTTAAATATAATGAAAGAGCAACTACGTAATGAATAATATAAAATTACTAAAATACAATAAATGTAGACACAAAATCACACACTTGGGTACATTTCTAGGTCCTAATCACATACTACTATTCATATTATTCTTAAGTGACATAAATAATAATTGACATCTATCATCATCCTTTTTTCTATCTCTTGTCTTCTTTCCGGTCTACCACACCCTATAACCTAGTTTTAACTTTAATGACTCTTGACACCATCACCTAATAGAGACATCAGCGCTTGGGCACCCTCGTCCCCTTTGGGATCCCCAACCTCTTTGTATCTTACTCACCTCTTTCGGGACTTTTTATCTTTTAGGAATATTATTTTCTTATGGGTCGGCCTTTTACTTTTCAATTACAAAATTAAAATAAGGGAATCATTTAAAAACAAACCTATGTGATGAAAATAAAGGACCAAATTCTAAATATATATTATCACCACCTAAGGATGCATCCAAAGGAATTATAACAAATCAAGGCATTCATCTAGAACTCAAATAAGGGATAAGGGACTATTTTTTCTACATACATGCAGAGGAGGGAAGTTTAATTTTCCATCAACACATCTATCTACATCAGTAAATATAGCTATCTCCTGCTATCATGTGCAATTCCACAAGGATTCCTAGGGCATGATTTCTATGCACACACACACAAGAACTACGTGGAGTTTGGCATGTAGTTCCTTGCTTGGTAATTAGTTAACTTTGTTAGGTAATGTCAAGGGTCAATACAACTCCCCATTTGTATATTTCTTTTTGAAGATTTAACATAGCTTGGTGTTTTAGAGGATATCATTTGTTTTAGAGGTTAGAGATGAATAAAATGATCATCTAGTGACATATAAGATACCAACAACAAAGGTTAGCGACCACCTTGTGACAAAAGAAATAGATTCGATATCTTGTGTAGTCATAGGAACCTAGTATAGGTGTAAGGAGGTTAGATTCCCTTTCCCAAGTCAAGGTGCCCTAGTCATGGCTCATTCCATAGATAGGGACTTTTTTTAGTGTCATTGCGATAGTCTCCCCCTCTTGGTAACTAGTTTTTATTCCAAAACACTTTAGGACTAAGTGAATATCATTTAAGTCTTTTTATTCTCTCTTGCACCTCAGGATTATTTTTACCTATCTTATTGCCAATGTTAGATATGTGATTTTATCATTTATTTATCATATGTGACTCTTCAATATTAGTGTTTAACATAAATTCAAAATTTATTAAATCATTTAGTGAACCTAACCATTCAAACCCTACCTTATGAGTATGTTTCAAAATTTCTCTTCTTCTCAAGTCATGGATAAATATTCTTATCCTTATTTCACCCCAACTAAGGTTTATGGCATGGTTATTATTATCCATTTTCAACCCCGAGCTGAAATGGAAAACTTAGAAATCTTGCACTTACGTGGTTATCAAGGCCTTCATGTGTGAATATAAATTTTGTAGGAAGATTTCTTTGTTTTGGGAACTTAGATTTGATGCAAGGAGATTAGGAATCACTTTGGTAATTTTTCCTCTTAGGGTCTGCAATGGTCCCTGCAGCCCACGATTAGTAAAAATGGGTAAACGAGAAAAAATGAGAAAAATAAATTTAGTGTACTCTCATCGCATCCCCATATCCCTCTGGTGCTGGAAAAAAACCAAGTAAAATAAAAAGATTCAGAGAAAATTGGAAAAAAAATGGCCAAATATGACAAAAGAACTCAAAACAATTCATTGAGCTATTGGGTTAGCTAAAAACTACTCTAAGTAAGCATGCATAGGGTTGGATAGCTATAAATGCATCGATCTCGAACAGAGGTGAAAATTTGAAAAGTATTTGGATCATCGAGTTAACTAGGTGATCTTGGGAGTTAATTGATCGATGAATTTGTGTGTTCCATGACCTTTACATATCAGTGCATCGGGCATTTTGGGTCTAAGTGGCTCGATAAGCATCTGAGGCTCATGTTCCTTAGGCATATAATTTGGCCACAATGCAAAGAGGCATTAGTATAATCTAGGTTTGAGGAAAGATGCATGACCAAGATGATGTGACATAATGTGACTGCATTGGCCACATGAGGACACAAAAACCTGGGCACAGCGTGGGGGAGTTCTAAGATGAACAAGGATGCCCATATAACAAAGGGGGAGTTGGGTTAGTGGTTCGGTGAGTTCACCGAGCTTGCCGAGTGGTTTGTTATTTAGAGATATGATGTAGAATGCATGAAATCAAGGGTGTGGAGGAACTCATTTGGAGTGGGTTGTTAGTTCCCAAAAAGACCAAAATAGCCACAAACTAAACAATGAGAGAGGAAGCCTATCGAGTCACCATGTAGGTTAGGGGGATGGAATGACCCTTTGAGTTGGTGGGAAAGCTAGTGAATGTTGCACACAAAGAGTAGTGTGAAAGAGATAAGGAAATTAAATCGAGGGTCATGATAATAGAGGATATCAATATAAAGGGATAATGCGATGAAGCAGATCCAATTCGGTGATCCATTTGGCAAGCTAGCTCGAGCTAGCTACAAAATTAAACCAAGTGAGCATATTACCCCTCCTGTAGAGTGAATAATTTTATGGATTTAATTTTTTTGGGCACAAAAATATTATGAAGTTTGGTGGAATAAGAAAAATTTATTATTTCTAGCCACCAAAATTTAATGCCTAGTTTCGTAAAGCGAGAGAAAAGATAAGGAGCTACTTACAAAAATCGCCATAACTTTCTAATTTCTCAACCAAATTGGACCAAATTAGACTCATTGGAATCATAATTCCATCCTATAAACTAAAAAATAAAGAAATGACAAATTTTGTGGAGATATGTGGGAAAAAATGTACAAAATGAGACCAGATTTAAATAATCAGTTTTAGGTGCTTAAAATTGCATTAAATAGGTCATGGGTAGTCATTTTCTTCTATAGCAGGCTATAGTACATCAACACATTGGTTTTACGGGTGCCCCATCATGTTTTGTAGACAATAATTGTACTTTATGTGTGTCGAAAGGGAAAATATGGGATTTAATCTCTCTCTCTCTCTCTCTCTCTCTCTCTCTCTCTCACCTCTTCTATATAATGTAATCCTTCTTGTTTGAGAAAGGGAAATATTCTTGGAGATAGGGGAAACTCTTACAATTTTTTTGTAATTTTTCCATTGAGATTAAAACCTTCACATGAGCTTTTCAAATGTAATGGTTTTCTATTCTATAATTCTAATGAACTATGTAAATTCCCAAAGAAATAAAGTTGTGTATTTTGTTGTTTTCTCAACCCTTTTACAATTTGCTTGTATTTATTGCCTCTCTATTGTTGTTATTTTTATGTTCATGTTCTTTTACATTTTTAGGTTATGTAGTTGTGTTTCTTGGATACTTGGTGGTGAATGCATGCGGTGAGACTATTTCAAATCTCCTTGGCCTCTTTGAATTGCATTCCTTTTCAAATTTCTCCCTAATAAGAATGTTTCACACCCATCTCTTGGTGCTATCACCATTGTTAGTGTAGGATTTCTCTATTTTCATGTAATCTCCCTCTCCCTTGTCCATTAGAAAATATAGATTACTAGTAAATAACATATTTCCCTTCATAAGGGGTAGTTGTTAAAGTAGATTAGGAAGAGGAATCAACCTTCTCTCGGAGAGTTACCTGTAATTGCAAGCTCCCACACCTTTATTTAATTCCATGTTACCTAGTTACACTTTGATTTCCCACTAAACTTGTTATCACCGAATCAAGCACCTGTGCATGTATTTGAACTCACGGTGTGATTGGATAACATGGGTACTATCTCCAAGTTGTGGGACTTGCTACTTGAGACAGACCTCCGAGAAAGTGGTTCTTGCTCCTAAACTACCCGCCACAATCTACTTTAATGCGGGATAAGCTAACTGTTCTAATCTAAACTTCCAAGGACCAGGAGAGAGAATACATAAAATGAAAGCCTACACTAAAGTGGTGATACACCAGAAAAGGAGGGTGTGAGAGTGATCTCCAAATGTGTGAAATACAGAGGGAAAGGGCACACTAGAAGAGGTGATGACAGTTCATCATAATCTAGCAAAATGCATTCACAACAATATTCCAAGCATACACAATGTTAGTGAATTCCTGCAAGAACATAATAATAGACACAATATTCTTGTAGAAAGATAAAAGGGGCAAGAAGAATGCAAGAAAAACAAGCAGGGAAGATACATCCACAAACTTTGTATTTTATTGCTTCCTGGTATGCATAGTTCAGTCTATTACAAGATAAGGGCCTGGATCACCATGCAAGGAGTCCACTACAAGGGCCTGCAACACACTGGCTTCACAAAGCAATTTTGACAGAGCTTTGCTACCCAAAAACTCTCCCCCTTACAATGAGCCCAACACTCCAATTTATAGAAAAAATGAGAAGGAGAAGAGAAGGGAAAATGGAAATCCCGAAATCTGTCCTTCAACCACCTGTAAGAAGCATTAAATTGAGTGAAATGGTTATACATTACTTGCAAAAGGCTCCCCATGCTGTCCCATGTGCTGCAGCAGAGAAAGAATGATGACCATGCCTCTTAATTGCACTCCCAGCTACCAAATAAAACACTGTTCTGAACCTGGCCACGTTTTCTTAAAAAAATCAATCAATTTCTGGTAAAATATGGAATTTATTGATTGCTGTGTGTCGGGCTCGGAACCACGATTCCAACGGTACCAATTTTGTGCAATTTCGTTGAGAAATGCAAAAGTTATGGCCTTCTGAGTGCGGGCAGCTATTTTGGGTCTAGCAGGCATTTTTGTCATTTGACGGGAATGAACATTAACTGACTGGAGCCGAATATGTTTCTCTTAATTAAATATATCTATCCTCATTAAAAATAAGAAATCCAGTTTCTGTGGCGTAGAGGACGTCGTGCTCATTCCAGAAAGTCCAATTTTGTGAAAATCGGAGCTCGGAGTCAAAAGTTATGGCCGTTTGAAGTTTCACAGGTCAAACGTTGACTTTTCCTCTTCTGTCTTTGCCTATTTCGCGCTTTCGCGTCCCACGCGTCCCTCGCGTACTTTTGGCCCGGCTGTCCCGGACGAAAAACTCTTCCTTCGGGCGATCCGCGCTTTCGCGTCCCACGCGTCCCTCGCGTACTTTTGGCCCGGCTGTCCCAAATGCTTTGTGCTCCTTGTGCTGATTTCGCATGAATCAGGCGGTTCACACCTTTGTGTCCCATTCGTCCCAAACTATCATCGATTAAGGTTAGTCGATTTTCTCTCGATCGAACCGGCATTTCGCGCCCGCCGCGTACTTTTGTCCCAGATGTCCCTCTTGCTAGTGGGCTGTTTGTGCTGATTTCGCGTGAACCGGGCGGTTCGCGCCTTTGTGTCCCGGATGTCCCAAATACTTTCTTGAGCAGGACTTAGCCAATTTTCACGATTTTTCCTGGATCAACCTACTTGCCTTCCTGCAACTTTTTTTTTTTTTTGCATTTTTTCAGAGCTTGCTCCCTTCTTCTGGGTCAGGGGAGTTAGAAAAATATCTGAGAGAACCTCCGAAACATGATGTTTGCTCTGAATCAATCAATATGCCTGGGACTTGAATTTTCTGAGCATGTTATCAAATTTACCCTTGGGGGTGAATTTTGGATAACAAAACTCACATGCTAGAAAATTAGAGGGTGTTGTAATTTGGTGATAAGAGTTCTCGGCATGCCGGTGGGACAAGAAGTGAATTCTTCCATGTTTATCAAGATTGGATGTGTTTTTAGTAAATTTATATCATTTAGAGGTATTGTACCATCACATCTAGTGACTCCTAGGATAGGTATTTAGTGGTTTTAGCAACCTAGGTGTCTCAAATGCATGATAAGGATCCATATACAGTCAAGGAATACAAAACGGTGGATATTTGAATACTTACAACTATCTCTAGGTAGAGGAAGAGAAGGAATACAAGTTCATAGGTCTCCATCTCTACCAAAATCAACTTTATTAACACCTTCACCTGGTAGTCCTTTTCTTCAATCAACTATATTTCTTAGACCAATAAGAATGGCCCAATAACAACAAAATCCAATTGTTAATTTTACGGGTAGAAGGACACTTTCCATCAATGTAAAGAATGCATTTCTAATGGTAACATTAAAAACATACCTTATTTCACTAGAGAAAATCACACAACCCTAATTGATGACATCCAATATATTACCAATTTTTATAATATAAAGGAGATTATTGAGATGAACATGGAGGTTAAAATTTTAGCTTCTTATTTCAAAGGTAAATCTTTTGATTTGTTGAGAATATTGACATCAAGGTCAATTTAGAATTGGGATCAATTGTGCACATATCTTTGTGACTAGCTCAGAGAAAGGGAAGACAATTTATCTCTATTGGAGCAAATAATTACAATAAACAGATCACCAAATGAGTAGATAATAGACTTCAATTTCAGATTCCAAAGAACTTGGGATAAGATTTTGATTTCCGTAAGACCAGATGCTAAAGGTGCATTTATCTATTTCCTTAAAGATCTTAATTCTAAAAAAGCAGGTATGATGATACAATCTATGAAAATAAAAACATTTCTAGAAGCTTATAAAATAACCATTAGAGCTGAGAATTTCCTAATACAAGTCCATAAAATTGCACCTAGGCCACCTATTCCAAATTATTAAGAAATGGGGAAACCTAGTTCTAGTCAAGAACCTACACTAGATCCTATCCCAACTCCCAAAAAATAGAATTCTAATGAAGGTTATAAAGAAGTAGCGAGAAAAGTTTGAACAAAATAAACAAACTAATCATATATTTCTTCTATGTTATTAAATGAGATATAATAGCTATTATATAGCCACACTACAACAAATGTGCTTTTTTACCACAATTATGCAACAATATTGCCACAATTTAGAAGAATTGTAGAATACTTGTAGCATCTCTATGAAAATTTTGTTTGGTCATTTCAAGTATTGTGGATATCCTACAATTTACATACAATGATAATAATTCATAGAAAAGTCACATATTGAGCCATTCTTCATAGAAACTACACATATTTTAGAAATAGAACTAAAATGGATTGTAAAATTATATTAATGGTAAAATTCAATATTACATAATTTTGAAATATATATATAGACACACACACACACAATTTTTTTTTATAGAAAATCAAAATTAAAATATGATGGAAATATAAATATATTAAAATATGTTAAAAAGAATAATATTTTTTTATCTTTATAATATTTTTTTATTATTTTTGTAATCATAAATAATGTTTCAAATATAACCCATTCTTTGATAAATAATAAATGTATAATTAAAATTCTTGTTTTTATTATTCCTATTAATATGAATAATCTTTTTTTAAGAGAATTATTAATTGATTTATAAATAATAAATGTAGAATATATATGGTATTTCTATAATAAATCAAATTTTCCATTTTCAAATATTCTGGATTTTTGACAATTTTATGTAAGTCTTAATATTTTTTAGTTAATTTATATATACAACACTTTCTAATTGAAAATCCACAATATTATTCAATTTTCTAGTTTTAAATATTGTGAATGTTCTACAATTTTATACAAGTGTTACTATTTTGTAGCTAATTCACATCTACCACAAATTTATACAATTTAAAAAATAAAAAATAAAATACAAATCATATTTACACTCAAAAAATATTTGAAAAAAATAATATAATAATATTAAAACTACACTTTAAACAGTTTACATGTAACACATATCAAAATTTAATATTTTTACTAAAATCATTTAAAACTACAAGTATCTTTAAAATTTTAATTTTAATTCTTTTTTAGAGAATTCTCTATGTACTCAAAATGAATTCAAACATTTACAAATTTCATGCAGATTATATACTTACGGGTAGATAAGATTTAAATTATAAATTTAACCAACACTTCTGAAACCGTGGACACGTCTAACTCTCTCATTATTTTTAGGATCTCACTTGCATGTATAGAACGACCAATTCAAACAATTAGGTGTTCCACATGCATTTTTTGTGTGCCACATAGGCATGTAATACACGTGCAAATACCATCATAGCCAAAGAATTGTTCAAGTTGAAGCGATCAGATTTATATGAGATATTTCCGATCATCTTCAAATCCTTTTTCAATGAATACAAAAGTGCATTACAAAGATTTTTTCAAGTCAGGTGGCTTGTGTGAGGATAAATTTTCCAGGTAAGTATCCACTATTGTATATTTTCCCTCTTTGATTGACATATCAAGTATCCGTTTAATATTGATTCAAATCTTTACAGGGAGAAAAAATTGATTCAATCTACTTCGACGTATTTTGCAAAAATCCTAAAAAAGGTGTATCTAGATATTCCTAATTGCTTTGGTGTGGATGTGTCCGTGGAGCATATAATTAAATGTAATGGATCGTGATAATAAGATTGCAAAATTCAACATCTATGGCATGAGCGGGATCGGTAAAATTACCCTCCCCATGCTTGTTTACGAGCAATTTGATGTGTTTTGTTTTGTTTGGAGTATAAGAGAGAGATGCGAATTGGCAAATGGCCGCCTTGTAACACTACAGACCCAGATGCTCATGGATCTCTCGAAATTGACAGGTGAAGTAGACCATGTTGATCGAGGTAAGGATATGCTAGCAGTTCCTCTTTAAGTTAAAGAAATTTCTACTCCTCCTCGATGATATTCAAAGCTCAGAGCAGCTTGAAGCCCTGGTAGGAAATTACAAGGTCTTTACCCGAGGAATCCATATGATTCTTACACCCCGAGATCTGCACTTTATCGATGTGGTCAATTTTGAAAAATCCTTCGAGGTATGGAGGATTCCTCACAAATGTTCTCTACAGTTCTTTAATTTCCAAGCATTCCCTAATTCCTCTTGTCCAACAACCTGAGTTGAAAAATCTTTGTAATTGAATTTTGTATTAGCGTTGTAAGAGTTGTCGTTGGCTAGAAGAAAGGTTTTATTTGCACCTGTTGGTGGTTCTACTAGAATATGATGTCCCTGAGATTTGAGAAAATACAAAGTGATGTTCATCATATTGATAACATAAGAACTTATTTGAAGATCCTGAAAGTGAATATCATGAGGATTGAAAGGTGAGGGTTGGATATGGTGATTTGACAGGATATCAACTAGAGAGCTTCAAGTCTTGAATCCATTCACCATGGAATCTCACCATCTCATTATAGATTGAACAAGTAAACACTGGGAAAGGAGCCTCTTTTATAGGATGGTAAATATCAGAGGAAACTAGAAATTCTTAATGGCACTACTCAAATCCGATTAAAAAGGAATCAATTTCAAGGTACTAATTGTACATGTCAATGTAAACGAACCACGTGATCTTCTCATTCACACCTATAGCTCTGCTGAACGTAGGTGAAAAATCGAGCTTTCTGAGGAAGGTAGCTCTGATTATGAGGAGGGTATTGACGTCCAGTTTTGCATAATATTTCATTAATATCCATAGATGTTCCTTTCCTTTATATCAAATGGTGTGTTGAATCAAGATGAATGGAGATTGAAAATATCTTAGGTTTACACTGTCATATCCTACCTTCACATGGGAATACTCATTCTCTAAAATTGTTTAATATTAGCCTATGTTTTCACTAGTAGATTATGTAACATGTTCAATAAGAAGCACTTCTTGAATAATGTGATGGATTATTCATCAAATATATAGTGGTTGTAGTTATTTGAATATTTGCAAGGTATGATCTTACCTTTCAAGCAATAAATTAGATGTATTTTCAAGAGAATTGATAAATTATACCAATGAATTATAGGAATAGATTGCTTCTTCATAGATTCACAAATTTTTGACCAATAATGTTACGGGCATCTTATTTATAGATACGAATTTGGTAGATTTGAGAAGAAACCTTTTTAATATTTTACTTTTCTATTGTTTGAAGTCTATTTCATTAGATATGATCACTATACATGACATATAGGGAGGTTTTGTATATTTACAAATAAAACTTTGCCATCTTTTGGCCTTATGGACAACTCATCTAACTTGTAACTATTCTTAAGTTCTTCATCAATTCCAATGAGTCAAGGAAAAAAATAATTTAGATTGCTAAATATTTTTATTTAGATTATAGATTTTAATATAATATATATTCAATATATATAAAATGAAAAATATTTTTTCCTAAAAATATATTTTTGTATGATAATAAAATTATATATTTGTGTATGTTTTAAATGTAGATAATCTACATAAAAATTATTTTAATGAATGTCAAATTGGTTGTTAATTGTAACTTTTCCACATTTTTTAAAAAGATAATTTCACAATTAATTATTGTGGAAATCAAATTGTAGCTTCCACCTACAATTTTTATGTGGTAAGGGAAATTGTAGAAAAAGATTGTTGAAATTTCAACAAATATAACATTGATGAGAGATACAAAATTTTAAATTATAGAATTTCTACAAATATTGAATCTATAGAAAAACTACATTTTGGTGAATATTGTAGAATACTAACAAAAACAAAAATTGTAGAAATGTTACAAACATAAAAAAATGTGGACAATGTACAATTTAAAAATGGAGGTTAGCTATAAATTTTGTGAATTGTGGACAATCCATGGTATAATGAATTGTCGAAAAACTACAACAATACATCAAAATGTGGATTAGCTACACGTCTAATGCCACAATTTTAATTTTTGAAACACTCTATAACCACAAAAATATTGTTGAAAAATTGTGGTAAAAGATCTAATATGTTGTAGTGCCATGGAGGTAGGAAAAAATACCTCCTATAAAATAGGTAAAAAATGACCCGTTTATAATTATACGGGTGTAACAACTACATTTGACTAACAAACAATGTAAGCACTAACCAATAATTCTCCTAACATTCCCACCCTTAGTGAGAACATGGGGAAAAACTATCTTTGTACTTGCACCTGCTTTCATGATTAGGTGATTTTCACATGACAATCACAAACCTGATAGATGGTTTTACAAAGGTTCACCACAAACCAATACTAGTGGTTTTCAAGTGGTTTACCACAAACCACACCATGATGTGTCAAGTTCTATTTTTAGCCATCATCAATATCTCACAGTAGAGAATAACATGTGAAACACAACTCACCAAAATGAAACAATAGAAAAAATACTAGAAACATTCCGCACTATCACCTCTAAGAATTGTAATGTTCTTAGTTGTAGCATATGTTGTTGATCGTTGCCACTATATCTTGAAAAAATAGACTACTACCATTTCCACTGAAATTTGGCCTTGAATTTATTCGTTTCAGCGCATAATGGGAATGGAACATTGGTTATTATTACCCCCACAATGTGAAATTACAAATAGGAAGATAGAAAAGGAAAATTATATCGTGTTGTAAATCATTGTCTAGATCTTGTTATCTATATATTTCTACACATTATCACCATTGCTAATGAATGTATTCACCGACTCATAATATCCAAACAAAGTACAAAATCAGAGGATCACTAGAGTCAGAGGATCATTGCAGTTATCTTCCATCCTATACAATCTGTTTTCTAGTATACACAATACACATAATTCCACAAGGACACTACAAAGAAACATACTACAAAACTGATAAACACATACTAACACTACACAGATGTCACCACAACTAAAGTGGTCCCGTCATTGGCGATTGATGAGAGGTTGTTGATCAACCTCCAACCTCATTGACCTTTGTAATCCATTACAATGTTGCTAACTCAACTCGGGCGTTGGATTCCAATTATAATGTGTCTGGATAAAAGTGAGGTAATTTTTTTTTTTTACAATGTTCTACTCCACAAGACAACTATACATGAACAACATGACAATACAACTTAAACTATTGAAACTTGACACTTTGATGGACACAAAAAATGACTATTCTTACATATATACATATAATGATACTTGACACCCAAATATATATATTAATGAGATGACGCAAAACAAATACAAGATTTTTAATGAAAGAAAATTACAAATATTTATACTATTTTGTAACACAAAGACTAGACAAAATAATAATAACAAAGTATTAACCAAAAACCTATAGACAAATTTTATTTTCTTTGTAACAAACAATTACAAATACATAACCCTCGAGTTATAAAAAAATACTATATAAACTGCAAGACTTTGAACAAGAGAAAGACCTAACAAATTTAGACTTTGTTTTCTTGACACGACTAGATTGGACTGACAACAGTGATTGAGCTAATAACTCACAAACTCATATATGCAAATAAACCTTGTCTTGATGGGCATGAATACATAGCTGACACACTTGATGGCAGAATCAAAGAAGGAATACCATGATCTAGGTAACTATATGAGTCTATCAAAGACTCTTATCCCCTCCAATAACATGCCTCTACCTAAAATTTCAAAGAACAACCTTTTATATATACTGTGGGTTGTCCAGTCAAAACAGTGAGGAGAGGAAATATCAAGAATCTTTGTAAACCAATGTAATTTGCTGAAAATGTTTGTGAAGTGATCTGATTCATTATTTTCTTGTGGTATTTAGATAGAATCCACAAGCTATAACTTACAAGGCCATGGAAGAATCATGGAGGATCTATGTCTAGTCGATTTGTGAGATGAAGATATATACGTCCTTGAGGACTGTCACAAACTATGGACAGACAATCCTGAGAATAACCAAATTCAAGGAATATATTGAAGAAAAGTATCTAGATGCCTCTTCGGACATTGTATCAACAAATTGACAATACCATATGCGAAGTATAGGCTATAACATATGTACCTCACTTTATTATAGACCGTTTGGAATGACGTTAGTGGTCGTGGATCGACTATCACTTTGCGTAAATCTATAAATAACAGACTTATAGTGGTTCCCAAGAAGAAATAATCTCCAAAGAAAATCCACAAGCTTGGATACAATTCAAAGTGTTAATTGAACAATGTAACTTAATGTGAAGATCATAAGGCCTTCCTTTCAAAATTCATTTTTCTCACAACTCTAGACAAGAAAGATGATTTAAATAAAAATAATTATAATACACAAAAATCTCTCATATTACCATGGGTGGTAAATTTCATGTTTTCCCCTTCATATTCATCATTATTCCATTAGAGGAAGGAACAAACACGTTATGATGCCGAATAAAGGAGTAACAACAGTGTTGAACAAAATAAACACAATAATCATTTAATTCTTCTATGTTATTGAATGAGATAAAATGGCTATTATATAGCCATGGACATAGGAAAAAAACCTCCTATAAAATAGCAAAAAAATGACCCATTTATAATTATATGGGTGTAAAAATACATTTGACGTAAAAACAATGTAAGCACTAACCAATAATTTTCATAATAAAGTTATACCTCTTCTTCTGAAGCACCTCAAGTGAGTTTCGGAAGTCATGAAACAATTGTAAAATCTAGGTAATTAGTTATTGAAAATTAAAATGCCACGATCACGAAAATTTAAAACTTATCACCTCAAGCCCAACTCAACAAGCCTTCATATCAACAAAATAGACCTACTCAACTCAAGCGCAAATCAAAACAATAACCAAGGACAACCTCAATTTTTGGGCCATTTTAGCCTTACAATCCTTATATTGGCTACTCATCTATAGCTTTAGTACCAGTCTATAATAACTTGGTACAAGAATATGATTGGTGTTTCTCTTGTGGTTAATTGCATAATCAAGAAATTATATGCTTCAATGGTGCTTTGAATTAAGCCTTAATGGTGTAAATTGTTGGTGTTTTTAAAGAAGCAGATGAAGAAGAAAATCAAAAGCAAATAATTACTCAAGAGGCACCTCTAAGTGAGACTTCACTTCTAAAATGGTAAGCTAAATATTTCTATGGGATAAATCATTCCCCTTCTCAAGATTTGTGTGAATACAATATC
This sequence comes from Taxus wallichiana var. yunnanensis, assembly GCA_018340775.1. NCBI lineage: Eukaryota > Viridiplantae > Streptophyta > Pinopsida > Cupressales > Taxaceae > Taxus > Taxus wallichiana. The sequence continues at coordinate 70,117,566 of CM031233.1, forward strand.
TAAGAAATGAAATAGAGAGGAAAGAAAGTCATCAAATGTAACTTATTCTCAACCTTTTATCACACCTCAAGGAGTTGGTAATTAAAATTCAATCAACAAATTGAACATAATCACCTAGAGTACCTGTTGTAGTAGCTAATGTGCAACAAAAGGTTGTTTCAAGAAAAGGGTGGAAAAAATATAACCCATCTCCTTTCAACATCATTGAGAAAAAAAATAAAATGAATATGAGTATCTCAATGTGGGATTCAATTACACTCACAGGACAAAGGGATTTATTGCAGGAAGCCATGAAAAACTTATCCTTTCCAAATCATGCATCCAGAGACCATGAAAAGCTATTAACTAATGTAACTCAACAAGAAGGAGGTAACCCAAAGGGAAATATGAAAACTCCACAATTTTTAATATCTTTGATCATTGGAAAAATCCTTATCCATAATTTCATGAAAGACTCAGGTGTAAGCACCTTAGTAATGCCCAAGAAAATTACGGATCAGCTAGGTTTAAAATATGAAACTATCTCTAAAGGAATGGTACAATTGGATGGGACAACAGTGACAACTGTTGGAATGATCAAAGGATTAAATCTTATAATTCATGCATTCCCAAATGCAATTTTTCAACAAGAAATATTATTCATTGACTTATCACAACTCTTTCCTTATGCTTATCTCAAGATTTTAATGCTAATATTTGCAAATAATTATCAACTGATTGGTCACACATGCCCTTTACAACATGGTATTGAGCCAAATCTACAATCAAATAAGAACTAATAGTAAATTTCCACATTGAGCCTCATGTACCAAGTCTAATCAATGTCAATTTCTCATATTTTGATCAATAATACTTCCCAAACATTCTAGAGATGGACACCCAAGTTGCGGGCATTCCAGATTTGACATTAGATGAATGGGAAAACAAGAAGCATGGATATGATCCTTACAAGGAGATGGACGAAACTAAGTTGGGTTCTTATTTCTTGCATGAAGAAAACACTCCTCTCCCTAGCATCACCAAACCAGTTGATGAAGATGAGAATGAATTTTGGACATTATTCTTTGACATTTTAAGGTGCGAGATAAGTTGTAGGAGGAGGAGTAATGCCATTATCTCCCAAGGGTAACAAGTGCTACTCAATTTCTGATTCTATTTTAGTTTTTCTAATAACACAGTTGAATATGAAGCATTAATCCATAGATTACATTGAGTAAGAAAGATAAATATTAAGAAATTACAAGTCGTTGGGGATAGTGCGCTAGTTGTAAATCATATTAGATGACTAAATGCTACCAAGAATAATATTCTAAAGACATACAAGAACTAGGTATGGGATCTCAATGATGATTTTGAGGATTTTTAACATTGATTACATTCCAAGGAAACAAAATAAGGCTGATGAAAGGATTGCAACAATTGGATCAGCATTTGATGTGGTTGAAAGTATAAAGAAAAATTAAATTCAACCTCATATCAAAGTGGTTGTAAGATAATTTGTCCCAGACAACAACACTAGTTCGCAAGTGTTTGAGAATGAATAAAAATCATCAACTTATTACAAGAAGAGGGTGGGTACTATACAAAGAATCATGAAAATTTTGAGTAAAGTATGGTGATAAAATTGTCAAAATAAAACAAAAACTCCTTATAGAATTGGTGAATCTAGAGTCAATTTACAATCCCAATGATCAATTCTAGAGGAAAAAAGTGAATATTCATGTCAAGGGTTAAGATTAAGAACTAGTTTTGGTTAGGAAAGACAAGATTCTCCAAATCGGTAAAGTAAGTACTCGTCAAGAAAACTATTATTTCATTAAACTTTGTTAATAATTTCTAGATATATTTTCGTAGAGTTATAGAGATTTGATAGGATTTGATCCAAGGTTGGTACAACAAACTATCGAGCTATATCAAGAAGCCAAACCCATTAGATAATATCAAATACTAATGAATCCTCATATTGAGACTCTCATGAAAAAGGAGTGAACAATGTCATTGGGGAAAGTATTATCTTCCCAATCAAGCACTCACCATGGGTTGCTAATATCATTCAAGTTAGAAAAAGAAAATGAGAAATCAGATTTTGTCTGTATTTGCAAGACTTGAAGCAGAGCTTCATTCAAGGATTGTTAGCCACTTCCCTCCATGGAACAAATCATGCAATTAGTATCCGAATCAGAAAGTTTTTCACTCCTAGATGGCTACACAAGCTATAATCAAATCATGGTGAAATAGGAAGACTAATTTAAAACAACCTTCACCATAAAATGGGGCACATATGCTTACCAAAAGATACCATTTAGCTTGTCGAATGCCGACCTATATTCCAGATGGCTATAGACATGGCATTAAAGGTCTTGATAAGAATTATGGTTCTTGTGTACGTAGATGACATCACCGTATTCTATAGGAATGTAACAGATCACATCACTCACCTGAAGAAGGTGTTCCAAAGGTGCGATCAATTTGGAGTATATTCTTGAACATAAAGGTAAGCGCGTAGGACAAAGTGTTTCAAAGAAAGGATTGAAAATTGATCCAGAAATAGTTGAAGCTATCCATGCACTACCATTTCCCAGTCACAAGAAGGCTCTTAAGATTTTTTTAGGGAGGATCCATTTTTTTGAAGCTTCATGTCTGATTTCACCACTCTTATCAAGCCACTAACAATGACGTTGAAGAAGAGAATGGAATTTAAGTTGAAAGAAAAGGAAAAGATATTTTTGAGGCTATCAAACATGTAATATCCCAAGATTCAACTCTCATTAACTTGATTTCTCTAAGGAGTTCATCCACTATGCCTTTGGTGGTCTAGACACAATCATTGCCATCTTAATGCAATTGAAAAAGGAGGGATCCGAGAATCATGTATATTTTTAGTGAGATCATGGAGGATTATGAGGTGATGTACTCATTTATTGAAAATCATGTGCTCACTGTTATAAGGAGGTTGAAGAAGTTTAGACACTTGGTTTCAAAAAAAAAAAAAATCATTTTTTAGTGTCACATGTCGGGGTTAAATATTTCCTTGTAAACAAGGAATTAAATGAGAAAAGGGCAGGTTTGATTACTCGGGTGATGGAATATGATGTAGAAATATAGGTAACCAAGTTGGTCCATGGGAATGGATTGCATGAACAACTAGATTCTAATGAACATGTTGAACCAAGAGATGAAGAGGATGTTGGTTTAGTATTACAAGATGATAAAGAAAAAATTGTAGATGGTACGTCCATTTCTTGTTTGACTCAAGATATGATACATTTCCTTCAAACAATTTTATGTCCTCCGAGTTAAGAAATGCAAAGAGAATATATTTTAGACACTAATCCATTTTGTATGCCTTGATTGATTGTATCTTGTTCAAGAAAGACATGAATGGAGTTTTCTTGAGATGTGTTCCAACAAATCAGTTTGAGAAATTTCTACAAGAGTTTCACAACACAGAAGTTGGAGGTAATTTTTTTCCATGAGCAATAGCCCTCAAGATCATGAAAGCTAGTTACTATTTTCCAAACATGTTTAGTGATTGCTATGCATGGATTCAAAAATGTGCATTTTTCATAGGAAAAGAAATGCTAGTGGTGCTAAATATCCACCCAATATAATTTGATCATCCATTCATGTAGTGGGGATTGGAATTCATTGGGGTCATCAACTCAAACTCAAGTTAAGGCCATACGTTTATCCTTAAAGCCATGGATTATTTAACCAAATGGATGAGCATGGCACTCATGGAGGCTAATGATTCTAGTATAATGGACTTCTACAAAGGAATTGTAACCTAGTTTGGTGCTCCGGATACTATTATATCGAGATAACTCTCAACCATATCTCAAAGACAAAAATATTTTAATATGTTGTTAAACATGGAATTTATTTGACCACCTCTTCTAATTATTATCCTTAGGGTAATGGGAAATGTGGGTGTACAAAAAGATGAAAAAATGAGGACATGGCATACCAAGATCAAATTATCCTTTTGGGCGGATCACACCCAAGAGGTCTACTAGTGATTGTCCCTAGAAGCTAGTGTACAAACAATAAGCAAGTTTACCCATATCTCTTGAGTTACCAACACTGGAGATTCTCAATCCATTGGATTTTTCTGAATTTGTGACCATGGAAGCTCGATATTGAAAAATCATGGAGTTGGAGGAACTAAGAGAGCAAGCAATGAAAATCATGGACGAGAGATCAATCCTTGATCAAGAGATCCTTTGATAAGAAAGATAATCCTTGAAAATTCCAAGAGGGAGATTTGGTATTAAAATGGGATGCTCATAGATAAAAAAATTTGTAAGCATTCTAAATTTTATGCCATATGCAGTGGTCCTTACATGATTCTTTGGGTGCAATAGAATAACACTTTCCAACTGTATAAGTTCGATAGGGAGGAACTCTAGATTTGATTCAATAGAATCTATTTTAAGAATTTTTACTAACGTAATTATGATCTTTTCTACATATTTTCTTACGATTTCTAATTTCTTTAAGTTCTTGTAGCACACTATTTATTTGTTAGAGTAGGTTTCCTTTCCCTAATTGTTTTACACAGGTTTTATTACTTCTAATTTTCTTTTACATAGACACTATGTTTTCAAAGAAACCTTTTATAGCAAGAAGCTCAAGGTTGTAAGAAATCGTTACTATTTATAAGAAGTTTCAAATGCAGAGCAACAAAAAATCAGATTTAGGGCAGATTTCGGTGTTCCATTCTCTTGTCTCCTTAGATCATCCACAGTTGAGTTTCTCATGAATTTAGCAAAATCAAAAACTAATCTTCAGCAGTAGCAATTTGTGTTGTAGATGGTAGGTATCATGGAACTTTGTATGTTTTTAGCTTTGATGAGCAGCCCTCTTCAAGGTTCATTTAAGGTTCTTAGGAGTTTCACGAAGAAGAAAAACCTCAAATCCTCCTTTCACATCCATTAGATCTTATTTACTATAGAAATTCTTAGTAGCTTGGGTAGTTTAATCTTTACTTCAAACTTTAGTGGTGGTGCTCCAAGAAGCATACAAAATGAGGAAAATCAGTTTCAGCAAAAAAATGAAATGTTTCCCAAATAAGCAAGTTATCCAAACTCTATAGTGCACCATCTTTGTCAAGAAAACAACTTAGTTAAGTGCTTCATATTGGCAAAGAATTATATTTTTGGGTAGGTTCAGATCTCTATTTTCAGTCCCAACAAATAAGATGTTACATATATGAAGAAGAAAAGAAAACTTCAGATTAATAAAATTTTCTACTCATGAAAATTTCAATATTTTCTTATAAAAATTATAGGGTGCAAGAAATGGGTCGGCTCTAGTCCAGGCAATGTTCCATGCAAATTTAGGAGTCAAATTTCAAAGATTTAGATCAATTAATTCTTATCATGCTAACTCCATACTCAATGGATTTATTTCGGATACTAATAAGTTTCATCTAGAAGGTATATGTCCTGCGATTTGCGAACTTGATATCCATTTTCACCCCTAGGTGAAATGGAAAACTAGGAAAGCTTTCCCTTGGGTGGTTTTCAATGTCCTCATGGGTGAATTTGAAGTTTTCAGGAACATTTTTGTGTTTTGGGAACTTACAATTGATGCACAAAGATATGGAATAACTTTGGGCATTTTATCCTCTTTCGGGTTTTGAGATGTCCGAAGGTTTTCTGAAGTGAGGAAATAGGTCCCTAGGGCCCACATTCTCGCCAAAATGGGTAAATGAGAAAATTTGAGAACCTAATTTTCTATGGTGCTCTAATGCATCTCCATATCCCTCTCAGTGCTAGAAAAATCCAAAGATTCGAGAAAATTGGGAAACAATTTCCAAAAATGACAAAAGAGCTCAAAATACCTTGCCGAACTATTAGGTGAGCTCAAAAACTATTAGGAATATTATATTGTTTACATTGGTTAATGTTTTAATGTAATATATATTATCATGGAGATAATATATATGGGTGAATAAATAAAATGTAATATTATTAAATATGAGAAAACATATCTCATATTAATAATATAGGTTTTATATATTAGTTGTGAGTTTGTTGTATAAACAACTCATGTTGGTATTTTTAGGATTAGTTGAGTGTGTTGAGATAACTAAGGGATGTTAGAGAGATATTAGGAGATGGGGTTGAGATTATGTAGGGATTGAAGATCATGTTTGACTCCACCATTGTAGGGGTTAATTGATCTATATATGTAACTCATCAATCATGAATAAGATGTCCCGAATGAAATACAATATCTTTGGTTTTATTATTTTACTGTGCAATGTTTTATTTTTTTATTGATTAAATCATGCATGTTTTTAGATTTGGTATCAGAGCAGTGTTATAATCTTGTGGATGTGCATTTGTGGCTTTGGATTCAATAATTCCCGTGTAAAGATCAGGTCATAAGTTCGTTTTTACGATCTGGGTCTCTGCGATTTTTAATGGGTTTCAAGATTCATATTGGAGTAGACTACTGTTAAAATTTCAGCCGAACCCACATCACGGTTTAGGAGAAAACGTGAAAGATATTCTGACATCCGAAGCAATTTCTGGAATTTGAGACCACAATTCAGATGAATGTTGCATAATCCTTGCATAGTGATATTTTACATTAGCTTTGTTTCTCACAGAAATGGAGCATTACTCAGGAGTATTTAATTGCATATTTGATATCAGTATGAAGATAGCGTAAAGTTTCTCGATGGAGGCTGGAGGCAACGGAGGAAGGAGGTTGATCAGCGACCTCTCGTCAGGCACCATCGATGAGGCCGCGGTACTGATTTGGTGACCAATTTATTTCAGTTGTGTGTTTTATAATAAGAACAGAAAGAAATTCTTGTTCAATTGTGATTTCCTTTTATAAACCTCCTTGATGTAATGTTGTAATAGAAAGAAGAAAACACAAGTACAAAGTCAGCATCATGATACTTGAAGGGGATGAACAAAGGTTCATGAACAGGGGTTCTTACCTTGGACTGAGGTCCATATGTGTACCAAGATCATGAGAAAACAGGGGTGTGCAAGCTGCAGAGAAAGTGTAACTATTCTTTTCTACTTTGTTCACATTAGGGGAGTGTAAGGGAAGTAATAATGTAAACAATAGGGGAGTGAATGTTAGGAATATTATATTGTTTACATTGGTTAATGTTTTAATGTAATATATATTATCATGGAGATAATATATATGGGTGAATAAATAAAATGTAATATTATTAAATATGAGAAAACATATCTCATATTAATAATATAGGTTTTATATATTAGTTGTGAGTTTGTTGTATAAACAACTCATGTTGGTATTTTTAGGATTAGTTGAGTGTGTTGAGATAACTAAGGGATGTTAGAGAGATATTAGGAGATGGGGTTGAGATTATGTAGGGATTGAAGATCATGTTTGACTCCACCATTGTAGGGGTTAATTGATCTATATATATAACTCATCAATCATGAATAAGATGTCCCGAATGAAATACAATATCTTTGGTTTTATTATTTTACTATGCAATGTTTTATTTTTTTATTGATTAAATCATGCACGTTTTTAGAAAAACAACTCGGAAAGTTATGCATAAGGTCGGGCATTTGGTAATGCAATGAGCTTGAAACAAAGATGGTAGGGTGAAAATTAGTAGGCTTGTTAAGTCTACTCTACAAGCCTGGGATTTTGTTGATAAGTTAAATAGTAGGTTCTATGGCCTCTACATTTTGGTTGTATCGACATTTTGGGTCCAAGCATCCTAAAAATCACTTGAGGCTCAATTTCCTTGGGCATCCGCTTTTTCGCAATGTAAAATGGGCTCGGTGCAATGTGGTGTTGATGTAAGATGCATGTATGGGAGGCTAGGATGGCTCGACACAATGTAGTCACATCTCGCCACATAAGGAAATGAAGAACCTAGGTGCAACAAGGGGGACTTCTCTTATGAACAAGGAGGTGCACATATAAAAGGGGGAGTTGGGAAAGTGGTTCGGTGAGCTCACCAAGTGGTTTTGTTTTTGGATGTGATGTGGAATGTAGGAAATCACGGGCACCAAGGAACTCGCTCGAGTGGGTCATTAGTTATTGAAAAATCTGAAATGGCCGCAAAGAAAGCCATAAGCGAGGAAGCCTGTTGAGTCATTGTGCATGTTGGGGAGGATAGAAAGGCCGGTCGAGCTAATGGTTGAGTCAACAAGTGATGCATGTGAAGACCAAGGTGAACACGTTGAGGGAATGAAAGAGTGGGTCATAAAGAAAAAGGATCCCTATATTGACAGGTAATGGGATGCACAAAGTCAACTCGGAGAGCTAGCTAACAAACTTGCTAGAAAATTAAACCAATTTTAACATAGTACCACCCCCCAAATGCATAATTTTATGGATTTTATTGTTGTGGGCCCAAAAGAAAATTCAAATTTGTTCCCTAGAACATTTTAAACATTAATTTTATCAATTTTTGGGAAGAAGCAAAAATGATTATTTCCAGCCACCAAAATGTAATGCCATGTCCCGTAAGGCACAAACAAGTTAAAGTGCTACCTACACAAAAAGGCTATAACTTTCTAATTTCTCATTGAAATTAGACACAATTTGATTCATGTAAATTGTATTTCCATCATCTACACCCATGAATCAATACATCATAGATTTTATGGATTTATGTTGGTGAAAATTTAGAAAATTATCCTATATTTCAATTGCATTAAAAAGGGCATGGGCAGTGATTTTCTTCGCAAAAGCTACAACACATCAAGGCATGGGTTTTTGGGTGCCCCATCATGTTTTACAACTAATCTATGTAATTTTGTGATGGGTGAAAAGGAAATTCTTTGATTCAATCTCTCTCTCTCTCTCTCTCTATCTCTCTCTCTCTCTCTCTCTCTCTCTCTCTCTCTCACACACACACACACACACACACACTCACACCTCTACTATATAATGTAATCCTTATCATTTGAGAAAGGGAAATATTCTGGGAGAAATTGTTTCTCATTTTTCCATTGAGCTAAAAACATTGACATGATCTTTTCATATGTAATGTTTCCTCTATTCTACAACTATAATAGAATGTGCAAATTCCTAGAGTAATAAATTTGTTTATTGTGGTTTTTTCTTAACCCTTTTACAAATTTCCTATATTTCTTACCTCTCTATTGTTGTTGTTTTATTCTCTATGTGTTCTTACACATTTCTAGGTTATGTTGTTGTTTTTCTTGGAGACTTGGTGGTGAATGCATGCTTTGAGACTGTGTCAAATATATCCTAGCCTCTTTCAACTACATTCCCCTTAAATTTTCTCCCAAAGAAGAATGTTTCACACCATTCTCTTCATGTTATCGCCACCTTTAGTATAATATTTCTTTATTATCATGCACTTTCCCTCTCCCCTGGTCTCTTAGAAACTATAGATTAGGAGTAGAAAAAATATTTCCCTTCACTAGAAGTAGTTGGTGTAGTAGATTAGGAAGATGAACCAACCTTCTCTTGAGAGTTATCTCAAATGGAAAGGTCTCATACCTTGATATAATTTCATGTAACCTTGATTATACTAAGTTCTCAAGTACACGCACATGCTAGAAAATCAGAGGGTGTTGTAATTTTGTGATAAAATTTACTACTACTATTTTTATGCAAGTTTGTACTCAACATCCTCCTCACTTTATTCTCGCCTAGGGCTGATCCAACTATCAATGTAGTCACCAATTGCTGCACTTATCCTGCTCACAGATAAAAAAATTTATATCCCACCACATATCACTTGTGTAACTCCTACCACAAATTCTAAAGGTTATGAGATCATATAACAACTTAAGAATACACTAGAAAAAATATCTTTGTATGATTTATTTCACTGTGCACCCGATATTTGTCAAATATTAGAGGCTGCCCTTAAATATATTGAAATTGAAAGTAATAACTCTATGGTTTCCTTCACACATATCATTAAGTATCTCAAAAATATACTAGATCTGATATCATTAAGTGATTATGAAATACTTCCATCTACGGTATACAATCCATGTTCACCTTTTCTTATCATTACTATCATTAGCACCATTTACATCAAGCTTGTACTCATTGAAAATGGATCCACCATAAATCTTTGTGTTCACTCCCTTCTAACGTAAATTGCTATTAATGATAATCTAATTACTAAAAATTCCACTCTCATTCATTGTTATGACTTGACTACTCACACATGCCTCGGAACTATAACATTACCTATACAATCTGGGCCTAAGATTGTTCCTACCGTATTATTCATTATCGATGGCTTGTTTAACTTTAATATCATGTTGGTTATAATATGGATTCACAAAATGCATGTTGTCCCATATTTTTTTAATATCTCTATTAAGTTCCTACATGATGATTATGAACATATCACTTCTTATGACTGAGATCCATTCAAATTCTATCACATAGACCTTGTTCTTGGTATGACTATTCCTCCATCACAACCTATTACATATAGTAACATTGGTGCATATGATGTCAGTCAATATAGTGCATCATATCCTTCCTCCACCTCTACAAGTATATTGTCCATTTCCACTCACACTACTGCTATCATTTTACCCCAATTTTTTAGACTCATATCGCTCATACATCTAGCTCACTTCCTACCAATATCCTTGATACTACTATCCATCATGAAAATGCCAACATTGATGATTCCGATGATAATTTTCATACCATCGAGCTTATTGATGAAAAATTGTGTAATCTTAATTTTACTCCTATCGAGATAGATGAGTCATACTTCAATGATACTTTCGTTGCTATTGGCCCTGGTGAATATCAATTCAAGAAACTCCCTCCTACTAATGCTATGGAATTTGTCGAGGTTTTTCCATATATTTTATGCCGAGTTCACCAGGGAAAATTTTAGTGGCGAATATTCGTAATATGGCGAATATTCCATTTTTGAAAATTTTGAAAAGGTGAATTTTTTGGCACGGGCCAGTGACCTGTTCGCCTAAAAATTACACTTTAATTTTTTTTAGGGGTCGGCTTCGCCTACCCTTGAAAAATATCCCCTATATAAACCTAGATTATTCGCCAGGTAGAACACTTCTACTTCACATTTTTCAACAATATGATATATCCCGTATTATAGACGTGCGACAAGGGGGTAAGTTATTGATGCGCGACAAGGAGGGTTTGCAGACAAGGAGATACTGTAGATATTGACGCATAGTAGACGCATGACAAAGATTTTGTTGACGAGCGACATGGAGTTTTTTCGATGAGCAAGAAGAGGGCAGAGGTTGCAGACGCGCGACAGGAAATATTTGCTGTCGCGCGTCAATAGGCCTTAGTGATGCGCGTCAATAGGCCTTAGTGACGCGCGTCACTAAGGCCTATTGACGCGCGTCACTAAGGCCTATTGACGCGCGTCACAGGCCTTAGTGACGTGCATCAATAGGCCTTAGTGACGGCGTCAGCAACAGCCTATTGACGCTGCGTCACTAAGGCCTATTGACGCGCGTCACATGCCTTAGTGACGCGCGTCAATAGGCCTTAGTGACGCGCGTCAATAGGCCTTAGTGACGCGCGTCACTAAGGCCTATTGGCGCTGGCGTCGTTAAGGCTTTGTTGACGCGGCGTCCGCATTTGTTTGACGTGCGATAAGGAGGTACAACAGATATTGACACATAGCAGACGTAGGACAAAGAGTTTGTTGATGCACTAAACGGAGATTTTTGTGGGAAAGCAGAGGTCGGAGGCTGCGAGGCGCTGACGGGAGATTTTGCTGTCGCGCGTCAAAAAATGCAGTGACGCGCGTCAATAGGTCTATTGACGCGCGTCACTAAGGTCTATTGACGCGCGTCACTGCATTTTTTGACGCGCGACAGCAAAATCTCCCATCGCGCGTCTGCAGCCTTCTGTCGCAGTGCTTGATAATCAGGCGAAATTTTTTCATACAACCCCCAAAAAATTCGCCTTCCCGTGAAACCAGTTCCGGGGATATTCGCTAGGTATTCTCCACCTCCGATTTCCAGGAGGTCTCTTAAAATGAACCTTGCAGTTCACCTTCCTCATGTCACCATGAACACTCTGCATCAATGCTTCCTCCTTTCACATGCACTTTTTCATTAATAATTTTTATTGGCCACACATTCCATTCGATCCTACTAGTTCTAAAACTATTTACATGCATGAAAGTTTGCTTCACTACAATTCAAACTTGATGATTTCTTCCTTCCACCTCATTCTACTCATCTCTATCATGAATATGTTCACATAACTACTTCTTATTCCATTCATGGCTTCCATTTATACATCTTTGTCACATGCACTTCTCACACTTCTCCACTTACTCTTGGGTAGTCTTGGCTTGACTACATTGGTGGCACTTTGGATCCTAATCATATTGATATAACATTTAACATGTCATTGGGCCATGTTTAAATTTTCAATGATTCAATTCTCGGATATAAACAAAATCTTACATGATGGTATGCAAATGGATTTCCACTACTACCGTTCACCAAATAATAATATACAATGGGCATGTATAATTTACACTACAGTGGATATTTCTTTAATCAACCCTATATTATTTCTTAACAAGTATTTAATGCTTCTCTATTAGAATTTGAAAATGATAATGATGATATATTAGGTGATGATACTTGATTCTTTTCTACATCATACACTTTGGGTTTATCATTCTTCTTATGCCCCTCTTAGCATTCTTAGGTGTCTTTCATTACTATCATTATGATTCATACTTTACATCTATTCTTTCCCCATCACTCTACACAAATTGATACACAAAATTTGTATCGTCATTACCCTATGATTCACTCTAGTTCCACGGTTCATACTCAATTGATGAGGGCATGAATATGAAATGAACCTCACCACATTCACATTATTTATGCTTTATGCTTCATTGATTGATCTATGTAACATATCTTTCAAACCATTTCTCAATGACATACTATAGTTACAAAGTTCACACTTGACTTTTGATGACCTCAATCTTAAATGAACCTCACCACATTAACACTCTTTAAGTTTCATGCGTTATTGATCCATCTATCTAACGCAAACATATAAAACCATTTCCCGATGATGCACTCTTATTCTATGGTTCATCTAAGACTATCAAGGGGTATTTTATAAATGAACATCATCTCATATAACATTCATAAACATACAATTAGGAGGCATGTTACTCTATCACATTCACATTGCATATCATTCCATCTCACTCCCTCACAAAGACATCTTGTATATCTCGGTTGAATATACTCATGCTTTGACATAGTCTTTATCTTTCTAAAATACTAATGGTTGCTTCATGTGCAACATTTTCCTTGCAGGAACTAATTTGCAGTATAGTTGTTTTATACTTTTCTTGACACCATTTTCCAAAGTATATGGCATTGTTTGTGGGATTTTCCTATTCCTTTCTTATCCTTTTCTTTTTATGATTTTGTCCCCTTTGGCAACGATTATCTTGCAACATTATGAGGAATGTCCCATATTTTAAACACAATTTTCAAGATCTACTATGTTTATACTATTTCTTATTTCCATTATCTTTTATTCCATGTTTGTCACTTTTCTACTAACACATGTTTTTAGCCATATTGTTTTCATTTTCCTTGGTTTCTACAATGCACATTCCCTCCCCTACATGGTATTAGTTTTAGATCAATAACAGATCCTCTACTCGGGTGTCATTCTCCTAGTGACATCACATGCACCCCAAATGAGGGGAGATACATTGAGTGAATCATTCACCCGATACAACATCCCAAAGTGTTTTGGTACATGTGTGAATAGTACAAGAAAATGATAGTATGCGATCAAAGAAAAACACGTATTTTCACTTGGGTCAACTCAACTCAGCCCAAAGAATAGTGCCCAAATATGTACACTAGCATCTGGGTGCTCATGACCTTTCCTAGGAACCTATTACTAGGGAAAGTTATATTTACTTTCTCATATCAACAATATTTTTCTAGTTCAAAGACAATTTTTCACAAGACAAGCATAGTCCTCCAAAAATTATGAAAATTCTATCTCCTTTATCTATTTCCTTAGATTGAACTAGAACAATATAAGAAAAGGAAGGATCACACCATCTTTAGTGTTACATAAATTTAGGAAGCAAACACGAATGGACAATAACACTACAAATTTCTCCACAAAACTCTTCTATTGTGACGTGAGATCGTCCAAAAATTCCGCAATTGGTGTGAGATTTATCAAACAACTCATTCTTGCTGTGAGATCACCCAAAAACTCACTCTTGGCATGAGAATTCCTAAAAAACTCTCTTATATAGAATTTTCCAAGATATTTTCTATCCTTTTTACTCTTCATGGATTAGCTACACATGTTCCTTTTACTACTTTTTCATATTTTTAACAGAATTTTACAAATTTCTCATAACACATTACTTTGACTAATCTTTCACTCTTCTTTTTAAGTTCTTATTTAATACGTAACAAGAATAAAACCTTCATTAAACTACAACAACACCAAGTACAATGAGGTACAAATCATATGCTTCACCCCTAGGCTAACAACCTCTTTCTTAGCTTCCACGCTTCATATTTTATCACACCATGCTTTCCCTTATCTCTTGGCACGTTATTTTCATCACATATACATGGTTATTAGGTACGCATCTCTTATCTATTTTATGTTATCAATTCTTCACTCAAAAAAATAAATTAGGGGAAAAAGTAGACACATAATCTTGCACTTGGGTACATTTATAGGTCCTAATCACATAATACCGATCATATTATTGCTAAGGAAAACCAATAATTGAAAGCTATCTTTGGCTTATTTTCTATCTCTAGTTTTCTTTGTGGTCTCCCACACCCTACAACCCAATATAAACTTTATTGATTTATATTTTATGACTCTAGACACTAACGCCTAACAAGGATGTTAGTTATCTCATCGTCTCTACACACTCCTGAACTACTTGTATTTTACTCGAATATTTTCCTTTAGGGCATATTTTTTTATTTTAGGTCATCCTTTTAGTTTTTAATTACATAATTCAAACAAGGGAAATATATAAATACAAAGTTATTTGATAAAAATAAAGGACCAAACTCTAGTTATATATTATCACCACCTAATGGTACATCCAAAGGCATTGTAAGAGCATCAATGCATTTATATAGCACTCATAGAAGGGAAAATGGATTGCATTTTTGCATACATTCATAGGAGGGTAAGTTCACTTTACCATCCACACATCTATCTACATTGGTACATGTAGCTATCACCCACTCTCAAGTGCCCTTGTAGAAGGGATTTCTAGGGAACTATTTCTAAACACACAAGAACTCCATGGAGTCTCAGATTTATGGCAACATTCAGTCGTAAGTTCACATTATTGGGTGAACATTTGGGTCATTCAACTCCTCATTTTCATCTTTCCTTTTTAGGATTTTATGTAGTTTAGGGTTTTGCATAATATCATTTATTTTACGCATTACATGTGATTAAAACAATTATCCAACAACAGATAAGGGACCAAAAATGAAGGTTAACAACCACCTTATGACTCAAGATAAACCAAATTCCAAGTTATTGTGTAGACATAGTCACCTAGATGCCCTCACCTTAGTCCAGCGCCCTAGTCAAGGCTCATCCAGAAAGTTACAAAATTTTCTAAGTGTAATTGCTACAATATCTCCTCTTGTTCATAATTTCTACATTCCATAACATTTCAAGATTAAATGAATATTAGCAAAGTATTTTCTCCTCTCTCTTGCACCTAGGGTTTCATTTCTTCCTAGCTTATTACTATTGGAATAACTATTAAATTAATATTAATACAATATAGTTACATTAGAATGGGAAACTAGAAAACTCACAATCCAAAAAAACACCACGTAGGAACTAACCTAAATGCCCAAAGGGAAAGAAAATAACACCATTACATCATATGAGAAGAATTTGGGACATGTTGCCACTTGGGAGGAGGAGGAGGAAGGTCATCTCGGGGAGGGATAAGCACTCTATTATTTAGCTTAGATGAAGGAGGATCCACACGATAAGCTGTCATATTTAGGCATCTCCATCTATAAAGTAACAATAATTCCCTAACACGGGGGAAGAGAACCAACCATACTTTTTATGTCGGGTGGTAGAGAGACCCGAGAAAGGAGAACAAAAATGTATTTCCCCCTTGGAGGAGGGCTCCAACCCGAACTAGAGGAGGACGAAGCTGAAGGGAAACTTGAAGGGGAGGTAGTCTAATGGACCGAGAGAAAAGATTCTACAACATGGTCTTGTATGTGGTGGTCATCAAGGCAGACATGGCATAGGTGGAGGTGGTAACAGATCTAGTGGGAATCAATTCATTGTGCATGGAGCATTTCCCCAGTGTGTAACAAATTCTTGTAAATGAGAAAATTCAAAGATAATCTTTTCAACTTGGGCATA
This sequence comes from Taxus wallichiana var. yunnanensis, assembly GCA_018340775.1. Lineage (NCBI taxonomy): Eukaryota > Viridiplantae > Streptophyta > Pinopsida > Cupressales > Taxaceae > Taxus > Taxus wallichiana. The sequence goes on from CM031233.1 coordinate 70,133,967, forward strand.
AATCTATATTCGCATAGTAGATAGTTAACCACTTTTTCATTTTTGGAAAATAAAGTGATAGATGAACATTTTGGAATAATGAAGCGTTTTGATCTTTCAAAATATGAAAAAATACAAGCTATAAACAATTTCCATGGATTATTAATATAATGTGGTTATGGAATGAAATCGCCAAACAAAACTAGATGCCAATGATAAAAATCTAGATGGTAGGATTGGAAAAATAATGAATCGAATTCCAGATATTTTGAGCATGATAAAAAGACCAAAATAAATGCTTAAAATATTGAGGTCTAGAGTAGAATGGGATTTGGGTTTGGGGATACCAATTTTATTAAGCCATTATATGATTTGGATAACCACGATATATAAGGAACCAAAGAAAATGATTAACTTTAGGCTCAAGAAAAGGATTCCAAGTGTGAGATACAAGATGCGGCTAGGTGTAATGCCCATAATGCAAACCTCAATGGGAATTGAGTTTGGAAATGGCAGGAAAGACTGGGCTCAAAAGATGATAAGTGGTTCCGTATTGTAGTAGAGGAAGATAATTTCTTGATTCCTTTGCAAATCCCGCCACCACTCCTCCGAAGGTTTAAGCCCCAATTTGTTTAGCATAACATTAGGCATTAATTCCATAATTTTATAGGAAAATCGGAGGTTTGAATCTGGCAAGAAGAAATTTCATCTTGATCTCAAGCTAAGGAATCCAATATCATTGGTGACCAAATCTTGGATGGTATGAATTCCTTCACGAGAGATTTAGATAAGTTTGATGCCCAGAGTTTTGACAAGCAGAATATTATTATCATTGATGATGAGATGACACCAAATATTATGATAATTGAAATAGATCTTAGTGCATCATCCATAACCGATCAACTATAATAATAATTTCACCATCTCAAAGGATTTCCAAATAGTTTTAGCAAAAAATGTGTCATTGACATCAATTGGGACCTTAGTGATAATCAGGGTGTGTAAAACAATATTTTCCCAAGATTTTTTTGCATATGGAGAACGTAAAGCAATGTAGCATTGAATAAAATTCTTCCGGGCCTGATTACTAGTAACACAACACACAACCCATTTAGAAAATCAAGGCTATGCTTTTTTGATGAACATAAATTATTCCCATGCCACCTTAATTGTAAGAGAGATAAAAAAATTCCCCGGCCACCATATGAAAACTATTTGATTAAGAACCTTTACACTAAAGATAGTCTTGAAACATCTTGGAAACTTTGGATAATGAGGCCCAAGAAGGGCACCAACATGTAGAGTAATAGACATGAGTGGTCGCAATAATATTTCCACACAATTAGAATTTTTCACTAAGAGAGAGTGGCTTAGCTAACTGCTGAGAAACATTCTTCCAAACTCTGTTAAGATCTTAATACCATAATGTGGAGGATTCATTAGGAAATTAAAATGTAATGCAAAATAATTTTAACTATAAACCTCTTCCAATCAATTTCTAGGTGCAAGTCTTCAACCATTCTGGTATAGGCTTATAACTGTGCTAAAATCATAACATTTTAGCCATCTGAATACTGGAACCAAAAGTAAGGCAATAAGTTTCAATAAAATCAAAGACCATATCCACATTCTATGAAGATTCTATAATAGTAGGAAATGAATCATTAGATAAATGACCATTAATGAGTTGTGTCACATGATCAAGAAGGAAAATCCCCTGAACATGACCTTGATTTGACTAATGAGCAATTAGGTACATTAAAACATTTGTCACTAAAAAAACTTGGTTGGTGTAAGAGGAAATCCTTATCGATAGAATGGAAGAGATTGATTCAAGAATATTGATAGCCATTGATGGCTAGGAAAGAGGAAGCATAAGAAAATAGAGTTATGAAAGTAGAGACTAATAATTTTCCAAAATGAATGTATTTAAGCATAGCCAAAATAAATGGCCATTCGATGAGTTTTTAAGATTTTTCAAAATTGATTTTGAGAAATAGAGGTCATTGTAGTGACACATAATCCCATTCCATACCTTCCCAAACTGTAATAAGATTATCTAGAATGTGCCGACCTTTGAAAAAACTAATTTTCTTAGGGATAAATTTTTTAGGAAAAATATCAGCTATACAAAGAGCCAAATTATTAGCAAGAGATTTATAAGAGACATTTAGTAGGGTGATAGGCCAGTAATTATTAATTTTCCTATGATCATGAGATTTAGGAAGGAAATTTTATGTTACCTTGATTGATGAAACTCCCAATAGAATTGGATTGGAGAGTTCTTTATAGAAATGAAGTAGATCAGGTTCCATAAAAGACAAGGTGGATTTGTAAAATTCACACGGAAACCATTGAGCCCAAGAGTCTTGTCATTAGATAAGCATAATAAGGCCACATGTAGTTCATCTAGAAAGATAGGAATATTACAATAATCTCATTCTTTGGGAAAGATATTACTTGGAACCACCTCAATACATTGATACAAGGTGGTAACTTAGTCATTAGTAGCCTTTTGAGCTTGAAATACTAGACAATAATGCCCAACAAATTCATTGGATATTTTTGGCACCTCGGTCGATTGCTTATGCAAAACATGGATAGATTTGACATTTTTTTATGTATGCTTGGCTTGGAGGAATTTTAAGGAGTACTTTGAGGATTTTTCTCCCACATTGAGCCAATACAATCTCAACCCAATCGGTGCACCATGAGCCAAATGAGATTCAATGAGGTTGATCTTCGCCATATTTTAGTAGCTTGTTGTTATCTCTTAATCAAAAAACCCTAAGGTTTACACAAGTGTGTGTGCGAGATCACGGTGTGATTGGATAACATGGGTACTATCTCCAAGTTGTGGGAATTACTACTTGAGATAGACCTCAAAGAAATTTGGTTCTTACTCTTAAACTACCGCCACAATCTACTCTAATGGAGGAACAATTATCGTACCCTATTCTAAATTTTCAAGGGACCAGAGAGAGAGAGAGAGTGCATGAAAACAATTCCTACACTAAATTAGTGATACACCAGAAAAGGAGGGAATGAGGATAGCTTTCCAATGTGTGAAAAATATAAGCAAAGTGCATACTATAAGGGGTTATAATAGTTTTCCACAGTCATGGAGATGCATTGACAACAATGTTTCAAACATACACAATGATAATGAATCCTTGCAAGATCATAAATAGACACAATATATGTGTAATTAGATTTATGGGCAAAAGAGAATGCAAACAAACAAAGCAAGGGAAGATAAATCCACAAACTCGTATTTATTACTTCATTGATATGCACATTTCAATCTATTACAAAATAAGGTCCTGGATCACCATGCAAGGAGTCGAATACAAGGAACTATAACATATTGGCTTCAAAAAAACCAATTTGAAAGAGTTTTGCTACACAAAAACTATCTCCTTTACAATGAGTTCAACACTCTAATTTATAGAATTCTAAGAGTAGAGAGAGAGAAAGAGAGGAAATGAAAATCCTGAAATATTTCTTTCAACCACTTGCAAGAGATAGTAAATGAAGTGAAATGATGTTATGTTTCTTGCAAAAGGACCCCCATATTGTCCCATAGCTTGTAGCAGTAAAATATGTCTTCTTATGCTTCATTGAATACATCCCAACCACCACTAAAATCATTGTTATTAAGCTCGGGCATGTATTCTACAAAATATCCATCAATTATTCATCAAATATTGAATTTATTTATTTTTGTACATCAGGCTCAAATACAATTCCAACAATATTAATTTTATGTGATTCCATTGAGAAATACAAAAGATGTGGCATTCGAGTGTAGGCATTTGTTTTGGGTTTTCCAAGGATTTATGTCATTTAAGGGGAATGGGTATTGAACTAAATGGACCTAGAGATGTTTCCTTTATTTTAATATACCTACCCTTATTAAAAATAAGAGCTCATGCTCATTTGGAAAAGTCAATTTTTTTTGAAAACGGAGCTCAGGTCAAAATATGTGGCCGTTTGATGTTCGAATGTTAGGTGTACATTATTTCCTTTGTATTGTGGGTTTTTGGGGAACTCATGTCCCTCGCATACTCAAATGGTATGGGACTCCTTTCTCTACATCGCTCAATTAAGGATTTCCTATCCCACTGTCCGTTGTTCACTGAGGCCATTTGGACCGTTGACCTCCACTTTTGTAGCATCCCACTTGCCTGCGGAGATTTCACCTTTTCATGTCCCGCACATCCTGATGTCCCAAATATCCCACAGAGCGCTTGGGACCAAAAATTCCACATTTTTCAATTCCTTTGTTGAGCGGTGATTTCTCATTTTTGCATCCTGCACGTCCAGAACATCGCATTTGTCTCATGGACTACAGGACAAAAACTTCCAAATTTTTCTGATTTACACTTGTTACCTTCTCATTTTGGCCCCGAACTTAGTATAGAGAACCTTGGTACAATCTGCATTGATACCATCCCTGACCTCAAACCTGTAATGCATTAAAACAAGCCCTTGACTTCATTTTTTCATATTTTTACAAATTTAACTAACTCTTTGGATTTTTTTCTTGGATAGGAAGTTAGAGGAAATCAAAGAAGTACCGAAAAATCCTAAACTTTGGCCCTTCACCATTTATACTTTCTCAATTCGGAAGAAATTATGAAATTTATCTAAATTACCTTGAGGGGTGGATTTGGGATAACACTTGTACATGGAGAGGGATGTCTAAGAGATTGGACTCGAGAAATAATGAGATCCATGAAAATTACTTTTTGAGCCAATTCATCTCACTTATGAACCTAAGCCACCTGCTTCCTAACGAGCATAAAAATAAGTGATGCATCAAATCTATGCTTCACACCAAGAGATCCAAATGGTAGTAAAAGATGGACTGAGACAATATTGCAAACTTTGTAAAGAAGAGGGAACACCATTGGATGACTCAAAAATGAGACATTATGAAGAAATTTAGTAGAGGTAAATTTTGAAGGAGCCCCTCACCAAACAACATTATATGTGATCGGGTAATGATCTAACAAAAGCACATCTTTGCATGTCAAAATCAAAAAATTATATTGAAAATTAAGTGCATGATAAAGTCTTGGTAAAACATGATCATGACATTCTCAAAGATTGGTCCATGTATGTCAAGCTTGGGCTTTAAATTCATGTCGTCATCTAAGAAAAGGTTCGAGAATTTCCCGAAAGAAGTTTTAAAAATACCACATTACAGATCACGAACAAACCAACACAAGGAATGGGTGCCACATTTATCTTTCTAATGTTCTATAATATTGAAATCTCAAAACACTAGCCAATAAGATAATGGTAAGTTATCATTTAACCATTTCCATGAATTCATTCTTTACGAGCCATCATTAGGAGCTCATAACCATTAGGAATACCAAAAGAAAGGTAGTTACAATTCATAATCACCCATACAACCCATTTTTAAGGATTTTATCTGAGGAGGTGATTACTACTTACAATTTTGCCGCATTTATAGACATTTTTACACCACCTTTTCCATGAATACTCTTAGTATCAAAATGTGAAAAAGGAGGGGCAATTCAAGTTAGAATAATTTTGCAATAAAATAACAAGAAATCTTAATTTTCTGCAAACAAAAAACATCAAGGTTTGTAATACACTAGAAAGCTAATCAAAAAAAGTATTTTTGAGAGGAATCCTTAAGACCCCGTACATTTCAGGACATAAAATTCATGAAAATTATTACATATAAAACTCCCCTTGTCTATTGTGTATTCCATCCACCGAGATTAGAATGAAGTAGTTGTTGGCAAGTGGGATCTGGTTTGAATCATAAAGCTGAACTTGAATAGAGCGGTGCTTGGACCCATTTCCCCTTCAGATGTTGTGGGACACCTCAAAGGGTGGATTGTGATAGCATCGTAGAGGAAGAGAATTTGGAGCAAGAATCCTAGTATTATCTAAATTTAAAGGAGGAACCTTACTCTGCGATGGTTTTGAAGGAATGGAAAGCAAATAAAGGAGTGGATCTGAACCCAACGCATCCTCTAAAAAGGGGAAGGGAAACAAGGTAGGTGGAACTAAAGGAGTAGATTTTACACCAGATCCCTTCTTATTCGGCAGCGGTGTCAAACCATCGATTAGTGTGTTAGATTTGGGAATGGAAACCCTTGGTTTCTTACCTGCACAACTATCTTGGAGGGATATAACAAAGGATAATCACAAATGAAATGGTCTAGGGCTTGATAGTGAAAATACATGTTTGGAGCGTTTAAATATACCACCTTTTGAGAGATAAGAAGGTCCCCAACTTGAACATCTAGGTGGTCTTGGAAGTCTTTTACAAGGTCAAATTCAACACATACACATTTGTTAGGATGAGCATAAAAGAACTTGTCTTCTTCATGGAAAATAACCTTATCAATTGGTTTGATTATTTATTCAAGGAAATACCATAAATGAGCAGGAACACCCAAAAGTTCAATCCAAACTAGAATTCACAAAAAAACAGCGTGGATTCTTACAAGTCATGATTCCACAATGATATTACTAATAGAGTGTTCCTTAAGTACCAGTAAAACTCCTTAAGGAGGAGGGTTTGAAAGCGAGATGGCTTAAAAAAGGAAAATAGATAAAACCCTTGGGTGAGGTTACGAGATACATAAAACTAGAATCTTGCTAGACTCCCAATGGTTTTCTATCCAATTCCAAAGGTAGGCTTATGAGGGAATATGACCATAGAAATAACCAATAAGGTAATAATTACTATACAGCTTAACCACAAGATCTAAGCAACTTTCAAAAATTAAAAATACGTGAAAGATTCATAATCTATACCTCATCCTAGACTTTCATAACAAACTTCCACATGCACTCAGGATCCATTTTCACCACGAGTTGCATTGGGAAGATATTTTTCCATTTATAAGCTACTCACCTCTTTAGCGAAGAGAAAAAAATTGGGTTTCACTAGAATGGGTCCAAGGATAACCCTAAAAATTTGTAAGGAGGAAAGTTTGAGTAGCGGTGTATAATAAGCGAATGCATGAGCAAACCATAAAAATCTGAATTTCGTTCACTATATTTATCGGCCCTATACTATTTACCTAGATTAATTCATGTGTCATATTTGTGCTTTTATAATTTTTTATCCGATGTGAATCTATAATATAAGGTTTGGTCATCAAGCCTATATTTTTGTTAAATCAGCAATACATAAGAAAACACTCATGTGTAAATATGAAACCCTAAGAAAGAGAAGGAGATAAAGAGACTTAGTTGATTCATAAGAAATACAAAAGTGATCTAATAATGTGAATAACTGAAAGAATAAGAGTTTTGTTAATGCTCGTTGGAGGTTATTAAACTTGGGAATATGCGAGAAACAAGGTCCGATGGGAGGACAAGAGTGTTTGCATGCTAGTGTCCATTATGGGTGCTAGTGTCTATGTGAATGATCAAGATTTGGTCTCTTCTATGTAGGAGGAACATTTATTTTAGTCTCCATTTTTACTCTAATTTCAATCCTAGATTTCTTAATGTACCTCTAAACTATAAAACAAGTTGTCTACCTGTACATGTCAACAAAACACATCAAATATAATAAAAAATATCTAGAATGTGGAGTTGGACGGACTCTTGATGTTACCTAAAGAGTAAAATTAATTCCAAGAATTGCACTACATTTGAGAATCCATGTATTTATGTGTGAGAGTTCGGGTAATGATGCCTTATGATGCCCTTGGGAAATTTGCACATAGATAGTGTGCTAGATCTAGAATGTAACAAATGTATAGAATATGTGAGATGGAATAGAATAGAATCCCCCTCTTATGTTGTGTATGAAAAAGTGATGCAATCCTTGTCCCTTAAGTGAGTGTGCTAGATGGGTGCTTTAAAGTGATTTTGTGTGTTTGGTCGCAAGCTTAGGTGATAGTAGATAGTTCTAATGCTTTGTCCCTTATTTGAGAGCTATAACTATGTCTATATATGATTCGCTTGTTTGAATTTTGTAATAGACAACTTAAAGGCTGACCCAAAAGTATAAAATATTCCCAAGAATTAAAATACCCAAATGAGTGAGAAAAAGGGAGAAAATGAAAAGAGCACCCAAGTGGGACATGAGTACTTGGGTGCTAGTGTCCTAAGCCCTTGGGCACTAATGTCTAATGCCATAAGATATAAATCGTTCAAATTCCAATAGTGTTGTAGGGGGTATGAGGTAAAATAAAATTATAAAATACAAATAAAAATGCCCAAAAGACATTACGAATTAGTAGTTTTCTTTCTTAGTAAACTTGTAATATTACTATGCTCTATGACCTAGAAGTGTACCCAAGTGCATATATTTTACGTCTACACATATCACCAAATCAAGAGATAAATTACATATGTAAAGTATAAAGTTAATAACTCAAGTAATTTTTAGGAGAATATTTTGCATATCTCATGTTATTCTATATTTAAGTGTTTTTAGTTTTTGGGGCTTATTCATAAATCTTTTATACCGCATTGTTACATCAAAAGGGTTGGGATATCAAAGAGTCATGCCTATGTAAAAATACAATCTTATTACTCTACTCAATTCAATGGTTCTATCCATGTGTAGGATTAAAATATATAATTAAGAGTAATAGTTAAGGATGCACATACATATGATGGTTTGAAGAAAGTTAAATTGTACAAGGATTATGAATTAGTGTAGATCGTGTCACTATAAGCTAATTTTCTAGGAAATAATATTTTATGAAGAAATTTTTTTAAGCCTTGAACGAAGATTTTTGTTAACTATTTCATACTTGTTGTAAGGGAAATAATGTAGTAAGCTTCTACCACCATACTGGGTAATTTTAAAAGAGTTTCTTTTTCAACAGGTGATATTATCAATTATTCACAAGTCCCTATGTTATAATGGCTAGTTGATAACATATCTTTAAAATGGCATTCATAAGGAATTCATATAAAATTAATAACTTTATTGCAATAGATATATTGGAGGAATTGATGAGGAGTAGATGAATAAATATGCAGAATATTAAGAAAAATCATTCCAATAACATTTCACATATATATCATACTTTAAAAAGAATCATGATGTTTCCCAATACATTATGTGTATTATTTATAAACCATTTAACAATGCACAAAAATGTCTTGAATGTTTCTCAAGGAATCATAAAGTAGTCAGTACTACAATTTTGAAATTATTATTTATTTGTACTATTATCAACCATAAAATTGGATATGTTTCATAAGATATTTACATATAAAATAAATGAATGATTTAGATAATATGTAGAATACAAAAATATAAACATATCGCAAGATATATTTTTAGACCAAATATGCCATAATATTCAATATATTTATAAACAGAAGAATACCCTCACAAAGTATAGAAACAATTTATAATACTCTTGAAGGAAAGACTAACTACATGTTTGTACACTATAGGAATTCCACTTCAAAGGTAATAACTCATATATACTTCTACAAAATAGAATAATTTTCACATACTTGTCATATATTTTAATTATATTTATCTCTTTTATATACAAATACATTATTCTTAACAGATTAGGAACACATGATTCATGGAATATTTTAACAATCACCCTCCAAAAAAAATTCATAGAAATTCGTTGGCGAATATGTGAAAATTGACTTTCATGTTAATGGAAAATATGAAGAAAATTTCAAAATGTTGTCGGCCGGTAGTATTTTTTTATGCTACTGACCGATAGCATAATTTTTTATACTAGCCGGTAGCATAAAATAATTGTAAAGCCGGTAACATAAAAAAATGCTACTAGCCGGTAGAATAATTTATGCTACCAGCCGACAACATTAAAGAGAATATCATGAATTTTTGTTTTGCAAGAATGGTGAATTAACCCCTAAAACTTTTTTTCGAGAAAATTTTGGTGATCAATCAGTAATTCCGACCCAAAAATTTCCCAATTTAAATTTTTAGAAACCGGAATATTCATTAATTAACGAATATTCACCACTAAAATTTTCCCAGGACATGATTGCAATTTAGGCTTACTCATTATCCAAGATCAACTCCATAAGTTAAATTATATGAAATCAAACAAATATTTTTTTCCTATCTCATTTTCCATATACTATTTAACTATCATCAAATGTAATCATGCACCACATATGTGGAGTTGTATTGATTTTTCAAACAATACCATCAAGGGGATGTGTATGTTTAGCTAAAATATATTTCACATTATATTGCTAATATACCTTTCACGATACTTTTTTAATCTATTATACCATGATTTATTATTGGATAAATGAATATGTTTCACTTGGAATATTCATTCACTTGAGATATATATTCTTCTTGAGGAGATCTTAATTAAATATTTTTATCATAAATAAGATCTCATATTGCAAGATTTAGGTTGAAACATGAAATTTTATAATGTAAAACATAATACGATACTCACAATAGGAATTACAATAATAGAATATAGACCAATGTCTATGTAGATAGTGAAATTTAGGAATTCATAGTTTTAATGCCACTAGTTCTGATTGTGATCTGTATTTATGAAAAGTACCCACATCTTATCCTCATTTAGTTCATTTTTATCTTTCTTCCCATGCTTATTCCTACAAAATTATGTTTCATTAATTTTTGAATGAAAATTCTTGAAATAAGTATTTAATCTCTTCTTATCATGATGCAACCTCAAAATTTCAGTCACTATCACCATTTTGAAAACTGTAGAGTAAGGTTAGGATGTAAATTTTTGTCCTAGATGAATTATACTATGTTGAAAATACAAAAATTACAACTCTAATTTCTATTTAATTATCTTTATTGTGTCTTTTAATCATCCTCGGTCTTCCTTTTGCATGAAATAACATCTTAGGACCCTTATATAATAAATTTTATCCCACCTCATTCCCTAACCTGGAATAACATTATAAATTTTCATGATCTATTATTGTAAATACTAGTAAAAAAGTACCATAGGATTTTGAAATATTCCCAAATATAATGCACATCCATTATTCTAACGACTTATACTAATACTATGCACAATCATCCATATGTTTAGTATCACTCAAGGATACTTAATGAAGAAACAATTTAATTAAATTTTTACACTTATAAGGATCCATAATTTGTACTCAATCTTGGTTCCCTTAATAATAATTAAAGAGGAAAAATATCTAACAAGTGTTGTATGAAAATTTAATAATCCTTTTGCAATGATTTATAGTGATATAATTATTGTAACCCATTTATTACTATGCATATTATTTTCCTACAAGAAAATACTAATTCAATATAAAAAAATCCATCAAATACATCATTCTATCTTGTTACTAGTTAAAAGGGAAATTTGGAATATGTTAGATGCATGTTTAATTTGTTCCATGGATAACCCATTCTATGGGTCTGATATCATCCATATGGACAATTTTATTGGTGCAATACACTATAGTAATAAATTTCTAGATTTAAATAAGGCATATCCTTAGGATATATTTTCTCTTCCCCACATTGATATGATTGTTGATTCCACAACCGGTAATATCATCTCATCATTCTTCAATGGATTCATGAGATATAATAAAATACAAATCAACCCTAATGATTAAGATAAAACATCCTTCATCACCCGTTGGTTACATTTTATTATACCATCATAACCTTTGGCTTCAATAATGCTAGTGTCACTTATCAACATGTTATAACACATATTGTCCATTACTATATTGACAAGATCATTTAATATCACATTGATAATTTATTATACCAAAAAAACCATAAAAATAATCATTCACATGATATTCAACTCATAACTAATGATTACGATGGTATATGGTACTATTAGACACAAAAAAGTGTGCCTTCTATGTTACTTTCATAAGGTTAATTGTATACATCATTTTTCTTAACAATATTTATGTTATCTAGGATATGGTGGATATGCAACCACCTTGTCATTTAAAGTTGTTATGATACCTATAAATTAAAAATTAGGTTATTCATTATTTAACTCCTATTTATCTATAAAACCAAACCTTTCACATAGTTGTTTAAGAAAGGCAAAATATTTGAATTGGATGTGAGTTCTTAAAAATGACTCAATGTTATCAATATTTTATCTTCAATACCCTCATCCTTTTACCACCTATACTTGAATGGTATCTACTCCTATATATCTATTGCATATCATGTACATGGATAATTTTTAGCATAATATGACGATAATAACCTATAAAGTTGTGTATATTACATTAGTCATAGTCTAATACCTTATATAATAATTATAGCTCTATAATAAATATGCTTAACCCTAGTCTTCATTATTGATAAATTATGACAATCCATTTTGAATATGAAAATACAAGTTATCAAAAGGATCAGTTCATTACAATACTTATTATCTCATTTGAAGGAGGCGAGATAGGAGAGAAGAATGTGGAGTGAAATGCTCTACACAAACTTAATTTTTATTATGAAGAAGCACGTACATTATATAGGAGAAATAATTAACTATATTCCCCTAAACTGAAGGAGGAAGATTTGGATGAAGGTGAGAGAATAATGGAATACACCAAGGAAGAGATAATAAAGGGATAAAATAGAACAAACACTCCTAAAATATGAACTATGCAACGTATGCTAACATTCCCCCCTTATTACATTATTCTTGTGACTTTGACCCCTGAAAAGTTCAAATTTCACTTTTCTAAGAGATTTAGTGAGAATGTCGGCAACTTGTGCTTTTGTAGGATAGTACTGGAGCTAAATTTGATGGTTCAAGATGTGCTCTCGAATGAAATGGCAGTAATTTGCAATATGCTTTGTTCGTTCATGAAAGATTGGATTTTGTAAGACCTTGACACACTCTTATTGTCGCAATAAAGAATAGGTGACTATTTCTAAGGAATTCCTGAGTCATCCAAAATGTGACACAACCATATCACTTCACACATAGCTCCTGGTGTGGCGTGATATTCGACTGTGGATGAGATAGAAACAACATTATGCTTCTTGCTTATCCACGAGATAGATCCATATCCGAGATTAAATATGTATCTTGTAGTTGACTTCCGTCATCAATAGATCCGGTGTGGTTCGAGTCGATGTATCCTGTAAGAATAATTGATCATTCTTCTTATATTCCAGACCATAATCAGTTGTTCCTCAAACATATCTCAAAACATGCTTTGTTGCATTCTAGTGACATTTCTTTGGCTCCTGCATGAACCTGGAAAGATAGGCGACAACATAGCGGAGATCAGTCAGTATATGTCAAATAGATGAGCCCTCCAAAAAATTGCTCGTAGAGAGTAGCATCTACTTGAGGTGAGTCCTGGAATCTAGAAAGTTGCAAGCCTTTTTCCATGGGAGTGGATATAGGTTTGATCGGACATTCTATACTTTTCTAAGAGTGTCTTGGGATACTTTTTCGGGAGACAAAAATGTGATGCTCCTTTTTCCATATCTCCAAGCCAAGATAATAATGTAGTATCCCTAAATCGATCACGTCGAAGGTTCTTTTGAGATCATTATTTACAATATCAACTTTGATATTCTGAACTACATGTGATCACAAGATCATCTACATATACAACAAGAATGAAAATTTATTTTCCTAACTTATTTATATACAAATTCAAATCGAGGGGCTACAAGTGAAGCCACACTACAAAAGGTGATCATTGATCTTGATATACCATGCCCTGGGAGCTTGTTTTAGTCCGTAAAGTGATTTGATGAGATGACATACCTTCTTAGGCTATTCTTCATCAAGAAATCCTTCAGGTTGGGTCATGTATACTTCTTCTTTCAGATCACCATTTAGAAAACACTCTTGACATCCATCTACTAAAGTCTCCATCTTTTCTATGCTACAAGTGCACAAACTACTCTGATGGTCTTCATCTTTGCAGTGGGTGTAAAGGTTTCTTCATAGTCGATTCCCTCTTTCTGAGCATATCATTTTGCTACAAGTCATGCTTTATGTTTTTCGATGGATCCATCTACCTTATATTTTGTCTTGAAAACCCATTTGTAGCCTATGGGTTTCTTTCCTGTAGGCAGATCGATAAGTTCCCATGTCTGATTTTTCATGAGTGAGTCATATTTTATATCCATGGTTTCCTTCCACTAAGGTTGATTGAGTGCTTCATGAACATTATCTGGCTTGGAGCTATTCATCAGTGAACTCATGAGTGCAAAGTTTACCTCATTTATTGTTTGACTCCTTATTTTGACTCTAGATGATGTATATGGGAGTTGTTGCAAATGTGATTCCTTGATAGTGCTTTGTATGCACTTTGGATGAGAACTTGGTTGCTTTTGAGAAGAACTGTGTTATTTTTGTGTGGATTGATGTGGAGTAACATTCTCCAGTTCTCTAAGGTCAACAAATAGTTCTCCTAGAAACATTTATTTTATTTGAGTAATCTTCTTTGGGTCATCATTTGATTTGGAGAATAATCAGTGAGATGTGGTTGGAAGTGGATCTTCTATTGATATTATTGAGTCAAAGGATGACTCATCACAAACCACGTCCCGACTCTCATATATTTTCTTTGTCTCAGGATCCATGAGACGGTATGCCTTCGAGGTAGTGTTGTAACCAAGAAGGATACATGGGAGTGTTTTGGCTCAACCTTATTTCTCTTCTGAGATGGGACATGCATGTATGTTGTGTAGCCAAATACTCTCAAATGAGAAATTGATGGATTTCTACCACTCCATACCTCTTCTGGAATTTTGTTTTGTAGAATCTTTTTGGTTCCCTGTTGAGAAGATATATAGTCATTTGTACTACTTTAGCCCAATAGCGTTCTTCTAGCTTGCGAGTTGATAGCATGCGTGCAATCCATCTCCATCACTATGCGATTGTGACGCTCAACAATGCCATTTTGTTGGGGTGTGTAGGGAGCAATCAGGTGTTTCTTAATGCCATGTTGGTTCAGGAAGGCCAATAAATTATTTGATGTAAATTCCCCCTCGATCTGAGTGAAGTAGAAGAAGTGGTTGTCAGTCTCTTTCACAACACGATGATAGAAGTTTTAGAAATGTTGAAGAGCCTCACTTTTCTTCTTCAGGAAATATACCCACATCTTGCGAGAGTGGTCATCCATAAATAGTTGGAAGTACTTGTATCCTAAAAATGAAGCAGGTAATGGGCCATTTAGATCGGTATGAACTACCTCCAGATGCTTCTTGGCATGGAAGGTGCTCACTTGAAATGGATCTTTGTGTTGTTTTCCTGCAAGACAGCTAGGGAAAATAGGCAAGGAACTAGACAATTTGGGTAGTCCATGGACCATTGCTTTTGAACTCATCTAGTGCAATGAACTGACCGACAAGTGTCCATATCTAAAATGCCATAGGGTAGTTGATTCTATTGTAGAAGAAGATAAAGCTACTGTAAAAGATGAAATAGTATCTAAAGCAAATAACTTGTCTTTTACAAATTCTTTAGCAAGAACCGTACCTTGTTGGGAGATTAAGCATTATTTAATGCCATTTTGAACAAGGAATTCTACCTTAAGGTGATGATTCAAGAGTTGAGTAAGACTGATTGCTAGTCAAGCCAGGAACATATAGTACCTTTGTAAGTGTATTTTTCATGGTCCCAGAGGAATGGTGACATTCCCTATTCCTTCTGCAATGTACTCTTTGTCATCTACTATATCCGAACTTGATCTCAGTTGGTTCTTCATGTAGTGAATCAAACAAATTTTTGTCACCTAACATATGCTTACTTGCACTAGAGTCTATCAACTAGAATTTCTTCATGGGCTGAGAAGTTTGAGAGACAAGTACAAGGTTCTTACCACAATGGGATCCTTCTGATGTCTCCTCATTAGATTCATCATCTTCTTGGGCTGCGAGATGTCCCTTCTACTTTCTCTAGTGGGGACGTCATTTGGAATTTTGAAAATCTTTGCACCCGGATGTGCTTGTATGACTTGAAGACCCTTGTTTCAAGCTATTATGCCAGTAGTGATCAGTGTCGTGAGTATTGGTTCTACAAATGTGACACCATCTCTTTGACTTTTGATCTTTCTATTGTTGTTTTGGTTGCGCTTGATTTGGATTCTCTGGGGGACCCTTCGATTCTTCTAGCCATGGTAAGGCTTTGAGAACAAGGATTTATCTTGAGACTCCTCATGGGATGAAGTGATGGCCTCTTCCTACTGCAACAAATTCACAAGCTCTTCGAATGTCACTATTTGTTTAGACACATTTAATGTCATAACAAACACTCGGAATTGAGAAGGGAGTGCTCTCAAGGTGATTACGACAAGAAGTTTATCATCCACCATTTCACCAAGCACTAATAACTCTAATCTCAGCTTAGCCACATGACGTAAGAACTCCTCCACTTTCTCATCTGACCCCATAGAGAGGGTGTGCAACTTTGACTGAAGATGAAGAATCTTCATCTAATTTTTGGCTTCATAAATGGTTGCCAACTTGTCCCAGGCCTCCTTTGGTTTCTCTGCATTCTAAACATGCGGTTGCACATCATCACTGATACTGAGCATTATCAGCATCAAGGATTTCACACTAGCCATCTCATACTTTATTAATTCATCAGGGGTTGTGGGAGCGGGCACAGACCCTATGACAATGCCCCATAATCCTTCAAACTGAAGGATTGTCTTCATTTTTGTCTTCCAAGCCACAAAATTGGACCCTTTGAGAAACTAAGCATCGGAAAGAAGTAACTTCGGAGAAGACATCGTAAAAAATATTTATTTATTTATTTCAAGAGTTATTACAACTTTGACTCATTGATGAGAATTATTGGCTCGTAGATGCTCACGATATTCATGTGTTGTGAGAGGCGAGGTGACAGTTTGTAGGGTGTTCTTCTTTATTTCATCAAAGTCGACATCATACTTGGCTTCTAATTCTTCCCATACTCACTTTTCTTGGAAGCTGACGTTGAAAAGAAAGTATTCAAGAAGTCCTTCTGAACTAGCTTGTCAAAGGCTAGATTTTGGTATTCGAAGCTCGTTCAGAAAGAAAAGTAGAACCCGGAGATCTCAAGAGCTTCTTCATGGTGTTCTCTGACTAGTGAGTTGATGTTCCGGCTTTCATCTGTGGCGACCATGTTATTGATGCTCTCAATCGAATTTTCTACACTCGACATTCGACAAAGTGTTGTAGAAACTCCATGTTGCCTTGGTAGAGTATCTCTTCACACAGTACTCCACCACGCAACAACAACAACTCTAACTTTCTGCTGAAGACTTCACATCTTATTTCTTCTTCTTTTATGTCCACATTTTTTGTTATTTATCTTTCTATTCTTTATCTCCCACGCAGATATTTTTCAGCAGTATCCACGCATTGAGGAGCTTGAGGAGGTTGAAGAGGCAGCCACGCAAGTCAGCAAGGTATGCTTTTTGACAAGAAAATTGATCTAAAAAAACATGTACAACCTTCTTTCCAGTTTGGTCGCTTCCAATTTCTCCCACAGGTGTGCCAATTTCCACGCATGAAATTATATGCAGGCCACTTGCAGATTGGTTGTGGCAATTTTACATGTAGTTTTCTCTTGCTTCACGTAAGCATAGCTCTCCACACAGCAAGAAAAAAATACCAATAAAAGAAAAACATAGGAGGTTAGTCTTTCCACGTAGAAAGAATATAAATTCTTCCACGTTTTCCTTCCACATAAATTTTCATGCACCAATTTTATACTTCCGCAGCTGAATGTAGCAAAGAGACAAAAATGCATAATGTTGTTTCTTCTACACACATTCAGCACTTTGAGCCGCTCAATTCCTCGACGCAATAGCGTATTATTTGCACCACGTTTCTAGTTGTTCAATGTCTCCAATCGCGTAGTAGAAGAGATAAAACTTCCACGCAGCCACAATTATTTTCTATGCAACCTCCACTAAGGATAGAAGACTAATGTTATTTCACGTAGAAATTGATTGGAGATGGCAGTCAAAGAATTATTTCTTTAACGTGGAAAAATGGGATTGTTTTTCTCTTCACGCATCTACACACACACATAGATCGTAGAGAATTGGCTAGCTCGATACTAGAAATGAAGGAGGAAGATAGGATAGAAGAATGTGGAGTGAAAAACTCTACACACGCATAATTTTTATTATGAAGAAGCATGTACGTTATATAGGAAAAATAATCAACTATATTCCCTTAAACTAAAGGAGGAAGATTTGGATGAAGGAGAGAGAATAATGGTGTACACCAAGGAAGAGATAATAAAGGGATAAAATAGAACAAACACTCCTAAAATATGAAATATACAACATATGCTAACATCATTCACATATTTCGGACCATACCGCACATTAGGTGATAGTATTAACATTGTTTAACCTAAATTTTATTTATAAATAATCCATTTATGGATAGGTCATTTCATATTATCTTCCGATATCTCACTCTTTTACACATATCTTACTAATGTTACACTTCAATATTAATGTACTACATTAAATGCTTATTCGAAATTATGTAACATGTATATTTATGGTTCCATATATGCTATAGGTATTGGGATTGGCATACACGTGGCCATATTTTCCCTTTTCTTACTATCTCATTTTTGCTATAATAACAATATCACTTAATATGAATCCTTAATCTTAGTTCCCTTCATCTATAGAACATTACAAATATAAAACATACAAACTTTGGTTTAACTTACAACTCAAGTATTCACCAAGTGAAATATGTCTATCACACAAAGGAAGAAATTGTAGTCCGATACAACATTTATGTGAATCACAAATATTCGTTGTATGGATAATAGACATGCAGATGCCATATCTAGAGAAATTATTTTTAATCCCTTGATATAGAAGATAATTATGTAATTTTTAACATTCACTAGTTACTTAAATATTTGATCACTACTAACACTATTGATTCCTTTAATGTCTCAACCATCACATGAAATCACACTTGATATATTTTACTAACTCCATTGAAAAATATTATTAAAAATGCTTCACTTGAAGAGGTCCGTCATCGATTTCCTAAATTCAATTCATATAGTTTTATCATGGGTTCCTTATTCTAAAAAAATATATGGACATCGTTTATGGTATTAAGGGATTTTTGAAACACAAATATCCATTTCCCACATACATGAGACGGAGTGTAGTGGGAATTTTAGCGAGGAATATATGTTTCATAGTACTTTGTAAAGGGAATTTTTATGCTAGCAAAGAAACAAGAGTCATAAATATTCTAAACAATGTGATAAATGTCAAAAACATAGTAATATAGATCATCTCATTGCCTCTCTGTTATCTCTATTTTTCCCCACAACAAAATTGATTAAACATCCAAGAAATTCAAGAAATGGTTCCATCGAAGGAACCCATGCTTCAAATCCAATGAACAGATTATAGGAAGGTTCTATTATGGAGTTGCATGATTGGGGAAGGAAGAAAATAGTTTCAAAGAAACCAGAGGCTTAAAGGAAAAGAAGCAGAGAATGCTTGAAGTCCTTTGGCTCAGCAAATGATTCAGAACGATCACAAAAATTGGCTAAGTATGGAGGAATAAGTGGAAACCTCCATGTGCCTCACTGGCGCATCTCTAAAGATTAAACTCAAAAGGTAGATCCAAATGAGCGTAAAGCTTCCGGATGTCCCTTACCTGAAAAGTACAGAGCCGGCTATTGAAAAGTATCAACAAGTGGAAGGAAACACGTGTCAGCTCGGTGAAATTTCAAGATGGGAGCCCAAGGCAAAGACTCAAACTTGCACCAGTCCTTAATGAGGTGAATGGTCAACATAGGTTAAATTCAAAAGTGGGCTTAAATTGCTTAAGTATAAGAGTGCAGGAAGAAGGCACCATGTGTCTTAGCGATGCTCCTTCAAAGGTAAAATCCAAAGTGGGTTTTCAAATGAGTGTGGGCCTTCCACGTGTCCCAGTCCAAAAAGGGACAGATTTGGGGGTTGAATAGTCAAAGAAGAGGCAAGCTAGCAGAAGGAGCCACGTGTCAGTATGGCACTACATCAAAACTAAAATTTGGGGTGGGTTTCCAAACAAGCACCAAGCCTCCACATGTCCAAGGCCATAATTTTGGCCTCGCTAAGGAATGAAACTTAGGAAAAATACAAAGAAGCCCAAGGAGCTCGCGAAAGCCGCCATGTGTCAATCGGCACAATTTCAAGAGCATAAAGAAGGAGCCGAATCTCCAAGATGCGCAAGGCTACAATCTTTAAACATGGTGCACCCATGACCCTAATCTTTAGATGGCCATATATTTTGACTGGAAACTCATATTTGGGTGGGAGAAGACTTTTTGGAAACATCTCGACACCCTCTACACCGTGGAAACATAAAATATCATTCTTAACAAGATTTAGTGGGTGAAAAATGGGAAAACGTCTTCATGGCCATTAATACATAATTTGATTTCTTCAATTACCATATTATATTTGATCTAATCTATCGTTCTTCCTCCTTCAATGCATTGAAAAATTAATCAATCCGGACATGACATATTTGGGGAAGATTTGAGAGGGGTATTGATTGATGGTGGTTGAGCTTTCAAAGTAGGATTCAATGTATATTTCAAGATGGTTGAAGAAGGATTCAAATTCTTCCCTCCTCTCTCTTGTTCTTCCTATATATTGTAATCAACAGGCATATTCAAAGGGTTGGTCATTGTTTCTCCTCTGCCCCCCTCTCTCTTTCTTCCTTAGGTTAGAATGCAGAGTATAAGGCTTCTCCCCACGGATCTCGGAATGGATTTTTCTTGCCCCTTTCCCACTGATGATGTACCGTGTAACATTTTGGAGCAATAAAATGTGTTTTGTAATGTATCTATGATCCTTGGCTTATTTTTTTGTCTCTTATTACCTCTCATCGTTGCACGGTATATTGTGCATACTTTGATGTTTTTGTAGGTTCTAGGAGTTGTTCCTAATGGGTTGTAAGTGGTGTTCCATGTGAAATCTATCTTTGGTCCGTGGTGCATTCTATCCACCCTCTCCTCTGCTCACCTCTCTCCACTTCAGGTAGTCGGATTTGTGATCCAACCACTTCCTTTTCTAGTGTATCACCACTTAGTGTAGGATCTTTCACCCCCTCTCTCTCTTTGTCCCCTTGGAATGGTTAGATTAGGATAGAATAGGTTCGCTTTGCACGGAGTAGTAGGTTGTGGCAAGTAGATTAGGAAGCAAGAACCGACTTTCTTCGGAGGTCCATCTCAAGTTTTACAAGTCCCATAGCTTGAGAGATGGTCCCATGTTGTGCAATCACACTAAATTCCCCACTTCACACCCAGGCCATTCGGGGGTGTTGTGATTGTACACTAAAAGTTTTGGCATGCTCGGTGGGACATTGAGGTTAGATCTTCCATCTTTCCAAGTTGTCTCGTTATAATAGAAATTCATAAGCCACCGTGTGATTGCACTAACAGTTTTGGCACGCCCGGTGGGATAGGTCTAAAGCACCTTACCACTTCATCTTAGTAGGTTGGTGTGTTCCTATTAAGGTTCAGCCTTTTGAGGCATATGTAAGCACATATGGTGACTCCATCTGGTCAACAACCCCATCTCTAAAGTTGTAGACCTTTTCCATCCATTTCCACCCATCTTCATTCACTTTTCTTTCCATATCTCCCATTTTTCTTCCATTTCATGAAGTTGTGCAATCATGACTTCATTCCCTTCATGGAACTCACACTTACAACAGTAATGTAGTTCACCTCCAATGCATTTCCTAACTCCTCCAGATCAGCATTATAATCAGATCCAGGACCATTATTCTTACCCATATGATCGGGGTTAAGGTCGGTTTGGCCATGGACCTTATCAAGAATAATGAGACGCATACAATGGTGACAACTAAGTGAAGAATTCTGGTTTGTTAGATGAAGATTCAAAGAATGAAGGCTAGCATGGTGAAATCTAGGGATACAACACAGATGAAGGCATTCAAGATTGGTTTGAAACCTTATCCATGGGGATGCCCTTTTCTAAGGCATTACAACCCTCGGGAGAAGATTGATTTCATGGTTGAAATTATACCTCAACTTAGACATTGGATTGAGGAGATGGAGGCCTATGATTTGAACACAAGAAAACCTTCTCAATGGGTAAGTCCACCACCTACTATCTCTTCACATTCTCTTTCTCAAACTTTATCATTTCAGCATGATCAATATTCAAGCCCCTCATCTATTGTGCCAAGTGTTAATTTATTTTCTCTATCTCCTGATCTCCCATGCCACCTCAGTTCCTCTACCCTTTTCCCTTCCAAAGAGTCATCCCCTCAAAACAAACAAGAAGTTCCACCTCCCTCCCCACCACGAACAATTGAAAAACTAGTTGAACCCTAACTGTCACTTCTTTTGCCTTCCCAATTCCATATGGGGAAAATATTCCAAAGATCAGTCAAGGAGAATAACAAGAGGAGGAACCCAAAAGAGAAGAAGTGATAGAATATATGAAGAGTCGGGTTGCAAGATTTGGGTTTACAAAGATCCCCTTGAAGGTCGAGGACAATAGAGGAGGTCAAGGTTAAAGAGCCAATGGTGGTTGGGGCTGAGTTTGCAGCGAGAGAAGGAAAAAACAAGAAGAAGAAGATCGGCAGTCTATTTTCTTTGAATATAGTGTCCCTAACGGCACTTTTTCTAAAGAAAATGCTGATCTAATACAATGTACATAACGATTTACAGAGGATGAACAATTAGCTACAAGCCCCATTAAAGAGGAGTAGGCTGGGAGAGATAAATTTAGTGTTAAAGCCAATCAATGAAGAAAGCATCATTGAGGATTCTTTTCTTTCATTTCAAGGGTCTTATTTGATTGATGAACCCATGATGGAGGAAGACCATATAGTTTTAGAGGCTCCAAGTGTGGAGCAGGCTACAGAAGAACCTTATGTTCTTCCTCCCACTTCATCCCCTTTAATATCTAATGTTAAAGAGTAGTTTGAGCTTTTAAACTTCATGTTGGAGGATGAAGGGAACCATGGTAGGCAAGTTTCAGATCATGAGGACACCATGGAGGAGGTCGAGAACATGTAACAGGACAACAAGGAGAAAAATTATCTATCTGAATTGGAGGATTGCTTTGATGGAGAGGAGCCTAAGGAAATTACATCATTTACTCATCTATCACCCACCTTCCAAGCAGATGAGCATGCTGCCATAAAGGAGGGAATTCAAGAAGAGCATCCTATGTCTCACAACATCCCTCTAGAAACAAGGTTAGAAGATATGAGTATTTCATGTTCTTCACAAGAGAAGGAAGAGAAAAGGAAAGAGTATGCCATCATTCATCTCACACCATCCATCCAAGAAGGTCCACTAAAAGACTCCATTTTTGGATTTAAATTTTAGAGTAAAGGGGACTTTTAAAGGATCAGACCGTGCCCAATTAGGTACTTGTCCTCATTGGAGCCAAGAAAGAAGCCAAAACCAGTCATTCCTACTTGGGGCATGAGGATGAGTATCAAAGTACCAAGGGTCATCATCAACACCTTCGGGGAGTCCAATGCCAATCAACTTGAGTAGGTATTTTTGGTTGATGTTGATACCTTGATGATTTGGGTGGAAGACCAACTTTTTGTCAATTTTTCACTCATACAAGCAACCATATTCGAGTGTGAAATCATTTTCATGGCTGTCCCTCTTGATAAAGGGAAGCTACTTCTCCCTTCCAGATTACTAGATTTGTTTGAGTTCCTCTTCTCTGTTTAGTGTAGGAGTGGGATTAGGTTTTCTTCAGTAGAACAAGTGCTTTTGTATACTATACATGTATCATTTGAGGCATGTATGACTTTTCTTTTTGTATATAAATTTTGTTCGTATTACTCTGGAGGTGCATGAGGTCAGGTCCTTCAGTATTCACAATAGAGAGACCCCTAGTTTCCTGTAATAATTTCTAGTTTAAAATTAAACACAAATACATTGTACAAACTAAAATTAGATTTGAGACAGTCCATTCTCGGGAATAGGTAAAGCCCCAGCGGGGTGAGTTCAAGGTCGAAGGATGCGGGCAATCGGGAGAAGTTTCAAAGTAAAAAGGATCAAGATGTCAGGGCTATAATTCTTGACTCCATGCCCAATGGATGCTTCAAGGATACTAGTCCCTTCATCTAGCAGGAAGATGCCTCACGGAAGTTGCCGAATTGTTATCTCTATCTTGCCCTATGACAAAATTGATCAAACATGACCCCGTGCAGAATAAATTCAAGAAATGGTTCCATTAAATGAACCCATGCTTCAAATCCAATGAAGCGGAGTTTCAGTGTAGGATCTAGTATAGAGGAGCATGATCGGGGAAGGAACAAAATAGTTTCAAAGAAAATAGAAGCTCAAAGTATTTGGGCTCTGCAAATGATTTATGATGAGCCCCAAAATATGATAAGTATGGAGGAATCAACAAAAGAAATCACGTGCCTCATTGGTGCATCTCGAATAATTAAACTCAAAATTCAGATCCAAATGAGCGTAGAGCTTCCACATGTCCCAGACTCGAAAAAGGATAGAGCTAGCCATTGAAAATTCTGAACAAGCGGAAGGAAACATGTGTCATCTCGACACAATTTCAAGATGGGAGCCCAAGGTGGAGATTCAAACTTGCGCCAGCCCTCCATGTGGCCAATGGTCAACAGAGGTCAAATTTAAAAGTGGGCCTAAATTGGTTAAGTATAAGAGTACAGGTGGAAGGTGCCATGTGTCTTAACGATGCTCCTTCAAAGGTA